>CANTUZ010000003.1:92718673-95118673 GCA_947846985.1 Fratercula arctica
CCTAGGGGATGGCTTGAGCTGTGCTTTTTAAAATGTAGCTGTCAGCTGCAGTGTTAAGAAACTGCATTTTTATTTTATATAGTATGAATTTAAGATATCTGCTTTAACCAAGTGTGAATTGTACTGTTGTTGATTTATTGGTAGTTTTAGCTAATAATACAACTAAGTTTATTCTGGTTTTATTGCTAGAATAATCTTTTTGGTTTTTTTTCTTATAGGGGGATCAAGGACAGAGAGGTCCACTGGGAGAGGCAGGTCCGAAGGGAGAAAGGGTGAGCACAGGCAAATTTCAACTCATGTTGACTTGCAAACATTGGTTACTTATAGCATATAAACTTACAGCATAATTGGTACTCTCAAAGTAATGCATATCTGAATCAGTATGTGTTGACATCCTTTGCATCTGTCATTTCAATGTGTTTATTTTCATTTTTAAAAATTATTATTATTCTTAGGGCCCTCAAGGTACAAGAGGAATAAATGGTCTCCCTGGGCCTAAAGGCGAGTCTGTACGTATATTTAATTCCTTCACTTGCTTCATGTCATGCTAATTTGTATATCAGAGTACTTAGGCAAAATGTCTCCAACAATACATTAATTTTTTTTTTTTCCATTATTTTTTTTTTTTTCTTTAAAGGGCTTACCAGGAGTTGATGGCCGGGAAGGGATCCCTGGAATGCCTGGAGCAAAAGTAAGGCTTTGATAGTGCCCCAGATTTATTCACTCATTTGTGGCTTTTTATTGTGCTGCTGCCCAAGGTTTATGCACATTATTAGGGTCACTGAATTAACTTTCGCATCCTACAGATCCAAAAGTACTCCAGCTCTGTGTTCCGGAAATAAAATTTTCCCTTTTGTTTGATTTGCATAAATTACAACTTAAAATATTTTTCAGGGCGAACCAGGAAAACCTGGAGCTCCAGGTGATGCAGGGCTTCAGGGACTGCCAGTAAGTATCTGGTACTTTACCTTTGGAAGTTAGCTGAGTTCAAATCACACAAAGGCCACATATAGTGATGCCGATGTTGGAGTAAATTAAGTGAAAACCTAAGCAAAAGGCTCAGGAAGAGTACGTGTAATGCAAGGGGAAATTACGCTATGTGTATCCAAAACTTTTGCACAAAAGCCTAAATCTCCTCATGGTACCGTAGTAAGGAACTCAGTCTTACGAAATGTTTGTGGACAGTATGCAATTCTTTCATCGTTTGTCATGTCTGAGACCCTGTGGATATTATGGTGTGACCCCACAATTAGAGCTGGTCTCATTGTATTGACCAGGGCCAGCTGGCCTGCTAGTCTAACATACCTTAGATGAACAATCACCTCCTTTTGATATTCTGCTGTCTCAGAACATCTGGAATGCATCACGCTCATCCTTCTTTCCATGGGGGGGACCAAGTTTTCTAGTGTATCCCCTGTGGTGAAGTTACAGGGAATCAGTAGTGCTTCATGGACTCTTTCAGAAGGTAATCCTTGCACATTAACTCAGTAAGTTTGAAAACTGTGCCAATTGTCAAAAGCTAAACAGAAATTTCTTTGAAACACTATGCTACAGGAATAATTGCTCTAAGGATATAGGGAGGGAGCTGTATTAAAACAGAACTGGAAGTAAGTTTGTCATATGAAGTGAGCTCTTAAGCTTGGAAGAAAATTTGTTAAAAGCATACTTGCTATGAGCTGTCACGTAGAAGTGAGGAGGGGGATGAAATGCATACAAGAAGTACCTATTAAACTCTCCACCTCCAGCCTCGGAATATTGCGACAAAGAATCTATTTGTAGTATAAGCCAGAAAAAACTACAACTTCTCACTTTTCCATGCTCCTTTTGCCAATTTATTAAGTAGGAATAATACTCCATATCTGTTAATTTGTGAATAGAAAGAATTCAAGCTTGGTCTGTTATTGGATAGAAGTGCAATTGGGTTAAAAAAAAAAAAAGGCATTATTGCATAAAAGCTATTGGATATCAAGTTAAAGGAGTAAAAATACTTTAACATGATAAAGATGTTTTTTAACACCATTTCCAATCCCCTTAACAACAAATAAACACTGTAAATGTTATTTCTTTCAGGGTTTGCCAGGCTCTCCAGGTGTGAAAGGCATTCCTGGGCCAAAGGTAAATCATCTTGGGTATTGACTTTATTATATTGTACTTGTGCTTATCAAGTTCCGAAGTATTCAGTGAAATTAAATTAACCTTCTATTGTGGTAAGAGACAAGCCTTTGGCTGAAAGAATTAAAGATATTCTTTTATCAACTTTAGTACTGTGGTTTTTCATTATTATTTTGTTACATGATGTGGTTTTAATGATTCCAGGCATTAAATAATACCTAAAGAAGGCCATTTCCTTTTAAATTTTTGGAAGTCATTGCTAGAGGAGACGTGTGACATGCCTACCTCACTACAGTTTGAAATGAGGGGTCTCATAATAAGAAGAGTTTTTATAGCTGTATTTATAAGAATAGTATTTATAACCCAGCTCTTCGCTGGGTTAAAAACTGGCTGGATGGCCGTGCCCAGAGAGTTGTGATTAATGGGGTGAAATCCTCTTGGCGGCCGGTCACCAGTGGTGTCCCTCAGGGCTCAGGTTTGGGGCCAGTTTTGTTTAATATCTTTATCAATGATCTGAATGAGGGGATTGAGTGCACCCTCAGTAAGTTTGCAGATGACACCAAACTAGGTGGAAGTGTTGATCTGCTTGAGGGTAGAAAGGCTCTACAGAGGGACCTGGACAGGCTGGATCGATGGGCCAAGGCCAATTGTATGAGGTTTAATAAGGCCAAGTGCCGGGTCCTGCATTTTGATCACATCAACCTTAAGCAACGCTACAGACTTGGGGAAGAGTGGCTGGAAAGCTGCCCAGCAGAAAAGGACGTGGGGGTGCTGGTGGACGGCCAGCTTAACATGAGCCAGCAGTGTGCCCAGGTGGCCAAGAAGGCCAACAGCATTCTGGCTTGTATCAGGAATAGCGTGGACAGCAGGAGTAGGGAAGTGATCGTGCCTCTGTACTCGGCACTGGCGAGGCCTCACCTCGAGTGCTGTGTTCAGTTCTGGGCCCCTCTGTACAAGAGGGACATAGAAGTGCTGGAGCGTGTCCAGAGGAGAGCTACCAAGCTGGTGAGGGGTCTGGAGACCAAGCCATATGAGGAGAGGCTGAGGGAACTGGGCATGTTTAGTTTGGAGAAGAGGAGGCTGAGGGGAGACCTCATTGCCCTCTACAACTACCTGAAAGGAGGTTGTAGAGAGGTGGGTGTTGGCCTCTTCTCCCAGGTGAATAATGACAGGACCAGAGGGAATGGTCTGAAGCTGGGGCAGGGGAGGTTGAGATTAGATATTAGGAAGAATTCCTTTACTGAAAGAGTGGTCAGGCCCTGGAACAGCCTGCCCAGGGAGGTGGTTGAGTCACCATCCCTAGAGGTAGTTAAGAAATGTCTAGATTTGGCACTTCAGGGCATGCTCTAGTGGCAGAGATTGGGGGGGGGGAGTTGTGTGTGTATGGTTGGACTCGATGATCTCAAAGGTCCTTTCCAACCATGAAGATTCTATGATTGTAGCTGCCCTAAGTTGATTAAATCAGAGATTGTCATATCTATTTATGTACCGCCAAATATCAATTCCAATTAAGTTTAAGAAAGTACTGTATGATTGAGCCTACGGAATGCTTCAGACAAAAATGTTTAAGGTTTAGTGATGAGTAATTGAAAAAGAAAACTAGATTGAGATGTGAATTTGTTCTGAAATTACATAGAATTATATTATCCTTCAGTGATTTGAGAGCAGCAGTGAAGTCTATCTGGGATTTGTCAGTATGTAAACAACGAAAGAACTGAAATCTGACTTTTGAAAAATTAGATAGAAGGAATTAGGTGAAAGTTAAAAGAAAACCAAAATAGATGGAAGTTAAAACATGAATACAGGCTGACTTTTTTGGACGTTTTTGATTTCCTTATTTTTTAATTTTAAAATGCAACAGTAAGCATTTGACTTGGCTAATATCTTTCATCTTTTGTCCAACAGGGTAATAGAGGTCCCCCTGGGGTGCCAGGTTTGATGGGAAATTCTGGTAAACCGGTAAGATCATTAATCTTATTCAGAAGATCTAGAAAAACAAAAAGTTTTGCTTTGTGCAAGAAATCACTTTTCAAATTTGTTGTGTTCTTCCTATCCCAAAACCAGGGTGAACGGGGCCCAGAGGGAGAAGCAGGTCCAACAGGACCCCGGGGACCACCAGTAAGTATTGAGTAAATTTCTAACTGAGCGTATGTCATACTGCAGCGTCTCAAGTCATGGTTGCTGAAGCTAACCATGAGGTAAAAATATTATTCAGTGCAAGTGCTAATTTTTAAGGTAAATCCTAGATGTTCTTACCCCGCTTCTGTACCAGGTGGATGTGCATCATGACATAGAGAAATCCAGAAGCACAGGTCCTATCGTTGTTTCTGGCTTCGGTGATAAATGAAATTTTAAACCTTTGTTTACATCCTTCTGGCCTTTGTTTTTAAATATGCTGAGTAAAAGCCCAAACAGAGGGAATGAGGAGGGTTTGTGACAAAAAGCTGGAACCAAACTCCTGTTCTTCCAGTGCAACAGTCAACTGCCACAACTGGTGTTGAAAAGCTTAAATTCACTGGCTGTCAGCAGATCACTTGCTCTTCTCTTTAACTGTTTCAGCCTCTTAAAGAAGCTTGTGCTGTATATTACAAAGCTTAACTGTGTATTACGAGGTTTTGGACTTTGGAGTTAAGTATTCAGAACATGATTTTTTTTTCTTCTTTTTTTGGCTAGGACCTATTTCTAATGCGTGTAATGTGAACAGTGAAGCAAGGTATGAAGGAAAGATAGCTGTATGTCCTACCTAGTAAAGAAAATGGCTAGAGACTGTCCTCAGACCCCTTGGTCAACTGGCATAGCGTGATTTGTCTTCATACTGCTAAACTCCCTTAACAGCCCCTCATGTCTAAGAGCAGGCTGGGTGCAAACAAGTGGCATATGGGGAACAGTCTCTTGCCTGTGTTCCCAAAACTGTTCCTGGGCATTCTCTAGGAAAGTCCAGCATGCCTGAGACCAAAGCATGCTAACCATTTATCATGGATGATGGTGGGATGCTGCTCAGGCCTGTGCCTCGGCCTTTTCTGGTCGTCACTATGAGTGTAGGTATAGTGATGTAAAGTGTAACATTTATCTCTGCTTGGAAGCATTGATGTTGTAGTTTCTTTCGCTGGAGATTTTCCTTAATGCTAGAAAGATTCAGAAGACTGGAGAAATTGTTGCTGGGCAGGTAACTTGCTTCAGGAGATAAATGTGCTAAGGAAAGTGAACCGATGGCATGCTTGGCGTATTCGAGAGTCCGCTTGGTACAGACTTCTGATTCCCTCTAGAGTGGACCTGGCATGGATTGAAGTTACATAAGGCTGATCTAATTTCCCTTTGCTGTTAATCCTTCTGTGAGAGATCAGACTGTCAGTGATTTGAAGAAAATTTTCATATAGCAAAACTGAGTTTGATGACATTGACAAGGCTCCAGGCTCTGTAACCAATTGCTTTTGCAAGCTTCTCTCTTGCCACTGATACCCTAGGGATACTTTCCTGGATTCTTCTGAGCTTCTGCTATCATGCAGTGACATAACAGTTTTACACATGCAGTTGTAGGCTTATCCTCATACAGGGCTCAGAGGGTTACTGATAGGGATATATTTGTATTTCATGGGTCAGGAATATCTTCTCTGAATTAACTCTTAAACACATAACAGGAGTCAGCCATGTACAGATTTTGTTTTCTTCTGTTTTCTTCTATTTTCTTCTATGCTTTGCGTTATTGTGTGCTAGATGCATTAATTCATGAGATCACATTTATTTTAGACTGAATCTTTGTCTGAGTGTTGTGTTCACAGCTGCCTATGAACGATTTAAAACGGGGATTATATGAGCATATACTTACTAGGATGGAATACAGGTATCTTCAGTCTCCCATATAGCCAGCTGGCAAGCATTTATTTTTGTTGTTTGTATTTAAAAGTGTTGGGTGCACTAGAAAAAGTTTTCAGCCCTGTTCTTCTTGAGCTGATATTTTCTGTACTTGTAATAGGAATAAGAATTATAATTGAATCAGACCAAAGTAATTGCCCGCTCTGATAACGCACTGTAATCTGCTAAACTATGCTTTTAATCCTTTCAATGTGAACATGAATTTACAAAATCAGCAGTCCATAGAACAGGAGTTGACACACAGGGTTAATTATTAGTAACCCTGTAGTCAAACAGAAATACTTAATGCAGACTAAATACAATGATTTTTCTGTTTATCACTCTAGAGACCAGCCAGACATCTGGATATCTTGCCTTTATTTTTTCTGTCTTTACAAAGTGCACTTATTTTGGAAAATGTGAACATTAGAACAAAGGCATAGAAAGAAAAAGCTTTTGGTCAATACAAAATGGAGAAAGGAAGTAAATTATTCATAATAAAGAAAGTTTTCATGTAGAGCATTAAAGAGTAATCTACTTCTCATCTATAGCTCCTTTAAAGCTATAAAGAGACTTGAATAATAACTATGTTTAGCTTTCTTCTGCTCAAGACTACAGGCAGCATATGACTGGAATAGCTTTCTGGTTGGTTTTTTTTGGGGGAACGCTGGGAAAAATATTGCTTCTACACAAAAACCTGGAATGATCAGGATTTTTTGTTCAGGAAGGTCACAGGGTTGGATTATCGAACCTTAGAATAAAGAGTGTTTTCTCTTTCTTCTGCAGCATGTGTATGTAGTAGATGTATTTGAGCCTCAGCTTTTAGGACTCTGCCCTTACATTTCCAGGAAAAAAAATAAATCTGTTAGTAAAATAGTTCTGCACGCCATGATTTTCAAACTTCTAAAACGAGAAATTTTGAAAATAAGTTGAGAAAAGCTTTTATAAAGAGAATTTTTTTAGAATTTTTCTTGTAAATATTTTTGTATTTTTTTGATTTTGAAATTTTCTCACAACCTTAACTTTTGATAGTTTTTGACCAAAGTAACCAAACACTTTCAAAGCCTGAGGATTTTATGGTTACTATTCAAGCACTTTTCTTGTGCTTTTCCTTCCTATTTTGAATTATCCTCTTTAGCACCGATCTCAGTTCTTTTCTTTCTCCTTTACCCTTTGTTCCATTTCACTGTTTGTAATAGAAGACTCAGCTAGAAGTCAAGAGGGGCTGGTCGTCTTCCTCGCAGGTGGAAAAAACCTTGATGTTTTGCAGGATATGGAGAACTTCAGTCCCTTAATGTATTGCTGCATGGCAGCAGCCACATGAGAGATCCTTTTCACTTTCCCATTTCACTTTCCCATTTCACTTACCCTTGGTCTTCACATCACTGCTGAGGAAAGACAGCATGGCTGGTAGCTCCAGGAGGGCCAGAACTATAGAGAAAGGGATCTGAGTGAAAGTTTGTGGGGGGATAACAAGGCAGACCCTGCTAATATGGACAGCAGGCTGATAGCTGCACGAGGGAAAAATAACATGCCTATATTTGTGTTTCATTAAAAAAAATTGCCTAACTTTTCAGCTTTAGCTACTTGCACAAGACATCTTTTTGAGAGAAAATTTTCCCTTCAACTAGTGTGTAGTTTTTTTGAGGATTTAAACGATGGAGCGCTATTAAGCAATCATCAGTGATGCTGTGGGACAAATGAATGCTACTATACTGTTTACCAAATAGCCTGTAGCGTCCTCTGACATAAAACACGTTATTTCAATGTTATTTTCATTATTAAACAGCTGTTAGAATGTATTCGGAACAGCATTTTTTACTAAGCAACAGATTCAAATTTTGGCCTTTTGTGAGTCTGTAGACATTTACAGTTTCACAGGGAAGATATTAAATATTTGAAAACAAGATAACTATCTTTAATTAAAAATAGGCAAACTCATGTGTTGGGAGACTTTTACCTCACTGCTGGAGAAAATTACTTTCAAAAGTACCATTTTAGCCTATCATTGCTTTTCCTTAGAAAACTTAAGTTGGCACCTGAGTGGAAGAAAAAGTTTTACTTTGGTTGATTTAGTTTACTATACATCTGTTCGGTAAAACAGAAAAACTACTGGAGCAACATGGAAAATTTGTCTTTTGTTTATAAATCAAGCACATTCTGCATTCCACTCTAATTGTCGGTTAACCTTATGTTTGCTTCACATTATGCTAGCCAATCCAAGTAATTACCAAACTCATTTGTGATTTAAACCTTTCTAAGCCAGTCATCATGGCAGGTGGCCCAAAGGAAGCAATTCTCAAACACCAGAGTGTCATTCCTAATCAGTGGAATGTAGCCATGCTCCCTAAGCTGCTTAACCATTTTCTTTCATATTTGCTGAGATTTAGTAAGATTTAATTTTTCATATTGTGGCTGCAGAAAATACTGACCCCTGCCCCTGCTTTTTTCATCCCTTGTTTTTATTCAGCTATTTAACCTTTAAATTGCTAACGTTTGGAGAACATGTATCCCATCCTGTGGTTTTACAGTAAAAAGAGAGCTTGGAACATTTACGTAACCATTTAACTTAAAGTTCAATGCTTGCCTAGCAAATTGAGCAAACTCATTTTGTATGCAGGCCAGCATACATAAAATGTTAAGGGTTTAGGACACAATACATGTTTTCCTAAGTTAGCAACCGAGGTTAAGTATGTAGCTGCCTAAGATTTGATACCATAACCCCCTCTGAAAGCCTTCTGAGGGGCCCTGGTTGGTTGGGCTGACTTGCTCTATGGAGATGTCTTTGCTATTATAAAGAGAGTACATTGGATTTGGTACTAAAATCTCAGATAACCTAAATTTAAGTTGAGAATACTGTTTTCAGCATCTTAAATTACTTTCAGCTGAACCATTTTCCAAGTCTTTAAATATATTTTTTTCTTACCTACCCTGAAATATGTCTTTGGTTACCCTAACAATTATAACTGAAATCTATATGTTTCTATTATATTCTTTTTACATTACTTCAACTGAAATAATGGGTCGTCTTCCATAGTTGGTATTGGTGTAGTGGTATTGGTAGTGTGACAGGATGGAATGTCCTTGCATCAGTTTGTATGATATGTTTAGGTATTAGTGGAGATGTTTCACATATGTAATTTCAGAGGTGTTCCACAAGTGGTCAGTCATAGTTTACATTTAAGATACAGCTAAAAGGGTTATCATTGCACAGACTATATCAGAGTCAAAAGAACAAAGTGGATTTCCATCCTGCCAGGTATGCTTGTTATCCAGTAAACCTAAGCCTCTAGATGGATGTGACTAAGCTTTCTGACTGTGCACAATTCTGCAGCGTGATTTGTACAGGGCAGCACTTCCTCCTCTTTCACTCCCTCTATCCCAGACAAACCTGAGTAATATCTCCAAACCTCTCCAGTTCTCATATTATCCACTCCTGTCTTTCCAAACTGCATGGTCAGATTCCTGTGTGCTACCTCTCTATCCCTTCACCTCCAACAACAGCTCCCTTTCACTTTCCGGCATGCTAGACCTCTGGATTTCAGCAGACATGCTAATGTTGGCTTCTCCTAAGCAGTGTAGACAACAACCTGGGTAAAAAATGCAATTGTTATGGAGTTAGTGCACTAAAGCTGTCCTAGACTACAGTTAAAACTATAGATACAACCAGTATGAAACGTCTCTGTCCTTTATACTTGGCCACAGCATCACCCTTGAAGAGAGGAGCAACTGTTGTGCTGCTGCTTGTGCCCAAAGCATGACACAGTTAAGAGGAAGGTACACTACATGCTACACCTATCTCTTACCACTATCCTGAGGAGTAAAATTTAATTATTACCCTGAGAAAGGTGCAAAGGTGCATTTAAAATCTCAGAGAAAGTTTGCGGTATATTTACTGTTCTAGCAAATACTAGTTTATATTTTTGGGGGATTTTTAGTACTGTACTGAAGGTCAAAGGAAGAGTCCTGTTGATGCTTCCATGCATAAATTATTGAATTTAAATTAATAATTCCTCTGAGACTTTGGATGAAAAAAAAATGATGATAAGTTGAAGTCTCACAAGCATATAATTGATAAATGGGTTACATTTTGCAAAAGACTTTGGAATACTAAGTTTAAAAAGTTCATTCTGAAATGTACTTTGCTTATTCTTTTTTATTCTGCACAGATTTAATTCTTTATGGCACTGCTGTTGAATATGCTAAAAATTGGTATGATATATATCATAAAACAAAAATTATTTAGACGAGAGTTTATTACAGTATATATTGTGAATTACCTGTCAACAGATTCTCATGAATGTTTTGATTATCCGGGCAGCTAAGTGAGATGCAAGTTACCTGGGGAACATTCTTATTCTTGTTATTGTTCGACTAACAGAGGCATCCTTAACAGGATCAATTGGTCAACATGAAATCAATAAACCAGTGAACGAAACTGCTTTAGCATAAGAATGCATTCTGTAACTGCTTGTGGGAATTCTACAAAAGAATCAAGTCATCAGAACTTCAGTGAGGATGAAAACCATCCTAGACAACCTAAAGGAAGGTCTACTGTAAACCCTGTAACATCCCCTTATGTATATTACGTTCAAAGGCTAAATATAGATCTAACAGAACTGTAAGAGAGATGCTGCATCTTCATTTAAATGTATTGAGTGGCGCAGCAATCCTGCCTCGGAACAAAGGGAAGGTAGATTTTTTTGTAACCACAGTCTAGTTCATCAGCTGTGGAAGGACTGCATCCTGGTGATGTTCAGTATGGCAGTGCTGTACCACGGGTTCCCACCCCACCATTTCACACATGCCTTGCTGCCATTTGAGAGAATGACCTTATCCTAAGCAGTACTCATATGCTAAGTGATAGCATACTCAACAGAAATCAATTTTTTGTACTGTTAAAGTACTGGAGTGGTCCCGGACACGCTTTTGGTCCACGCTGTCTAGCACCATTGACTGAAACAATCTCTAGGCCACGGCCAAGCTTTAGAGTACTTCAGGGGCAATGCTGCCTCCCTTCATTGTAGGCCAGGAAAGTCTACCAGCATGGGTGCAAGCCAGTCTGTCCTAGCTCATGCTAAACTAGAGTAGCTATTTTCCCTCCTAAAGCATTCCACCTCTAGGAAAGTAGGAATTTTGAAGTCTGTCAAAAGTGCATAAAACATACAGATTCTGGTTGGTTTTTTTTTTTTTGTTTGTTTGTTTTTTGTTTTTTGTTTTTTTTTCTTGGTTAAAGCCAGTGCAGCATGCCCATTGATTTGTGAGTGCCTTGCAACTATGGGTTGTGTTATATATAGGGCCACTGTGTAAGAAAGGTAGGCTGAGGACATGGCCAAACTGCACAGAGGAAGGTTTCATCTAATGAAGTACAGATGTCAACACCTGAACCAGTTAGTACAGAAACACTCTTATAGGCTGTGGGGAAAAAGCAGATGCTTCTAGGACGTGACTCATGATGTACTTTAAATGTTTACATGAGGACATTTCAAGATGCCTTTTTTTCTTCATCCCCTATGAAGGGAACCAAGAATGTAAATCCTCTCCCAGGGACATTTCAGTCAAGTACAACTTGGAGGAAGCTTTACGATCTTTTAAGTTATGCCATGGGCCAACGGGATTCCTGATTGCTCTTCAGGTTACAGTTGCCCTCTTACTTGCTAAAACACAAGTCCTGCAGATCTCAAAGTAGTGGCCCTTAGTTTGAAGTAACCTGTCCTTACAGACATAATGTCAATGTTTACAGGAAATACTATCCTTTTGTATTCCAGTCTTCTGTGTACTAGGCTTCTTTACCACCTTAGAAAAACACTGGTGTTTGAAAAAGTGCCTGTAGTGTACATTTGATAAAAGATTTTTGTTTTTTTTTGCATTTGGAATCAAATGGAGGATTTTTCTTGCATTCTGTATGACCAGCAGAACCTTTGATGTGCTTAAGAGGTTTATTACGTTATTTTTAACTCTATGGAAGGTGACATTGCTTTTGTTTTACAACTGTATAACAATCTGACATGAATGTTATGACATACATGAGGAGATGAGTTTCTAATAGTGATCATAATTCTAATCATTCTCTTTCCTGAATCAGAAATGCAGTAGTATTCCAGGTCGCAGATGCAGTACAAAATTATGTCATTAAATAAGAATTTTTCAAAAAGGTTAATGCATGTTCTGGATTGTAAGATGAAGGTGATTTGGGGGGCTTTCTTCTTCTTTTATTTTTTTTAACATAAAAAAAGCTTCAGAAATCAAGCAAAGTACTTTAAAAGAATAGTGATTTTAACACCACAGCATATTTTGAAGGAAATGTATGAAAAAGTCTGTTTATGTTTGGTTCTCTGATCTCTCCAGGGTACCTAATTATTTTTTTGAATTGTGGAGTTACTTTTCCCTAAGCTTGTGTGAGAAGTTGTCATTGCATTTATGACCTTGTGTAAAAGGCCATGTCTGCCATCTCTTTTTAGTATTTCACAATATTTTTCTTATTATGAAGAAAACAAATGAATTTAAAATTATTTGTTGTATACAACACTAGAATGCTTAGATCTGACTTTTCCCATATTTTCTAAGCTATGTTACAGGTTATCTACTTACATATCGAATAACTTCAATTCTCGATATTTTATGATCTTAAATGCTATATCATGCTTTTATAGCACGTACCTCTTATGTATTCATACAGTGGAAGTCAGAAAAGTGTCTCAAGTGAGACTTAGGTTTGTGTTGGACAGTATTTAAATTTATCTGTGCAGGTATATATCTGTACAGGTGACAGGAAACGTATAAAACTTACTGAGCTGTTCTGAATGGTTTAATCATAAGAGACAAAACCCTTTAGAGAAAGGTACTTTAGTCTGAAAATTGTTTAAAATCGTTGAAGATTTGACTCAGTGACAGGTTTACCCGGAGTATATAATCAAATGGCTGCATTAAGAGATAGAGTTATAATGCTAATGTGAATAGGATGATCTGAATGGATAAACAGATCTGAAGTGAAGATATAGAGTAAAAATCTAGTAAAAAAGCATGTTCATACTTATCACTATTATGAATGGGGATATTCAAAGGTTACCCTTTCCTATAGCAGCCTAGACTTTTTTTAATCTAAATGAGTCTTAAGCATGACTTCTGCACACACTTTTCACGTTTGTTCATTGTTCCTGAGGTATCATGCTTTAAAGTATGTGGTCACGTGAGAGTTCAGATGGTGAAACTAAGCAGAAGCCTAAAGCTGCGCATGTGTGTCAGACTTGTCTTAGTGAAGTAAAGGTGTTCGTGACAGGTAACTCTCAGGTGTGGTCCCATGAAGGGCAATTGATTGTGCATAACCACTCAGCAGAATGAATTTGCTGAATCATTTAATATCAACTAAATATTTTATGCTGTTGTTAACTATAAAACTCTTTATGTTTCTCAGGAAGTTTTACTATTTTTAGCGCTTGTGGTATTTTTATACTAATAAACAGAAGTCCAAAAAAAAAAAAAATAAAAAGGATGCCAACTGCTAAGTAGTGTAATTCACTAAACATTAAGGAAAAAAAAAAAAATATCATGTTTTATTCCCTGTTCACAGGAAATATTTCAGGAAGTAATGATGTTCTTCTATTTCCTATAAGGGTAGCAGAGGGGAGCCAGGTCCTGCAGGTCCTCCAGGTTTACCAGGGAAACTGGTAAGCAGTTTATTTCCATATTCAGTGCTCATATTTACTTTCAAGGAGCTACAGTATCATTTGGAACTACACTTACCTATTTATCCATGCAGCGAACTGAAAATAACTTTGAGACGAGTGATTGTCGAGTTTCTTTTTCAGTCCTCTGTGACTGCGCTAATATTAGCAAATGGTGTTTTAAAGTATATGGAGATGTGTAGGACTTTTTCTTCTGTTTAAAAAGCCATAAATCCTGTGATGTGCAAAGTTGGGTCGCACACTCCTGTGTGGGCTGCGTGTACCTGGGGAACAGGAGCAGTGAAAGACCAGCTTTCTGCTAACAGCTGCGTGAAACTAATGAATGGAGAAGATTATGAATGCCACCTTTTACCAGTGCTCCAGCAGTATTTACACAGTAACAGTCAGAAGCAAAGCTGGGAAGGTTTTGACTGAAAGAGCCTGCTGTTAGAGGAATGCGCAAATCCTAGAGCTCACGATCTTAGGAAGTATTTTTAAGAGAGCTAGACTGTCACTGAGGGACTGGAGGGTCGAAAGCTCTGTAAGCCATTTCTCTTGTGTTTGGCAGCAATAAAATCATAATAAGATGCTGTTTAAAGGGCTGTATTTTGGATGAGCTCTATTTTCATCAGATAATCCTCTTTCATCAAGTTAGGAGTGTTCTAGGAATAAGATTCTGCCCGATCTGCTTGTCAGGGTATGACCCTTTAGTTGTTCATTCTAAAATAAATTGGATAAGTTTATTTACACCCTTGACTTATTTTTACAGGGTCCCCAGGGTGATATTGGACTTCCTGGACTGCCAGGTCCTCCAGGCCTACCTGGTGGGAAGGGTGACCGGGTAAGAAATGCACTCATACATACAGACTGCAGTTTGATGTCAGGAGTAAATGCAATAATTGGAGCATTCTTTGCGGTTTTTACATGAATTAATGTCTGGTTTCTTTTTTTGTATGTAGATCTGTTAACCGCTTGAAAGCGGTGCTCTAGGTGCCCATTAACTACTTGTAGCTCACAAAATATACAAGAAAAGTCTTGACAGTGTTTCTCAAGGTACTGAAATAAGATTACTGGTATAAATATTTCCTTTTTGGGGAGTTTGAAACATTTAAAGGCGTAAATCATATTGCAAATCATTGACTCAGCCAGATCTGAAATTCTAAGTCAGGGTCTCCCGTCATTAAACAGCTTTGGAACTTCAGCCCCAGTCTACAGTAGATACAATGCCTTTTACATATGTCTTAGGACCGGCTATGGAAATGCACAGGCTAATGCAGCTATTGACAGCTATGCATACATGCACACTTGCAGGATATAAGTACCTCTTCTAGCATTTTGTTAAGAAGGAAGAACTGGGCCCTGGGGATCTCACATCCTGCAGAAGATATTTTGCTTTCCTGAATAAATGTCAGTGAAGACTATATATATAAAAAAAATATATATTCCTTCTTTTGCTTATAGGAGGCTACAGGGGATGGAATTCACTCACTAAACTTCAGACATCTTTGTTATGGAAATAGTCAGTTCCACACTGTGTTTCATCCTTCTTACTTGAGACATCTACTTCAGTATTAAATGAATCGCACTTTTGAAGCGCCTCTTACGTTCCACTGACAATCGAGGAAGTACGGAATTGTTAGTGAGACATAAGTATCACTGCTGTAGATGTCTTTTAGTTGAACAGAGGAATCCTGTCCCTGGAGTGTTCCCAGTTTACATCATGGGGTGGCCAGATAGGGCTTGCAGTTGTTTTTGGCAGTTTTTTAAAAGCTGCTCAGATACTTAAAAACAAGTTTCTAATACAGTCTTTGTTGTTGTTGAGGTATTTCTCATGTGGGTTTTTTTAGCTATTTTATTTATTTTTTTTAATGCTGAGATCAGGAACATACATTTCTAGTCAAAAGTAAGTATTGACATAAATCAATCTCTTTTATTACATTGTTAATACTTCAGAATTTTCCAGAGGGAGATTGAAGGTACCTGAGGAATCGTATCTGGAAGGAAAGCAACTAGTATTTGTTGCAGTGCTGACAATCTCCCTCCAAAGATGACTGAATTTCCTTATTTACTGTATAAAAGGTCTGGACCTTTAGGGTAAGAGCAGAATGTAAATGCTGTAAACAGACCCAGTGAGATTCAGGCTACACCCAGGAGGTTTCTGTTTATGTAACTGACAGATGACAGTGTCTTATGCCTGGAGCTTTTTTAAATCCTAGGGTCAGTTCAATGCCCTCTGCAAATAGCTTAGAGTCAAAGGACTGATTATGAGCAATAAACACAATGAAGTCAGAACTAACAAAACTACAACTGGATACAAAATCAAATTCAAAGCTCTGGTTGACTGGTTGATGTTGGTGAGCATCTGAGGAGAGTTTTCTGCTGGTGATGTTCTCCATCTTTTTTCACTCTTTCTAGGACGTGCTCTATCTTCTCTGCATCATGATAGATAGTAATCAGGGTTCTTTGTTCATTGTTTCGAATTTGTTTTAGCAGTTGATGCAGGTCATCGTGTTGCCACATTTTTCTTAACAGTGTGAGATTCATTCCAATGGGGGTCGGTCATAAATATTTATACAATGTATAGTTAGATTGTAACAATTGGTGGGATGTGACAGGAGCTGAATACCAACCACAAACATTTTGTTCAGTGTCAAGACAAATGTCTTGGGCCTTAATGGTATTACTTTCACTAATAAACTCTTGTTGTTCCCATACAACTTGTGTGCCACATCAACAGTTTGCCATTTGTTCCCATTTTACTGGGCCCATACTCCATGTTGTAACAGGTAGAGTACAGTTCCATTGTGATTTAATCTGTGATTTAATCCCAGCGCAATGACTGGGCATATGGTGTATACCAAAGCATTACCTATTGTTAAAGCAACGCTTTACTGTCCATGGGCTCATGATTGAGATTGACTAAATACACCAAGACTGGGAACCCTTTTCGAATTGAGTCACATTTTCCCAGATTACCTTTCAAATCTCAGTGGGCAAGGTGCCCTCAATTGCCTTCCCTTATAATTGCCACTACAGTAGATTACACCCATAACTGAGCTTGGATACAGCTAAGAGCTAGAGAGATATCATTCTGGGCAACACCGAGTGCATCTACAATAAGTTGGTGGTCCTTCTCATTAGTTCTTTCCCATTTAGGCGATATATCAGACAAGAGCCATTGACTAGTTCCCAGTGCCAGCAAAGAAGATTGAAGTGGATGTTCTGATTTATGCAAATCACTCATTGCTGAGCTTAATTTGTTTGCTAAAACTTCAACATCTCTGCTGTTTAATACTCCTAATCCTGTTCCTAGGACACCAGTCACATCTCTCCTTGTTCGTTTTGGAGAGGTGAAGGTTTGCCCATGCAACAATGCTAACCACCCTGTATAGGATGTATTTAGGAATGGTGAGCAGGTAGGTTTAACTGCAGAGATATTAATCTGCGTTGACAGTTCCACTCGTTTGAGGGACTATGATGGATTAGACAGCATTTGTTGCTGGTCTGTACATTTAATAGCATAAGGTCAGAATTCAGAAATTAGTGGGTATGTAGTTTGGTCGGTTGTGGGAGTAATAAAACAGCGAGTAGGTTAATAGGCAGTAGGGGTAGCTGTTGGTGTAGTGTGAGGGCTGGAAATAGGTCTTAGTGTAACCTTTAAGGATAGCCCATTTGCATTATCTTTCCCTGTATCTGGCCACAGGCTTCTATAGTATTGTCATTAAAGACAAAAGTAATTATACAACTGGGCTGTGAGAAACAGTTTGCTCTGCCTTTTGATTGAGTTTGATTTGTCCTTTTGATGACCATGTATGTGTTTCCCTTTGAATGATTTGTTACATTACATTCAATAGAGATTTTGTCACCTGGTGTAGAAGAAATAAGGTGACTTTTATTTGCTTTTATCATTGTATGATTACCTGTGATTGTCATCATTAGGTTTTGCCTTGGTGTCCCCAATATTCTGGTATTCCCATAAGTTTTAAACACATATGGTGCAGAACGTACTATAGTTACTGTATTGATCAGCATAAACAAAAGAACTGGAGGCTTCCATCCCATGCATGAGGCTTGTTGAGGTGTGAACCGAATTTCATCCATGCTGGTGATGATTCCTTCTGTGAGAAAGCTGATCTCCAGGAGATGTGTACCGGTATCATTCCTGGTATCATTCCTGAAAACAAAAAACAAGTTTCAGCGGGATTATTCTGGACTGGTTACCCCTTCTAGTTAGTGGCTAGGGTGTATCCACCTGGCAGCTAATACGATGCTTAGCTCCACTGCTGTCTTCTGCTTGCCAGGCCAAAGGGCTGCAGGGTTTTGTTAGCATTGTTGGGACAGTGTCAATTTATGGTAAATCTATCATAACAGGTTGCTCTGGTTAAAGGCCAATGGGATACATTTTTACATCTGATGGAGGTGCTCAGTAAGGTGCTGACAGAAAGAATGCACGAGTGACTGGATTCCCTGTTGGTTTGTATCAGTTATTCAACTGGTGAATCACTTCAGGCAATTGAGGATCCCAGTGGGGCTTGTGTGGTTTGCGACTCCTTTTTAATAGACCATTTGCTCTTTCTACTGTCCTGTTTGATTTGGAATAGTAGAGGGTATAGAATACTCATTGAATGTCTCCCTGCTTTGCTCATTCCTGCACTTTCTTGCTGGAGTGTCATTGTCACTTTAGCTGGTAAACCTGAAAATGAAGAGGATATTCCCCTGATGGCCTTCTGACCATTAGCCTTCTGACATTTAGTTGCTGTAATTGGGCCTGAGACAACTTCTAGTCCCGCAAGGAGGTACCGATATCAAAAGGTCCGATGTAATCAATTTGCCTCATTGACCATAGGGTTTTTATTTTATTGAGATGTAGGGGTGGTGTTTTAGCAGGTGATCTGTTTGCAATTTCCATTTATATTGAGGACATTCTATAAGGATGATTTAATACATTTTCCTGTCTAGAGGCCAACTTCAGCTTTGAGCTGCAAAATAAAGTGTTTCTTAGCCTGAGAGACCTAATTTCTGGTGCAACCATTCTCCCAGTCGGTACCATTTGAGGTCTGGCATGTCTGCTGTTTTTATTCCTCTAGTTCTGGCTAATTCACCTACTTGTTGGTTCCATTTTGTGGCTGGCTGGGTCATTTTTTACATGGTTTTTTATTCATCCTAGTTTAAATTGTTCTTGTCTAGCTATATCTAATAATAATAGCCAGACTTCAGTTCTCCAAACTGGAGATGTATTTACTTCCCAACTTAGGGCTTCCCATTGACAAAACCAGTGTGTGGCACATGCCCACATGCCACTGAAGTCAACACAGATGACTCTTGCTCCATTTTGTGCTGCTAAAACAACTGCCTTTAATTCTCCTACTTGTGCACTACCTTCACCTTCTTCCATTACTCGTTTGGCGGTGGTTATGTCTAATGCAGCGGCCTCAGACCACCATCTATTGTTTGCCCTCTTTGCTGAGGCATCAGTAAACCAAATACCTACATTTGGTGTTCTCTCAGTGAGGGGAAGTGCATGTAGAATCGGCGAAGGTTTAGGTGGCTGCTTTAGTGCTAATGGGTCAGTGTTCATAGGCATTTGTAACGTGGAAATTTTTGTACGGTTTTCAGTCAATTGCATTTTGGCTGCTACTGCCACCAGGCAGGTGTACCATTTCCTGACAGTGGGTTTCTGTGCAATTCCTTCTGGGGCAGCAGTTCCCTTCAGAACTGTTTCTAGCAAATTAAATGGCCCTCTAGTCTGAACAGGTTATCCCCGGTGTATTTTCTCAATTTGTTTAACTGCTTGAACTGAAGACAAAAGTCCCTTTTCTCACTTGGAATATCTCTGTTCTGTCCCTTTGAATGTAGTTGAGTAAAACAATAAAGGGATTTTTGGCCAGTTTGGAATAGATTGCAGTAAGTGTCATGTTCTGCAAAAGCCCATTCTGCTATAATAGGGTTGCAGGGGTGTACTGGTCCCAGTGGCTGATGTCTTCAATTCCTGTATTAGGGCTTTGACTGCCTCTTCATGTTCTTACTTCCATTTCCATGGGTTTCCTTTTCATAAAAGTGAGTACAGTGGGTGAGCAATGATAGAAAATCCAGGTACACGTTTCCTCCAGTGCCCTAAAGTACCCATTAGCTGTTGTATTTCTTTCCTAGATTGGGATATCTGCAATTGTTCCATTTCACTTAGGGTGTCTGGTGGAATTGCTACACTATCTGCAATCCACCAGGTACCTAAAAATTTTACTTCTCTACTTTGTCCCTGACACTTTTCAGGTTGAACCTCAACTTCTGCTTTATATAGTGCTTGCCACACTGCTGCTGCCACTTCCCCTACTCTTTGAGGGGAAGTCTCTCTGATGAGAATATCGTCTACATATTGGTACAGTTTCACATCCTGAGGAAGTGAGACTGTCTGTAAAAGTTCAGCAAGCACAACAGGAGCAATAATAGGTGAATGTTTATAACCCTGTGGGAGTCTGTAAAACGTATATTGTATAACTTCCCAAGTAAATGCAAATTCCTCTTTATCCTTCTCCTGCAAAAGGACCATAAATTACATCTCTCTAACGTCTTCTACTGCCATCCATGGGTGTGCAGCTGCCTGTTAAAGTTGCAATATTGGGTACTGCAGACATTAGCAGAGCTGTGCTGTTGACATTTAGGTGCTGATAATCTGTTGTCAGGTGCCATCTCCCATTTACGCTTTTGGACGGGCCAGATAGGTGAATTGTATGGGGAAGGGGTTCTGAAAATAGTGTGCTGTTTTTCCAAGTCTGCTGTTGTGTCCGAAACTAAATTTTGTGCCACAGCAGAAACTGGATACTGTGGTACATTGGTAATTTTCAAACTGGGGAGTGCAGGGGGGGTACGCGGAGTAAACATGCAGTAGCCTCCCAATTTCTACCAGGGTTGGGGTCGGTACTTGAACTGCAGGACAATATACTGCCATCTGGCAAGCACCAATTTCGTCTGGTCAAAACATTGAAACTCAAAATATTTCCATTGTGCTTTTTAAGCACACAGGAGCCGTAAATTAATGTTCAAAGTTTGGCATACAACACTTGCTCCATTCACACCGGTGATTTTAACTCTTCGTTGTCTGGGGTCACACACCCAGCTTCTCAGCATCCTGTTGTGTTAGTCCTGAAATTTGTGCTCCCATCTCTATTAGAACACCACCACCACCAATCAAAATGTAAGTGCCTCCTTCATTTAGTGGCTTAAATATTGCATAATCACAGAATCATAGGATCATAGAATGGTTCGGGTTGGAACGGACCTTAAAAATCATCTAGCTCCAACACCCCTACCATGGTGGATATTGGGGTATCACAAGCTTCTCCCCATGTGTGCATAGCTTGTATGCAGGCAGCTTTCATGACAGCAGTGGAGAGCTCGCTTAGGGAATGGATGGAAATCACAGAATCATAGAAAGTTCACTTCATTCCAAGGCGTCTGTTCCCCCGGCCCCATAAGCTACCCTATGGGTGACAGAATGGGATTCATTCGCCAGGTCAGGTCCTAGGTGTAAGAAAACTCCTGGACCCCAATAACAGTTTGTTTAATTTCCGCTTAACATTGTTTGGCCACTGCCACTCAGGCAGATGTCCATGAATATTCAGCTTCAGTTTCATAGAATCATAGAATGGTTTGGGTTGGAAGCAACCTTAAAGATCATTTAGTTCCAACCCCCCCTGCCATGGGCAGGGACACCTTTCACTGGACCAGGTTACCCAAAGTCCCGTCCAGTCTGTCCTTGAACACGTCCAGGGATGGGGCATCCACAACTTCTCTGGGCAACCTGTTCCAGTAACTTATCACCCTCACAGTAAAGAATTTCTTCCCTAATATCTAATCTAAATCTATGCTCATTCAGTTTAAAACTGTTACCCCTCATCCTATCATTACATTCCCTGATAAAGAGTCTCTCCCCATCTTTCCTGTAGGCCCCCTTTAAGTGCTGGGTGGCCGCTATAACGTCTCCCCGGAGCCTTCTCTTCTCCAGGCTGAACAACCCCAGCTCTCTCCACCTGTCTTCATAGGAGAGGTGCTCCACCCCTCTGATCATCTTTGTGGCCTTCCTCTGAACTCACTCCAACAGGTCCACCTGGCTTTCTGTTGTATTTCTCTTGTAAGTTTGCCAGTTGCAACAGATCCCAAGGAATGGTTCGCATAGGATACTGTGGAGCATCACCCTGAGGTCCTTCAGAGTGCTCTAATGATGGGTGTAGCCTCATATTCAGGGGTGTCTGAAAAGGGAAGAGTGGGTCATCATTTCCCTCATCACATTCATCAGGATCACCCCAAATATCACCCCCCCAATCCTCTGGGGACACAATTAATTTCCTAATCTGCATGGTGTCAGGGGAATGTGGAGCCCACGTGAGCATCATCATGTTGACCTTTTCTACCAACTTTTGTTTTTTCTCCTTTTCTTCCTGTAACTGCTTCTGCAGCAAATTCTTGCTAATTTTAATTGTCCTTCAATGGCACCCCAGTCATGCCAATGTTTGTGAGCCTGTTCTGAGAATCTGGGACTTGGACTTATTCCACGCCTCTGTCAGTAACTGGTGATATGACTTGTCATCCTGTTGACTATGCCAATTTGTTGTGGGGAAGATGTAGACTGCTTAAAGAACCACTGCCAAAGGCATCAGCAAAAGTTGTTTTGTTGAAGTCAGATGTTGTAAAAGTGAGATTTAACAAAGTTCAATGGCAAAGTTCACTGTGTTACTTACTGCAGAGGATATAATAATGATTCAAAATTACCAACACGTAACCAAAGTTACCAACACAAAATCTTAGTGCACTATAATACAAGGTTAGGTGTGATGTCAGTCACTTCCCAAAGATTTGCGGTTGGTCATGGGGGTCTCTCAGCCTCAAGGAGGAACCTTGAGAGGCGTCCCAGCTCAAGGGGAGATCAATGCCATGCAGCCAACTGCTTTAGCAAGGAGAGCTTAAAAAAGGTTCACTCAGACTGTCATATTTATGGAATAAAGTGGTTGACTCATAGTCAAATTACACGTGACTTACATGAGACTCCAATTAGCCACAACTTTCTTTGTTCCTTGAACAATGAGTCTTGAAAGAAGCACCTGCTATTCATGTGCTAATCGAATGGTTGGTGTTACAGTTTCCAAGTGCATGTGCACCAATGGTCACCATATCATCGTGTTCCTTTGTGGGTTTTCGGAGAAGAGTTTGGAAGTAGAGAAGTTCTTGGCCTGGTTATGGCCTAGGCCTTTACTTCTTTTGGAGCCTGAACCAAACTGCCACTCGTTTGGTCAAGGAGTCAAGTGCATCGGTCTCACACCTGGCATATTCTGGCAGAGACAGCAATACAAAAGAATGTTACAATGATGGATCGTGCTTCAGTGAATCTTACAGAGTAGTTATGCAGATATGCTATGGAGAATGGCCAAACCCCAGCATTCATCACTTACACTATTACTGATTCATGCATTTTGAATTGGTTTCAGACACTCTGGTTCTGTCTATGTTAGTAAATTAAAAGCACCAGGGCAAGACCTAGACCTTGGCACTGGAACATGAGCCTTACTGTTAAATAGTTAGAGTAGTCCTTGGTACAGTTTTGGCTGATGCTGACTGGCAGTTTCCCAAACAATTCCTGGGCATGGTTTGAGACTGATTTTTACAAATAAATAAGCAGTATATCAAAAGTGGATGTTTTCATATTTTGACTTCTTATCCCATTGTCTCTGTTGAAATTTTGGGCGTTAAGGCAGAATACATTTAGATAGTTTCAGCTGTGATTTTTGTGTTTGCTAATACAAATGTTACAGGCCAAGTTTCACAAAAGCAAAAGCTTCTCCCATCTCAACCTTATCTATTGGCAGTTTTGTTGCTCTAAAGAATAGTAAATGGAGAATAAGAACCCCTAAAATGATGTTACGTTGGAACTCAATGTCTTTTTGTGTGCGTAATTGGAAAACCTTAATAAGGCATGATTTTGAGAACACTTCAGACAAACAAGTTTCAGTGTTGTTTGACAAATTCAGAATATTAAGGTCTGTGATTTCCACTGCTTAGCTTTGTGGATAATTTAGTATTGACTCCTTGTCCTCAGGAACATGAGAACAAATCTGAATTCATTAAACTGTAGATGTTACACTGGTTTGTGTGCATATATCTTATGTGAATTAAATGGATCTCTGAAATGGGAGAGAAAATCCTGTATCTCTATCTGTTTCAGAATTTTTTTTTTATGCACAGCTATAGCTCTTTTGGAATGTATATGTTTGAGTGTGCACAGACTGCAAAGAATTAAGGATGGTGTGACTGGTTTTCTAACAGACGCAAATACTTAGATTTTCCTAAATAGCACTGTTCTACAAATGAAACACTTTTACTATAGAAACAAATTACCTATACTTGAAATGAATCAGGTCATTAATGTATTTCTTTTACATTCCTGTACAAAATATACATTAATGTATATTTTAAAGGAATATCCACTTTAAGATACAAGCCATTCGACTTTGACCATAATGATCAAAAGTCTAGAGATGGTTCTGCTAAAAAACATTGAGAATTAAACAGCAAGCAAGACAGATTGTGGCTGAACTTGTGGATGTCTCAGTGTGCTTATCCCGCGTTAGCAGGGCTGATACAGCCTACAGCAATACAGAATACTTAATAGGGCTAGAAAAAGTGATACATTTACTGGATTTTTTTTTACTTATAACTTCTAACCAATTTTCAGAGCAGAGTTGTAGCAGCTGCAAGAGTGTCTGACATGTAAAGGGGAGAACTACTGTTTGACAGTCAGAATCTGTACCACCCAGTGTGGCGGTGGAGTATGTGTTCCATGTTATTACTTGCCTTCAGTCTGTCACCTTAATTATGTAGTAAGGTTTAAGTGCTTTCATTGTCATTCTTAAAAATTTGCAGCTTTTAAAGGTCTCTTACATTAATAATTGATGGTAACGAGGACTGAAGATAATTTAGTAAGCTTTTGAACCTGCAGTTTCAAATTCTGATTTTTTTAATTTATTTTTTTAAATTTTATCTTTAACCTTTTAGGGTTCGGTGGGTGAACCAGGACCAAAGGGTGAACAAGTAAGTCATGTTACAGGTCACGGTACTTTCAAGTCACACTACCAAATGGTGCAGTACATTGCATTGACTAAATCTGAAGGCTGATAGTACGTCTTTTTTTTTTATATAGGGTGCACCTGGAGCAGAAGGAGATGGAGGAGAAAAGGGTGACTTAGTAAGGCATTATTTTCTCTTCATCTGATCTAATATCTTGTTGTCATGAGTTAAAACTTTAAAGCATTGTTGGAGTGCTTCAAGTATGTGGTTTGATCATGGAAAGTCACATCTCGGTTTGTCATGGTTACATGGTTTTATACCACCTGGGTATTGCAGGCAGAACCACAGCATTATTAGCCCAGTCACGCCATTCCTGCTGTTTTGAAACAGTTTCAAACACGTGTATTCTATTAGGTGTTTAATACAGTACAGACTGTCTTGAAGGGGGTGTGTGTGTGTGTATATATATACACACATATGTAGAAATACACCAAGCATCTATGTATGAATATATATATGCGTACACACACGTGTATTTTCTTTGTGTTTGAGGCAGTGAGAATGAGGAGGTAGTTTAATTCAGGTGGAACAGGAGCACAGATAATAAATATCCTTAATAACTCAGACTTGCCTTTATCTTTGAAAACAAAATGTCGCTTGTAGCTGTTAGGGAGAGGGAGGATGGTCTAGGAAGAGGCTGTGGCACTGTGATACTGCTGGAGGAAGGTGTATATACCACAGGAACCCAGCATGTTGTGAATTCATGTGGGTAATGCCCGGTTCATGTGCCCTTGGTTAAAGAGGATTTGTTTTCCTACAGAAAGAGAAATGCACTAATCCAGTGGCTCCTATGGGGCCCCATCCAGCAAACCCAGAACTTGCTCTTTCAAAAGGAAGTAAACTGCTCCCTATTTAAAAAACAGTACCCAGGTTTTGTGCTCGAAATGAGCACTTTTTTTCCTACACTCTGCAATTCTGAAAGGCTTCTAAAGTTAATTAACAGCCCTAGTGAGCTAGATGTGCAGTAATGCAGCTTTACCATCACTATACAGATTCCCAGGAAGTAACACTATGAGTTGCTTATACGTCCTGACAGTCTGTTTTTAAATTGGTAACAGTTGTTATTTCTACTTCACTTATGGCATAGTCATTAACAGACACAGTAGCCTTCCTGACCTTTAGAAACCAATTATTTCACCAATGACATGTGGGAACTGGGAAAATACAATTTTCAGAAAGCTCTCTAAGAGTAATATGAAAACACTGAAGAAGATGAGTTAATCTATTTCATAGGTGATTACAAGATTTTGAAACATCTTTTTTTTTTTTTTTTTTTTTTTTTTCTTCCCCAATTCAAAGGGAAAATTAAAAACTTCTGAATAGTTGGACTACTATTCTGTGTTGAGTGACAGAGGGATCTTGGGGTTGTTCAAGCCGGGAGCCGGGTTGCTGAGAACAGGAACTTCTAGGGGTTTGGCTTCTTCATAGCACATTGGGTAGACACCTGCCTGGTTTCTACTGCGGTTTTGTCAGGGCTAACACAACACTGTAAAAGAGCCATAATTCTGTCAAACCAGAAATTCCTGATTAAATAATGCTTCCTCTAAAGGTTTCCAAGCAATCTGCCAAGATTGCCCTGTGCTGTAACTGTGGTTTGAGAGGTTAGGGCCATGTATCTAATTCTAAGATAAGCAATACAAAACCAATTATAACAAACATGCTTTCTTATTTGTACCTTACAGAAATGTTTTTGAGAAAGGAATTTTACCAAAAAAAATCTTAAATTTAAGATTTATTTCCAAATGAATTGTAATTCGTTTGAGGTGCAATTTTGCATAAATCAACTAAATATGTGAGCTTTGTTTTTTTTACAGTGAAAAAAAATTGTGTCAAGTTTACTGCATTTGTAATGCCAATGATAATGGATACTCTCTTCTAATACAGTTTGTCTTATTTTCGCTTAGGGTGATATGGGATTGCCAGGAGCAAAGGGAGCTGTAAGTATATGAATAGCAAGCACTGTTACAGAAATACAGAGATCTAGGAGATCAGGTGATAGATGGGTTTCTGATTTGAGAAACAAAACACAAATAATGAGCTGAGCTCTTCATCACAGTTAAATTGAATGAGTCCCAACATTTCTTCTGTTTGGATTTTGAATACAGTTAATATTAAAATGAATTTGCTTTGGAAAGGAATTCACATCCAGAATTCTAAGCTCCATAAAAGAGAAACATTATTCAACGGCAATTTTCTGGCCAACCAATTTTTTTTTTTTTTTTTTTTTTTAAAGGAAATGAATGCACCCTTTGTACAGTAGGTGTGGTATATAAAGGAGGCTCAGTGCTGTGGCTGCGTGCCGCCTGTAATCTTTACACTGTGAAAAAGCTGGCAGCAGGACTATGATGTCTGTGAAAGCAGAAGTATTTCTGGCCCCGATTCCACTTTTTTTTTTTTTTTTTTTAATTTTTTTTTATTTTAGAAATAACAAAATGATAGCTTTGATGTGGAAGGTGAGCAGAAGCTTGTATGTCACATAAGAAAAAAAACTTGAGAGCTGAACACATTCTTTTATTTCAGGATCGCTGAAGAGTGGGATAGTTACAGCAGCTGACAGTTTGGGCTGTGATAGTAAGGTATCAACAGTTCTGCCTACAGGGAACTGAGGCTGAATATAACAAAAAGAGCTATGCTTGTGTTCTCAGTAGCTAGTGCGTGACTTTGAAGCTGAGCAAACGAAAGCTAGACAGTGCGTGCTGGTGATCAAGCTCTTATGAGGAAGAGGTGCGGTAGAGGAGAAAGCTGTAGTTCTATCCCCCTAGATTTTTTAAATCCTCTTCTCTTGATGAGACCCTAGAGCTCGTCGTCCTTGTGAGTACATACACAGGGATGAGTAATCCATCAGAGAACCTGATGACTCACCAGGATGGGCAAGAAAGGAATGATGGCTTCCTGGCTGTATAGTCCACGAAGAGAATTTCTTCTTAATGTATCTATTGAAGCGTGTTCTTTGGATTTTCTTCTGACGGGGACAGCAAGCAGCTGCCTGAGATGCAGCGTAGATGGGACTGAAATGGCTCCATCTTGTGGTTTTAACTGATACCACAGTTGAGTAATTTCCATGTTCTTAAGCATCTCTTTCAGTGGGGGTTGGTGGTGGTGGTCTTTGGTCTTTTTTTTTTTTTTTTTTTTTTGTTCTTCTCCCGATAGCTTTGGGAAGCCATAAGTATGTAGGAGTTTTTTTTCCTGTTTGTTTTGGTTTTTGGTTTTGTTATGTTGTTTGTTTGTTTGATTTTTTTTTGGGGGGGGTAATTTTATTTGGGTTTGTTTGTTTTCTGTTATTCTTTTTGTTCGTTAGTATTACTATTGATTAAGCATAGTAAAATAACTTGTATTGAAAGTAACTCAGAGGTGCCTGTTGGCATAGGTCTCACTCTGCATGATATTTAATCACTTTTAGAAAATTTACTGGAGCAGAAACTATAGCTTTATTTACTAAAAGTGTGTAAGTGGACATATTGATGTAACCATATCAATCCTTTCACTCCCCAGGGGTCAGGAAGCTTTACCAGTAAAATAGCTCTTTCTACCCTTCCCTGAGTGAAATAAGCTGGCATTGCGTCTCTTCAGGCAGTTCGTCAGCATCAGTTTGTGTGAGGATGTTTCCTCTGCTATGAGCAAGCTCAGGCGTAGGCAGTAGAACCTGTGTGCAATGAGCTCTGTCTCTGACAAATGTACACAAAATGTGTATTCCCAAGCAGCCTGGGGCTAGACGATACAGGCTCATACTCCGATACTCTCTACAAAAGGCATGAAAGGCATTTGGAGCAAGCACAGAGCTGGAATTTTTGTAACTTAAGGAGCACTTGATGTCTAGAACAGTTGCATGTGACATGCACAAGGGCACAAGTAGAAACTAAGATAGGAGATCTGTTCCTTGACAAAAAACCCCCAATGTCTTGTGCGTATCACTATTTGCATCATTTCACAGAATGTCTTACTTTTCCACTTCTCCCCTTTAAATGAGGCATACAGACCTCTTTGAAAGTTTATAAATCACACAACCACTGACTCCAGTCCCTTGTTTAAAAATAAGCTGTTCTCTACATCCCAGCGTTCATTGCTTTGCATTTGTGAATAGCTCCTGTCACCGTTTTGGTATGTCGGAACGAGTCCAACACCGGTATAGCAGTCCATTGGAATTCCTCTCTTTCACTGTCAGGTTGGTAATCCTGGAGACTCTGGTTCCCGTGGCCCTGAGGGAAGTCGGGGACTGCCTGGCATGGAAGGGCCGCGAGGCTCGCCCGGACCGCGAGGCCTGCAGGGTCAACAGGGTGCCCCAGGGCTGCCTGGCAGCCAAGGTCCAGCTGTAAGTACTGGTTTCATGTGATTGGCATCTTTTGGACACTTATCTGTCACTTACTCCGCTCTGTTTCTTGCATCAGGAGATGCGTGTGCATACAAAGCCCAAGCACCACAGTAGAGTTTGAAATACACTGTCCCACACAACAGCCACATTTGTGCACCAGAGAAATCTTAGCGTTGTATGCAGTGAGGTCCTTGGGTCCTCAGCTTTCTGTTCAGTTCCATTTTCTTACACCCACCCACTCCTGTAGTGCACGTTTGGTACATGGGCGTATCACACATAGTATCTACCTTGCTTGTCAAACTGACTTCAGCTGGAATAGCTGCACTTGCAGGGATTGGAACATCTTTTTATCGACTGGCCAGCATTTTTCACATCAGGCACACTTACAAGATGTACTGTGATATCAACTGTTTTTATAAACTTTTTTTTTTTTTTTTTTTTTTTTAATCCTAGGGAAAAGAACCAACTGATCAGCACATTAAGCAGGTTTGCATGAGAGTCATGCAAGGTAAATATGCTAAAAAGTACTTGATCTTTCTTGTGCATTTAAACGTGGATAATCTACTGCTGTGGAGGTAACCAAGATTTTCCCAGTCTTATCCAGAACAAATACCACAGCCTCAGCAGGGGACCTGGCAGAAAATCTTCCCATATGTGAAGGTGGACACAGTATGAGAAAGAAGTCCCGTATTTTATATATACTTTGCAGTCTCATTGAAACACCTGTTGATTCCACACTATTACTAGAGTAACCATATGATAGACCAGAGTGTTTTTAAGAAATACATGTATTTTCTGTAGAAATCGCTTGCTGTTTACTAATATAAAAGTACAGAACTTCACAGAAATGTTGTTTTACCATTTGTATGCTATGAGATTACAGCAAACAAACTATGTGCAAAATAAGTACAAAAAAAAAAAAAAAAAAGAAAAAGAGAAGTCCAGAGAGAGGCTTTGTGTAGAAAACACACCATAAAATGAATGCAATAGGCAGATGTTCAAAACCCTGATTATATTTGCTTAGTTCTTCTTGACACACACAGAAATTGGGACCTTTTCTAATACACTTGGGTGCATGGGTTTTACTGGGTTTAAAAATTTATGCTGCCTTGTAAGCACCAAAGAGACTTTTCGGTACTTGCTACTGAAGATGCCCTTTGGGATATAATCCTTTGTAATGTCAGGAGTTTACCAGAATGAAATTGCTGCTCAGGATTTAATCTAAAAATTCTCAGTAGTCATCATTGTTCTTGATACTGCCCAACAGGTTTGGTTTTTTTAAAAAAAAACTTTTTATAAATAGGATAATAAGGCCTTTTAAAGTGGTCTCTTGAAAGACACAGTAATACTGAGGAAGATTATAGTGAAATCAGATAAGATGGTTGAATTTATTCATAACCATCAGAATTAGCAGTGAGGAGAAGGCTATGGGAAAAATCTAGACTAACTTAATTGCATCCCTCTTGAGAACCCCTGTAATTGTCAATAGTGTCATGCTTAAAACTAACCAACCAACCAAAACCAAAAAGAAGAAATCAATCCACATGTGTCCCTGGAACCCTGTCAGCTTAAAGACAACCATAACTGAAGGTCATGTCCTGAGTAGGCTTTGCCTGGAGGTTGCTATCCCCAGTCTTCCTCATGTTATCTGCTAGCCATAGTTCCTGTTTTATTTCAGATCCTTTACATCTGCCCCCCACCCCCATCTTCTTAATTTTTCTTGGTTGCGGACAGAAAATAACTAGTCTTGCCAAGTCATGCAGACTTGATAGCAAATGTCATATGGAGCTTTGTGTGGCTGTATCCAGAGAAAGTTATTTCTAAGGCATGCTTGGAAGATGGCTTTGAAGTCTAGACGAGAAATGATAAGGAAAGAGAGGATTGCTCTCATGCTGTTGCAGTAGCGGCCTGAAAGAGGGATGAGGAAAAGGGAACAGCTAGCTTAGACCATTCCAAGGAATGGCCAGCTGATCCTATGGCTAATGAAGAACAAAGCTCCCGCTGATTTACCTTAAGAAAACATCAACGTAAAACGTTCAATTATTTATCAAACTTGAGCTCACAAGCACCAATTTGAGGGTTTCTTTCCTCTGAAAAAGAAGGCCTGCACTTACTTTGCAGGCCAATGTAGATGACTGCCCTCATGCTTTTTTAGTTGTTCTTCTTGCAAAGACGGATATTAATAAGGATTAACAAGTGGTAACAAAGAGAGCTCTTTTAAGAGGCAGCAACTGCATGAGTAAGTTTTCTTACTATATGGTTGAAATTTAAATGATATAGAAAATTCTAAGGGCATTTCTAAATATGCCATATACATTTAAGTCCTTTCAGCTTGCAAACATTACATGTTTAAGATGTAGGCTTTAGAATGACCAGCTCCACAGTGTGCCTATGGTTTCCCTCTAGTACTACCAAGATAGTATCTTATATGTTACAAACTTTGTAAATAGCATTGTACATAAGGAAGGTGCTGTACTGTAACCTGTTGGTTTCTGTAGCAGAGAATACATGTTCTTCAGTGAACACGGGAATCTCTCCATTCAGAGCCACTTACTGCTTAATTCCTGTTCATTGCAGAACAACTAGCTCAGCTGGCAGCCAGTCTTAAAAGGCCAGAATTTGGTGCTCCGGGTTTGCCTGGCCGACCAGGGCCACCAGGTGCTCCAGGGCCTGCTGGTGAAAATGGCTTCCCAGGACAGCTTGGACCCCGTGGCTTGCCTGGCCTTAAAGGTCCCCCTGGTGAGATTGGTCGTAAAGGTCCTAAAGGTAAGAAATTCTGTAGCTGGCTTTCAGTTGTTGACTGCTCTAGTTTTTTCTGGTTTTGCGTTTTTGTTTTTTTTCTTTCCTCTCCTTTGGTTGTAGCTGTGCATTGTACACATGTGGAAAAGATCCTGAATTAGGAACCTAAGCTGTTTTTCTAATTGTTGCCTCAGTTGCCCCAGTGATTAAGGGCACATTGGCGTGGCCTTAGCAAGACATGTTTATAAATCTGTTTTTCGTCATCAAATCACTTACAGAGTATGAGAAAGGATAGGTATCTGCCTTGAACTAGTAGTAAGCAGAGGAGTCAGTTTCCTAATATTAATTTTCCCTCTCATGGACTTTTGACGTTTGTGTTTTTCACTGAAAAGTTCCAGCAGCGATTCTGTCTTTCCTCCACTCAGTCCGGTTGTGACCCTCACTTCTGTGAGACTTGCGGTCCCAAAAGCAAACATAAACAGTCAGAGTCATTCACTAATCTCTAGCCTCCTGTTCTAAGTCTATCCAGTTTCTCACATTACAAGTGACTGATAACGATCTGCCTCTTACTTGGGTATAATACTTAAGCCATTTAACATCATTGCACCCTGTACCACAACCTATTGATTCTCTGGCAAGAAAAAAATCCATAATAAAATTGACTTACCTTACACTTTACAAAAAAACCTTCGATCTAAGTTAATCTCTTTTGTTCATGACTGAGTGGGTCTATATTCCTCCAAAGGATTATACAGTAGAATTTTCTGCAAAGTCTTACGACCACTATGTATGTATTAGTTTCTATTCAGCAGTGGTTTCAATTTGTTTTCTTGAAGGAAGGTTTTATTTAAAAATTGTATTTCTGCACAAAGCCAGTCCATTGCTGGATTAGAGCATTTACTTTTGTCTAACGTTTTATTTGAAAGTAAAATTGGGAAAACCTTTGAGAGGAGAAATAGAACACAAACAAAGCAAACCTTAACAGCATTGCTGCTGGAGCTCTGCTACTGTTTTCATTTAAGGTAACGTCATCTGTATTCGCAGAACCAACAAAAAAATTGAGATACACAGGTGATCTGATATGCTGAATTTGATTCAGCACACAGCAGGCTGCACTGTGTTAATATTAAAAAAAAAAACCAAACCAACAAAACATCTACAGAGCATTGAAAAAAACCCAAACAAGCAAAATTCTTTGTTTCCTATCATAATTGTCATCAAATTCCAAGTTACCTTACAGTAAACCTTGACATACAATTACAGATACAAGAGAAGTGGTGAATGTTCTCATGTGGAAGTGCTATCATGGTACATGGCAGGCACACTTTAAAAAATCCCAGTGCTTCACTGACTTCCTGGTAGTTATCAGAGTTCCACAGAGATGAACTGACTTTCCCCATCCATTTGCGGGGTTGTCTGAGATGGGAGTGACAGGAAAAGGGTACCTAGGACATCTGGTAGAAGGGAAAAGGAAGAGGATGTCAAGAATGGTTTAGAAGGGCATGACCAAGAGGAGACAGAAATACAAGAATGTGTAAACATGAGATAGAAGATAGTAAGGTACAGTGTTTTTAACAGCATCAAAAACAGCAGAGTCAAAAAGAGTTGTCTCAAGGAAGGAGGTTATAGTGACTTTAATGAGCAATCTGGGGTAGTGAGGAATAGCAGAATCAGATACAAGAAGTCGGAGAAATTTGGAACAACCAGCAGTAAACACCACTCCAAAGCGTTCAGTAGCTGGAAATAGCAGACGTATATATGGGTATCCTGACATCGGTGCTTCCAGTAGCTGCATTTACAAAGACAGGCTCAGTCTCCATGTTGACTAGGCAGGCTGAAATGTGGTGATAAGATTCCTCCTCTAGCACCCCATGTACATCTTTTATTGAAATGTGGACTTTTGTACTGACTCCTGTGTCCCTTTACATAGCTTCTTTGTTTTCTGCTGTGCCATTTCTAGGAAAGCCCCAAACTTATCACTCTATTCCAGCTCTCCTCAGTGCAGTACAAGAAACTCAAACATTACTAGGCATATACTTGAGACTCTTGACTTGCAGCAAAAAAAAAAAAAATAAAAAAAAAATAGGGTATTTGTGAGTGGTAGATATATGTACTGCTATGGAATATATACAGTGAACAGAATTCGAACTTTACAATTAAAACAACAAAAAAAGCTTCCTCTTAATAAGATGCTTCTTGTTTGGAGCAACATATGAGTTTGAAGAAAAGCTGGGCACCCACCAAAGAAAAGTCTCCATAATACCAGTACAGGAGAACAAAGTCCTTTGTCTTACTTTTATGAATATCTTATGTGGATGTCAACAGAATACTGTAACGTGTGCAGGCCAGCTCCTCTTTTCTCCTCTACACTAGCTGTCTCAAGGACTAGCACCTGAGAATTTTTACTTATTAGCAGAGTTCATGTGGTCTTGCAAAAGCCATTTGCCAGTCTGTATTCTGAAATAGCCTGTGTAGTTTTGTGAGTTTGGTTTATTTCTGTTATATAGGCAACTTTGATGGTGCTTACTGTCCAGCCCCAAGTGGTTTTTTTTCCCCTCCAACACATTTGAGTATAACTCAAATGGGGGAAAAAATCCCAAACCTCTTACAAGGACATATGTCAGGACATCATTCAACGATGCTAAGAATATATACATCCACCTGAATTCTCTGCTTATTTGCCATTCACCTCGGAGAGGGAACTTACTGGAAGTAATGCTCCAAGCAGGCTGTAACTAATGTTTCATGAATTTGCTTTAGGTGAACCAGGAGAAAGAGGAGAAAGAGGATTTCCAGGCAGAGGACTGAAAGGCTACCCTGGACCAAGAGGTCTTCCAGGTAAATATTAAAAGGGTGAGGATAAAGAGGAGAGTACAAATTCATTCAGAACTGATACCTCAAGCTGCCTCGGAAAAATAAAATATGTTCATTAAGCAATAAACTTCCAAATAACAGTACTACATAATTTTTACTTCATAGGTAATGATACAGTCATAAATCAGAATTAAAAGCTCTTGTACTAAAGAGCTACCACCCCATTTAACTCAGTGTAGAAAGATTAGGAAAAATGTATCCAAACCATAAAAAATAAACAGAAGAGGCACTCTGTCTCTCTCACACACACAGAGATATGTAAAATCGCCTCTTCTTTATACAACTATCCATATACATAACAAAAAAACAAACTAAAAAGGTCACAAAACCCAGATTATCTCACTGTCAGCCATAGCAGTCTTCAAAAATCTCCATTCGTAATTTAGGACATTCAAAGTACCATTCTCCTTTATTTTTGTGGTGATTAATTGCATTGTTAGTAACAGGGGTCCAAGACAGATTCCTGCTGATGAGTGCAGCACGACTGGCCTCTAGTGGCCAGTGAAGGAAAGTAAAAGTCATTTCCATCAGTATCTCTCTGTAGCACCTTTCTGTGTGTATATGTAGGCAGAAACTACCAAAATTTGTTCTCTTTGTGAAACGGAGGAAAAAAATATCAGTTGAGTATATACTGATATCTAGGATATCTCTGAAACTTGGAGTTGTCATCTTTAGAAATTTATCACAGGAAGAGGCTTACTAAAAATCATTCCATTTCATCCCTTCACTGAAGATATCGCAGTAAAAAGGTACCTTAGTGCTCAGCAGTTCCACTCTATGCATCTATTTCCCCAACACATCTGAGTGGAGAATAAAAATAAGTTTTTGATATGTCTCTTTCTGGAGTGCTAACGTAACTGTGAAGTAGTGAGTAGCATCTATGCCTTCATAGGTATCACCAACAGGGTTGTCTGCAGTGCTGCAATCAGTCACACTGCATAGCTTTTTACAGCAGCAGATCTGCTCCGCTATAACTGGAGAGGGTTGGGACTGACATTGCCTTGCTGTAGATGGGTAAACACAAGCCTGGTTGTCTACTAGAGGAAAACTGTCCCTCCAAGTAGGCACCTCTCTGGGGAATTCACCGAGAGCACTAAAAAGCCATCTTCATACAGCTTTTTAAGAAGAGGATGTTCAGTAGTTACATGTATATGCCAATTTTTAGACCTGCATCCGCTTTTCCAGGTGAACCAGGCAAACCCAGCTACGGCAGGGAAGGCCGTGATGGTGACCGAGGTCTCCCCGGGGTGGCAGGTCAGCCTGGGGTTCCTGGTCCTCCTGGCCCTCCCGGCCCCCCTGGATACTGCGAGCCGTCGTCTTGCAGAATGCAGGCCGGACAGAGAGCTGGTAAGAACATGAAAGGGCCGTGAATGGGCAACGCAAGTGCCATGAAGTGTCGGCATCAATTTACTTCTTGCACAGACATCTGAGAAAAAATAAGGAATGAAGGAGAAATACAAACAGGGAGAAACCTTTCAACCAAAGTTTCAGTAAGGCATTTTTAACACAGTGGCTGTACATTCTTTCTAAAGGTGTACTTAGCAACACAAGGTGGAACAATGGTGCTTACAGAAATACACAGGTGATGCCTTCTGGCTCTTTTTCCCTTTGGTGGGGGGAAAAAGGCACTTGTCTATTTTTTATTTTATTTTTTTTTTAATAAAGAGTTTCTGTGATTTCTCCTCCTCCCCTACTTAATTCCTATGTATGACGTACAGAGAAATAATGTCTTCAGCCATCAAATAAAAAAGGAATAGTTTATTTACTTCAGTTGTAGCTATTCTTTTATACTTGCAAAATAAACTTCAGAGCACCCCCAAGCAGATGACATCACTTCATGCACAGTCATTGCATTGTACGTATGTGCTGTACGGGATGTGCTAAGCCTCCCTCAGCTCTTCATTTTGATTGTAGAGACACAGGGGGGAGGCTGTTCTTATGAAAACCTGCCACCCCTGACAACTTTTATGCTGTAAATCTCTGTAGAAGTATGATCACGGGGTTCTCATGAATAAGCCATGTCGAATAACCTCTTAATTTTCCACTCCAATTTGTGTTGCATTCATAATTTTGTATGAAGCCTATTCGAGCTTGCCTCCTTCTATGTGAAATTAAAATAAAAGTCTAGTAGCCACTGTCAGGGGACTTTATGTCACAGAAACATAAAAGTTTTATAGTAGAGATTACAGATTTTGAAGTAACATCTGTGGTTGTACAAAAAACAAATAAATAATATTTTAACCCCTGTATGTTTTTGTATGTATGGTTACATTCAATACCAAAAAACAGAACAGCGAGAAGACAGCCATTAGACATCCCAAGTTGCCTTTTTTACATAAACTCAATTTTTAGAGAAAAATGTGCAATGTGGATATTTTGTTTCTCTCTGTATAAACTATTTGCAGTTTTGACTTTACCTTCTCTGAAGTGTATTCTCTCTCAACGACAATAATGAAACCATCCTATAATGTTTCCTTTCATTTCGCTATTAGTCATCCAAATTTTTAAATACAAACTTTGGCACACTTGATTTAAGCATTGATTTTTTTTTTTTTCCCTAGCCCTTAATTGTCTGTTAATGTTCAAAATTGTTGACTTGTATGCCAGTGAGAATATAAAGAAGTAACATGATAATTCGAGCTATGCATTTTGCATGTGACGTACAAGACAAGACTAAAGGGAAAGGTAGTGGTATAATGTATACTCTAAAAGGAATTCTTGAGAAAAACAATAGATAAGCCTTCCCTACCAAACCTGATGCCAAAGCAGCTTCTTGAGCACCTCATGTGTTGACAGAAAATGTGTAAATAGAGATCACTTGGGAGAAAAATGTCTGATAAGGTTGCCTACTAAAACAAAGTATATTTGCACATTCATTAGACACTTTTGAGAACGAGTTAAATGGTATTAATTTTGGTAATCTCTTTACGTCCCTTGCACAGCCCAGTATTTTAAATGATAAAATATAAAAGAGGCCCGATCTTTACAAGTAAGTCTTGTCTACAAGTGTCTACTGCTCTCTGTTTAGTTCCACAGAAACAGCACTGGGTGAGATTTCAGGGAGAAGATGGGAAAAGAAAATAGATATAAATGTGTCATTCTTCCCAGAGGCTCCGGGCAAAGCTTGAGACAGAACGGTTCTCTTGCAGCTCCGGTTTGGCCAAACTCTCTCATAACCAACACCTCTGACATTAATGCTATAAGAAATCATCAGAATAGATGACCGCAAAGAATTTCATTCTTAAGAAACAAATCCAGACAATTGCATACAAGGTGATTAGCTTGTTAACGCATACAGGTGATCTCTAAAGTTTTAGAAGTAGGTCAGTTTTTGCTGTTTTATGGCATAATCTTCAGAAGTACTCCATAGCGCAACAAATAAAATGTTAGTGGTAATGACAAACTGTAGTTTCACCAGCAAACTTTTATTTTGACTATAAAGTGTGTAAAACTGTTAAAAAGAAAAAAAAAAAAAACCAAACAACTGGTAACAGAATGAAAATATTATTTTCCATATGTAATGCATAAACATAGTGAATCAAAAGAAGCAAAAAACCCCCACATTTAAATACAAATGTGAACTGCTTTAAAAAATATAGCCTGAAAAATGCATAAAATTCCACAATGGAAAGAAACTCATGGAGGAGAGAAAACATTCATACGTAAAAACCAAATAAGAATTGTTACAAACAAACAAATTCAACACTGAGGGTCAATTCAATGCAGACTCTGCATAAGTGGATAGCTTAAGATTGGGAAACATTTTCTGCCTTCAAGCTGACTCACGAGTTTTAGCTTAAAATACAGAACTGAAGAATAAATCCTCAGGCCCATTATAAGTCATTATGGGACACGTTGGTTAATCTAAGCATTTACCAATTCCAAATGTTGTGCAAGAGTGGGAAAAAAAGTTATCTGAAGAATGGTATACCACGTACCAAAAAATACCCGGAACTGAATTTTTAGTAACAGCACATTCAAGTAAATAAAGATTTGGAAAATAAAGACAGGATTATGAATTTAAAAGAAAGGCGTATCAACTCCGGTGATACAGAAGACAATAGTGCTAGTTTAAATAAATATATTTAGAAGGCACAAAGCAAAGAGCTTGAGAGGTTTCAGAAGCCACTGACAGCGTGCTGCCCATGCGAACCAGATGCTCCTGGGATCTCGGGGAAGCCCCGCGTAAAACGCGTTCTCATCTCTTTCTGGTTCAACATCATAAAAGGCTATGAGATTTTCTGAACAAAAGACTAGTGAAAAATCACCTTTACCCATCAGGATCTCTGTCGCCACTCTTAATTCTGGAGGTTTAATTGCACTGTGATAAATACATATTTTAGTGCCTCGGTTACTTAAGCGCAGGCAGGAACCAAGAGAAAGATGTTTAATAACCGTCCTCAAAATGATAACCAGTTCTTCACAACCCAATCTGGTATTTTATAATGGTGACTGCAATGCCTTCCCTACTAGGCTACTACCAAGTATTAGTAACATTGCTGCCGAATACTGCACTACGAAATCTCTATATATGTTGTGCATCTATAGTTTATATATATATAGAGAGAGAGTTTATATATAAAGTTTTCTCTCACAGCGATCACCAGGTTCAAGCAACCTGGTATGAACTGCTACCAGAAAACTCTTATGAGTATTTCACAAAGTCTTTCTCTGGCCAAAGGAGCTCTACAGCACGATTTGGAGCTCCTAAATGAGGCAAGAAAGCAAGGCTGGAGAGGATTACACTAGATGTTGCTTCCCTGAACACCCTGCTCATGATCTGAGTTTACCCAGAGCCAAACACAGATCTACAACCAAATTTGCTCTTCCTTCAAAACGGGAAAGTGTCAACAGATGGTACCTTGAAAGGTTACTTGAAGGACAGAGGGAACAAAACCAAGTCCCTTAGTTTCAGAGACGTCAGCGTTGGTTCCTCCTAGCAGAGCCTAGCAGTTGTGTTTCATGTACAAACACATGCTGCATTTTTGCAAATGTTCTTAAATTGCTTAGATAATCGGGTTAAATGTGTTTGCTTGACCTGCTCACCACTGTATTATTATTTGGCCACGTAGTTTTTGGTTCCTTTACACTTAAAATGCAGTCACCGCATCCCCTCTGCTCAGGGATCACAGCTAAAGACGAAATGTCTTTATTTTGTGGGGCACATTACTCCCATCTGATTTCTTACAGCTTCAGTTTTATTCCCCTCCCCCTCAGACTTTTGTTTTACTGTTCTGTTTTGCTTGCTGTGCATCCATTCAAAAGGACTAGTAAACTGTGGCAGCTTTAGACTGCGTTAGTGGCTTGCTGAAGCCATTATTAAATTTGAAGAAAGAGAATCAAGTTAGTGGTGGAACTATTACCTAGCCATTCATGTAGGAGTTCTCTTTTTGGCCCTGGGAGAGTTAGGCAGCAAGAGAATAATGCAAAAACCTAAAGTTACCTAAAGTTAAATAGTTCAGTAAATCAGTTTCTTGAATAAAAGTGATTATCTCATATTCATACAGGAAAGTTACCTGCATCTGATTCAGAGATTAGATTAACTTCCATAAATTTTATATACATATAAGGGCAAGGTTTTTCCCTTTTTTCTTCCCTCCGGACTGTGGAGCCCTAAGTTTCACCAATCCATAGGAAGCATGAGCCTGACCTCGGTGTGGTCAAAAGCAACCCCTTCCCTGAATTCCGCTAGCCCAGGTTTGTGGCCCTGGTGCCGAACGCTCCCCGGGATCCGCTGCGGTGGCTTCGTGCCTCTCCTCCCTCTCGTTTGCAGTTGCATCCTCCCTTCCATGATTTGACCCGGAAGGAAAGGTTGTCATTTCTGACAGAGCCACAAACAGAAAGCATGTGAAACATACCCCTTCCATCCGGAATCCTATTTCACATGTAAATGGCCACATAATAATGTAAAAAGCAATTTTCTATCCACTTAATACACTTCCATTGAACTGAACCTTAAATGTTGCAAAGCAAAAATATAATGAAGGAAAGAAGAAACCAGTCGGCATGTACTGTGATTCATTCAGTGACAGCTGCGTATCATTCAGAAGTGAAAGAAAATAATACAATAAGGTATGCAATTGAAAGTTCTTCAAATATATTGACTGGAGACAGAACATATTTACATTGAAACTTCAGTAAACAATTCAATGCATTTGTGTTTGTAGAACAGCAGACTCAGAGATAAAACTGCTAACAGACGTAGACTACATTCTTTCTAGCTACAAATTTATTTTGGTCTAGAGTCTGTAATGTTTGTTAGCAATTAATATTTGAAAACCACATTTCCTTAAGGTGTCGTGAAGCTCGAGTTTTCCCCTTAAACGCCAACCAAGGCAAGGTCACCCTTAAACTTGTTCTCCATGGCCTACACCCACACCTACATGTGTGCAGACGGATTTCAACATCCATCTGGTACACTCTAGTTGTAGTGGGTGTAACAGATTTCAAGGAAAGTTTATATGACTCAGTACATCCAGAATCTAACAAAAACACGCTAATCCCCACCGCCCCCCCCAAACCAACAGTGTTTTGATTCCTGAGATACTTCTCATGTTCTAACGTGTCGCGTTAGAGCAACAGTTCTACTGCATTGGTAAAATGCAGGGTTAGGAGGTGGCTTTATGTAGTGTATTTGGAGAAACAAGTTTATAAAATGCTAGTTTAGCCCCTGGGGTTTTTACAAGACTTTTACGTAAACATTACAGAAAAAGAAGAAAAAAAAAAAAATTGAGTGTACACTGACATGAAAAATAGAATTTCACCCTTGTGAAAAAAAAAAAAGAAGCGCCAAAATACCTTGTGTGATTAACCATTAGTTTAAAAAATATGCTTATTTAACAAAGCTGTGCATATCTAACATCTGTCATAAACCACAGTCGTAAAACATAAAGGGAGGAAGGATGATACAATCAATCCTTTTGCCATATCACAGTGCTCTTTCAGCACTGAAACCAAGTCCAGTTTAAGACAAAAATATTGGTTCTTAAAACATCACTAAGTAGGCTGCACTGTTACTCAGTCGTATGAAGGATGCTGTTGTAATTCTTATTAACTGTAGCAGAATCCCTGCTCCCCTAGAGATAAACATCATTACAGTGGACATAAACGATGCCTGAAAGTGGGATGTCCCGTTACTGCACGTTCTTCTATAAAGTGTATATATACAAAACACAAATAAAATCTAAGCAATATTAGCTGAACATAATTACCCAGGAAAGGCAGGCAGTATTTCTGCAAATACTACCATGCAAAACTAAATGAATTTTATAAAAAAAAAAAAAAAAAAAAAAAAGTCTGGCTCAAGAACAAAATCAGAAACATGGACTCTTGTGCCGTGAGTCCAGGCAGCACTGGGTCACTCCCTGCGCTGCTGAGCCAGCTCAGCCTGGGCTTCATCCTTTGTACTGAAAAGACGTTTTGAACTCCACCGTGTGGACAAAAGGAGGGATGTTGCAGCCTCAGAAGAGTTCCCCTCTTCCCAAGTTTATTACTTTCTGAGTAGTTCTGCACATAGCGATTTGAAGAAAATCCCAACACGTTCTTGGTAGGTGATAAAGCAATTTGCCATAAAGTACAATAGCCTGACCCTGAACTAGAACAAAGCTTAGAGAGCTTTTAAGAAAGGTTTAAAACATTTTGTCAAAGGTATTTCAGTTCAAAGTCCTGTTGTACGTAAACATTTCCAGATCAGAAAAAGACCTTATGCTACTGGACAAAATAATCCTCCCTGTTTAGTTCCTTGCAACGCTTACTGCAGCACAGACTGCTCAAAACAGATACGAAATTGATAAAGCAAATTGCAAAATAGGTTAGCACCCCCTCAGCCCTTCCCGGCCCCCTTCCCCAAACCCAAAACAACATCAGTCTGAAACTGCAAAGAAATTTCAGGGGCCAAACCAGAAAACTGTGCAGAAGCACCTTTCCAGCTACCTTCTGCTTTCAATTCTAAAAATGTAGAGTAGGAGCAACCCAGTGTGAAGTAAAGTTATGCTGGGATTAACTCTGTTCTACCCCAGCGAAGAACACGGCATCTTAAAAAAAGGTATCGAGATAGCCCACGTAACAAAATACCCGTTTTCTCAAGTGAGAAAATTAAAGTGGGCTTTTAGCAAAATATAAAATAATGCAACAAGATAATTACCAAAGTTAGCTGCAAATCAATTCAAAGTGGTCAAATACATTTTAAAAGACCTTTAGATTTGAGCCTATAAAAAGAAAAAAGGCATCTGTAGGAAACATAGATGAAAAAATAAACTTCTCCAAATATAAAAAGTGTTCTGCTTTCCGATAAGTTCAAGTAAATTAACATACAGCAATTTCATCTGGCAAATAACAGATGCTTGGTTTCAGCTAGCTAAAAGCCCCAAAATATACACATACCACTAACGCGGCGCAGTAGCCTATGTACAGCCTTCCAGGACAGGGGCTGCTTGGAAACCTCTCAGTCACGTGGATACCCTTTACAAGACAGCACCCTTTTCGATATTATCACAGAAAATGAAGTTTAAAATTAACTTAGGAAGTAAAAAAATATTTAGATTTTTACAGATATTGGAATTACTAAAGAAGTAAAAAGAAATCAATGAAAAAAAAAACCCCAAAAACAAAGCAATGTTCATGCAAGATACCTGACCAGCAGTTCATTTGGCTGAATGGAAAACAGTATGCGGGGCCTGTTCCTCCGCTGACGTATATACACCGATATATACATAGGTGGAAGGCCCCCGGCTTTACTTGCTGGGCTGGCAGACCTGTGGCCCGGAGAGCAGCAGCAGGTTTCAAGCCACCTCACCAGTTCCCAGCGCTCACACGGCTTCTGAGGACCAGATCTGGAAAAGTGGCCAACGCTGCAGAGCAAACCAAGACGTGCTCCATGGGCACCGGAGGTCTGGAACGGGAGCAGCATGTTTTGAGCTAAGCATAGCCTGGACCACGTGTTCCAAATGCACCTTCACCTCGGCAGGACAGGTGCCCACCGTTCCCAGAGTGGAGGACGTGCCGGCCTAGGGAAGGGGCGGTCACCGCCTTCAAGGGACAGTGACAGCAGCAAAGGAGGCATGAGGACTGTGGTTCACCTGTGAGCTTTGACCCGTCCATCTCCATCCTCACGAGGGACAGGCAAAGCACCCTGACCCCTCCAAGGGGTCCCCAGCTGCAGGGCACATTACAGCTCGCAGATTCCCTTCAGGGGATGGTATTGTGGTACGCCATAGCTTTCTGCCATCTTCCTCCGTTCTGCCCTCTCCTGTCCCAGGTGTTTACTCTCAGCCTTTGATCTCCGAGCTTACTTAATCATCGCTCTTGTGCCAAGCACCTTCTTCCCTCAAAACGCCCCGCTGATTAGCACATTAAGTGGCACTCTGAGGTTGCTCTTAGACTATGCGTTCTCACTCAGAAAGTGTGGCTAAGCCTTGCCTGTGCTCCTCAGCTACCCGGGTTAACTCTGTTATCTCTTGTCTGGGTACAAGCGCTAGGAACCCTATTCGGAACAAATGCCAATGTATTTTTTTTTTTTTTTTTAAAAGACTCCCACCATTCATTCCTTACTGTTTTTAAGCAAAACCCGGAAGTCAGCCAGATTAATGTCTTACGACAGCTTCTCTGGAACCCAGCACTTCCGATCTGGGAATGCGTCCCTGGCGGCTCAGTACTGCCCAAGCATGGAGATCACCAAAGCCACTTACCAGCCTGAAGTGGGACACAACCACTGGCTTCCTAATGGTGGGGCAAGAGCCCTCACTGCTGCTTTTGAACTATGGGTTTATTTTGAGGTTGTGGGTTATTATAGCTGTCCATGTTCTCTCAATAGCACCTTCACTTTCTATTGCACTGTAGCAAATTCCTTAGGACTAATCTAGGATCATCTGTTTCCTAATAATCAGGAGTGTTTCCTGATAATCAGGAGCCAATCCTCCTCCCTCTTTTTCAGACTCAGCCTCTGTACGATTGATTTTCTCCATCTTTTCTTTTGCTCAACCCTTTGAGGTCTATAGCTGTTTTTCCTTTATTGACAACGTCAGGTCCTGTAGGATTTACTCAATGCCTGCAAACTGCATGCAGTCGTGCTGTCTGTAGTAGACCCTTCCAAGGAGGGTTTCGTAATTTTTCCAAATTTCTCTTGAGCTCATTTTTTTGGAAACAGTTATTAGGACCTGTGAGTTTTGCGCTCTAATGTTTCCATGTTCTTCTCAAGTTTATTTTGGCACACAATTGTTGCAGGAGGAAAAGGAAAAGTGTGCCATCTGTAAGGCTAGTGGCTTGCAAAGTTCCTTCTTTGACTCTCGCTGTGTACCCACCACCTCTGCTCCAAAGCAAGAGGTCGCCTTTGCTGTAAGCAGACTTAATGGCAGAGTAGCTTGGTTATAGGCAGTAATTACTAAATCCACGTAACAGTTAGAAGACATGCCCGTTATCAGCTACGAACACCACTGCCAGCCCCTGAAAGTTTAATATCGGAGTCTACGTAACCATGACTAAACGAACATACAAGCCCTCAGTTGGGACAACATCCAGTCAGGAGAGACGCTTATCGGGGCCTCACCTGGCGAATTTTCAGTCAGCCCGAAGCTAAACGTTGTGTGGGGTTAGAGAGATCACAAACACATCTTCGTTTCCTTCTTCGACATCTAGGAAGTGACTGAAATGGTGGGTAGCGTTCGTGGGGCACGACACAGACCCGGTTCAGAAGCATGTGTTGAATCCTCCTCAAGGGACACGAACGTTTAGACTAGACAGAGTTCCCAGTGCTCCAGCTCAGGTCCTGCATTCGCCACAAACGCGTATGCTTTGAAACTTCAGAAATGCATTTTCTCCACTTGAACTTCAACACCAGCAAGGAAAATAAAGCCAGCTTACATACCGAGGCATACGTACAGTCTCAAGTTATAATAAAATATTTTTTGTTCGAAGAAAGAAGCTTATGAAAATGATTTGGGCCTATTTTCTCCTCTAAGCAAAATAAATATGAGAAACAAAACACATGGAATGCACTCTGGGAAATACATATCATCATTTCATAATTACGACACTGCAAATAACATAGAGAAAGGCTCAATTCTGTGCCTTATAAATTATCCATATGCCACGCAGTGTCGAGGGGGAAAAAATGCACCAAGTATTTAAAAGTTTAAATTAACTTATTGAGAGGAGTGAAAAGTGACTGTGAACCCAAGTGTCTACGGGAGAGGGTTTTTATTTCCCGCTGGTGTGTGACCGAGTCTGTGATATATGGTAATAGCAATCTGCCGGATTGCATCTTCCGTTGGGTCCAGGTGGCCCCTGCGGTCCGGGTGAGCCTGGCGTCCCCGGTGGGCCCGGCAGGCCAGCAGCTGGTAAAACAAAGCTAGAATTAGCAGAGTCCTCGCCAGAGCGCGTGCGGTGCCCCGCGTTTCATCACCAAGAGTCGGCTGCACGCCAGCTCCTCCGCGAGAAGGCAGGTGGGTCTGACCGCATGCTACAACCAAGCGCGTGAGAAGCAGGAGAAAGGCCTGTTAGTTCATAAATAACAATAGCAGAAAGAAATCTGGAGACTTGTACCTGCAGGGCCGGGTGGTCCAGGGTTACCGGGCAGTCCAATTCCAGGCTCGCCTCTTTCTCCTTTCTGTCCTCTATAACCTATACAGAATAAAGATAGGAAAATAAGAGCGTCCTCTTATTATAAGCAGCCATCTTCTGTATATCTTAGTGACATGAAAGTATCAAGACAAATGTAACTGGGAAAGCACATGCTCACTTCTTTTTCTGAGACAGTTCTATTTATATGTTCCTTCTGGAAAATACGAGGATTTCTAGCAGTAATCATTGCACCCTCTCCCAGAAAACTCTCACTCTGTTTGCCAGCCGGACCATTCCCTGAGATGTTAAGTTACCTTCCTGAAGTTCCTCTGATAAAGAACGAAATGCATGTTCTGTTCCAGTATTACCTGTTCGATGAAGTGATGCAAAGCACCAACCCAAAGGCCGTCTGGAGTCTGACCAGCCCTTCTCTGATAGCCCACCGACCGAGTGAGACTTCAGCCTCTCCACTCGCCATAAATCTTTATGGCTGCACTTTTTTAGACTGTAAACTGGAAGTTGTATGCTCAGGTACTCCCCTACACGTGAGAGAAGACCCACTCCTGCTCCAGAGTTACAGCGCTGCCCTCGTGGCTTGAGGCATCTTTAGAGCTTGTACAGATTATGGCTTCTAGTGTGCGAAACCTACTTTGATCCAAGTGCCTGCATATTGTTAACAAGGTGTGATTACTAATTACACTTTGAATATTTGTATCAGTTTTCTTCACAGGGCATAGCTTTGTATGTATCTAAATAGCTTCTCTCTTCTCAAGTGCTGCAACTCATGTCCAACCTGTTTCTTTTTCCTTAAACTCTTTGTAAAAAAATTATTAGTTGGAGACACTCTGGTTGTTTTAGAGCAGAGGACTCGTGGGCATCAGTATAACATTTTGTTTGATATTGCAAGAGTTAAAAATCCATCTAAAAATGTAGCTTTTTCTGTTTAGGCCACGTAATCTGTGTAGAACAGGGGATTAAGGCATTTTTAAAGGAACAAGTGTGACACCTGCCACAACCCCCTACTTTAAAAGGGATTATAAGGAAATCCTCTTCCCTCCCCAAACCTCAGATGCTGGCACGTGAGGTGACATATGTTGAAGGCTGATTTGCCAACTTCTGATCACATTTGGAATTAAATTTGTTCTGCTTCAGGGACCAGCATATTTCCAGTGTCACGTATGCCATACAATAAACTTCCTCTTGTGGAGAGCTGTAACTTAGCCTGAATTAAAAGAGAAGTCAGCACAGTGGTATCAATCCACCTGATGCCTCAGGAAGATTAGTGGGCACTGACAGATGGATGGCAAAGGTTGTCTTGTCAGTGTACTGTGGTCTATGGTAACACTGGTACTTTACAGGACAACTGTGAGTGCTGTGGGTACCAATTCAGGGTTGTTACAACAGCAACAATGCAGTAGGAATGGTACACACAGTATTCAAGCTTTCCGTTAAACGCAGGCTCATTATACGCTTTGGTGGAAAGTCTGTTGCAATCATTCTAGGTTTCAAACAGAGCATCAATTATCTTACTCTTCTCTCAGCCCCCCAACAAGGAAATCACAGTGAGGCAAAACCATTAGCAAATGCATGCAGAGTGACACGCATGACACAACAAAAGGAAATCAACTGTTCAAAAGCTCACAGAGAAACAAACAATATTAACCATGCATTCTGATCACTGAGTTGTGTTAAGCAGACTTGTACAAGGCATATACGCACACAAGCTATAAAGACCCAGAAAAGGGAATATGCAGGTGTTTGTATTCAATTATAAATCTTGATTTTGCTCTTTAATGACCATGGCAGTATCTATAACTAAATCAAGTTGGTTGGCTCTGTAAGTCTTGTGTAGCACATAGTAGTTGCTACTGTTGGAGAAGCTCAATCACACAACCACAGGATCTATTACATTTCCTATTTATTTTATATATATCCCTACGTTTCTTAATTTACAATAGATAGTAACAGTACATTTCTCACTACAAACCCAGTTAATTGTGATTTTACAAAGTAGTGTTGCCACTAATCATTTGTATGGCATTTCTTTAGTTACGGGGAAAAGAGAGAAATCACATTTACGATATATCACATTTACAAGCTCCATGACAACCATTACTGTAGGTAACCAAGACATTATAGTTGAAAAGGGACCGAGACCAACTGAAAGATTCTGTAAACATCACTGGAATCCAAGACAATAAGGAAGAAACCCCACAATAGCACAAAGAGCAGCCTGCCAATGCAAATGCATGATCCAGGGTAGCGTAAAGCATTACTGGCTGTATCTGAATACACAAGCAGAGGTGTAATTTGTACACACCTGCAGGTACGTTCTGTTGACCCTGTTGATCTGAAAAGATACCCAGGTATCTTTTCTAAAAATAAGGCTTTATTTAATAGGGTGTAAGCATACTAGTCAACAGGCCTATATGTAAACAATTGGAACAATGTAACGTGTAATTCCAGCAGGAAAATATTTGATTTTTAATGAGGTATATTTTGCTCAGACGTAGGACCTTGATTACACTTCTAGAGGATAACACGACCTTCTCTCTGAGCTTAAAGTGACAAACTTACACACAAAGGAGAATGTTACCATTCACTTTAATCAGGTTTTGATTTACTGTTTTTAACATAAGGCACACATAAGATGCCGTCTGTTTTTACTGGTAGAATTACAATTCCAGTAAGAGGTACCTGCTTTATTCAAAAGGCGACTGCTTTAGCGAAGCCTTTCACTAGGGTTCCAGAAGTTTTGTTGTGACTCCTGCAACCCAAAAGTTGTGGTATGTAAACATGTACCCAATGTGGGTAGTACGGTAAACACTTGGTAGCAGTATGTAGCAAGTATGTGTTCAAACGGATAAGCTTTCCTCTGCTCATAGATGAGCGGTGACAGCTAAAAAACAGCTCTCGGTTTGATGCCCTCCACAAATGTCACGGTCAGAAGCATTGCTACTGCAACACCCTCAGCTCCGCTTGGAAATGGCACAAGTTCATGCCTGGGAACTTGGAGGTAAAAAGTTCTCTTGTTCAAACAGCTCCAAAAGGTGTTCCACCTATATCATGGAGACCTTCTTACATCCACATGGATAATGCAGTACCTGAAACTAGCGTGTCAAGTATCTAGAGAAATCTGAGGTTCTTTAACACAAACATGAAGCAAACACATTACCACGACAGGGAACAATGAGACCGAATGTCCACTGTGTTTTACTGTGCAAATACTCTCCATTCTTAAAAACAAACAACTGCAAAGCAACAGGAAGGGTGCTAAGAGAAAAGTACAGTTTGCAGGAGGTAATGCTTGAAACCAGTGCGGTTATTTCAGAAGAGTCACTGTGTCTGGACAACACCCATTACAATGGGTTCCTGATGTCAGCCAAGGTTTCTAGATGCTCCCACCATGCAAATTAATAGTTATAATAAGAGATATACATTTTACAACAGAGATCAGCAATAAAGATAAGGAATTTTGACTATTTATCACACAGTATTTTTCTTTCCTGAGCTGTGATGTTTGATTCCTCCAGGCTACCATGAGTTATGAGTACCTAAAACTTCCTTAGTTTTATAGAAACAGTGAAATTTAACTAAGATGAAACCTTGTCTATTGAGAAAAAACATCAATGGTCATATTAATGTAAAGGATAATATCCCAAGGTGAATTTTTCCTAATGTCCAAAATTCACTTTCTATTACATTTTTAAAAATCCAATTAAGTCAGTGGAGCTAATGGAGCTGAATCCTCTGCCACACGACAAGCTGGCTGTTTGCAAATGGATGACATTGCTATAGCTTGTCTACAAAGTCTTGAAATAAACTTCCTGTTTCTCTACAAGACATTAGCGTCCTTTAAAACACGTACAGAATAAACAAGTTCCCTTGCTCCGCCTCAAGCAGATGCTGTACACCTCACTGGTAACACTGCCTCAGAGTTTCAGCTTGCTGATGCGTATGCCATAGGTTATTTTTTAAATTAAGAAATATGTATATATTAAAAAATATCTTCCAATCACCATCATATGACGTTTAAAACATGATGTTTAAATGCCAATTGCATATTTCATCATTTATGTTGCAACTCTTGTTTTCTGTGTCCATGCTATATTTTTACTAAGACTACCTTATAAAATGAAAATTATTTGTATATGGGAAGTACCTGAGTATGAACCTTGCTGAAGGCCAGCAGATAACATTCTGGACTTCATTAGAAATGAATGACTCTATTCCCAAGAGTCTAATAATTCCTTAAATACACTTTTTGAAGACCACGCCTAGACTTCCAAGACTTAGTATCTATGTTTTCTGTCTCTGGGACTAACCCCTACCTATTGGTTTGCTGTGTACTAGGATGCGCTGGTGGAATCTGGCCAGGCCAGGCCAGTTCCTGAGGGAACTGACTCCACACTTGAGGTGTACAGAGGGACCCCTGCAAAGTTGCAAGTTAAATACTTCCTCGGACACACAGTGACACCTGCCCTTCCTGCTGGCTGGCTCTAGCAGGCTCTCTGCTCAGCATGCAGCATCCCCAACTGCTCTCAAGATGCTCGTAGAGGTCCTGTTAATTGCTTTCCAAAAGTATCTGCTTTTTTTCACCGGCTGTATAGGACCAGTGACTAACTCGCACTGCCAGCCCAGGTATGTATTACTGCACACAGCAAAACCTGATCAAAACCCTGGAGCCGGCAATCTGGGCTACAACCAAGTGAATATAATAAGGAATATCTGTCAGTCCATACCAAACGCGTATTATGACTTGGGGAGATGTGCACACAGCATGCTACCTTGATGGTCTCAGCCACACATGCACGTAACATGCTTCTCCAAGAAGTCTTGTCCGCTATGGCTTTTATGGCTGAAAATCAGCTGGAATATGGAAGGATACTTTTCAATCTGCTCAGAGATTTGAATTTCTTTTTACTGTCGGAAAAAAACAACAACACGCACAGGCACAACTGGGAAAGGCATTTGTAAGTGTGCTTCTCAGAGTGTAACAAGAAGGCAAGACAAATTTTTGGTTTTCTTTCCTTGGAAGTATGATTTTATATATGTTTTGATGTATGAGAGAAGTTAAATGCTTCTCACTTAGCTTAACTTTTACTAATCAAAAAAGAGTATTGAGCATATCAGTAAAATAAATGGAAATCCTGTGTACAGGGGGCACTACTTTTACTTAAGTGTAAGGCATGAAAAAGCAGCTTTATTTTTTTTTTTTTCAAGCATAGCTATCATCTTTACTCTAGATGCTCTCTAGCTGGAAATGAAGCCTAGTACAACATTCCGCATCCTAGAAGCATCTGAGACTAATCACCGCATACATCATCATTGAAGTTGACTGTTTAACGTGATCTGAATATTTAGGTAATGATGAAGTCAGTGTTGTAAGATTCTAAGGCTTTTATTGCTTTCCTTGATCCTTTATTCTTGTTCTTCTCATTCTGAGCTCATCACATTTTTCAAGCTTCTGTCAGGGGTTTGCGCTTATCAATGTTAGTAAGTCTTTATTCTTCTGATAGCTTTAGGATCCACACATCTTCAGCTTTGCTCTCATGTTCTTCATTCCATTCTGACTTGCTCTGACTCCAGAGCAGACCAAACTAACAAAAGATAATAAAGAACTACCTACAGATAAACTGCAAATTACATATTACCCACAAAATATTATTCATTGATAAATTCTTTTTTCCTTTTATTCTGTTCTCCTCTTCCTTTTATTCTCTGACAGGCTGACTCTACAGTAGAGCCCAGCTACAATGAACCTGGATCCCTTGAAGCTAATTTTGCAGTAAAAGACAGTTCAGTGGAATGAGAGTCCTCTGCTGTCCGAATGCATTGCAATGTGCAAATTACCATTTGGGTTATAGTGAAAAGCTGATTACGCTGAAACTGATTTGTAAAAATAGATTATTTCACTGTAAGAAGGATTCATGTGGTAATATTTCAGTTTTCACTGCTTCTTAAAGAACAATATTTGCCTTCACTTTTTTCTCCCTTGGGTTGTCTCAGGATCAGAGCTGAGAGCACTCAGACTTGGAGATCAAGTTTTGTTACTTAAATTACATGGTCTCTCAATATGGAACAGGACCTAAATAGTTACATCAGAGTGCTGGCATTGGTTTTCTACCTTGTTAAACTATTTTAGAGAAAAAAATAACTGCTACAGTAGCTTAGATATCTGTCATGTTTAGATTTCTGTCAGTAATTAACTTTATCATTTATTAGAATAAAATGCACCGATTAGGAGTTTTTAATCAGGAAAATCCACACATTTACTATGGGTTAATATTTAGATCTAGTCTGGAGAAACATAAGTACAGTTTTAAAAGTTAATCATTAGGAAGCTAGATGGGTAATCCTGGCTCGCTTAACAATCATTAGCAAGTGTATAAATATTTCAAGATACAATTAATGTGAACATTTTTTGGAATTCCTACCTTGAATTCCACGTTCTCCCGGTGGCCCTGGCAAACCGTCCTTTCCTGGTGGCCCAGGTAACCCATCTTTTCCTGGGGGCCCTGGTTTCCCATGAGCTTGGGAGGCAAGCATCGCAGCAGGCAGCTTCAGCTGGGATACAAACTGAGCCATCCTTTCTTCATTAACAAAGGGCACAAGAAAAAGTGGGTTAGAAATCTGCTAGCAAAATACGGGAAAAGAAATAAATCCCAAAGCTCCAGCTAAAGTAAGTTTCTGGAAGTAAGGTGTTTAATCCTTCTAAATGTCAAGGCATTACATGCTCCCAATAAGTACTGAGGTCTTCAGTTCCAACTCAGACTCATGTCTAAGTCTTTACCCTCTGAAACAATCTGAATGAATTTGTACTGAAGTTTCTATTACAACTCTCTTTTTACCAATGTATTTCAGTATTTCAAATGACTTCTGATTCCTGTTCATGGAAATACTTAAAATACATGAACACGGAACAATTGGTACTTAGCACCTCTATGAAGGGCTACCTTCTATGTTTGTAACTCATCTTAAGTTGCAAAGTAGAGCTTAAATACTGCAAATGGTTCTTGGAATGTGCTGAAATGCTGAAAACAGTTGTGAAAAAACCTGTAAGTGCTCAGCAAACATTATTAATTGCAGAGATTTCAGCATGAACTGATCATGCTGGTAGAACAAAGTGCACTTGGTAACATTTCAATGTTCCTTTGAGACAGAAAAAGTAGGTTCTAACCTTGAATCTGTCTCACTTATACCAGATTAAAAAAACCTAACTAAGCATTCCACAACTTAGCTGGTATTTACTGTGGTAGAGTTTTTAAGATTTAAGGAAAAAACTAGAGTAAAGAGAAGAGTGGGCATCAAACAAAAAATAAGCAAGGTGATAGAAAAATAGGCAAAGTGAAACAAAGCCAAAAATAGAAGATTCGTGGGAACACTAGTGAGGCATAGAAAATGGAATAGTCATAATAATGAAAACCAATATTCCCTGTAAGCAGAACACCTTTTAATTCTTTCTTTTTATGAATATACTAAACACTCGTTACCATTCCATTTGAATGGGAAAAGGAGGTAACTGCAGCCAACAAACTGCTCCTGAAATACATAGTAGGTTGGAGTCCTAAGCACTCCAGCAGTCTGGGGAAGGGTAAAAATACACAAAATGACAGCCTTGTTACAAAGTGAAAAAATGCCTGAAGAGTTTAAAGTCTCAGACTTTATATGGTTTCTTTTATCCCTAAAAGTTAAAAGGTTTTGTATATACAAATATTAATGACAAAATAGCTAAGCATATTGCAGACATGAAAGAAGCTGTTGTTAAGAGGTGTTCTAGCAGAAGCTTGTTTCAGGCACCTACCTGAGTCACAGCTTTTCAACCCTGACTAAGAAAACGCTGAGGAAGAAAAATATTTCCTTTTCAGAGTAATGACACACCTAGGAAAACTCACATAGTACAAAGGCTGAATCTGGTACTTGTCTAAAACTGTGCCGGGAGTTGGTGGTCTGCGAGGGAACTTTGGAGCTCAGTGGGGTGGTCTGCTGAAAATGCAGAGCAGTTCAGACCTGCACAACTAAAAGCTGTCAAGCCTTTGTCTCATTTACATAGTCATCCACTAAGCGGCCAAAATAATTAGATATTCCTACTGTTTCCACTTAAATAAATCTTCAATTCCTTACCATACATTGCAGATACATACATGTATCATATATTATTGCAGATACATATGTTATCTACAAGGATACACAAATATGTTTGCTATTATGATTTGGAGCAAACTACCTTTTAATGCTAATCTTTTACATAAGGAAGTACTCTGTTCAACAGATATTTTACTGTATAATTGTTTGAACATAACTGTGTTAAGTAGACTTAAACAACAGTTAAGCATAGCCACTAAGTCCAGCTATATTGGACTAAGCAGTCCAATGTAAGTTAGATGACACATAAGGAAAAGTATACAAAGGCTATAGGGATCTAAAACATTTAGAACAGATTTACATTTAGTTGTATAATACTTTATTTTCTTACCTTCAAAAACCTTAAGAACCTCTTGTTTGATATATTTTTTTATTTCTTCAAGTGAAACTGGATCAGCCTGATGAGGAAACAAAAAGGTGACATGTACCAGAAGAAACATACAGAGGACACTTTATGATGCCGAAAATAATGTGGAGACAAAACAAGGTATGCATAACCGATAGGAAGCATTCAATTTGTCTGTTAAAATACTGATTGCTCTCCCACTGATTTCTCTTTCTCATTTGCAAACGTTTACACTTTAGCTCCTAAGTTTATGAAAAACTTGAAAATTGACATTATTGAGTAGCCGTATAGTTTTTGCAGAAGAAAAATAAATAAATAATTAGTTTATGCACAGCAGATGTTTAAAAAATAAAAAAAAAGTAACTGCTTGATCACCTGGCTATATTTTTTCCACGTCTGTTAACTGAACACTGAAATTATCTCTTAGCTTAGGTTTTCTGATACTGCGATATTGCTCGGTTGAATTTCCATTGCTCAGCGCATGCTACCTTCATGTTTTCTGACTTCACAAGCAACCAAGAAAAACCTGAATTTTCTTACCGGAAACCCTGGGGGTCCTGGTGAACCTGGGGGACCCTGATGACCTGGTGATCCTGGATAGCCTCTGTCTCCTGGTGGCCCAACAGGACCCATATCCCCCTTTTCTCCTGATGGGCCAGGTCTCCCCCGTTCACCCTGTGGACCTTTGTCCCCTGGAATACCCTGATCTCCCTGCGTAAAATAAAAGCAGAAAGAAAACCATTGCACACAGTGGAACAAACCATTGCACAGAGTGGAACAAAAGGAAAAGTCACCCCAGAATGCTAAAGAGAAACTTCTTCCCTGTCCAGAAATAGATTTTATGAGTCATGCAGAGAAGCTGATTTTACAGGCTAACCCTTGCCTCTGAAAACACAGCAAGTAAGGTTTTGTTCTCTTACGCTTTTACTGTTCAAGTCAATGACAAAAAAATAGCTTGACTCTGTAGCCCACTTTTCAAGTACAGAACTTGGGTGCAGAGAGTTTATAGCCCTTATAGAAGGATCTAGAAGTGTCAAATACGGCATAGGTAGAATTTAGGTGCTCAAATTCCCCCAGGCACAAGGCATCAACCTTTTTTTCCTGTAAATTTCCCTAGAAGCCTAATATTTTATTTCTGCATGTACACAAAATTTCGGTTAATCAAAGAAACAACAAGGACACAAATCCATTTATAATGAGTGAATTCCTTGCAAACAACATAATTTAAAGGCCAGCAGCGTTCTGGCCAGCAACAGCTTCCATCATGGGCAGAGATGGCATTTAAATTTGTTTTATTTGTGAGCATTTAAATCTTTCAGAAGGACTTAATGTATTAATGTACTAGCTATTAGTTCACTGAACTATAGCTGTGGAGCAGAGTGCTGCAAGTCACACGTTCAGATTGTTAACGAACAGCTGGCAGTTCTTAAGGGTCACTGACTGCCCTTGCTGCATCACTTAAGCTAATATTAGGCTCCACCATAAGCAGCAAACAGCACCAAGAATTGACAACATCACTACTAGATAAATCCAGAATCTACATTTATGAGGGGTGAATTAATGGAATTAATTACATTCTTAATCTACAAGAAGTGCTGGTAAACTGTATTCAGATCTGGAACACCATTGACTGATAAACCAATAAAAGTGTAGTTATATTCTTAAGTCATATTTACATGACATGTAAAGATTGAAGAAGAAAGAAAGAAAGGTAAGGATGCAAGTAGGAGGTTATATAACATTTTTATCACCCAGCTGTCCTCCAATCTGTATGATTTCCAGTGACTTAGAGGTTATTACTGACTATAATTTAGCTTTACCACAAAGACCATGGTGACTTGTGATGTTTCATTGCATTAGCTGAAATCATAATACATTCCCAATTGGAGCTTAAATTGCCTTCAGTGTTGCGCAGAGGTTCTGAACTCTGAAAGTCTGCCATAAGAAAAAAACCCAAATGTCAAAATCTGAGACCTCATCATCTCACACCTGTAATTTTAACCTCTGTGGTGGGTTGACCTTGGTTGCCTGTCAGGTACCCACCCAGCCGCTCGCTCACTCCCCCTCCTCAACAAGACAAGGGCAGAAAATGAGATTAAAAGCTTGTGAGTCAAGATAAGGACAGGGAGATCGCTCACCAACATCCGTCAGGGGAAAACAGACTGAACTTGTGAAAGATTAATTTATTGCAAATTAATAACAGAGCAGGATAGTGAGACCTCCCCCTCAACCCACCCCCTTTCTTCCCAGGCTCAACTTTACTCCTCACTCTTGTACCTCCTCCCCCCGAGCAGTGCAGGGGGATGGGGAATGGGGGTTGCAGCCAGTCCTTAACACTTCATCTTTGCTGCTCCTTCCTTCTCACATTCTTCTCCTGCTCCAGCATGGGATCCTTCCCATGTGATACAGTCCTTCATGAACTGCTCCACTGTGGGTCCTTCCCGTGGGCTTCAGTTCTTCAGGAATGGACTGCTCCAGTGTGGGTCCCCCATGGGGGACAATTCCTGCCGTAAAACCTGCTCCTGTGAGGGCTCCTCTCCATGGGCTGCAGGTCCTGTGTGGGCTCTCAGGGGGCTGCAGCTTCCTTCAGGGCACGTCCACCTGCTCTAGCACGGGGTCCTCTATGAGCTGCAGGATGGATATCTGCTCCACTGTTAACCTTCCATGGACTGCAGGGGTACAGCCTGCTTTGCCATGATCTCCACATGCTGCAGGGGAATCCCTGCTCTGCGCCTGGAGCACCTCCTCCAGTCCTTCTTCACCAACCTTGCTGTCTGCATAGTTGTTTTCTCACTCCTCTCTCCCAGCTGCTGTGCAGCATTTTTTACCCTTTCTATCAAACAGGCAGTACCAACATCACTCGTGGGCTCAGCTTTGGCCAGGAGCGGGTCCACCTTGGACCCGGCTGAAATTGTCTCTGTCCGACATGGGGGCAGCTCCTGGTATCTTCTCACAGAGGCCACCCCTGCAGCCCCCCTGTTACCAACACCTTGCCATGTAAACCCAATACAACCTGTCAAACTGCTGACATGATCACGTAGTCAGGGAAGTCAATGTGACATGCAAATAACCTCAGTGTGATTACGTTTATTGTGTTTCTCTTAAAAGATCTGTCCTGCCAATACTGTAGACTCCTGATTTCCTGTTTTAGTTTCTGGGCATTGATACTTTGGGCAAAACTCTAAATAAGCAGCATATGAATGATTTCTAACAAATACATGTCTAGTTTAGCTATTCAGTAGAAAAAAACCAAGATATGATGAGATACTCAAAAGACACCTGTAATCCCTGTCAAAGACTCAAATTTTCAACAGTCGATGGGAGCAGGAAAGGCACTGTGTGTGCACTGGGGGAACGGAAAGAGTAATGTTCTGATGGAAGAGGTGTACCTTTTCAGATTTCTATAAATTTTAAGATTTAAAGGAAAAATCATTCTGTCCTGCACATAGCTATTGTATCAGGATGTCTATTGCAACACCTCGAGAAATTAAGGGCAGAGGAAAGATTCTGGAAAAGGCAAAACGAAAATGGCAAAACAAAAAAGGCAAAACAAAAAAGGCAAAACAAAAAAAGGCAAAACAAAAAAAGGCAAAACAAAAAAAGCAGAACTTTTGTAGTCTGCATGGAAGAGGCTCTTTCCTGGCCTTAACAAAGTTTTCGCATCGAATCTCCATCACTCATAGCAACCTGAAACGCTATAAAATTGAAGAACAACTCCTGTTCTACCACGTGTTACTGCAAAACCTGAAAGAGATATAGCCTTTAATATCATTTTTCATTTACTCACTTTTTTGGAGATTGAAGTGTAGGGAGCCACTGAACACACTATTTTGTCTGATACTGCTTTCAAATGAGACCACACATACATGCATGCACCCACATATATAAAAAAAGCTGTCTGAAAATCACTGTACTTACAAGAAGCCTTCATTAAAAACACATTTAAGGCATAAATACGCATATATGATTTCTCACGTTTGTAACCCTGCAGAGTAGGTATGGATAGCTATTCTACTAGAAATAAAGAAAAGCACAGGTTTCTCTAAGAAATATTTCCAAGCACCATGGCGCTATGGCAGGGTGAAGCTGATCCTGGAACTGCTTTTCTTCTAAATGATTCCTATTTTACAGGCTGTCAACGTGCAGGAGGCAGATCAAATACTACAGCCACTTTTCAAACAAGCATTTTTTAACTGCCTCCAGTGTTTTCTTCATGTTTGGAAGAAGCGCCTTGTAAAAATTCATAAAAAAAGGTCGTATCTTCCTCCAGTTTCCTCTTTCAACTCTCCTTCACTATGAATTGTATAAAAACCAGAGTAGGACATTTATGTTTTGCGATTTCTGCCTGCTGTGCTGATTTATTCAGTCCTCTGCCTTTCTAGTGTTCTCCTGTCTTGCATTTAATCTTGTACTAAATTATGTGCAGAAGGAGCAATTGTTTTGCCTGGGTTTCTACACGCTCTTGTCCAGTGGGCTCCCGGTCTGTGACCAAGGTACGCAAGTAATAGCAATAAATGAGCCAGCCGCCAGTACTTTAATCTGTTGTTGAAATGACTTGAAAAGAGTATTTCTGATTGGTATAAACCACATGTCTTCAATTGGTTTGTCACTCAGTTTATACAGCAGTAACAGCAGTGGTTTTTACTCAGAGGATGTATACGATTGTTTCAGCCCAGGTGACCTCTTCCTTCTTAAAAATGGATCCTACAGGGATATACTTATATTAGACATGAAAACCTCAAGAGTTTTGTTCTGCCCTTCCAATTTGGATGCTTCTCTTAACTGCAACAGCTGCTCTGGAACTGAAGTAAGTATGCTGTGTAGCGATAATAATAATGGCTGCAAGAAAAGCTTGACTTTGTGTTATTTTCAGTAATCATTGCAATTTCTCTCACAGATGCAGGGCTGTAATACCTGATCTAGAGAAAAAAACCCCACAAACCCAACTTCAGCTCCCCCACTGATCTCTTATCCGAGATGCAGACTTCTGCTGTGTATTTCATCGTTATTTCTTAGGCAAATCTCCCCTTGTTTTCAACAAACCTTTTGTTTTCCCGCAGAATTGTAAGGAACAACTGACAGCTTTCTGAAAACTGTATTCAGATACTGCATTGGGTGTATTTATAACTTTCCTGTTTTAAAAGTTTGTGGGAGATTTTGATTATCACTTGAGACAAAAATACTTTTGGAAGTCGATTTATTTTTTAATGTGTATCTACATATTTCTTTAGATGCATGTATTTAAACTTTTTTTTTTTTTTTTTTTTTTTTTTAAACTCTGTACAGAGAGCTAGGTTGTGCCATGTTTGCCAGTGATTCCAGAAGTGAGAGCAGATTCAGGCATCTGTGACCTCTCAGAGAGCAAGCATATATCCATATTTACATCTATAGCTACACGTACATGTGTGTATGTATGTCACCAATGAGACTGCAATGAATACACTTTTACCCTAAAACCTCCCAAATTGCACTCTGCTGAAGAGACCTAAGGCTCTCTGTCTCTCACAGACTTTTTCAACATTTTCCTCCCTGCTAAAAGGTACAGACTGGGGTAAATGAATCCCAGCTCCTCAGTGTAGTTCAGCTCTACTTAATTTCTCTGGTGCTGGGTAGTCTGGCCAGTTGCAAACAGTGTTGCCAAAACCTGGTAAACTCTGCCAAGGATGTAGCTTTTGGTGGGATCAGTATGTTTCAAGGTCATGCACTTACAGGTCCAGCCTCTTCCTCTGGTTGTATGTGCACAGGGAATTCCAACAGGTTGTCACTAAGAAGGTCAAGGCTGATGCAATGCCGTACACAGTAGGTGGTACAATAAGAAAGTTCTTACATTTTATTTGTGCCCTTAAAGGCAGGAACAGAACATTGCAAACCGTTAATTCCTGTAAGGGATGATTATTATTATAACGGTGAAAACCTCACATCTCCCCAGTGCTATAAAGCAGCATTTCCTTTTCCAGATTACACAGGGAAGTGCTTTTCTGACTCATCAAATAAATACGGTATCAATCGTATTAGGACATCAGGGCTTTAATACAGTTGTAAGAGAAGCAAGGTATGGACTAGGATTTTCTTCGCTCTAGCAAAATAACAATCATCTCTCACCTCCTGTAATGATTCCTGCCCACCAGGATCTCATTACCAGGAACAGAACTGTCTAAACGTTTTGGCAAGCTGTAAGGTATTGCACTGGCATTCCTGATGCCTAAGTGTAACAAGCTTGTTTTATACAAAACACGATTTGTGTTTGTGACATACAAAGCTCCCAGGAAAGCTTTATAGCTCTTGCAAAGTCTGATAGCATCACAACAGGATTAGCTACTTTCTAATTTTCATCTGATTCATCAGTTTACACTGTCGGGGCCAACTGTGTTTGAAAGTCTATAAAACGCATTTTTCCTCTAAATGCAGAAGCCAATTCAATTCTAATTCCTTCAAGTGTTGTCTAGGACCAAACCTCTTAGTTGTCTAGAAGAGTGCTTGAAGTTCACAGAAAATTAATTTCTTGGTTTTGCCTGTAAAATACACGCTAATGAGGTGCTTAGATCCTCAGTGAAAGGAAAAAAGTTATTAAAACAAGAAACTTACACGTTCTCCTTTGGGCCCTCGGTCTCCTGGTCTCCCCACAGCACCCTGAAAAATTTTTTTGGAAAAAAAGATAAACTTAAAGGCTTTGTTGTATATTCATCTGTTATCAGAACTGAAAGCAACTGCCTAGGATTAACAGCTATAGAATCTGTGAAGAATAAAATACAGTAGTATGCAAAAGCATGTTTTCCTACCGGAGGACCTGGCAATCCATCTTTTCCATTGATTCCCTACAAGAAAAACAAACATCTTTTAAATAACTATGGTTATGTACAAACATTTTAAAAATATAAGGGGTAAAGCTAAAAGTTTAGTGCTGGTATCAGTGCATATTCTGAAGCTGTGGAGTCAGTAGTTTGTGTGGTTAAAATATTGAAATACTCACAAATAGAATCATGGAATTGTTTTGGTTGGAAAAGACCTTTAATATCATCAAGTCCAACCATTAACCTAACACTGCCAAGTTACCACTAAAACACGTCCCTCAGCACTACATCTACCCCTCTTTTAGATACCTCCAGGGATGGTGATTCAACCACTTCCCTGGGCAGCCTGTTCCAATGCTTGACAACCCTTTCAGTGAAGGAATTTTTCCTAATATCCATCCTAAACCTCCCCTGTCACAACTTGAGGCCATTTTCTTTTGTCCTATCACCTGTTACTTGGCAGAAGAGACCGACTCCCACCTCGCTACATCCTCCTTTCAGGCAGTTGTGGAGAGCGATAAGGTCTCCCCTCAGCCTCCTTTTCTCCAGGCTGAACAATCCCAGCTCCCTCAGCCGCTCCTCGTAAGGCTTGTTCTCCAGACCCCTCACCAGTTTCGTTACCCTTTTCTGAACATGCTCCAGCACCTCAATGTCTTTCTTGTGGTGAGGGGCCCAAAACTGAACACAGTTTTCAAGATGTGGCCTCACCAGTGCCAAGTACAGGGGGACAATCACTTCCCTAGTCCTGCTGGCCATGCTATTTCTGATACAAGCCAGGATACTGTTGGCCTCCTTGACCACCTCATTTTCAGCCAGCTGTCAACCAACACCCCCAGTTTATTTTCTGACAGGCAGCTCTCCAGCCCCTCTTCCCCAAGCCTGTAGCACTGCATGGGGTTGGTGTGACCCAAGTGCACTTGGCCTTGTTGAACCTCATACCATTGGCCTTGGTCCATCGATCCAGCCTGTCCAGATCCCTCTGTAGAACCTTCTTACCCTCAAGCAGATCAACACTCCCACCCAACTTGGTGTCATCTGCAAACTTACTGAGGGTGCACTCGATCCCCTTGTCCTGGACATTGATAAAGATATTAAACAGAACCAGCCCCAATAGTGAGCCCTAAGGAACACCACTTGTGACTGGCCACCAACTGTATTTAACTCCATTTACCACAACTCTTCAGGATGAGACATCCAGCCAGTTTTTAACCCAGTGAAGTGTATGCCCATCCAAACCATGAGCAGCCAGTTTCTCCAGGAGAATGCTGTGTGAAATGGTGTCAAAAGCTTTACTAAATTCTAGGTAGACAAATAATTTTGAAGCATGGGAAAGCTCAGGGCCATACTGAACTGCAAGTACATTACATTTGAGCTGAGAGCAGTGCAAAAAGAAAAAAAATTAAAAAAATCTTCGGCATCAAGATCTGCATCAGCTTTAATGAGCATGCAAATTTAAATGACAAGTTACATGAGAATTCTGCAAGCATGTGGAATACGTACCTGTACATGCACTTTTCCAGTCCCAGCTAGTCATTATACAACCATAAAAGAGATTGCTCTTATTCTAGATATTAGCACTGATGCCCTATTAGCTCTCTGCTGTTACAGAGACTACACCTTATTAGTGAGTAGCCAGATCTGTTCCTTGGTCCTTAGGACCTGTGACATGGCACAGCTTCAGCCTCCTGGGCCTTTTCCTTCCCAAAAGAGGGTGGTCGCATTCATACCATCTCCTAGAAAACATTCCAGGCCCACATTATGCCCCAAACTGGAACGTGGCATTGTCTCAGAGAGTGCTATTTGGCATGGGCCAAAATAACGTCAGAGAGTGCATTAACAATTGCACAACACCAGATAACTGCAAGATTAATGCTCTGGCACTGTTTAATTTACTAGGATATACGTGGATCTGCACAAGCAGCAAACTCACTGCTATTTCACTGAGCAAGAAGGAAGGATTTGCATGAGCAAAGACACCAGGAATATTTCCTTCCCTTTCATACTGCAAAGTGGGGTTCTGCACAGATTAGGCACCTTGGGCCAATTTGCTGCTGAAGTTACAGAAATTGTCTCTTCTTTCAAGACAAAAGTGCAATGTGGAGACGTGCTAACAAACCAAAATGGTTTGCTCCTCACGCTTGTCCCCGAAACACCAAGCTCAGGGGGAGATAATGAGTTCTGTGCTACCCTAGCTGAACCACTTCTGGAATATAAACTAGGTTATTTTAAACCAGCTCAAACAGTGCTGACTACACTCCTGTCACAATTTTATTAAATAAAGAGGTCAGATTAGACATATCCTAAGTGAACAAGAAATGCTTCAGCAGCAGCACTGCATCACCTGTAGAAGAGTTACGAAGTTTATTCAGAGTCATGAAGCACACGCTTCTCTATCTAAACGGAAACCACGAATGCATTTTGTCACCCCATCCTTTATAGACTATGTTGAGTGTCTGGGTTAGTATTCTCCTTCTGAAAAAATACAAGAGGATCCTTTATGTTAACGGGATCCAAAGGAACCTCATAAGACCTTTAAAGGTAACATCTCAGTAACGTTAACTATTAAAACAACACGATACCAGGGATTCTTGACTGGATGGTTAATACTGAGCACTGTAGCTCTAGCTGTTTTTCAGATGTTGCCTAGCCTTACACAAAGAAGGATGCATTTTCATTTCTTTTGTAACTTCTGATAAACTAAGATACATCCTTTTATAATGAACATATCCATTCAGTACAAAATTGCTTACTGGTTTTCCTTGTGGCCCTTCTGGCCCGGGGAAGCCTATATCTCCTATAGGTCCTCTTTCACCCTAAGAAAGAAGAAAACACGTGTAAATCCGCATGTAAAATCTTGCATTCGGTGTTTCAAATATTTGTGTATTATCTTAGGAGTCCAGAATTCAAATCTATACTTACAGGCTCCCCTGGCATCCCTGGGGACCCAGGAGATCCCGGTTTTCCCTGCAAAAAGAGAACATTACAAATTCAAATTACTAGGAAGCAAAACATAATTTCTCTTAGGTCAAAAAAAAGAGAGGATATATATTTGAGTGAAATATTCACGTTACAGTTCAATTAATGCTTTAAGCGAGGAAAAATAAATATTTTAGCAGATTTTTTTAATATTTGTGCCGTGTTAACCCGGTTCTTGTGTACAACATCACTCAATCACTTGGTCTTCTTTACCCTTCCTGAATACTGGGATAATGTTTTCATGAAATTTTCTTTTACAACATTATGATTTCCTTCTTGAGAAGCCCGTCAGATCAAAATTTATCACTGTATATGTGAAATTAAAATTTTTTTTTTCCCTCAGGTACTTCTTTGTTCTGATTATTTTAGAAGTGGGTTTATTACTGACTTAACGTATTTTGCAAATTTTCTTCATGCTCTTTTTTGGCCACTTTTATTCTCATTTTATGATCAGCCTGCCAGAATTCACAATCCTTTCTCATCTCATCATTTAGATGGTGATTTTAAATGTCTTTATTTTTTAAAATGATGCCTTGCTTTTAACGACCTATCTGGTTCAGCCCCAGACAAGAATCTATTACCCTGAATCTATGTTTCCCTGAAATCTCCACAGACCAGATCCTCAGCTGACTTGTACAAGTGAAGGATCAAACACATCAACACCAGTGACCACTTCAGGACCAACAGGACTGAAGATTTGTGCTGAGGAAATAGGCACTGGTTGCAATTCTTGCAGAATCTCAGTCCAAACTTCCCTGATAATTCCACTCCGCAAAAAGCCAAAGCTAAAATGAGAGGTTTATATTCCCAAATGGGAAAAAGGGTCCACTATTCAGTCTAGTGAATCACAGAATCACTAGGGAATAATGCCAGGCACGGAGGACAAATTCTCTTCCAGCACGATATGTGGATATATTTCAAAAACTCTTCCTAGACTACTAAAAATATTCTCTCTCATACCTCTATTAATTTGTTAATTAAAACTGCTCAGCATAAAATGTTAAAGCAAATAATTTATTTCAGTGGATTTTATTAGAATGAAATGTAATCAACAGAATGCAACTCCATCAGTGATGAAGGGAACCCATGAAATACTTCATATCCAGCTAGAACAGACAGCAAAAAGAACAAGACTTGGAACTTATCCTATGGGAAATTCACATGGAATGGACAATTGTGATCATCCTAACCAGCCACTGCATTATTGATTCACAGCGTGAAATGTATTTCAGAGCAACAAACTTTGAAACTCCTACATGGGTTTTAAAAGTCTGAGAAATACTTCTCTTTTCCCCTTAGAAGTGCAATTTTACCTTGTTTTAGGAGAACTTAACTAAATTAAGCTATTTAAGCCGATGTTCTCTCCTGGAACTCACAATAAATAGACTAAATCACTGGCTAATGGAAATGGGACTGCATAGACATAAACTTCTCTTTATTTCATGAAGCACGTATTTATAATTTAAAAACAGCTCCTGAATGGATTGGTAGCTGCCCAAATTTAATAATAAATGTATTTGCATATAAATAACGCCATATTGCTTCCTGAAATATGGATAAACTTTTTCATTAAACTGTGAATGCAAGCTAAAGAAAAGTTGTCTTCATTTCCTTTAAGAACACAAATGAATAATTATAATTTCAATTTATCATTAGTTACATTTACTTTCACCTACAACAAAGTTTCTGGATGACTTTCAGAAACTTCTCTGAATACCATATGTAAATAGCTGACATAGCATTCCCCTAAAGCAAAGGTTTGATCGACTTGATCTGCAGACCCTCGTGGATTGCCATAACTAAAGTTGATGCTTTTTCTTTGTGATAGCAAGATGCTCAGACACTTGTGCATGCCCAGGAACACAGAAAATGTCTTTATCTATATTAAACTGAGGCAATGAGAAGAATCTCATATGCTTTCTTAACTAAGCACATGCAGCTTCAAATTCCAGCTTTGTCATGTATTCACACCATTCCCTCCTGTCATTTTAATAATAATATGAACCCTCAGTGGTATTAAAACTCTAATCTCTTTAGGAAAAACACATCATTTTCATACCTGCCTATAAAGCATTAGCCAAACGCTGGCATTCCACAAACAGTGACTGAGATTACAGCTCAGCACCTTGCTTGACGTGTTTTTGCAGCTTCTAACAAACTGAGTTTTCTTTAATGAATATACATACCGGTGTCCCTGCTACTCCTGGTATGCCAGCTGGTCCACGGTCACCCTGAAAAATAATAAATCTATACTTAAATGGTAACACTCAAACCAGAAATTTGTTTGTGGATTCCCATTAAAACCTGAGGAAGGATTATTCAGTGAACTGAAAATGAGGACAAGAGCCAGGCCCTGCTAAATGCTAATATTTAGCTCTGCCACTGACTCATTTTACAGGCTTGAGCAAGTAACTTAAATCCTTTGTTTAGGTTCTCTTGTGTAATGTCATAATTTCCATGCCATCCCTTTTACTCTGCTTGAGACCTTCCTTGAAAAGGGATGGAAAGTCCCTGACTTACGTGTAGTTTTTCAAATAGTTATCATTTGCGGTCATGACAATGATCAAAATTCACGTAGGGTAATTCACTCTCATATCAGCATCCCCATAGTTAAGATGTATCTTTCAAAGAATTTTTCGCCTTCCTGCTACCCAGTCATCCATTTGCTGCAAGTCTGCATCCTCGATTTGCTTGTGCCATGGTCCTTTCAGGGCAAAGTTTCTCCTTTTAGCATCTATGCTTTAGGTTAAGACAATGGCTTTTGGGCTGGGGCTGTTGAGTTATGGGCACAAATTCGTCTTTCTCTCTTGAGAGGACCATAACCCAAAGCAGACAGGCGGAGCTCACCAGTGGTAAAACTCTACACAGTGAGATTTGCCCTGACCCACCACTGACATGTATCGTCTGTAACACCACACTCTGCTACCATAATGTTGGTCAAAAACGTAAGAAAAAAAATCAAGCTCCTAGTTTGTAAAATCATGTAAAAAAAGCCCCGGCACAGTTAAAGCCATACCAACAGGACAATATTTTTGTGAGATGAGTTTATGTTACCTGGAGCTGTTTTGCAAAAGCTCCGCCAACACAGGTACAGCCACGTTCTGTTGTGCAGAAGAGCCCCAGGAGATGCTGTGATTTCTGGTTTCTGTTCTTATGCCTAACACTGGTTTGTCTTGTTCTCATCATTTTGTTCAGGTAGCACAATGATAATGCTGGAGGCTAAGAGAAGTCACTTAATGCAAGTTCACCCCTCAGTGAGGAACATGACGTGCACCTCAGGAACACCTGAGCACTGAGGACCTCTAGCAGGGCATATTGGCTGGAGCACTGCACTCTGTCCCTGTGGTTATTCTGGACCCAGAACTTGTGTCGTGGTGGTTTCCCTATATGCGCTATGACAGCGAAGTCAGAAATTCCTAACACCTCCCTTGCAACTTTTTTTCTTTTAAGGGTTATTCTGGTTCTTTCAGCACAGGTCCACAAACCACTGTGTCAACACAGCTGAGGGAAGGGACATTTTACCCTGAGGACACAAAGTTCTTAAGAAAAATTCATGAAATAACGAAGAAATTATAGCCAACATTGTCTGTGGAAGATGGCATTCTGCTACACAGATGTACCTAATAGCTCTAAATTAAAAACCAGCATGCACTGTACTGTTGGGACTGGCAGGCAGACTCTGGGATTCTGTTCATTTATTTGCACTAGAAATGTGGAATTTTGACCAAATTTAGTTAAGGAAAGGATATTTTTACTTTGGGAAAGGGCCAAACACTCACTTGGCTTGTTTATACGATCTGCTCCATTGCTTATTCCCTTTATTTAATTCTTGTCCCCACTTTGTCTCAGTTAGACCTGTAATATCTCCGTGTGTTTGTTCATTCTGAAATCAGACTAGTCTTTAATTGCTTGTAAATTGTAGTCTTCCAGAGCAAGAATCATCTCGTGTAATTTAAACACCTAGTATAGACACCTACCTTAGATCTTGTCACTCCCCACTCTCTGCGCAAGTAGGAGTAATGCACAGTGATATTGAGAGAGAAACTTTTCATTTACATTGCTTTTTGACGAAAAAATAGTTTCAGGAAACTATTCTTGTATGAAGTCATTGAATAACATGCAATTCAGAAAGCTGAATAAATATTCCATTTAAAAAAACCCACCTCTTTTTTCTTCTTAAATTTAGCCAATATGGACAAAATCAATCTTTTTTCACTGAAGAAGTGAAGATTTTTTCATTTCTCTGCTTATTTTTTTTTGTACTTTGCCATATTTAGAAATGAATACCAAAATATTGCCATTTTTAGCATTTCATGACAAGTTTTTCTCTAAATTCATATCAGCCCCCACAACCAGTTAGTGAAAGGCTGAAACATGTGACCAGCTGAAGGAAAGGATCATTTCCTAGCACTGGAATGCAGACTTAAATTACAGGAAGGAGCTGGAGAATATGATACTGTTCGGGATGTGCTATGGTGCCATAATACATGCAGTACGAAGTGCAAGAAAAGCAAAACAGAAACAAGGGGCCTTTTTTAGAATAATGAGCAAACAGTCTGAGAAAGCAGATTTTAGCTCACTTTGGAGCAGGATGTAATACAACAGGTACTGTAGGGAATCAGTTTCTTCCTCTTTTTCTGCTCTTTTCTATATTTTTACACTCATCTGAAATAGTCTTTTTTTTTTTAGTATGGAATTCTTGCATGCACAAGGTCCAGACAAATTGGTACAAATTTCTCTTTAGCCCTGTAGCTATGCCATAAGTCTTAGAACAAGACAGACAGACTGTAAGCATAAGATAATGTCCAATAGGGAACAAGAACTAGTGACCATACTTAGGAACATGTTAACTATATTACTATCAAGTAATATAGTTATATATAGTATATACTAAATCCAATATAGTATATAGTAGTATTTTATCAAGTTAGGAAAACAAAATATTACAAGACCTCCTACACACAATTTTCCATCTGCGGAAAATGAAACTTTATGTTGGGTGAGTGTAAGGATTTAGATCCACAGTAAAGCAAAAAGAGGAAATACAGATAAATATGCAAATGTTTTTCACACAGAATCATTATCTTACCAAAAAAACCAACCAAACAAGGTTTCAGAGAACATTTAGCTGCAGATAGTTACCACTAAGACACCATGAGTTCTTTTTAAGAGTCCTACCTTTTCCCCTGGTAGTCCTTCCAGTCCTGGTAATCCCATCGGTCCTGGGTCTCCCTGATTATTTTTTTTTTTTTTAAATTAAAAAGCATTGCATACATTAGAATTTCTGTACTCTACATGAGAAATGTTGAACAGTAAGCAACAGCAGATTATTTAACTTGGGATTGGTGAAACAGCTAACCAGTTATTAGGTGAACGGATTTTGTCATGCCCTGTTTTTGCGAATTAAGCTTTTCCCAGAGACACTGTGTCAATATTTGGATCAATGTTTATAATTTTGATGAAGAATGCAGTCCAGAAGATTCCCCTCCATTGTTCTTGCAAGTCAAGGTCAGCTCTGAAGCACCTCCAGGTGGTAAAGCCCCGGGGTGTAAGCATACACTGTCAACCAGAGAACCAACCTCCAAGCAATTCTGTGCTCTGTTCCCTAAAGAAAGGTTACCCTGCAGCAAGAGACACAGACTAGGTCCCTGTGTAGGTCTTCAAGTTTTGAAAGAAAACCAGAAACACATTCCACTGAAGAAATCAGTTTAATGTGTAGACTGGGGAGGGCCTTTTAATTTTTTTTTCTTTTTTCAAAGAAAATCAATAATTTACCACAGAGATTTAAACTACAGCCAAAAATCCCAGTATTTCAGCAATTCAAATCCACAGCCACAGAAAATTCCTGTCTGAATTTCATGAAGTCTCTGTCAGTTCTCACTTTCCACACCTAAACTCTGTTTGGGAGATGGTGCTTCCTGAGTAGGAAGTGGATGCTGGTACAGAAAGACATATTCAGCTTCTGGGCATTATGGTGAAACAAAAAATAGCAGCTTTTTGACTTTTTTTTGAAAATAGATTAATCAACTGTTTTAGGAAACTATCTCACAACTCCATGTTTTGCTGTGAGTGCTGAGGCGTTCCGTTTTGGGTTTCTTATTGTCCTTGAGGAGCACAGTTATCACATTTGTTCATAGATCAAAGTTCAGTTTTTCACGTAGCTGGCTCTCCACTAACACTTGGTAAAGAATCAAACATGACCCTAGGCCCTGCAAAGGCTGGTTAAGTGGAAATTATGTACCTTCATGATAGATGAAGTCCTAGCCAGCTCTTAAAAATGCTGCCTTCCCGTACCATTTTTGTCTTGGCTGGGTTAACCTGTGCTAGCTGCACTAAATTCTGCTGCTATTTTTGTGTAGATACTGTGCCTGCACTGGTAGGAAAAAAGATACAATTAAATGGGACTGGCATGCTGCTTTCATGAGTAGAGACATTTCTCAGTGGTTTCACACTCATACTGAAGAGAAAGACTCCATGATATGGACCGAAGTCAGAAGACAAGAACCCTTCAACAGGAGAAGATACTCATCTTCTTCCAAATACTGTGGCCTGATCTGTTCAAACAAGGCCAGTCTTTAGTGACATTTAAACAGTCTATGTGTTGTGGCCTGACCTAATTTTTTACTACCAGGCATCCAAGATGTTTGTTGAACCATCTCCTTATTTATTTTGCCCAAAACTAACAATTTGAAGACAGGACAGCAGCTGGAGAGGTCAAGTGCCATTTTCTTGGTGTTGAATGAACACCTGAATGTGTTGAGGAACTCTGTAAGTATTTCTCTGAAGTAGTAAATTTGTTTCATTAGTAGCAGACATAGCTGTTCTTTGCTGGAAGGGACACGATTTTGTTTCAAAAATGATCTCTCCAATATTTTTCAGGGTTTCCTGATCTTTATCAAGTAGAAAATTCATCAACAGATCATGGGGAATGCAGTCCGACTGGGCACAGTTTTCTTTCCTAACTAGCTCAGCTTCTACTGTTTTTATCAGCAAATTCTTCTCATCAGTTTCCATTAGCTGACACATGGTAGTCATCCTGATTCAGTCATACTTCCTGAAGTTCCCAAGGGACACAGTTCTACCACACTGACCATGAAGTGCCTTGCAGTGACATAGCGCTGTTAACTACCATTATGCAGTTATTGACATTCCTTACACATGAAAAAGAAGTACATGAATGTATTAAAATTTTAACTGCTGTGAAAACACCTATCCATTTTTAAAACAATATCTATTTAAAATGACATTTGATACTATCATACTTTTTGGGCGAAACCCTCAATACTCAAATTTTACTATTATTTTTTAAGTATTTTCACTGACATCCAGTCATCAAAATGCAATACCTGTTACATTTCAAATTTGCTACCTTCAAGGTCAGGAACTGTAGTGAAAAATCGCAAGCTAATGAAAAATATAGTTTCTCTGTTATAAAGTCAAGTTACATCACATGTCAAGGACTTTGGGAAAAATGTACACTCAGTCAGGATTTGGATCTACATTCTGCTGGTGGCTAGCCCTATGCAATTGCTCAGTGTTCTTCCACTAGTTGTCCTTCCCTTCCTCATAATTTTTAAAGAAAGATCACATGAAAAGGACATAACACAATGCTTAGAGGAAAAAAAAATCAAAAAGTTAAATAGATCTGCTTTTGAATGTCAAACTGCATAGATATAGTGGCTCCCATGATCATCATCATCTTGCTCTCCAGAAGCAATGTGATCATACTGTAACTGTCATGCCATTTCCAAAAAATCCATCAAATTCTGGTTTTTACTAGTTGGCATGATGTAGCACACTGTCCTTTCTCCCTCATCACTTTCAAATTTAATGTTGAGAACAATCTAAAAGCTCTTGAGGTATTTTCTACCTTTATTTCACATTCTCTATTCTTAGATATATCCAGGGATAGCTCAGCAGAGATGAATCCACAAACAGTTAATACTATGTTTAGTCATTCATTATATTATCACTTAGAACTGTTTACCAGAAATTGCAAAATTCACAAGCCTGGCATTTAAAAAGGCTTTTTCAGACGTACTGATTCTGCAGGAGGTAAGCTACCTGCTAAAGAGCGTTAATGGTCTCTTCCACCCTTGTGACTAGGATCATGTGTTGAGCTACTTGGGGAATTCTCTATCATGACCAAAAAATACATACATACCGCTGTGCCAGGATCTCCTTTTGGACCCTACAAAGAAATGAAGAAGTGGAAACACATTTGAAAAAATGATGGAGCAACACAATAAGATGATTTTTTTTTTTTTTTCGTTTTACTGCATTTTGAGTATACTTTGCTAATGCAGTGCATTTAGAACCAGTCTTAAGTCCAGCCCTCTCAGATGATCAATTTAATATAAAATCTTAGTAATATTTGCTTCTTGCTTTGCGGTTCCAGAATACAGAGAAAGACAGCTCTGCAGTCTGGTGTGAGACCGTCACTACAAACAGCACAGAATGCAAGGACAAAGTCCTCACTGATGGTGACAACATTTTTATGTGGTTACCAGCAATCATCTTAGAACTTGCCTATGATGCTAACAAGAAGGAAGACCCACAGAGCAACAGTGTCCGGTTGAAAGGTGTTGCATCTGCATTCTGCAGTGTGGAAGACACCAGTCCTGTATTACTGACACTATATAATTCTTCGCTTTACACTTTTTTTTCTGCACTGTAACTACAGGCAGTGAATCAGAGACAGAACTGAGATCAGAATTCATGACCTTCTAATTTCCGGCACCCAATTTAATCCATTACAAAACTATGCCATCACTAACTATAAATACTATAGTACACATTTTAATATTCCAATACCAATTTATGTACCATTTTTGCAGCCTTTACTCACTAGGGTGAAATACCACTCTCCAAAATGGGCTAAAATGCTTGATAAACACAAAATCACATACTTTATAATTTACTACATAGTAATCATATCCCTATTTTTTACTGTCTTTCACATATAAAATCAAATTCCATGCCACTTACCAAAACTGCATGCAACTAAGCAACCCTTCTGTTACGATGTTAATTAACTATTAGGAATTACGTTTCTGTTAATACTTACCGGAGGTCCTGGTGGACCTGGATAACTAGGGACACTCACACCTCCCTGTAACAGCAAGTTTAAAAGATGAGTTGGGCCAAAATTAGGTGTTGATTGAAAAAAAAAACAACAAAGCATTAAAGAGAAATACCTGGAGTTTATATAAGCTGCTCATTCCATTTCTTTCATTGTAAGGCACACCCTTTAAAATGTAAAAACCAAGTAAGTGTCATAACTACGAATCATAAAGGCAGAACTCTTGGCCTATTCAAGCTCCATACCTCAGCAAAGCTATGGTATCATTTTTGTTCTTGATTAATTTTTCAAAGATTCCAGACATTTCAGTAAGAACATAAGATACATACCAATGCAGCTTGGCACTTTTTTTTAAATTAAGAAATCAGAAACATGTAAATCACTGTGCACATTACATTTTGATGTTTATTATTATTATAATCCTCCAGAATTAATTTTGTCTTAGGTACTATTCCAGTTAATTTTGAATCCAATGAGCTCCATGGACTCTCCCTAGGTTCCCTCAGTTCCCTGATCTCAGGTACCCAACCTGTCTAAACTACTCTAATAACATTGGACACCAAGATTAACTCATTTGACCAAGCTTCTAAAGATGGCTTTAGTGACCTGAATTTACTCAGCGGTGAATCACAAGAAAAAAAAAAAAAAGAATACAGAAACCTTTTGCAAAAAATACATTGTTATCTTCCTGCACTATTAATACGTATTAGATTGATAGTCAATTCTTCATACTACATTACATTTTACTCACAGGTATGTTGTACCTAATATAACATTCAAAAGATAAAACAAAACGTCTCACCGGAGGCCCAGGTGGTCCAGGTTTCCCAGGAGAACCTTCACTACCCTAGTGCAGCAGGAAATTAATATAACTCATTTACTCTAACGTCCAGAACTATTCCGTACCTAAGCTATGATGACCATAACGACAATAAACAAAAGATACAGGCAATATGAGCAGGTAATATCCAGAATAAATTCTCCTGCCCAGCTCCTACTTAAGCTTTAGGCAAGTTATTAACCATTACTTTATACTAGTTTTTTATTTTGTTAGTTACTTGATGCTTTATGTGTAGTAACATCCTTGTGGCAAAATAGTATTGGTAACCTGGGCTGTGAAACACTTCAGAAAAGAAGAGTTAATACCAATTTCTAAGCAACTGGCAGATAAAAGTTAACGTTGATTTTATGCTTTGTATATTATTTTGCAAAAGCCAATCCTCAGTTGATCATTCACAGGCAAATAAAGAAAAGCTGTAGTTTCAGAAGCTCAGTTTATTTAGAAACACATTGAAAAAAAATAAAGATCTTCTTTAAGAAGAGATACAATGACAACCTTTTTGGCTTTTACTGCAAAATGTTCACCTGTGGTTACCTGTATCTGTAGCTATAGAGCAATGGCTTCTCATTCCTACCTGCGTGAGCTGTAAACAAGGAACTAACAAAGACTTGTGTTTTGCATTCGGTTAGATAAAAAGGAAATAAGTGTGGTAAATTTTTGCTATTATGGTCTGCAAGGAGACAGCTCTCAATCAAATTTTATACTGAAATAATTTCCGAGCTTTACAAAATAGTTTCCTTTCTTAATCATGCGAGAGTCAAGGGTTTGTAGAGTACTAGTAGGGTCATATACATTGACGTGTCAGCGCTATGCCTGGAAAACTCCAGGCTAAAGCTAAAAAAAAAAAAAACAACCCACAAAAAACATTTCAGAAAAGTGGATTCATATACAAAATGGAGAACTTGTGCCAGAAAGTATTTTGCAGCAAATTAAGTTTGCGTCTGCTGTATTTCACTGATCTAAGGTGCCCAAGAAATGAATTTGACCTCTCAGTTATAATGGATAATATCGAGTGCCTGATAAAAGAGCACATAAAACACTGATAAAAAGCGGTGCTATAACAGTGTAAATTAAGTATAAAGGAAGCCTATATATTTTTGCAGAATAACTCATACTCAATAACTTTCAGGACTTATGAAGCACTTCTAAAGTATGCAATTACTTTTGACTAAAATAGTGGTGAAAGAATGAGAAACAGAGCAAGTAGTAACTAGTTATATGCTATTTTTTACATAATATGTCATACTTAGACAACATTCTCGGCAACTTACATACACCACAAGGACTATGCTTCAAAATACAAGGCCAGATGTACGGCATTGTTTGGGAAAAGTACTTTGAAAATGTACATCAAGTTGTTGTTTGCACTCTATGTTAAAAACAAAATAAAACAAAACAAATAGGAGCATAATGAGACGACAAAACCTTCACAGATCTTTACCAAGACTAAAAAGAAGGAATACCTTTTCGCCTTTTGACCCTGCTGGACCGGGATGTCCAGGTCTTCCTGTGACTCCCTGCACAACACAGTATTGGTTTATATTAGTTAAGAAACAAAGAAACACAGTATTTTTGCATTGCAGCTTAGTTTTAAAAACTTGTACTTTTTGAAGGTCATTTAAACCTAATTAGGCTTCTCCTCCAGGTCTAAATATTTCTCTCCTGTTTGATACAACAGCTGTGTCCTTCTGATAAGCCCTTTGAAGGGTAAAACTTGTGTTTGCGTTTGCATTTTCACCTTGGCAGACTAAATGCACTGACCTGAACTGGCACCTCTTGATACTGCTAAGAATCATGCTTTACTGCTAAAAAGCCAATTTACATATTCCACATTAAACTTCCTAAATGTGTTACAATTTTTGAAAGAAGGGAAGCATTAGTACTGTCAGCAACCTACGAATGAATAATGATTATACAAACTAATGTGTTCCCATTCAGTATGTAGAAATAACATTTAAAAAAATTTCCAAGAGGAGTTTCCCAGAAATACCAACATTTTTCATGATATTTTTCAGTGACTTTAAATATTCTCAGCTTATTCTCTTACTTTTTTTTTTGTTGTGAAACCAAGTGATGACTTGGTTTCAGCTTTAAATGTTTTCAGAATGCCTAGCTGGAATTATTTTTAGATTTTTATTACTAACATTATTACTGTAACTCGGGTACAAATACATAATTAACTGCAAGTTTGCACATCGTAAGTCATGTAACCTCACAGAGTCTCTAGTGATGCCAAAACTTCAAATCCATTTAAGTTACATAAACTTTGAGCCCAGACAATGACAGTATTTTCAGTAACATCAACTCACAACATAGTTTCTTTTATTAGAGCCAGTATGGGTAAGATTTTAGTATTACTCTCCTAAAAGCCAAAAGCAAGGTCAAGAAACTAAGAATATGAAGTTTGACTAGTTAGTTATAGCAACCTCTGCAGAGATCACAGGTGATACCACAGACTTACAGATGGTCCACTGGGTCCTGGTATGCCGGGCAGTCCAGGAGCACCTTGAAGGCCCTAGAAATTAAAAGAGCATATATCTATTTCCTCTCCCACTTATACTTCAAGAACTACTTACGTTCCGCATGTCCAGCAGTATTATAACTATAAAGCACATTTTGTTCTAAAAGGTTGGCATCATTTTTAAGAATGAAAAAAACCTCCACCATGCAGGGGAGAGATTATCACTGAACAAGGTCAGAGGCAACTTCTCGCTTGACTGATAAACAACAATTGTCCTTCAACATTTCACATTGTTAGCTTATGTCCCATATATCTTTTTGTCTTTAGTTGTGCAGATAAGAGCAGGACATCTGGCTTTTCCTTAGAGATTAATTTTCTATTTTCTATCACTAAAAGGCTTTTTTGCTGGTGAAAAGACATTGACTCAGACTTCTCAATGTTACCTGATGCTATCTAAATGCAATGATACTTTCTGCCTGATTTACAGATTTTGCTTTTTTGATAATGGAACATGACATTTTTCATAGTCTTTAATGACCCAGCTTCCTGCTCTTACTCTTATTTCATTGCCTGGAAATCAATGGATTCTGGCATCCACTTACTGAACATAAAGGTGTGCAACTTACTACAGTTGATACAGGTAGGGTTTGAGACAAGCCTGCACGTCACTGAAGCCTTTCCTCTGCCGCACCAGGCTTAGGTGCAATATTAGACATGTAGAAGTCATGTACCAAAGAGAGCTAATCACTCTCAGTTCCCCCTACATGCCACGAAGGGAAACAGGTGCCTCCCAGCAGTGATTGATTTCATCTGCAAAGGGTGCCTATCCTCTGACAAGAGGAATCACCTCAGAAAAGGCGTATTTCTCATGTTAAATGCAGTGTCTAAGGAGGCATGGCTAAGGGGGTAGTCTAGAAAAACTAGAGAGGTCAGGAAGGAGGCCTGAAATAGGGGCTCTGAGGGAGACACTAAGGGGAAAACTTCAGACAGAAATAAATCAGGAAAGATGTGGAGATGGAGGGAGACATTGATTTCCCTTTCTTGCTCCTACACACAGAGGGCATTGATCCACCTCTGCAGCTTTTTAGAGTGGCGATCCAACTGCTAATGTGTTCTCTGCTCATTTTGAATTACTTTACTCTGATGGTACAGTCACCCAGAAAATGAATATGAAGCCATTTTCTGTAATTCTTACTACTGATGTTAGAAAAAACTCTCCCCTGAAAAAAGGAGTGTTTTAAAAAGAAAGAGAACTAAACTTCAACAAAGATTAAAGGGCTATTCAAAAGTACATGAAAGTCAATAAGCATATTTCAAAGAGCTTCAGGTGGTCTTCTCAATCACTCTTCCCGTTCCCATGCTAACGAAATCACAAAAATGAAAATAAATGCATTCTTTTAAAATTTGTAAATTTGTAAAAAAAGTTACTTTTAAACTTTGTGAACTTTTTCATATGTGTTTCTGAAAATAATTCACTTGCACCCTCATAATGTCCCAGTCGAAAGCCGCTGCCAAAGACTGAAAATACCAGAGGTAAGACAGCTAACCAGCTATCAAACAGTGATCAAGCATGTGAATAGCTAACTTACTAATACAGCACAGCATCCTACTGAATCAGTAAAAAAATTAGAATCAACTTACTCTGGAGTCCTTTGAAAAAAACCTACCTGCCAGTTACAAGCTTGCCTTTCCCTTATTGCCTTCTTAATTGCCTCTAGTATCTCACTTGATTTCTCAGTAGTTAAATAGTATCTGAATTATTGAAACTGTTTTATTAATGCTTCAGGGTTGAATTGTAGAGATACCCTTATAGGGCACACGAAGGATGTGTTAGTTTCCCGTTTATTTTTTACGTAAAATTCTGCTTGGTCTTCGCTTATGGCTGCCCCATCATTTTCAGGTATATATTCTAAATCCAAGCTCAGGAGGCACTTACTTTTAAGAAGCAAAGACACAATGAGCTCTATAGATCATGTGAAAACAAGAGGGGAAAAAAAGCATGATACTTTAGTCTGATAATCTGTTACATTCTGGGGCAGAGCAGTAGCAGGAATACATATCTAATGCTTCTCCTGCATCTTTTTTTTTTTTTTTTCCTTTCCCCTTATATAACTTTGCTTTTGGAAGCCAAGGATCCTGATGAATACAGATTTTCTTGAAAATTATTCTCATTCTACTACTGTTGGAAAATTCTTACTAATTATGGCCTTAGCTCCAAAGAAATGTAAAACAGTCATAAAGAATTACAAAGCCCTCAATCAATAAGCTCTAAATTCCTTTTGTATTTTCCAGGTGCTTTCTCTTGTAGCCAGCACTCCCAAATTACAAGAGAATAATAAGTATTTAACAGTGCCAGTAAAGTATTTTGGAGTTTCAAAGTGTTCCACAAATATTATGTAACAGACTACTTATTTTAATTCCTTCAGTTGGCTAAGGTCACCAGGAAATGGATTTCTTTACTCAGATTCATTTGCTTAATAGCTTCTGCTTTGGTGATCATTATTTTTTTTTTTTTTTGGACAGAGGTTGCTCTTGAAGTGTTAACTGCAAATATTTCAATTTAAAATGAAGGCTATATCAGCTATTTCGGATTTGGCAAACCCAGTCACATGGCTTTTTTTCCTTCTTCATAATGACATAAAAATAACTCTAAGAATGCAGTACAATGTGCAAAATACAGTAAATATTTTAAATTCAGTCTCTTCAAACATTTTCCAGTTTCCACTTAATAGTAATTGCTGCTATGACCATTCCCATCAGAGTATTTGCCTAATGGAATGTTTTTGAAAGTGAATTCTAAAGTGGAAGTAATGCAATGAAAGCAAATATGTTATAAAACATGAAGTATTTTCTGAAAATATTTGGCATTTCCCTACTTATTGCTGTATCCTGTACTCTTAAAAATTAGCATTTAAATGTATGTGCAGCTTTAAAATATAAAACTGAGCAAAAATTCTCAGACAAAAATTAAATAGATGTTATTTAATGGAGTAATAGCATTTAATCTTGTTGAAAAATCAGAATTCAGGGCTATTTATAGCAATACATTACTATCTCAGCAGTTTTAAAGAACTGAATAATACTCTGTGCATTTCATTCTTGGTCTAGATCTTTATTCAGGTTCAGATAAGAATGCTACCGCTATAGAAATGAAGTAATTTACCTCATCGCCCTTCTCTCCAGCAAGCCCAGGAAATCCACGTTCACCTTTGCTTCCCTATGAAAATGTAACATTCAAACAAATACTTTCTATTAGAGAACAATGAATTTCATGTTCTGTAGGGCATTTTATGACCCAACATTTAATATCATGAATAACATGAAGCCCTCACAGCAATAGTGCCTAAAGCAGGAAAAAAGAAGCCACAATACTACCTGAAAGCTTTAAAATACACCTCCCATCGAGATGAAAGGAAATGAGTGTTTTTTACCTAGTAGGCAAACTCTCCAAAAGGCTTGATGGAGACGTTTGATTAATACCAAAGAGCTTAAATGCTTGTCCAAATGGAGAAAGAACACTGTCATGGGATTATGCTCAACTATAGGGGATATCTGTATGCCAAACCACATGGCATTTGATCCAGTTACAGTGCAGGAGAATTTTGATGGGCGTCAATGAAACCAAGTCCCAGGGAAATGGCTGCGTTACTCCCACGGGACCAAGGTGCCAAGGCACAGGGTGGTCCAGCTGCTGCACACTTGAGGGAGATACGGCAAGTTTCCTTCTTCACCGTGGGATTCTTGCATAACTGACTCACCCAAAATAAGCCTACAGATGGCCATGTACTATTGGACAGTCAAATCTGAGTTAGCTCTAGTGGATGCAAGACACGGAAGAGCTATCTCACCTTAGGATTCAACTCGGGCTATTTTGCTCACTTTCCTGAGAGGAAAGGCAAACTGACAGAGGAAGAGGGCTGAACCATAAACATTTTTTGAAGCTTTAGGCCGCTCAGATGCTACAAGGATAGGGATCAGGCAAAAAAAGTCAAGACTGACAGATGTAAGCATCTGGGCTTTTAACAAGCAATGAAGCAGTGTAAAGTACTCTCTTCAAAACTTACCTTTGGCCCTTCTCTACCAGGGATGCCTGGAGGACCTCTGGTACCAGGATCACCCTGAGGAACAGAGACAAAGCAAAGTGATAACTAACCATTTTGTGGCATGGGCAGAAGGTCTGATCTATGCAGACCACTTCTTCCCTGCCTTTGTGACCATCCCTTCATTTTACCCCAAAGTCTACTCTTCGGTCCCTTCTCTCTTCTACACAAAATATTTGCTCAGAGATCCTTCCTTCTTTCCTTCCCCATCTCTCACAGACTCTACTAAAACCCTGCTAACAAATTTTTACCTTTATTTTGAGAGGACTCATTTTGGACAGTCCCAGACACACCTGTCTTTAGGTTTGAGCAGACCATCTTCCTTTCAAGGATTAAGTAGAGATGGAGGCTACTTGCTACTCTCACGAGCTTCAAATCTACAGTTATTTTAAAGGAAATGGTTCCTGCTTTGTAGAGAGAGATAATTTCCAGCTAAATTAAAAACTTATAGAAGAGAGAAATGAAGAATGAAGCATAAAGAATGAGTAAGAGAGAACTGACAAAGGGGTAGAACTGCACGTACAGGAGAAAGAAAATACAATTACAAACAGAAAAAATCAGGGAAAAGCCCAAAAATAGGCCTAAAAGAAATAAAATTTGGAAATGAGAAAGTCAATAAGCCCTAAGTACATGTATTAATAAAGGACAGTAGAATAGGATAATCTCTCTCCTCAGAAATAATGTGCACTTTTCATATAGACATCATCCCGAGTACATTTTTCATTTTGGAATACGGCAGATCACTTCAAATTTTATTATTTTTCAAAATAATACCTTAGAAATTCTAGACTATTTTCCCCATTTCGTATATCACCAATATCAATGCCACAAAGTAAAGTGGAGAATGGGGTATACTTGTAACAATTCACACTGTGGACTGGATGTACTGGATGGGCGCTTGCTGGCTACTACCTCACATACTGTTCAAACACTATTTTGCAAAATTCCTATAAAATACATTTCTTGAGTATTTAAAAAAAAAGAAAAACAAATCAACAAAAATATCAAAATTATTTTAGGCTAGCCAAGTAGATCAGAATTGAACCTATAGAAACTTCCAAGTGCATATTTTGGTTCAAAAAGCATGTTTATCATGAACAAAGATATTTAATCTCTGAAAATGTTTACCTTCAGTATAGCACCCATGTCTCCCACAAGTGGCAGTGCAATCTGAAATTAAAAAGGGCAGCTGCAGTTAATGTTTTACACAACACTACTGATTCTGATGAGTTCTTATTGCTTCTAAAGTTTGTATGGTTACACACATAGCTGATTACATATATACTGGTTGAAGCTATTTTTTAATAAAAACTCAAAATAAAAATCAGGGTTTCAAATATAGTTCTTAAGTCCTAAATATAGCTGTCTATCCAACTTAATAATGTAATTCTTCATTATCATTTCAATGAAGTTGCTTAAACTATGACAACAGCATAACTCCAGAACATAGTAAATTTCAATTTAATAATAATAATAATAATAATCACAATCATTAGTTTTTGGTTTTGTAGCACACCAGCAGCAACTTATTGCTATTGGAAATTCTCACAGACTATTCTCAGTCGATTATCCAAACTTTCTTTACTTCTGCCTTCTTCTAGGCTTTGACTCTATTGTGAACTGTAGCATGAATTGTGGAGATGCCAAAGCAAGCTTCAATAAACTAGCTCAGATACTGGAAATAATCCAGCTACAGCAACATAGGCAACACGTATAGTATTTTGTCCTGCCTTTAAGTGTCAAGAATTAGTGCAAAATTCTGTTGTGCCACCACTAAATTGCTACCAATACTAAAGCTGACCCATTTAAAGCTCAATCAACAGGTTTACACTACATTGCAATGTGTCTCAGATTTCTAAGTGCTGCCATTAAACTTATACTTAAAAACTCCCTGTAAAAACTCATTGAACGGGTTATCATCAGCTTCACTCATAAAGAGACTCTTCAATTACCAGTTCTCATTTCTTCTTCTTGCAATTGCTAAAGTCAAAATAGCCCTGGGCATGCTATGAAATTAGACACATTAAAAAACAGTAACTGTTTTTTTTTCAGTCTGTTTCAATAATTTCCATCTTTAAGAAGAAAAAGGAAATGCAAGCACTTTTGTAACATATTAGAAAAACTGTCAGTTGCTCGCAATGGGTGTCAAATACCAGCTCAAGAGAAGCGCTGCTGAACATACTTAACTGTAAGTGCAAGCAGGAGTACACCGTTTACAGTGTAGCCTCACCACCTTTTAAAGCACACGGAGAAGTTTTCTAGGGTGAGACATCGCCTCCTAACACCACTTAAGGATGTAACTATGAATGGTATGTAGTCCATCCTCTGCACAAAGGTAAACTGTACATAGATGGTGTCATCTGATCTTAAGAACCTGTAACAAGCTTTAAAAACAACCACCACATCCCTACATGGCCTGACTTCTCATCCTTCTCCTTGTGACAACATTTTACATAGACACAGGGTATTACTATGTCACCTCTTGGTCTTTCTGCTGGACTACAAAAGTGTAACTTCCCCAGTCTCTCCTCTTTTCTAATCTTCTTTTAGCTGCAATACCATTTTATAGTACAGGCCCCCAAACCCTCAGTGTGAAAGGGTCCAAAGATTCAGCTGCAAGGGGACAGCAGGTATGAGAGCAGGCCTACTGCCTTTGTGCCATACCATTCCTCTGGCCTGCACCTACAGCAAGTCTGCCCGAACTGCACACGTACTGTAGAATCATAGCTGTGTATGCTCAACTCTGAATAAATGTATGATATACGCTGGGCTTGTGAAATGTTAAAATGGCCTTAATTCTCTGGACCCACTCCTGGTTGCTACATCTTCCTTTAAAAATGTTCTCTCCAAAGAGAACAGTATCTCATGAGAGCAAAAGGCATTAATTCTCCTGTTTAGTAAGCTTTACCACTTTACCATTTAGACTGGTCTCTAACAGTGGCATCAGATTTTTTTCATTTACATTTAGTTTACAGGGCACTGTGCCTTACAGACCTATTCTACTTCGGATTTTGTTTTTTCTTATTAAGCACTTCATGCTCATCTGTCTTGAGTTTAATCTTGTTAACTTCAGGCTGCCTCTGAATTTTAATTTTTGATTATATCTTCAAAAAGTTACCAGTCTTTCCCAGTCCAATTGCAGATTTTATATCTACTTATCCTAATAAAATGAAATCACTAATCCAGTAAAGACAAGAACCAGGCATGGAAGACACCTCTCTTTCCAAATCTGACAGTAATCTGCTGATAGACACTCATATCCATAGTTTTTGATAAGCATTAACTATATGGCAACTGCTTTAAAAGCATTTTTTGTGTGCTTGTAGAACCATCATGAGGACAGTCTCAAAGTTTTATTGAAGCAAAAATGTATAACATTACTGTTTCCCTGCCTGTCCCAAGAAAGTTAACCTTCCAAAGCTGGAAATCTGATTTTTTCCATGACTGATTCTTCATAAAGTTATGCCATCTTGTTTTTCCACTTTATCATTCATATCACTGGTACTTAGAATTATTTTTTTAAAAAAATATTTCTTATGTGCCTTGCAATCAAACTTTTTTCTACTCTGATTCCTCTTCTGTCCACCTTTCATGAAGATATGCTTTCTGTTAGCATCTCTCCATTTCTCAGAAGCCTCACCTTTCTCAAAGTACTCAAAGGTAACTGCTAATCATTCAGAGACTGTTTTGGTTCATTCTTTGGGTGAATCACACCAGACCTTCATGCTGTATCTAAAACCTCTTCAACTCATTCTTTTTTCTATTACATTAATTAAAATTCATTTTATGTATCCTTTGAAATGCAATTTTTTTTCAGTGGACAGTGAAAATCCACTGAATTATTCAGCTTTCTCTGCTCAGTCTATAATTTGATCTCACTGATTATTAAATAATAGACTTTACTAGTCTTTCAAATAATCGCATTCACAGTGCCTTTTTCTTGTTTTTATTTTCATTCCTACCTGAAGCTCATTTTATATCTCAGTCTTTCTGACACACTGACTTGAGTTCTACCTTTGTACTCAATGTCGGTGACAGACCTGCTTTTACATACATATTTGAGGCCTTTGAGGAGCTACTGATACTTGTGTCTCTTAAAGCACTGGACCAGTTTGCTCCTGCAGGAACCAAGGAACCAACTGATCAGAATCACCATCCTGATCCCCGATAATCAACAGCACGTACATGCTAGCTAGTTTCCAGGCTCTTCTCTGGAGAAAGCTGACTGTTCTATGTGAGATGAAATCTTTGTGGGATTGTGGGGCTAGGTTATCCCTCACTGAACTCCTTGCTGTCAGCCCTCAGGCTTACTTGTGGATTGCCATGCACCTCTACCATCAAATGTTTAATTGAAAGCATGATATATTTTACTGCCCAATGCATTCCTGCCGCAGCTCTGGAGCATTTCTAATCCCTTGATGCAGTGCAATGCCGAAGTTAAGACTCAATAGCCTCAAAACCCTACTTCACCCTTCACAGGCTACCAGCAGTCTCCAGACTAGTTTGGGAAACCCTGTCTTAGATTTGCATTGCTGGACACTTGGAGATGGACCTCAGTCATAGGACAGTCTCTGCATCTGAGGAGTCTGTACGATGAAGAATTGCTAGTTTAAGAGATGAACAGACTGGGAGCACCGAGATACTCCACTCACTCAGAGGAAAGGCCGAATTCATGCCTTGGCAAGGAGCAGAGGTTTTGCTAAAGGATGTAACACAGTTCAAATGTTGTTTTGTAATTTTTCTTTCCTGTTTCTATATGTCTTAAATAAACACTACTACTGCTGTATCTCACTGTTGTTTTTAAAACTCTGCCTTTGACTAAAAGCTCTTGGGAAATATCAAATCCTACTATACCAATAGGATCACAGGTGGGTTTAGTTATTTTTTTTTAAGCTCTTGTTTTCTTTTGTTTCTTCCAACCACAGATTTTTATTGACAGAACTTTGATGATGGAATACTTTCTAACAATGGCTCAGGGAATTCAGAAAGCTTCATTTGCTGTCATAAAAGCCTCTACAAACATTTGTTTCTAAAGAGAAATTTGCTTTTTTAAAGTTCTGAGGTAGTTGTTGGGACTCCAGACAGAAGCAGGAATAACAACTGAAGTTTTGCCATTCTGTAAATTTTGCAAATATGCTCATTGGGTTCTCCTGACTCCCATGTAAAATTCTCCATTATCTTTAAGGGTCCAGTTGGGTCTGAAGCATGGGCAGGCTTTTTCGATCTTGCAGTGCTGGACTTCACAAAATCTGTAAGGCTATGTCATTGTTAAATACCGATCATCGCTGTAATACCCACAAGGAGACAATAACTGCTAAAGTGTGGCGAAGGATCAGAATTTATTTAGGGGTTTTGTTTTCAAACCCAGCCACTTAACTTTTCATTAATGCTATAGGGAATTTATCACATTAGAGACTAAATATTCTCAGAAATTTCATTTAAAAATAATGTCTTCTTTCTGTGGCATAGCAAAATCAGCTTCAGAATCACCAAACTTTTTGTTCAATCTTTTAACACGAATAATCAAAGTATGCTCCTGAAAATTTCTGTTATACAGAACAGCTTCTGAGACTGAGAAACACTATGTCAAGGTATAGCCTGGCAGAAACTCTAGTATAAAAACTGTAACACCTGAAAACAGGGTATTTATCCTGTACACATTACCATAAGTTTAATTTATAGTGCAATATCATAAAGTTTAGAAAAAAAAGCATAGGATATAATAACTGAAACATCAAATTAATTTAATCAATTGGACTTCTAGACTTGGTAGGTTATCTGGTCTCCTTTAAATCTAAAATATTTGCACCAAAGCAAATGTAGAAGCTTTCTACATATACGTACAGGATCACCTGGAGGGCCTGGTAGTCCTGGCTTTCCATCTCTTCCTGGAGTGCCCTAGAAACAAATGTAAAATTTGGTGTCCTTAAATCATTGATAAGGGACACAGTACTTATTGTTGTATATATAGAGAACTGTCACTTACATTAATACCAGGGGTACCCGGAGTTCCTGGTAATCCTGGGGGTCCCCTAGGGCCCTAAGAGCAGGAAAGGTCACTGAGGACTTAAGAATACTTTCTTTTACTGCAAACTTCAAAAAACTAAATTAGTGCTTTTTATATTAAAGACAAAACTTGTATCCTACCTGCACACCTGCTGATCCAGTTGGACCTACAGGACCCTGCAAGAAAACTCTGAATAATCAGTAGTTATACTTTTTGGGATAAGGGAGATGAACTTCAAAAAATAGTGAATGTGGGACATTGGTGCAGTTCCAGAGCAAGAAATACTTGCTCTATGGTTTGGCTTTAAATACAAATCTAATGTTGCCAAAATTAGAAAATTCAAGAATTTGCTGAGGCCCATTTTTAGGGGCAAGTAATGCGAAAGAATAATGACCTGTGGTGAAACTTGCTATTTAGCTAGGAAATGCATAAGAAAAGGTGATACTCAGTTGAATAAAAACAAAATAGATGATTTAAATATCAATAGGCTACTTTTGAAATTCAGATTTGAAAATATTTTAACTGAATAAATTATTTTAAAAGATTATTGTATTAATCTAAGATATGAATCTCTATAGTCACCTTGCTCAAACATTTTCTCTCTATATCTGAGTGCTGTTGATAAACTGAAATGTATCAGCCAACTATTTTGGTCTGGACGGAAGACAGATTGCTCTATTCACCACAGTAGAGGCTCATGTAATAACATGTACCACCTCCACCATCAATACCATCAATTTTTTACTGAACACTCTGAAGACACTACAGATGGATTTCTTTAAAGGCAATAGAAAGAAAGAAACCTGAGAAACAAGCTGAATATCTGAAACAGTTATTGTGATAAAACAGCTATTTAGTATGAATGCTCTAGATACACTGCACCAACTTGCTTCATGTTTGAATGCAAACTGCACAGAGATGCATAAGGAAAGCTGTCCAAAATCAGAACTTTACTATTTTCTGGCATAGTATCTGGCACTGTAAGGTTCTCATTTATAAGAAGTACACCTAAGCTTGTAATTAGCAGTCACCACAAGTGCAAAAGCTAGGAGCTGAAGCAAAGCCTTCCATGTCTCATCCATGTGTCTTTGCCATTTCCAGTACCAGCACGAGTTTCAAAATGCCATCATCGACAATGTCAAGTACGCCTCTTCTTTTGTACCAGTACTCAGGTTGGATTTTGCTGACAACTGCAAACAACTGTTGCTTAGAAACAGACATAGTCTGAAGATGTCTCAACACCATTACTAGGAAGCACATCTGTAAAGTAGCCATTGACTATTTCAGTTCTCCAGGCTTCCATCTCCCACTTAGCACCAGATCTTTGTGGGTTTGGATAAAGGGAAAAGATGCTGATTTGGGAGTCAAGTCAGAAGGGAGTTTACGGAGTGGTTTTTTTATTACTCTTTGTTTATTTGTTGCAGTTTCTCAGCAATGCACAGTGAGGAGCCCAAATTCTGGGCGTTGGCATACTTACTGGTGATCCCTGAATGCCTATTCCAGGGGGCCCCATCTCCCCAGGTGCTCCTTGTACACCAGGTAGTCCTCTCTCTCCCTGAGAAGGGTACAAGGCTTTCAGTTACAACAGGTCTGAAAATGTAAACTAGCCTATTATCCTTGTATTTTAGAAAAATAATTTTTTTTTTTATACCTTTGGTCCCCGTGGACCTGGGTTTCCAGGAATACCAGTGGGACCCTAAAAAAAAACAAAACAACCAAACAAGCAAACAAAAAACCAAGCAAATTATGTTTTGAAATCAAAGAGACTAGATGAATTTTATTCCCCAAATTAATCAGCCTTTATAAACAAAATGTTAGAGATTTATATATGTCTCCCTTATTAATACCACTGTCACCAGGAACGTGTGAACCTTGCAATAACAATACAGATTTCTAGACTATATCTTAGTGCATTTATAATATCACTATAACATATACTTAAATTTTGAAATTACATTACAATTTCTTTCATGGCACAATGAGAATTTTTTAACAGTTTTCCCTACAAGAAATAAAGTCATAAAAGCCTTTTCAGATTATGGAGTTACCGGTATTCCAGGCACACTTGGTCCAGGGGGCCCCACATCACCTTTTGGGCCTGGATGTCCAGGAGGTCCCATAATCCCACCAGGGTCCCCCTACAAGATAAATTTGAATCACCAATTGAAATGTGAGTATTTTCTCTTATCAACAAAACAACCCCTAAATATTCTCCAGGTTGTCCTAGAAAGTGCCAGTGCTTTGAGAAGAAATAGAGGGAAAAAGAAACCAATCAAAGCTTTATACAGCTCTGTATTTCACAACGTACAATTGCAAGCAAGTGAGCCTGTTCAGGTATCAAAATCCTTACCATAGTTTTATCAAATTTATCACATTTCATTCCACAGAGATTCAGCTCCCCACACCTGTAAGTACTCAGCTCTCAGGAGGCAGGAAAATCCTGTATATTGTTCTCCTAATGTATTATTCATAGGTACTGACATACTCTCCAAAGTGTTACATATGTATGTATGGAAAATCTATTTGAAGGCTTCAATTTTCTACCAAAAATATTTTCCTTCAAAAAGTTACAGAAGAAGAGGAGGCACAGACCATGCAGCCACTAATAGTAATGAGTGTGCTCTCAATTTTCCATGCTTGTAACGCATCTGATCTGTATTTCTTTGTTCGCAAGCCCCTAATACACAGGTTGTCACTAACCCTGCCAATTGCTTCACAGGAACAGCTTCAAACTCTGTCTCTCTCCAGCTACCTACTCCTAGTGCTAAAGCCCTGGTCTTAGTTTTATTCCTGTTTACATCTCCTCTATTTCTTATCTCAATGCATACAGCGTCTCTTGCTCCACATCTCTGCAACTCCTGCTTACACAGGTGAATCTCTGCCTTTTATTACGTTCTTGTCTTTTCCATGCTCCTGCATCATTCCCTGCAATTCTTTCTGAATCCCCCACATCCCGTTTTGCAAGATGAGTACATTTTCCTCATTTTTCTACAGTTATTTTATTCTTCTGCCTTTTCATCAGCTCAATTCTTCAAACTATAAATGGATCTTATGAGTTTCTCTTGTACCTCACGATGTACAAATACCAACACATGGCCCACAGTACGCCTGAATATCCTCTTTTCTCCCCTTCTCTACACACAACATACACACACACATCATTTTTAACTTGCTGATGTAGCTGAATTCTAACTAAGAGATGCCTACGCAGCACAATACAGTGCCATAAAGAGATGCCAGCCTTGGCTCACATCTGAGACAGTACAGCTGCCCCAGGGCTCTGCCAGGATGAAGAGGTCTGACTGTGGAGTGGGATTTCACACGTTAGTCTGGTTGGGACACTGCACTGAAAAGGCTGTTCTGAGGTCAGGGTCTGAACTGATGTTTCTGTACTGCACAGATTTAGTGTAAGAGCCCAATGCAACCTCCTTGAAAAGCTACTTAAATTATGAATCGAAAGAGCAACGGGGTTGCCAAATTGGCCTGCAGCACCTCTGAGGAGCAGACGGGGTTGCTGCTTTTACATTTTAAAATCAATTCATGAAGCAGCCACACAGATGCACTACAGAAGGATGGAAGGTTACTTCAGAGATGACAGTTTAATATGCTCTAACATATCAAGCTTAATTAAAAATACTGAAAACATACCTTGTCTCCTTTAACTCCTGGGTTTCCTGGTACCCCATGCTCTCCTGGTAAGCCCTGTAATTAATAAAAATATAACTGTATGTTTTTATAGCTATTCCCTTAAAAATTACCTAAAATTACAGATGCAAACGAGTTTACACCAGATTATTTACTGTGCATTAGTATTGACTCAAAATGTCAAAGAGTACGAGTTAATGAACACTTCTTTAATCTTTTCTCTATATGAATCTTTTCTCTTTAAGTTGAAATGTAATAATCAAGATTATTTTCTGGACCCCATCAGGGCAGAATGGTAGAGACTGACAGGTCTATTTCTTCAATTTCAAAATAATTCAAACTCTTGAAAATCAATCATTTTTGCAAGGAAGGTGGTAGCATGTACAATCTTGAGTTTTAAATAAGCGTCTCATCTTTTTTGCCTATGACGGGCTGCATGATTTCCTACACCAGTTAATTGTTCAAATTTGTATCTTAAAAGCCTCAATGAATTCCTACTCCTGCACATTACTTTATTCATCAAATTCCTTTAAAACATTTTAGATATTTAATGGACAGTCAATTTTTTTCAGCAAAATAAATATACTCCATCCTTTCTTTTGTCTAAATCTTCTCATCTGTCACATTTTAACTTCAGTATTTTCCCTTGCCCTTTTCATGAAGGATTTGTTATGAATGCAGAGAAATTAAATAGATTAAAATCTTAATAGAAATTATTTAAATGATAGGGAAGATTAAATTGTTTTCTCTTACTATGCTGTAACAAATACAGAAAACTTTTTCCATAACCCTTCAATGCTATTCAACCAACTCCTGTATCAAGTATTTTATTAAGAATACCAGTAATTTCCACAGTAAATGATAAAATTGTCAGAACTGAACAGTAAAATCTAAGTATGACACTTAATCCGGAATGGAAAATAAACTTTCTAAGAAAAAGACAAAGAAACACGTATTGTTTTTATTTTTCTTTGCAGTGTCAAACATAGTTCTGTGAACACTGACATATGACGGATGAGGACATTTCATGCCAGTAGTGAGGGTTCAACAGCTGTGCGTTTGCTTTCTCTCTTGTATTCTGTCCTTATTACAGACAGACAGCTACTTGTTTCACCCAGCCATCCAAATTAAAAGCATAAGAAAAAAACCCAAACCCTTAATGAAAAATATTCTGCTTACACCAGCACAAAATCATTATAATAATATATGGAAGTTTAAATTTACTGATTATGGATCAGGCATTGTGTCCTACCCTACCCCCTTTTGATATTGACATATGTACAGTCTACCTTCTTTCCTAAGGATTTCTCCAATTTTTTATTTTTTTTTCAAGTTGGAGCAAGCTTAAGAAATATCTTAGGAAAGGAAAGAAGCAAGTCTTATCTGCTGGATAACTCTTCAATGACATCAGTGAAAGTAAAACAATTTTCAACCTTTCATAATTTTCATCACGCTGCATAAGATGAATTATTATATTTGTTAATCCCTAACATTTCATCTTTAGATGATAAAACAAAACAACGAGCCTGGAACTATATACATGTTTCTATAATATTTTTAAACATATGTTTTTATATGCTAGAATTGTGTGTACAAATCTGAGTCTTCAAGATCATCTCTATCCAGGATCTACATATATTATATACTGCATTTATCTGTTCAGAATGTCACTTGATCAAAGATCCAGCAGAACAGCAGTTTCAAAAGCAGCAATTATGAACTCAAGTGGGATGATGGCAACACAAGCAAAAACAAATGTGGCATTTTGTTTATCTTTCACAGTAACACTGGGGATCTATATGTAAATAAAAGCACAGCAGAAAAGGCTTACAAACTATTGTTATGGAAGACAGGTAAATTAGACATGATTTTAAAAATGTGTGCCCCAACTGAGTAGGAAAATAAAGGTATAAAAAATTGGTCAATAAGCAACACAGTACAAAATGACGACATGCAGATTTGAATACTAGGGATTTTTTTCCCTGCCAGGAGCTGAAAATGCTTGTCGTCCAGCTGTCACTTTGCTTATATCCCTAAGACTTTTAACAGGTCAACAATAAAAAGTCTGCCAGCTGTGTACCACTCAGAAATGTATTTTAATATTAATAAAGTATGTGACTTAAAAGTCTGTTCAAATTAACTGTCCTCTTCCAGAAAGCAGTCTCAGAGTGAGTGTGGAAAGGCCTAAGACAGAATGCAGTCCCACCAGCTCCTAGATGCTTCTGTTTGTAGAAACAAGATAAAAACCAAAACCAATCCACAGAGCAAAGATCAAAATCCCAGTTCTTTTCAGGTGAATGGCTTAAATGCTAGGCCAAAACCAAACTCTCCATTGTCTGCTTTTCTTGGTCTACTTCTTGTATCTAACAACTCAAACCTCCAGAATGGTACTTAAAAACCATTTTATGGTTTACAAAGGAAGGGAAGGAGGAGTACCAGGGAGAGGGGACAGGTGTCACTTGTTACGTTGTGTGACACCATCACTGTTGTGGATCAAAACCTAATTTCAGTTTACATGGGGGATTAGGCAAAACATAGTTGCTTGAGCACCTAAAAAGGGATTGTGTCATAATTTGGAAGGGAAACAGGCAGCCACCTCCTCAGAATAGGCTTTCTGCTGTATTAGCTTGTCAAGTCACCCAGGGAACTTTCAAGCTTAGTGTAACAGAGACTAATAGTTTAAGATGTTTCCTAGAGCATTCAGACTGGATTGAAGTTTCACCCGTGCTCTTCCCTTCCAGAGGCACAATGGTTACAAGGCTTGCTGGATCTTGGTGGAGGCCTCTGCAAGCTTGAGGGATCCTGACTGGCCAGCAGACCCATCAGTCTGCTGCCCAGCAGCGTAGCGGTTACAGGCACATTAAAATCCCCATGGAGGAAGCCCCCCATCACCTTGACAAACCCCAACCGGCTGGCAGAGCTGAACGTGGGGGACCCAAAAGCGTAATAATTACAGGCATGTTAAAACTCTGCTGAGATCCCCCCACTGCCTCGACAATCCCAACCCATCAGTTTTGCACCCACAGGCATAAAGGTTACGGGCACGCTGCATGTCTGGTGAGGTGTCTCATCCCCCAACTCCTCCTGGATGGCCTCCCTCAACAGACAGTGATGTCAAGCTTCAATAAACCATCTGCATCATGCTTCTGACACCATCTGTCTGCCTGTAGTGAATCTGGATATTGGGGTTTATTTAACAACCACTGAGATGAGAGCTTTTACCCTTCTTGATCATCTCACAGTCTCACTCCCTGTTATCATTATGTCCTTTGGGTCCTGACTTTCCTTTCCAGCAGGGAGATTGTTGCTTGCCCAGGATGGTTGGGCAGCAAGTTGTCTTGGTGTGTGTTGTGCAGCTGCTCACAGTTAACAGTCTTAGGTGTTATTGGCTAAGGTCCCTGGCAATTGTTTCCATGCATTTCCCTGATCTCCACGACCTTCTCCCACTTCCAGGACCCTTCCTCCATGCAAGATCTTCCCCTTCTTCCTTGAGACAACACTTACACCTCTTTACTTTCAGGAACCCTTCTATTTTGGCACCCCTTCTTCTTCCAGGTACTCTCAGTTTTTGCCGTCTAAATAGTCTATGTGCAGAAGCACAACAGGTGGTCAGCCTGCCTCACGTCTCTATTAATCGGAGACCCTGGAAAGTGCCACTTTTGTTTAGTCCAGGTGCTATCAAAATTTAAAAACAGCCTCTACTCTTGCATCTAACAAGTAGTAGGCTTCTCCTTGAGACTTCAACAGTCCAGATTTTGACATTCTTGCATGGACACACAAACACACACATGTGCATCTTCTGCCATCTTTCAGTGTTCACAGATAAAGCTATTTTTCACCTATGGCAGCCATATAATGGCCTTAGGCACTTTATGACTGTTAGTAAGCCACTGGGCAATTAAATTGGAACATCAACTGACATTCATAAGAATAACCTCTCATTCCGCTTTCTGCAGAAGTATTTTAGTAATTTAATCTATTGAACTGTAATTAAAAAAGGGTATTCTATTAAATTCTTTCCAACAAATACTTGCAGTCTGGCTAAAGATTTTAATATTGTTCCTAGTTTTAATGGAATTATGTCTTGCTCTGAATATGAATTTTACTCATAAATCTGACCTACATTCTAAGATAATAAACATAATTGTTTATTCTGTTCACCTTATTAATCTTTACCCCTTTTACAGGAAGTAAAACATTTCAGAATAATACAAAACCATAGACAGAAATAAGGAAGGCCATGTATTTAAATCCTTGGGGTACTCTTACTTTCCCTGTTTCTTCTCATTTTGCTTCACACATTGTTCTTTCCAGTTCTGGATGTAACATTATCAAAACTTTGCTAGAGATTTTTTTTAATTTTCACCTACTCCTGTGAGCTAAGAGTGATTTTTGTAGAGCTAATTGGCTGTGAACAGACAAATTAGTATTGTCATTCTTACTTGTTCAGATAGTAAAACAAGGACAAAAAGAACATAAGCAAATAGCAGAATTTTACCCTGAGGCATCCCATATTGCTACGCTTCGACATCTGTTTGCTATAGTACCACCCACAATAGGAGCACCTACGATAACTTCTGTAGTACTGCTTCACTGGCTAACTGTTCACACACCGCACTTCTACAGCTTGGTGAAACTTCACAATACATACAACTTCTCCTGGCAGTCCCCTGGGTCCAACAGGTCCTGGAGGTCCTTGCAGTCCCTGTCAAACGATATAATGATATCTGGCATTAAGAATTATCTTCCACATGGAGTAAGAAGTACGGAGTTTCCTCATTCTCCCTTAATCTAACATTTGGGCCAATAAATCTTTGGGACTGACACATACAAAATCCAAAGTATGTATATAAAGCAAATACAAAGGCACTACCTAAAGGGAAAGACAAACCAAAAGGAATTAATCAAGATTTCCTCCCTCAAGGGACAGATCTAGAAGTGATCTTTTAACTACATGGTAGGTGTTCCTTCTCTTTTTTTGGAATAGATCTCATAAGAAGGACTCCAGAGCACTCAAAGAAAAAAGGATTGAGAGGTAGAGATAAAAGGATGAGTTGGTGCAAACCCTAACGATCCTTTGGATCTCTACAAGCCTCTTCTGGAAGCTATACAGTGTGAAGGTGACCTAGATTTCCACTGCAGTAACAACAGTTATTTCAGTAGCTTCCTACCAAGGAAGCTTCAGTAGCTTCCTATCAAGCTTCCAAACAGCAGTCTAAAGAGTTAGAGTGGAGAATAATTTTTAAGAGCACAGTTTCGTGGACCCTATAGCTGCCTCTGTTCCCCCTGGGACTTCTTTTAATGATCTAAGGAACTTGGGTACTATCATATCCAACAAGAATAGTATTGAGTGGATGTTACATCTTCACAGTTTTCAACTCTAACTTTATTTGAAACAATTCAAGGCATCATGAGAGATTCTCAAGAACATTTGTACTTCAGTTGCTTTCTTCAAAGCAAGGCAATGACTACTTTGATATTACCTGCAGTCTCACAGGATTAAATATAGGAACCGCTAACGTACTGGCAGTGGTTACTCGTTGCCTCGCTGATGGATAAAGAGAATACACCCAGCTACTGGTGGATTTGTAATTGCAAAATGGGCGATTGCAATTGCAATTTGTAAATGCAAAATGGCACTCAATATTCCTGAGTGGCCAAATAGCATTTCAGCTTTGCATAAATATTCCTTGCTCAGTGATGCTGAGATCAACAAGAATTTTATGAACTGAAAGTAAAATAGCCACGATCCATGCACAAACTTTTGATATAAACTATTTGCATTCTCTGCCCTTCAATAACAGCTAGAGTTGATAGCATTCAGAGTCCTCTTATGTAACAACATGAAATGTAATGGCTTTTAATACCACAAAAATACCTTTCACCTACCTTTGATCCTGGATTTCCAATAAGACCAGGTGGCCCAGGGTCTCCTGTTTCACCCTAATGACATTGTTTGAGAAAATAAAAAAATGCAAATTTACTGTTGTTATGTCTCCCAGTATCAGATATGTACACCAGCGATGCATATAGCGTGTGCAAGTCAAAATATACCTTATTTCCTTTTGATCCCTCCATTCCAGTTTCTCCCTGAAAATAGCAGGTACAAGCACAGGAAGTTAAAATTTTAACTAAGATCACCTAAGAGTTTAATTTGCTGCCTTAAAATATTACAATATAGTTTGCAAACTTAACGAATACTAAGATAGCATTAAAGAATTTCTGATGCCTTGTACAAACTCTGAAAGGCATTCCTCTTCAAAACTAATTCATTTGCAGGTCATTTGGTGTTTTAAAGAAAAATTGTTTGAAAACGCCACATTTGATTTAGAGCTTTCTCCAGTCTAAAGCCTGCTTTTCACCACTAAATGTCCATTGGTGACCCAGTATTTATCTCCAAACCCACACATTATTACCGTATGCCTTATTTTGTTTATTACAATATACTAACCACAAGTATCTGAGCAACCTTCAGTTGTGTATTAAACAACATAACCAGCTTTTGTCAAACGCCATAAAAGAGGACAATAGTTAATTAAAAATAAGCAACATGTGTAAACAGATTTTTACAGAATGAGTGTTCTGAAAATATCCCCCAAAATACCAAAAAAAAAAAAAAAAAAATGGCTATAGGAAAACTTCCTGATGTTAAATGCCACACTGGAAACTGGTCAAACAATTAAAATAGTACAGTTCAGCCCACATATAATTTTGTGAAATAACTGAAAAAAAGAAAGAACCCTCAGGGAACAAAAAAAGCAGGTACTTTAAACTCAGTTCATGGACTGTACAAACTACAGAAATGCTGAAGAACTGGGCGTCTTCGGTTTTTATTCATAACCTGTGGAACTTGATGTATGTGTAAGGAGGAGACAATACATATGCTATCCTACATAATCACCAAATCTAATGAAAGGATACAAAGAAAAGAATTACAGCATGAATACAGTATGAAAACCATATAAAACGTAAATTATTCACATCAGTTCGAAACATAGCTATACTTACTGGATCTCCCTTGTCCCCTTTTTCAGAAGGCTCTCCCTATGGGAACACAGGGAAGAGGTTAACACAGATTTATTTCAAATGGTAAACAGTACATATGTCTGGTTTTGGTGAAGGGTCCTTGACAAATGTTGTGGTTTTTTTAAACCTATATAAAATATAAGTATATGAAGTACAAAAGTTTACTTGAAGGATCTTGTCCGTCATTGGTCAATACGGCCTAAACCATGACAAGGGACGATGTTGATTTAATGCCAAGACCATGACATGTGCGATCCTTTCAAGCAGGAGCACAAGGCGGGGTCAGGAACATGAACTAAAAAGAGTGAGAACGGATGCAAATCTGACAAATTCTCAAACACAAGTACTTTATAACACACAAAATCATGATTCTGTCATATTGACAGAATAAAAGAAAGTTTCTGGCTACATGAAAATTGTTTATACACAAGGATATGACCAAAGAACCCAACTGGAAACCTAACAACTGAATAGCAAAATGCCTGCTATTCAGTGAATGAAGAATTGCTAGAAAATCACAATATATACCTATTACCCAGTAATATCCCTCCCCTTCAATTCTTCCTGGAAAACTTAGGCTCAAATTAAAAGATCTTAAATTATGAAGTTTATTTATAATTTTTAATAATTTAAAGAATCCTGATTTTTCATATAGATATTAAAGATCACATTCATAACTTGAAAAAGTATGAATGGCGTCTAATTCGTGAGGCACTCACTGGTCATAAACTTATATAAACATAATTTTAAACTGGCGCTCAGTGAAAGTATGAAAATGTTTAAAGTTAAGGAGTTTCTAAGCTGTTGGGACAGGGAAATTTACTTGCATATGTAAATACTCTCAAGGAGGGACTTCAGTAAATTACTAAGGACATTCAGAGACTGACAGCTTTTCTATGCCCAAATATATTTTCTTGATCTAAGTATATTTTCCAGAGTTTGATTCATAATCAGTATGTTCAGCCACCTTCTAGCATCACACATAATTAGTACGGAATTCATTTATTTACCTTTTCTCCTTTTGCACCGGTCATTCCCAACTCCCCTTTTTGACCCTTTTAACAAAATAAATTATATTTAAAACCTCTTATATTCTAACAAATACAAATAAAACTCCTCTCCTATAACTGCACTTTGTTCTGTGCAAGACAAAAATCTTAGCTTTTATGGAACAGAAATTTGAGAATTAATCACCTCCAAATTAATTTTAATCACTTTTTTCTTTAGCAGATCTGCAGGCTTCTCAATTGAAAAAATGTTGTCAATCCTGTGACATATCCAAAGCATTTGCCTCTTTTCTTCCAAGTTTAATAGGCGTCCAATTGTCAAAAATCCATTCTGCTGTTTAAACTGGACAGATGCCTATAAGCAATATACTGTCACATGTTGTGGATTCAGAATCTGACCGCCATGTAACTTTTATAGGCAGACTATAAGTAGTTTTGGTACAGAAAGTCCCTTTGTTACAGTGAACCTGCTTTAAATATTCAAGATTTACTATGAAAAATATTTTTTGAATTTTGACTTAGAGTCTTTTTTTTTTTTAGAGACTTTTTTTTCTCCCTAACCGTCAGGCCAGCTCATTTGACTTCTCCTCAGACAGTATTATAGAAACCACACATAATTCTTCCTGCATTTTCTCTTTCCGGCTATCATAGAGTAGAGGAGAAAGGCTCACATGCTGCATCTGCAGGATGGCACAATGAGTTGGATATTGGTCTACAGAGATCAAAGAGCCAGTCATATCCAAAATCTACTCCTTCAAACACCGTTGTGATAAATCAAATAAAAGATACTGTGTTAAGGGTGGCAGAGACAGGTTAGATGATAGAAGCCTTGAAATTTCTCCAAATTTCATCCAAAATGCTTACAACGTCTCCCTTCTGGCCTTTAGGTCCAGGGGTCCCAAGTAATCCTAGTAGTCTTGTATCACTCTGGAAAGAAATATCACCACAAAGATCAGAGAACAGAACATGTCAACATTTATTTACAGTAACAATTTATTTACCATAATAATTTAATTTGCCAGTATGTAAATTCAGAAGTCCTAATTTACTGCTAGAAAGGGATACTAAATGCCTATGCAGTACATCTAAGTAACGTATTGCAGTAACACATCCTTTGTCAAGCATTCATACTCCAGTCAGACGAGCAGAAGATGAACAAAAGCATAAAAGGGAAATGTCTATGTTGAATATTGCTATGCAAATCCGTGATTTTTTTTTTTTAGCTCAATGCAAAGAAAATATTTTTATGCTAATTATTACAGTACATTTCTCAAGTATTTTAGAAAAGAACAATAAAAATCACTTCTTTCCTTTGACAAAAACACAAGCTTTTTATCTTTAAGTAGCACGAAATGTAAAACAGAACTATTTTAAGTCTACTACAGTAATGAGACAGAAGGAGAGGGAATGAATATGATCAACAGGGTCCTCACACTGCTCCTCAAAGAAAACAGACAGATTTAAGGACCAGGGGTTCAGGTTGTATACTTGCTCAGGCATTATTGCACTGCATCTATTCACTCTTCTGTACAAGGTAAAGACACAATAAAATACAAAACAAATGGTTTGCTCTTCACAAAGCCATGCTCAGACTACCTAAGGGGAACATGTTTTCTTTTAATGACAATGGAAAAAGTAACAAAGCCAATGACCCTGAAAAATGAGCTCGGATCTGGACCCAAGGAGTTCAAGTCCTAGAACATCAGCCAGTGGTCTGAGTGGGAACACTGAGCAAGTCAGCTCTCCCCTTGCCATGGTCCAGTTTCTGTATCTCTAACATGGGAAAACATCATAATGAGTAAAAGTGTCATTTACACTCTGTTAATATTTTCAGAAGTTGATAGCTGAATATAATCTGAATAAAATTCATAATTCTTTTATAAACGTAATGTCCTGAAGGATCTTCTTCAGCTGTTAGAGTTTGTAACACTGTTACTACTCTAATTATCAAAATCATCTTCAGAGAAAGAGGCAGATACCCAAAGAAGGGAACCTGAGTATTGCTCAGTAGTTGACTACTGCTTGACTGAGAACGATCTATGTGTCTGTTATTATGAGTATACTATAAGTTATGATTTATTCGGAGTTGGGCCTTTCTTTTGTATACATGGAGGGAAAAAAGGGGTATTAGATCAAATAACTACTTTTATGCTCTTTGCATACTTACAGGTCATTTGCTCTTTACAACAAAACGTAAGTAAAATATGCCAAATAGAAGAACTTAGAAAATAATGAATTATTCAAGATAATCTATAATTATTATGAATTATAATGATTTTGAAACACTTCCTGGCCAGACTGTGATGTAGTTTCAATTGCTTTGTGTTGTGGTTTCATTTTTATTTTTGCGTGTTGGAGAACATTTTCGATTAAACTGACCTGTATGCCCTTTCCAAAGATGTTTAGAAGCCAGTTGGACTGAAGTGACCTTATATCTATGTATAGAAAACTGGTAAGTAAAAAAGATGACAAGCAGAGGCCTTGAAAGCCCAGGCAAAGGATGATAACAGAGGCCTGAGAGTGAATAAACACAAATCACACGGCATCATTTACCAGTCACTGAAGGAACGTAACCTACAGAGCAGGGCAGAAACAGTTTCTCAGCATAACGAAGAGAACAAAATGCAGGTACGGAACACATGCAAAGCATCTCATTTACGTTGAAAGCGCAAAAGACATAACAAGGAGGAATATACAAGTAGTCACACGCCTTGCAAGAACAGGCACAAAGGAAGAACAACAAGGGAAGGAACGCTCCAGCACTGTCTCCCACCCCATTAAGGATCAATGGTACTACTTATCCTCAGCAGGTTCCCCTCACCTTTATTAAAGAAGGATTGCTGATCTTGGTTTGCCATTCAGCAGAATTTGCTGCTGCAATCAGCAATTGTATTTATAGTGCTCTCTTTCACTGTATACATGGATCAAGTAAATTATGCTTTTAAAGACTTGCACTCCAGCCTCCTTACATGATAAGGCGATTGGTACTGAGCCAGAAAAAGCTTGGTTGCAACAAATTATTTAAATACATTATGCAATTACAACTACTCACTGATACCATACAGAAACCAGAAGAATTGAAAATAATCTGCTAAGAAACCGGGCAATTATGGGGGGAAAAAAAAAAAAGACATCATTAATTATGATGGGTCTTAAGATCCCTCTCACTGATCCCCCACATTTCCTGGTAGCAGTTTCTCATGATTCCTAGAAACACCAATACAAAGAAGCCATACTAATATCCTCAGAAAAACAAAGATATTAAAATCTCTATAGCAACAAAAACATGGTCACAATTTAAACACTTTAAAAAAAAACAAACTGAAAGAAGACCCTGTGAGAGATCCTTGAGAACATGCATAAAATGCTGGAAAATGAAGAGGCCATTTCCTGTGGTGTAAGGAATCTCAGAAACCTCAGAACACCACCAAAATATCATTGTACAAATGCAAATAATTGAGGCACATTGCAAATTACATACTGGAATGCGAAAGATTGCTTGGTACCTCCAAGGTGCAGTGAACAAAATCAGCACTTATCATACTACATAATAGCGTGGGGAAAAAAGGAAAGTTACTAGTGCATACATCTGCCTAAATGAATACGCAATGGCAAAGCAGACAAACTCTTTGATGTCTTTGTCTTGTCCTCGATGGGAATATCCCATTCCCATCATAAAATGTATAGAAATTAGTATGTTTGCTGTAGCAGGTGGAGACTTAAGTTGAGACTCTCGGAAGATCTGAACATGTAGTTACAGAAAGTTTGCACATTTGAAATCGGCTACTTGAATCAGAAAGCCATCTTCTCTCTCATCTGAAACCAAACATCATTTCCTTGTTGAACAGTTAATTGCTCATGACAGAGTCAATAAAATCTTCAAACTAGACAGCTGAAGGAAGAAGAAAGTTGGTAAGCTGTATGGGGTTTAAAAGATGATTAACTTATAGACTCAGAGTAGCTGCTCTACATTTTTCCAAAATATTGTTAACTAGGAAACATAAGACACCTTACGAATTCTTAGAGCCTTACAATGATAAGAAACGTGATTTTTGGAGACATGCTTGCTAGATCCTGAAGATCACCACTGTTTGTATTTGCTCCTGCAGAATTAACCTTAAAGGGACTATCAGGGTAAAAAAGATTAATAGTCCAGAGGTGGGGAATGAGTTACAATAAATATGGTATTGACAGAGGAAACAGGGCTGGTATCAGTGAAAGCTGTCTTTGGCAGGAAAAAGAAACTGGTAAGAAAATGAAAGTTATAAACCCAAAATATAGAGAACTTCAACACTTACATGTGAAATGGCAGACCAAAACCAGAAACCAAGTCTTGTTAGTCCAGGACAGCATATAAAACTATCCTTAATTCCTAATGCATGTTCTAAGGTGATATATTGATTTGGAATGGATTAAATTTGAGAAATACAGAAAAGAAATCACTCCAGTGATAAGCAACTGAAAAGATATGTTTGATGTGAATTTTGCTCCAGAATCCCTATTCAAAGAAAGTTTTTATTATTCCTCTGGATATGTTATAAAAGAAAAATATCCTGAATTCACCTGCACTTTATATTTATGCGTTTTAATATTAAAAGAAATAGATGTCTTCCAGGTTTGACCTGCATGACTTAAGGTGTGATACACACAGTAACCTTTGTGTTAAGCTTAAATGATTTGAAAAATCTGTGGTAAGAATTTAAAAGCTCTTTCACATAGAACACTGTCCTATGGAATTTTAACTTTTTTCAACGAAGTGCTTGTAGCTGCAGGTGGTTCTATAATTAAGACAATATTTTTATTAGTCTATAGTACAAACATAAGGACAATTCTTGTGAACTGCTAGCAAATCTTTTAAAATTATGCTTCCTTGTCTTTCCAGCCTACTCTCAGGATCACGAAAGAGTAGGTCAAGAAAAAAGAAATGTTATGTACGGTTTAGAGCAATTAAGTTTAGGAATGGGGAGCTGGTGCTTTACGCTAACAGCTAGGTGGTCCACCCACCTCCTTTTTGAGTTATACATGAGTAGAAGATGGATGGGAGGTAAGACACATGGTAGCAGGATAGGTGACACAGTAGGAATGTGACCGGAGTGTGGATGGAGCCTATACAAGGATGCATAAAGGGGACTGGGAAGGATCTACCCTTTGGATGAATTTGGAACGTGGTTTGCAGGGATCAAAACTGTGGTCATTTCAATCTTAGATGCTGCTTAGCCATAAACACACACACACACAGAGACACTATATCAAATCTCCATACCTCATTATAATGCTTGTTCAGTGAATTCAGAATTCCTTTTAGTCCAGAAGGACCCTATGTAGAAAAGCATGCATCAGAAGGTCATTTTAATTTACCTAATGTTACGTCTACATACCTGTAATAAAAGAGCAGTGGTTATGTAAAAGGGTTTTGATTTTTATTAGATTACACAGTAAATTATTTTCTGTAAGTTCATTACATCTTTTTTCAGAGGACAAGCAGAGTCAGTTTCTAGATCCCTGAGTTTTGAAAACTGGCAACTTATTTGTGAGTGAATCGGTCTGTCAGAGAAGGCAGAGGTGACATCCATATCAATTGTAATGCGAATCCCTTCTGGTATAAGCAGCATCATCTTTGTTCTGCGTGATTTTAAAACTCTTGCCACTAACTCAAAGCACAAGTTTTGACGTAGAAGCAGCTCCTAGTGTGAGTAAAAAGCTAGATTTTTAACTTAGATGTAGGATGGGAAATTGAGGAATGCCAGAATTCTCCAAAAGACTAAATTCCTAGTTTTATTAGTATTGCAGGTTTATACCTATACACACACAAAGAATTTCAACAACAGAGAAGGAACTTCCTGCTCAAATGCAGGTTTAGGATGGAGAGATTAAAAAAATGAGCTTGGGAAAAATAAAACAATTTAAGACACATTCTGCCACAAACTAGGCCCTCAATGAGATGTTTAAGAGTGGGAAATTATGGCACAACAGAAAAAGTTGAGTAAAGACCTTACAAACTAAAACGTGAGTAAATTTACAAATCAGCAGCGTGTCTCTCTTTAAGCTGAAATTTTCATCATGCAATATGAACTACAGCCACTCATGATGGCTGTAAGAAACGTCTGACTACATTAATAAGATTACAATACACTCAGTTTAAGTCACCTGGTCTGAAAGAGCTGCATTTAATAGAGTCAGGGCACAAAGGCAACTCCTCCTCTGGGGCTTTTTATAATCACAGACAATTTACTGTCCGCAGCTTTTGTGTTAGTGGGGAAAACGTAGCTGGCATATATACACCCTAAAGATTGTTTCAGGAAATTGAATTCTCTTCAGTTTTGAAAAGGGTTGTTCCTCAAGAAAATTGAGTTTGTTTATCAGTCAGAGATTGTATGTGAGAGACGAGTCAGAGATTTTATCACACATTTTAATTTTGTATGAGGTCTTTGTTAATTGTTTTATGTGCACTGTTATTATACATACATCACATGACAGAAATATTCTGGTGTTATGCATCATAATAGGAAAGCAGCTTTCTACACTTTCTGAATAAGAATCTATTGAAAATTTCTCCCATTTCCATGCTAAAGGACCATGCTAAAGGAAGTCAGGGGTCAAAAATCACCTCTCATCCAAGACAGAAATTGGTCAAGATGAAAATAGTGTTGTTTTCAACTAATAAGACTTTTGTAACAAGAACTGCTGTCAAATTCACAGCAGGGCATTGTTAATACTCCGAAGTATTCCTAGAAAAAATGAAAAACCTTCTATCCACTCATTTCAATTAGACATCCAAGAAAAATACGAAAATACTATGCTGGGTTAATATAAGTTAAATAACTGTTCACTATACTTTTCTGAGGAGGAGCTCAACTGTTTACTACTTCAGAGCTGCTGCTGTATAAAGCATCAGGCAAGTCAGGAAAAAAGGTGATGACAGGAACAGCAATGATTTGGTCACAGATGGCATTCCTCATATCTGATAATTCCACATGTGCATAGAAGATGCTGCTTGTGAAATGAGTATGACAGATAATCCTTGGTATTTGATACTTTTGCGTAGTACTTTGCATACAACGTCACTAGGATGTAGTAAACGGATTTGTGGAAGCAGTGTAGTTCAATTTTTTAAAAAATAATAGCTCTCATAAGCAAAGGAAGTCTGACTATAGCTGGAAGGATAAACGATACTGTCACAAAAAGCATTTCTGTTTTCAGAAAAGCATAATTCTCTTGGTGGTATAGATTAGGGTTGGTTTACAAATAATCAGCTTTACTCAAAGAATATTTGGTCTTCACAGATAATTGTCACAGTACTTTAAATACATTTTTGGGTAGGCAATTACTAATAAGAAAGAAAATCACCGAGTAGAAGGCATGCTCTTGTTCCATCACCAGAATATGGTAAGAAAACGGAGCCTTGCAGCAATGACTCATGAAGACTGAAGAAGGCTTTCTTTCACTAATGCAACTATTCTGCATAATTTCTCTTAGCACCTTTGGAGGGGGGCAAGAGAGAGCGTAGACAATTTCAAAACAAGAGACTTGTTCTCCTCCAGGAGGCTCTCTCTTCAGGAAGTTCACTTTTTTCAACATGTAGAATTCCTGCATCTCTAACCGGCAGTTAACGAGTCACAAGGCTGGTTCCTAAGTCCCAGTAGCAGGCTACGCTGATGAACTATTCTTAAAAACTTGAGAATTACCATAATGTAAAGTACTTCCATAAAAAGTAAGACACCAGTCTGGTGATTATTGATTATGTAATAAAATGAGATAGCTACTTTGAGGATGCACATCCTGAGGGTGGTATCTTTTGGCTCCTATCTAATCATATTTTGAAGTGTTCTGACAAAGCATTTAAATGAGGTAGGTCATGATTTTTATTCTGACAGCAAAGCCTTCTCTGGCAAGATGCATCTGCTTTGTAGGAGTGCACAGAATGGCAAACACACAAACTCTTCCCATGTGTAAAAGGTCATTCTTCTAAACCTTGATGGTCTTCCTTACCAGTAAAGGTACTTCCCTTGAGGTATTGAACTTCAAAAAGATGAGAAACAGAAAAATGATTTTGATTAACCAAACAGATGCCTACTTCCTTGGGGAAAAAATTTTCAATCTGATGGAAACTAACTAATAAAAGAGAGGCAATCGCAAAGTTCCCATGGAGTTTGAAGGTATAAAAAACCAGGAAGATGATAAAGCCAAATTAAAGTCAAATAGGCAAAAGTTATTAAAACTGATGGATAAATTGGTAAGACCTGGCAGAACATTATTGCGGCACACCAGAACAAGACAGGTGAGTTCTGAGACATCATCACTAAATTATGAAATACGATCCTATGTATTTTACAGTGATTACATTGTTACAGAAATATAGTGGTACTTAAATACTAGGGGACATTAGGAAGATTTGGAAGCCACATGAAACATCTCAGGTGTCTCACTCCCTCGTTGCTCTCCAACATCGGAAGAGATACAAAGCCATACATTTTTCCATTCACTTTATTTTAGAAGTGAATTTTTACCCCAAATTTACATTGAAAAATAAGATAAATATAATCATGATGTTTTGACTGAGATGCTCACTCAACTCTGATTTCTGAAGTTATTGGCAGAATTTTTACTTCGATATCCATATTAAAGATTGCAATCCAGAACTGGGACTGAACAGTGATGACAATGCCTGCTTATTAGATGTCTCAACTTCAACACTGTAATCCCACAGTGTTGAACTCTTGAATCCATAATCCTAGCAGGATTCTGTAATCCTGCAAGTAGTCAAAGGTAAGAATTTATTCTCCCTTCTCATTTGCCACCATGTTGTTTATTTTACTGTTTTTCCACAAATGAAACTGCTGCAGCCACACAACCCAGGAAGGACTTAATGCTGTACCTTCCACCAACCCCAACCTCTCAGATATTATTTGTACATCAAATAAATCATTTTTCACAAAATGGTAAGCCTTTGTACATGTCGCAGTTTTGAGAAACAGCCATAACCTCATAAAATCCCAGAACCGTCTTATGAATAAAGGCAGTCAAGGAGAACTTAAGGCATTTGGGTTGCATTCTTGACTATGCCACAGCCTTTGTGTTACCAGAGGTAAACCCCTCTAGTTTTAGTCTTTCCATTTTCAAACACTGACATAAATTTAATAATCTTTCTGTCATTCTTTCTAAAATAAAATTAATAAAGTGAGTATACACAAGAAAAAATACTTTTATTCAAGGGTGTTTTGCTAAACTCTAGCCTCTTTCTTCCCTTCCATGGTGTTTCTCTCCACCGATATAGCTGCATAATACACTCTGAAGTCCCTACAGACAAAAAAAGTACCAGTACTACTGGTTTGCAAGTGGAGAAGCAATGAAATTAACAGGAATTGAAGAATTATTGTACAAGCAATTTCTAGCTTTTGAATGAGAATTTTGCACATCTGCCACTTTGGATGTTTTTCAGACTGCTGCTTTGCAAATACCAATGAAAAGCTCACTTGAGCGGGGTTTCCTTTTTCTTTTTTAATATCAAGTTGTGTAATTGAGAGAAGTGAAGCGCACAGAGGGTACAGTTGCATGAATAAGAAAAGAACCAAAAATGTGTCGTGATTGTTTTCCAAAATTACAAATAGGTTTCAGATGTTATTTCTATAGACAAAGCAGGAATAGAAACACAGGTGCTTAAAATGAAATAGCTCCAAACTCTGAAATTACTGGGGTTTATAATATATTTTTCTCCCTTAACTTTTTAGTTCATCTGCATTTCTGTAAAGATAAGACTGCTGAAAAAGTCTACCTAATCTCACAGTCCACGCAGTAAAATGTGTAACAAGAAAATTAAACTGGTTGGATCTCAAGAACAGGCCATTTCAGAGAACACAGCATTGCAAGTGACTCAGTGTAATCACTTTATCCATCTATTTCAGATCTGTGCTTGCCCATTAAAGTAAAATACTGTTTTCCTGATTACAATGATGTAAAAACCTATGAAACTCATCAGTGGAGATGTGTGATACTGTAATAACTATTCCAAGAGCAAATGGAAAAAAAGATGAAGGCATGATGTCTGCCACAACAGAATACATCAAATAAATTACATTTTTATATGGATTTTAAAAACTTAAATGCATAGAAACAAACAATATGACCAAACCTTGCAGCCATTCCTGTCCTACCACGTAAGCATTTCCAATATTCTTCTAGAAAGCAGCCGAAACTCCAGGAATAACAGAAATGCTACTGACAATTTTCACTTATCATTGCTTTAATTTTCTGTTTATTGTAATTAACTGATAACATTCACTCACTTTCAAAATATTGGTAGAGGAATGACAGTATTTCCTTAGGCAGAGGAAATGAAATTTCCAAGGCAAACTGCTGGCTACTTAAGATAACTACTTTGGTGGGACTGACATACATACTGAATAACAAGAGATCAAAAGTGTATGGAACTGAATGACGAAATTCAAGTAGCCTATGAACTTCTCCACTGCCTCGCGTGCAACACAAACAAAAACGAAGACTTTAAGGAGTAACACAAAGCTAATCTTCCAAGCAAGAATAGATGTGAAGATAAAAGATATGAAGTTCAGCCCCCCGCAAAGGTAAATGACGAACCGAATGATGAGCTCCAAGGGCTATAGAAATTGTGCACTAAATCTATTCTGGTTGCAAACAATAACTCTGGACATTTGGGCAGAAAACAGCAAATTTAAGAGGATGAATAATCGTGATTGCAGTTCACTAACCTGTTATTTAGCAGACCCAAAACTTCTTTCCAGCCTCTGGCACAGACACCTTCTTGGACAAGACAGCACTTGGCCAAATCATGTGGTCCTCATGTTTCCTACCTCTAAAAACCAGTGCTGACAGCACTTCCCTTCTGCCAAACAGCAACACTGGGCAGAAGTCATACTCGGACTCACCTCAAAGAACGCTGTTATACTAGTGGAAGTCTGTAGCACAGCTCTAGCTTGGCACTCTTTTTATTTTAAAAACCATCTGATCCCCCACCAAAATGGCAACTATTGAGAAATGGAATACCTCCAGTTAGAAGAGGTCCAGCAGAGACAGAGAAAATTGGGATAGAAAACCTTAATGGAGAAACCAGTAAAACTCCTATTTCTGTCCTCTAGCTTACCTATGTAAATAGAAATATCGAGCTGATGATTCATGTAAAAGTAAAAATAATTAAAAAAAAACCAAACAAAACCATATCAATGACAAACAAACTCCCAACACCTCCCAAAAATGATGATACAATGATGTTAAAACAGTGCCAAACATCATGCAGCTATTTTCTAAGCAGGACAAATGGAAAAATAAAATATCTTCTCTCAGAAATCTAAACAAAAATAGGCAGGTGGCAATTCCACAACCCTAGACCAAAAAAGCATTTTGCTGAAGTGAAGGCTGCAGAACTGGGCCTTAGGCTTCCCTAGGCCAACAGTATATAATAAATACGAAGTTCAGACACCTTCCATACATTTGATTTAAGTACTGAAAAAAAATTTTGTGGGAACTAGAAAGCCAATGCATTATACCTATGCAAAATAATCTACGGTCTGCTGGCAGCCCCTTCTGTGTTGCTAAATCCTTTAGATATCTAGCTATCAGTTCAGTTCTGTGGTCAGATCAAAATTCCATACTTACAACCTCACAGCATCCTACTATGATAGTATTTCTTTTTGTTTCATAAAATCAGCATTTCAATTTCAGTGAAGAGCCACGCAGAGTAGGATAACAGCATGTGAAAGAGACAGTGTCTCTTTTCAGAAGACTTTAGAAGAAAATGCAAGCAAGAAAATGTACAAAATACATTTGAAGGGTGCAGAGATTCTGATTTCACAATCATAATTTTCAGAATGCTTCTGAGAGTGAAATGAATAGTGTATTTAACAAGCTTTAAAATGATCTCTAGACTCTTTAAAATGGGGGAAGGGATCAAAAAGCACTAGAGGGAGCTGCTGTTCTACTGAACCCGTTTGGATTCCGTATTTTCAGAATAAATTGTTACCTGCTGGAGTGAGACAAGCGTGAGCACACATCTCAGCTCTCCAGTATTGAAATAACAGAACAGTACTTAAACCAACACCAGACAGCAAAGATGCAAACCATGAATTCTGAACCAGAAGGGAATAACAGAACACTTTAAAAGTCTATAATATTTAATAAACCTTAAAAAATACTAAATGGAGCTGATGATCAGCATCTAGGTAGGCTTACAGAAATATTTTTTTGTAACCCATCAATAAAAATCCTCATTGACTCTTTGCCTTCTGCAGGCACAGGATTTGCACCAGAGGGAAAAATGATGTAAAAGAATGGATAAGGGAACAATGACACAAAAGAAAGGATACCTGGAAGAAGCTGCACAGAGTCCCAACTTAATTGGGTAGTTTCATCATCACTTGCCAATAAATCTACATTTCTGACACTGATACATGTTTTTAACCAAAGATATGCAGATGATGTTAATGGACTACAAATTCACAACTAAAATAAAATTTACTGAAAAAAATCCTGAGAAATAGGTTAGGAAAAAAAAAAAAAGGGTATTGAGAGAGGGTTAGAAAAGTCAGATTAGAGGCAGATAAGAATATAAAGAAAACCTTAATTGCTGCCATGCCACAAAGTAGGTAAAAATGTATTATTTCAATTAATCAAAACTCACATCTCTTAGTAGTGCCTAATTTATAGCCATTTTGACTGTTCAGAATGTGGTCTCATAATCCCTCCCTGCCCACACTTTTTTTAGGACTGTCATTTATATCAAATCCCCTGAGTAAGGCATCCTATCAACTGTTCACCAACTTCTTCCTCAAGGAGGCAGAACTTTCCTTCTTAGAGGTTTTTTTTTGTCATTGCTGAACACCTGGCTGAACATCTAATATCTAAATTAAGTACTTAACCTCATGGCATAAGCTGATAAATAAATTAGGCAAATTTATTAATTTCAAACACAGAGCGTGTACTATAGCTACCACAACAATTAATGATTGAATCTCCTTTTTCACTATACAAATTTCTTATTCTTCTGAAACATCAGCCAAACACCAAACTTACTTTTTCTGGAGAGTCTAATTTTTACGTATTTTGTCAATCTGTTGCTCATTTTGTACCCTGTATATGCGACCACCCTGCAGGTGTGACAGTTCTGTTGCATTTTGGAGAGGCCAAAGGAAGGGCCGACAATATATCCCCGTACCACTACTTACTAGTAGAAGAAAATGGGTAGTTGGAAGCACAATCTAGCAAAATTTAATACAGTTTGAGCTTGAAAAAGAGAGAAGGAATAATGGATCATATTAAAGTCTTTTTGGTAGGTACAAGCTGTAGCACTTTAAATATGGGGATACTGCCAATGCACGTTAACAGGCATTACTGCTTTTAGAGCACGCTTTTTCTGTGTGTTATATTCTCAATCTTGGAAGAAGAACACAAGATGCTGGTGTAGCTGCATCCAAAGTAAGGATTGCATTAAGATACTTATATCAGAAACAAATATCTTTAACCAATATTTAGGCCATGATTGCTTGAGGATTGCCTTTCTGATGTGCTAGGCTATAGTGCCCATAGAGAGCTCCTCGTACGGATGCTGCCATGCTGACAATGCTGAGTTTCCCGTTTGCTGTAAGAAAGTCTGAAATAGGTCTCAGTAATAAAAGTGCAATTTAGCTTCCACTCAAGATTTCTGGTACGTCTGTCAAGGATCATACATCTTCACAAGCCTGACCTGCCAGCAAATCTATGATGGCAGAAATCTGTAATGAAGAAACAGCTTTTCACTGGCTCAAGAAAAGCTAAGTCGATTAGGTCTAACATTGACCTCCTGCTATGGTTTGGTGGTTGTTAGTTTTTTTCTATTTTTGGTGGGGTTTTTTTGTGGTTTCTTTTTTTTTTATTATTGTTGTTGTTTTTTTTCTTTTAAAAGTCATTTTTGGCATCCATATTAAGAAAGATTCTGCATCGCTCCTTTCCTCTGTTTGGACTCCTGCAGTCTGCAATACTGTTTGAGCATTAGGAAGCCCAAACTGTGCAAAAGACAAATAAGCAAGGCTTCAATATGACTATATGCAAGGGAGAAGAAGAAGAGGCAGGGATTTTTAACTATTTAGTTTTATACAGGATAAAGGCACTCCATCATCAACTCCTGTTTCTGATCACATTTTGCAAGGAAAAGGGGGGAAAATCATAACATTTATGCAGTTTTGGTTTTAGATGAGTTTAAATGACATCTGTTTCCTTTTATTAATTGTATTTTATGCAGAAGTCCCTTATTGTCTTCTCTAAGAGAATAATGCATAAGACTAGTTTTCCCTTGCAGTGATGTTGAAGCACATGAATCAAATGTTCTGACGCATAAACTACCAGCCTTTACCTTTTTCAGGTAAGCAGAAAAAGCAATCATGAAATCCTTATTTGACGCTAAGAATGTAAAGCAGCAGAAGTTTACTTAATCCATGAATAAATAGCTGGTTTGTATTTGTGCATGACAGCGTTTTTACAATACAATATATAGGGAATGCTACAAATATGATCAAGTCTTCCTCTACCAAAAGAAGGCTGTGTTCATTCTAGGCTAAAATAGATCCATGCCTGACTTCAAATTTTAAATTATGTGTCTTTCAAAAAAAAAAAAAAAAAAAAAAAAAAAAATAAAATTAAAAAAAAAATCCCAAACCTCTTAGATCTGAGCTAAACCCTTTAGTGCTTCATATTACAAATCCTTCCATAGAGTCATGTATTTCTTAATCTTTTTAATTCTTCAGTATACTCATTTGAACTACATCTGAGTGCTCATTCCAGTGCTGGGTATAATCCTCCCCACCATTCAGACAGTTGGCACATGCTTCACACAGGCCTTCATCTTTCAAATTACCCCTCTGAGACAGAAATTATCCCATCTTCTACAGAGCATCACGCGTTTTGCAAAGTGAATGAATGCACAGTATTCACATTTAGCATCCATGGCCAGTCTGTCTTTGAAATGCCAGACAATTTCTGCTTCCTCTGTTGAAGTTTGCCTCTTGTTCCCTCCCTCCTCTGTAGTCTCTCATATTTGTGGACCCAGTCCTTTTATCTTTGCTGTATCAAAAGGATAGGAATAGTAGTTGTTTGAGGCAGCAGAGTAAACACAAATCAATTGTTTTCAACATTTGTAATTATGATCAGGTAAACTGTTATAAAAACACTAACAAAGTTCACTGTTTCAGGATAGAGTGAAATTTTCCCATTCTCATTGTTAGTTACTCACAGGAGGTCCTGGTGGCCCCGGTTTTCCTGGGAGGCCTGGTTTGCCTCGTCTTCCCTGGAAACAAAAAAAAGAACAGACGTCTATAAATGTTACAGGTAGTGACTGATTTGGAATAAGAATTTTGTTTAAAAGAAAGATTTATTGCCTTGCTTATTATCAAAAAGTTCAAAAACTATCCAAAATGAATATATCAGCCACAGCAATGCCATCCAATTCTAGTAATTTTAGGATTGTTTTTAATAATTATGACAACCGGTGTATTTGCATCACTGTAACATTTACTGTCACATTTTAAAGCTATGTCTCAAATGTGAGTGCACATTGATAGGGCTATAAACAGAGCACCTTGATGAGGTGTAAAGAAATTATATTTTATCTGAATATACCAGAGCTTGGGATGTTAAACTGTGCTGCAGTAATCACCCTGACTTGCACAGTAAGTACCTATGTGCAGTATGACCCAATTAACAAACAGCCATACCCTTCTTCTCCAGGATGTGAGAACAATCAGAAAAGTCAGAGGTGTATCTGCAAAACCAATTCACCTTCCTCATGCAATTATTACCATTTGTGTATACAGTGCACACGCAACATCATTTGCATTAAAACTTAAGGTCCATAAAAGTCTACTTAAGTTAATGTGAGACTTCCCACTCATAGTCTAAAAGACATGCACATGTAATGATGACAATTTTGTAGTACAGAACTCGACTGAACAACTGTATTCACACGTGTTTTTTTTAAAGGAAGATCAACATAAAAATGGAAGTAATTTACAGTAATTTACATCTTTATTGCCAAGCTGAAATCTGATGCACATTTTTTAGAAACAACAGCTGAGAACAAAAAATACCTAGGTCTGATGGTAAAAAAAAATAATATTATGACCCTAAAGACTAAACTTTTCCCTTGCATATGGCAAATGTAAGTTAACAAAAAGCATCAGAGGGATGTCATGGTGAAAACTTGGCTTAAGAAGCTCAAAAATGAAAACACTTGCTGACAGCTCACAGTTAACACGTAGGGGCATTTCTGTAGGCTGTGGTCCCTACTTCTATGTTTTGTTAAATGATGGTCTCACATGAAGTGCAGAAGTAATCTAAGGAACATAAAGTGAAATCTCAGCTTTGCTTTTTACGGGTGAGAGTTCTGATCTGTAGGAAACCACTCTCACTCTCTGCCTTCATTAATCTTGATCTATACTGAGGGGAAACAAGACGATGATGGTAAGGGTAGAAAATCCCTCTTCCTCACGCCTGCAGCTCACCGGGGTAACCCCCTTGCCTATGCACCAGAAGCAGGAGGTAGGGATTTGAAGCCCTTCAAGTTGAAGAAAGAACCGAACAAGGGTTGTGGGGATATGTTTTCATCCACTGGGCTGTGCCGCATGACATGCACGCTGCTACCATGGTCTTCGGAAGGTCCTCAATCAGTCAGTGTGTTTTAAGGGCTGTGTAAAAAGAAACACCACACAACCCCTCAGCATATTTGGAGTGCCAAATTCCTGGGTCTTAACTAGCTGAGACATATGTTATGTGCTGAGCTGTTTAATCCCACCAGTACTTGCACATGCAGGGCTGTAACTGGGGCAGCTCAGGGTGAATTTTCAGAACCAAGATACAGTACTAGGTGCCTATGTTGGGTTCAAGGCTACACGGTCCCTCACCACCCACACCCAGCATGTCCTCTGCTGTGTTGGTGACACTGTCTATGCAGTGCTGTGATGAGCCAGAGCTGGGAATCCATCTAGGCCAAAGATGGCCCACAAAAAAGTAGAGTTGTTTTTGACTTTGATCGGTTCATTGATGCAGTTCACTGGTCAACTGAGTATCTTGCTTGGCCTTAGAGAGGGCACAGTACTGGGAAAGGCACACAAGCACAAGAAAAGGAGGGGTTGTTAGCTAGCTGTGCCACTAGTGAACAATAAATGCTCGTGCTTCCTTGGGCCTTGACCCCTCATGCCCATTTCCTATTTAGATTTTATCTCCAAAAGCTGAGATGTGTGACCTTCCAATATGGAAATACAGATGGAAACTAATATCCTGACTTTTTTGAAAAACAGTAAACTTTCCTTAAAAGTATGAAACAATTTATATTTGTTTATTACTTATATCATTACCTCTCAATCTGTTTTTTCATACTTTCTAAAATAGTCCCTCTGAGTTATAATGATCTATACTGTTGACTTCTTGAAGCACCTTCCTTTTCCTGTTTGGACTTATTTAAAGTATCCTGAGGATGACACTTAAAATCACAGCAGTCTAAACAAAGTATCAAGGAAGTGTCGGGGGAAGAAGGCAGGGCTTTGACTGGCAGACACAACTGTGAACGAGGTGTTAATTACACAGGAAAACATGGAATATGTTGGGAAGGCAATTTTATCTCCATTTACACGATGAGCTAAAATGTGATTTATGACATATTGCGAAGTCAAAACTCGACAAACTTCTGAAAAATCAGTTATAAAAAAATAAAAATTGGAGGTAGTTATTTTTCACTGTAATATATTAATTACCAGAACACTTGCTCAGTGAAACCCAGAACACTTGCCCTACCTTTTATCCAATCATTGTATTATTAGTCATTATACTATGTACCATGTATGCAAAAAACCTGTGGAACAATCACACAGACTGGTATGAAGCATCAGCTTTTTCTAGAGGAACAAAAGTCCCTTTTTTTCCCTACAAGCACCCTTCTAAACTGTCTCATGTTTTAACACAGAAATATGTAAAAGGCTACTAACTTTCAGCAATGCCTTTCAGATACAGAGATTTAAATGTTAGGGATGTACACAGCTCCACCTGCTTGCCAGCACTCCTGCTTCCTTACGACTTCCCAGCTTCAGTAGGAAAAAAGTTAAAATATATAGTATAGTAAAAGTACAAGTAGAGAAAAGGAGTTTATGTTTTTGTTTAGGATAATTAAAACAATTAGAAGAATGTTTTTGATAAGCCCATTATGGCCTTGCCTTGAGCAGATCATGAGCCAGATTGTGACTAAATATTTACTGTTTGACTCTGAGTCTTCCTTCTGGCAAGAAAGAAGAAGTGAAAAACATCTTGGTGTCCTCTCTGGTTCATGGAGAGGGCTTAGCGGAGAGGCACAGTTCCCATCTCCTGCTCAGAAACTGGTCTCAGCAGCCCCGTGAGAGCTGTATTCACTGCCTCGTGGGGGCTGTGCATGGGGTAGGCAGCCGACACAGGGAGGCCCATTACATTTATCTAGTTGAGTTCACTGAGCAAATATTGAGGTTATAAAACCACTCAAAATATAAATAAATAGTCTAGGCATCACACTTCCTTTAACTAAACAAAAAATGCAATACCACCTACACTCACTTAAAAAAGAGATAAGCGCTGTCAACAAGTTGTCTAGTGCTACTTACAATACCTGAAGAAAAGAAAACCAAAAGAGTTGCTGGTTATTTCCTTTGTGCTGCATGTATTTTTGTTGGCAATCTATGTGATAAGAAGTTGTCTAAATGTTACCAATACTGTATCCTGTCCCCTTGGCTCATGAAATACCCGCCCTCAACTAATTCGGACAGTCGGCTACTATCCTTTTTTCTATAAGACAAACTTCAGCTACGATACACACACAAATCATTCCAATAACTACTTGGTCAGGGGGAAAAAAAGATAAAATATTAAAAATAAAATAAATAATAAATTATATGCTTCAGCAAACTCCAGCTGAGTGCCTAGATGAAGTATGCAGTCAACTGCATTCTTAATTCCTCTCTTCCTTCACCTTGTTAATCAAAATGACTTGACGAGCTTTGCCTTACATTAGATGGAAAGCTGTTCAAAAGAGAGGCTCTGTGCACCCTTCCATATGCTTGTGCTCTGATTCTGACTGCTGCCCCTGGGCACCGCTGCAGGTCCAACACACAATGCTAGAATTCAAAAATCTATATTGTAACCCCCTGCCATTTCATGTTGCATCCATCTATTCGCATATCTCTAACTATAGAAGAGTAAGATTGCTAATCCTAGTGACTAAAAACAAACTGCGAATTATTTTAGGATAAAATCAAGCGCAGTTATGTAGGAATGCTGACATGATTTATGGAATTAATAATTTAAAGAACCCATATTTGAGCGTGAAGGGAAAAGTTCTTAGAATAAGCCCATGTGAATTTTCAAGGGAAACCTCTAATTAGCAGTTCCTGAAACACATCATCACATTTCCAAACAGGAACTAGTTCTAGAGAAAGTAGGAAGCTAGGCTTTAAAGTCTTAACTACTGTAGTTATTATGCAAGATTAATGGGGGTTTATGTAACTTGTTTGCCAAGCTAAACTAAGATTGTCTTGAATAATCCTCAAAATCAGACTGACAAAGGGACAGATATACCCAAAGCAGGAGGCAGGTGGAAAGTAAAGACCCTTGTCACAGAGTGCCCAACCCATGGACACCCTGCCAGCCCCTTGGGCACCTAAACACAGCTGTGCGAGTGGAGCGCTGGGCAGTTAAAAGACTGTTTCGCCACATGCCCAAAGTTGCCACCAAGCAGCCAGACAAGCCCCAAAGCCTACGTTAACTCAGAGTACAGAAAAGAGGCTTTTCTTTGTCTCAGTCCTCTAAGCTGGTACGCCCAGTCCATATAAACTTCCCAGTTTTCCCTGTCTGTAGTCACAAGCAGAGCTCCGACCAACTCTAACGCAGGGAAATCCAGCCCAGCCCAAAGCTGGTGACAATCCTGTGCTCCATGGTTTACCAGAAAAAGCTTGCCAGGCTGCCATTTTAGGGGAACGAATGCGGACATCACATGGCAGCATCAGTAAGAAAGCCAGTTCAAGAGCTCATTGGAAACAGATGATTAGAACTAATCACAAACATCAAAACAATCGCCCATCCACCCCAGTTATTCAGCAGTGCATATCTACCGATTGGTTGTGGGACAGGAGATGGTTCTCCAGGATCCAAGTCAATGATTCGACAGGTCACAAAGTGAAAATTACAGATCTAGAACAAATGCACAGTCCAAATACAGTCATTATCTTCCGTTGTACATTTAGCCAAAAATTTGGTAATATTTAAAGAGGGCTTTGACATTTAGCCACCTGACTGCACAACTGCTGTTCATAAGAGTTTTGTCATTAACTCTGGTAGTGTCACAACTGCGCAAGTTTTTTTTCTTCTGAATCCTTAGAAATGTTACAGTTTGGATATTCTTTTCCTAAATTGGAAATCTATGCTGCAGTCAATGAAACCTTTTTAGCTTTAGTAAAACAGCGTTGGGACTTGAATGTATAATTCCTTCTTCAATCCTATTAACCTTGGCCTTGAGGATGTATTATGGTAACCAGTGTATTACAAATTAATCTCTGTATTAAATGTTAAACCTGAATCAACTCACAGGAAATAAGGCTGAAAGGCAAGAAACTAAGCCGTTTGCATAAAACAAGTGAAAGTCTGCCCCTCATATCCCACTAAAGCCTTTCATAGAAACACGTCTCAAAGAAGAATAGAGCACACAGACCCTAATCTGCTGTTTTGGAAGAGAAGTCACTAGGGAGCTCCTGACTAATGCAGAAGCATTCCTGCGCTCAACCTTGGCTTTCTAGTTTTAGGAATGGTTTCCAATAAACTCTAGTTTCTTCATTTTTGTATTAATAAAATACTAAAAGAGAGTGTCTAGCCACACTATATAATATTATTCAAATACATTTAACAAACATCAAAACCAGTCCTTAAAGAGGCATAGCAGTGCCAAGAACTGGAATGCTACAACCTATTTTGCCAACAAATCCCTATGCAAAATCCATCACAATTTTTCAAGTGTATTCACAAAAGCGTATTTTAAATTCAGAATCACTTGTAGAAATAATTTTCAACTACATTCACATATTTTTATAATGAACACCTTAATTTTTAATTATGAGAAATGATTTTCTATTCTTTCGTGTTGCTACACCTTTTGCTAAGAGACATTAAAAGAAATAACAATAATAGAGCACTGGAAGGGAGCCTGAAAGTTCTAAATGGGATCTTAAATGTGGAATAATTTCTGCTATTCCATTAAAATTTAGATTTAAATTTCTTCACTGGAAAATAACAAAGAACTTAAAAAAGGATGGAACTGTTTTCTAATTGACAAATCTGTCTTCAACATTCTAAATTAGAACCTCTTTCATCACATTTTTAAATGCCAAAGTGAGAAAAATAGATTATTTTTTTTTAAGCTGTATCTAGCTGTAAACTATCTTACCAGTTATTTACTTTGCTTTTAAGGTAGAGACATTCTGGTAGAAACCCTGAAAATTATTTCTCTCTTTTACGTTAACCACTTTTAGACTGTTAAATACCTGAGTGAAGGAACTTGCAGCACTCCAATTTAAAGATAAAATCCGACTGGAGCTTTACATACTTAAAAACAACTTACATCAAAGTCAGGAAGGACTGAGAAGATTAAAAGAGATTCCAAAACTCCAGAGCTGTAGCTGTGAAAAATACTGTTTGCTCTGTGCCAGGAGCCTGACCTACTATGCAGTAATTATCATTGCTCTGTAAAGCTTGTTTTACAATTGGTTGAGTATAACATTTACTCACTGAACTCGAAAACAAATTATGTCAAAGAAATATTTAAGTTCTATAAATCAGATAAAGGCAACCTGAATTTAAATTAATTTTGATGTCACTCTAAATAATTACATTAAGAAAATCTAATAGCTCCCTGGCCCGTTTATTTATTTAGGAAGATTTTCCACTGTGTCATAATAATTTTATTTGTGACTGATTAGAAGAACTCATAATCTCAGAGAGTAAATTGATTATTAAATAAGGCAAGTGCTGCAATTTCACAAAGTCCCTCCAAACGCATAATTTTAGAGAAATCAATGCTGAAACACTGGATATGACAACCCAAAGGACTCTCAGTTTTATGAGGTGTTTAATTTATTACTAAGATAATGCTAAAATAACGTCCTCTTAAGTGAAGTATTTAGTATTATAAACACAACAATTGGAAATAAGGAAGTTGTTTCAAAAATATTTGCTTCGAGACACCTGCACCTGCAACTTCCCAAGAAATACAGAGTCAAGAATACAGCTGTGGTATCAGAGCAAGATTTGTAAATGTTTGAACTGAATTCATCACTGGAACCAGAGAAACCACATCAGCCTAATACATGTGAAACATTCCAAAATATCCTACTAATCCGTAAAAATGAAGTTGTTGGCAGCTATGCTGAGAATAAGCTAGAATTGTCTGGGTTGTAAGGGACCTCCTGAGATGATTTAGTACAATCCTCCTCCTCCTCAAGAAGGATCAATTATCCAGGACTGTACCTACTTGACTTTTGAGTATTTCCACAGGAGAAGACTCCACAACCTCTCTGGACAACCTGTACCAGTATTTGACCATTCTCACAATAAAAAAGTGTTTTCTTGTTTTCAGATGGAATTCCCCATTTTTTAATTTGTGCCCATTGCCTCTTGTCCTGTCACTGGCTACTGCCAAGGAGAATCTGGCTCCCTCTTCTTCATTCCCTCACATTAGGTATTTTTACACACTGATAAGATCCATACTGAGCCTTCTCTTCTCCAGGTTGAAGAGTCCCAGCTCTCTCAGACTCTCCTTTTGTGAAAGATGATGCAGTCCCTTTAACCTGCTTCGTGGCCCTATGCTAGACCTACTTCCTTGACATGGGGTCACCAGTGCTGAGCAAAGAGGAAGGATATTTCCCCTAACCTGCTGGCAATCCTCTTCCAAATGCAGCCCAGGTTATTGTTGGCCTTTTTTTGCCACGAGGGTGCATTGCTGACTCAGTCTTCTTCTTGTCCAGGTTCTTCACAAAGCTTCTTCCCAGACAGTTTGCTTCCAGTGTATATTGCTACCTGAGGTTATGGCTCCCTAGATGCAGGATTTTGCATTACCCCTTGTTGAACTTCATACGCTTTCGCTTGCCCCAGTTCTCTGCAACGTTCTGCCCCATTGCCCAGGTTGTTAATGAAGATGCTGGACAGTACTGGCTGCAGTATTGAGCCCTGGGGTACACCACTAATGACTCGTCTCCAAATGGACTTTGTGGCACTGATCACAACCCTCTGGGCCCAGTTGTTCAGTGGTTTTCAATCCACCTCACTGTCCACTTACCTAACCTGTACTTTGTCAGCTTGTGTATGAAACTGAAGTTATGGGAGATAGTGTCAAAGGCTTTGCTAAAGTTGAGGTCAACAACATCCACACTCACCTATCCACCAAGCTAGTCACCTCATTGTGGAAGGCAATGTAGTTGGTCAAGCATGATTTCCCCTTCATAAATCCATGCAGACTATTCCAATCACCTTCTTCTCCTTCAGGTGTTTGGAAAGGGTTTCCAGAAGGATTTCCTCTATCACATTCCCAGGGACTGAAGTAAGGCTTACTGGGCTGTAGTTCCCCGTATCCTCCTTCTTGGTGATAGAAGTGATATTTACTCTCTTCCAGTCTTCAGGACCCTCTACCAGTCATGACCATTCAAAGATAACCACGAGTAGCCTTGCAATAACATCAGCCAGCTCCCTCTGCACTTGCGGATGCAAGCCATCAGGCCCCATGGTCCTCCATCTGAAGCTGCCTGAGTGCAAGAGTCCAACAGCAAACAGTTACTTCAGTAGCACTTGAGTCCTGTCCCTTGTGACCATCATCATTAAGGATGCATATGCTGGACAAAGTTTGCTGGTGTCTTCTTTGTGCATGAACTGCTGTGCGAACTGCTACACGTCTGTTGGCTGCTTCTGTTATCATTGCACAAACTGCTGCATCACCTGGCTCTTATACAGTCTTCTTCCTGCAGACACCCTTTGATCAAGGACAGCTGATGGAGCTCGTTAGAAGCTGCTAGAGCTACCCTTACCTTAGCCTTACGTGGCAGCAGCAGGTACCCTCAGTTTCCGCCAAGGTTTCCCAGAAGTGCCCAAATCCCAGAAAAAGTCCTCAGAAGCTCAAGAAGATACCAAGAAGGTCTCAAAGAAGTAGAAACTGCTGTGTATGTTACCTCCGTGCTGGGCCTGGCTTTTCTACAGGCCAACTGAGAATGAAAAATGACCATTTCTACTTTTCACAGTATAGCTGCCTAAACCAGTTGCTTAGATAATTTGCATTAAGAGATTTTTTGGAATTCACTAAAATATTATATTAAAAATTAAATAATTTTCAGAAAAAAAATAGTATATATCAAAAATGCATCAAGTTCCGGGAAAACCCCTGCTACAAAGATATCCAACGGAAATTAAGTATTAATTTCCAAAACCTTTGGAATGATATCCTGAAAATATAAATTTCACTTCACTGCATTTAACATAGTAAAGGCAGAGTCTAGAAAACTCCATGCAGTCTTTTATTATAAATAGTAGAAATTTTTAAGTACAGCAACATGACAAAATTATTTCAAGACATTAGAAAATTCTTTACATGGGGAGCTGAAGGACCTTAGTTGAATTTTCTCAAAAGTAAATGGGGTGGTGATTTGATTACAGAGGAAAAACTTTAAATATCTCTTTAATGTAAAGCAGACATTAAAAAAACCCAGTTGTTGGAGACTTAAACTACATGCCAAGTGTAAAACAAAAAGCACATTTTGAAATGTGGGATTGACAAGAAACACTGGAACAAAGAAACCAAGGAGACTTGTGAAGTCTCTTGTCTTTCAGGTGGAAACTGTACTTCTGTGAAAGATATACTTAACTAAAGTGCAGGAATATTGAGAAAAAAAATGATACAGTCCTGCATAACACAGGAAGCCAGAAAGATGGCGTAGTTGTCCACTGTGGTTTAAATTCCACACAATGCTAGGTTAGCACCCAATCTTTCTATTTTTTCTTGATCAGTAATATTGGACCAGGGACTTTTCTGAGCAACGTGTAATTACCTTCTGAAGCTCCTGATGTCATTCCGAGCACTGGTGTAATAGTATCAAGTTGCTGCAGCAGTAACATGCTGCTCTGAATGCCTGAAGCCAACAAGATGGACACTGAAAAATTATGTATGAAGGTAATACCCACAGAATGGTCTAGCATCTGTCATCACAGGAATGAGGAAAAGGGAATCAGGAGCTGTCTCTACTGGCCCACTTCTCCTAGTGACCAGAATTAAAAACAAAGGCTCTCACTTAGCAACGCCTCATGTGTAACAAAACCACTTCACTAAAGATAAGAGAGATAAAAAATTATACGAGTCACCAGTGGCAGAACAAGGAGAAACACCGGTCTTTTTGGAAGAACAGCAAGGATTTGAGGACTCCTTTCATCCAGAGGAAAGCACAATGCTGGCTAAGACTGTGAGTGGAAGTGAGTACCATGACAAAAACAGAAACATAAGGGCAGTACACGCTCATACAAAATTTAACTAAGTTCACTGAAGAGATTGTCATGACAAAAAAGACCTTTAAGTGAGGTATTTCTCAGTTTGGTTGAAGAATCAGAAATAAGTTCACTGTATGGACTCTGGATATGGACAGATTATCATGTAGTCACTACTTCTTCTGCCATAACCATTATGTTCCTTTTCTAAGTAACACCCTAAATAAGGATGCACCATGTATGATGAATCACTGAATATCTTTTATTTTGGCAGAGCTACAACAAATTCTAAGTAGCTAAATGCTTCTTTTGTGTAGATACAGAAGCATGGTAGTAAACAGAAAGCCAATTGCTTCACCTTAGCTCACAACTCTGTTCCTCCTTTTTTATTGCTCTGCAAAGGAAACAAGCTATTTAAGTCTGCAGATCATTATTTGTACTACCTCATTGCTCAATAAGGTTGCTCTGTTCTCCTGCATAAGCCAGCTACATGCAGAATGAGACGACATAACAAAGGAGATGAGAGGAAAAGGTGCCACAATAGGTGGAGAAAGAATGGGAACTAATGTGTTTACTTGTATAAACGTAACAAATATACTTGCTAAATACTGGACTGTTAATGTGTTTGTTCATTCAGAAAATAAATATTTATACATTTTGCTACTACATCAGTATGAAAGAAGTAATATGCATAAGAATCCAGTTTTTATTTATCATTGCACTAGTTCTTCTCCATGACTGCACCACTTCAATTTTTTAGTGAGTTTGGAATTTTCTCTTAAGCAAAGCCAAAAAATAGAGCATGCATCCTCATACAGGATCCTTTCACGCTGCACAGATCTAGTCAAAGAGCTTTGAAGGCTTCATATCTCTCATTCTGAATGACCTCCCTACAACACATTTCTGTAAACACATCACATTACTGTACGCTATTTTCTGCAAACTCTTTTTTCCTTTGGGATATCTGGAAAGCATCCAGGGAGACCAACTCAGACAGAATACATTTCACACACTTCTGTCATCAAGTTCCATGGCTGACTTATTTGCGTACCATCGTTTAAACGTGTAAGAACCTAAATTGCTCTTTGACGTGGGAACAAGATCATATCCCAGCATGATCATATAGTAGTAATACATTGGATCACCAAGCCAGAGAAAGTGACATATTTATTATTTTAATAACCACATGTTGGCTCAAATGATACCATGTAACTCTATCTACAGCATATCCATTGGACAAAAGCTGTTACCACTTTATTTGAAAGAATGTATTGATCCCCCTTTGCTCTTGAAATGAATAACCTGCAGCCATCATCTAATTCTGTGATGTAAATTTGCACTTGTAAGCCAATTTCACATATATGTCAATAAGTATTTTAAAGTTGGCATAACTTTGAACTAAAAATCTACAATTCAGTTACTCTTTATGTTTATTATAATTATACAATGATATATAATTCTACTTATTCTATTTCCATAATTATTATTATATGTATTTTTACTATGCAATTTTTGATGCCGATTATTCCTGTGAGGTGAAAGAAATACTATTACCCAGACTTATTCCTCTTAATAGCGGTACATTTGTCCTAGTTCCCTCTATAGTGAACGCATGGAGATGGGTGCCTGCTCTGGGACAGGGTCCCACCTTTGGTATTTCTTAGTAGTTCTAATACTAAACTCCGATCTTGGATGGTACAATAAAATCCCACTTAAAACACTCTGACAATCAAAATGCATGGCTCAGGCCAGTTCCAAGAAGGAATGGCTTTTTTCCTTCCCTTTCTATCTCATTTAGATGCTCAGAACTTCCCCGAGACACTAGTTCTAACATGAGCCTTCTACATGTTTCTTTGTTTTTGACAATATCACAATTAACACTGTTCGTTTCCCTCAGTTCCTTATATCTTACTTTAATGTGTGTTGAGTGGCCTCTAACTTACACACTTAATGATTCTCCTCTCAACTCCTTATTAACCTAAGCCTAATTTTCAAAGGAGTTGAACACTTAAAAATGCTGCTGAGGTAAATGTGAATTAAAACTTTGAATATAACAAGTACAATGTGAGTAGAAAGTTTAAAAGTAATTCAGGTTCTTAAAGCGTGGCGTCCAAATTGAATAGATACTTTCAAATGTTTTGGAGTGTTTTGGGTTTTTTTTCCTAATATGTTACAGTTACAGTCTGCAAAATGGGCATAATATTACTTTTATGGCTGAACAATATGTTGAAGAAAAATCATCAGTTAGTTACACAATCAATATTATGCTTTAATCTTCAAAAGACAGTTCATGACAAAAGCAATAACTTCATATAATGTGAAAGATTTGGAGGATCTGCTGGAAGTAGAGCAGAGGAATATGACACCTATAATTTAATAAAAAGGAATATTTAATAGTCATTAAACGTGCACTGTCCAGTTTGTCATTAAACAGAGCAGAGATCTTGCTACGAACAGTATATTACTGTGTAAGTAAATGTATTGGAAACTGCAACTGCACATGAGAGTTGAATTAAGATTGCAAACTATGTTATTAAAGCTTGGGCGGAGGTGGCCAGCAGAAAGTGTATTGTTGTGAGCATCTCACTGGTAGAAAGATAAAGACAGATGCTGAGGCTCTACAGTCTGCTGTTCCCATTGTTTAGCTCAAGGCAACTGTGTGCATGGCCGAGATTATAAAACAATCAGCTCTCCTGTTTTTATAGATATTGGAGTGAGACAGCAGTTCAATTTTATGTGCGAATAGGAAATGTCCATGATGAATGCATCAAGCCCCTAATTCCCACTGCAAAATGTAAAAAAAAAGTATTTCCAAATTCACTCATCCACCGTTATATATAATACAGTGTGTTAACTCTGAATCTTTGCCTCAAAAATGAAGAAGTGCAGAGTGATTTAGAACTGTTCTTAAAGGAGAACTAATAAACTGTGTGTTTCTGCAGATCCAATACTCCACAGAAAAACACTTTCAAATATGCTAAAATTGGATATCCATAGCTTTTCAGTATCTTGGATATTTAATTGCTTAACAGTAAGAGCCATAGTAATTATAAAATCCTTGATATCATGTTAATATGCTAGTAAATATGCTTTAATAACAGATTCATGACATAAATTTTGATTCTCCCTTACTACATTGACATTTTCTGAACAGATTCTCAATCTTTTCTATGAAACTCAAATAACCTCAGCTTTCAAATTTTCATGTTCAACTTAAGTGAAATTTAGTATTATTTTTATAACTTAGGAAAAATATAAAACATAGCTTTGGGACCTACACGTTATTACTCATTTTGTTCAAGAACTGGTCTTCTGTTATTATTATTACTATTACTAGAATCATTAAACTGGCCTTTAATAACTCACTGTAGTTGACTAAGATCAATGATGAGTAACACTAAATCCTTCAACTTCAGATAATTTAACTGAGATGCTAAATACCAAGATGCCTAAACAGCCAAGAATTATTGAGAGACCCAACTTCAAAACCACAAACTGGGCACAATTTAGTTCATCAAAATATTGAAATGTTTGAGTCTGAACATCTTCCCAAACTTCTAAGAGCAGACTAGATTATAAACTCTCAAAACGGAATTATTTCTTGCGATACCACAATCATAAACATTCATTACCCGTTCTACTGAACTACCAAATTCTGTAAGTCAGGGAAAACAAAAGCATAACACAGAAAAAACAGTCAGTCAGTTACTTATTATATTAAAATTGTGAATAACCAAAGGTTTATTGCATGTCTTGGGCATAATCTCTTCCCCCCCAACCTCACGCTCCCCTTACTGTATCTCTCTTCTTTGTATATATTGGTTGGGCTCTGACATTTGCATAAAAGCATTTACAACAAAACTGGGGTCACTAGTACTTGTTTCTATTAATATTTTAGATAATGACTCTAAATTAATATTTTTATATATCTTAGATGTAGTAAGGTATGGTCTTATCCCCACAACAGAATGAAAACTTATAAGGATTTTTAATATTCTTTCACTTGAAATTACAGCAGAACCATGTTGCACAAATGACAAGATCTACATCTGTGCTGCCAGTCATTAAAACACTTTAGATAGTTGAAATTGTTAAATCTCCTTCAACTGAAGAGAAACCTCAAATGCCAAAGCTCAGTTTGTTGTCAGCGTGCTTCATACTCAGCTGCTACCTTCCCAGTTTTTATTAGTGCTTAGAAAGAAGTCACACATCAAGGTCAGTTAGCACACTCACCAGTTGTTCACCAAGTTTACTCACCCTTTGACCTTCTTTGCCAGGTGGACCTTGGGGACCCTCCAATCCTGGCAAACCCTGAAAATACAAACATTAAACAAATATAACGTCCAGTGTTATTTTCAACCTTTATTATTCTCTAGAAGTAAGACTAAGCCAAAGAGCCAGATGTCAAGACCAAGCATTTATTTCTAATAATAAAAATAGATTATTCATAATAAATTCTTTCAGGATAATTTCATATTCAGAGAGAAAAAATGCAAACAATAATTCTTAATTGCATTCTTCCATACCTAGGCTGCATCATTTGGAAAAGAAGAGGTAAGTCAGCACTACTTAAGCATCGTTATATTTAACTATGGTGTTATTTGAAAAGTGATTTATCTTGTTAAGTTGGGATGCCATAAGAAAAAAGAAAAAAAAGTTATAGTAAATGAGTGACAACTTACTCTAGAACTCAAATTCAAATATAGGCACTGAAGGGGGAGGGGAAGGGAAGGGAGGGGAGCGAAAAGGGGACTAAATATAGCAGAAGGCCTTATGCTGGCTGCATTGTAAGAACCAGCCCTGTGCAGCTTCCTCTGAGCCTGGCTCAGCTTTTCAAACCCCTTCAGACCCCTTTGCAGTCACAGACGGAATCACAGACTGTTTCCAACACTTTGGGGCTTTAATTTTATATCTGATTAACGGACAATATAATCATAAAGCCTTCAAATAACAGCTCTGTACTTAGAACAGTGCCTCTGCCCTTTACTTTATGAGTCACCTTGGAAAATAATTTTTAGAAAAAAACTACTTCGAGGAAGCCATCCAATTTCCATTATAGCAACACGAAATATGAAATCACTTTCAATGTAATCAGCAAAGAGCACTGAACAGTTCTACTTTGTATAATTAGAAAAAAAAGGGTTTGAATGTAATATTGTATATTCTTACAGGGTATCACAAAATTATAGCACTTATGTTTAGGTTATTGAAGAGTTTGAAATACTAAAATTTAAATTCTTAACCATACTCAGACTCAGGTATTGCTTCAGCTTGAGTTATGTCTTTGGTCAAGTTCTGAACTCCTTATTTAGAATCAATTACACACGTTTATTGCCCCAATAAGGGTAAACTGAAACCCCCCGAGAGTCATGTTTTTAAAAAGTGTCCAGATTTCCAGAAATTAATGTAAGAAGTTCTGGTTTGATCTCTAATTCCCAAGATAAACTTGAGAAAGTAAGTGGGCATGTCAAAGCTGCTAGCTCATATATCTTCAAGGGATGTTTTAAGTTGATTAGAATGAAGTCTGACTTCAATTTTTAATAAAAGTAGACAGTTCAAGAGTTTTCCTGTTTCTATCATTTCTCTACTTTCAAACACTGAAGCTAGAAGAGTACCTCAGGCAGCGTTTCACTAGAGCATATTTCTCCTTTCACTTCAGTTTATGATGTAAACAAGATAAGGTTTAGGATCTTTTACAAAATGATGGGCACCATTTCCATCTTTCCCCAAAAGTTTGGGGAAACAGAATATGCATGACAATGTTGTGTCCAACAAATAAATCATGGTAAGTTAATTACAGTGCAGTTATGCAGCTTTTACATGCACAGACCCATAAAGCAGTATGTGAATGTGACCACTGCAAACCTTCTCTACTTTTTCATCAAGGTAGTTTGGAACTTGCAGAGAATTCTGTCCGTCCAGTTGTTAGCAATATTCTACCTTTGTAGAGAAATTCTGGGAATTCAGGAAGAGGTGGAGTTTTGTTTTGTTAATATTTCATTTCTAGTGACAACTTTGTGCAGAGGAATGAGATGAGAACCTGTAAAGTCTGTTTTATGGAGGAGGAAATACTTAGCCTCATGTATCTGTACAATAAGGCTCCAAAGGGACAAAAATTACACAGGAATGTAACTGCACAATAATGATAATTAATAGCCAACAATTTTGTCCAAGACCTACTTTTATTCTTTTTCTTCTCTTTACAATATTATTGTCAAGAAAAAGGAACCAGATAAGGAGGTTTATCTTCGAGGAAAGGGAGGAGAGCAGCTTACAATTGGTAACTAGGCAGGGAGGACTACCCTGTACAAGGAGCCACATCCTGACATTGAAACTGAGGTAAAAGTTCACACTAACTTCAGTGGGATCTTCGGTTTAAAAAGTGATAGGACAACATGGGCCATGTTAACTAACACGGCTGTAAAACTGCCGTTGGAAATGGTAACGACTTAGCAATGCTGCCCCTGTTCAGCATTCACTGGATGAGATCCTGGAAAAACAACTGAAGAAGAAACCTGCAGGAGTAATGAAAATGAAAACTTCGAAACAGTGAAATCTCTCTAAAGGGATAAATAAAACATCCCCTGTTGAACTCCTATAAAACTTGGCAATGAATGTAACAGTTTAGCACAGAAAAGAAGTATGTATTTGTAGGAAGGCAGACCAAAGTACCTACTTAGGTCTTATCCCTATCTGATTCCTGGAGATCTCCCTTTGGAGATCAAAGATCACATTCTCCACTCCCTCAAACCACAGAAGGCACAGCGGGTAGACAAATCCCACAAAAGGAGCCCACCATCAGAGACAGAAAGGGATAGAAATGGACTGAATGTGGCCTCATAGGATATGCCGTCGATTCTGTTGAAAACATTTATGTCAGAAGGCAATCTATTTTACCTGTACCATCTCCCCAGGTAAAAAACAGCCAAAGCAATTAAAATGCATCACCCTCATAGTCTTGCACTGGCGAAAGGATGGGTATGGCGATGAGCAAAAGGAGGAAAGGAGGTGTAGGAATAGCACAAGTGAGATAGAAGAACAGCCTATTCCCACATCATCAGACTGGTACGAAAATATAATGCATCCTTACAGGTGGCCTAATATGCACAGAATTTTTGTGACTCTGCCAGGCCACCTCTGAGGTTGGACGGTGGCACCCTTCTACCTACTTCATGGAGAAGCGAACTAAAATAACGCACACAGTTTTTTGGGCTTGTACCTGCCCTGGGCAAGGCAAGCCCCTTGGAGTTATGTGCCTGAAGGAGCTGAGGAATGTGAAGTGTAAATGTCTCGAACACTACCATGCAGCTTGGGGGAAAAAAAGTCAGTAAACTGGAGATGGGCTCAGGTGCATCTGAAACTTAGAAAATCTATTACAATGAGTGAGGATGGCGATGAAAAGGGATAAATTCTGACGCACAGGCAGGCACAAGTAGGCTGTACATAATCTTGAATGTTAAGTTAAGAACAGAAACTTGTGAATTCCTTCATAAAAGGTAAACCACAAAGGGAAGTGTCGGCAAGGGAAAAGATGCTGGTTGTGAAGCTAGATAGAGAAAAAGCAAGCATACTATGAAGCACAAACTCACAGATATTTAAACAAAATATCGTCAACACTTAGACTCAGCTTTAGTCAAGGGAATACAGGAAAAAATGACAGGTTTAAAAAATGCTATAGTAGCATAAGTGAGCTTTTAAAAGAACTTGCATCTCATTGAAAATATCTGTAGGAATTAACATTTTAATACTTACCAGTTAATAATTTTGCAAGTATAAGGAAAGAAACGCTACAAAGCATTATTAAACTTGAGATGGTAGAAGAAAAATGTGTTTGGAAGTGATAGAAAAATCAACTAATAGTTCAGCCAGCTAAGCTGGTTTAAGTTTCATAAGCTATCAATTTAAAATGTATTAGTTGGCATGTAGCTATCAGAAGCCCTTAATACAGAAGGGCTAAAATCCTGTCATGTGACCGTGTGGGTACAGGAACATGTTAAAATGCCTGATACATCATGACAAGCATCCGCAGAGACACGGTGGGGACCTGGTTCATAAATTTAATAGCTCGGAATAACTGCCTAATAGCACACTCTGAACAAAAGCAAAGCATTTATTGTGACCTCTTCATGAATTAAAATAAAAAAAAAAATCCAACCAAAAAAATCCCAGCTGAAGTGGAAGAGTGAAGTTACTTAACGTTGTTATTTGTATTACTTCCTCGGGAAGCTAATGGCTGATGCCAAAAGTATTTAAAAAATATGAGACAAGTAAGTATATTTTCGGTATTCTGAAATTTGTTTCAAAACACAGCTGAAAGGTTTTGAAGCAGAAGGCTAGACAGCTGCCTTATGCACTCACAGGTAGTGTTGCTGAAGTGGATTCTGAGCAATGCAGCCTTTCCTACTCAACACAAATAAGAAATATAATTTAAATGCTAACAATAAGAAGGCAGGTCTAATTAAGGCACAAAAATTATTTTATTATAGACCTCTACAGACTGTTTTCTGTGTTCCATACATAAACTACTCTCACCCATTTTTTTCCTCACTATGAATTCCAGCAAATGTATGACTTCAATTTTTATGGAATAAATACTACTAGACAGGGAGAAAGTGCATGTAGTTTAGTTAGGTGAGTAAAGCAAAGAAAGAGACAAACCCTAAATTAGGTACACAGAAACACCTCTTGGTAGTGTAAGCATAGGTCATTTTTTTATCATTTGAATAGGTCAGCTTTTATAATGATAAAACTTGGTACTTTAAAAAGACTCAGCTATAACAGACATTATTTCGCCAAGCGATTTGTAAATAATATGTTTATAAATAGAAAGGTATAGCTCTACCGAAACAAAATCAACAGAGAATTTTTTTTATAAGCAAACTGGGGGGCAAATCCCACTGCAGGGGCTTGATCTAGTTCTTCGACACAAAGTTCTCACCAGGAAGAAGCAAAGCTGTCACACGTTGATGAATTACGTATGTAATGATCTCTCTCTAAAGCCCACAAGTAGGGCAGCGTAGAATCACACAAATGAATAGTCAGGCAAAACGTGACCATGGATTTCCAGATTCCTGATATAACACAGCGTGTGATCACGGCAAACTGCTGCAGCCTGACAGACTTAAAGAGCATTCCCCAGCCACCCAAATACTGCTCATGGGATGGATGGTACTGCTATGGCTGCACTCATGCAAGAATGCCTCAGCTAGGCAGGATGCATCAAGATGCAGTTCAATTAAGGCTTAAAATAATCTACTTATCTGAAGGTGTTACCGGACAAGTTCTACTGCATAGGTCATGATTGTCACCGTGATCCTTCTAACCTGTTTTGAGGATATTTTCCTCTTTGGCCTGTTTGTACCATATCATTGGGAAATCAGTGGCTTCCTCTCGTGTAAGGAGGGGCAAGCAAAGAGCTGAAATATAAATACCTTCCCCACAATCCAGATGGCTACAGTGTTGGTAAAGATATCTTCAAGCCAGTTTACTTGCTGTAACTGTCCTGCTGCCCTACCTCAAAAGGTCAAACAGGAGGGTAAGGAAGAGAGAGACCTTAAAATACAACTATGATGGTTTCCTCTTCTTCTCCACAAGACTGTCCATCACCACCCACACAGCCCATAGACACACCTTACTGTTACAAAATTTTGCTAAAATGGGAAAAATGGCACAGGAAAACCAGAGATGGATGATTAACTTCTTATCGTATTACTTATTGTATTACTGTTTTAGTGAGGGAAATTAGATTACCACTTATTTCAAGTTCAAAGATTTGGAGCCCACGTTTGGCCTGGTATTGTTACTGCAGTAATCATACTGTTTTGCTTGGGAGTGCAAAGTGGAATATGCCATGATTTTGCTTTCGAAAGTGCTGCCAACCCACTTACTTCTGTGGGACAGGAGACAGCATTTAGCAGAAGTATTTCAGTCTGCCAGAAAACACGATCAGCTACATTTTCATGATAATTTATTACTGAAGCAAACAGAAAATACGTTCCTCACGGATCTCATTATGCTTTGTGTTTGGTCATTTCTGTAGCTCTCTCTGGTAACTTGAAAATGACTTTGCTTCAGAGGCAATCATTTCAAAGGGAAACTGGAAGACTAATTTCACAGAAGTTCACACTTTATGAATGTAGTACTTTTAATAGACGGGTTTATTTTCTAAGAAAAAAAAAAAAATCATTCTAAATCCTGAGGAGTAACTTGAAATTATTCTTTACATTGGTGCCTACTGCATATGGGACTATTCTCAAATCATTGTTCTAATAAAGGACATATAAATCACATTCATGCCAATTTAGCAGATTGCAAATTTTTTTAGAACAAATTTTCTGTAAGGCTAAGATATCAATCTTCACTCGTGCCTTCAGTATCAATATTACTGCATAAAGAAGATAAAAACCAGACTGAAACTGCTGAAACATCTTCTATTTCACTAACAGGATAATCCAGTAGGATCTGCTTCCATACTTAAAAAGTATTTTTTAAAGAAGAGAATATTTGCAAGTCATACTGTGAGAGTGAAAGATCACTATATCTGATGCAAAACAACTGAACAGTTCAGTATGTTTGTTAAATTAATACACCTCCACTAAAAAGCTCAAGTAGATAAAATTCAGGTTTTTCTTAGACAGATGTATATGGAAACAAGAGATCTAGAATGAAAATATAATCTGCTGCCTATACTTTCTTTAGTTAACTAGAATGGCTCTCCTTTAGTTTATATCATTACATGGAAAGAAAGAGAGGATAGATTAGTTGAGATGTTTACTAATGGGGGTGTGTGTCCTCTTCCTAAGTAATACAAGTTATTCAGATGATTTATTTTTCAGTGTGAGACAGGAAAGGAATAATTGAACTATGTCTGAATGCACCAAACGAATAAGTGACATTCTTAGGCAGCATTGCCGGAAGTGAGCTGCAATTTTAGCTTTCCACCAGTAACTGCCGAAGCTCCAAGGGGAAAGCTGCGTAATCTGTTGCTGATGTTTGTTTAGGGAGGGGAGAGCCAAAAGTGACGGTGGAGCTTGCCCGGGCCTGAATCTGCAGCTTCCCGCGGCCGCACTTGTGCGCCAGCTTCCTTCGGCTCGATTTAACCGGACCCAGGAGCCAACATTCCAACTATCTGTTTAGTAAGCAAGTCTTGGGGACTTCTGTCTGTGACCAACTTAAGCCTCGGCTTTCTGCGTAAACACTTGGTGCCATCTGGATGACTATTTTATAACTCCCGAAAGGGATCGGTTCGCAGGAACGTACAGACGGACGCTCGTTTTCCTCAGGAACTAAAAGCAGCGTATCAAGTGTCGAGAGGAATAGTTATCATATGTTTTACAAGAGATGGCTGCGCTACCTTCCCTCACCTGTCACTCTTCTGACACAGCACGCACAGGCTTAAGCTGGGGACACCAGAGCGGGCAAGCTGCGGAGCCAGCTGTGCCCCTGCAGAAAACAGTCCCCAGCTTCTGATGCTAAATTCCACATTTTCACAAAACCAAATGGCAAAACATTTCAATCCCTCATGTTTATTCTCGGAAGGGTCCTTGGTTACAGTACAATTTATGAGGGAACTTAAACTTTTAAAGACTAAACATATCCCTGCATAAAGTGGGCATAATTAGGGAGAAAAGTTCAAAATATATTCCCAGCATGCATTATAAGACACTTGAAAAGTATGGAAGAAAAGAGACATCTAATACTTACAGAGCAATTCAGAAAGTTAACATACCAGAGAAATTAAAAATAGCATAAGCAAAGGATGAGAATCCATCATGACTTTGGACTACTCCCATAAAACCACCACCATAACTGAGGAAAAATAAATACGCATATCTTGACTTGTGTAGTGTTAACTGACTCCATGGAAACATACAAGAAGTGTAAATCCTTACTAAAAGTGCTTAGATATGCACATATATGTCAAAGTTAGTGATCTGAGCCACTAAAATATGTTTGTATGAATAATGCAAGAATCAAACAAGTATACTTACTACTGACATTACTAATTTCAACAGGATTCTATGTAAACCCTATAAATTTTTTTCTCTTTTTTTTTTTCAGCTTAGCATATTTTTCACTACAATACTGTTTCTCTTTTTCCTCAAATTCATTGTGCAAGAATGATGAAATTGTATTAAAAAGAATTTCTCTACCTGCCTTAAAGAAATGTACAGAAACACATGGGCTGCAATTCTAACCCTAACTCTATTCACTGCAAAATGTATAGTCACACACACACTTCATTTCTTTCTGAATTCTCTGCTATTGCTGCAAGTGAGTAGTTTTGTTAAGTGTGCATGCTTTAGGATTTCAGTAGAAATTTTCTGTTAACAGACATCAAACAGGAGTAGTGAGAGCTCCATGGCTTTTTTTCAGAGCAATGAATTTTCTGATCTATGAAATTTACATTTCAAACTGATAAAATAATTTTTGTGTCTTAAAAAGCAGTGGTACTGTTTCCCCTGTTTTGCAGTTTGGGATATGCTCATTCACCTGACAGTTTGTTACAGCTGCGAGGTATTTATGAATTCTGCCATACATACTGCCTCCGAGTATCCCTCATTCCTTAGAGAGATTATAATGACCATACCTGTCAGTTGAACACTTTAAAAAAATACAACTTTTCCCTCCAAGTACCAATAACTTCATTCTTTTCTCATTTTTTCATGTTGGAGGGCAGAGCATGCTTACTGTGCTTCTGAGCAGCATGGGATTTCCTGCGCCTCAGGGATGCCCGAACCCTTTTAGATATAGGGTCACCCACACCTTTTGGACTTTCACAGGTACCAATAGCATAGATAAACAAAAAAAAAAATGAGGGTTCCTACTACTTGCTGTTACATGCTTCTGTAGATTACTTAGGGACTCTCCACAGATCAAAGGACCACCACCCAGCTGTTTGGAATGACTGCAGTGGAGCAGTCTCACCCTTTTGCCACCTTCAAGCTCCCCATGCTGAGGACAAGACCACGGTGCATGTCTGCATGTGGGAAGCATGCCCTAGTCCTTCACAAAGCTGCTGATGCTCTAGTTTATAATGAGACCAGCACATACAGTAGACCTTCTCCACCTTATTCCACTAGTGTATGATTTCTACGGAAATGCATGGGAATGGAAGAGCTGCAGAAGGCAGCAGAGCTCTGTAATGCCATCACTTCCCATCTGTCTCAATATGCAATTGCACTGGGGCAGAAGGCTGATGACCCAGGCCCAGTTGTCCAGTTTAAGCAAAAAGAAGTCACCTTGAATATTCCCTCCTTCACTGCCCCAACGCATTTTGGAGTTAGCTCTAACAGTGTGTCACTTTCACTCCTCTTCCCTCCCACCCCCCAAGCATAATAATTCATTTTGCCTTTCGACAAAAAGAAAAGAATCATTTTCACATTAGGAAAAACTAAAAATGATTGTAACTAGAGGATAAATTTATGACATTATGCATGAGTCCCAAATGAATGGAACATTTTAAAACTCTCTTTTAACAGGGTTCATAACTGGAACACTGATGTCACATTTTGGCTGTAACAGCATGAATGGTCCTGACATAATAAGTTCTCAGTCAGTGACATGTGAACCTTGATATTATCTGACCTGCTACTTATTCACAGCAAGATACAACATCTTCCTTTCATAATTATATATCGTAAGAGTCACGGCCACACAGAAGTCACACAAATAAAACAACTCTGAAGACTGGATTTTCCCCAAGCCACGACCATCATATCATTCATCCTCTTTTAGTCCTTGCCAAGAGAAGCGCATGACTATTTACAGTGGTGGAGAGAGAAAGACTTCCTGCTGGGCCATATATTCCCACAGTGTTGTAATCTGTCTTCAAGCTGCTAAACCAATTCACACTCACTCTTGTCTCTTCTCTCAGTTAGCAGCTACACAAAAAAACCCATTTCAATATGTCCGTTACTAACATGCCTCTGAAGATTAGTGTCTGCTTTCCCAAAATTTAAATGTTTCCTTTTAAAAAGTGTGAAGACAGTGGTACATCAGTGGATGTACCAGCACAGACATCTTGCTATGCCTGAATCAGCTGAACTGAAACATTTGCACAGCATTTTATCATCAAAGAAATGTAATTCTCTGACAGTCAATTTGATGAAGGTGAATCACTTAGGGTACAGAAGGAGTAAGTTCAGTCAATTTGAAAGTAGCTTCTGAATTTTGACATCATACTGATAACCTCTGAGTATAACTCTTAGGAAAGCTAATTCTCTGCAATTGCAACTGAAGACAACAAATGCATTCAAAACAGGCCCAAGATATCAGGCCTAACATATCCAGGTGCTGCTATCAGAATAGATGGAGTCATTTTTCCATCATTTCCACACAAGAAATGCTCAAAAGCATCATTCTATGGTCCTATAGCACACAGAAAATAGGCATCCTCAATTCTTTTTGCTATTTCTATTTCAGTGATCCCTTCAAGGCCTGTAAGAATCTATCCAAAGCAAGATCTACACCAATCCATCTACTTCAGTAACAACCCTAGAATCCAGGTTGTTTAATAAAAATATCTCACTGTTAACTCTCTCAACACATATTTTGACTGTATATTCAAGATCTGCCCTGTTTACCTCTAGCAAGACATGAACTGTAGCAAACAGAAACTGGCCATAATGTCTGACCTCACATATTCTTTTTAGCAGGTAAATTACAGGAAAGGGAATAAATGAATTAGTGACCAAATTTGTAACTTCCCGAGTCTGATACACAGACTTTTCCTATAAAGAAAGAAAGGAAGATAACTGTCTCATTTTTTTCCTCTGAGAACTGTAGAAACCGTAAACGCCATGATTATTGAAATACTGTTCTTTGTAAGAATCTAGTAAGTTATTTTCCATCATTTTAATGTAATATTTCTTCTTCCTTTCCAGTCTGTCTTTGTTATGCACATCTGGTCATTATGTAAGATAGAAAGATTATATAGATGTCAAGACCACAACACATAACTCTGCAAGTGTTTGAAAGGACAAATTCTAAACAAATTTCTATTCTGTGTGAAAGGAATTTCTCAGCTTCTTTTTCTGGATAGAGAAGCAGATCTTATTCTCAAATATTATTAGACATGTCCAATCACTGGAATTTAAATGTACTATAATTAAATCAATACTGAAATTATTTTAATTATTTTTATTATCAGTAGCAGCTTTATCATGTAATGCATGGAACCAGAAGCATATGACCTGTTTCATGCAAGACAAAGGTCTGTGCCTTTGTGGTACCAACAAACGGAGCGAGCGCAGGCAGGTGAGTGTGTGTTTTATCAACAGTGAATATCAAGCTAGAGTGGCTGGCAAGTAGGTGAAATGACCTGCAACCAGGGAAATATACATATATATGTGTGTGTGTACACGTGTGTTTTTGTGTGGGTGTCTGAGTGAGCAGGTCTGCACCAGCAAGCGGTATGGGTCTGTGAGCCTCGGGGCGTTGAGTAGCCAGGTGCCAGTAACGGGAAAGACCAGGAGCAAGGGCATCTACTGGTTAGGCTGTGTGTCATCTCAGCTACTAGGGGGACGCACATTGTATATGTGTATATATTTCCCAGACCATCATAATGATCAGCCAGAGAGGGTAACTGGATGAGGCTGTTGGTGCTGTTTGTAGGAGTGCCTTCTATGTGTGCTGTATATGTGTTCTCCTCCCCCTCTCCTCTGCCTTGGTGAGGCTGCACCTGGAGTACTGTGTCGGGTTCAAGAAGGACTGGGAACTGCTGGAAAGGGTACAGCAAAGGGCTACCAAGATGATCAGGGGATTGGAACACCTCTCTTATGAAGAAAGGCTGAGGCATTTGGGTCTCTTCAGCCTGGAAAAAAGATGGCTGAGGGGGGATCTTATCAACGCTCATAAATACTTAAAGGATGGGTGTCAGGAGGATGGGGCCAGGCTCTTCTCAGTGGTGCCTAGCAACAGGACAAGAGGTGATGGGCACAAACTGGAGCATAGGAAGTTCCATCTCAACATGAGGAGGAGCTTCTTTACTTTGAGGGTGGCAGAGCCCTGGAACAGGCTGCCCAGAGAGGTGGTGGCATCTCTGTCTCTGGAGACATTCAAAACCCGCCTGGACGCGTTCCTGTGCAACCTGCTCCAGGTGACCCTGCTCTGGCAGAGGGGTTGGACTAGATGATCTCCAGAGGTCCCTTCCAACCCCTACCATTCTGTGATTCTGTTTGTGTGTCTATTGGGATCACACGCTCAGCCAGATTACCAGTTGGACCTGATGGCAAGGACTTGTGGCAGCCTCATCTATCTGGCTGCTGCATGGGTCCCCACATCCTTAGCTTTCTGAGAACAGGGTCCTGTGTGTCAAATTTCAACATATGCATGCTATATATATAATATCATGACAATAGATTATTTACAATATTTTGAAAAGCATTAATTTGTTTTGCATGCTTTTACTGAAAAATGTTTTTCACTAAAAATAACAAGGGAATTCTTTCACTTTAATCAGGCTATACTATCCATACACAGAATAAGAAAACAATATTCTTGATAGTATTTGGTGGGAAACAAGATGTTTTAAACACCCTTATTTTCTTTATATTTATAAAATTCCCTTTTCCCTGCTTCAAAGTTCATATAGAAAATGCAGAGGCATTCTAAAGAGAGGTACTTTGCTCTTAAATTTAATAATGAAAGTCTTTACATTGCAAATAAGCTAAAAACCGCAACATTTCTGAGTGATTTTCTTTTGTCTGTTTTTGTTTTACGTGTACTTACGCTCAAGGCAGTTGGTCCTGGAGGTCCTGCATCTCCCTAGTTAAAACAGGAGAGCAAACAAATCACCAGTCTCTTCAGTTATACATTTTTAACCTCTAGGCATTCTAGAGGATATGCACCACTGCAGAAGTAAATTCAGTATAATTATCAAACATGCTCTGATTATGAGGATATATGAGTAAAGCAATATTCTTTTTCAGTAATGGCACAGATGTACACAGTTCACGACAGGTTAAATGGAAAAAAATGTCAGGCCTCTGCAAAAATGAATCACATCTTAAAAAAAGCAATCCTTCAAAACACATTTGCATATGTTGAATTACAAGCTGCAGCTTACATGCACAAGGTGGCCACTGAAGTCAGTGTGACAGCTCACATATGTAAAGACATCTGACTGTCTAAAATGTTCACAGAAGTAGGTCACTGAGGTATGAATCATGCTGTGGGACCTTCAGGCTCAGTCCATGGGAGCAAATCAGAGCACCCAGAACATCACATTTAACCTCCTGCTCTGAATTCCTTTCAAAAATCTGTTGTAATAAAGAGTATTTGTCTTCCATATTCACAGTTAGTCTGCATTCATGTTCTTCAACCTTTAAGCTACACAAACGGCAGCAGTGGGTGTTCACTGCACGTAGTTAAGGCAGTATGCTCAATATTGAAGAAATACCATGCACACTCACATATACGTACAACTTTACAGATAAAAAAGTACCTTTTCTCCTTTAGGACCAGCCACACCAGGACTACCAGGGTCACCTTTTAGTCCCTGGGCAAAGAAGAAAAATGAAGGTTTGTTGTCATCTGTGGAAAGTGTTGGACAAAATCCTGTAGTGCTATGAATTAGTATATACTAACCAACTAAGTCTTAAAATATTATCACGGTATTTGTACTACTATCTCATAATTATTTATTTTCATTATTTTGTGAACAGAGAAACATCTATTGAAGAGTGCATCTATCTTCAACACATAATTAAACATACAAAGCTAAACCATCTGTTGGTCCTGCTCTATTACGGCAAGTGGCGTGTAGAAATGCAAAGTTCCTTTGCAGCCCCAGCAGGTCTGTACCTTGCGTAGCCGACAAAGGTAAAATAGAATACTAGAGAAAGTACCAGTACATTCACTTAACCTCCGCCAAAATTGTGAAGGAGGCAGAGGTGGACAGAGAGCTGTGGATTCTGTGTTAAGAAGCAATACTGCGCTGGTGGGCTGCAGCAGGGTACAGCTCGGAGCTGCTGCACACCCTCCAACACTGATCTTCACCAGTGTTTGAAAAGGCAATTAAAGAAATGATCAAGTCCTTCATACCTCCCTCCTCAGTTTTAGCTTCAGCTGGAGAAGCAGATAATACTTCCTAGTTTTAAACATTACATACACAGGAATTTCACAACCGTAGAATCATAGAATGGTTTGGTTTGGAAGATTTAAAGGTCATCTGGTCCAATCCTCCTGCAATAAGCAGGGACATCTTCAACTAGATCAGGTTGCTCAGAACCCTGTCCAACCTGACCTTCAATGTTTCCAAGGACGGAATATCCACAACTTCTCTGGGCAACCTGTTCCAGTGTTTCACCACACTCATTGTAAAAAATTTCCTCCTTATATCTAGTCTGAACCTCCCCACTACAATATCTACAATACAGCTCTTTCACTAACGTGTCTCACCAGAAGCACCCCAAAAAAAAATCTTTAGCACCCAGCACATATTCTTTGTTGTCTTCTTGCTGCAAAACACATGGAAAAGTGAGAGGTTTTGAAATACGCCCAGCAAATTCAAGCCACTCTGCAGTAAGGAATGAACTTAATTCTGATACCGGCCCAACCTACCAGGAACTCCTTTTTGTTTAAGCCAAGAGATTTGTCTTGTGCCTTCCCTCTGATCACTGCTTTAGAGGCACTCAACAGGAGAGCAGGTACATTGTAAGTCAGAGACGGTTCTACAGGTTTAGAGATTTTACTTAGAAACCATATGGCGGTGATACAGACAATATGGGACCCAGTCATGAGATATTCCACAAGTAGGCCACCATCGTTACTACTGTGGAGGTTAAATAGGTCGAGGACAGAAAAGATTTATCTACGTCTGAATTAGGGTTTACTAACTTAAGTTCTTCCCAGCCCCCTTTTTGCCCTTGCAAACTCTCTTCCTCAGTTTGCAATAATTGGAAAGATGGAGACAACTGGCACAAAAATGATAAGCAACATCTGTGCCTTGGTGGGTACAGAAACATTAAATCAGTGAGTGTTCTAAATACCGCATATTTGTGCAACTTCACTTCCTGCTAAAATTACATTAATTCACCATCTGGAAGGAACATCATTTAGAACTATATGAGCATTTAAGTACCCACTTTGGATTAAATTTGTGGTTGTTGTAAATACCCCTGATTTAGCTTTGATTTGTCCTTTATTAAGCTTGCCAAATATGTAATAGTTAAATCAGAAGTAGTTTTGCTGTTTGAACTTAAAAAATGTAATATGCAGATGGATTCAAAAAGCAAGCCAAAAAATTGCTTTCTTTTTACAATCTGCATATTTATGACTTAGTTTTAATATTGTCACCAACTACATTTTACTTTTCACCTCCTTCTGAAAGACTGCATAAAATACAACCACTCCATACTCTAAAAAGCCATTTTAGGGATTTTTCAGGTATGCAAGCTGTATGGATCTGGTTCAAAATCAATATTAGCAAATCAGCAGTGGAACAATAGGTTTAAGAATTAGCCCTTAGGCTGTGTATGTACAGAAGAGAAAAGATAAAAAAAATCTGCAACTCACAGAAGGCGATATATCCGTGTGTGTCTCTACTGAATAGAAAAGACAACTACAGAGGAAAGATACTGAACCCAAGCCATGCACTCTTCAAACTATGAACCTCATTTTTAACTAATTGGTGTGTTTAAAGCTTTTAATAGTGTTCCTGCAGCGCACCTCGGTGCGGTATGCAGTTTGACAGCTACTGCAGAGATGATGACCACAGAGGTCAACCTCACATAGAAAGGAAAAAGGGAAACTATACATTTGACAACAAGCCTTGCAGTGTTTGAAGCAAGATTTCTGAGTATCCAGGAAAGTTTTTATATAATGTATTTACTTTAAAATACTTGAATTAGCTTTCCTTTGCAGTTTATAACCCCAAGAAAGAAAAGTAGTATCAGGAAAAAAAAAGTTGCTTAAAAGGTTATCCCATTAGAAGTATTTCTTGTTCTTCTACACATTATATATATATATTTAAAAAATATTATTATCCTTATAAGTTCCAGAAATAGTGAATGCTTGCAAAAACACATCTGGTACTGCACCAGGCCTATTCTTCTCTACAGTCACCCTTTTAAAGCTGCTGAGAGGCTTAGCTGTTGCTGACTGTCTCTGAAATGACATAAGAAGTAAGAATTCCTGTGCTAAGTCAAATCTTTAGCCCCTTTTAGCTTGGTACAGTACAGTACAGTACAGTATCCTGCCTCTGGCAGAGACCAGAACAGGATGCTTCAGCAAAATGGATGTGGTTATCTAAACAGATATAATTTGGATGATTTCAGACAAAGCTGTAAATTAGAAAAGCTCATTTTATGCAATATTTTAGGAGAATGAGGTCAGTTTTGAAAAAAACAAACTAATTTCTATTGATCTAAGGAGTCTGTTACCAGATGTGCCAGAAATGCATCAACTGAATAAAAATTCCAGCAGCTCTCGTAACAGGGAGTAAATGAATTATTGAATACTACCCTGATCTAATTCTAGCAATTTGGGGGGCAATATAATACACATTTGCGAGTTCATGAACAGTCTTCATGGATGCCAAAATGTAAAGTAAGCACTAGGATACACATGTCTAAGGCCAGCTCAAGGCTAACAAGATAACAACATGAGAAATGGCAGAAATGAGAAATGTTATTTATATAACAAGACAGGTATTACTGTAACACAATTGCTGACCAACAGTGAAATTACTGAAACAACTATACCACAAATACCGATAAGGGTGTAAAGTCAGCAAAATTGGAGCCAACAGGGGAAAGATTAAACTGGAGGCAGGCTTTTCACTTGGAAGGGGATGACGATGCTATTCTTCTGGTGGAAGGAATTTAAAGGAGAAGTTACCATATTGGTTCACAATATTTTTGACAAACATTTAACCAGACTTTTCTGAGATTTAGTTTACTGAAGTCTTAGCCAGCCTACAAAACCAACTGGATTAGGAGAAAAATCTCCACAACAATGAATAAACAGTAACTGTGCTTTAAAGCTCTAAAACGGACCACGGTTTCCCAAATTCTTCAAAGGATGGCATTTTATTAATGATGTCCCAAAACTACTAGCATAAAAGGTGACAGCTTTTCTATTTGAATTTTCCTTTCAAACCAGTGACAATGTCATACAAAGTTTGCTGTGCTCTGGAGTTCCACAGTGAAGGAAAAATAACTTTACTTATTGATGTGATAAATATGTTCCTTACCGAGACCGAGAACATTTTATTCATTCACAAGAAGTGCCAGGTATAACCAAAACCAGAAAACGAAACAGCTTTTCACTTCCTATGTTTTTGGTAATTTGGATAACATCAGAACAGTCCCAGATTTTGTGAGAAAAGGGAACAAAAAAACATTTTCCCCTAAGCCAATTATTTTGGTTCAACATGATGATCTGCAGACCGGTACTATTGCTATCACCAGCAAAAAGAACAGAAGGTGAAGAGAACAGAGGATTCACAGCTTGTTGCTTGTGCTGGGAAATCACATCCCATAGGCCTGTAGTGTCTCAGGAAGTACCCTGCAGAAGGATCCTAGCCCCTAGGAGCATCATCTAACCTGCCACCAAACCACAGCAACAACTTGAACCAAGTACACACCTTCTGGGAGTGCTCCCAGATAACCTACAGGGGTTATATTAAAAGGGAAACGTGTGTTGGTGCTTGCACAGGAAGGGGGAAACATCCTGTAATTTAAAGGAGTCTGCTTCTGTAAATTAGATTTTCTTGCAGACTCGTGTGTTGCTTTTAACCTTGACACTCTGATGTTCAGTTGGGTTTAAAAGCCACACAAGGGATTTGTAAGGGTTTAATGAGCAGACCCTTCTCCGGCTGAGACTGACTAGCTGTAAATCCCTGTGATAAAAACTCTGCAGCCCAAGCAGGGGGATTTGAATGACAGGCCAGGGAAGTCTGAGGAAAACTTTCAGCAGTAGACTCACAATGAGCCGACCTGGGAGCAAACACGGAAGCCTCAAGAAAGCCAGGGTAAGGAGAGGAAGCTTGCTGGGGAACTCTTACAGAGCTGCCAGAGTTTCTAAGGTTTATGCTGCCTTCTAGCAGGCAACTGGACAGATGGGTTTCCATATGGACTGGAGACCAGAGGAACCAAGGGCATTGAGAGCCAGGGTTCTGTTTAACAGCTCGTTGAAGACAAACTACTGAGATGAAGAGACAGCTATCAGCCACAACACAAACCTCACCAGTAGTGTTAGAAGACAGGGCCCACAGCCTTTTCTCAGCTGCCATCAATTACTTACTTATCCACAGCTGGGAAATATCCGTGAGTGCATTAACCTCTCACCCTGAGACAAATTGTTTACCATATAACGGACATGAATTTGATCAGAGAAGTCTGAAACAGAGTACCAAAATAACTGAATTGTTAGCTTTGCATGAAATTATCAATAAGAAAACTCTTTCTAAAGTTCAGGAACGTTAGGAAAATTGTTATGTTAAGCGTTCCCTCCAAGTAAAACATACTTGCTGTGCCCTAATGCTTTACTTGATGAATTTTGACTTAACATGCTCTAGCAGGTTCACTGAGGCCTGAGAATACTGTATCATACATTGAAAATTTTCTCAGAGAGAGAGAAAGCAGCAGCCAGTGCCTATGCATCATCACAGAAAAGAGATGAAACAGGTAAAATGTACTGGCAGCTGACGACAGGTGCTCTTCCCAATGAAAAAATGCAAAGATGAGCTGGATCCCAACCAGAGGACTCCAGCAGTGTCACCCAGTGGAAATGTACCAATTTGTGCAACATACACTATGCTGCATGCATGTGGCAATGGAAAATGCTGTAAGACTGGCATAATCTTTTGATGAGAACAATTTTTTCACTCTAAAAGATATCTGTTTGGAAAGACATTATTCATTATTTACAATTCCCTGGCCTGCATTAGAGTAATCTGGTTCAATCTCACATCAGGTTAAAATCTCCTAGAACACCACATATTATCTAAAGTACTGGAAATACAGTAAAAAATCCAACACACTAACCAACAATGTGCAGCCAAATTATTATAGATCAAATCAATAATCTCTGCTGAGTAATAAAAGTTGGAAATACTCTAAGACAACAGAACTACACTTTCTCCAGAGAGCAGCCTTAAAAATCTAAATTAACACATTTTCAGAGTCAGCTGTACAACACTAAGCTGCCTATGCTGGGATAACTTTTCTAATTTAGCAAAGTATTTTCAAAGCTCCAAACAATACACTATTTTACAGTTTATGTCTCATACTTTTAAATATTGCCATTGCTCTTTTCTTGTGAACATCCTTCAAAAACTTCAAATTGCTGCACTACTAGAATTTTCTGGCCAACTATCTCCTTATACTTTTGTTCCTAACAGAATCCTCAAACTCTAGATATAATTAAATATCATTACCAACTTCACACTTTCAAGCAATAGAATTCTTGCCTTCCTATGCAAATATTTCCTTACAATGCTAATACTAAGAGAGTTGAGATTACAGAGACAGGCCATTAGGGTGTGAAGGTAAATGACTTACTATCATATCAAGACACTGGATCCCTTTAAAAATGTTTATGCTTCTGTTCACCTTTTCCCACAAGCATAAAACCAAAAAGGTCCAATTATGTTTTCTGTCTTTCCGCTGAAAACCTGGGATTTTTTTCATTGCTCACTGAACTTCAGAGGTCCATCCTTTGACATCAGGTATGCAAAGAATAACTAAATTTTATGTAAGAAAGTTTTTAAAAAGTCACTTAGGGTACCTCCTTTCCCATCAGAAGAAAAAAAACAATTAGTGAATTACTTAGTTTAATGCTGTAGAGATTATACGCTAGATTTTAATTTTTTTTTTTACAATTTACAGGAAAGGCTCTATTCTTCCCCTAGCTATGAATGACACATACTGATAGGTATGGTATGATAAAACTTTATGTTTTCACTTACTTTTGCTGAAGGACTTAATTTATTGTTAGCAAAACATTAATTGGTAGTATCCCATGCTATTCACTTCCTACCTGCACCACTGATCAAGAAAATAACATGGCTCAAAAGAATCTAAGAGTTTGAATGATAAAGATTTTCTTTGCATTTCAGTTCAACTGACAAGTGTATGAATATAACACAGACTTTATTCCACAGATAGTTTCATGGATATTTGTATTGCAAATTTGTCCTTATTCCATATGAGATATGAGCATGATGGAGAAGAAACTGTATTTATCAGGATTTCTTTCAGACCGTGCCTATGAAACTCCACTTGTTACAGTGACACAAATGACAGCATTATTAATGTTGAGTGGCTAAAAGAGTCTCAAGGGGTAAAACAGAGATACTACCCGAGCAAACTGACTGTCCCTATTACACAGGCAAATACCTGCTTACAGATGTAATGTGAACACATGCCACGGGAGGACTACATTAGTAATATATTTAACTATTTATAACTACTCCTTAAGAAGCTAAAAACAATGGCAACCACTTTACTAGTAGTTATAGTAAGTATTCATGCTGTCAGATGGATTTTGAATAATGTCGCAGACTGGGACATGGCGTTGTAGATCTTGCCTCAGATTCCTGGAGTGATAAACTGGGAGATGTACAGAGCAGTTAAATATACTCACATTTCCTGCATCCAAACCTGCTTTCTCAATGACACTAACTGACCCACTTAGCACAACCAGTGACGGATGAGGGAATTAAACTTTTTAGGTATCTCTTCATCATTACAGAAAGCCTAGTCTCCAAATCAGGTCTGGCTTCCCCTCTGCCATGCTGCTTCATTCTAGCAAGAACTTTTTGTACAGCTAAGAAAACACAAGAAGTAACAGCAAGCAAAACTGTTCTGTGACACCTACTTTCCTGATTTTGATTAAAATAAATTCAAATATGTTTCTACCATTTGTGCAAAATAAAACTTTCAGTCATGATTTTCAAGTTCTTCACTTGTGAGTACAGAAACCCTCACTCCCCCAGGCAGAGAAAACAGCTGCCAGCAGCTGATACCGCTAGCTTTAAGTGTTTTCAGGCTTTCTTTGTACAGCACTGCAGATTACACCCATGTAAACAGATTAACTTGATTATTTCAGAAATATCAGATGTTACATTGCTGTATGTGGAATGAGTTTGAGAGACATTGATAGCAACCAAGAGTCAATGATACACAGTCCTTTAAATTTAAACTTCATGACTGGCATCTCCATGCACGGTGATAGCCGAATCCAAAGTATTTCATACAAATGTTGTCAAAAAGGAATTACGTGTGGATTCAACCAATATAATGTTATACTGCCTTGTGCAATTTTACTTCCAAAATGTTTTAATGACAGCTCCCATCATGATAATCTACCATTCTTGACACATTACAACAGTTCAGTAAATATTTCAAAACATAAAGGTTTGATATTTTACGCTTTCACAGTGCCACTATGTCAAATATGTTCTAGAGTTCACCAGATACTTGGTATACCTTACTCTTCCTAAAAGGTTTATGGAACAAGATGCCATGTAGTAAAGGAGATCATGTAAGACCAACACAGAAATGTCTCCAGAGCTATGGAAAGAAACACAGATGTGTTTTTTCCATCCTGTCAGCATATATGTATGCATGACAGAAGTATATGGTTCACCTTTACAGACAGGCAGGCTACAAGAGAATACCTCTTTGAATATCTAAATGTAGTTTCAGCTCTGTACATAGTATATGTTTTCATATGGAGCACATCCACTATTAGTTAAAAATAGTCTGATTCATCTAGCATTAAATTATAATAACCTAAAATAGGAAAAATATTTTTATGGTTACAGTATGCGTAGAAGGCCAGATGACATAAAAAGTGTCATAATGATGTAGTCTGTTTTACTGCATTTTCAGTAGACCCAGCTAGACTGTCATAGCATTTTTGTGTCAAATGCTGACCCTTTTACTCTTTTGGTGAAGTTGCTTAAAAGAGTTTTGCTGAAAGTTTTCTCCAAATCCTGTATCTGGATTCCAGTCCTAATGCCAGTCATTCCCCAAAGAAATTGGACAGTCAGGTTCAGATCCCTCTGTGAGATGCTCTCTGGCTTCAACTGCAACGCTTTGCAATTGGAGAGCCAACAGTATCCTGCACTGAAACCTAAACGCAGGTTGACCCTCAGCTAGGTCAAGGGAAAAACAGAAGGGGAAGAAGGGGATAAAGAAAATTGCTGCCTTTTTTTTTTTTTTTTTTTAAATCTTGTTCGAATCATGCGGGTTGGCTATTTTAGTATCGTATTGAAAAAAAAAATCTGATTTTCTGCCCTCTTATCTTGGTTTGATATATACAAAGATAAATTTAAATTTAAAAATAAATTAGGCAAAAGTAAGGTTTATTACTGGGCATGTCTATAGTGCTAGCTCAGGTTCAAGCTTGAATGTGAACTCAATGACCAGGATTATCCAGTATTTTTAGACGCATATTCATGCTTTACCTCAAATAGAGACCAGACCAATTAACTAAGCATGCAGTGAAGTCTGGTAGTGGAAAAAAAGTGAAATCTTAACTCAAATTCTCTATTGCATGAGCCACATGGTACAGTGAGTGACCCATGTCTCTCACCCAGGAATGGCTAACAACCTGTGTATTTTCCTTTTCAGAAACCAAGGCTCCAAGCCTAGCTTTACCCTGCCTCGAAGCACCCTCTTTTCCAGCAGATTAACCACCCAGGAGTGTTTCTCATCTATATTGTGTTGCTTTAATCCCCACACTTGTTTCAGTTTATCTACCACATCCTTACCCACAGCTCCCCTGTCCAACCTGAAGCCCTAAGAACTCATATCTCACCTGAATGCATCTCTTTTTCTTGCCCGATCATCCTGTGGATGTTAACTCTCCAGGCACATGCATTTTCTAAATCCATCACTCGCTTTACGTAAATTCTGAATTTCATTGCTTCACTATCCCCCAAGAAGTTTATAACTTGGCTGTTTCATTATAATTCAGCTTACCTCTCTTCCACGAATGCCTTCTGGTCCTGGTTCTCCTTTATCTCCTTTTTCACCCTAAAAGAATGAAAATTTGTTTTATTATATATACACAAGGCAAATACTAACCCATGACACTGTTAAACAGGAAAAGTATTTTAAGATCCTGGTCTGTTCTACATGAAGTGCTACATATACACTGCTGACTGCAAAAGCAAAATTATTTCTTACATTCCAACAGAAATTCTTTCCGAAGAAATGTCTCTGAAAAATGTCTAGCGCTCTGAGAGCTACAGCTCTCCCTGCTTCACAGTGCCACATCCATAAAGACGCACCACAGAAAAATATTCTCGGTTCTCACAGTGCTCTGAGAATATGGTGGTGAAACAGAAATTTACACTGGGGAACAGTTTTCCTTTTGAAAATCTTAACACTGACATTACAATTAATTGCTTTCATTCCGAGACCATTTTTAAATAAACAATTCTTGGCTTAAATATCTGATAACAGAACTGTCCTCAATATTATTATTTGTCTTTAACTCATACTGGTATATGGTTCACTGATTGCATTTGAAAAATGGAAACAATTTTTGTTCTGAAAATGTTCTCACAAGTAGGAATATGAACAACATTAGGAACCAAAAGAAAAAAAATGGTGGGAAGGATCCTTCAGGACTGACTATACAGGCTGGTTCCTGTGTTTGCCCATGAAACACTGACTATGAAACACAATATTCTTTGTAGGATACGTGAAAGGATTCAGTTCTGTATTACCTCTAACTACCATGCTATTCTAGTTAAAACATATTTCATCAAAGTGAACAAAATACACATGCTTAAGAAGCATAATTTAAGGGAGAATGTCTTCCAGAGCCAACAAGTGTAAACAGCTCTATAATTGCATCTCTGTCACTAGACTGAACTTTGTCAAATCATAAAAGTAATGTAATTCCGATAAAAGCGTGAGGACTGATACTGGAGTCCAAGCTCTTCAACCAAAGAAAGGGAACAGCCCTGCACTGAATTTCAATTATCTCCAGGGGACTACATTTGTCTGAGCAGAACCTATTCATTATGTCAGCATCATCTTCATAATTCTGTTAGGTAAATGGTATTGAACTGAGATCATTCAGCTAACTCCATTTGCGACACAGCTCTGACTCAGAGCCATTCCTCCAGTGGCAATGACAGAGGGCATTTCATCTAACAATCGGTTTTGCAAAATGAATTTGTATGAGATTTCTCAAACAACTGAAGCCTACTAACAAATCAGCAACCGCAAACTGCGAATTTAATAACCCCATGCACAAAATGGCTTTGCTAGTTCATTGTTTCCATTTTAATACATCTTGTGGATAACAAACCTAATGCTACCCATTAGCCTGAATCATACTGTTAATGTTTTCCCTCAAGTATTGCCTTTCTTGCTTGTAAAAAAAAGTAAAAATTAAGCCAGTATATCTATGCATTTATTCCAAAAGTTTAAATGACAGTTATAGGAATTTAACACTCGTTATTTCAGTATGTTAAATCTATAAAGTTCTCTTTGTTCTATGGGTTGAGACAGTAACTTACTTTCGCTGTCAGTTTAAAAAAAAAAAAAACAGTTGAAGTCCCAAACTTACTATTCTTCTTTAAACAGCTCACTAAGAACTTTTAGAAGAAACTGCAAAAATGACTTTTCATCACTGTAGCACACTGGACATTTAATGCTGCTTGCAGGATTTTTCAACTATCACTTATACTGCTACAACCTTGCAATAGCTAAAGGTACAGTCATATATTTGACATAGTATCTTCTTAACTGGATATATTTCTAGGAGATTTAAAAATCATTCCAATTTATTGAGCTGTTTTTTTCTCCTATGATTTGTTCATCTGCTTTCGTACTTTAAGAGAAAATGATTTAAATATGTTCAGATTTGCTTCAGAAATAGTAGTATCCTGTAAATTCCTTGATGTATAGGTGGAAACCTAAGGTAAAAGTATCTTGTCACAATTTGTTGTGCAACATCTACATTTATGTAAAAACCTAAACAGAGAGCCTAAACCAAAAGATGACCCTCTCCCCAGCCTCGCTCATTGTTAGCCGCGACGTTAGATGAGCAGCACATGTTGGAGACCATGGCTTTTTCTTCTACAGTAGGCAGACGGTAACTTTAAAATGCCGACGGGCAGTTCTAGACACATACAAATGTGGTTGGTGAAGGCAAGGAAGAAAGATAAGCTCCTTTCCTTATGATTTACAAGATATTTGGATTTAAGATCCTTATCAGTTTCTTGGACACAATGATGAAAAGCACCTCCTACTAATGAGCCTGGACCTCTGCAGAGTCCCAAGAGCTGTGGGCTTTCTGCCAGGTATGCGATTTTACTATGAACCTATTCTGATTTTTTAATAGAGTAAATGATTTGTCCTCGCCAAGCCTTTCATATGGAATGTCTGTGTCTGCTGTGAAGCCAGAATTCAAATCAAATAGAGGTCCAATTTTTACAATTTATTCTCATGAGAACTAAGCCAAGTCACGCTCATTTCTGCCTTTATGGAGCACACTATACTGCATAATTAACAGCTTCAAATCTAGCCAATTTGCAGAATCGCTGAAGTCACTCTGCACTGTAGAGGAGGCTGTTAATAATCAACATTGTGGCTTACCTCATAGATTAACAATAAAGAGAGAAAAATGTGTTAATGCCGTTTCATATCTAATGTTCCTGCCTGCTTATACTATATTCAGATGAGACAATTAAAGTCTATTTATTGCAAAAACAGGATGACAAAACTCTGGAAGTGCCATGCCTTGTTTATTAGCTAGCTAAAACTAATCCAATATAACACTGAATTATTTTGGTTTCTTTGGGTACATTCTGCTTTCGATTACCCCGACGGAACAAGCTGATGGGGTTGCTCCAGTATAAGTGCTGGGAGGGATTCAGTGCGCTGTGTATAACAGCAGAGACACTAAACTCAGTGGTAACATTCTATAATCAGAGCCAGGGTTTCACGCATGGCCTCTGCAAGACTGGAGGACCAGCCTTCAACTCACTTGTCAACTTTAAGGCTGCCTCCTTTTCCTTGCATACTGTTTCCTCCTTATTGTAACAGGAAAGTAATGCATTTGGAAATAAAATACATTCATACCTAAAGATTTACCTAAAAAGGTAAAGTTTCTTTTGCAGTGCTGCCCGGTTAATGATACTAATCGGGAATTCCTGATATCCTTTGTTCCAAACATTTTCAAGTACCATTGTTAACAACAGCTGAAATACTCTCCAAAGTATGCAAGCTAACTTGCTTATCTAACTTGCTATCACTAACTTAGTACGGATACCTTATAATTTTTAACCTCTGAAATTCTGTGATTTTACCCTACATATCTTTAAGATAGTATGCACGGAAACAAACAAGTGACATAAGAAGCTTATTTCTAAACAGTCTGTAACCCTGTATCACAGAAGGCCACTACTTAAGCAGAGCGAGAAAGAGACAGCATAAAACATTGCACAAATACACTTCCGTTTCTAGTAAAATAAAATCAACAGTGATGACCTGGAAGGATGTTCACCATGAAGCCCCATGTCTTCCAAACCCACCTATTCAGGATACTCAGACACAGCAAGAAAGCGGGTGATCACAAAGCTTCACAGGCATCAGCAATTCAGAGAGCTCAGTAAATACACTTATCAAGAAACCAAGACCAAAAACCTTCTGATTCCAAAATGTGCCATCACCATCTTGTGAAAGAGCCCCAGACAACAGCTGTTGTGCCTGACCAAGCCGGATAACACATCAGGAGAAAGATCTTTCCTTCCTGCTTCACTTAGACTGAGCAATACTGAAGACGTTCAGAGCGGCTAACTACTGCTTAGTGGCACGCATGACATTTCTAAGCAAGCTCTAAGCATTCCTAAGCCAGAGAGGCTATATGAAGGCAAACTACCACCTCAATTGAATCCAAAATCTCAGGCACAGAATGATCTGAAGCCAGGCCAACCTGTGGCTCCTAAACTACACTGATGAATTGCCTCTTCCAGCCATCCGTTTTTATTCGTCGTAGAAAAAACTTAAAACGCAAAATGACTTCAATCAACCAGAACAGCCATCAAAAAACTCCAAGTCCAATAAATGTCCCAGTGTAGTACTCTCCACATGGAGAAATCAAATGCACAAATAACAAGAATAATCCCTGTAACACTGCTGCAGAAAAGGATCTGGGGATTTTCACGGATCACATAGTGAGCGGGACTGTAACACAAAGTTATTTTTAGAAGGTTAAACTCCATTCTTCATTTGCCAAGTGCAAACTGAAAAAAGCCAATTATTCTGGTTTACTTGCCACTCATGAGAACAGTGAAAAACAGTAGCTAGTTCAGGGCACCATATTTTTCATGAAACTTTGTCAACTTTCAGGTATCTGCTCTTCTCCAAACCAGAATGATAGAAAGTTTGAGGAAAAAGTTAGGTGGAAAGAGTGAACATGGGACACACTGATTAATCTCAAACATGGAAAAAAATGCTATAAATGGGACAATAAGTTTTCCATAGTAATAACAGAAATAATGGATTTAATTTGTAGCCAAAAGGATTTGGGGGAGGGAGGGGGGAAATTGTGGTTAAAAAGGCAGAGAAGTACTGTAACAATCTATCTAAAAATACAGTAAAATTGCCTTAACTTTAGGTTTTGCTTGAGAATGCTCTGGACAGAACTGATGATACATCATTGTATGTGTGTCTTTATGGAGGTGAGGCAGATATAACCCTGTGCACTCTTCCAGGATAACATTTCCCCTAGACTGCTCCTTGGTTCTGCTATGGTTGCTCTCTCTTGGAAAATGTGACAAAGTCATATGTTAAAATAGTTTTAACTTTTCTTAGGATGATGTCCTTGCTGAGTAATGGCTACAGTGTTTGCAGGAGGCACATGTCTCAAGGAGTCAAAATTATCTCATTTAATAAATAAATTCTCTTTTTTTTTCATGAAGGTATTGAAAGACAGACAAACATTAATTCAAATGCCAGCAATATACAGGATCACAATATGACTGAACTGTTTGCACTGTCAGCATGCCATTACCACCAAACCCAGTGACTGAATAGTATCAGCTCAGAGATAAACAGCAGCAAAATAAAAATCAAACCAAATAACAGAGACGAAACAGGAGTGGAAAGATAAACCTATTCTGAAGCGTTAGCAACCTCTTTAGATTGAAGGACTAGATCCACATTCAGTCAAGTCATGTAGTATAGGCATACTTTTACGTTCTTCATGAAAGCTAAACTCTCACATTGCAACATCCACAAACACCCATTTCTAGAATAGTCTAGCAATTTCATGGCACCCTGGCAGGCAATAAACTGTCCCCAATTATTACCTTATTGAAATATTTTCTTACGTAGCCTACAGAACTATGATATACTTGAGAACTAACCCTTCAGAAAACTCAAATTCTATTCTTTCACATGTAGAAAATGCCACAGCAAGGCTACCAGCAACACGTTATCAGAAACACAAGTGAACAGATCTTACAGATCTCTGAATCTCACCTTGGTCTTTTCTTCAATGTGGAATCTTCTGGAAAATCTTCAATCTTGTGGAAATCTAAAAGACTGTCTAACATTCCCTGATGCCAACTAGAACTGAAACACTAAAAGGCATTAAACAATACTGTGATAAGCAGAAAAGATAATCTATGTAGAATAGTACATAACATAATTTTTCATCTAAAAGAGACTTGTTCGGGTAAAAGAAACATAAAGACATAACCTCATCCTTTTGGGGGACAGATGTTAGCCGGCACAAGAAGAAAAAACACTGAGATTTTGGATAACCTGCTTGCTACAATCTAACATTTAGCTTTGTTATTCAATAATAAATGTCCCAAATGAATGTTCTCAGGCATAAGATGCTCACACTGGCTTTTTTTTTTTTTTTGCCACGTGTAATTTAGATGTTGTGGTTTGCAAACTTTGTTCTGTACGCTCTCCTGCCATGGCTCATCCTGACACCATCGTTTCACTTTTTTTTCTTCAAACCCTTCAGTGTCAAGGAGGAAAAACAAAATCAACATCCAAATCTCCACGCTTTTCGGTAATTATTTGATCGTATATTCACGGACTTAATTTAACTTCTTAATCCAAAATTAAAGTTTTATTCATAAAAAGAAAAATAATACAAACTGAATCATGAGCTATCTGAAAGCAGAGTTTCAGTCTGCTAGAAAATATGTATCCTTAATATCCGCTTGAATATATTAATACTCTCTTCAGAGAAAGTATAATCAGTCAAGTAAAACGTGTTTATAAGGAAAAGTCACTCAGCTTTTTTGTGGTGATCGCCATTTGCAAGTGCTACTTAGTATTTACGTGTAGAGGCTTTAGTGGATGTAAATAACTTTCTAAAATAAGTCAAAGCTTCCCAAAAAATCAATATGATGTTTATTTCAAGAATTTGCATCTACAGAAAGAAATCATAGAAAGTATTTTAAAGACTCTGAAAAAACCCATCGTGAATAGTAACGGATATTCCATTCTTTACCCACTCCATCTGGCTGAGTTCTACAATACATTCTATACATGGAACATCAACTTAAAAATTTGTCTGTTGCTCATCATTTATTGTGCTATACCTTTCCTCATAATCCAAAACCAAAAGGCTCTCCGAACTACAGACTCACGAATTCAGTCAGACATCTCATACATGCAACTTTCATTGAAGAGGCCACACAGGGTACATTCATGGTCCAGTTTTCTTCTCCTTATACAGTGTCTCTGGCTAATCTCATCTGCAAATATACGGTCATTTCTATGAGTCATCGTTTACACTTCTCCTCCAGAATTGCCTTCTGTCCAAGAGAACATCTGAACTTTCCAGTACCTTCTTGTTGATATCTAACGATTATAATTAGTTTTAAATGTTTCTTTCAACAGTTTTTCCTTGAGAAAGCTTCCTCTTTTGCCACTTTAAAAAACCTGATTACATTGGTCACCAAGAACTGGAATAATCTTGATGCGAGTTGCTCAGATACAAACCACATCCAGACCACAGACAACCTTTTTCAGCTATCTGCAGAGCTACCACTTTCAGCCGGACTTGATCATTCTATTTTCACAAATCCTCCCTCATCCTGCTCTCACCCACCCGTTAGGAATGTCATCACTAAAACTCTGTTCATCATTTATCTTCTCCTTTGCTAGTTCTCATGCACACATACTTAAGTAGTGGGAAACCTAAGTACTAAACTCAGTGCACAACTCGGCATTGCAAGGCTTACACAGAGTCAATACATTTATCCCCATTCAATAACCTGACCCTTCAGTCCAATACTTCTCTCGTGTGATAAGCACAAAATCTACACAACAGCTGAAGCATCGTCTTTTATATTATTAATTTTTTAATTAACCAACCAATCTGGTTGTTCTGTAGGTATCCACTTTCTGTCTTAAATCTTATATTTTAATTATAATATCTTTGGGATGAGATAAATGGTCTGCTCTGTCTTTGTACTGTGCATAACACAAGGGAATCATAACACGTTTTGACTTGCACAAATACTTGAGCTTTTACAGAATTTTGCTTTTTCATCAGTTACAAACAAAACTAATAGTTGAATTTGGCTCTAAGTTTCCAGCACCAAACTCCACGATAATTTTGAATTTAAGTATCCTGCATATCTATCAGTAGATTAAAACCTAAAAAGAAAAAAGCTGTCTCATTTAATGAGCACATTATTTTTCTCTTTCTTAAGTAAATACTACAAATGGATTTGACTTTCAGCTACAATTGTTTAAAATTCTATCTGTCTTTTAGTGGGGACGTTTCTGTTTATACTGGCTTAGTGTTAGTGTGGAATGAAGATTTTTCCGTAGGAGAAATAAACTAGTTTCTTTTCAAGGCTGGTCTCCTAAGGCAACCTAAAGCCTATCCGTTCTTGTCAGCAGTTGACAAATAGTATTGCTTTCACAGAACGTAGTATTTTTTAGACACCCATGCTTTCATGGTTTTGGCAGGCTATTGCTATTGTTATTTAGACTCTAAAAGATGTTCTGCAGACGGTTAAAGCAATGTCAAGTGTTTGCGCAAGCTGAACGGACTGCTATGTCTTTTCTGCAAAGGCTGCACCTTTACGTTTATTTCTGTGACACGACAACCAAAATAATGGCATTTTCTGTAGCTGAGACTACTAACCGTGTTCATCAGGCTCACACAGACAACAGCGTCGGTTACCTCTGCTTTCTTAGACTCCAGTAAGTAGTTTATTAAGGTCACAGAAATGCACACTTTGGACCAGGAAATTGGGGTTTCAATAAAGCTCTTGTGGACCCCGGTACAATCTAAAGGTGTGATGTGTTCAGTCTTCTAATGAATATGTATCTGAGGAGGAGGCTTGATCTGTGTTCAAAATAAGCACCCCTTGCTCAGTCAGACTTCACTAAGGCCAGTTCAAAACACAGCTAGAAAAGGAGGAAACAGCTGCCATTAGCATCAAATTTAGTAATTCTCGATCTAATGCAGGAAGTTTTCTCTCTTTTTGAGAGGATCAAAATACACAGCTCCCACGTCCCTGGCAACTGTCCATACAACCAGCCCATAGGGTACCGTGCATGAAAACAATTGTCGTATTTCTGTTGCAGCGTGACCGCTGTGCAGTGAAGTGTAAAAAGTAAATGGGTCTAGAATAAATAGGTGAGAGAATGTTCTACAGCCTACTGAAGGGAAGGAAGCATCTTTAGAAAGGGCATCCTGGGAAATTTGAGCTATATCTACTGACTAGCTATTGACAACAGAAGCAAGTTTAAGTTAACACTGGCTTTCAATAAGTACAAAAAAAAACCCCACCTCATAAAAGAGTACAGGGAAAACTTCTTTATCTGCGCACAACATATATTGGCCTCACCATATGAGGAAGATCAACAATATGCTCCCTGTAGACTTTTAAGGCAACTCAGTCTCCACTTACTGTCACAGAAACTCTGAACTATTGTAAATTAGCTGCTCTTCTAAGCTAGCTTCTTTTGTTTCTTAAACTAAAATTTAAGAATATACAAAGATGGCCAATGAGTGTACTGTACAGAGTAGCAGCATAAAGCTGCTGATTGAATTAGCTACATTATACACATACTTCTGTACAATTTAACATTCTTTAACTTTTGTGCAGATCTTTGATAACAGCCTTAATACCCTTGACTTGGGTGACTGCTATGTCAGGTCTTCTTCAAATTATTTTCCAGGTATGTCCACATTAGCAAACAGTGTGGTACAGAAGAGGATCTATAGAGCAATTGATGCAGAGTACTAGATGTTCACAATATATGTATTTTATTGGAGCTATTCCAAACCTGCCTTGGAGTAGCTTTAGTCTGTTTTCACAAACTCAAGAGCCATCAGCAATTGCAACACCTTAGGCTTGTTCCTGGAGTACATCTTTCAGTTTAGCTTCATCCAAAAGGAATCATACTGCTCTTCTCCAGCCCAAAATGTCATCTATATAGGACTGCATCACCTTCTGATCATTGACATATGCCTATTTTCCTGAAATACCTTGGTTGCTGAAGTCTGGAGAAACAGAATCTGCTGGGATATAACCCAGTAAACAGAGGCGCTTTTTTGGTCAAAACAGTTACTGGATTTATCTACTTTACTAGGCATCGCACAAACAGTTGCAATAGCAATGCACAGGGACACTGGGGATAGGAAGAAGCAGCTGAAAAGGAGGAGATGGGGTAGGAAGACTGTTTTTATCATTGACAGCATTACCTTAACAAACATCAACTACTGCTAAGTGGTGGGGGAAAAAAAAAAAGTGCTTTGGAGACTTAAATACACTTAAATGTGTATTTTGCTGACTTTTCAGTAGTAGCATCCACATCTGTTTTTGCAGGCTGTGGAAAGCTTCCCCTGCTCACATGCGCACACAGAGGTTTATTTTTGGTACATTCATGAAAAAAGGTTCTGTCATCTCCTGTTCTACAGTGACCAATGTGAGTAGTGTTCTGTTGTTTCCTCTTTCATCACACCCTGTTCATGAATTCTGATCCTTATTCTAATTGCAAACAACTCTCACTCAAACTTGCAAGAGCCCACTTAGGGAGCCCATTGACTTAAACACATGTATATCATCTGCAAATTTATTTCTTCACATTCATGCCTATTTTAGAAATATCACATAAAAGAATTTTTTAAAAGGTGGCACAATACGAGGCTAAACTATAAAAACTACAAGGCTGCATATGGATACATGTAATGTATGCTGAATGATGTTTTCTAACATTGCAGCATCAATACCATTTTATTAGATTATCCTATTGCCTCTTCTCATTAGATACCTGTCAGTACACTCTTTCCCCTAAAGAATAATCCTCTGCGACAGTGCATACAACATAATCTCACTGATAGTAGCAGCTGCAATGCACTGGTGGCCTCCTTGCTGTGGAGCCCCGCCAGCTCAGTCTTACAGTGCATCTTTGCTCAGCAACTCCCAAGAACTGCCTCCCCTTTGAGAGAACGGAGACTCACATGTCAGGAGCTCTATTCAGTTCACCATGTTAAAGTTATACACTGCACCTGCCAGCAAGGATTCAGTTGTGCTTACTCTCTATTGCTGTAATGCCGCCTTCCTCCAGAGCCTCCTTTCTGGCTTGAAGTTCTTGGTAAAGAAAGCTTTCCTTTAATAACTGCACTGCAGTCAATCAAAAGAATTAAGTCAAAAGTGATTTAATTTGGAAATTATTACTTGGTATGTTACTAAATATTTTTGTGATTGTTTTATATTTCCTAGAAGGGGATGACTTATTCTAGCACACACATAAATACGTATGTAAACACACAAGTGTATTAGTGTAAATGTGCACTTTCAACTGGAAATCCATGAAATACAATCACTCCAAGTTAAACCTATCACCAGATTTGGGATCACGAAAAAATATTCCACCTAGATTACACTGTTGGAAAATACTGAGAATTACAGCCATATGTAACTACTCTAATTTCTAGTCCTGGCTAACTGTATGTGGCCAGGTAGAGGATCTCCTCCGATTAGTGACGGAACTCAGGGAGGAGGTAAGTAGGTTGAGGAGCATCAAGGAATGCAAGAGGGAGATAGATACTTGGAGTAGGATCCTGCATCCCATGACAGAAACCCAGCAGGCAGACAGAACCCCTGCAACAGAGAACTCCCTATCCTCTCTCACCTCAACTGAAGGTGGTGACCTGGAGGACAGGGGGCAATGGCAGCAAGTTCCTGCCTGGTGCAACAGGCGCCGCACTCAGGACTGCCCGGCGACTACTCCATCTTCCCGGGTGCCATTGTGTAACAGGTACAGCGCTCTGCAAAGGAACCCGGATGATGACAAGCACGATAGTCCTCCTACCTTGGAGGTGTCATTGAGGTCTAGTCACACCTCTCCCCGCATCAAAACCTCTGCGGTAAAGAAGAAAAGACGGGTCCTTGTCATAGGTGACTCGCTACTGAAGGGAGCGGAAGGCCCAATATGCAAGGCTGGACCCGGTACATAGGGAGGTCTGCTGCCTCCCTGGGGCCTGGGTCAAGGACGCGAAGAGGATGCTGCCTTCCCTGGTATGGCCCTCAGACTATTACCCGCTTTTGATCTTTCAGGTAGGCAGTGACAAGGTAACAAAAAGAAGTCCAAGGGCAATGAAGAAAGATTTCAAGACCCTGGGATGGCTGGTCAAGGGATCAGGAGTGCAAGTAGCCTTCTCCTCTATCCCCCCAGTTGTGGGGAATGATGAGGGGTTAAATAGGAGGAGCCAGAAGATCAATGCCTGGCTTCGAGCCTGGTGCTGCCGGCAGGACTTTGGGTTCTTTGATCATGGCCTGATTTACAAAACACCTGGCCTGCTGGTAACAGGCGGCAATACCTTGTCTCCCAGGGGGAAAAGTGTTACCAGGGCTCATTGATAGGGCTTTAAACTAGGGGGGTGGGGATGGTACTGGGCTTGCTGGTGAGGTGCCAGGGCGTAGTTGCTCAGCGCTTGTGGGCGAGTGTGCCAGTATTTCTGAGAGCCAGAAGGCACACCACATCTCAAGGGTCAAAACTACACACACAACTCTCTTTCTGAAATGTTTATACGCCAATGCAAGCAGCATGGGGAATATGCAGGAAGAGATGGAGATCTGTGTGCGCTCGCAGGGCCGCAATCTCATTGCAATTACCGAGACATGGTGGGACAGCTCGCATGACTGGAATCCTGTCATGGATGGCTATGTCCTTTTCAGGAAAGACAGGCCAGTGAGGTGTGGTGGTGGAGTTGCACTCTATGTGAGAGAGCAACTGGAATGCATCGAGCTCTCACTAGGGGCAGATGAAGAGAAGGTTGAGAGTTTATGGGCAAGGATTAAGGGGCAGGCAAATATGAGGGACACTGTTGTGGGTGTTTATTACAGGCCACCTGATCAGGATGGGGAAGCTGATGAGGTTTTCTACAGGCAGCTGAAGGTAGCCTCGCAATCGCAGGCCTTGGTTCTTATGGGGGACTTCAATCACCCCAATATCTGCTGGGAAGACCACACAGCCAGGCACACACAGTCCAGGAGGCTTCTCCAGTGCACTGATGATAACTTTGTGATACAGGTGGTACAGGAGCCAACAAGGAGAGGAGCTCTCCTGGACCTGGTACTGACAAACACAGAGGGATTGGTGGAGGACATTAAGGTTGAGGACACCCTAGGTTGTAGTGATCATGAAATGACAGAGTTCAGGATCATGGGTCCTATGCACAAAACAACAAGAAGTAAAAATACAACCTTGGATTTCAGGAGGGCTAACTTTGACCTCTTCAAGAAACTGCTTGGAGAGATCCCGTGGGCTAGGGCTATGGAAGGCAAAGGGGCTCAAGAGAGCTGGTTGGTATTCAAAGACCACTTCCTCCAAGTTCAGGATTGGTGCATCCCTAAGAGCAAGAAATCGGCCAAGGGATGCAGGAGACCTGCATGGTTGAGCAGGGAGCTTCTGGAAAAGCTCAAGTGGAAGAAGGAAGTTTACAGTAAGTGGAAGAATGGACTGACCCCTTGGGAGGATTACAAGAGTGCCGCCAGAGCTCACAGGGATGAAACAAGGAAAGCCAAGGCTGCCTTGGAATTAAACTTGGCTAGGGATGTCAAGCTCAATAGGAAGGGCTTCTACAAGTATATTGGAGGCAAAAGGAAGACCAGAGAAGCTGTGGGCCCACTGTTGAATGAGACAGGAGTCATGGTGACGGAGGATGCGGAGAAGGTGGAGTTACCGAATGCCTCCTTTGCTTTGGTCTTTACTGCTCAGCCCAGCCCTCAGGAGTCCCAGGCTTTGGAGAAAGTAACGGGGAAAGAAGATGACTTCCCCTGGGTTGAGGAGGATCGAGTGAGGGATCAATTAGGTCAATTAGACATTCACAAGTCCATGGACCCTGATGGGATGCACCCGAGAGTGATGAGGGAGCTGGCGGAAGTCATTGCTGGGCCCCTCTCCATCATCTTTGAAAGGTCCTGGAGAACTGGCAAGGTGCCTGAGAGAACTGGAGGAAAGCCAATGTCACTCCAGTCTTCAAAACAGGCAAGAAGGAGGAGCTAGGGAACTACGGGCCGGTCAGCCTTAGTTCCATCCCTGGGAAGATGATGGAACAGCTCATTCTGGGCATCATCTCAAGGCATGTGGAGGAAAAGAAAGCTATCAGAAGTACTCAACATGCATTCACCAAGGGGAAATCATGTCTGACTAATCTGATAGCCTTCTATGATGGCACGACTGGACAGATACATGAGGGGAGGGCAGTAGGTGTGGTCTACCTTGACTTAAGCAAGGCGTTCGACATGGTCTCCCACAGCATCCTCATAGGGAAGCTTAGGAAGAGTGGGTTAGATGAATGGACAGTAAGGTGGATAGATAACTGGTTGAAAGACAGAGCTCAGAGGGTCATGATTAGGGGCACAGAGTGTAGTTGGAGGTCAGTGATGAGTGGTGTTCCCCAGGGGTCAGTACTGGGTCTAGTCCTGTTCAATATATTCATCAATGACCTGGATGAGGGGATGGAGCGCACCTCAGCAAGTTTGCCGATGACACAAAGCTGGGGGTGGTGGCTGACACACCAGAAGGCTGTGCTGCCATACAGAGAGACCTAGACAGGTTAGAGATTTGGGCAGAGAGGAACCTCATGAAATTCAACAAGGGCAAGTGTAGGGTGCTGCACCTGGGGAGGAATAACCCCATGCACCAGTACAGGTTGGGGGCTGACCTGCTGGAGAGCAGCTCGGTGGAAAGAGACCTGGGAGTCCTGGTGGACAACAGGATGATCACGAGCCAGCAATGTGCCCTCATGGCCAAGAAGCCAATGGCATCCTGGGGTGCATCAAGAAGAGTGTGGCCAGCAGGTCGAGGGAGGTCATCCTCCCCCTCTACTCTGCCTTGGTGAGGCCGCACCTGGAGTGCTGTGTCCAATTCTGGGCTCCCTGGTTCAAGAAAGACACGGAACTGATGGAGAGGGTACAGCAAAGGGCTACCAAGATGATTAGGGGACTGGATCACCTCTCTTATGAAGAAAGGCTGAGGTATTTGGGTCTCTTCAGTCTGGAAAAAAGATGGCTGAGGGGGGATCTTATCAACGCTCATAAATACTTAAAGGATGGGTGTCAGGAGGATGGAGCCAGGCTCTTCTCAGTGGTGCCCAGCAACAGGACAAGAGGTGATGAGCACAAACTGGAGCATAGGAAGTTCCATCTCAACATGAGGAGGAGCTTCTTTACTTTGAGGGTGGCAGAGCCCTGGAACAGGCTGCCCAGAGAGGTGGTGGAGTCTCCGTCTCTGGAAGCATTCAAAATCCGCCTGGACGCGTTCCTGTGCAACCTGCTCCAGGTGACCCTGCTCTGGCAGAGGGGTTGGACTAGATGATCTCCAGAGGTCCCTTCCAACCCTATGGTTCTATGATTCTATGTAAGACCAGATTAATGATACTACCTGAAGTTATCCAGAACCCATATCTCTAAGGAGCGTTACTCATGTTATGGTACGCTATACCTACAATGCTTCTCACAGCAGTTCCAGTTAAAGATAACTCTTTCTTCAAAGATATTATGCAAAGGTATTACTGAAATGTAAACGGCTTATAGAATAGTAAAATAGGGAAAGAGAATGGAAAAATATGTGTATGGGTGGGTGTCCGCACAACAGCAAAGGTAAGTTATGAGCCAGAAAAAAAGGGAAAAGAGAAAGCACAGATAATCAAGAACAAGTAACAAAAATAGCAAGCAGACCAAAAAAATAAATCCAGAAACAGTGATAAGAAAATAAGTTTGAACAAAAATGACTGGATGTTGAACTTCAGTCAGACCTATTTCTCTGAGGCTATCTTGTGGGAACACTCATATGATGGGCTATTTCCAGGCCTCTCTCTAATCCAATTGAGGTCACATTTAGTTTGCAAATTAATTCTATTCTGGCATTTCTTATCTTTTGACTCAGCAATCATCTTTTTAAAATTCAGTCTGTTCAGATTAATAAATGGCAAACAAGAAAAATCATCTGTCATAATGAATTATAAGGCCTTTCACCAGAGATCATCTGTGGAGTCAGAGGAGAGAATGTTTTAATTTACAGCAATAAGCTTTATCACTTGAGCTAAAAGACTAGGTAGCTGCGGCACAGGATGACCCCTCTCTTCTGATGAACCAAAAGCACAGGCTGAACATGGGATACATTCCACTCATCACAGAATACAAACAATTTACTAGCCAAGCTGATGAAAAGAAATTCTGTATTCTACCTTCCTAATGCCCAAAAAATGCACCTGTCAAATATTATATTTCTAATCCAAGGCAGAACGAGCTTGATAGTTCACACCAGCATTTAGGTATTGGCAAAGTCACTTCTCTCCTCCACTAATCTTGTTCTCAGCAAGACATGATTTGTTTACACTCAAACCTCATAAAGAAAACCATTTTGAGGCATATGACTAAATCTCGCGATGATACCAAATTATACAGGATAAAACAGATGAGGATGAGCTGTGACAAACTCGATAAGGCATGATGAGATGAAATGACATAGCAAAAGAAGGACAAATGAAGATTGATGTAGGTATATTTAAAATTACGAAGACGGTAAAATCCTTATGTCCCATATGTAGCAACAACATCTGTGAACACAATCACAGCTTCCTAAATGCAGCGACTGGTAATGGTCAGTTCAAAAGGACCAAGAGGGAAATCTTGAGGCCACACTCAAAGCTAAAGAGAAGGTAAAAAAGGAAGTTCCATGTGAGGAGATATTAGAAAGGCACAAATAAAAAATCAAAGACTTTCACTGTGATACTATATACACTGAAGTTCTTGCCTCTAACATCTTTAAACACTGCAACAGAACTCAAAAGCCTCCAGAGGCAGCTAGTAAGGATGATCAAATACAGAACAGTTTTCACAGTAGGAGATACTAAGTAAGCTGGTATTCTTTAATTTGGAAGGACAGCTCAGGAATGCATGATGCTTATTGATTCTTGATTGATACTGAAAAGGAGAACAGGAATCTTAGAATCATAGAATGGTTAGAGTTGGAAGGGACCTTAAAGATCACCTAGTTCCAACCCCCACTGCCATGGACAGGGACACCTGCCACTAAACCAGGCTGCTCAAAGCCCAATCCAACACAGCCTTGAACACTTCCAGGGATGGGGCATCCACAGCTTCCCTGGGCAAGCTGTTCCAGTGTCTCACCACCCTCACAGTGAACAATTTCTTCCTGATATCTAATCTAAATTTGCTCTCTTTCTGTTTAAAACGGTTACCTCTCATCCTATTGCTACACTCCCTGATAAGAAGTCCTTCCCCATCTTTCCTGTAGGCCCCCTTTAAGTACTGGGTGGCTGCTGTAAGGTCTCCCCAGAGCTTTCTCTTCTCCAGGCTGAACCAACCCAACACTCTCACAGCCTGTATTCACAGGAGAGGTGCTCCAGCCCTCTGATCATCTTCGTGACCCTCCTATGGACTGGCTCCAACAGCTCCATGTCCTTATGTTGAGGGCCCCAGAGCTGCACACAGTACTCCAGGTGGAATCTCCTGAGAGTGGAGCAGAGGGCAGTATCACCTCTCTTGACCTGCTGGCAATGCTTCTTTTGATGTAACCCAGAAAGTCAACCGCATCCTGTGCGCATGTCAGCTCATGTTGAGCTTCTCATCAACCAACACCCCCAAGTCCTTCTCCTCAAGGCTGCTCTCAATACATTCTCCGCCCAGGCTGTATTTGTGCTTGGGTCTGCCCCAATCCACGCGCAGGACCTTACACTTCCAGTAGAAGTAAGAGACACCAAATTAAATTAAGAGGAAGCAGGTTCCAAACAAACAAAAGGAAGTGGTTCTTCAAACACAAAGATAAACGGCATAATTCCTCACCACAGGATATTGCAGATGCTCAAAGTTTACATGAATTACATTTACATGAAGGGAAAACTGCATTCATTAACGGGAGAGAAGTCCATCGAAGGCTACTAAATTCACTGAAAACACATCTGGCTGAGATGGCAGTCTCAAATAACTGGAGGCTGGAAGAGTACATGGTGAGAAGCACTATACTTGCTTACTTTGTCCTTATGCTTTTCTCTAGGCACCACTTCTGGCTATCATTAAAAGCAGGATGCTGAGCCTGATGAACCTTTAATCTGACCAAATGGGTATGTGTAAGTAAATTAAACAATGATACAGCTTGGGACCTGGAACTTGGTCATCTATATCATTAAGTTGATAGACCCCAGCTGTGAAGGTCTCTTGCAGACATTTCAATGAGTCTAATTAGCATTTCCCTGTATAATTCCCAGGCACAGTTCAAAAGTTAGCACAGGCTAGGGACTGTTCCCAACAGGCAGTTTCGATTAAGCCTGTTTCAAAGGGCAAGAGAGTTAAACAGTATGAAGATGGCCAGATCAAGCAAAATACCACAGAATTACAGGATAAGCCCTGGTTTACCTTACTAGGATAAATGCCAATGTGACTGCTTTTATTACAGGTAGAGACTTCCTGTAGAATTAACACTATGCTTTTCCTTTTCCCCTAGAATATCTGTGTACAGGTGTCTCTCTTTGTGATCGTCCATCATCTGCTTGGTAATAAAAAAACCCTCTGTCAAGTAAAAACACTTGCATGCCTACTCATTGAGATGGCTGTCTTGTAAACAGCATTTAAGCTCATATGACTTCATGAAAAAAATTCTAAAATGCTACCCACAATGTCAGAGCAGAACAATCACACAAGCAAAGCAATGAAAATTATTCCCCTCAACCCCAAAGCTTAAAAGGTGCAAATAAGCGACTAAGTAGTTACAGGATGAGAAAGAGAAAACTCTAATACTTCCCTACATAGCACTAGGAGACAAGTATGAAAAAACTCAGTTCACATTTACATCCAGCTGGTAAAGCACCCAGTCTTGACTACACAAAATAGGATTTAAAGGACTTCAGAAAATCTTCCCCCTGCCCTAATAAAGGGTCTGCATTGATGGTTAGCAAAGGTATGGAGGCACATTTTCAGCACAGTGGCACTGGCTGCCACCATCCAAACTAGGGAATCAGACCCTTAGTCTATAACGCAAAGTGCACGTTCTTCCATTACTCCAAAAAACGTGCAGACTAGCAGGTCTGTATATGCAGTGGCCATGGTTACATCAAGATTTGCAGCTTACTGAATTTACTCTTCTAGTCTTTTGTTTAGACTGAAGCATTTCTAGCAGAATTTACAGCTGACAAATAGACGTGCTGTACTAATATCCAGGAGGGTTACTAACTGCTTCTCTTAATTGTAATTTTTTAGTATTTTTAATTATAGTCCTTTGAGGTTCATGACTGTCTTCTATCCATGAGTAATAGCTTCTATTTTTCAAGTAGATTGGAAGCTTCCCCAGTACTTGAGCTGTCTTATGTGGACTGGTTTCATCACTGAGATTTATGACACAGACATCAAAATATTAGAAAGACTAAAAAATGACTAACTTCAACTAGCATCTTAGAAAGGTGATTCCTTCTTCATTTATTTATGCTTGTTTAAGAGAAGCATATTGAAGACTGTGAAATAAAAGACTACACCTGGGAACACACTGGAAGTTTATAGCCTTGCATGTTCTGAATGGATGGAAGAGAGACGGAGGAGTATTTTATTAGGTGTGATAGGATGAAGTAGAAAATGTTGAACCTCCAGGAAATCTTCTTGACACTAAGATCTATTAGGAATTTTCTTCTAAAGGAAATAGAGGAAGCCTTATTTCCTGGGATAATTCAAATTGTACTCCACAAAATAGTAAATATATACAAAGAACATCCTGCGTTTAGAAGAAAATGAAGCAGATGACAATTTTTTCTACATTTAGGCTGGACAAGCCCCAGACTCCGTCTCTTCTCACATGTATACACAGGCAAAAGCACAATCAAAACAGACAAGAAGTAAAGATAAAAGGATGAAATTTTGGAAGTAATGAATTACTCTCATTATGGTTTTACTTTCAAAGTTTCTTTTAGTCAAATACGTGTAAATTTTTTTTTATTTATATCATTTTACGGAGAAATATCAAAGAATTAGAGTAAAATAATAACTTTACCAAAGATCAAGTATTTACAAGTGCATATCACAGCACATACACTGCTACGTAGCTCAGCTCCAATGACATTCATTTTTAAAATCCTCTATTTCAAGTGGGAGATGGGAAGGGAATATGTTTTATCAAGGAAAGCAACCAGTCAAGGAAAACTGCAGTTGAAGAGTCCCTCTCCAGAGCACAGCCATCCTCCTACTCTACCACTCACAGCTTCTGAGCCTTCTACAATATCAACTAGTACTGCGATTTAGTCTATATAAACAGCATATCTTACTTGCCTCTCTGAGTTGAAACAGAAACGAGGATTTTATACTAGTATTTTGAAGCAGCTAAGCAAGGAATTTAGTTTTCCCAGCTCTGTGAAATCACTGTTATCTATTAGTGACAATGCTGTCATGTTTGCTCAGCTATAATTACCATGTAAATGTGTTGGCTTTTTTATCACCACTATTCTAAATAAAATATAGATTTGTTCCACACACGCTGCCAAATTATAATGAAATTTATATGGTGTTCAGGTTGCATATGTCCCACAAAACTGAATTCTCAGTGTTCCAGCTCAATTACAGAAAGAATTGTATCCATCTTTTCTACCTTCTTGGTTAGAATATGCAAATGCATATTCTAACCAAGAAGGTAGACAAGATGACAGAAAAATGGAGGACCTGGGTAAAGAGTGACCTTGGAACGATCAAAGGAAGCAAGGACCAGGAGAAAAAAGAGAATAAATTACAGATTTAATAAAGGAAAAAAGACAGCTTAAGAGGTTATTTGCCTGACTACCTAGCAGGCTTTGGGCCAGTTCCAACTCGGAGGCGATGTACATGCTTCAAGTACCAAAATAAATAATAATGAATAAGATTTCAATCTCTGTAGGTTTCAAGATCTCAGAACTAACTTCGAGTTTATTTTTTGGTTAAGCTCAAAACAGCTGCCAAGCTCAAAACTTTGAATGTGTCCACTCATCTGAACTGAAGCACTTGACCATCTTGCCTCAGCAAGTTAAGAAGCTACAAATTAAAGAATAGAAGATGACTGCTGGAGAGGCAAGGGTTACCTGAGAGACCGATAAAACATTATAACTAGGTATTGAGATTTCAGAAATCAATTTTTCTTTTTAAATTGCTAGTGACAATGTATATCTCGATAACTTATCTTCTCCCCAACGGCTGCATTTAAGCAACTCAAGCCAACTGGTGTTTGAGATAAGACACTGCCCTTTGCTTTGGTGGACTTTGGGTTTCTCCATTTAGAGTAAACTGACAGTCATTAAATGAGGCACCAAGTTTTGTGACATAGCTTTAAGCGTATGTTTTAAGAAAACATGGTGCTTCTACCTGTGTTGTTAGAGTGGAGGCCCATTTTGTGGACCCTTTAGTTATCAGGGTTTCCTCTGTGTCTTCAAAATCTGTTAATTTTGGGGGTTCTGTGCTTTTTTGTTCCAACTTGGAGGGTTGTGACATGCTCAAAGCAGGAACACATGTAACTTCATTGCACTGCAATTTCTATATGGCTCAGGTTCTTAGTACATTGCATAATCCTCTGTATCAACTTATTCCATATTTTATTCCTTTTTACCATTTTGTATTTATAGTATTTCCCAGAGGTATCAAAACCGGGATCAGAGATCACTGATTGTTAGAACTCTGTCTCAGAAACTTTGTCTACAAGCTGATAGGAAAGGCAGGTTTTTTGTGTGTCACTGATTTCAGTGCCTGGTTCTCCTTCTTACTCTGAATTGTCAGAAACTGACAGAGATTTTATTTTTCAGAAAGTAATTGCTTTACGTTAGGACACTGGAAGAAAGCAATCCAGTCAAAAAAAAAAAAAAAAAAAAAAGAAGAGAACAGCGAGAACAGCAATACATAGTAAAAATGAAAGAAGAAAATTCACTCGGTAAATAAAATTTTATCTAGATCACACAGGGACAGAACTTCAACTATGGGAATCGACACAGCTCAGGTGAATGGAGCTGTGATCAGACAACCCAACAGTTGCATGACAATTTTCATTTTAATAAATCTTAAGATTCCCCTTTTTTTCTTACTTAGCAAATTTTGAAGACACCTTTAGATTTCATTTATGTTGAACCATTTGTTTTGTAACTATTTGTATTGGAAAATAAACTGTTTCATAGGGTTTCAGCAAACCTAAGCTAAAAACATCCCAGAGAGCGCATACGCACCCATCATCCAAGCAACCATGTACAACACTATCCAAACAAACGTTCCATGACAGCTTCTATGAGGCAGACAGCACCAGCTGAGAGGTGATCAGATATTTAAGGAAGGACACTCACTGGTCACCCCCAGGTGTGATGCTCCAAAACAAGAGTGTGTGAATGTATATACACATCTTAAAAAATCTGCCTATAACATATTCTGGTGAACAATATTAGTCCATACTGTAAATTAAGTGTACATTCACATCACACCCCTGCTAATATTAAAAAAAAAAAAACAAACCAAACAAATCCCAAACCATTATCACATTTTATTGTTCTCCTTTTTTATGTGGATTTATAATGTGAACATAAGTGCCAATTATAAAAATACCACAGTCATGTTCACTATTCATAAAATCATAGGATAATTGAGGCTGGACATGATCTCAAGAGGTCTCTAGCCCAATCTCCTGCTCAAACCAAGGTTCAGCTATGGGGTCAGGCCAGGTTGCTCAGGGCTGATCTTGAAAACTTCAAGGAAAAGAGGCTGCATAACCACTTTGGGTAACCTCTTCCAGAGCTTTACTGTCCTAAGACAGAAAAGTATTAACTGGGGATTAAAAAAAATAAGTATATACATTAAAAAAAAAAACTCGTGTGTTTCTCTGTGCTTATCCAATTAGAAATCAGTGTGACACCTTGCATAATTTTCATGCTATTAACAGAAAATGGTAAAATTATTTAAGACAACCTAATCACCTGTATTTTCATGAAGCAAGCCTTTCTTTAGTTTATTTCCTTTTCTGTAACCAGGATAAAAAGTGCAGACCACTGGAAGAAGAAACTACTTCCACAACAAACAATAGCGTTAAAATTAAAAACCCTTTACTAATGGCTACACAGCATCTCCCTTGCTGCAAGTTCAGCCCATTGCACTACGGACACAGCAAATACACCATTCCCTTCCTCTTTCCAGCCGTGTTATGTATCTGAAGACTGTTTACATATTTATTTTCAGCTGACTCTAAGTAATCTTCATTCATGCAATCCTTCCTCGAAGGTTATGTGCTCCTGAGCACCAGTCATTCTCAGTGCTCTCCTTTCAAAACCCTTTAAGTTGAAGCCTTACCAATACCAAATAGCACAGGACTATCTAATTAGTGTTGCAGACAATATTCCACTTTAAAACATCTTAGCAAGAGTCTTTCATTTGCAACTGACTGACTTCATTTACCTGTGTTCAGCTTCTGATCCAAATAATCCTCAGATTTTAATTTCTGGGTAAAAGGTATGGTAGATATGATTTGATTTGGTTTTTCAAAGCTCAGACTTACTCTCCCCTACAGGTAGTTCCTTGCACTTGTTCCCTTTGTGTTGGATCCATTTTTTTTTTTTTTTTCAGGCTACATCTCTGATTTGTCAAGAACATTCTGGATTCTAAAGCTTTCTTCTAGTTATTATCAGTCCCTCCTGACTGCCTCTCACCATACAGTGTAATATTCATACTTTCTATCCCATACTGTAAAATTACAATTCTCAACAGCCTTAGAATGAGGACAGATCCACATGATATAATCTGCCTTCCTGGCAGCAAACCAATTAAAACTGCCCTCAGCATATACTTTTTCAGACATGCTCTATAAGGGTAGGCCAATATTTTTGTTGCGGCTGCAAGACTATCATATAAGACAATGTCATTACCTAAGTAACACAAAGAAAACAGAATACAAAGGGGAATTAATACAAATTTACAGTGAGATTATATTTCCCATGGAAGGAAAACTTGCAGCTTAACACCTGCACACACAGTCTGTAGTTTCCCTTACCACTACCGACTTCTGTAAGAGAGAACCACGTCCAACCAAGAATGAAAAAAAGGAGAAAGGCAGAACAAGACTTCTGGATTCTTCAGGGAAAACCAAGTGTTTTAAACAGCCTAAAAGAATGTCCCTCTATAGTTTAAATTACAGATGCCCCCTGTTTCTTCAATTTACATACAATCACTCACTTTCACCTCAGGTGCCTGCGTCTCCCTGATGTCCCCAGAGCTTATTCTGCAAAAGCAAAATGCAGTACAATAAAAGCCGAAGTCAACTAGTTTGATTTGGTGAGGTATAAAGCTGAGTTCGTTTCAGGTATTTAATCCTATGAAATGATACGGTCACCAAAAAAAAAAAAAAATAGGATTGTTCATTTTAATGTACTTCTGGAGAGTTTGGAATGGTAAACCCATGTTTAGGCAGCTGTGTCCCACTCTAGGTCATATGCAAAACAGAGTCTGCAAACACTATCTTGTTCCTTAATGTGCAAGATGAGGCAGAATTTTTTTCTACTAGAAAAGAAATCAGATTTTAAGTTCCAGGCTTTTTAATCATGTTTGTTACGCACAAATTAGTACAAGTATTTTATTTTGTGATGCTATGTTAAAATGCAAAGATGTTGAAATGTTTTTAGTACTGGAGTTTAGTAACCAGAAATTCATCATTGCTGTTCTTCAATAATTATTTGAATTAAGGCTAAATTGAGTAACTGTTAGAAGTCCAGGCTGAGACCTACTTCCCATACTCTTAAAACACACTCTTTCCTCACAAATCATGACATGTAGCTTCTGATGAGACTGTTCCAAATAATTTTTGAGTGACCACTGGTAAATAAAGATCCTTCCACTCTTATATTTCCTGTTATTTGAAGGACAGCTGAATACATTGTTAATAGTTACAGTGGAAATACTTTTAAATGGGATCTTTTAATTAACGTCTGAACTTACAAGAAAGAAAAGTTACAAAAGAAAAAAAAAGTCATCTAAATGAGCTGACTCAGCTTCTACAGAAGAAAAATGTGACTACCAGTGGTTGGGTCATTTTATCACTGCCTTAAAATAAGGGAAATCAAGCAAAGAGTGGCAGCAACAGCTGGAGCCACGTGCCTGTGTCCAAACAACATTTATTCATAAAACTCGAGGAAAGCACAGCACAGCTGCAAAGCAATTACGAAAGAAAAAAAAAATCCACAAGCCCTTCACAGCTGATGAATAACAATGCCACCAAGAAACGCTCAAGCTTAACAAGTGCTTTTTTTTGGAGACTGAATCTTCACATTATAAATGTTAGTTGCTATGGATGCTGTATTTTACTTCTGACACTTCTTCCTTCCTGGTTACTGGAACACTTCCTTCTAAAATACCTCCACAATTTTAAATTTGCTTAAATTCTGTTAATCCATAACATGCTTTCTTCAAAATATGAACACTGGAAAGCTGGCTGACACTTCTGGTATGGTGGGTGAGTGAATATATCCACGTCTAAAGCAGCCTAACTCAAAATTATATTGCACTTTTTTAAATTCAGAAGCTGCCACCTACTCCCCATTTTCTACAGTCTGAATATTGCCAGAATAGCAGTCTCTGTCATTCTTCATCTTCATGATATATAAATTCATCAGAACTGCTTTTCTGCACCTTTTTCAGACAGTGAGCTGAAACACAGAGAAACTACCTATGACCCAAGAAAAGGTCTTTTAATTCAGATTGTCTAATCCAAATCAGCCAAAACTAGTGAAAAAGCAGTAACCAGGCAGCAACGTGGTTAGGAGCTGAAGTTTCAACCATAAACTATCAATCACCATTGTTACTTTAATTTCTATTAGGCAAGCTAAGAACAGGCTCTTCCTCCCGCTTGTCCCTCAACACAGACTTGCCTTTGATGACCTGTGAAGACCTACTTGTCTGAAGCCACACAAGAAGATTAGGTTGCATCATCTAGAGCGAGCCAGGCTGGCATTCTGTCAGCCAAGACAGCCTTCCACAGGGCCAGCTTAATTCCCATTTTAATGCACAAGCTTTTGAACTATTTCTGGCCACTACAAAGCATCTACAATTAGGACAAACTCCTTCAAGCTCCATTTCCAACACCCACTGGTGAAGAACAAGGAAAGGCTTCTCCTGGAATTTACAGTCAGAACATTTTATGGTTGTTGGGAGACTAAGGATGTCCTTAGGGCAACATGCCAGTCCATCAGGCAAAGGGACTGAACTTCCAGCCTGAGGAAGAGGTAAATGCACCTGCATTCAGCTTGGCCACTGTCAGTCAAGTCAACTCACTCCGAGTCAGACGCGTGCAGGAAACAAAACTCATAGTAACTACTGTGTAGGTACACAGAAGTATATAAATGAAAATTAACCTTTTTAAATTAGCAGTCAGTTATGCTGTAGCAAATGTTAAATTTTGCTATTGCAGTAAATTTATGCTCTTAGGAAAAAAGTGTGTAAAACATTTAGTAGTTACGATCAACACAATAAGTTCCTCTAAAATTTTTAATGTATAAAAGCAATAATTCACTACTACAAATACCTACACATCATCTCATCATACATTCCATACTGTAGAGATAAACTTTTACTAGTTGCCATAGAAATAAGATAGCAGTAAACAGTAGTGGAGTCCAGTGGTTATGGTTCTGTTAGAATTTATTATTAAATCTTTTCTTAAAAAAAAAAGAAAAGGTGTTTCTAAAAGAACAACTGTTGACACTGATTAACACGCATAAAAATCTTCTTAAGCATTTCAAGAATAATTTACATGGCAAAAAAATACGAATTTTATCATGAAAGACTTAAGGAAGACCTTCAGAACAAAGCTCTGCTTGGTTGGCCATATATCAAGTTGTTAAAAGCAAAAAAATAAATAACGTGGACAGAATGATTTACCTTTTCACCTTCTTCACCTTTACTACCCGCAAAGCCACGTTCACCCTGGAAAACAAAACAATAAAATAAAAATCTCAAATGTAAACATTCTTCAAATAATTGCATTCTTTACAATAGTTTTATTGCACTGGATTTTTCTTGTGGCATTAAAACAGAATACATAATTTGGATAGCGATTCTCTCTCATTCAAAAAAGTGTGGAACCTCTATAAAAAAATGACACAGTTTTTCACAGTTTTGTCAATTAATAGTACTAATTTTTCCATTTAGCCTTAGGGATCTTCTTGGCTTTAAAAATTCTGAACTATTCATTGATATTAAACCCACTCATTACAGTTCTGCTATTCTTCTGCAGAACCAGTTTTAATACATTTATTCCTATTTATACCTTTAATTTTTAAATGTGACTAGCCAACTACGAAGGCCTCCAAAACCCAGAACAATTGAGAAAAATACAGAGATACAGTTTGCTGAAAGAAAACTCATTCTTTTCACTTTGAAAACCACATCAAATTATCCAAGTATCAAAAAAGAAAAAACCCAGAAGGGGTGAGTTTTGAAATATTAATTCAAGCTCAGCTTATTTCAGATGACTGAATTCTTTATTTTATGATCTTTCAATAAAAAGACCTGTTAATAATGCTCTTCCAGCTGCAATTTGATAACTTTTAACTCAGAAAAAGATCTTAATGTACAATCTTACCCTACTAATGTCTTTGTCAAATTTTTTTTGTTGCCAAATTTGCCTGGCTATATTAAAACAAGAATAATACCTGCTTTAGATCTTTATTAATATATACTTGTATGTTTTGTGAGATATACAGCAGACATACAGACAAAATTATATACTTGAAGCACAATAACTACCTAATAAAAAAACCCCTCTTTCTCCCTCAAATCATCTAGCAGGAGGTAGACTGCACGTCTTTGCCAGTCTCTAGAATTCAGTCTCACCACCTCAGTACAACGCACATGATTTTTACAGCTCTGAAGATGAAAAGACTGGGAAATTTCCAAAGGAAAGCATATGGTGTTTTCTAAATTACTTTCAAAAAATTAAGATGAGCAATGTCTAAATATTCTTTCACCCTTCAGAGAGTGTAATTGCTTTATATAGAAGTCTAAGGTTTAAGTGAGGTTAACTAGAACAGCAGGCTACAACGTGCAAAATTTCTAGCAGCATTTTGTCAAATCTTTCAAGTGATATAGCATCAGGTACTACACATCTGGGAACTAAATTTAAAGCTTTGGAGGTGTGCAGATGTACTCGTTATCAAATAGTTCTGGACTTTTCATCAACCACCTACACTGGCTGCTTTTTGTTAGTTTCTTTTGGCTAGGGTCACTCATACAATCAACAGCTTAGGGGTCAATTTTAGAAGCACGCCCAAGACCAAGCATGCAAAATGGGATCTAGTGAAATAACTTTCCCTATGTTCTCACCTAAAAATGAGTGATTAATTACTGAAATAATTTCTGAATGTATGCAACTTCTGTTCTGCTCATCTAGTTTCCCTTTCTCATGAAAGGTTGGACCAGATGATCTTTGGAGGTCCCCTCTGACCTGGGCTGTTCCATGATTCTATGGTTCCCATTCTTCTCAAACTGTTGGATGTACAACACAGCTGACACTTATACAAGTTTGACAGATTCCTAGAGGTAAAATATTTTATTGATTTCACTTTCCCATTTGTGAGACTGCATATCCTGTCTTTACTCATTTCTCAATACTTTATATAAAAATTATTCTTAGATGGAGTAAAAACTTTTCTGGTTGTAACTTGTGTCCATTGCCTCTTGTCCTTTCACTGTACACCTCTGACAAGAGTCTGGCTCTGGCTTCTCTGCACCCTCCCAGTACTTACAGAGAGGAATGAGTCTGAACACCATACTCCACCCTCATCCTTTCCAAATCATCTTATTTTAAGGCTGAACAAGCCCAGCTGCCTCAGTCTCGCCTTGTACATCATAGGCTCCAAGCCCCTGGCCATCTTGGTGGGCCTCCACTGGGCTCACCCCAATGAGCTGCTCTTTATTCTCTCCTGGGGAGCTCTAAACTAAACACAGAACTCCAGATGCAGTCTCACAGGCGCTAATCACTTCTGATCTGCTGTCCATGCTCTTGCTAAGGCAGCCCAAGATGCAGTTGGCCTTCTCCACCACTAGGCCATCAAGCAGGACTCCCAACACCTATCCTGTAGAGATGCTTTCTAGCAATTTGGCACCTAGCCTGTGCTGTTGCATGAGGCTATTCCTTCTCAGAGGCAGGACCTCATGTTTGCCTTTGCTTAACTTCCTGACTTCTGCATTAGCTCATTTCTCCAGCATGTTGAGGTCCCACTGAATATCATTCTTGCCCTACCTTCCAGCACACTTACCCATATTTGATAACATCCATGAACTTGCTGGGAATCCCATCATCTAGGTTATTAATAAAGACACAAATGCTGTCCCCAGTATCACCCCGTGGGGGATGACACTAGTTACAAGGTAGCAGTTGGACTGCATAGTGGTTATTCCACCTTTGAGCCCAACAATCCAACCAACCTTCCACCCATGTTATTGTCCATTTACCCAGCCCATATCTCACAGATTTGACTACAATGATATGATGAGACTGTGCCAAAAGCCTGGCTGAAGTCAAGGTATAAAACATCCACTGCTCTCCCCTGATCCACGAAGACAGTCATCTTATCAGAGTAGGCAATCAGGTTGGTCAGTCATGATTTGTCCTTGATGAATACATACTGGCTGTTCCCAGTTGCCCCTTTCTTGAGTGCGGCAAGCAGGTCGCAGATGATCCTCCCCCTCTACTCTGCCTTGGTGAGGCCACACCTGGAGTACTGTGTCCAATTCTGGGCTCCCCCGTTCAAGAAAGACATGGAACTGATGGAGAGGGTACAGCAAAGGGCTACCAAGATGATTAGGGGACTGGATCACCTCTCTTATGAAGAAAGGCTGAGGCATTTGGGTCTCTTCAGTCTGGAAAAAAGACGGCTGAGGGGGATCTTATCAACGCTCATAAATACTTAAAGGATGGGTGTCAGGAGGATGGGGCCAGGCTCTTCTCAGTGGTGCCTAGCAACCGGACAAGAGGTGATGAGCACAAACTGGAGCATAGGAAGTTCCATCTCAACATGAGGAGGAGCTTCTTTACTTTGAGGGTGGCAGAGCCCTGGAACAGGCTGCCCAGAGAGGTGGTGGCGTCTCTGTCTCTGGAGACATTCAAAACCCACCTGGATGTGTTCCTGTGCAACATGCTCTAGACCCTGCTCTGGCAGAGGGGTTGGACTAGATAATCTCCAGAGGTCCCTTCCAACCCCTGCCCATTCTGATTCTGTGATTCTAGTCCTTCGTGTGTTTAGAAATGGCTTCCACGGTTTGCTATATAATTTTTCCAGGGACAGAGGTGAGGCTGACTGGCCTGCAATACCCTGGATCCTTCTTGAAGGTGGATGTGATGTTTGCCTGTTTTCCAGTCATCAGAAACCTCCCCTAATCATCATGATCTTTTGATAATGACAGAGGACAGCCTTGCCGTGACATCAGCCAGCTCCCTCGGCAGACCTGGATGCATACTATTTGGTATCTTGCAGACGTCCACGTAGTTTAAGTGCTCCTTAACGCTTTCTTCCCCTTCAGTGGGCAATGGTTTCTTCTCACACACTGCACTAGGAGGTGTAAGTAACCTGGAAGGCCTGAGGGCAAACTTTATTACTGAAAACCAAGGTGAAAAAGGCATGGGGGTAACTCTTGGCCTCTTCCACATCTCCCACCCCATTAAGCAGTGGGTCAACATTTTCTTCAGCCTTGTTTTTGCTACAAATGTACTTAATAGAAGCCCTTCATGCTGCCCTTCAAATCCCTCATTAGTTTTAATTCCAGATGAGTTTTCAGTTTCCTAACTCCATCGCCACATGCTCTGGCAATGTTTCTATATTCCTACTGGGTATCTCACCCCTGCTTCCACTGTTTACTTTCTTTTTGTGCCCTTGTTCATCAATGCTGGCCTTCTGCCATACTTGCTCAACTCCCTGTACATCAGCATGGACTGTTCTTGGGATTTTAGGAAGCTGTCCTTGCAGATCAACCAGCTGGGCTCCTGAGGCCTGAAGGACAGTCTTGATCATTCCTTGGCCTCCTCTTTGCCAGACTCAACAAACTTAGTTCCTTGAAACTCTCCTCAAAGGTCTTGTTTTCTAGGCCCTTGAACATACACTATCTCCCCACTGGACCCTCACTGGTTTCTCCACATCTCTTGAAGATGTGAGCATGGAAGAACCCCCAAACACGACACAGCATACCAGATGCAGCACCACCAAGCAAAGGGGAAAATGTCTTTCCCCGATCTGTCAGCTGCAATTTTACTAATGTAGTCCAATATGTGCTTTACTTTATTCCCAATAGGAGAACACTGTTAGCTCATAATTCAGCCTTTTGTGTACCTCCAGGTCCTTTTCAGCAATGCTGCTGCTCAGCCACTCAGTTCTCTGCCTGTACCAATGTATGGGGTGATTAACTAATTCCTTCTTTTTTAAAAATACAGTCTAAGTGCCCAGATTTTTTGCACATATTTGAACTAGAGAAAATATGAAATGCATTCAACAGAAAGCATAGAGAAAGAAGTTTAGGTAATTTCCACTTGCCAGTATTAAATAAAAAAACCCAACAATATTAGCCATTGGTAGCTTTCATCAAAGAATTCAAATATTGCAGAAATAAAAATGTGAAAGTTGCAAAGTAACACATTTATGACTGACTTAAATTCTCCCTTGTGTGGCAATATTCTCATTTTAAGTTAGGGAAAACATTTCACATGCATTTTCATGGATAATCACCGATTATTTGTCTTGATACTGCAGGATTGCTGATTTGATTTTCAGTGATTTTCAGTGTTTTAAATATGCTTGCAGTACAAGTCAATGAGATCCTGGCTTTGAACTTATAAATTGATAGATTGCAGTAAGCATGTTGTGGAACTCAATGCTGGCTACCTCATCTGCAGAAAATAAGTTCCTTCCTTCCCTTCGTGCTACATTACAGGAAGTATCTGCCTAAAGATACACAAATCAGCCCTTTGCATCAAGGTCATGCTGCAGAACACTTCCTTAAAATTTTAATATGAACAAAATAATGGGGGTTTTTGTGTAGTCCCTTAATTTTTCGAAGCAGCAGAACTATTTCCCCTACAATTTTCTAAAAGGAATTATCTGGACAGATGCACGCAACATTAAGATTTCATTCCAAATACTTATGGTTAAACACAGCTGCAATCAACAGAAAACAAAATCTGACCACGAAAAGAGTCAGGCAGCTTTAACAAATATTACCAGCAAGGTCTATAATACAGATGTCTCTTTTTGCAAGTTCTGGCCTTCCTACACTATTCCACCTCTGGAGAGGACTAAAAGATTAAATGGAAGAGCAGAAGCAGCAGTGCTGTCCTTCATCTCATTTTGCTGAGATCACAAGACTCAAATTTCAAATTTTTTAATCTGCTTTCTTGGGGCTGGAAAGACCTGCATAGTTCTGAGACTTAGGCGACTGCTCTTAATGATCAGGTTCAAGACCACCTAAGAAACTTGAAGGTACACAAGTCGTAGAATCATGGAATTGTTAGGATTGGAAGAGACCTTAAAGATCATCTAGTTCCAACCCCCCTGCCATGGGCAGGGACACCTCCCACTAGATCAGGTTGCTCAGAGCCCCATCCAGCCTGGCCTTAAAAACTTCCAGGGATGGAGCTTCCACCGCTTCTCTGGGCAACCTGTTCCAATTTGCCCAAATTCAGAGGGACCTGGACAGGCTTGAGAGATGCGCCCATGTGAACCTCACGAGGTTCAACAGGGCCAACTGTAAGGTCCTGCACATGGGTTGGGGTAATCCCAAGCACAAATGCAGGCTGGGCAAAGAATGGATTGTGAGCAGCCCTGAGGAGAAGGACTTGGGGGTGTTGGTGGATGAGAAGCTTAACATGACCTGTCACTGTGTGTTTGCAGCCCAGAAAGCCAACTGCATCCTGGGCTGCATCAAAAGAAGCGTGGCCAGCAGGTCAAGGGAGGCAATTCTGACCCTCTACTGCACTCTCATGAGAACCCACCTGGAGTACTGCATCCAGCTCTGGTGCCCCCAACATAAGAAGGACATGAACCTGTTAGCGCAGGTCCAGATGAGGCCACGAAAATGATGAGAGGGCTGGAGCACCTCTCCTGTGAAAAAAGGCTGAGAGAATTGGAGTTGCTCAGCCTGGAGAAGAGAAGCCTCCAGGGAGACCTTATAGCCCCTTCCAGTACTTAAAGGGGGCCTACAGGAAAGATGGGGAGGGGCTCCTTATCAGGGAGTGTAGCAATAGGATGAGAGGTAATAGTTTTAAACAGAAAGAGAGCAAATTTAGATTAGATATCAGGAAGAAATTGTTCACTGTGAGGGTGGTGAGACACTGGAACAGCTTGCCCAGAGAAGCTGTGGATGCCCCATCCCTGGAGGTGTTCAAGGCTGTGTTGGATTGGGCTTTGAGCAGCCTGGTTTAGTGGGAGGTGTCCCTGCCCATGGCAGTGGGGGTTGGAACTAGATGATCTTTAGGGTCCCTTCCAACCCAAACCATTCTAGGATTCTATACCAATAGGCTAGTTTCTGACACCACACGCCCTCTCTCTTTTGAAAGAGAAGCTAATAGTAAAGTCCTGTCACATTAGGCAACTCAGAAACTGAATATGTAATTCAAAAACAATTTATGTAGATACTGGACAGCTGGCAAAAAGTATGTTGAGAGTAAAAATGCACAAAATGAGGGGGCTTTTGTTTGTTTTGTTGCGGGTATTTTTGTTTGTTTGGGTTTTTTTACCTTGGAACCAGTGAGACCGGGTATGCCAGGAGCACCTACTAAGCCAGCTTCCCCCTGAAACAAAATGTACATAGTCATCATTTTACAGATCTAACTCATGACTGAGCTAAATTAAGAGAAAAAAAGACATCTGGACATGTATTGCTTCTCATTCCTTTTCCACAGAGCAGCTGAATTGATTTCTAAGGTTCTTTATGTCTGTCAACTTATATTTGGTTAAAATACTTTCCAAATATTATGCAATTAGCAATTACAGGTTATCTAATTATGCAGCAGATATAGCTGTAGATTGCTTCAGACAACTGGACAACAAAAAAATATTAGAGTCCTTAGATCACATGGAAACCTTTAGGTTTTATTTCACGGTCTGATTCAGAAAAAAATACTTCAGAAGACACTTGCATACTAGCCATGTACCTAAAATCCCAACAAGGGCGACACAGCTTCTACCCTCTCCCTAATACCTATTTAGGTGCTTGAGCCCACAGGGGTCTACACTTAAACCATTAGGCACCACAGGGAGTACATGCAAACCACAGTCGTACATACGAAGCTGACTGCTGGTTTCTAGGCTCCACTCAAAGGGGAGTTTTAGATCTTTCCTCTGACGCTATGAGAGTGCACAACCTGCTCAGCAGGAGCAAATGCAAATCTTGATCCTGTGCAATCAGGCAGAAAAAATTCTGTTTCTCCTACTTCCTAAGTGAATGTTCTGTGTATGTTGTTAAATTACTGCCGCCTCTACCCCATGTTTTAAAAGAGCACAATAAGTCAGCTGTACAGTTAACTGTTAGTCACACTCTGCCCCTCAAATTACTTTCTCCTTGCAATGCCCATGAAAACTTAAGAATCTGATTTGGGTTTGTAAATTCCACTCAGGAAACCAGATGCTTAAAAGTTATGCTCAGTTGCTGAGCATACAAGTACAAGCATGCAAGTACAAACAAGAATCTTATAATATTTTTTTTTTTTTAAAAGGTAACTATCCAAGATGAATAACATGGTAAACTTCACCTTCAATATCTGAATAAGGACTAATTAAGAAAAAAAAAAAAAAAAAGCTCTGAGTTGAAAGCTACAGACAATTCAATTCTGTGTTTAATATAGGTCTTTCCAAGGAAAACGTACAGCTAAAAACCTAGTAATATCTCATTTAGAATTAAAACATAAAATATTGCAGCGGTTTCCTTTTCCATTCCTTCTTAGCAAAGTGTGTTAAATAGTTATAGACCTAGTGAGAACCAGGCTCTGCCACTCAGTGCTGAGAACCACCCTCCATTTACAGATTCGTGAAATATGTCCCCATGAAGTATACGAATTTTGGTCTCAGTAAGTCTAAAGTTACTGACCTAAGTTCTGTTAGAAGAATTCATCCGTGCTCATGAGACCTTGAGTGAGAGCTTAGAAGACTTATTAAAGGAATCTAAAATCAAAATGCTTTCTCCATTCCATTCATGGGTCTTAATTCCTTGACAGAAGTTTGCCCTAGTAACTTGCACACCATCCAATTCAGTTTTCTAGCCAAGCCAGAATTCAGCAACAAAAGAAAGTTTTGGAAGTTCACTCATTTGATTCCAAGCCAAGCAGAAGACAAATGCCTCATAGACACAAAAAAAGAACAGAGACAAAGGAAAGACTCCAGTCTCTCTTAAAAACAGAAAGAGCCAATAAAAGAACAATTACTCATCAAAATGATACAAGTAATTAAGCAAATAAATACAAAGCACTCATGATATACAACAATTAAAATACAGCTTAAAATATCTTGTTAAAATGGCATTTTTCTAACTCCGCTCATGGCACACTTTCCAACATCTTCCTTCCAGCACCCCTCTGTAAAAATAGATGCTAGCGTGCTGGGGAAAAATTCTAATTAATCATTACAAGCAATCCTTACTCCTTCATTTTCTCCAGATTTATAACGTGAATTCAGAAAAATTCTTCAGAGTCTAACAGTTACCAGATAATATTTCATCTTCCCTGCTACACTGCATCATTGTACACTAGAAAAAAACCACATTCACTTTTTTTTGTGGAGACAAGTCATATATGTTTCGTCTTGCACTTTTTAATCAGTGTTCTACAAATTATTATCCCTTCAACACAACAATGCAAAAATAACCTCCTACATCAATACTGATTCTTATTAAATATAAAATGATTGATGTTGCGCTTGCTTTAATATTTTGGAAATGTGCAGCGTGTTTATAATCATGGTTCTTAATGTATTTATCATTTATTGATTTTGCAGCTTGTAACTGTACTGCAACACCCTATAAAATTAGAGATTCAGTTCATACCTAAAGGTTTTCAAGATAGAGTAAGATGCTTTGTAACTGTACACTTAGCAACTTCCTTAGAATGCTTTTACATTATTTTTTATACCTTGATATACCTTGACTTCCAAATTTAGCTATTTTTTCCCCAAAAATAAGAGACTTTCCCATTAAAAAAGATTAAAAGAAAATAAAAGGAGAGGCTATCTTAACATACTTTTATGTGAACTTTACTAAGTGCATTGGTTACTTGTACTACCAAACAATACAGTGCCAAAAATTAATTAAGCACCATATTATCTAATCGCTAAAAAAAAAAAAAAAAGTTGAGAGAAACTTGTTTCAATCACCTGGAATGTATTTTGCTATTTGGAACATTTTAGGCATTAACATGATTTATAATGGCAAACATGTTGCAACATCATAAGATTCTCTTCAAGGCTGGGAAAGAGAAACAAGTACTATAAAATACTTTAAGCATTTTGCAGATATGATCCTGTGAAATTTAAAAGAACAAAACAAAACCACCAAGAAGCAGTCAGATGCTTCTCCATCCTCAATATGAAACACAAACATTTTTCCTTTCATTTTTAAATTTACTGGGGCACTGCCAGGAGCTTGATTTACAGAATAGACTTGGTACTCCAGGGTTACTAGCAAGGAAAACTCATCTTAATAGAAGTATAATCAGCGCGGTCAAACACTACTTACTGTTTTGATAATTTATGGATATGTGCCTTCCATTACCCTAAGTATGCCAGACCCCTGGAATAATCTAATAGCCCGGTGTTTTAAAATGAGGACAACTATTTTTAGCATTGCAGAAATGGAGTGGAATGTTCAACAACGTACTGTCAGAGGGCTCGAGCAGCATCCTCCCCGTGGAGCACGTACTGAGCCAGTCCAGAGCCACCAGTGGGGGCAGAGCTTTGCCTTTAACGAATAAAAATCCCACACCAATTATACTCCATTATATGATACCTTCCTTAGCCTACTGGAATATTTCCTTCTTCCTTTAAATGGGCTCCTGTTAATGGTTAGGATCACCTGATAGAATATTAATTACCTAAAAATATATTCAGTTGATATTTACGAAGATTTGCCCCGTGAATCTCCTGCATTAGTCATGTCAGGAAGTTTCTGCTAAATATGACATTTTGGTTTCACTGCCTCTACTGATCCTTTTGTGCCCTTTTGGTTACTGATGAGCTCCCAGTTCTCAGCAGTATTTACTCAGCGCTATCCTTGATGCAAACTTGACCCATGGGAGCAAGCATAAGACCCTCCCTTAAAATAATCTGACAAAGAAGAGCTTGTGACAGGTAAATATTTTGTTTCCTTTGCTCTGTCCTGCTTCCACAGCAGCCCCAGCAGAACAGGTACCTCATGGTTTGGCCAAGGGGGTAAGGGCTGGTCAGAGGACTCTTGTGACCTTGTGATCGAGGCTCCTGTGGCTTTTTTATGTAGCTGCTCAAGAGAAAGACAAATGAGAATAGCCCTTCTGCTCTCATTTGCACCTAATAACATAATCTGAGTTCAGGAGGCATCATTTTTTTCTCATTCCCAACCCTTCCCAATACCCATCTTTAGGACAAGTCTGACTTGTCTATCCATTCAGGCAACTAGATGCTAATACACTCCAAATTAAACTACACTTGAAAATTTATGTTTCAGTGCTTTGCGTGCAAACTACTGAATCAGCAGCCAGAGGCAGTTCAGAGCTTCAGAGAACAAGGCCAAAGGGCTCCTCACTCCAGACTGCACTCTTCAGTTGGCATAGTTTCCTTTTTTTGCTATTAATATGCCTTAAAAAGCATGCAACTTGGACAATTTCTACATACAAATACATAAAAGCACGCATATTTCACAAATAAAGTGCGTAAGTCAAAAGTTTGTTTCTATATTTTGCTCCCATGAGTTATTTGCACACAACATGAGGCTCTAAAAACCTAGAAGAAAGGATCACTCCATTTATTATGCATAACTACAGGCCGGCATATTGCCTTCTTTTTTTTCTTTCGAAAACTGATAACAAACTGACTGAAGCCTTTTTATAGATGTCAAGGAGCAGGTTTTATATAGTCAAAAAAAAATATCAGCAGGAGCAGAGCCTCTGCTGTCAGTCAGTAGGTGTTCTTTCTGCATTTGGCAAATACAAGTGGTATTCACCACTATTGTATGTCCTTGAAGAAGTGACAACTGCCGCCTTCTTGACCTTCTTCATCAAGAAGCGATGACTCAGTCCCGAAGGCACATATCCAGTCACCACTCTTAAATGCCACCAATTTCAAGTAGAACAGAACTGGACTGCAAAGAACTAAACAGCAAATAGAGGAGAAAAATGAAGGCAGAACATATTATCAGCACATAACCAGGACCTTGGGTAGTTTGGGTTTAGTTCCTCAGTTTTGAGAGGAAACTAATTACCCCCTGTGGAGCCCTCAGGGGCTGTAATGATGAAGCTTTACAAGCAAGGGGAAAGTTTTAGGCAATGCAGAAGGAGCAGTAGAACAGGATAGCTTCTCATTTTGTCTCACAGAGTCCTAGAGCCTGAAGGGCCTTTACAATTTTTTCCTCTACTTTTCAGACTGAGTCAAATGAGTCAACACCTTTTTAATGGCCCACCATCCGGTTACATTCCTTCAGTAAGAAAGGTAAGATGCATACATTACTACATAGAAGTGGATAATGTTGTTTTGGGTTTTTTTTTTAGTGTTGTTATTTAAAAATGTGGTGGAGACATGAATTGAACGTGGGCTTGAAAACAATCCAGTTCAGTTGACCTATAACACCATACACAGAGCGTAAACAAAATACAAACGAAAACCATGAGAATGTTTCCTGTAGAGTACTGAGAACAGACAAATAGGCTTCCGGCTGCAAAGGGTTCTCAAAGATTCATAATGTCTTATGGATGAACAGTTTAGAAAATGAAGTCTAGCCAGTTGGATATTTCTATCATCTGAAGCAACACAGTAGAAAAAAATCTGATGGACAACTGACAGATTTTTATAACTGTTTTTTCCCTTACAGTAGATCTGTCAAAAGAAAAATTGCCTGATTTACACACCATCTATTGATTTATTGTTAACCCAGCCATAACATGGCATTAAAGCAAATCTAAATCCTATTGAAGTTTCAGCAGAATGGGAAATTCATCTTGACCTTTTAGCAAGATGACCTTGCTAAAACAATATTTGAAATGCAATAATGCTAAATATAAGTTAAAAAGCATTGTCCAGTATTAACAAATAGCTGAGGTTTTTTCAAAATATTAAAATGTTATAACTATTATATTCACCATAATAATTGGAGCCCAAAGTTTACTTTACTGCAGGAATTATCATCATCATCATCGTCATCCACTTCCATAACCTGAAGATTCAGGAGGCAGATTCTCAGCTAGTACCAATGTCAGTTTACACTAACAAAGATCTCTCCCACAGACTATTAAACACTATTAAGTCTAATGTCTAGCCACACAGATATGAAATGCAAAAAAAACAGTAGCAAAACTAAAGATCTAAGGTGAATTAAAAATAAATTGACTGCATATAGACTGGAATTTCCGATCTAGGAACTAACTCAGATGAGTACTTTTTCTGAAATACCATATTACTGGTGTGCTTGTGTTGCTGCAAACCTCCTATCAACTATTGATAAATAAAGCAGTTTAAGATACAGCTTCTATGTCTCCATTTACACTCAGAAGTTTAAGACTTTCCCAAGAAATGTATCTCCTCACTTCAAAAAAAAAAAAAAAAAAAAGCTTGTGGCATTTAATGTATTTTGTGGACGGGCTCGTATTTGGATGAAGAGAACATACCGACCATGTACCTAGGACTCCAACAGACAGTTCCCCATCTGTGAATCTGGGATCAGGGGATCAACTGTCAGCACAGGAGCCCTAGGAACTGCTCCCTAAGGGTAAGTCTCCAGGTGTCCCCCATTACTATCAATTCTCAACAGCTTTGTAGGGAGCAGTGACATCTCAGCCTAGTAGGATTGTGACTTTTCCTTTCAGGCCCTTTTCTTAACCTCTTTGAGGCTTGTTAGCCTACTCCACACCCCACATCTGGGACGCCTGACAGAAAGAAGCGAGGTCCACTATCTGAGGGGCACAGGCCCTCTGCATGAGTTTTTAATCATCCTCTCACTAAAACCCAATATTTATTTAGAGAATCAACACTACTGTGACAGCCATTTCTCCATCTGCATTCCTTTCTCGTTCTTCCAAGGTTCAGCAGAGGTACTACCAGCACACTATATTCTACAGGGTGGTGTTTCTTCTGGCTGTTTCACAACTGGCATTATAACCCTGTCACTGCAAAGAGCCACAAATTTTTGTTAACAGTTCCTGAAGTCTCACCTTCTTCCACCTCACCAATTTGATAGCGGAAAAGAAAAATGCTCAGATGAAAGTATGAAGAAATGGGGCGGGGGAGAGCAGGGGGTGGGTGGGAAGACAAAACTGGCTGTAGTCACTGTTATATTACACATCCTACTGGCTAGTTCTGTCTCTGAGAGTTTACATTAATTAAAGATGATTTGTAAGAGCATCCTGACACTCTACTATTTCCACTGCTGGTTTTGCCAGCAGAGTTGCTATCACAGCACTGACTAACAAATGCCACAAAGATCATAATTTCTCCCACTCACAGTTCTTAAAACAAAACAAAGCCCCCAAGTGTAATTAAATAAGCAGGCCACTATTGAGATAACTCTCTCCAATTATTCAGCAAGCTGTTATGTGGCTTACAACAAAATCAATAAGGAATAGCATTGTACGCTATTCTCGTCTGTTCAGTAGTTTAAGTAGTTTCCTATCTTCACTCTTCCCTCGCAGCCTTGGGTGCATCTCTATCAATATTGTAGGCTCCTCCAGGCAGGGAATTTCTTCTACTCCAGGCTTGTCCTACACAAAGTCCCAAAACCTCCTCACATTATGGGAAGACACATGAACACAGACAGTGACAGCTATACCCCAGAAGTGTCCCCAAGACACTGTCCCGCCTGACATCCTGGTCTCCAAGCTGGTAAAATACGGGTCTGATGGACTGACAATTCAGTGGATAAAGAACTGGCTTGACGGCCACACCCAAAGAGTGGCTGTCAATGGGTCCATGTCCAAGTGGAGGCCAGTGACAAGTGGAGTCCCTCAAGGATCAGTACTGGGACTGGCCTTGTTTAACATCTTCGTCAGCGACATGGACAGTGGCATAGAGCACACCCTCAGCAAGTTTGCCGATGACACCAAGCTGTGTGGGGCGGCTGACATGCTGGAGGAAAGGTATGCCATCCAGAGGGACCTTGACAGGCTGGAGAGGTGGGCCCATGCCAACCTCATGAAGTTCAACAATACCAAGTGCAAGGTCCTTCATCTGGATCGGGGCAATCCCCAGCACCAATATAGGCTGGGCAGTAACTGGCTTGAGAGCAGCCCTGAAGAAAAGGACTTGGGGGTGCTGGTAGACGAGAGGCTCAACAGGAGCCATCAGTGTGCACTAGCAGCCCAGAAAGCCAATCCTATCCTGGGCTGCATCAGGAGAAGCGTGGCCAGCAGGTCGAGGGAGGTGATTCTCCCCCTCTACTCCACTCTCGTGAGATCCCACCTGGAGTACTGCATCCAGTTCTGGAGCCCCTACTACAAGAAAGACATGGACGTGCTGGAACGTGTCCAGAGAAGGGCCATAAGGATGAAGAAGGGCCATGAGGATGATCAGAGGGCTGGAGCACCTCTCCTATGAGGACAGATTGAGAGAGTTGGGGTTGTTCAGTCTGGAGAAAAGAAGGCTCTGAGGAGACCTTATAGTGGCCTACCAGTATCTTAAAGGGGCCTACAAGAAAGCTGGTGAGGGACTTTTTAGGATGTCGGGTAATGGCAGGACTAGAGGGAATGGATTAGAACTAGAGATGGGACGATTCAGACTGGACGTTAGGAAGAAGTTCTTCACCACGAGGGTGGTGAGACGCTGGAACTGGCTGCCCAGAGAAGTTGTGGCTGCCCCCATCCCTGGAAGTGTTCAAGGCCAGGTTGGATGGGGCTTTGAGCAACCTGGTCTAGTGGGAGGTGTCCCGGCCTATGGCAGGGGGGTTGGAACTAGATGATCTTTAAGGTCCCTTCCAACCCTAACAATTCTATGATTCTAAGTCTGTCATTCTCCTTCCACGCATACTCTTTAAGGGAATTTTCATTCTAAGAAGCGGAGAGCTAAATAAACATTTCTTGAGATCTTATTGTCAACAGCTATAAACAAACTGTTGTGCATCTTCCACATGTAAAGGTAACAGATTGCAACTATTAAAGTTAACTATAAATTAATTTCTCCTATTTAGTACCTGTTTTATTAATAAACTAAAATAATACTATCTTCATTTGTAAGGGAAAATCAGCAGAACTGCCATTCAAAACAAAAAGGGAGCACAGTGAAAGGGGTGTTAATTCTGAAGAAGAAGTATCAGCTGACTAGCTTCTCAGTATCTGTTTAAAAAAAAAAATAAATCTGGCTTCTGTGAGGTACTTGTTAAATACAAATCAAACACCTGTCAGCCAGCTGGGCCGCGTGTGTCACTGCTGAGCCATCTGCAGAAACACACCCCATGCCAGTTGCTTTACTTAGCGTGGCCTGGGAACAAGAATCCATTAGACAGAAAGTCAACAGTGGAATTAGCAGCACTTTTTCTTTTAGTGCCCTTCCACTTACTTGTTTAACTTCTTGCGTTTCTATTTTTGGGAGCCTCATGCCAAAGCAACAGTGCTGACTGCTGATTAGACAAGACTTGGCCCGGCCTCAGAGTGTCACATTGATTTAATCAATTCAGACTTGAAACATGCAGTATGAATATTAGGTGTTGATAAATACTGGCTAGCAGTGGGAATTAAAAAAAATCCACCACAACATCCTGTTTTTCAATACCGATGAATGATTTTACTATGTGAATAAAAAGCAGGGGTTTTTTTGTCTAACAACTTGGTATCTACGAATAAAAAAAAAAACAATTTACATGAAATTTGGAATATAAAGTTTACATTATAATTTCTAAGTTTTTTGGGGGGAAGAATTATATTCATTGACATTAAAAATTCACATCTTAGCTGGATTTGTTTAAACAATCATGTGACTAATACAATTCACCCATCAAAAAAAGGGCAGAGAAGCGTTAATAGTTAACAGGTCACAAGTCATGGCAGCCAACAGTATTATCTTTAACCTCTGTACGATTTGTACTACACACACAATTTCTATTACATTAGACTAACGATTATTTTTTTTTTTCCTAAATTTCATGCACTACTTGTAATAGAAGTTGTTAGCCATGGGTAAAATACTGTAGAACAAAACATTGCTATATATAAATTAAATAAATTGCAGTAATATAAGTTATTGATTTTTAAATTATCCTAATATAGATCAATGATTCATCAAGTCATAAATCTAGTATTTGGTGAAGTTCAATCTCTAATTCCTCAAAAGAAAACAAACAAAACTAAGCAAAACTTGTCAGACAAGCTGTACAACGCTGCAGTACAGTGAGAAAGTTCCTTCCTCTCCGTTTAGTCCATCTCCTGCAACACACTGCTGCCAACCTTCACAACACCAAGTCTTGCCATAACGGGTAATTTTTCTTAAAGCTATACTTTCTGATGAGATGTGTAAAGCTTAGAATATTAGTTTCAAAACCTACAGTCTCTAGCCCTCGCAACTGAAAGAAAAAAAACCCAAAAATCTATGTGCCACAGAAACCTCACAGAAAGAACCCAATAAATATAATTCAAGAACAATTGAAGAAAAATCCTCAAGCCTCCCCCCGCCCTTTCAAAGTCCGTAAGGTCCTGACTGAGGCTTTTCAAACATAGTTAAGAAGCCCAGAGCCAGGCAGGCTCACAGCTGGAGTATTCATGAATCTCTGATTAGGGAACAAAGAGCTGCATTTAATGGCTGCATTATTTAACAGCCGCATTATTTTTTACTTCCACGTTACATAAGACGCTAACAAAAGCCTGTCCTGCATGGCAGCGTGCCACCCTCAGTATTGCTCCCAGCAGCCCAGACCCCTGTGAAATGGCCGGTGACCTCTGGTTTCTCTGGCCACACCTCACAGCATAATAGCGGCCACTGCACGCCGGGCCCCCATCACCGGCCGCGTTCTGCTGGTTATTACAGTTTTCATTGCAAATACCAGAGGGTATACCCGGCGTCCACCCCCACTCTTATCTCACCAGTGTCATCCGCCTGAAGGAGCCCATGGCTTTGATGCCGAGCAACACAAGCATTAGCGTCTGGCTCCCAAAACGCATTTGCAGTTTTGTTCTACTGAGAAGTACTAATCTGATTTTGAGGGAAACCACAAGAGGACAGGAGACAATGCCACAACTTTCCTCAAATGGATTAGCTGACAGACTGAAGCATATTTTTTTTTTTCCCCCTCAAAAAGCAATGATTCTTTAATTAAAAATGAAGGCTCTGCTCACCAAGAGCACACAATCTACAGCGGACACTAACACCATTCCCCCCAGAATGGAAATAACATCCAGGCAGTGTCACCGCACGCACGGTAATTTGACTCCACGGAGCTTTCTACGGAGAACTGAACTGAACTGCTGTCATTTAGCTTTAGGAATTGAAAAACCAGGGAGCTCAACAGTTCCTGGAGTTGTGAACTGCAAAAATCACCTAATAAGGCAAAAATAAGTCAGCCCAGCGGACAGCTCTCTGGAAACAAATTTATGATCAAAGGCTATTCAAAACACTTCCTTGTAACGCCAAGGAGAGAGTGAGAGCAAGCAAGAACTATATATGCTGAAGCACTGAAGCAACTTTTGTAAAATGTAATGGTCTAAAGGATATTTGCCCAGTAAAATTTTTAGAAAGCATATTTATGGACCAGAAAGCTATTAAGAGTTACTGTTTTCATATTCATCCATCTCTTAAAATCAGATATGTGTTAATTACACACAAAAATATCACTGAAAACACAAACAGAATACAAAACTCATGCCAAATTTGTTGCTGTAATAAATGGTGTCGAACTGCCAGATTTCCAATGGCCAGCAATTCTCAAACTCAAGGCTTTAAACTTAGTGGTAATAAAATTTCCAATTGGAAAACCATTGTCTGTCTTTTTTGAGGCTAATCTATTTACTTGTTTACCCAATAAAACTATTTATTTTTAAATTCGCACCTTATTTCCTATCAAATTGTTGTTTCAGCTTTACATTCTTACATGTCACAATTCTCCTATTTTGAAAAGCTTCCTGATGTCACATACTTTTTCCTATGTTAGTGATTATACACTTTTTATCTCTTATGGAGACTCCAGACTAAAGCAGTACGAAGATCTTTCCAAAGCTGCGTAACTGGCACAATTTATGTCCGTACCTGATCTAAAAATATTGAAATATAACTGATTAGCAATGACAGGAGCTCGGAAATTGGATGGCACTGAACAAAAGATAGACAAACCGAGTAAGATGGCTTTAAGCAGTACCTATCCAGTGCTCCACATGCATTTTTGGAAGCTTTCTCAGAGATGCTGATGAGCTACTTCGGAAATATCTTGACCCCTGTCAAGGATCTGTACAGCACATGAAATGTGGAAGGCACTGTGTCCAGAGATCTTTCGAGACAGCTGCAAGGAAAAGACTGCATTACTGTAAGCTCAACACCAATGTCTCCTCAGATTTGTATATTTGCACAAGTGATTGATGCTCCAGGAGCATATGCTCAACTGGCATAATAGGCCATATATCCATGGATCTTCAGCAAAGTCAAATATGCCTTGGAACATTCTAGGCAGCGTTTCCATGGCCCAGCTGGAGCAATGGGGAAGGCAGGTCAATGGTCACAAGGACCTTTGTAATGACATGATTTGATTTGGATGTACATTTAACAAGTTTCCGGTTGTGGATTTTATGACATAGCTGGCCCTGAAGACCTGCCCCTGGAGTAACTCAGTATGGAGATCGGTATTAAAAGCACCTCTGAAAGTAATTTGAAGTCACATGCTATACTAGCACGTCATTTATAATTTTTTTTTTTTCAAAATTTTAAATTAATGTATATATATTTAAATCATGTTGGAAAACAAAGCACTGGACATATCTAAGCCATTTTTTATATCAAGCTTCTGAGTTGAACTTCTTAAAAAAAATAATCTTATAATGCAGCAGTTCTCAAACTCATTTTCTCAGGTACCACTAAGGGAAAGGGGAGCTCTTCCCACCAGGCAATGCAAAGTAGGCTCTTCAGGAAGTGTTAACATGCTGTTTTGATGCAGCGCACAAACCACAAATGGTATCTATATCACATTTTGGGGACTCTTTTACTAACCATTTCCTTACCTGTACCAAATATAAAGGGAGTCCTATTACAAAAGGGTAAACAAACTTAACAAGAATAAAATCATCAGTGTTAGGTTTCAGAGTCAGATCAAACAGAAGAAAACACACTGATAACGGACTCGAGAAAACTGGTTACAGATAATCATCTGATACAGTTAAATGAGAAGACAACCACCACAAACGGCATTACATATTCTAATCTTCTTATCTTCTAGTTCAAAAAATACATGACTTCATGACACTTCGTTAGGCCATTGTCACAAATACACGCAAGTGAACAAAAGAAGGAACAATCCTACTGCACAGTTTCAAGTAAACCCAATCTCATTTTCATAACTCTTGAAGTACAAATAGCACTCGTACACTTGGTAGAGCTCTTGAAATGTACACTCAGTTTTTTTCTTGAGTCTGACTTTGAATATAAATCAGAGTTGTGTAGTGATAAACATTGTTTTTATTCACATAAGCATTTCTTTCTCCTTTCAGTCTGTCTAAACTGTTTATTTTATTAATACACAGCGGGAGCACCCATAGAGTGCAGTAGCAAATGCACAGCACATTGAATGTTTCACTGCTTCTTTAGGCTTACTGTGCAAAATCAGCTATTTTTAAAAGCTTACACAATGTATTTAATATTTTAGGATGGCTGTTTATAATCTAGATTGCAAAAAAATAGTGCAAAAAAACTACAACACTGAAGCTAAGCCATTTGAAAGTCAAGTATTAGAAGTGAATGGTGTCACAAGTATTACACAAAATGTAATTTAAGAAACAAACGCATCATCTCCATCACTATGAATCATATACCATCAACCATAAGCAAGCAACTACTACAAAAGTTTGGATAAAGGGGAACGGAAACAAACAGTTTGGTAAGTCTTCTGAGTTTTCCGAATTACATTTCTGGCTGCATCAGTTTTATTTTTCAGAATGTAGTGACAGAGAAAGAAGAAAAAGTATTTTCATAATAGAAAAAGGTAGACAAATATGGAATGGCAAATTACTCACCTTCAGCAGCTTGAGTCCTTTGAGCCTTGCTGCCATCAGCACATTCTCAGAAGCTTAAGAGCTTTTTGGCTAGCAGGACCCATAACACACATAAGCCATAACTCCCCAAGAGGCCTAGTACCTTATATCAAAGTACATGCCATGACGGCAACCTATCTCTCAGAACCAGGAACTCTCCCACTAAACTTTTCAAGTACACAGAGATCATCCATCCTCTAAAACGTGATATGTGAAACAGTTGAGAGGTTCATCTTGACTGCCAAGAAATCACAGACCAACCAAAAAAAAAAAAACCCAAACAAAACCATACAGGATTACATCACCTAGCATCTAGGACATAAATAAACTTTTAATTTGGAGTTTCATTATCATGGTATTATAGACCCAGAAGCAAAGAGAAGGAAAGGACTTGAGGTATTCAGCTGAATGACACAAGAAGTGCAGGAAACAGAATAATCTCAACTATACAGAGGCAAATCAAATCCAGCTTGCTTGAGTTTACAAAAAGCTCAGGAAAGGAAAGGGACAGAATGAACTCCCCATAAATGAGAACAAAAAGATCTGGTGGCCTTTTTATTTTTTTTTTATTTTTTTTTCCTTCTCCTCATAAAAGGTCTAAGAACACATTTTTAAGGCTGGAATACCTTATTTGGAAAGCCTAGAAGTATACTACAAAAGGAGGATCCAACACACTATACGCTTCATGCAAAGTCTAATTGTTTCATGGGCTGGAAGAGTAGAGAGACTAACCCTGTTCTCTCCCAATACAAAATGCATAGCAGGGAACTCGACCATCCTTATCTGTGTCAGTCCCCCAGTAAGTGCTATGGGAAGGACCTGCACACATGCAACCCGTACAGAATAAAACACTATGACTTCAGTAAACGAGAAGCCTGTGGGTCTTATCAACAGGACAGTCTTCTCACCGTTTCCGTATGACAGGAACACTAGGAAAATAATCAAACTTTTTTAATAGGAATACTTTCCAACAGTGTATCAACCTTGCTCGGATGACACCAGTGGTGTGATGAAGATCATTCTTACTGGCAATCAGTTCTTGTCGTCATAATGAGGTTAGTTTAACTGCTAGATCAGTGTTGCTTAGCTTGTGAGGCCTGATTTGCAGCAGATAGGTGACTGTCATCCTACACCTTAGAGCACTCCAGTCACCTCAAACCTCTGCTTCAGGGACAGATTTAATTTCTCAGGCCATATAGCCAGCACTCTGGCTGCAATCCAATTATACTAAATGGCTGCAGAAGTGTATCCAGAGACAATTTCACTTGCTAATCATGAAAAAGTAGGCTAACACAGTGCTTCCCTTGACATGTGTTTCTTCTATCCTCACAAACTTTGGTGAACATCTCTGGAAGGCCAAGGTATAAGGTCTCACACGCATACTGATTCTTATTTACCATAACACTCCAGTTCTTCTTGTATCACGATTTCACAGATACCTTGAAGAATTGTACCTGGAAAGCTGAGCTACGAATCAGTCCCGATTGCAGGAAGGGAACCATGGCAACATATTCCGTATCTTCTGGCAGTCTACAAATGAAGCAAGTTTCCTTCCAAGGGAGGACTACCACCCTCTTATTTTTTAGAGCTATAAACTAATGCCACAGAACTGTCTCCTCTGATACTCCCGAGAATTTCCTCTGTTGCCCTGAGTAGGATCTACTGTTTGAAAAATATCTCTTAAGACAGTTCCCTGAAAAAGGATGAAGGAACTAGGTAGTTAGACATCAAATAGAGTGTTATATATGTGATCGTGTCCACAATCCACTGTGGTGTGACTTTGGGGGCCTGAGGTAGGGCTCCACAGGAACTGCATTTGATCTTGACTCTCTAGGTTGGTCATCAGCACTGTCACACTGACTGCTTTTGCCCTGAAGGCAGATGAGACAACACACACATTATGGTCTGTTGCTAGTCAGAGGGAACCTCATTTTTTACTTTGGCAGCTTTGCAAGAACTGCAGTAGAAAAATCAGCAAAACTGCAGAACCATGGTCTGAACACTCATGTGTTTTCCTTTGAGTGTCAAGGCTATTCTCATGTCACCCTAGAGTCATCAAGACTTAAGCTTTGTTTTCTGTATTAGCAGATCCAACCTCTCAAATAGCAAGAGCCTCCTAGAAGTCTACACCCCTTACACCTGCACCAATTAGCCAGCACGACTCTTGCAAAAGCACTGCACCATTTAGTGATTGGGAAATCATGTTGTCAGCTATAATATGTCTTAAAAATGACATAAGGCCAAATGTCACATTTGAAGAGAGACTGAAGATACATGAGGTACACAATCTATTTTCATATTTTAGATCCCTGGAAGTCAAGGCCATATATCAAGCCTTACAGACTTCTCAGCATTTACACAGATCTTGAAAATTAAGTATACGACCACGGAGCATGTTCCAGGGAGATTATCCTGGTAAGATTCTCTCAAGTAATAAAGTGTATTGGATAGGATTATTCTAACTTTAGTTTTTCACTACTATGTCAGATATATTTGAGCTAGTCAATTCTACAGGCCTTTCAATAGCCAAATTTCTCTCATTCTAAGCTAAACTTCTAAAATAGGTCAAATGAATTGATATTTTTGCTTGCTTATAGCAACATGAGCAAGATCTGCCATGTACTTTCTCTCTCAACCTTTCCCCAGGGAAGCAAGTATAAACAATGGAGTATTGCAGTGGATAGTTTTGGGATGTATCAGAAAGAGCCTCTCTGCTCTCTGAAGCCTCAAACTGCATTTACATAAAAAATAATTGTATCGTTTCTTTTTTCTTTTTTGTATTTCTAATTAGTGACTCAGGAGGCACACTTGCACAAAGCCTAGAAAATTACAGTGCAGGAAAACATAAAAATAGCCACACCAGTCGAATAAATGTAACATTTCCAACAAAAGATAATGCATATTGAAGGGTTTAAGAGGATAAACAAACAGCAGTAGCTCCTGAGAATGCTATCCCAGCATTGCTCAGGCAACACCTCAACTTCCTGTAATGATGCCTTTGTATATAACAGTGCTTAGAGTATTTTTATTCCTTTACTTCATTCAGTTGTCTTTGAATCTATGTACATTTTTAGCATCCCAAATATCCCAGAAAGAGGAGCACAAAAATAACAGACACATAAATTCACATAGCTCTCAATGCATCAACTGAGAGACAGAACATGTTAACACCCTCACAGCACCAGGAAAAGAAAGTGATTCTATCTCCAGAAAGGAGCTGATAATTCCACACAGCACCGCACTACTCTGCATATGTGACAACTCCAGCTAGCAGAAGCTGGATGGCTGGATCCCAGTTCCCTCAGCTATGCACATACAAAGTATTTTGCTTGCCTTCCCCCCCCGCCCCCCGCCCCAAACAGCTTTTGGTTTTGCCAGTTTCCGATTCCACGGTAGTTCATTTTTAATTTATAACAACGGTATGGCTTTTATGTAGTCTGAATTAAAAGAGTTCTAATGTTTAGGAAAAGTACAGTGTCTTTATATTAAATGTGATTTGACTGTTGAGCCTTACATAAACTAACAGGAGCTTTGGGATTTGGCCTGACAGTGAATCTGCAAGGCGCTAAGCAAAAAAAACCCAAACAGTATTAACCATGGAAACTGTAGTAATGACTTGTACTGGAAAAGCAATGTAGCCTGGTAATTTTAAAGAAAGATAACATCAGAGAAGGAACTGCAGAAAGAGCCAAGGGAAAACACAGCTTCATTCTAGATCAATCACATTCAATCTACAATGTTTTACAATAACTCTTTCCATTAATTCACATCTGGGAGTATAGTAAAGTAAAAACTGTCTACTTGGATCAAATCAAAGGTTTCTCTAGTCAAGTATATAACTACAATTGTGGCAACAACAGATGCCTACAGAAAATATAACAACAGGGCAACAATAAAGGCTTCTCCAGTGGGTTTCCCAGATTTCAGCATCTTGGAGCTTAAGAACTTTCAGACAAGCAGCAGTATGCGTCTGACACACTCCATGGATTTTTATTCCATCAACTTTCTAATAAATTTTCAGACTTTAAATCCTGTGACAGAGTGTTCAAACTGTAATCATGTAATTGGAAGAATGAGCCTTTTCTATCCTTTTCGAAATTGCTATCAGATAGGTTTGAGGCTCTAGTTTGCACACTGAAAAGGAGAGCAAAATAAATAAATCCCTATTAATCTTTTCTGTTCCACTCATGATTGTATAGAGCACAGAATAGGATATATTTTGTCTCAGTTGTCCCTTCTTCAAACTGAAGTCCACATTGTCACACCTTAATTGAAAGATGCCCAATGCTCTTGATGACTCTTCACACCTCCTCTGAACTTTTTCCAGTAATATTAGATCCACTTTGAGATGTGGGAACTAGATCCGTATATATCATTCAATATGCAGCACAATACGGTTTCATTAATAACAGTGACATTAACATGCTTTTGCTTTGTTCCCTATTCTCTTCCTAATCATTCCTAAATTCTGTTTGTTAATTTGACTTGTACTTAACAGTGACATACGTTTTCACTGATCTGTAATTCCAAGATCACTTACCTGAACAGTAATAGCTAGTCCAGAGTCCATGAAATACATAATGTTTGCTTTGTTTTTCCACTTCATCTGCATCACTTTGTTCTCTGAGTTTTACATGTCACTATGATTCGGTCCCTCAACATTGCAAAGTCCTTTGAACGTCTTTGCAGCCTGCTCTCCGTTTTTCTACCACATATAACTTAGCATCAGCAGCTAATATTCTTATTTTAACTCATCTCCTTGGTAATATTACGTATCTACCGCCCATTTTTAACATAACACAATTCAAGACAGAAACACTAAGTAAAAATAAAAGATAATTTCCTAATTCTATAACCTGTTAACTACAGATTTTAAACCTGACAGTTGAAGTGAAACTCTACTTCTTTCAGTACTTAGAAATCTGAATAATTAAAAAAATAAACTAAACCCTCTGCCATTACTAAAATTTTGCATACATCTGAAAGCAGCATGTCAACCAAGAAAGTGCAATATTGAAATTCTGAGCCTCTGGCTGCAACAGCTGCTTTTAAAAGGCATGCTTGTTTATGGGACTGAAAGAATAGAAACTTGAAGTATACTACGAAAGAGAACCTAAATTGACACAATTGAGGGTTGAGGACTGAAATAGTGATGCTAAAGATGCCACTGAAATAAAAACAAAACAAAACAAAACCCAATGAAGTGCACTAATACATCTATCTGGACAGTTTCATTCAATCATGTATTAACCAGCTTCCAAGTATATGCAGAAAATCCACTAGTTCTTTCAACTGTTACTATGGAACAGTAAAATAAAAATCACAAGAGGCCAAATGATTAGAAACTCCAGCAACACACTGTTTCCTCAATGTTATGAGGGTTGTCTTCCATAGTGAAGATGTTGGATTATAGACTGGCGGACTTCCTCTAATACAGGTAACCAGCTCTGAACTCAAATCCGTACAACTGCCTTAATTCACACACTAACATTGTGAAATCAAGTGAAATTTATCCTCTTGAATGCACAGGAGGCTGACATGCCTTCTTAGCCATGGCTTGTTCCTAAGTCTTCGCTTATAGGTCTATGGGATTCATCTCAAAGCTCTACCACATGCCCTGTTGAGAGCATAAGAACTCTTTTCAAGGCTTGCAGACCACAAACTGCACAGCGGAACGAGTGGCTTCCTTTGCTTCTGTATAGCCCTCCCCTTCTAGAAAAAAAATAACCAACCGAACAAGTTCACCTGCAGAGAACACTATTAGTCTGAGTAGCTTTTTCAATGTGCTACAAAAACATGGCAGTGCAGGTAAAATAATCTCATATTCTAACAGAAGCGTTCTAGCCTCCCATTTCTGTACATAACTACAGATAAGCCACTGGCATGATGAACACTTCCTGTGAGTCAAATTACGTACCAATATACACAAACATACCTTTTCTCCAGGAAGACCAGGAACACCATCCTGACCTTTTGCACCCATTTCACCCTACAAAATAAAGTATTCAGTTAGGAGTTCTAAAGACTTCGGAGGTTTACAACTACACAGGTCATACCTGATTCAACAGAAAAGCATCTCTACCCTGTTTTTGTCACGCTTAGTAACGTAACCACTGTGGAGGAGGATGCCTTACACGTAACACTAAAATGAGGCAAAATAAATACATTTTAAAACACCTATAACATCAATTAAGACTTTCATCTGACAAACACTTGCACACGCACGTTTCCATAAAAAGCAGGTCTTCTGATTTTAAGGGAATCGACTGTGACAGCAGAGTGAAGCCAAGTGGGTCCATTTTCACTGGGTTGAGCATGTTCCATGCTGAGAAAGCTCAACACATAATATGGGTTTCTTTGGTCTAAGAGTCATCTGCCCACAATATTTTTGAAAGACACTATTTAAAATCAGTTCCTCTCTCCTTCCCTGTTAGCCCCTCAGAGAAACCAAACCTTAAACCGTAAACAATCTATAAGAAAATTTTAGTTTTAAGAGACAAATGACTGACTGATCAGGAGAGGTATGGAAGCTCCCAGCAGCCTTAGTCTTAAAAATGATTGAAGAAAACACCAAACACAGAAATTCTGCTTAATAATGTTAAGTATAAGGGTTACAAAGTTTAAAATAAAAATCAGGTGGATGCTAGAAGAATATAACAAAAGCACTGAAACCATGTTACAGACTTCATTTAAAAACAAAACCAAAACATTAGGTTTGTCTACTTGTACCAAAAAGAGAACATTCTCCAGCAAACAGAAAATGCCACAGCCTTTTGTGGAGTAATCCAATTCCTTATGAAGAAAATGTCACTGGTTTGAAAAGAATTAACTATTAAATTGTTTTTCCAGGGAAAGGGTAGCATGAAGAAACAGAAGAGCCACATCTACACAAATAATTGGTTCCTAAAATGGGTTGTAAACCTAGATTTGGAGCCTAAATCTAAAACTGCAAACCCAAAAGCCACTGCTGAGGAATTAGTGCTCAAGACCTTTAAACTCCCAAATTCTTAAATAGCAGGATCCCGGAAACTCGTAATTCTGACATACAGCGTATGCAGAAACTTCTCAGTATCAGGCAAAATTTATCAGTTTAGTCAATGAACTCATTCTGCAGTAAAAAATATCAGTTTCCTGTGATCTTCCCAAATGGGATACAGACACAGTGCTGCAGTGACTTCATTTGCTTCTCTTACATATAGGATAGGAGATGCTTAACAGAGTAGCAGAAAGGCTTTGTCTGGGCCACAGAATGCACGTTCTGTGCCCTCCGCAGCCTGTGAGTGCTCCCAGCCTGTACCCCAGCTTGCCCGGACCGCTGATGCCTGTCAGCACACTGGTGGTCACGAGATCTAAAGTTGTTCCAAATTTCACAAGAGGAACATTAGGAACTGCGCAAGTGAACCGCATCCCAGCAGCCTGGTCTCTTTCCCGAGAGCAAGGAGACCAGGTTCCTATCCAGATGACTATTCCTGCATTTTATGTGAGACCATCCCTGTGTAAAACGCATAACGATTTCTTAAATTACAACCTAAGTCCCTCCATCAGGTTTAAAGCTATTTTAATTGACGTAGTTACGGTACAGTAACATCAGCTAGGTATTCTAGAACTCAGTTTCAGAATACAAACACTAAAGTTTTTTTTTTTAAAAAAAAAGCACCAAACAAACCAAAACAAAAACTCCCACCAAAGCCAAGAATCTGAAAGAGCTTCATAGACAAAATGCTGTAGTACCTTTATCTTTTCAGCATAAACATAATACTTCTGTTCTGAAATGAAGTCATTAACCTTTCTGAAGCTAAGAAAGGAGCAGTAAGGTTGGCAAGTAGTAGTACGTAACAACAGTATTTGCTATATCCCAGAACAGTCATTATAAAACATTTAATCCTTGTTAAAGGAAGGATTTACAATCTGTGTTTTTCTTCAGCATTCCCTCCGGGCTGTCAGGCAGCAGCTGCTGACTCAGCACACTGTACTCCGAGGTGCTTAACTCTCCGTATGCTCTACCCAGGGAGCCTATGGATCACATCCAACGCCCTGGATGACAGTCTCAGTTAAGTCCTGAGAATTCAGTATTTTTGTCTCTAGCCTCAAGATAAAAAGAAGGGAAAAAAAAAAAAAAAAACAAACACCAAAAAAATCCACAAAACTGAAGTGCTGCAGGTCAGGTTTCATTACCTTTTTCTAAAAGCAGAATGATGTGTCCTAATGACTGTCACCATAATTTTGAAGTAAGCTGTCATACCCTAATACTATTGTTGCTGCCTCTCACCCCCCCATTTTAATTTCTTAGCAACTATTCACAGAAATCATCATAAAATAACTGCATGTGCACAGCCTGACTCAAAAATCCTTTGTTTATAACATGTGAGCTAAGTATATCAATCAAAATGAGTGACTCCCGGGTGCAGAGCACCACTCCAGCCATAAGTTCAAACCACTGCTCAGAAGCAGCAATGTTCTAGAGGAGCACATGTGCCATCTCCTGTGTCCTTTTTATTCAAATTCTGGAATGGTTCTGTTACTCTATCTCAAAAGTAGACCAAAATCCTGTGTGCGCAAATAGCCTGAACCCAGTGGCACTATGAGAGATAAAGAAGCAGGACTGGTCCCTGGTTACCTTATCTAATCACCCACAGAGTGACTCCTTATCTCTGCACGCTCTGTTCCCTTCTGGCCCTTGCCAGTATTTTAATAGACCAGAACCACTTTGTTACATTCAGCAGTGTATTTTTATATACTGTACAGTCTAAAATTACACAGCTTGCTATGCGCCAGGAAGCCTTTGGCATATATGACATACTAGCCAGTTAACCAAGGTATGTTTACACTTCCAGTTCCACTAACCACAGACTCCCCACCTTGAAGACAGGTCTACCGCAAATTAGATTATGAAGTTATTCTTCTGTCTTGTATTTATGATTTTAATAAACACAGTCTGAAAGATTCTAGTTTTTCATGCTTTTTTTTTTCAATGAGTTTAAAGATCAGATCCTGTATGTTGTACATCTTATAATAGCATTCACACAGGCAGCATGACAGAATAAAAAGGAAAAAAGAATGGGAACAGGAAATGGGAACAATGGGAAAATGCATTTTTTAAAAGGGGTTTTGCCCCCCCCCCTTTTTTTTTTTTGCATAACAGAATTTTCCTTTGCTTCTGCAGAACTCAGTCATTTACAAAAATGAACAAGCTTTATCTTCTCTTTCTTACATAGTAGATGCCAGAAGTATAAAATGAGATGAAAAAAAAAGCATTCCCGACTATTAGGCCTACATCTACCTCATCTCTTTTATGCCCTAACAAGAGTATTCTAACTCCTAACACACATGGCAATTGAGCTTTTTAAGTGTATGTAACTAAATTAGTAAGAATGAGAATAAAGAATCACATTTGCTTAGAACCACCGAAGCCAACAGAAATATATGCTGCCAGAAGAACAATTTCATAAGCTGGTGAACACTCGCGGCACAGTGCTGGCGTTTATAGGTTATGAGGTACACTCAGTGTACCAGCATTCAAAGCCAGCACCGCAAGCTTTGAGTCTACTGTTAGGATTTTCTATTAAGGGTACCAGTGAAACTCCTTTTCAAGTGAGCACAAGATACTTATTGAATAAAATATGTAAGCCATAACACATTTTTCGAAAGGTGATCTCTTGCAAACAATAGGATGGCTACTATATTTTTGACAATGTTTATTTTGGTAAAGTCATAAGACAGGGTGGAAATTCAGCAGGCTGAAATGAAAACAAAACAAAAGCTTCTGTCAACTTTCCATAAAGCCAAGCCAAACGAAACTCTTAAAAAGAGACTGCAGACAGCAAAAGTGCTTCTTTTGAATGATACCAATGAGCCTTCTATCTGAAATGGAAACAATTTGGCACATTTGAGACTACCCGCAGTATTAAACTTGTGATCATTGTTTTACGTTAATGATTCAGAGAATTTCAAAAGCACTTGCTCTTTACCTCTTTGCTCCATTCAGCCTTTATTCAATGCACTTGTTATAGAAGTACAAATGATATGCTCGTAGCAAACACAAAATACAGTACCCTTGATTCCTCTACCACACATTACTACTGAAGAATCATGTATAGCAAAGACAGTCTAAAACCAAATGTGATGATAGAGAGAATGACAAAGCAGTAATTAAGTTAACAAATTACAGTCCTTTCTCATATAAACCAAAAAACCCTTTCTTTTAAGAAAGTATTTTAAAACCATTATTTTTGTCTGTTAAATTGCAAATTTATTTAAAATATGTTGACATTGTGATATGGAGTGGGATTAATTTAACATGTTCATATTTAATCTAGAAAAAAAGTCTACAATGAGTTTCAAGAGGAGAAAAATGTTCTCCCAGGGTACAGATTATGATTTTAATACTAAGATAAAAGCAAGTGCACTTAAACAAACAGAAAGAATGATATTAATGTGGCCTAGAGTACACACCGCTGAAGTATCACATTACAACCTTGCTCTTGTCTAAAACGAGGACATACTAGTTCAGATGAAATAAGTAACCCACATCAGTTTTCAAAATACTGCTTAACCAAAATCAGTTTTGGTTTTGTAAGATTTGCTTAAGTAGATTAGCTTTCCCAGCTTTCATCTCTGAATAATTATGTTTGCCAATAACATCAGAAATGTCCAAGTAAGAAAAATGGGTATTATTATCAAGAAAGAAATACCAGCACACTCTGAATTGAGTTGCTCCCAGCAGACAGGGAACTGGCAGGCTTTCCAAAAGTGATAAAGTGGGAGGTGAAAGAGGTAATGTAGAGAGCTCATCCTTTATACTAGATCCTTTATTTGTATAATTCATGTCAGAGGCAGTCCCTGTAAGAAATTATGCAAGCTAAAATTTAAAACTTAGATGTACAGACAGGTAAACAGTTTTCATTATTATAAAATGGTGATTGAAGTATTTAGACCTGGGGTAAAAAACCCGCTTCATTAGTAACTTTTAGTTGATGAATACAATAAATTCGAATTCGGAGAATTTGCCAAGGGTAAGCAAGAAAACTCATACCAAAGGCGGCATCATTCCAGGTTTTCCCTGGTGCTAGGGGAGTAGCAGGGAGTATATAGCCCAGGAAGTATCATCCCTGTTACTCCTACTAGAAGCCCCCAGCTGTGTGCTGACCTGTCAGTGCAGTGGCTCAGGCTCTCCATGGCCTCAGCTGGGTGTCACTGGATTAACCCCTGCGCTGGGGCCAGCGACTGCTGCCTCCCCTGCTCCAGCTTCAGCTCTTGGGATGGCCCTAGTGGGGAGGAGGTGACACCCCCCAACCCTCTGAGCACCTCAGAATGCTGAGGACTTAATGCCACCCCTCTCCATTCCCCCTCGAAGAGTACTCAAACTGCCATCCTTAGGACCAAGATGAATACTGAGACGGTGACATAGAAGAGAGGTATATATTTAAGACTTTTTTTCAAAGAAAACAAATTAAACTGCATTACTAATGATGTTTTTCCTTATTAATTTGATAATTCAGACTATTAAATGGTTAAAACATTAAGTCAGACTACCAGTGAATTCTTAGCTCCACAGGTGTGGAGCATTCCCTTTTGCCTATTATAAGATTGTGGTCTACCAAGCACAATGGCAATTCCTGACTTTGTCACCACTGCCAGCCATCTGTATTTTGGCCAAATTTTTCTCTTTTTCACTCATTCCAGCTTCTAGGTCCCTGTCAATAATCTCTGCAACAAAAATCAGACCAGAAAGGAACCATTCTGAAGGCTGCGTAACATGATAGACATGCCTTAGGTGGAATCAGATGGACCTGGCTTATAAGAGGAATGACAGAGAAGGAGGAAGAGAAGACTAGCAAGGAAAATAGGCAGAAAGAGCAGCCAAACACCTCATTTGTTCTCATGAGTTCTTTTTTCTTATCGTTCTATTACAAATATTTTCCTAGTGCAACAGCATATTGCATAAACCTATCTCTACCAATCCTAAAATAGCCATTTAAACATCTTTTTCCCAAAGTAAAATTTAAATTAATGAAGCTCACTTGAACAGCAATAAATTCCTCCATGGTGTCCATCAATAGGTGCTTTAATGTTTGAAAGAACTTTGCCGCTGGCTTTTTGCTCCTTGCTGTACTTAGAGGCATTAACCAATGACCTATTAACACAGCTTGTAATGGTTTACTATTATATCAAAATATTTAATTGCCTTTGGATTTCAATTTAAAATCTTTTGCAGGCAGTAAGTTTGCTTAAAAGAAATAAAAATAAAGAAGATAACATACAGTTACTTTTTTAGCCTCTTTAATAGAGAAAATTTGTTTGTATATTTAGTATATATGTAATAATTTCAATTACTGTGACCCATATTGTCTTCTGCATAATTTCTACATATTGAAGACAAAATAGGACCTTCACATCATGATCAAAAGACGTTTGCCAACAACGTCTTACAATATATTTGTAAGAGTCTGAGTAGCTACATACCACGCCGAAGTAGTAGAAATTGCTTCCAAAACAGAAAACAAATCACAATTTCTCACTCAGCTCAGCAGAAGAGGAAACCTAGCTCTACAGAACAGATATCAAAATGTGTTAAATCACAGGAGACTTCCACCTGACTTATGACCTCTTGAAACTTGTGAAATTCACAGTTGCTTGGTTCTTAGCACAATGTGAGTAACACAGTATATTATTCAGGGATAACCTGGGGTGCATCAAAAAGAGTGTGGCCAGCAGGTCAAGGGAGGTCATCCTCCCCCTCTACTCTGCCTTGGTGAGGCCACACCTGGAGTACTGTGTCCAGTTCTGGGCTCCCCGGTTCCAGAAGGACAGGGAACTGCTGGAAAGGGTGCAGCAGAGGGCTACCAAGATGATTAGGGGACTGGAACACCTCTCTTATGAGGAAAGGCTGAGGGGTTTGGGTCTCTTCAGTCTGGAAAAAAGACGGCTGAGGGGGGATCTTATCAACACTTATAAATACTTAAAGGGTGGGTGTCAGGAGGATGGGACCAGGCTCTTTTCAGTAGTGCCCGGGGACAGGACAAGAGGCAATGGGCACAAACTGGAGCACAAGAAGTTCCACCTAAACATGAGGAGGAACTTCTTTACCCTGAGGGTGGCAGAGCACTGGAACAGGCTGCCCAGAGAGGTGGTGGAGTCTCCATCTCTGGAGACATTCAAAACCCGCCTGGACGTGTTCCTGTGTAACCTGCTCTAGGTGACCCTGCTCTGGCAGGGGGGTTGGACTAGATGATCTCCTGAGGTCCCTTCCAACCCTATGGTTCTATGATTCTATGATTCTATGAACCTGTATTGTACACCTGACTGCTGCTGCCTCTCAGTTCTCATCCAACGGGAAAAAGCTATCAGGCAGTCCAAAAAGTGTTTCAAGGGCAGAGATCAGCAAGCAGCAAAGTTGGTCCTGGTGACTTTTTAAGTCTTTATGTCTGAATAGACATAAAAGAACAGGAGGTTGTCCCTTGCTGCAGACAGCTGCAGGAGCTGATCTCCCAGCAAATAAAGTCCTGCAGAGCAAATATCCCTGGATCCAAGCTTGCACAGGGAACAAAAGGGACAGGGACTACTGCCCGGAGGCAGTTTTTGCTACACAGTAAGGGGTGTATGGTACCAAACTGGACAGTCTCGTCATTCAAGAAGGGAGACAGTCTTGAAACTGAGCAGCTTCTTCACCCCTGAAGCACTAGAGATAATACTTCTATTGTTGAACAAAGAAATGTCCTCACGAAACCATTATGGAAGTCCAGGCATACAAACAGGAAGGTCATTCACACAAATGGAATAATTTTCATCAGTAATGCTCCTGTGCATTCAGATGGACAGATTGCCAGAGATGCATCAATATTTGCATGGATGCCTGTTCCAGTGAAAATATGGCACTTCAGTCATTTGGGCCCACAAGACACTTTGGCTCAGACCCTTTCAGAGGTACTAATATGAGCCAAGAGTACAGGACTGTCAAGAGTGCTGCCAAGTGCACAGGAATGCAGCAGAAACAGGCTAGTAATTAAATTCATAATGCCTAAAAATGGTTTATCAGGTATCGTGCTTTGTTCTGGTGATAGCTTAGATATTCCTGCACAGGCAAAACAGTCTGATCTTAGGGAACAACTATGTTAGACTGAAGAGAAGGGTAATTTTGGGGGGCTTGAATATAGCTAACACCAATTTGCATATGTAGAAACTTTCTTGCCAACCCCATCGCAGCACAAAGACATGCAAATTCAGTCATACAATTAATTACAATAGACAGGAAATTGGAATGGGACAACGTAAAATAAAAGGATAAGGAATGTTGTGCTGAACAAGAGATAGTATCAACAGATGTAGAAATTTCCTAGGAAAGAAGCTAAAAAATTAACATTAACTTGTTTTCACCTGGGATGTGGCCACGGCAAGAATATTTAAATATAATTAGTTAGATGATAATAATAATAATATGATTTAGAAGCAAAAGAAAACAATAAAATGAGGAGCTGACCACAAAGTGGGAAACAGGCTGAAGAACCACCAGACAATTTACAGAAATCCCGTTTTTTGTGAATGGCCAGCTAAAGTCATTACAAAGCTGCCTATTTAATGTATAACATATTACAAAACATTCAACCACAGTCTGCTACTCTCCTTTACATAATCTGGTAATAAATCATGTATCCTGCATGTCTGGAATTGTCTGGGGTCTTGCTGCCTCTCCACCTCTAATTATTGATGTAACAAGGCCATCGTTGAGACCAAGTGTTACTGAAAACTTGCATAAATGCAGAGGCAAAGAAAAAATGGTACTAAAGAGAGACGGTACACTCAGAGAACATGGCATTCAACTCCATCGTGATAGGCACTATTCAAGGCAGTATTCATTTGCTCCCAAAGGTCAACAGTGAGACCATCCTTTTAATCACAGCAATAACGTACCCTCCACCCGCCCCTCAAACAAAACCAAAAAAAACCCCACCCCAAAGCTAGGAAGTAGCAAGTACTGGTCAATTATAAGGAAGGTTCAAATTAAGCATCTTTCTAGCTGTTTGCTGTGCTACCTCTGACTTTAATCTGCTGATTCATTGAATTTTGTGAACTGACATTCACAAATATCAATTTACTATCATTAGGCTAAGCTGCCGGATGCATATAATCCTGCTCAGGCTCTAAATATTCAGTGAAGTATTGGAGTGGCTGGTGATAAACAGATCAAGTTTGGACTTATAGGTAGTAGGCCGCTACCGAAAAAAATTATCTATTTATACAAATTTTGAAAGATTCATTTTTCATGAATCTCAAGCTTAGCAATTTTCAGTTTTACATCTAAACCAAAAAATTGGTACTTTGTAATTACCAACCATGTCAGACATGGCCTCATGCAATTTGCTCTCACTGATGCACAGAAGTTGAAAGAGTTCATCGACTGTTGGGTGGTTTTTGAATCAATGCAATGAGGGTTTCTTTGTAAAACAAACAGGAGAACAGAACTGGGGGTGACCACAGGCAGCCACGTGCTTTATTTAGAGGTACTGTGCTTAGCATGGTAAATATCGCTAATTGGCTGCGAGATGGAATGGTAAAAAAAATAAGACTTCTGAAGTCTCCTTTCTCATCTTAGTAACAGTAACAGTCTAAATGGGTCATGTCAGAGCAGTTTCCCAAATAAATGCTAGGAAACTCCCTATGTTGGTAACATAGGCTAACCCTAACACTGACAATTGTTCTATATACTCAGACCTAGGATCAGCAAAAATTCATGACTAAATTTGGAAACTGACAGCAAACCCCCCAGGCTACAGAAACTAACATGCTTGAACTTTTTTTTTCCACCTAGGGAAAAAAGCTAGTATTAAAAGTAAAATATATATTGGAGGGTCGGAGTTGAGGGGGGAAGACACTGTAAAGGGATTTACTTAATTTCAATCGACAATGCGGATAAACCCTATCAGAACTGGACCCATTTCAGCCAGGTACTACAGTCCTAGGAACAGCGCTGGTTGTTTTCACAAACTATTTCAGATCACGTATTAAACAGTGTGCTGTGAGGGAGGATGCTGGGTTAGGACCCCTCCATCCTAGCCTCTGGATTAGGACATTCCAAGTATCTTCCTCTCATACCGCATTCCCTGAATTCAGAATTCCTATCTACTGTCTTTATGGCTGATTTGCAATAGTCTATTCAAATTGTTTCCTCTATTCCCATGAGAAAAACACATTCCCAGACATGTCCTAATCCAGCATCCTCCAAGCAAATTGAGGGAATGGAGCGTGGAGGGAAAATATCTGATATGCTGACCTTGATTATTAGGAAACCCTCACACTAAGTAACACAGGAACGTCACAGTAAGCATTACAGAACAAAAACACAGAACAGGCCCAAGGAAAGGAGCACCGACAGGCCTGTCTTAGGGGCTCGCCAATGTCAGGTCCCTCCCTCTTCAGAATTATGAAAGTTTCAGGTAAGAGTGATGTCAAGGAATATACAGTGCTGAGGTCATACAAGTGAATTCATACTCCCCTACCGATGACTGCAAGGATGAATCCACCACACGGGATTCTGTCCATCAGCAGTGATGTACACATACAACATAGAAAAATCCTTGTCACAGATGACATACATGACTTCTCTTTTTTTTGGATAAAGGGAACAGGCAATAGGACATGTTGATGGGTTGGGTGGGCACATGCTTCCCAGGCAGGTAAATTGTGTTCCACAGAGTTGATGGTGGGACCCCAAAGTGAGACAGCTGTAGGCTGCCTGGCAGGAAGCCCACACACAGAACTAGAGACTGACTGATAGAGGAGTTAACCTGTGCACAGGTTGCAGGAGATTCCTTTAAGGAATAACAGAATCCATAAAGATTCTATTTAAGAAATATAAGCCAAAGATAAAGATTTGAAAGAGAGAATTCCATTGCTATTTTACCTTTTCACCTTTATCTCCTTTCTGGCCTGGCAAACCAGCCACTCCTGGCAATCCTGCTTCTCCCTGTTTTTAAAAGAAATAAAAAAATCAACAAAGAAGCAGATCCAAAATATGTCTTTGTTTTGGTTTCCTTGTCTTTATCACAAAAGCCTAACAAAGAAAATGACTCAGAATAAATATAGTGCAACACCCAGGAGAAGGATTTCAAAAAAAGCGTTATGTAAGAAAGTAATTTCACAGAATGGTAGGGGTTGGAAGGGACCTCTGGCGATCATCTAGTCCAACCCCTCTGCCAGAGCAGGGTCACCTGGAGCAGGTTGCACAGGAACGCGTCCAGGCGGATTTTGAATGCCTCCAGAGACGGAGACTCCACCACCTCTCTGGGCAGCCTGTTCCAGGGCTCTGCCACCCTCAAAGTAAAGCTCCTCCTCATGTTGAGATGGAACTTCCTATGCTCAAGTTTGTGCCAGTTACCTCTTGTCCTGTTGCTGGGCACCACTGAAAAGAGCCTGGCCCCATCCTCCTGACACCCACCCTTTAAGTATTTATAAGCGTTGGTAAGATCCCCCCTCAGTCATTCTTTTTCCAGACTGAAGAGACCCAAATCCCTCAGCCTTTCTTCATAAGAGAGGTGTTCCAGTCCCCTAATCATCTTTGTAGCCTCAAGTAAAAGCACTTACACTAAATATAATTTCATTTTTACCATGGGCCTTTTTTTTGGTGTGTGTTCAAACAACTAAACCTTACAGACCTCTGCAACTCTAACTTTAAATTAAGTAAATCTAAAATATACTTGTTTTAACTGGGAAATATAATGTAAGCACATTACAACACTACAAACCAGTAAGATAGTTTTCATAACTACGAAAAAAAAAATCAACTTTTCTTTTAATACCTAGCAGCATGATGCACTAAAAAGCAATAGGAAAGCCTCATACTTTATTGGGAAAGCAGTGGCATCTCTCTCTAGGTTCTTGCTGCATTCCTGGAAGTGTGTATATTTTGCTGGCATGAACAGTCACCGGTGATGAAGTCGTAGTAAGTAACCTCTCCTCATGTGGGCACTAAAATAGAAAGAAGATTTTCTGATTTTTGGTCCACTTTGCTTAATAGATAAACACCATCCAAACACTATTTTGAGGTTACTTTGTTTTAATACTCCCATACACACCATATTACGGAGAAGCCACAACAATTGCCAAACAGAGGAAAAAGCTGTAGTAAAATGAATTCTAGACATTGTGATCCTTCTGTACTAAAATCAATGCCAGTCAAAACTGATCTGACTGTCCCACTTCTTTCTTCCAAAAGAGCCCAGACAGAGCAATAAAGTCTCCCAGTCAGACGCAGTGAAGCAGAAAATGCCCATAGGGAAAAAAAAAAAAGAGGGTACTTCTCAGTCTCATCCTGTCCTCCACCCCCTGCCCCAAAATGCAACATGTCAGAGTGAGTGTGAGGGAAAACTCTTGTCATTTTTTTTTTGTCATTAAATGCTTTGGGCATGCACAGTTTGGAAACAAACAAAAAGCCCTGAAGCCATTATTCATCTAACTCATGAGAGCTGAGCTAACCTGAAGATATACTACAGGACAAGTCAATAGAACCTGATAAGTTTCAGAAGCTCTCATTAAGATGAAATGAGGTCTCCTGTGAGCCTTCTGTCAAAGGAATTACCATGCAGATTTACAGCTTAGTGTAGAAATTTGTATCCAAAGATAAATTCCTTCCCTTAAATTACTGAAAATGTAGCCCTTGTAGTTGGTAAGGAAGTAATGAAAAAATAAATCAGAAAATGTAATGCTGGTTTCAATATGAGAGTCATTAACAAGTTCTCCATCACTGTTTACATCTTCAACATAAGACATACAAATGAAACTGATCATGCGCTTAGCCATATAGCTGAGTGAATGTTTAGGATGCTATTAAATAAAGCCTATCCTTGATCTTTTTGTGTCCATAAGTAATTAGGTTTTGTTTTGGTTCTACTTTTTTGCTACTGTGTCACAACTGCTAAATAAATTGTATTTCCATGCACAAAGTGGAACCTACAGAAAAAAAAATCCATTCATTTCACTTATCCATGGGCTTATACATTCAAGAGAAAGCCTTCAGTATTATCAGGAATATATTTTGAAATATATTTGAATAATAAATTATTATTTAAAATTGAAATTTCCCTTGATAAATTAGATCAAACCTCTTCCACGCTTCTGAGCATCTATCAGTTGTCAGTTCCCACAAAGCCTTTTGTGCCTCTGTTCTTGGGCAGCTTTAACCCTCCATTCTAGGTACCCTTTTCTCCCACCTATGTGTAGATGGATTCAATTAGTCCCTCTGCACGCCCTGGGTTTTTTTTGCTGACTGTGGGCTGGGTGGTAATGGTACTGCCCACTATCTCAGAGAAGCCTGCTCTTACAGACTATTCATAACTAGTAGACCAACATTTCAACATATTTTCTAAGGGTTTTTTTTCTTTTTTTTTTTTTTTTCTCCAAATGGGCTTGATTCAGCAAAGCAATCACATGCGCAACTGCAAGCATTTCTATAGTTCTAGTGTCTTCCAGTTTATACTGATTCTGTCTATGAAAACAAAAGGGAAAAGGGAACCCTCTAAACTAAATCAATGTTTCCCTTATGTTAAACATTATATACATCTCAGCATGTGTGTTATAAAGAAGAAAGTATTTGCCAATTATGAAACCTTTCATCCATGTCAGAATATTGAAATAAGGGAAACAGTCTCAACACCGTCCTAATTTTCTTCCCTCCCACTATCATGCAGACTCTTTCATGGGCTTTGTTTATCATTTGTAATGCTTCACGAGGTGCAACTGTTATTAAAATGGCCTCTTATTTGAAGCCGTCCTCAGGTCATCGCAGTGATTTGTTTCCGACTCTCTGAGATTTCCTCAGTTACTAATTAGATATTAATCAATGTTAAGAGATGCATTTTAAAAGCACTAGCAGCACCTAGTGCCTTTTACTGAAGCTCCACTGTGTCATTTAGTTAGGCAACAAGAAAAAATCTATCATGACTCCAGATACAGGATACGTTTTTAGGAGGTAATTAATCTAACACTTCTATTGAAATTTCTTTACAACTCTTTAGTAAGAAACAATAAAGTGATTTCTTTTGTACTAGCATTTGCATTTTAACAAAAAACTAACCAGGTCTGCAGATATTTCACAACACGTATCTTCTGCTGCAAGTTCTGGATTACAATAAACTGTTATGCGGTGAAGTTCAATCTATTAAGAAATACAAAAGAGATTAATATGAAATGTAAAAGATAATGTGTTATGGCATGCATTTTCTTATCTTGGCATACTACACTTTCTCTGAAACACTGTATATTTCTGAAAAGCTGGAAACAGACAAAGCCAAAACAATTACACAGCTCCTCACTTAAAGAACAAATTATGAAGTCTATTGCTTTGATATAAATCATATTTTAGATTTAATTTATCTTCATGTGAGTTGCATCCCTCTGTACTGCTCTTGCTATGCTACATAAGCATTTTAGCCCTCTAGACATCCTCTGCAAACCTTCTTTTCAGGAACAAAATTTTCTCCTGCAGTGAACTAGAGTAAAGGTTTGATAAATTCTCACATGCACCTTCTATCGCTTTGGACAGACCTTTGCCTGGACCTTGCCACTCAATCACCTGAAGAGCAAAAACCACAAATTCTGTACAGAAAGTTGCTGTTTCAGAGATTTGGGGTGGATTGGTGAGATGAACAGCATCTAATTTTAATTAGCTAATCTTGCCCTTGTACACCTCCTTCTGCACCTCTTTTTTTATCCTCTTATACCCTTGCACGTGGTATTGAGAAGAGCGACTGTCAGTATAGGATCCGCTCTGCTGCCTTCATCAGCTTTATGCCCATAATGTTTTCCTGTGAACATGGAAATCCCGATTGACAATTTCCAGTCAGAATTATCCGGCCCGTGCCACGCAACCAACACAAAATAAAAAGAACCTGCTCCTTCTCCTGCGTGCTACTTGGAAATGAGGAGACGGTACATACATGTCAAATAAAGTTGAACTCAGTCTTAGAAAATAAAATGAAGCAGGAGCTTGGCCCCATGAAATAAGAGCTCTGAGTCCAGGCCAAACTGTTCAGCACCTCACAGGAGTGATTCCTCCCACAATGCTATCTTGCAGTAACAATGTGCTATTTTCATCTGGAACTGCACAGTGTACATAATATAGCTGAAACTTTCAGATGGTCACTGTAAACTCTGAGTCAGATGCTTTAAACCTGGTAACTGGATGTCAGCGTACTTAAAACACACTGACATTTTCTGGGGCTTTGAGATTACTTGCTGTGAGCTCTCTGCATGAGGAAACAGAGAGAGCATCTCTGGGACAGAACACAGCCCAGAATATTATGAGATTGCCTTGGGTAATTCTTGCACCAAAGGCTACAGGAAACACACCTCCAGCCACTTCCTAATCCTTACCATTTGGAGGAGGGACCGACAACCATGAACAATGCGCTCCCCTATTTCTACAGGGCTGAATTATCCTGGAACATGATACAATCTTGATACAGAGGTAGTCCTTAATTTTTCTGTGTCTCCCCTTTACCACAGAGAGACAAATTGTAACAGATGACTGATACAAACTTACAAATAAATCTCATAAAAATTGAAAGAAAAAATTACCACAGGAAGTTATCTCTAAATATAGTAATATGTCTACAGTAATTACATGACTCTTAATCCAATGTGAATACAGAAAAATGAACTCCTGAAACAAGGACTGAGTTTTTGTAGTAACTTTGATAACAGAAGGTTTGCCTTAGCAGATGCTACAGGACTGAATATTGTTTACAGAAAAAAAAACCCAAACCCTTAAGTACTTCAAATTAAGAATACACACTCAAAGTTAATAACCAGTTTTGAACCTTTTATCTACATAATTCTTTACGATGGTGTTAGTAAAAGCATGGCTAAAACATGATTTCAAGTTATCCGGTTTTCCTTTCATATTACTCACATCTACAGGCTTATCATCTGCAGCGCGAGAAGCAATCAGAGTCCTTCCCTGCAAGTCAATGGTGAATTTTTCATCAGTCTGCTTTCTCTCAATTAAATTACAATCCAAATAGAGGGAAATGATCCCTGACTGCACACTAATACCAAGCTTATGCCACTGACGATCAAACAATGGATAAATTTCTCGACTCTTAAAAGTGTAGTGCAGTATATTTCCCTGAGCAGATTTGGTCATATACTCCACAACCTTTTTTGTCCCATCCAGAAGGACAGAGATCTGAAAGCAAAATAAAAGAAGTGGTCATCTAAAAGTTAGAGTATAAGAATTAAACACATATATAAACTATATATAATAAAAAAACTTTGACTACATGGATTGGGCAAGAATTATGTTATGAAGCATTCTTCTACATAACTTTGTAAATACATATCAGCTGTAAATCATAACATGCCTTCTTATCCTAGACTGCAGTCTTAACTCAACACATTTTGTTAAATTTCTGTCATTCCTATGATAAATCATCAGTCTATTCCGTATAAACTGTAGCTAAATCCAGTGGTGAAACATTCACCAAGTTATATTTGCCATATTAAATGGGGGTGGGGGGAAGAAACTTAATGAAAAAAATAAATCAAAGACAACTCTAACCTCAGGTGTGTCATACTGATTTAAAACTTGCCATATATACCAACGCTCCTTCTTGGTATTTCGCCGTACACGGAACATAGCAACTAGAGAGTATTCTTCAGGAAGCCCATTTGGAAATACTTGCCTACAATAGGAGAGAAGAAAAAGAGATTTCTTGTTATTCTTACATAGACAAACACTGCTTAAAAGAATGAACACAAATAATACCTGGTGAAAACAAGGAGTCAAATGCTCACTCATACAAATTCACAGACTTCAGCATTCAGAAGTGCCTCTTCTCAAAAGTACAATTCAGTCTATTTATAAAAATAAATGGCTGAAGATTTTGCTAATGAATTTTTTGTTCTAACTTCTTTAAAATCTGTGATCACTATAAAAAGGAGTCTTAAAAGAACTGCTGCAAAGTGAATGCCACAAATAAACATATTTTTAAAATACTGCTTTTCCCAATTTATGGCTTGGGATACTGGAACAAGTTTCCCAGAGGATTTGTGGAATAATCCCCATCCTTGGAGACTTTCAAAACACAGCTGGACAAGACTCATAACAACCTGATGTAACTTTCAAGTTGGTCTTGCTTTGAGCATAGGTTTTGATACAGTGACCTCCATGGGCAATGACTTGGACATCTTGAGTATCAGGACAGCTGGACTTCAGCAGGCTTGAACCAAAATAAGGAATGCATTTCTGAATGAAGGACGTGCTGTTACTTGATTTTGTTATTCCCTTTTCACCTTAAGGTATGTCGACACCCTAAAAAAAAGTCTGATTTGCTACCTATCTCAGAGAAGGCAGTACAACACCACTTCTACGAACTATTTGAAAAGCTTGTACTTTAGAAAAACTGAAATTAGTCTCTAACTCAACTCTACAGACTTTCGTAATCATTAAATATATACTAATTCTGTACTAAACAAATTAGGATGGTGCAATCAACATTTTTTCTTTTGAAGCCTCTGCATTTCAAATTATTTCTTTTCTAAGACAGAGGTGAGACAAATGAAAATCACAGATGCAAACACTACACAACAGATGAGTAGCTAAAGTGTTAACATGGCTGTTTGCTAAAAACTGTCAGGATTGCCCAACTAGCCACACTGCAAAAGGCATTCCCTGGATCAGAATGGAAGAAACCTGAGGGCTCCACACAGCAGAAAAATTTCCTCTGTTTTGCTTCCCACAATCATGTTAAGTAAATGGTTTAGGTCTAAAAATCTACAAATGGGATTATAATTACACAGCAATGTGCTATAAAGGCTTTATTGAAAAACAAAACAAAACAAATTAAAACCAAAACAAAGGGAAAAAAATAAAAGGGGAAAGCTCCATCTGACAAGACAATAACCCCACAACCCTCCTGGAAACCAGTGCACTTCAGCTAACTTAGGATCTCAGGAAAAATGCCTTCTCTGTAGAGAAGCCTGCTCTAAATCCTGCCAAACAGATTCTTTATGGACTAACACCTATTTAAGTCCCTTATGTGGGAATCACACTTCTTTGGCTTATTTCCCACAGCTGATTCCTGTTTTATCCCAGGACCAAATTGGCTGCTCTCCCACATTGTTAGTGGACCCATATGCTCTGTCGTACAGCTATAGATGTTTCAATGTCAAAAGGCAAGGCAAAAGTGAATAGGCTTTGCAGCACTTAGATCTAGATTTCATACCACTCTGTATTTTAACAATAGCACAAAGAAAATGTTTATGATTCAAAAAGAAAATAATTTCATTGGGCATCAGTAATACACGAGTGTGTCTCTGCAGAACAGTAAACTATCTGGACATGCAATCAGTCCTGTCGTTCCAGGACCCCAAGCAAGCTAAGGACATGGCATCTCAGGTTTACAGCTGTAACCTAGATGGGACATCTGGCTGTGGGAGCATCTGATTAGTTCTCTAAAATCAATTCACTTTCCCAGCTAACTTCCATGCTGGGAGACACAGGGGAGTTTACATTAACGGGCAAAGGGCAGACAACTGTGGAAGGGAAATATCAGAATTCTTCATCGAATGAAAGGAGGGGAAAACATGATTGGTATGATAAGTCTGCAAAACAAACAGAAGTAGTTTCTGGACATGGTAGGTATACTAGTAAACACTGAGCATTTTTTCTTCCCCCCCGCCATTGCTTCTTACTGTAAGCCTCCCCGACACTTTAAGAGCTAAGTGAATGACAATGGTATTAGTCTTCTAAATTTTCATTTCTTTCAGAATTTTCTCAGAAAAAATTTGGTTGTGAGTGCATGTGATGTAAAATTATCTTCCTTAACTGATTATCAAATTACATGGGAAACAGGACAAGAGTGAAGGTATGGGCCAGCGTTACAAAAAAGGGCAGGAGTTCACCCAGCTTCTCTTACCTTTGAACTGACAGAGAAAACTGTATTGGGAGAAATGAGAAAATCAGACAAGGTCAAATAATTCCTAGGGGTATTACACTGATTTCAGTGAAGTCAACTAAAAAGGTAAGATTTAAGCAGAATTGGACCAAGGATAAATTCAGTTAGATTCACAAAATAATTTGGGTAGGAAGGCACCTCTGGAGGCCAATGGATCTAACCTCCTGCTCAAACCAGGGCCAACCTGAAAATTTTATCAGGTTATAAGTCCTGTCCAGCTGAGTTTTGAAAGCCCCCAAGAATGAAGATTATTCCACAGCCCTCTGGGAAACTTGTTCCAGTGTTTGGTCCCTCAAGCAGCACAAATTTAGTATACAACTACTGTATACCAAAGACATAATCTATTAGAAGCCATGTCTTTATTCTGAGAAGAGTTCTCATTGTGTAACTATATCAATGTTCCTTGGTGACTAAAAAGTCATTAACAGATGCTTTAAAGTACGCACTTAACACTGAACCCCTTCCAGACAGATGGTGAACGCTAATAGGAAAAAAATGAAGGTATAAAATACTCAGAAAACCAGCATACAATCTACTACTATACACAATTTCCACTAAATTCTTGCCCCCTGAACGGCTTCAAGTGAACATAACAGAATAAAAGGCATGCACCTAGCATTGAAGTGACTTAGGTACAGGTGATCAGTAAGACACTATAGCAAAATCTAAGTATTGCTACCATGGTATCTTCTACTCTGTAAAGCTCAGTTAAAAACTCCTCAGAAACAGGTAAAGTAAGTATGTGTTTAAAACGGTAAATATATTATGACATTTGATGGGGTAATAAAAAGGCCAGAACAGAAACCTCATATCAGAACATGAGAAAAGCCAAAACAAAATTTTGCAGAATACTGAATTTGAAATTCATAAGTTCCTTGAATGTTTAATATACTGTTCTACCTGATCGCATCTACCAACATTTAAAAACTAATGAGAAAATGTCATATGCAGGGTGAAAACTGTAAAGAAGAAGCATTAAATGTTAATGAAAAATGCAAGAGTAAGTTGTTTCACATGTTCACAGTTCAACAAGTGCTTCCTCACAGAGTATTTACCTCTTCCCTGTGGCACAGGGAAAGAACAATAGGAAAAGGAGAATGAGTAAGGATGAAGGAAACCTGTACCAAGCTCACCGCAAAAGCTACAGGTGTAAAGCACAAGAATAGAGAATATTAACTTAGGGTAGTACACCACGGTGTCTAAGCCAAAGCTGTAAGAGAGATGACAGGTCTCAGGAAAGCTCTAACATTACAGAAATATGGGTAGCAATTAATAAGTGTGCAAATTAGTCTATAAAGACAACAAAAAGAACTTACAAGTTAAAACAGGCAAATGAGGGTATTGTTGCCATCTGATCTCTGAACCAGGGCATGCTTATGTTTCCTTGGACAAAAGTGTCTGAACCAAAATACATAACCAGACTTGAGAGCAAAAAGATGAGTCTGAGATTTTCCTCTCCCAGCAAATATCCTCAACAGAGGGACAACAGTCAAGTTTTCCCATTCCTGTTGAGTTTCCTTAGCTTAGGACAATTCAAACCAAGTATTCTTCCTGGATGACCGCTATAACCTTTAAGCCTATTTAAAAGGTCCTCTCCCCCACTTCTACACTGAAAGTGCTCAGACTGCCGTGTTTTGTGTTGAATGCAATGCTGTCCAAGCTTATTACATGCAATTTGAGTACAGTCAATGGCTTAGGCACCTCTGGGGACATAGGCAGAGTTCAGGCATCTCTACACACATCTTTGAGTCACAAGGAAATGTGGGTGGGAGTTACATGCCTGGCTGCTTAAGCCATGGTGCTTCTGCGCTTCCCTGGAACTTATGCCCAGATGCCAGGGGAAATCTGTTGTCCAAAATCATTCATTTTAGGTGCCACCAGGGGTTAGGTGGTGCTTGAGAGTAGGCAATTTGAATCATTGTCTGAGACTCAGGTGACCAGAGTCTGACTAATTTATATTTTAGGTGGAATTGAGACAGTTTGGTTTTCTCCCTCTGTCCATATTGCTAGTAGGATATAATAAAAAATGAAAGTTGATGAATGGAGCACTGTGTTCTCAAAGCGAAGCACACCCTTGGTGGAAACTGCTGGAAACAATAGCAGGAATTGAAGCACATGAACTGAATACACAGGCCTGAATTTACAGCACCCTAGCCTGCTGGACTGAGGTGGACTGTAAATTACAGAGGCCTCAGCTGGCAGATTGAGGAGACAAAAAATAACAAGCAGGAAAATTCCTAACAATACAAGGTTTTAGATCATACATATATATGTTACAAATTCAGACATTCAGGTATCTCAATCCCAGGTTGAAGCATCAGGAAGACGCACCCAGAATGTTAATAAATACACACTGACATTCCTGCAACTATGTGCCACTCTCTCAAAGCATACGGATACTCAGAGTTGCAAAGGTGCTTGTTCCATTCTCCTCTTTTTTAATGGAGTAAACGTAGCCATAATTTTTTCCTAAAAAACAGGTGCTGTGGCCCAAGCACAGCACAGACTGTACATCTAGAAGAGCAGTTACAGGAATTGTGCATGAACTTTACAACTGTATTTGTACAAACCTTCCACTGTTCATAATGACCAAGTACAGACTCATTTTTTGTAAAATATTTGCTTATTCATTTATTTCCTCAGAAGTTCTGAAAATTTCTGAAATGCAGACACCAGCTGGTTCTCCTAGTGCTACCATGCTAGAAGAAGTAATTACAAATGAATTAACTGTGTATTCACTGTGCTATAAACAGTTTTAGTTCTATCTTTGTAAAGTAGCATTGAGTTACCCCTATCAAATTTAGTAAGGCAATCCTTTATTTACCTTTTGTTTTTATTTTTAAAAAAAGCACTAATGGAAAAGCAGCATCTATTTTTAAATCTTATGAACTCTAATTGTTCCATATCGAATGAGAATACACTACAGTATATGATAAACTTCCGTATTTACAAGTATCAATGAAGCCTCCAGCTTGCTGAATATCTTCCAAGAAGAGAAAGATGAGCCAACTTACATTTCCTGAGAGTGAAGTGAGAGATGTTTAGAGTTTATGGCAAGACATATCTTTTCCAGCTGACATATACCATTACCTGGTATATGTCACTTGTAATATGACAATGTTACAATAATTTGGTGACCAGAGCTCAAGGAGTTAGTTTAAACAACTTTCCTATAGTGGGTAATGATTTATTTAGTACTACGTTGTCAGAGACACCGAAATAACCTTTTCATGTTTGCTAAGGAATTTGAACTAAGATCCATTATGAATAAAAAAGTAAAGCTCAGGTCACCAAATACAAAAAATCTCCACATTATTCTCAATATTTCTACACCAAATTACTATATTTTAGACTCATGGTTTTTGCTTAACTTGACCGGTACAATGGGAGAAGGGGAAATAACTAACTAGAACAATTTACCAATCTCTGCCTAGAAAGAGTATTTTAAATTCTTTTCAAAGAAAAGTTAAGAACAGCTGTTTGTTCCCTAGAATAAGAAATAATTTCCTTCCCATCCATCTTCCTCAAATCACATTAAGATGCACCATACAGTTTCATGTTACATTAGGCCTCAAGTTGTTTTCATATGACACATTATATGATGCAACTCAAGGGAAACTATTCAGACAGCTTAAGAGTTATTAATTACTTAGGGAGAGCTCAACCCACTCAAAAAAATGTACCGCTGAAAGCAAAGCTGCAAGTTATTTTAACGTTGAGAAACGGGATTTACCTAATATTTCATGTCCTTCAGCATGCCTCTGCTTTCATTTACGGAACAGGTATAGATTAGCTGTCACTTTTAATATACAGGTGGTTTAGAAATTGTTCTTGGTGAAAGTCAATGTTATTGCTATCAAAATTTTAAAAGGCATTTAAAAAAAAAAAGAAACTGGTTTGAAAGAGAAATAGAAATACCAAAACGGTTATGCCAGCACAGAGTGCTTTTCCCCTAGGTTTTCCAGCAGTATTCTGTATCCTTATTTACAGGAATTATTAGTGAACTCTTGGCGCTAATGAAGTCAAAGGCCAGTCTGTCATTGATTTTCAAGAGGTCAGGCTAATGAAACTACATCTCCTTTCCAAGTTCGGCCACTTTCTGTGCATTTTAACTTTTCTGAAAAAAACAGTCAGCAGAAATAACAACAATAGACTTCGAAGTAGTAACATATAATAATGGATATTGGCAATGCAACAATTTTTCTTCTCATTTTCCTAAGCAGAATTCAGCAGTCTGATAAAGTTTTGAGAAAATTCAGGTAACGCTTAGGCTCTTGGAGTCTTATCTTGTGGAAGGCAACTTTCAGCACTTCTGATATAGTTATACATTTGCCTTGCTCAACTGGGTTATTTTATTGTTTTCTATGAACCAAATAGGTCTCAGAGCAATCGGTGACCTTTCCTTGTACCTGGAAAATAAAAATAACCCTAGCAAAGACCAAAGGCTGCCAAAAGCAAGAATGTGTAATCTAGGAACACACTCATCCACTCTTTCTCTCCCCTTTTTAATAATGAATATTTTTTAAAATGTAAAAAGATAACAAAACAGGTTCAGAAAGCAGCAAGAGTATCACATCATAAAATACTATATTCAAACAGCATGTTTCCCTTTCCAAAATAGCACACCTTACCCTGAATGTTGCACAGTAAATTAAGCTGTTCTAATCAGTAGTAAGCATCTTTCTGCATAGATGCACACATGGTGGCAAAGAACGACAGACATACACACCACCAGTGAACACTGTGAAGGAAAATGGGTCAGGAAAGGGAAGAAAGCCAGAGCCTGATCATTTCAGCAAGCTAAAATTTTACTCAAAATAATCTCATACTCCAAAGGATCCTCCCAGATGTGTGCTGGTATAGACTCAAGAAAACACAATGCAACAGAGTGGATTCAGACAACGAATATACTACACTAAGCTGCCTATATATGTTCAAAGCAAGTAAAGGAAATGTATAGACTACTAGAAATATTTGGGTGGCTTTTGCAGTATACAGGCATTGAGATGTTCCTCCAGACTTTTTTGAGCTCAACATCTAATGCATGGTTACCCATGATTCAGAAAGACTGAAGTCAATCTATGAGATCCACTCAGGTCTTACACTAACTACAGGTCTCGCATTCAGATGACGAGAGAACAAGCAAACATACTGCTTTTGGTGCCTGAGAGATGGGGAACACAGATGAGAAAACTGTGGAACTCTTGTTCTTTCGCAAAGAAGAGAAACATTTCCTCTGCATCTGCTTTCTCCTAATCATGCGATTGCATGACACTTTCTGGTGCCCCTCTGACTTGATGCTGCTCAAACCAGACTGGTTTTCCATGCGTCAGCATCACTTGCTGACTGAGAAACATGCAGAGACTTTCTAATGTTGGTGGCAGAAAGAGACCAAAACCAGTCTCTGTTGCCCCAGTCTGTTTCTTCCAACCTGATTTCTTCTCATACCTATTTTCAGTAGCTGTGGCAGTCAGGTAACACCTCTGTAGCAGATAATGATCAGTAATTGATACCTTCAGTACCACGTATTCCGCCTCACATGGATGTTACAATAAGAAGACATATTCATTCTGCTGGTTTTAGAGTGTGAATACAGTAAGGTTTCTCATACGAAGCACCCTTTTCATTGAGCATTTCTCCACATTCCTTGGATGATAAATCTGCTCATATACCAAAATTAAAAAATGTCAGTCAGGAACAGCTCCCTCCAGTACCAGCATGCATCTCCCTATCGTTGTGTAGCTACACTGAAATTATAAAAGTAAGTCAAAAGAAAACCCTCTCTTTTGAACTCTCATCATCTCCTGTCAGGAACCATGGTCTCCCTAGATGTATACCGCATTTTCCTCTACCTAGCTAAAAAAACCCAACCAAACAAAAAAACCCCACCAAACAATTTTTCTAAAAGATTTCTACTCCTGTGATTCACAGTAGGGAATGAAACGCATGCAAACAGAGTCTTATTCTCCAGCGTGAATGGCCCAGAAGCCTTCAATGCCTTCCTTACTCAGAACCACAGTGGTAAATTTATTGCCTCTATAAGGAAATTACTCAACACCTGACATATTTGTGATAAGCAATCCACAAAAAACAAACAAAACTTTCTCTTTGGAGATTAATGTCAGAATCTGGAGAAGTGTGATCATCTGTCCATTTCTTCAGTGATTTTGTGATTGTCTCCTAACATACAGTCTTTGTTAAAAATCTAAAGCTAAGACTTGCTTAAAAGAATGGCAGAGATTTAAGTTTTCCTCAAGGAATTCCAGAACTGTGTCAAGCTTTTTGACATTGTTACATTGTCTCTCAAGGCCATTTTGCTGTGCTTAATGTTCTCAAATACAGTTGTAGTACTCTTTTTTTTTTTCTTCTCCTCAAGTGTGGCAACCATCAAGAGAAGATTATGTGAACTTAAATACTTTTAAAGGGACTCTACATACTTCTTTTAACATCTACCTCTGTCTTTATTTAGACATTTTATGAGCAGCTCTAACTCACATGGTCCTTCTGGTTTGCTCCCAGAAATAGAAAAAAGACAACATACCTAGTTATTAGTCTGTTATTTGGCAGCCTCTGAAGTCAATGAGATATTAAATTCTTATGCTAAATATGATTATCTACAGTGGAGTGGAGTTATTCAGTTGAGCAAGAAACCCTCTGAAGATGTTAGAGAAAAATATAATTACTGTAACCTCTGAAAGTCAACTGGCAGCAAAAATTGCTCTGCACGCATTTTTACATGCTTCCTACCCTGAAGCAAGATCTATGGTACAGTGCTAATTATTTGTAGATCTCGATGGTTGCTGTTGTCTGGAAAAGCAAAGAAAATGCAGACTACAATGGAGGATTTGTCTATTGGAGGCCACGATCATTTCAGTCTGAAGACAGACGATGCACTTCATATTTTGGAAGAGAGGGAGGAAATCAGGAATGACGCTTCCTTTTTCTTGGCCTATATATCCACATAATCTTCACTAGAGGAGGAAGAAATCTAAGTATCCATCTCTCCTTGGAGGTTTTCACAACAATTTTACCAGCACTGTACAGACATTTGTCCGGGTATCTAGTGACGCTACCTGATTCCAGAAACAGACCTGTCTTTTTAGGTTGGTACCCAGGAGGGCTAGTCAGCTCCAGCAGAGCTGCAGGCTGAGAGACTCGCACACTCGTACTTCTCACGCTGGTCTCGTGTGAGCTGCCTTGGGTGTTTCTGCATGACATTGTGCTACCCAGCCTAAATGTGTTGTTTCCTTAGAACTCTCAGTTTCTTCCTGTTTAGTCTTCTCCTACCCGCATCCCAAACTTTTTGGGAGCTTTTTACAATGAATCAATGGAACAAGCACTAACAAAGTGAACTGTTGGTTACGCTTGGAACAGGCTCACCCCTTCCTTCCCTGGTTTGTTCTGCTAGGTCCTAGACAACCCTGCTGGTGGTAAAAGGCAACCCACCTCGCAGGCCAGCCCATCCCTCTTACAAAAATGCTGAGCGCTCACAGTGAACATAACAGCACGTCTGGCTGTGGAAAAAAAGAAGAGCTAAAAGGACTGCTGTATGGAACGCAGCTGAACCAAACTATGGAATGCTTTTTTTCATAACCCTCTCAAATAATTGCTTGGATAACTAGTCTCCTCATCATCATCATGCAGGACTGCCTACAAATAAACTAATTCCAGGCTAAAGTCACAAGCAGGCCATGCTAAGAAGTGCTTGAGAGAAAAGGCGCGGACAACACTGAAGGTACTACAGCCTGCAACACTGTTATATCTACCCATCTTGGTTCCAGCTGATCACCCCAAAAAAAGAAGGTATAAGAGGTGAAGATTAAGTTACCAACAGAAGAGACTAGAGTAGGAAAGAAGGTTAATGATACCAGATACCAGGGTCTGACCTGAAATAAGTAGCTCTGTCAGCTGCAAGAGTGAAGTGATGGAGAGAGAACATGCTTTTGCTTTAACACCCCCTACACACAGCATGACTAGTCTACAAATATTTAAGTCTGGTGTTCTGCTTACAATTTGAAGGATAATTAGATGTGCCCTTCTACAGTTTGTAAGAACTGTTAACGTTCGTGGATTCTAAGTAAATGAATGCGGAAAATAAAAGACTAAAAAAATTAATTTGCTTCACATAAAAAGACTTAATAGCATTTTCAGAAACTGTAAATTACCACTTTTCTGAAGTCTTCGGACTTAGAAGTGAGGTTTTAATTCAAGTCAAGTAAAAAAACAAAGAGCACATACAGTTTAGCCTGCATCTGTCACACTTTCTGTAATAATGAGATTTTTGGTAAATTACAGATTAGACAGGGTTAAAATATATCAAGCTAAAAAATATCAGCATTGCCTTGCTAGCTGCTGAGTCATAACCATGTTTAACAGGATGGGTCAAGGACCTGTGACTTGCTAACCATGTTACTGTCAGACCCAGCTGGGAAATGGCCAGGTATTCTCTTTAAAGATTTAGGAGAGAAACAAACAAACAAACAAAAAAACGTTGTAAAAAGAGTTAGAGTCTTGCATTAGGTCCAAGGCGGAGGTGTTGAAGGCAGGCTTCAAGCAGCAGTAGCTTGGATAAGTCAATGAACTTTTTATTTGGATTTTTTCTAAGCTTCACATCAAAAGAAACCACAAAACCCAACTTGAAACATCAGTGGATATTACTGGGAGGCCTTCTCAGGCTGGGGAAATAGGCCAGATGCCTTATATCCAAACAAGGAAGCTTGATATGCTGGGAATTTACAAACTTTTCTCAAAACAGTGAAGGCTTCATAGTACAAAACCTTTGCATTAAAAAAAAATGTATGCTTATCCATTAACTATAACTTAATTTGAGGTTGAATCATCTACATAACCTCTATGCGAAAGTAACAGAACTAGAATGAACAATGACCTTATTTTTCAATATTATGGCTGAGATTGAAATCTTTGCTGCTGCTGAAAATTCTAGGAATGTCATATTACCTACTACACTCCTCAGGCTAGTAGAGAAAGTGTGGAAGAGTTGTGACAGTAAAGAAAATATCAATATTAACACCAATATTTTGCATTGCATAGAATTGTAACATTTAAGCATACAATAAGATGCAAGAAATATTTTGGAAGTTTTAAAGAGGAAATACTTTGTTCCCTCACTGTCCCATGACAAAATCAGCATTTTGATGAATTCAGCCTTACCCTATAAATTACTTGGTTGACAATGGAATTAAGCACCCAATATTATAGGACTCTATTCCTACGGAAGCACATATGTTAGCATCATGGTCTATAATAGAATCACAGAATCCCAGAACGGTTAAAGTTGGAAGGGACCTCTGGAGGTCATCTGGTTCAACTCCCCCTGCCATGCAGGGCCACCTCGATCCAGTTGGACAGGAATATACACTTTTCTCATGTATGAGAACAAAACCAATCCAACATGAGCCATTTAAAGAGATGACATGTAGTTGTGATAACAAAAGTTAGGATGCTGTAAAAATAATCTTAGGCATAATATGGATTCATATTAGTAGTGCTAGCTGGTCCTTAAGGAGAGCAATGAAGCGAGGATGTGTTATAACTCTTCAATCTTTCAAGAACTCCAACCGGTTAATGAGTCATGATTTTTCCTTTCCATGAAATCATATCAGCTGTCTTGAATCACAAAATGTTTTTTTAATGCTCCTAACACTTTCACAACAAACCAATCTTAAACTTATGTAATTTCCTGGTAGCATAACATGTCTCTCTCCACATACTAACAGCAATACAATCATTTATCACTTCCTAAATTAAAAGCAAGCCCTGTGGAAAGGAAAATAACCTATAAAAATTAAGAAACCATTTCAAAGCCTATGCTTCTTTTTAAGGAAACACAGAAGTCGGATGGCGTTTCTTGCATGTAACACTTTCAGACATCCAAGTCATCACATACTGTTTCACTACACTACAACTTACCTTCTCTGCTTGGTCCTGTTGTGGTACGTTTTCTTCCAATGTCCCTGTCCATATGATTATTCTTATGAGTTACTGTCTTTACCACATATTGTCCACAGTTCATATAGGAATGAAACGTCTTATGTTAAACATTCTCAGTTCTCAGTGACTTAATTTCAGATGAGATATTTATAAAAAAAATCCACAACGTACTGCACTAGAAGACTCTCCTCCCAAAACACCTTGTTTCCAAATAACACCTTTACCTATAAAATAAGTGAGCATTATCTACTAATCCTGTAGAAGTCAGCTGCTAGATGACAATCCTGTGTAACAGCAATAAATTAATGCTTCAAAGTAAGCACATCCAACATGGAGGGTCCCGAGTGCAAGAACTGGACCTTCTTTCCCCCATGTCTTGGCATTCCTGTCATTGTATGCATTCCTAGTGAATACTATTATCCTTTGTGTTCAGTTTCATAGATTAATTTAAACTGGAAGTCATCCAGCATTCTAAACTGCTCACTTAGAGACAGACCCAGTAAGATAATGGGAGGTAATGGTTTTAAACTAAAAGAGGGGATGATTTAGACTACCTATAAGGAAGAAATTTTTTATGAAGGTGGTGAAACACTGGCACAGGTTGCCCAGAGAGGTGGTAGATGCCCCATCCCTGGACACATTCAAGGTCAGGTTGGACAGAGATGTGAGCAACCTGATCTAGTTGAAGATGTCCCTGCTTACTGCAGGGGAGGTTGGATTAGATGACCTTTAAAGGTCCCTTTGAACCCAACACATTCTATGATTCTATAAAAAATAAGGTGCATGGAGTCATAACACCTTTACAATGCTCTCTGTGTGGTTACTTCTCAGGAGAGGTCCAAAGCAAACTTCACATTCCTTAGCCATAAAATAGCCGTTACTATTTCATGGGATATGCATTCAACAGCATTTGAGTAATCAACACAGCTCAGCACAGATTATGAACATTTTACTAAACTCTCAGCAGAGTTCACAGAGTAAAAGAGATGAACTGAAGTTTATCAAGGACTTCAACATTAACAATGCTATTATGGGTGTAGCAAAAAGCAGCAGCCTAATCTCTAAAATAAAAGATACATGCATTTTCTTATGACAATTAAAAGCCTAATGCCATATTAGGAACTATCAACAAGTTATTCAAAGCCTATGTTGTCATGCTCAACCTCAGAGTATTTTTAGGATTTATTTTTTTTAATAGAATTATGAGATTCTGCAACTAGTCACATCAACTAAATCCAAAAATAACGTGATCTCTTGCACATGGTTCTGTTAATACACTGATATCTGTATATCAGGACTTAGTTTCTATAGATTACAGACTGTTCTTCATGTTGAAGTTTATTAAATCATTCCAAGTTTTGAAATGAGTTTGTGACATGAAAAATATTCACTTCGGACAAGACTGCAATCAACAAACTTTGTAAACTTACGTCTGAAATCAAGCTGATAACCAGACCTCCAAGTGAAAATCCAGGGCATGGACTGTAATGTTCATGCAAAATTACAGAAGTATTTCTAAAAATTTGGCAATTTATCTCCATAAATAAAAAATGTTTTCATGGCATGATGATAAAAGTGTGAAGAGCTAACTATAGAGAAATGCTAGAGGCCAAAAATCTTTCACAACCAACTGAAAATAAATGAAAATCAGTGTAATGAAAAAAGCACCAGGCAGTTTCATTGTGAGAGAGACCAAGAACTATCTTTAGACAGAAAAAATAAAAACTCAGAGGCAAGGCGGAGGAAGGGAATGATATTTCTATGACATCCTTAAACAACAAATCCCCAGCATAGACACAGATGTACCAGCACAAACATCTTTTTGTAGGTACAACTTTAAAGAGGGGGAATTCCTAACAGCTACATTTCATGAAGTGTTAAATCAAAAAAGTCAGAAAAAAAAATTATCTGATTACAGGGTTTTTTTCCAGTCTGCTGATAAACGCCTTCTGAAGCACATGGCACCACTGCTTCAGCTGGAGAAATTATATGCATTGTACAAAGACACTTGAATCCTCTCAGCCCAATCAGCAAAACTGATAAAATGATCTTTCAATCTCTAATTTTATACTACAACATATGGGGGTTACAGTCTATCTTCAGCTGTATGCATTATATCCAGTACATTTCATTGAATTCCATGTGGTTGCATATTGCATTGCTGTATATACCCATATTTACCCTGGATTTCTCAGAAAATTCAACTGTATTAACTTTGCAACTGTATTTTTGTTCTAAGACTATTCTGACTAGTGTTCGCATCAAACACAGGTCTTGTTACAGATTTAGATCTGCATCCTCCCTACTAATTTATAGTACTATTTTGTACTCACTTTTGGGGGACTTCTTTCTTCAAAAATGATGGCCAAGAAAAAACAAGACAACATTACAAAGCTTTTAAAAGTCAGCATGTTTGGCAGAGAGCACGAGACATGTAAACTCTTGTGAAAGTTCCCCGCAGTCTGGCACGACTTAAGGCTCTCTTCAGCTAACATATCAGTAAATTGAACAACCTATAGCAGAATCCGTGTCCAATGCTTTGAACGAGGCCCATAGGGCAGCTTCCAGATAAATCACTTGTGCTGAGTCTAGAAATCTAATAACTCAAGAACTTTGTCTAGCAATTGCGGTATCTATGACAGTATATGTTTTAAGTTTTGCTATCTTATCCAATATGGAAACTGAAAAATAGTTCTGGCATCCACATCGGATGAAAATAGAAAGGAATTCTATATAGGAGTATATAGCAAAAGTTAAATTGCTTAGATACTGTGGATGCTGTTGTTTTAATCAGAACAACAGAATTGTTCACCACAGGGCAGTTTAAACCATTAAATGGAAGGTGCAATCTCAGGGTTTGCTTAAGCTAACAGCAGGCTTCCCCCAGCCCCAGCAGCACCTTCTTTCTCCTTCCCGGCTGTGATTGTGGGAGATCACACAGCTAACGGGGATCGGCCGCTGGCCTTGCTGGCCAGAGAAGCTGATGCTGATGTGGAGGAAGTGAGATGAGGCTGAGAGCTGGGGAGGAGTGCTGTGAAGCTGAACTCCTAATTCTATTTTCTTCCAAATAATAATCTTGGCTGGACAGATTTCTCCTTTAAAACAAAGGCAGCAGGAAAAAATAACACTGATCTGAACAGAAATATGTGTTTTTCAAGTTAAGGAAAGCTTTTTAAGTAAGGAAAGTAAACTGCCTTCACTGTTTGTTCATCCAGTGCTTCTGTGATTTGCTTATTGCCTGCCTTAAGTTTCATTCTGAACCGCGAGGCACTCGGGAGACCCACACAAACACTGCTGGTCTCCTGCACACTCTCGTTGTGGACCAGTGCCCTTAAAGAACACATTTCCCAAAAGCTCCTTCCCTTTATCTGCAAGTGCTTTACAGCAAGAACAACATTGCTAGGGGGAAAAAAGGAAAAGAAACAGTTTGCTTCATTCAACATTGTCTTACCAATTCAGCTGGTAGGACACTGCCATGTTAAAGTGCTCTGTTGACTGGGGAACACACCAGAGATCGAAGAATTCAGATTTGCTACAGTCAGTGGAATAATTAAAATGTTTTTTCTGCTCTCTGTTCCCTCACAGTCTGCTTTCACTGTAAGTACTATACATTTTTATATATATTCTTCCCCTCTGCCACCTATCTTTTGTTACTTTTGCTTTCCCAATTCTTTCCACGTAGTAAGTTGCATGTTAAATTATAGTTAAGCCCAATATAGCAATTAAAATCAGTTAATGTCTGAATTTTAAATTTTATAAAAAGACCTTGGCATATTTCTTGTAAATTGTCAGGTAGAAACAAGCCCAAATATGCAGAAAAAGACATTCACATGCTTTCATTCTTTAAAAGCAGCATTGTCCTATCATCTTTCACGGTAAGAGGCCCCAGTTTTCTCCTTAGTTATGAAATTAACAGCTCCAATTTGTTCTTTCAACAGTAATGCCTGCATTATCCTTATTTTAAATTTATAAAATGCAGTTAGTTTTCTAGTTTCCGGAAATAAACGCAAAGTACACAGTTTCAGTACCTTTCAACCAGAATCAGAAAAAAGATTGTATCACTGCAGCTTCTGCTCCACTACTTTTACAGACCTGAAGAAAGCATCAGGATTTGCACTAAATTCAGGCTCTCACACTCAGGAAGCAAATTCCAGAGACAAGGCCCTTTTCTTGAAAATACCCTGCAACCAAAATACCAGACATTTCAGTCTTAGCACTGTTGGCTCCAACAGCTCAAATGACCTCAAATAAATACACGATATAGGAAGGGAGAGGTGGTTTCTTGCATAACTCTCTAGTATTTTAGTAGCCCAAAGGCTAGCAGGACTTTGTGTAAGCACAGATAAAAGCTGGTTAGCATAACTAACTACTGTCACCAAACAGGGGTGACAACTCATTGCCATTTTCAGTAGGTGTTTTAAAAGTTTTTTGATGAAATCTTTGGAAACTGGTGAAGTGCACATCTATCCATTCTATACTGCGTTTAAGAAATAGGTATATGACTTCTGAATGCATATCTTAATAATATTTTTCAAGAAGAAAGCTGAACCCGTCTCTGTTGCCCAAAACACATGCCATGTGCAAAGCTAATCAGAACTCATGCCCATGTGGACATTGACTGACAGCTGAAGTCATATGCAAGGATCTTGGTATTTATTATTTTGGTGAAGAAAGAAGTCTTAGGAGGTACAACCAGAGATCATATGGTAAAGTAAATGGTAGCAAAGCCACCCAGAGATAGGTGCCTTTGGGGAGCAAAGTGCTAGCTATGAAAAGGCTGAGCACAGAAAGCGTCTTAATTCATGTGCTCTAGGAAATGCAATTCCCTAATGCATTTTTTGCAATTAAAACGGTTAGCATTAAAAACAACCAAAAACCCCACATAAATATTATTTCATTGATTTCTCTTCTTAGCAGAAAGAATTCTCAAGCCTGGACTATATCGACAGAGGTGGGAACAGTATTTCTGCAACCAGTAACTAGACATCATGAGGAGGTGAAACACTTTCTCTGAAATACGGCCCAAGCCACAGCCACCGCTCTTCTGGCAGCAGTGAGTGACAACATTGCTGATGGAGCTCAGTAGTCCAAATACAGTCAAAATCCAAGCTCTTTTGCAGGATCTTACACCAAAAGGGGAAGAATTCCTAAAAAAGTCGTGAGAGTAATCCCAACTGCTGTAACTCTGAGATCATTTAACAGCCAGCAACGATAATTTCTTCAGTAAATTAATATGGTTTGTCAAGCCAAACAAACTACAAAATAAGAAAGCCATGACTGTGCCATTAAGATTTGCTAATCATAAGCATCCAGTTCAAAAACATTCTGAAACTCAGCCGAAATCAACTTACTATTTCCTTTACTGGCGCTTTCAGAGGAGAAGAAAAATGGCCCACCAGCCACCCAGAAAAGCGAGAAGGAGGAACAACCGACATCTAATGCATCTTTAGGGAAGGACAGTGAAATTATTTCAGCACACTATTTACTCTAAGGCAACTAAAGAACAAAGATTAGCCTGAAAGGCCTCACGTCCAGAAATACTGAATGCTGCTGGCAGACCTACAGGAGTTGCCATCAGCACAGAGCCCTGCACTGCTCTTGTCAGAAAGCTCCACGCCAAGCTGGAATGCACTGCACTGCACGGGCAGTATGTGTTGAACTAGATAACAAAATGTGACTCCACAATGTATTTAATGAAATAAAATTGAAACATTACACAATTACTATTATTATGACTATAAAATTAGATTGTCTGCATAACTGTATTTTACTGCGGTTTCTTCAGGATTCAAAGGCTCAATTATACTACTTTGCTCAGGAATAACTTTATTAAAGTCCACGTAAGAGCTGCAATACATAAGTCACAGTATTTTAATTTTAAAATCACTCTTTAATCCTGGAAATATTAATAGATTAGAACTAAATTAATATTTAACAGCCATTTATGTGGAGCATAAGAAAAGCTAAGCACCTCCTATCACAGGCGAAAATATGTACAGAACTGCCTCACAACAAGAGATAAAGATAAGAGATATAACTGAAATCCAACATAAATAGACATAATCGATTTCCCAAGCTGACACTGCATTGTAAATTATTTACAACATATAAATAGGTGCAACACTACTCGAGGTCCATTGAAAAAAACCAAAATGGCATCACACGAGAAAAATGGCACAGCATAGCTTTCTATCACCCACACTACGACTGAATGAATGAAATGCAAGAAGAGATGTGCCAAGTTACTTGATACTTGCTAGTCAGCTTAATCAGATACTCTCAGTTTCCTGCAGGATGGATAACAAACACTGTTCTGTTGCTTACTGCACGCCACGTCTACTAAGATATTTTCTGAGGCAGAATGACCCTAAAAACCTCTGTGCATCTAATAACACACAGGGTCTGGAACCATGTAATCTGACATAATGTAAGAAAAGGAAATTTAAATAAATATATATTACAAGATATCGTAGATGAGTAACTGAGATAAACTATAAAGTTATGATGACAGACATCTGAGTTCCTGACTATCCTTTCATTGTAACCCTACCATGTCAAAACTTGACTTTGTGCTCCTGACTGCCCTCTGCCCTTATTTTTAAAAAACAACTCAGAAGTTCAGAAGACTATCAAAAATACTTTAAACAAATAATTTAAAAAAAAAAAATCTTGTCTGAAGTGTTATCTCAACAACAGAAAGCTATTATATATTCAACATATTGAATAAAAAAGTAAATTCTGTTCTTAATTTTAACATGCATTTCTCCGTGAAGGAAGGTTAAAAAAGCACGAACAAGGCTAACTCCATGAACAACTAGGATTTAATGGAAATTCTGCAGTGCTGGAATGTTATTGAAAATATTTTTAACCCTTTTTTTGTTCAGAGAGCTGTATGTAAGAGGTACTATTTACATACACAGCAAGCTGACAAACACTTCTCTTGTACCTTATTAACATCAATAGCGAGATATTAATTTTCAGCCTAACTTTATTCATACATTAGCACTGTTACGCATTTTATTAATAATAATCTCAGTTGCTTCACCAACCTACAGCTTCACCCATTAGACACGCATATTTTTAGGGAAAACTGGAAAGATTTTCCCTTCAGTTTTTGTTTAATGAGGATACACAGAAGAAAACAACGGGGAGGGAGAGGAACATGAGAAGCAAAAGACCATTAAAGCCAAACCACCTGCCTTCCAGGTTCACCCTTCACTGCAATTCTTTATCCCCTGCCCAAGTCACACTGAAAATGAAGACAAACTAGCCATTTTTGTCTCAAGGAGTCATCCTCCCTGAAAAAAGCTGAACAGACAAAATATAGGAAAATATGTTAGATTTCTCTCCCACCCCATAAAGAGTGTCAAAAAAAAAAAAAAAAAATTAGCATTCTCTCTTTCTAAGTATTTTCCTTGCAACTGGCTAAGAGTTAAGACTTTGCTAAGCCACAGCTATCGGCCATGACACAAACTCCCCATTTTCACTGCTTTCACCAATAAACCATTTGTAAAAGAAGAAAATAAATATAAAGCACAGACATTACTATTCAGGCCCACTAATAAAAGCTAGGAAAAAACTTGACATTTTTCAACCTCAAAATCAACCGTCAGACCCCTTCCAAAAATACTGAATTCTTGGAAATCAATCCTTTTGAATCGTGAATTTTCCCTCAAAGTAATATAAATTTCAAATAATTCACCCTTTTCCAATCTCTGGCTCCTCTCACTCCATATTTTCTGCCATTGATCACTGCCATTGATTTTTTTACAGTTTCAGACTAAAATAAGTCAGCTTGCAATATGCATTTCATTGCGAAGTACTACTTAGCTTCTTATTTCTAAAGGAAAATTGCCCAGCAATCAAGGCAGTTATTGCCTTGATTTTCTACTCTTCTGTAGTTTCACTTTTCCCTCAAACTCCCATCCATTGAAAAAAAAAATATGTAAAAATCTGTAAAAATGAATAATGGATTTTAAAAAAGTTTTTTTACTGACAAACTTTCAAAATATTTTTAGTAAAGACATGTATGGGTGGCACCTAATTTTCCCTGTTCCTCTTCTAAAGACAATTTTGATAATACTGGGACGGCTCTAATAAAAATAGAGTGCGCTCTGTGTCAAGTAATTTTAGCTAGTAATTTTTCCTTCAGTAGAAAATGTTCAAGTTATTAAAAAAAAAAAAAAAAGGACAGCGATTACTTTAACAAAGTACAGGATTACACCAGCATAAAAATTTAGCATTTGCTGTATCTAATACTTTGGAAAAACTTAGAATCTATGTAGTAACGTAGAATATTTAGGTCCTATTTTTTAATCATGCTCCTCTCCCACAGATCACTTCAGCTTGTGTCTGGGTGCCTCCAGTTCCTCTCTTCTCCCTCTCCCCTGGCCTCATGCTACCCACAGCCCCTCCTGGCTCTGACCAGGATCCAACCAAAGGGGAAGTCCGAGGGCCGGGTGTAATTTTTCCCTAGGCAAGTTGGAGCCAGACCTCTTGCAACAGAGAATATCCAACCTGAAGATACGGGAATATTGTTGCTTCCCTCGTCATCACAATAACACGCTGTACAGAAACCACAGTCCCATGGCTCAGAGAACATCTCAACCAAGAAGCTCTGAGATGATCCTCTCTCTCTCTCCACACAGAACAGGCAACTTGAAACTACATTCTTAACTGCTTCTTGGCATTTCCTTGCCCACGTGCAAACTTAAACCCATCCAATCCCATTGTGCCTTACTCTTTCACCTTCCTTTTGATTTTCATGCAGTCTCTGCCTTTCATCCCACTATGTGTCAGAACAGGATGCTACCTAGTTTCACCCCTGCACCGAGTACCCACCATTCTGTTGCTACTCCAAAGCAAGATGCTAATTCCACTGGAAGAAAATAATCATGAAAATACAGCGTTTAAGGAAATGGTGACTCTGTCTCTCTTTTTAATCCTGCCAGCGGCAATGAGAAAGAGGACAGCCAATTTCACTGAGGGAAGATTAGTATAACACTTCTTGTCATACCATGAAAGTTCTTTGTTTCATTTGTTTTATAAATATTTATGCATGAACAGTAGAGTTTTCAGTATCTGAACCAGGTTTTGAGAAAAAGATATACGCAATTAGCTTTCTACCTAGATACTTACAGATTCCAGAAGAAAAACACACCTGAATCAAAATGTTTCCCGAAGAAAAAACTGATACAGATGAAATGCCTGAAAACAGACATACTTGTCTTTCTGTGGCATCCTTTGGATACACTGCTCAGTGTTTCAGTTCATTAGTAGCATTTAGTCTGAGCTACGTCTTTTAAAGGCTTAGGATGAAAGTAGTATCTTACTTTGTGTCTCTGACGAGAGGTGCGCTTCCCAGTTTAAAACAGATTTTTTCCCCTCCACAAGATGTTTGTCTCAAAGAAAAGCTCTCTGCCAGATCAAACCCTGTGAAATACGATACAGTGATTTAGTTTATTTAATGGAATTTTAAAGACACAGGTAAATACTGACATTTAGCGTGCTTGGTGACTTTCTAGAGCACAGACTGACAAGCTATTTTGAAAACCAGTACTTTAAGTCAGAGAAACTTCCAATATTCATTTTATCAACAGAGAAACTATCAGTGCAAAATTTATTCAGTAGATGACTTCGCAACCTGAGAAATGCATTTGTTATTTCCTTTTATCATCTGAACTGATAACAGCGAAGGATGTTTGGGAAAAACAACGGAAATGAATGTGGCTGCAGAACTTGAACCAATACTTTCCAAGAACAACATGTTCTGATTTTAACCCCACCTTCCCAAAAACAGCAGCAGCTTTTGGAGCATGAGGGTGGCATTCTGTACTGTCCTTTCAGTTTTAAAGCCAGCTTCAGTCAGACTATGATTACATCCGCTACTAGCCAATTGATTTAGATATCCATATTAACGCGGTCACTTACCTGAAACACCAAGACTGCCTCTGTTAATTTGTTTGAGATGATGGACAACTGTTTTCATTAAAGGACACACAGCACCTTCAAGAGAATACAGTCTAGAATCTATCATAAAATTCTTTCAAAGAAAAATGAATCAGAACTACCATGACAGTGATAGTAACATTGACAGGAATGCTCCTTTTTGTTTCTTTAGGATACCAAAACCAGCAATAAACCAAATTACAAAATCTAAATAAGAGCAATGATATTTCAGATTTCACACTACGCTTCTAATAACATAAGCAGATACAAATCTTATCACATTAATTCAGCTGTTTATGATTAAAGCTCACATGAACAACATAATCAGAAGAAAAACACTAAATTCTTACCAAGCTCTTTCCATCTACAATACTCTATAAAGCAACGACATCTCTTCTAAAGTCTGTTGTGGTTTTTTTTTTTTTTTATTTCTGGTTATATTATTAGCAAAATCTCTTTTTCCCCTGTTAATGAATGTGAAACAATAAAGCAAAAATGCTTGATCACCATCACAATTATCTATTGTCACTTCAGTGAACAGAAATTTCAAAATGTGGATTAACAAGGATATAATCATATACTACAAAAAACAATGTAAGCAATACTTATATTTTGAAAAAAAAAAGGTTGAAAATTAAGCAGCTTCACAGTTGATTAAGTCTGAACCAAAGTATTTAGGTAAACAAGCAGAATGTTCTAAAATCTGTTACATGGTAATTTCTAAGGTTAAATCTAACTGAATCCTTAGATCAAACACCGTATTATTAATATGCAGTATCTTACATAAAGTCCTTTCATCTTTTTTTTTTTTTTATTTATACACAAGAATACACACTTTTAAGAAGGAAATACAGAGAAATGTCACTTGTGCATGGGTCAGAAATAGGGCTCTTTCTTCAACAAACTTTGCAAATAGCCTCACTAAACCCTAATAAAACTACCAAACACAAGATGACAAGCAAGATTTAGCCCGTGCACTTATCAAGCCCAGAGTTCCATGTTGCACTGACGCAACTAAAAAGATGGTTGAACAATTTAGAAGTTGCTGAACAGTGAAGGTCCAAAGTGTCAGTTCAATGAAAAAAGTAAGGAGGAATGTCCTACCACTAACCTGGAAATCATCTATATTTAAAGATTTCCAAGAGCATCCAGACAGAAAGTCAGCATTCAAAATAGCTGTATTTGTAAACTTAAAGCATGTGAAATTTGTCATTCATTCTGCAGTAATGTACAGAGCATATTAGCCTTCAAAAGCCTTAAATTCTACTAAATGTGTAACAGTATTTGATCTGGATTAAGAATAGCTAATTGGAAAGAAAACACTAAAAGTGAAACTAAATTATATAGATACAGATAGCATATAGATATAAAGATGCCTCCTGACAACACAGTTAATGAAAACTGTGTCAACTGTTTAAAGAACAGACCAGGTGGAAGACATTTGTTCATAAGATTCATAAAGTTCCATGTCCCTTATGTCTAAATTGCAATCTACAATTAAAAGTAACATCAATTGTAAATTAATTTCTTTATTTCTAAGGCACTAAGACAATGTATTCTTTCTTTCCTTCATATATATACATAAATACATGTATATACATACATTTACCTATACTGATAGATAGCTATAAAGTTTCATGACAAATGAGATGAAACACATGGACTAAAAACAACAGCAATTCCCACTGTAAATTCCCTTTCCCAAAAAAGATGCAGAACTGCAAAGAATATTGATGTTGAAACATCTGAAAATGAAATTAAATCTTTCATCATTTTGTTTTGTAGGGATTTTTACGTAGTGTGAAAAGCATTCACTGGAATTACATACTAACATAGCAATTTCAATACACCATTTGATACACACATACGCACTATGGGACAGAAACAAGCTCACCTTAGATGCCCCTTTAATCTACAAACATGAGCCCTCAATCACTTACACAGATTATTAAGCTGTAGACTTTTATTTATAGCCACTCTAGAACCATGAATGTGGTTGTTCGATTTACACAGATATAGCTACAAGAAATACTTTGGCATAAAGGAAGCCTGTTATGGCTGAAGCCACGATAGCATATCACATGCACTGACAAATGTTTTTCTTAAATCTATGTAAATCACATGTAAATCTAACCAAGGCTTTTTAATACATATATATATAAAGACTACAGGGCAGATGCTCTTTTTGGTTAAATTACTTTACAGTCCTTATAATAAGAGCAGCCAGATATGACTTATTGCTGATTTTACCTTGAACTGCTGTGGTAAACTCTAGAGAACCTGGGACACAACTGCTGGGTTTTTTTCAGCATTAACTTATATGAGTTAATGAGTGGCAAAAGACTAGAGAGCTTTAGCTTATTCCCCTCAGCCACTTTCTTCAAAGTCCAAATAAAGACTCAAGCCTTAATTTCTGTGTTATCCAGATGATAGCAACGATTCCTCACATGCCGCAGACTGGACTGTGGACCTATTTTTATCAGGGGCATAATCGTCACAGCGTAGACAGGCCATGCAAGTGTTACTTATTTGGTTGTATTCCATATCCCCAGAAGAACTGAAAGGGTTACTATGAATATTCTTCTATCTCATGCTGCTGACGCACTCCTTTAGCCCAATGTTACTCTTTTTACCAGAGAGCTAAGGCAAAACTCTAAAATATCAAAACTGAAACCGCTCCGTACCAAGATTGACAGCTTTCATTGCTATAGACCCATTAAAGCTCTTTCGACAGCTCTGGTTTGTACAGTCACAAAGTTAGCCTCTTAAAGATTTTTAGTACTGCTGGCAGATCTTTAAATTTCCTTTGGCCTGAGACAAAACAGACAGTTTACATATTCATCCTGTGGGTAGCTGAATTCGAAGATCTACATGAAGACATTTAGGAAGGAAAAAGAACAAGACAAACCCTTACTGCTAATCCAGGCATGGAAACCATGCACCCACCTGCCCTGTTAGAATACATTACCATAAAACGAATGAAGCAGTAAAAAGAACAAGCTTACATTTATACACTGCATCGCTCTGCATGTGATATAACTGGGTCTGTACAGATTGAAGTCCACAATTCATATTAAAATGGTGACATCAAAGCTGAAGTTAACATGCCTATAAATTAATGAGATCACCCATCCATAGGACAAATTACAGACCTCAATCTTTAGAAATCAATGAGCTCGACACGTAGGAGCTTACTATCATAAAATCAACCTAATAATTTTGAAAACATGTATTTTTGCAAATCAAGCAGGTATATCACAGATCACTGATCTTCTGTCTCTCCAATAAGATGCTAGTAAGAAATGTTTTTGTTTTCTAATAGCATTATGCAACAAAATTAAGGTAATGATGCTGCATCTAGACTTATCTCCTGCAACATGCAGTGTCATGGTCTGAATTCCTGGAATGATCAGGGCACCTGTTGAAGCACACTGCAGCTTCCATCTAGGCCCCATGCCCGGTTTTCCTTCCCGTACAAACGAGGACAGAGGAGACTCTGGTGCATGCTTCTGTCTCACTCTTACAGACATTTCTTGTGTGCACTTCCTGACTGTGAACTGTAGCTTCCAAAAAGCACTCTTGGCTCCTCCAGATCAAGTGTAACCTGTAATGGCTAGATTCACATTACAAGTACCTATCTGCTGCTTTATAATTAAACTTTATGTTCAGGTGAAGTTTTCAGCTGCCATCTAACACCACAGATATGCACATTGTAAGGGCACTGAAGTTTCCATCAGTAAGCATCATCGGCCAAATGAACGTGGCCAAACAGCAAAGACTCACCTAACATATACCCACATCCTATGTCGGACTCAAGCTTCAGGCAGAAACCCATATAGGATTTGTCTCACGCTCTTACTGGATCAGGCTTAATATACGTATAGGCATAGGGAACCTCTTCAGAGTGTGCGACATACCTGCAAGTGTCAGCAATGACATCCAACGAGTCCACCTCAAAGGTATTCATACCAAAGATAAGCAGACCCAGATGTCCTCCTTTCAAACAGGGTCAAGAATTCAGATTTCTTATGTACCTGTAGCCTCATGTATAGAAGTACCAGAAAATCAGATGTGATTTTTTTGTTTTCCTTTCCTACTCTGTAAGTCACATCATATTACATTACAATATACATGTTAATTAAGACAAGGGTGGGAAGAGAAGTGAAGGAGACTGAATCTACAATTTTGTTGATACAGGAAACAAGTCAACTCCAAGTCTGGTGACTATTTAGACAGTTATGTAAATAACATAAAGCTTTGGCAGGCGGGAATAAGAAATCCATACCAACGGATTTCAAGTATTAGGATGCTTATGCTAGACGCTGGAGAACTAGATTCTCCCATAAGGAAGAGCAGCAGGTAGTGTAAAAAAGAACTTCATATCCCAGGTGAATATCTTGGCCGCAGGTATTGAAGCTTTTCTCTTTCTCTACCTTTCCCTTAAAAAAAAAAAAAAAAAAAAGCGGGCTGATCTAGTTTACAGGCTTCACACTGCGAGAATGTGTGCTACTGAAAATGTTCCCCTTTGTGGTCTGGGCTCTCTCTTATGTACTGCTTACTTTCACTCAGGAAAGCTGAAGTATCTTTCTACTGCATGCAGGCTGTCATGAACCACATTCTTAGAGATACCTAAAGCTCCAGATTAACTGCCCAAGAAGACTTAGTATTTAACTACAAGTCAAGGAATCCAAGGGTGGCACCATTGCTTAAACACCACAGTGCTAACAATAGTTTGTGGATCCAGACTTAAATATTCAGAATTATTAAGGATATGAATACATTGTATATCAGAGTTACTGTAGAGCCATTATCTTGATTTTGGGAAGTAACTAGATGTACTAAAACGTGAAAACCAAAAAGCTGAAGCGATTTCCATACTTGAAGCCACTCACTGTATTTGGGTTAAAGTGCCTATCTAAAATTGTGATCTAGAGCAAATACTTTTCACAACACATTCCATGTCAAAAGGCAATGGAAATTCACCATGCCTGACAGTCCCAGGACTTTATTTATGCTACATTTTTCATGGGTTAGCAACTGACTTTGAAAAACAGTAATTGTAAAAGAAAGTTGAAAAAGCAGCAATGATCTGGGAATGAGACAAAGTATTAATATTCTTAATGTGAAGCATTCAGGAATGATCAAATTAGAACTTCTTGTGTCACTACAGAAAGAGCTCGTGTCCACGCTCCAAAACCAAATGTTCCCAAAAGTAAAAAAATGTAAGTTGACAACACGAAGAAAATATTCTTGAAGTCAGATCAAAAACATGATTGTGGAGAATTACTGAACCCTCTCCCTCAGATTTGCTATATTCTGACATTAGAAGTGAGTCCTTCCTTCTGATGAACGATTAGCACATCAAAACTTCTGGACAAGTGAGAACTGAAAGAAATCCTTGATGTGAATCTAATGGTTACTGGCACACGTTCAGAGCCTAAGGAGGACAGCTCCAAGAAGATCCAGCATACTCTGTCAGTCTCTGCCATTTTTTCCCAATACTGGTATTTATTTTTTTACAATATTGACCCAATGAATACGTCCCAAAGTACACTCAGAATGCCAGCTTAGAAAGCTCTCCCCTACATATGCACACAAGAGATTTCCTTCCCATAACACACTTCTTCCCTCCACCCCCTCCCCCCCTTCAAATTAAGTTTAATTTACACTTTTGCCTGCATTTGAAGGCCATTCCTTTAGACTCAAGTAGACCAGGTGAGAAATTTCAGGATGTAAATGCAATAATGCAAGATCCTATCTAAATGAGCTTTGCTGGAAAAGCTTTCACATTTTCAGTGAGATACTTTCATATTCACAGTGAGAAATAAATGCCAGCATAGGTTGTTGAAAGAAGAGAACCAAAAGGATTGCCTAGGCAGATCCTGAAGGACAGAGGCTGATCCAAACAGAACTGGTACATGTGAGAGAACAAAGGCCCAAGAGAGAGCCAGTTAAAGAAAGAAAAAGGAAAAAAAAATAAAGAAGAGGTTAGATATTTCTCTCTTCTTGAAGTGAGCAGATTTCCATTTTGTAACAGATTCATCTGCATACAAATTATCAAACTAGAATGAGACAACTCTGTGACACAGAGTACTTGGTTCAGCTGAATGGGGCAGAGGAACAGAAGGCTTGCAGACACACCTGTACCCCCACCGCTGCGCTGCCGCAGGGGCTGTTCTTTCTCAGTTCCTGCTTTCTGGTCTATAACTCGCATTTCTTTTTTGGATTGTAACCATCCCTTCAGTCTCTAGAAGAGTTTCTTTCCTGTTATCCACTTGAGGCTTCACTCCGAGCCTATTCCCTGCTGTCAGCAGAGCTGCTCAAGCTGGCAGCTATCTGCTTCTCATTCCTCACCATCTGCCTGTATCACCTCAAACTGCAGAAGCCTCTCTCAATTGTGCACCATCAGTTATTGTCAGGGAGAGGTTCAGTCTCTCCTCTTCTTCCCAGAGGTTCAATCTGACCCATATTTGATCCATTTGTGGCAATCAGGTTAAGGAGAACTGCAACTTTCCTGCTGGCTGCCTAGCCACAAACTTCTATCAGATCGTAATGTACAGTTCAGATACACATTTTATGAGCAGTTCAGTGTATCTGTCACATTATTCTATGACTGGTCCACCTTTGACCGAGACATCATTTCATTAGGGCAAAAAAGAAAGAATATAAAAGAAGCTTTCTGGCATTTTGTTTTAAAATTTCAGAAATTTACATTTATTAATTTATATTATATGGGAACCTTCAGCACTTTTAAAACTGCTCATCTACAGTTCACCAGCTAGCAACGACAGAGAAGACAACCTATTTTGCTTCCTTCAGACAGCTGAAGAAAACGATTGCACAGCTACGATGTAGGCTCATTCTCTCACACGGGTTAAGAATAATTCATCAGTAGTGCACTTAGCTTTGCTGCCCTGAAAATATAAGGCAAAGAAGCCTTTGACTTAAATTCAGACTCTTCACAATGCATTATTCTTACCTGAGAGCTCACACATTACACTTATTATTTATTAAATTTTACTATTTATTGTTTCCAGAAGTAGTAAAAGGATTATCATAGTCATTGACGTTTTAAACTTCTTGGGCCTGAGTTTCAAATGTGTCACAGAGATTCAAAGTTGTATATGTATAGCTTCTATTATCTTTCATCATGTTTCTGGAAAAACAGTATCACTAAGTTTCATTTTCTAAAAGAACTAATGAAAAAGAACTCTTTTTATTTCTAGTTAAATAAGCATGTCTCCTTGCTAATAATTGTAGGAAAATTCTAGAAAGTTGAGGTATGTGCTGAGGCTGAGCGGTTCTAGAGAACTGACAGTTCCTTATTCCACAAGCACACACGATGTGCTTTTAAGATAGAATTTATCACACGCTGGAGAGTCAATGTAGAGTTTAAGTGAGAGAGCTAGATAACATGAGGACAGTAAGAGAGATAAGAAAATAGGGAAGTATGAGAAAATTTGCAGAAGATGGGTAACATCTTTTACGTTAAACAATATTGCTATATTCCTTTCCCCTGTCTTCTTAGGCACAAGGTTTTGCCTAACTCTACATCTGTGAAACGTATGGCCTGGTCTGGGTATTAAGTTTAGATGAGGTTAACATGAGCATTAGGTTGTTCAAGTCAATGCGATCACTGATCTGCTCTAATACAGCCAGATGATTCTGTTTACAAAAGTTTTGCAAGCTCCAATTTAGAATCTTGTTTTGTACAGTAAGTTGAAAAAGTACAAAACAAAACTCCTAGGAACTACAACTGCTTCCAAACATGAATCTTCCAAGCACAGGAAACAGAAAGGCTACTTTGGAGCTGCTTCAAACTTAGACTTTTTGAAAAAGAGATTAAAAAAATTCTTGTATAATTTTATCTGCTCATACTGGTTATTTTCCACGTGCTGTCATTATTTGTTGAAATTTGTTCAGTACTGGGATTTATGCCTTTAGTCTGTGATGGGCAAGAAAAATGGAAGTACCTGTCTGGTCACTGACAGCCACAGAAGTCGAAAGAGGAAGGAGGAGGAAGACTGCCATACAAAGCCAAACTATGCAGGATCCAACGTACTTCATCTCCCCCTGGACACATGTGAACAATCAGCTACAAATCTGAAACAGAAAATAATCTTATTCAGAACAATATCTTCTTATTCTTTTCCCCTCACCCCATCAGAAAACTACAAACAAAAATTTCTTGACTGTAAAAAGGAAGTTGCTAGTCACACACAAAATGTATCATTTATCTGTTTTAAGGTGCTACAAAAAAACTTATGTAAATTTAGAAATAAATGACAAATATACTCCTTTAGTTCTTTACTAAACTCAGAAGTAACACCTTAGAAATATTAACTCAGAGATACTAGCCGTAAAGGCATGAAACTTTCATTTCATTAATAATAACTAATTTCCTTTTATTTTTCTCCTAGGTTTTCAATTTTAGATATATTAGGTAAACTTTTTGGTGTCACAACACTGCCGGTGACTGCTGAAGTAGCCTTCAAATTGAAGGACAACGTACAATTGTTTCAGTTTAAGTGCAAAAGAACCCAAAATACAATATTTCTCTGCCTTGCAAAATATACAAGTGCCTCGAGCAACCTGCACCGAGTTTAGAGTTCAAATATAACAAAAATATAGCCTGGCTTTTGTCCTCTGAAGACAGTATCAGCTTTTCTTCTAAGCCGACTGCAATGTATAGATACACATGAATCTAACGAAACACAGAAAATGACAAATATTCTTTTTAATTACATTTTCTGTGAGAAAAACAAATCGCATACCTAAGATGCAATTTTCACAAGGCACCTTATTCATCATCAGAGCTATTCTGTCAAGCCACATGCCCTGACAGCAACTACACCACCATTAACTTTTTCTGCCTCCCCAACAGCAGCAAAGTGAATACACATTCAAATAACATTAATCATTTAATTTCCTGCACCTGCTTCACAAGCAGCCATCAGTAATTCACCAGAGGTCTCATTTTTCTAAAGGGCTCTTGCCAATTAAGCCACTAACACCGCCACCCCCTCGCTGCCACCCCACCTCCGGGCTCGGCTCCTCTCCCGCCGGCTGTCTCCGCTCCCTCGCACAACTCGGGACACGGGGACCGTGGGGCGGGAGCGACCCGAGGCCCCGGCAGCTCGGGCGGTAAGGCGGCACTACCGGCAGTTTAATTTCTCCCGGACCCAGGGTCCGTAACACCAGTCGGTAAGGCGAGCGGGTAGCTCGGTCGGCGAGGAGCAGCCAGCAGCCGGCCCGGGCAGCTCCCCAGCTCGCCCCGTTCTCCCGCCGGCTCGCCCCCGGACCCCGGGCTCCTACCCGCCGGCCCGGGCTCGGCCGCCCCGTCTCTCCAGAACCTGCCCGCGGCGCCAGGAGCGGCTGGTCCCCGGCGAGTCGAGCTTCCTCCGCAGCCCCCGGGGCGGAGCGGGGCCGGCAGCCCGCTGGGGCCGAGCACCCACGGCGGGCGAGGGAGCCCTCTGCCGCCGGGCCGCCCGGAGGGCTCCCTCCCGGCTACGGACGGCACCTGTACGGGGCGAGCAGGTGATGGGGGGGCCGCAGGGACAGGGGGCTGCTCGCCCGCGGCGGGCGTGGGTGGGCGACGGGACGGGCTGGGCAGCGCTGGCGCCAGCCTGCCGGCGACAGGCGCCTCCGGCTCGGCATCCCCCGGGATTTGCCCGAGGGTCTGCGGGTTCCCCCTTTCCTGGAGAGCGTTTACTGCGCTTCCCACCCCTGCCGCCGGCCCGCAAGTCTCTTTCAACTAACTGGATGTAGGCCACTCGGTAGGCATGCTAATTGGAATGATACACACTAATAGACAGATTTTTTGTTTTAAATGTGAATATGTGCATACCCTTAATAAGCATGCTCAGCATTGTGGCAATTTGCAACAGTTTAATCGTTTTTGTAAATTACTGCAAATTTAGTAGGACTGTTTTCATTAGCATACCTTAGCATATACCTATAGTCACCCACAAGCATATACAATGTATTTATTACACAATCATGAGCAGAATCCTATAGCATAGACTGATTGCAGTACTAAAAAGCTTACTGTGTACATTATGTTTATATAGGACATAGTTAATATTGTCAAAAAACAGTGATAAATGGCAAAAAAGTCCCACCACAATAAACAGGAATATTGTAGTGTGTGTGCACGTGAGATGTTCAGACAATTGACTACAAATAACGAGTTGCTTACCTTTAATTTTTATTTTAGTATGTCCCCCAGAAGCACTGAAAATGCCTGTACAGAGCTGCGGTAGTGCTGGAGTGAGTCTCCGAAGAGTGGTAGAGGGGGATGCAGCTCTGTCCTTATTAGTCTCACATGGTGTGACCCTCCCACTCAGTGAGCACAAAATACTCCGCAAGAAAGGACAAACAGCCACCCAGGCACAGATTTTACATAATCATACTTGTACATCCCAAGTCCAGTAACAATGTAAGAAATGGGGTTTTTTTCCCCTCTCCCTCCCCCTCTCCCAAAAAAACCCCAGTTCCATAAATTAAACTGCCAGAGTATGAACGCATGAATGAAAGAGTATCTGGTTTCTAGTTGTAAAGAACCAATTACGTACATTAGCACACTGGCAGAAACTGGCTTTTATCACTGAAATGTAAACACACATCATTAATTTTATATACTTTATCATAAATTTAAAATCCACGACTCAAGTAACCAAGAGAGTGCACCTATTTATGGCACTGATGCTGCAAAGCACAGAAGATTACTGACATTTGTCTTGCCTTTTAAAATCTATCATTTACAAACCTGGGTGTTCTTGCACTGTAATGTCATCTGTCTGTGACGAAATGGTGAGATTGAGCACTGCCACTGGCTCTCATCTGAATATGCAAAACTGCACTTTTCTCAGGGTCTCCAAGTGTGCTTGTGGCAGTTTTCCTTATTGCATTTTAAAGATGTAAACCAGATAGGACGGAGAAAAGTAAAACTACTAGAAATAGATACACAGAAGACACAGAGAGTAGGGCTTTAATTAAACATATCGCATTTATATGAGACATATTTCATCTTTTTCTAGTGTAATCATTCTGACAGGGGGGAAAAAGGGAAGGTAAGTGACTGTTATACGAAAATTTATTAGCTTAACATTAATTGATCTCAACTGGTCTTCAGGTCAGAAAATCCATAGGGTTAGCTTTTTGCTTCTCTGCTACCCCCCCCCCAACAGATTTTGAAAAGTATTTCCTCATTTCAGCCAAGATAACTAGCCAGGATAACTAACAAATCACATGGAAAGACATGATTATCTTTCTGGTTTAAATTTCAAAACAGTTGTTCTTCCCAACTTAGAATCACGAGAGAAAGATACAATTGCAGCTTACATACGTGTCTGCTAGGCTGTTTTATTCCACCACTTAGCCGCAGGCTTGTGGTGTAACTTCAGGCAAGTCACACTTCTCACTTGCTTGTTCTGTAAATTATATAAAGTAAAGCTGTCTTACCTCGCAGGGTGAGGCACAAGAGCCCAGTCCTACAGCTGGCAAATCATCGGAGCATTCCCTTCGCCTTCAGACAGTTCATTTGATAAAGGCTTCAGTGTTGAACCCTAATTCAGTGTTTCAAGCAGAGTTGAGAGATCCTCGGTTGAAAGACCCTTTGTAAAAGCTCTGCTCCTAGTGAAAGACATTGTCATTTTTGATTTGAAAAGAGCTGCATTTCTCACTGCTCTTTCAAGCTACAAAATTCTTAAAATCTTTTTGGTGTACTTCATTTTACATGCCCTAAATATCTGGATTCAGCTGTGTCACATGAATATACATAGTCTTATTAATTTCAATGAATATAAATTCTGAATTAGCTAAACATTTTACTTGTACAACACATCGCACATACAAACAGTTAATCCTTTAAAGAAGTATTTCTGTCCCTCAAAGTTTCAGTATTGCTCAAAAGCCAGATCCAAACTGAGTCTTCTTTTCCTATGAAGCAATACTGAAATGTAACCCCTAAAACCAAGGATGTTGTTCCACTTACCAAGATATCAACACTCCAAATAGAAAATTAAAAATACCTTATTTGGACAATGTCAACTTCAAAAGACTCCACATCTGTATGAAAGCAGTAAGAAGAATTAGAAACTACTACAGTCTTCCCTGGCTAACACACACGCTTCCTGTACTCTGGCCCAGATCTTCAACTAAAGAGGATTATGCCAGTTCACATAAATCAAAGGAATGACACCAATTTATACTAGTTGTGGAGCTCGACATCAGGGACTGCCACCATATGTATTCATGGACAACACTGTTCACATTAATGAGTACAGTCTTGAATGTCTAGTGACATGAAAAGTGTGAAGCTTGCAAACTTCTGTCACAAGCCAAAAGAAGGGTTTCTCTCTCTGCCTCCCGCAATATAAGAAGCAAAGCCACAACTGACAAAACATCTCTGTTGTCATAAACAGCTTCGAAATCCCAACCACCTGCACTCCTGTTCACCTGCAAACAGTTAGTGGTGCACTCCAGAGAAAACACCGCCTATAGATCGTCCCATCTCCTCTGTATCTGGGAAGTACTGGAAAAACTGATGCTATGAGCTGAAGCACCCGCAGCAAATAGATGATATCCTGTGTTATCTTTGCAGCCACACAGTTTTCCAGCTATCTCCGAGTTTTAGCTAAACTCTTACCGACACACAGAAGACAGGATTAGACCCAGATCCAGGCGAGAGCCAAGGCAAATACACCAAGAAGCAGAAAAGGGAGAAATTTAAGTTTGAAACCATACTTAGCACAGACGCACAGAGCACGTTCCATTTCCTATGCCAAGGGTGGACTGCTCCGCTGAACAGCTTTTACTACAACTGCAGTTGCAGGCAAGACGCAGGGGAAAAGGTGAGAGAACTGAGGGGTAAAGGGACAGACTTCTATTTTCTAGACTTTTTTTTCTTTATTGCTGACACTCGCTTTCAACCTTTGTTTCTTTTTCTAGCACAATTAGATATCCAACCCAGCCAAGCAGCATAATTCACTCTTAGACGTCTGTGTGGTGCTAACAGATTTGTCTCCATCTCGTTAGACCCACTTTTTTTAACTTGCATTTCTTATGACAACGCATATGCAGGAATGAAGCTGTAAACTTTGACAAAACTCCTAAAAAGCAACATGAAAGCATTTTTTTTTAAAAAGATTAATTTGAAACGCCCCTTACCATGCTATTTCTCACTGAATGTACAGCTTAGTATTATTTCTATTCTATTGTATAAGCCCTATGTGGGATTGTTCCTTTCCAAGTGATCCTTTCTGCCCTCTGCAAGATTTGCCAGTCATGAGAACTGCATTCCACTGAAGCAATTAAAATATGAATGCTTTTAAATACATTAGAGTGAACTATAGTGAACTTAGATAAAACAGGTGGAATCCCATTTACATTGATGTAAAATGGGGCAAAAATGTCACTCAAATGAGGGAACTTTGGCAAAAATTACATCAAAAAGGAATTATTTATAGGCATGTGCACACACACTAAGCACTCCTAAGGAGAAAGCCAACAGAAAATCTGGATGTCACTTCATTTCTTCTATAGGAGAGGAAAAGAGGAAAAAAAAAATCCCTAACTGTGACTTCTTTTTCTGAATACTTAAGAAGCACTCAGATTTTCAGTAAAGGGGCCAAAACAACTGTCAAAAAGATGCAGAGAGAATACTTACCAATATACTTCTGTGGTATTAGTTATCTTGGCTCAGACATTTTCTCCACTCTGGCACTTTATAACATGCTTTAAAATAACCAAACACTAATAAATATAACGGTACAGCAACAAAAAAAAGTCCGTACTTTATCTCCAATTCCAATGCCACTAATAATCCTGATCTCAAAGAAATGATATGGAGTTGTATCATTCGCAATGTTTAGTGCTATCAGGTCCTAATACGTTTCGTATTCTTAATAATGACACTTTAATCCAAAATATATACGTTTCAAAGTAAATAACTCAATGTCTTGATATATTGCTTATATTTACCAGTTGCAAACATATAAATAGCTATATCATATAATTTTTAAAGTATTCATTACCATTCCAGAAAAATACATTTCTATGCATATACTACTCTTTAAAGTGTTGGTACAAATTTTCAGTTAAGTTATTCAAACCTGAAATAGTGCTCGATTTGTAGAATTCAGTAAAATATCAGTCCAGGCTTAGAGAAACAATGCTGAGTTTAATAGTATCAAAATGTGTACGTCCTTAATCAATTAAAAGGCATACTTTGTCTTCCTATGGAAAGATAAATGCATGCATATAACCCGTACTGCCACACTACAAGCAGCTTGCCACACATTCTATTATTTCATGAACCACACAAGGAAATACACAACGAATAAAAAATTCTGAACATTTACCATTGGTTTTCTCTCTCTTCTTTCTTTCATATGGAATCCATCCTATCTGTAACACAGGAAATATGTGGCTTTTGGTGGCTTTCGTATTGTACGAGAAAAAAGTATATGGTCAAACAGCTGATTAAGGACAGGGAAACGCAAAAGGTGATTTTTCCAAACCAAATCAAAGCACATCATCTGGCTTGTTTTAGACTGAAGTTGTATTTAAAGACCTATTTAATGACTGTAAAGACCCATACATCTTTAAAAGTCATTACATATAATGAAAAGATGAAAGCCAGAGGTTTTAGGCAGCTGTGCTGGGAATTACAGGTGTTTGCCCAATACTTCTGTATGAATACTGAAAACATCTATAAAGCAGTGAAATATGTTAATTTAAAATTTATATAATGCAAATATTAAAGGAAGCTGAAGAGCAAAGGAAAGGTAACAGCAAAGTTTAAGATCCTATGAATAGACTAGGCTGTACAAGCCCTTCAGGTTTAAAGGGCAGCTTTATTTTTGATCAAAATGCTGAATATTCTATGTTTGTTTTTTTAAACTTCAGGAAGACAAAACATAGATAGTCCAAGAAATGTCAGTTAAAATTCCATTTTAAATTGTAACAAATATGTCTAAGACTTTACAATTCTCAGTATCAGTCAGTGTCTCCTACTGTTGTGTCCTTTCTATCCAGGTATTTTGCCCAAATTTTATTTAAAAACAGAATACTACAATGATCAATGAACCAATTTGAGGTCCAGTTACAAATAGTTTCAGGAAGTAGCTTCTGTAAATTTGCCTCTGCAGGACTGATACATGCGATCATCAGTTTTATCAACATAGTAGCTACAATTATATTGACAGATCCAGGCTTCTGAGTTCATGCAGAGCTATTTACCATTATGTTATTTTAATGCTCAGTTTCAATACTGTTAAGCAACATAAAAATGAAATGATAAAATTTCCAGTACTTTATTTGTATTTATTGCTGAATAAATAGGCACAATAATCTGGGAAGCTAAATTAAGTGCGTATTTAATTTGTATCTGTGCTTCCACATACTTTATCCACCTTTCATCTAGGAGTAAATATTTTCAGGATTTAACCAATGCTATATTTTTAATTTTACAGACTTATGTAAGCTTGATGTCAGCTTAGAGCTATCTAGTCACGATCTCAGATGTAAAAGAACTCTGAATTCAACAGCATCTAAAGGCTGCAGCTAGAAGTGAGAGAGAAGTATATGCAAAAAAAAAACACCAACTAGCTGTTACATGACCCCTAAAACAGCCTACTGACCTATACATATTGCAAGTCAACAGCCTGCGTCACCCTGTGTGTATATGTATTTTTGTGAGCTGAGGAATTTGTGCACTAATAGAAAATTACAGTTGAAAGGAAGACTCTATTAGACTGTGTTTGCATGACTGTTTGTATCGTTATGCACTGCAATTCAAATAAGTTTTACTGTTTACTAGGAATGCAAAAATGAAACACCAACTCCCAGAAAGGCCAGCATCTAAATAAATGAAAGGTTCTGAAAACAAGTGTAACTGTTTAGTGAATCTAGCGTAACATTTGCATCCATCTCTGAATTATTTTTGGCACATCAAACGTGGTTTGGATGAGATGGTTGAATTTAATTTTGGAGCAAGGCCAAGCAATTTAGCATGAACATGCCATTTTGATGAAGCTTGGAGCAGCTAGGAACTGCTCTGGTTTCTTCTCTGTCCTGATAAGTGGAATCCAGATATATCCTGTTGGTTATTTTAACTTAATCTTGCCAATTAGTCATTGACTAATTGTGCTGGAACCAATTATTAGTGCTGGAACGAACTATGTTCTAACAACCTAAAGTGGCATCCCGCAACCATTCAGTGAGGCTACATTTTCACATGCAATATTATCCAAATGCATTTAGAGTTCATGTCTAAATCAGCAGATATAATTTGTAATTACTAGAGCAGTAGTATCTGACATAGATACATAGTAAAGAATGTACTTAATCATAAAAGTTATGGTAGGAAGATGACCTTAGGCCCAAAATACAAATTTTACTGAAGGTAACTACATTGCTGTTGAGATGTTATGAGGCTGTATTAAGAGAAGAATACAAACTTAGATCCTGCTTATGCATGAGAAGGAAGACACTTTTCCATGAAGATACAAAATTTTGTGTAAATAAAATTGTGTTCATCCAAACCTTTTCAGTATGAATAATTATATCTTGACATGCCTGCAAACCTATATAGGAAGAAGTAACTTTGGTTCATGTATTAAAACTACAAGGCCAGATCCTTAAAAAAAAAGTCAAAGAACTCACAAACTGTTTTAGGACCAACTGGCTCAGACATTCATCAGCAATATTGAGGTCATCTCTCCTATCGCAATATTGCTCCATTTCCCAGAACTTAGAATAGAGATTATTTCTTTAAGGAGCTGTTCGTATGTTACAAATACTTCACTGATCTTTAGGAAATTTTAAAATTTACTTCAACAGAGGATTTGATTCCTGGAGAATAATATTAGAAAAAAAGGCTGAAGCTGAATAAACTAAGCCTGTTGACAGCAGTAAAAAACAAAAACAAAACCAAACAAACAAAAAAAAAACCCCAAAACCCAAACAAACAACGAACCAACCAAAACCTGCAAAAAACTACTCTAACCATAGAATGCCTGTAAGTAGAAGAATACAGAGCAGAAAACAAGAGCTTGCATCAGGCACTCATTCAGGGCTTATCTTCCCTACAGAAGTATTTCTTGCAATTGGGACCTGGGATTTGAATGCCAAATTAGACTAGCTTAGTTACTAACAATGAAGATCGCGAGCCGTCTTCAGAGTCCTCCCTAGTACTAGGCTTTACTAGATAAACCAGTGGGATGTGTGAGTGTATCGCACGGCTGCCGGTGGTACAGCATGGCAAACTACTGGAGGGATGTTCCCAGTGCACTGAGGAAGAAGCCCATCCATGCCCACTTCTGCAATTATGGGAGGACAAAGGACTACACACACTGACTTGATTTGGTGTGTTTCTGCAGTGTGAAGAAGAGAGTTAATAAACCAAAAGCAATTTAAACATGAGATTAAATGCAGCTTTAAACAGTATCAGTTAGTTTAGGCCCAGGGAACTGAATTATGCTCTTGTCTGCAGATGTAACCAAACAGCAAGTGTGGTGAAACCTGAATGCAAGTCATGCTACGTGACATACCTGAGATGTCTAAATTAAGGGTGTAATTTCCGTTGGGAATTCCAGATTTCGGATTAGGTGCTTTCTGCAAGTGTCCCTCTTCCTTGATTGTAGAGTGATAGCATTCCTAACTTCAACCTGACAGCTAAGTTTCTGAACTTTGGCAAGCTGACTCTGTGCTCAATTAAAGGTTTTATAGAATCTGTGGACATCCAACACAAGTTTATTTAAACTTGTTTAGTAAGACCAGCACAGCTTTTAGATATAGATAAGGTCGTCTTATATACTTAGAAATATCTATACTTTTTTATGGCTAAAAAGTTACTAATAAATTACCTACTGTAACTATAAATTGCCTACTATAACACATTTTTACAATTATGTAAATTGTTCACAAAGTAAATGGGACTGACTTAAATCAATGTGAGTTTGCATTTTTAATTAAATGAGTAAAATTCTATGTACAGAGAACTTAAATGAATGTTCCACTAGCATTGCCTGCAGCAGACATGATTAAATAAGAATTTTCAGTTACATCCATGTAAAAATTTTCCATTTACAGAGCAGCTGTCTTCAACAGTTCTATTAACACAAACTTACCTTGGGCTACAGTAAAGGTGTGCTTATCCTTTTAAAATCTAATCCTCAACTAGCACTCCTAGATGATAAAATTTCAGGCAGTATTTTTAGTGGATGACTTCCACTCCTGTGATTTTATCAGAATATTAAAGATAAATTTTCAAATTTGTAGAAAAGAGTTCATTTATATGCTAGATGGTCTCAGAGAGTACAGACAGGTAGTCATAACTGCTCAGATTCCCACCTCCCTACATTTTCCTTCATGTCATAAATTGGTTCAGAAGTTTTAAATCCTTCTCAGTCTATTCCATTGCCATTATGTTGAGTTCAAACACACAGTCCCAACCAAGCTCCCCAATCCTTTGCCTTGCCTGTGCACTGACAGTTTGCCTCCACTGGAGCAAACCAACAAGCTATCAAGGCAAGAAAACCCAGACAAGGAAAAGGGGCAGGAGACAGGAAAGATTCTTTGATATTTAGCCCATGGGAGGCCCTCACCCCTCACTTATGTGCCCTTTGTTCCTCATTTTCCACAGTTTTTGGGTGGTTTTAATTATCTACATTATTTAAATATTACATAATACCTAATACAGAGCTAAAAATATCTAAAAAATAAAACATCCGATTAACTTAGTGATTCATTTCTACTCTGCCTTTGAACTATTTATTGGCGTGACGGTCAGGAGCTGAGGCAATAAGATAAAATGAAAGAAATAGAAGCTAAAATTGAGATACTAGGGTATCCTTTGACGTAGAGTAGCTAAATGGATTGGGCTGGATTCCTTTTCATCTCTTTGTTAAAGAATTACAAGATAATCTTGATGAAATCAGATGCACTTAATCTCTTTCAGTATAGATTATCATGCAAGGCGGTTCTTTTTTAGATGTCACCAGTTTTAGAGTCCTGTAAATTTTTCTGTTTAACAATAGAGATAACAGTGAAAGATCATTATACGGTTAATTTCACATGTATAAGTGGGCACAGACATTAAACAGACTCGGAGTGAATTAAGGATTTGATCTTACTTTTCTGATGTAGCCAAGGAATATGCTTTTGATGCCTGAGAAATACATAGTTAAGACATAATTCCACCCCCACCCCCTCAATATTTCAGTAGTATTTACCTTCTTTTCTCTGAAGTTAACATATTTATTAAAAATTCTTCATAATTTGTGACAGTTGAGAAGTGCCTTTGAGGCTGATTTACTGAAAACCCATCAATATTAAGAACAAGAACACCACAACACAGGAAAAATTTAAAATAAAAGAAATACACTTCACTATTAAAACAACATAGTGAAAAAAACCCAACCTCTGAAAATAGCTTCAACTTAATTTCTGCTTTCAGATTTGCTTTCTTAGCATGCATTCATTCTCTCCTCTGTTACCTGTGGGAGACCAACTTCACTCTAGACTCCTACTGGGAAGAAAGAGCGAAGGAGAACTAGATAGTGCAAGTAAAATGCTTTGGTCTTTCTGCAGATCACAGGAAGCATTAGGAAGTTATTTCATTTAGAGTGAAATTTTGGCCTCACTGAATTCAGTGTATACTTTGCTATAAACTTCAGCTGTGCCAGAATTTCACACCTGGTTTCTATGTCCTCCCTTTAGTTGCTGTGAGCTAGGAGTATTGGAGACTGATTCAATCAAGCCAGGATTTCACTCTAAAAAGAATTCTAAACACTTCCTGTCATCTTCAGGGAGAAGACAATTAAGAAATAAATATACCAGAATGATAGTGGCTTGCCAGAAAGTTTTTTGTGGATCCTAGGCTGTGCTGTATTTAGTGGTAACAGTGTAAGTTGAACAATAAAAATGACAACAAACATTTGTGACTCAGACACTGGAAAAATATTATTTAGAAGCTGAAACTTTGCGAACATCTTGTCTGGATTATAGAGTCAGTAAAGGTAGGCTGAAGTTAACACTATTTTTTCTTAGTATGGTTGAGGTTCTTCCGTTTTGCTTTCTCATCCCTTTCCAGCCCTCATTGTATGTAGATTCCTTATTTTCCTCTCCTGCAGGGGTTGCTGGAGTTCCTGATCTGGGATTTTCCAGACTGACTACCGGTGATCTAGTCAGCTATCTACAGTTTAAATTATGATGTAACAGAAAGACAGCTAAAATGGCACGGAAAAGCAAATTAATGAGAGGAAACCTTTGCCTTTTTTTTTCAGCAGGTTATGAATGCCGTTATGATATTTTTAATGTGTTTTCAAGGCTGTGATCTTTTTACCTAACTGCACATTGGCCAAGTTCTTGAAGTGGAGCTACCTGCACATTATTCTGGAATTTATCAAGTCAAAAGATTCCTCATATCTAAAAGTAGACGTTATAGAACTTTTAACAAAGAAACTCCTTAAGTAGAAGCAGCTCACGTCTATTAGGTGAAAGAGATTAAATAAAAAGGTTTGAAAACAAACCTACTCACAGTCCACTGTACCTTTGCAGGATAGGTCTTTCCACCCCATTCTCCTGAAAACCTTGCAGTTTTCAGTTTTTAAAAGCTTAATGGTCCTCCAGGTATCTCAAAAAGTCTTTTTGTAATTGCCATCGCTGAGACTTGGGCTAGGGTATTATCTTCGATGCAAGAAGCCTTCCTTGACTATAGCTTCATGCTGCTTGCTTGTTTTTCTCTTTTTGTTCCACGCTGATACTGTTGAAGCTTCTCATAGAATGTCTGAGGTTAGAAAGGACCTCTGGAGATATCTGGTCTGACCCCTCTGCTCAAGCAGGGCCACCTAGAGCTGGTTGTCCAGAGGAGACATTTTCCATCTGGGCACACTAAACTACTTCCAGAGAAAATTCTCTTCTCCCTCAAGGGAGAGCAGAGGGTCCTGCCTTGGCAGCTTCTTTCCTTCCTGATGTTATAATATCCGTCATAACTATTTTGCCTGATCTCTTTCATAATCTAGACCATAAAATGATAAGCCAGTCATTTCTGACAAATTCATAATTTATGCTCTTTTTGAAAAATACATCACCAGTTTTAAATACATGACATTATAAAGATCTACCACGTATCTAGGCTAATAGTTGCATATGTAACTATACTTAACATGATTTTTTAAATCCTCACCCTCCATGTGCCTCGTTTTTTCTCAATTTATCTAGCTTCAGGCTTCAGTCTTTGGATTATTATATACCTTCATCTGTTAAATATCCTGATGGTATCAGAAGTCTTATTTCCATGTACAAACTTAGGCTATTCTCAACTCTTCTGAATAACAAAGATGGATCGAAGGGCTTCTGTTTTGTTTTATCTGTTTTTTGCTACAAAGCAGTGTGGTTTGGCAGTGGAGGGTTTTTTTTGTTTGTTTGTTTTGAGGTTGTTTTTTTTTTTTCCTGGAACCATTCCTGCTCACTGACATCGATTAGAAAGCAGAATGCTTGGATGCTATGCATAATGGCATAGTTATACCATGAATACCATATAAAGTAGTAACACAGCTACATTATTCCTACTTGGTATTCCTTTCTGTTACGTCACTTTTATTTTTTTTTAAGCCATCAGAGTGTGCCTGAATCTATCATTACCTCTCAAAGAGCTACAACTTTCCAAAATGCTGTACACCACACAGGAAGCTTAGTCTTGCAGTCTTTGTTCCTGCAAGTGTAACCTTACATATCATTTCACTGTATCACCTTTTTCCTGGGCAATCTAAATCACCCTAGAAAAATGGATATATAATTGTTCCCTGCTCAATCATTTCCATGTCAAAAGCAAGATATCCACAATGTTTTCTAGCCAGGTAGAGCAAAGTCCTGTGCCCAGTTTAATGATGTTTATCTAGACGTAATGTGATAGTTTTGCAGCAAGCCAGCTGAGCAATTTCCAAATTTTAAGGCAATGTTCTAAGTACAAGTAAGAACATTATTTTTTTTGAAAACTGGAATGGGAAAAGTAGGCCTGAAAAAAGTTTTGAAGTTGCTTAGCAATGCCTCAGCTAACTTGTAAGTGCTTATATATAAAAAACTATTTGATCAGTCATTAGTGTCATTCAGACCTGCTCTCTCATGCAAGAAGGTGTACCAAAGGCTGCGCTTACGGACCTTCTTTATATACAGAAACATTCGTATTCTAACAGCAGTCACATGGAGGGCCTCAAAAAACAATACAAACACAGCTATAGAGCCCTTTTTGTGAAGGAGAAAATAGTTAGTAACAATAAAAATATTAATTCTTTAGATTTATTTAAAAGTCTATCCTATGGATGTCAGGTGTGTTTAAATAAAGTGCTCATATTTTAAACACATTGGTGTAGCGTGTTATTTGCATGATGCCAAAAGTCAGCAAAACCCAAATGGAATAAAGCCCATCTGGTATTATCTGCAACAGCTAAGGCTTCAAAGGCAAGCAGCACAAAACTGCATCTGAGCAAATATGATGGTGAATGTAATAACAATCATAATATAAATGCTCATACATTGGAAAGTGTTTTTAACAAAACTATATATCACACACTGAGTATACTATTTAAAAATGCATAGAAATAAAACAACTAATTTCTGAAAGATTGGCACAGGTGAGTTGATGCTGTAGAAAACGAGGTGAAACATACATACCTGCTGGATGACCAGTAATATTATACAGTGTCCACACAGTGGAGACTATGCACAAACATGAGAAAGTTGAACTGATACATAGTATAGCAAAAACCCTGAAAAGAAACAACTGATGAAACCCAGTAAGAGAGGGAGTAATTTAAGCAACATCTACAATATGATTACTTTACCTGTGAAAAAGTACTGGTATGGTATGCTGCTACCAAAATAGTAGCATAGCTGCAGCAAGTCAGGTCTTGAAAGCTGCCAAGGAAGGAGACTACAACCTCTCCACATAACGTGCTCCACTGCTTGAGTGTCCTCATGGTGAAGAGGTTTCTCCTCACATGCAGTCAGAACCTCCCTCATTTCCACTTGCGCCCACTGTCATCATCCCATCACATATTTCTGAACAGCTCAGCTTCATCTTCTTGATGACCTCCTCCTATGTGTTGGAAGGCTGCTATTAGGTGCCCTGAAGACTCTTATTCTCCATGCTGATCAAAGACCAGTTCCACGCCCTAAAACATCCTTCTGTAATAAAAAGTGTATTATACAGACACAGAAAGTAAATTCTTTGCAAATTGCTGTACATCTTTTACATAGCCAACATGGAATAAACAGTAATTTGGCTATCAACTCATCTGCGTACATATTGTCAACTCTTCTCCATACCAGACTCCCACCAGAGTTTTTCTTCTCTGAGTGACTGAAAACATGCTTTGTGAAATGTCTTTATGTCCTTCGCCTCTACCAACATGTATGGCCTACGCACCTGATTCTTTTGTGCACTGCAGCTATCCTCTCTTTAAAACTTCAGAGAATGAAGTGCATTATAGCAAACAGATACTTTAAATAGAGCAGAATTTCTCATGGTCCCTTTTTCTTTGTCAACTATAAGAAAGCAAACAATAACACAGTGAAGAAAAAGGAGTGAAAATTTATTTTTAATATAAAAGCATATATACACACAAAATAAAAACAAGTAAACAGCTATTTAGGAGAATACGTGCCTTGCATAATTTTACACAAAATCTGCACATTCTGAGTATTTTGCACCAATAAATACTACCTGTATCACTTTCTAGTAAATGTTAGAAAGGATCTCAATATTTAATTGTGCAAAACAGTAGAACTTGTTTTGCATTTGTTTATAAGATAAAACATTAAATTGCCAGCATGCACTGTATTACTGTGTTGAAGACCTTGGGTGGTAAGAAGCAAAACTCAATTTCACTACAAAAGACTTTTTTTAATCTAATTAAAACACAATGTAAATTATAAGTAATAAAAGAAGATAAATGAGAACCACACTAATACTTATATGCACTAACTCTTTCTATAACAGGGAGATATAAGACATAGAAAAAGATTTCAGAAATTATGACTTTCATGGCCATTAGCTGGTCACATGGCAATTTAGGTATTAAACCAAAAATTAGTAGTAAAGGGATTTTTAGGAATTAATGAAAGCTCCTGGATTGGCCTGCAAAGAATATTCCATATTTTAACAGGCACTGTCAAAAAGGGGGACAGATTTTGGCAAATGAACTGAGCACTTCAATGACAAAAAAAACAGGGTTGCTGGAATAAAGGAATGAGAACAGACACTGACATCTGTCAGTACATAAGAGAGAGAGATGATTGTACAAACGCTTACTAGCTTGTCTGTCATGCAACAAATAAGAGACCAACAAAGACTGGAAGATGAAGGTGAAAAGATCAACATGACCAGATTTAATACGATTTTCCACTTCTTTTTGAATTACAAAGTTCATCAGAGTTCAGAATGGAAATGCTATGGTTGCAAATATGGGAAAGAATGTTTTAGATAAGTTAGTCATTCAATAATAGAAAAGGATTAATTCTTGAAAATATAATAAGTGAAGAAATAGCAAAATTTAGGTATGCTCTAGTTGTGTGTATCGACAGAAATGGTAATTTTTATGATGGCACTGAATTACAGGCCTGAATGCTTTGGAAAGCAATGGTGCCATCAATAATGACAGAGGCTGACAAAGATTAAGATTGGAATAACCCATTTCAGTTTTGAAAAACTGGATTTACTTCAAAGTTGATATATAATTAACTACAATAATCATTCATATATTACAAGCCAACTCCTAAAGTTCTTGCTATGCTAAAACTTCTGAGAAATGAGAAATTTCACAAAGTAAGGACTCGTAGACTTGGCTTCTACTGAGATCTCTGGCAAACCTCTTATTGACTTCATCGCATCAGGCACGGAAACGATTTTGGAGAACTACACAATGGGAGCCCTCTGGTGGGTGAAAGAGGAAAATGCCCCCGAAACGCCAATCGCCAAGAAAAAAGATTCCTGCCACTTAAACTGGATTTTTACATCTAAGACTGCAGTGTTTTGTAACTATTAATTAATCAGAATTTATTTGAATCACCTATTACAAAATGGTGAGTTTTGGCATCACTCCTCCTCTATAATTACCCTCTGTTTCCTCCTGCCTCCCCCCATGAGTATTCAGCTGCAACCCAAAAAGAAAAGCAGTTCACTCACAGAAAATAAATAAGGAATATATTAAAATAAATCCTTGTCAACAACACAGAAGAAAAAGTGTTATTTTATCATGTATCCATCTCTGCTGTTTCTATTACCAGGGACAGGGAACATTAAGTCTTAGTAGTAGCCCGAAGCCCTAGCATTCCTTTGGGTCTTGTAAAATAAACATTATACACACCAAAACTTTCAATACTGAATAAAGACCCTGAGATTGCTCCTCACTATACAGCCATACACAGACCTGGCTCTGCATGGTTTGTGTATACTCAGTACCTTCTGACTCCGTGTGTTTAAAAATTTTTTGGTTTAGGATACAGCAAAGAGATCAGTGTTTGGTTGTAACCATATGCACTGACAAACAAGTGATCCACGATCTGCATAGTTAAAGATCACACATTTAAGAAAGGACAGAAATAGCAGAAAGTAAAATGATTTGCTCTTCTGTGAAGTCAAAACTACAGATGTAACTGCTGCTATGCTGCTACTCATCCAAAAGGCCTAAAGGCCAAAACTTCAAAGTCAGCAGCCATAATCTCATGCCATTCCTCCTCTCTGTGACACTGCTCTGTGTTATTGCCCTACTCTTCAATTCCTGGTGCAATTGCCGAGAATAACAATTTCCTTTGCATTCTCCAAAATGTTATCTTCTATCTAAATACAGTTGCCCCATGTGTGGCATTAATCACTGACTCATTCAGGTAGGAAGTGACTCTTGGGACCTTTCTTACCCAACCTGCTGCTCAAAGCAGGATCACAGAATCACAGAATGGTAGGGTTGGAAGGGACCACAATGAATCCAGACCAGATTGCTCGAGGTTTTATCAGTCAAGTCTTGTAAATCTCCAAGAATTAAGGTTACATAACCTATCTGGGCTATTTGCTCCACTGCTTAATTATCCTTACACTTTTTTTTTTTTTCTTCCATATATCCAGTCAGATCCTCCTATTTCAATTTATGTCTGCTGCCTCTCCTCCTCCAACCATACCTCACTGACTCCGTTATCTGGACAACCTCCAGATAGCCAGCACTGACAGCCTGCTCTTAGTGCCCCCAAAGCCATTTTTTCCCCAGGCTGGACAAGCCCAGCTCCCTCACCTTTAATCACAAAGCAAGTGCTCTGGACCCAGCCATCCTGATGACCCTCCACTGAACTTGCTCCAGTTTATCAATGCATTTCCTGAACTGGGAAAAATTATATTCATCAACTCTTTCTTTCCACATGGAAGCATTAAGCTTACCTTTTTTCTCATTTGGAAACAAAGGGGAACTTCTGTGCCCCTGGGTATGGGTGTAAGGCCTATTTTGTTGGTTAGAGATGAGGCTCAACCATTCACTGGAATACAAAATCACCTCTCCTGCGCTGCTAGACAGCCCTTAATGTTCAGGATTCTTTATGCAGTCCGTATGCTAGGTTTAAATAATGTAAATGGCTTTGAATTAGTCTTCTGAGCCAGAAGAAATTCACCTTTATCATGAAGATTACCCTCTAACTGTATCAAATGATCAAAAACCTAGCCTTTGTCGAAGTCCTAAGAACAGGTATTCTGAGCTGGACTAACTGAAAGATAATAACTGGAATGATTGAAAGACTGTGCAGCTTCCTGTGCTGATCTTTCAGTGCCAACAGCAAACCCTTTGGAAGACAGGGAAAGCTTCCCTTTCAAATCCTGCCCATTTCTGGCACTCTGCTGCTTAGGGACCTTCTGAGCTGGAGGTTGCTTCTCTATCAGAGTGCTTAATACTGCCTGACAGACCTCTCAGCCATGAATTTCTCTATTAATTTTTAACATATGCATACTCTCAGCATTCAAATCATCCTAAGGTAAGGATATCTATTTTTTTTAATTGCATGAAGCAGTCCTTTTCTAAATCTGCTACTTGTTAATCAAATTTGTGCCATATTATCTTGATACGAGCATGACTAATTATTCTCTATTCACTGTTTCTCATGCCAGTCGGAACTTTTGAAATTTCTATCATTTCTCCTTGATCAGCATCTTTTCCAAGATAGAGGTTCCAAATTATTTACTTTTTTCTGTGCACAGAAACTATTCCTTACTTTGTTCATGCTCATCCTCCTCTAACCCATCTCAAAGTCTTTAACTTTTTTTGACATGAACATCAAAACAGCTCACTTTTCATGAAGTATAACAACAATGTGGTTTTCTATTACTTTCCTATTACCATTGTTATTTGCCTTTTTGACTGCCTCTGAACATTAATTTTTTCAAAAGCCAAACTTACTGGCAGCTCTGCCATTAAATTAATGGGGTCAGAATTTAATCTATTGTTTTTCTTACTCTCCATCAAGTTTCCTCAGTCCATCCTGGGCAAATCTCCAAACATGTTCCTTCCAAGTTTATGCCTTGGTCGCAGTTTTCCCATGTACAAAAGACTAGAAGCATCTCAAATCATTTAGGACAAATATGCAGAAAACATTAGTTTGGATGTTCTAATATGAGCAGGCAGGCAGTTAATTATTTGACTAGTACCATGAGAAAAATACCGAGGAAATCTCTTTTTATTCTGACTGAAAACACCAGGCAGAAAGTTTCAGGGGAATACAGGAGTTCACACTCATTTTTGTTGTGGGAACATTCACACATTTTTTATTGTGGAAGTTCACATTGTTTTCATTCTTATCAGCTCATACAGAACTGTAATTTGCATACAAAACAGCTTTTAATTATTGTGGTTTTGGAAAAAAGTTTTAGAAATAAATTGACCTTGAATGCTCCTAATCGTTTTTATAGCCTTCATTAAAGAAAATGTTACTGACCTACACCCTCTGTCTCCTGGAGAAATGAATCACTTCTGCCCTCAGACTCATTTTTTCTTTTAATTCTGTTTTTATTAAATTAAACAAAGCAAGGAACAGAACAGAAAAGAACCTCCATAAACCTTATTATGCAGTTGTTGGTAATATATTAAAGGAACAATCACTCTAAATTCTTCCATAGGTTAATTCTAAATTTCTAACTCAACTATTTATTTTCATTTAGCATTTCACAACCTTTTAAAAGATGATCTCTGCTCCAATATAAAACCAAAAGAACACCAAAACAAAAAAACTTTTCCCCTATTTCAATACTAACATAGCAATAAAAGACACACACATCTTAATGCACAAATTAGCTATTCCTTTCCACCTTGTGACAGTTCTATGCTTTGATAAAGAGTTACTCATCCCAGACTATGTCAGGTTTTTCTTTTTATGTTAGAAATGCTTGCAACCTGTGGACTTGGCTTTGCCCGGGACAATGATCCATTTTATGATATCAATTATTATGTATATCAATATGATGTATATAAATTATTTTGTGGCATTTATTATAAAAAAATATTGTTAAGAATGACATGATTGACACAAAAAGTGAATTGACAAATTGATGGCAGAGAAAGCCTATCTTTAGCCATCAAAAACGATGACTCAATCTTTGACTTAGGTTCCCTGAAGAACAGCCTGCCAGTGCGGATGAGTACTGGGAGGAGGCACCACTGTATCCTTACCTGCTTCATATATGTTTTCCCTAAATGCCACTAAACACTGAGAAAACCTTCTTCCCACCCCAATGGGATGATTTGTTTTTCCTCAGTGTGACTTCATTACTTTTAAAAACTGTTCTCTTCCCTACACCTACCCAAAATAAGAACTGAGCTGACTTAAACTGAGTTAAGGTCAATCTGGAATTTCCATGAGGTTCATAAAACTATGCCTTTTCCTTATTTTTCATGTAAATGTTGAGCCATTGATACAACAGTAAGAAGTACTGATATTGAAGACAGCTTAAAGGAAAATGAGGTTTTCTTTCAGATAGACTGCACTAAAGCCAAGCACTCTGAAGACATCAGCATCATTGAGGAGCTTGAAATCAAGTAACTTTTTAGGATAAAGAAAAAATACAAGGAGCAAAGACACAAAGGATGCATCATGATGTTCTCTATTAACCTAGTGACAAATACCATCCAAGTTAATTTTGTGAATGCCTTCTAAAATACTTGTTCATTATCATGCAGACTGACATTCCAATTTTTCCCCCTTTTTTTTTTTTAGCCATGCATGATAAAATAGAAAGTCTTATTCACAGAATTAAAATTAACTCTGAATACTATTTAAGAACAAAACCAAAGCTGTGCTACTGGTTAAATAAGGCTAAGTAAACTCTGAAATACACTGATGGAAGGAAAAGTGCCTGTGTTGACATAATACAGTATGACAAACCAAACTCACAAACCTAGTTTGGTCTGCAGTAATGGTAAATGAACTACAGCATTAAATCAAACAGAAGAAATTTAAAGAAGTTACAGTCAATTTTCTTCACACAAGTTTGAGGAATTTAGAGAAAAATAATTAGTTATTACTGCCAATCATTAATTGCACGTATTTGCACAGTACCAGGTCCAGTGCATTCTGTGTCATAGGGCTTAAGAGTTTTTACCGGATTCTAAGGCACATAACACAAAGAATAATTACACCTTCAAGTACTATACCATGAGATGCTATGCCAAATAGTGATAACACCAGTTTCACTACTTCTAATATGAGAAAATAAAAATATATATATAGAAAAAATACAGTTAATAAGAGAATTTTAAAATACAGTATTGCCACTAGCCCACACGCTGTCAGCCCCCTTGAGACTTGTGGTATTATCAAGTGGTGAGAAGAGCAGTCAGGCGAGAAGATGCACCTGCTCCCTGCTGGTATGTACACTATCTAGTTCAAGTATGATACTAATCCCTTGTCCTGGTCAAAATGAAGACTGTATCTTGTTTCATATATTTAATTTCTACAATATCGCTCCTCTTCTTTCTGTGTCTTTTTACCACATGAATACTTTATTAATAACAAACTTGTGGAATTTCCTTTTAAGTAGCATCTAAGACATTTCTCATAGTTTGGACTTGTTTCTCACTATATATAATTGTTACTATAATGTTTCTTTTTAGATAAAGATTTTATTTTATAAATAATATAGATTTAAAATTTATTTTAAAAATTTCTTTTCTTTATAGAGCAAAATTTTTTTGCTTTATCTGTTTTTGGTACTGTGCAACTGTCTTGCCTGGGAAAGTGAGGATGGTATTTAGGGAAGGCCATGTAAATAATTCTTTATTTTTCCATACTACAACTGCTAGTGCTACAATGCATGTCAGGTTTTTTTGATGAATATGGTAACAACATTCTCCTCAGACTCATTCATTCTATTTTCTTCACACATTCTCTCACTGTTCTGTAAAAATCCTTATTTATTTTTTTTTTTTAGTATGTGCAATGAGAATTTTTAAAAAGTCAGTTAATCATTGCCTTGCAGTCAGGGTGGAAAGCCCACATATAGACTTAGCAACCCAAGCTACAAACATGTCCAACAAAACCTTTTCAGAAAGCAGTTCACTTTTTGTACTGTTCTCACGCTGTGACTCCATATACTATGCCCTACACAAGTACCTTGACCCAATGCTGCTCTTCAGCGCACTCACTGATCTTCCTGCACACTGTGGCATCTTGATGACAAGCTTTTACTTGCAAGAGCAAGGGAGCATGAAAGAGGGCAAGACAAATCTCTGAGTCTAGGCAGGAAAAGAGGCGCATCCACTACTGGAGTGGAGGGGAGAACAGCACCACAGGGACAACGACTAGGCTTATCTTATAAACCACACTAGCTTAACCTGGCTGTTGGAAACACAGCACTGATGTACATCACTGCAGCCAAGACTATATCTACTGGTCACAAGGATCCCAAGCACTCATGTGGCAGCACACTATTTTTCAGGCAGGAGGTAATCAGTAACTTTGGTATGAATGAGGCCACTTCACTGGCCTCAATCCCCTACCTGCTTTCAAGCAATAACCCTCTACAAAAAAACATACCTGTTCTTCTGGCCTCCTCTTTTATTTGTGTGGAGTGGAGATGTTATTTCTGCACTGGTGACCAATTGCCTTATCTCTTATTTCTTAACTCATGGTCTCTCATTAGTCTTAATGACCAATGTGCCTTATAGAGTTTTGTTGCTCATTTTCACCCCATGACACAACAACCCAGTAGAGTTTTCCAGTCTTTGCTGGCACAATCCTGAGCACAGCCCTGAGAATAGCTTTGTCTGCACAAATTAATGGGCAACCTGGGGACAGAAATCAGTAAAAGAGAAAGCTAGTATTCTTGGATGATCTAATCTTTTTAAGTTGGAGTTCAGTGAGAACAAATCTACATGTCCCTCTCTCCTAGACGGGATCTTCAAATTTGTATACAGCAAAATAAAGCACAAAAAAGTATCCAAGCCATATTCTGTTTTGGTCTCATAAAAACAGGTGTGTCAACAGAATCATAACAAACAAAAACTACAGTTGCCTGTCTTCACTGCTTAGATTCAGGTTTTGAAACCTCTGGGCTACCTGACAGGTTACAACTCTAATTAGGTTTGTGACAGTCTATGAGACAAAACCCTATAAAATGAAAGTGCTATGCATACATAAGCACAGACTGTCAATGAAGCAGCACAGCAGAAGGATATAGTGGTAAAGACTGCTGCACAGACTTCTGGAGTAAAGTGCAGGTAGACTTGGGGCACAACAAACAGTAGCTGTCCTAGAAGTTGTCTACAGTGACTATGAAACAAACATAGCCCTGGTATGCCAAGAAATGCCCAATCAACTTATCCTCAAGGGTGGTCCTGTCAATAGACATCATGAATACTCAAAAATCTGACCTCAAATTTATCTGTGAGCACCCTCTTACAGCCACAAAGAACATCAAACTTGGGCTTCCCAGGAATACTAAACAAGTGATAAAATTTCTGTCTCCAAAAGATATCAAAAAAGTCAACACATCAACTGAACACCATTTCTAAAACTGAAATTCATAGGACTTATGTTGGCACAAGGCACAGGGGAAAGGTCACTATTTGAATAATTAAAAAAATACTAACTTTGCTATTGAACTGTGGGTTTTTTTGTTTTTGCATGGACTGGAAACCTGCAGTGTCCCACCCAACATTAAAAAAAAAATTGAGATTCATGCTATGAATTCTGTTTGTAAATCATGCTTCAGATAAAGATCTGCTGATTTCATTAGAATAAGGGGGAAAATGCTTTGAATTTATAGAGTCTGAATTTTAGGGAATAAGGAAAAAACATTCAGATAGCTAGTGGTAATGTGGCATGGAATTTCCATTTTACCATCACTGTACATAAAACTATTACTTCTATTCCAACAAAAACTGAAGTTCTTCCTTTAAACTGTGAATTAACATAATCATTTTACACACAGGGACATGAAAAAGTTTTCACTAAAACCTTGAAAACCTTCCTTGTTGCCCAATTAAGATGAGGTTAGCAACCATATTTACCAAATAGGAACAGATCTGACAGTGATACTAATTTCTTCAGGTTTAAATGAAAGACTCAAAGATAAATTTATTTTTCTGTTAGTGGGAAGCATACAGTTTTGGTGTTTTGTTTTGGTTTTTTTTTTTTTGTGCTGTTTGTTAGACAACATAAACTCTTTGCTGATTAGAATGGAAAATATTTTTTTTCACCATGCTGAAGTTACCCTTATGGCTTATTTACTAAAGCAAGTTAAATATTTATGTAAACATTTCAGCCAAAACAAAAAGATTTGTGGTAGGATATAGCTATAGCATTTCTTCTTTTTTTTTACAGCAGCCTTAATTCTTAACTAGTTATGGGTCTCTGATGTTTGGTACTTCAATATTTTATTGATAAAGATATGCAGTGCTGTACAAAACATAAAATCTTTATATGCTTCAAGGGCAAATTACTTCCCTTCCCACTTAGGGATAGTTTATTTTTAATGCTGTTCTTTACGTTTTTAATTCTTCATGGGTTCTAGAGCAATTTTGAATTATAACATACATATTTAATAGTAATGACATTGTGGTGGAGATAATATATACACATTAATAGTAATATACACAAAAAAATCTAAGAGGACATACACAATATAGTTATCATTTAACCCTAAACAGGTAGTAGGACATTCAGTGTGGTGTTTTCACAGTTTAAAAGGATAAAGAATTGACCTACCAACTTCAAGTAAACTTCATTTCTTTAAATCATAAATATTTCAATTATTCACAAGTCAAGTTTTTCAGTGTCATTTGCTGAAAAAGAAAGGTTATTTTATGGTAACTAGATATTCTTTGAGGACTGTCTGCGTTCACATCATACAGCATTCATAAGCCTAAGGGCTCAAACAGGAGATACTTACCCTGTTAGTACCTGCAGGGCTGTTTCATGTTCTGCTTCTGCAACACTCAGACCATATGCATAAAAAGATGGGAAATGCTCTTCTGCCTTTAATTCCCTTCATCCTGAAGAGTGTCTGTTAAAAAAATACTAACATAGCAAAACCACTGAGGACTTGTGTATTCGCTCAGTAGAACTCTTTCTGTAGTCTCTCAGTTTCCACTACAAAGAGCTCTTGGGTTCCGAAATTAATTTTCAAAGAATGTATCACTGGACCATAGAACAATTCAGGCTGGAAGGGGCCCCAGGAAATCATCTAGTTCAGAGCATGGTCAGCTATCACTTGAAACCAGGTTGCTCAGGGCATTATTACCCCAATGGGTTTGAAAACAGTCAAGAATGTGCAACCTCTCCAGACAACCTGTTCCACAGCTGAACTGTCTGCACAGTGAAAAAGTTCCCTTACACCAAGTCTGACATGCACTTGTTTCAGTTTACGTCTGTTGTCCCTCCTCCTCCCACCATGGGGAAGTGCCTGGCTTCATCCTTCCAACGGCCACCCTGCAGGCACTGGCAGACTGCTGTTCGGTCACCTCAAAACATTGCTTGGTTGCCTCATTACTTGGTTCCTGAGTGCCAACACTCACACCCCCTTGCAGCAAACAGAACCAAGCACCAGCAGCTCCAAGGCTCCCTTCCCCAATGTGTCCCTTTTCCCCTTTGTGAAAAGCCCAGCCAAAATCCCACACCTGTCTATAACTCAGCTCATGAGCATTGTCACATGCTGCTGCTGCCTGTGCCATTCTCAAAGCAAGAGAAAACCAGACACAGTTGACAGCCTCTCCTAGGCAAGCCTCAAGCCCTCTGCTGCTCTTCTCATTAGACTATGAGCCCACCTAGATTGCCATGAACTGCCCTTCACTCAGCTCACCACAGCAACCACACACACCTGCCTGCTGCCTGTGCCTTCACACCAAAAGGAAACCCAGCACAAGCACTTACCTCTCCAGAATGTGCCTCCCAAACACCACCACTTCTCCACTATGAGGCCCTTTCTTCCAAGGCTATAAGCTCACCTGAAGACTGCATCCATGATGAACCATCCAAGCAGCTTGTGAATGCTCCTGCATTTTGCTTCCACCTGCATTACCATCACAGTAAGCTAACACATGGCACAGGTATTTTCCCCTGCAGGCAACAATTTCCTCTACTAGCCAACACACCTCCTGTGAGGTTTACAAGCTCTCCAGAACTTCCTCAACACCATTATCACTTGGTTCATGAAAGCTACCACACACTAGTGCCCTCCACATTGCCCTGACAACAAACAGAAATACAGCATGTGTCCACTGGTCTGTGGGGAAGCTTCCAATTCTCCCGTCCCCCTAAACTTAGGTCCCTTCTTGCAAAGCTGCAAGACCATCTGAACCCTTGCCATCACCAATTACCACAAATATAGCTTGAGAGTACCATCACAACAGTCCCAAAGCAAACTGAATCCCAGCAAAGATGTCAGCCACATCATGGCAAGGCTGTTCCACCACACACACAACCAGGTACCTTCTCCTGAGTCTGGGGTGAGGCTCTCACAGCTGCTTCACCATCAGATCCCTCCTCTCAAGGCTATGAGCTGATAAGAAGTCCCCACCTCTCACCTGAGTGGAACATGTTCATGAGCACTACTGCCACTACAAGCTCCTGGCACCCACACTGGCCCCACAGCAACTGGAAGGTCACCACTCCAGGGCCAAGCTCCCCCTGCCCCAAATGGTCTCTTCTCACAAGACTACAGAACAGCCTGAATCTCAACAACCTCTCTCTTAGCTCATGGGTGCCTTCACTGAGGTTCAACAAGACCAAGTACCAGGTCTTTGTGGTGGTTTGGTCCAGGTTGGTCAACAACAAGACAACAGATACTCTCCCCTACCTCTTGCTCCAAGGAGAGAAAGAAGAGACATAAAGAGATTTAAGAGTTTAGAAAAAACTAAACTACTTTAATGACATATCCACGATAAAAGGAAATAAAGAAATAGATATAATATATATAAGCATACACAAAACATATTAAGCTCCCAAGGAGATGTCACTGGGGAAGTTCCAGACTAGACTCACTGACAAATGGGAATTGAAACACATTGACCAGGATCAAAAGGCAGATGAGCTGATGGCGTCCCTCCTCAGGTATCAGACATTAGAGAAACAGAACCACTAGCAAAGACCTGAAGAAGAAGAGCCAACCTGATCCCTTCCCTCCCTCAGCTTTTATACTGAGCATGGCAGCTGGGATGATCACCCGATTGGTCAGTTTGGGTCACCTGACCTGTCCACGCCTCCCCACAGGGTAAACCTCTGAGTCAGCTGACCCTGGTTGCCACAGCAACAAGTGTAAGAGCCTCTACTGAACAGGTTGGCTCTCCTCTGCCCCAAACCAGGGCAGTCCCGCACTGGGGTCACAGCAATGCACAGGCCTGGGGAAGAGCAGCTGGAGAGCTGCCCGATGGAAAAGTACCTGGGGGTGTTGGTCGACAGCCGGCTGAGTATGAGCCAGCAGTGTGCCCAGGTGGCCAAGAAGGCCAACAGCGTCCTGGGCTGTATTAGAAATAGCGTGGCCAGCAGGAGTAGGGAAGCGATTGTGCCCCTGTACTCAGCACTGGTGAGGCCCCACCTCGAGTACTGTGCCCAGCTTTGGGCCCCTCACTATAAGAAAGACATTGAGGTGCTGGAGCATGTTCAGAGAAGGGCAATGAAGCTGGTGATGGGTCTGGAGAACAAGCCTTATGAGGAGCGGCTGAGGGAGCTGGGGTTGTTCAGCCTGGAGAAAAGGAGGCTGAGGGGAGACCTTATCGCTCTCCACAACTGCCTGAAAGGAGGGTGTAGCCAGGTGGGGGTTGGTCTCTTCTCCCAAGTAACAAGTGATACGATGAGAGAAAACTGTCTCAAGTTGCGCCAGGGGAGGTTTAGGCTGGATATTAGGAAAAAATTTCTTCCCTGAAAGGATTGTCAAGCATTGGAACAGGCTGCCCAGGGAAGTGGCTGGGTCCCCCATCCCCGGAGGTATTTGAACGACGGGTAGACGTAGCACTTAGGGACATGGTTTAGTGATGGACTTGGCAGTGTTATGTTTATGGTTGGACTCGATGATCTTAAAGGTCCTTTCCAAGCTAAATGATTCTACGCCCTATGATTTGCTCTGGAAACACGGTAAAGGCACCTGCTACTTCAGTATGAGAACGCGGCGGCTGCTGCACGCTGTCTAAAGGACAACGAATTGTTGTGGCTTCCTCAAACCGCAGCACTGAGCTCGCGCGCGACGCCACGCACCGCGCCAGCAGCGATGCAGGGCACTATTTTAGGCAGTTTCACAGAGAAAAGCGACAGCCAAAAATCTGGCTGCCGATTTTGTCCCGGGCGCGGGAGGGGGTCCCGGCAGCGCGCGGCTGCCGCCTCTCTGGCCTCACACACTGCCGCGGCGGGCGGCCCCCGCGCGGGAGCCCCGGGCTACCAGCCCCTCGCTGCTGCGCCGACCGCGGGACCTGCCAGCGGCTATCGAAAGCATGACGTCACGCCCGGCAGTCGCGAGGCACGGTCGCCATGGTGACGCGATGCCCGCCCCCTTAAAAGTCCCCGCCTCGGCAGGGGCGGGCACGCCGTTGCTGACGGAAGCGAAGATGGCGGCGGCCGCTTCTGAGCTGTTGACGGGATGGTGCCTCTTCGGCCTGGCGCTGCTGGTGAGCGGCGGCTGCCCCGGGCACACGCACCTTCTCCTCACTGGGGCCGGTGGCACCGCCGCCTTCCCCTCCCCTCGCCCTGGCCGCTCTTCCTCCTTCCTCGGTCCTTCGCCGCTCCGCGCTGCTCGCCTGGCCTCCTCGCTCGGCCCATACCCCCCTCAGCCTGCCCCGGCAGCTCCTGCTGGTGTCTCGGCGGTGGTGCCGCCGCAGGGCACAGCGGAGCCCGGAGCTGAGGGTGCGGGGCTGCCCTGCTGTCCTGCCTGGGCGTTCAGCCCTGCTCGTCAGCCTTTTACCCTGTTTATCATGCGTGAGTACTGCTGCCTGTTGCTCAAGCTGTTGATAGCGAAGGTGCAAAGAGCAAAGTGTGTGTGGTGAGTGTGCCACTAGTGCTTGGGGCTCAGGTAGAGTGTGTTGATGCTATCCAGCCCCTAATGCCAAGATACAGGGTCTTAACTTCAATACCTGCTGTCTGACATCCTTATTACACAACTCGTAACTATCTTTCCCTGTGTATTTTAGGCTATTCTGGTTTTCTGCTGGGTTTATGTGCGCAAGTATCAGAGTCGGCGGGAAAGTGAAGTGATTTCTACCATAACAGCCATCTTTGCGTTGGCAGTTGCTCTTATCTCATCAGCACTACTACCAGTGGACATCTTCTTGGTTTCATATATGAAAAATCAAAATGGTACATTTAAGGTATGTATATTTTTATAATGTTAATTGGCTTACCGAAGAAAAGGACTTGTGTTGAAACGGGATGTTTGTTCTTGGTTTGTCAAAGTGTTTAAAACCAATGTAAATGTCTGTTCTAGTGCCTAAGTTTTTTGGAAAGCTGTGAACTAGTACTGTGAATACAACGCTGAGCTCTCCTTGTTATTTTAACTGGATTTCTATTACTTTTTTTCAAGCTATTACTTCGATTACTTATTTTCAGTATTCTGCTAACTTCCAAACACTCATTCCTTCTGTTGTGCAAAAAGTGCATATACCATTCTGAAGATATAAATAAATCTCTTAAATGTTGCTTTTTGGTACATCATAATGGGGAACTTGTTGCCCCTTAGTTTAAAAACAGCCCGTTTGTTGTTTAAGATTATTTTGATTATCTTTTTTGCCAGCATTCTTATATTCTGTTACTGAGACATTAAGACTTATAAAGACTTACTGTGTTAATCTATGTATAATGTAGAGCTTGAGTTAATAAGCACTCTTTAAAAGAGAGAAAACTGGAAAAACCCTTGGGGAAAGGGAATACAGTAGTATCTCTTCTTGGCTGATACCACCCTAACTGAACTACTATTTTAATACTCTTTTTTGTGTACAACTGTAGGGGACTGCTGTGCAAAATGAGTTCTTGATGAGATGAGTGCTCACGGTAGTCTGCTCTAAGCATTACTTTAAGTTAGAGTTCTTCCCAATGCTTAAAGTAGTGGCCTTTTTACCCTTGGGTAAAAAGGATCCTTGAAGGTACTGACTCAGTGTCTTGGTGAGGACACTACCATTAAAACCAGGTCAAATTGGAGCATATTAATAATTGGAATAACTTGGTCTGAAGCCTGTCTGGATCTATAGTACAAAAGGTGATCCTGAAACAAATGAGAGAGTGGGCAGATGGTAAATGCCTGTGTGCTAGGCTTGAAGACTATATTCCCTTCCAGACCTACTTCCAAAGGAAGACCTAGGTCTTACCAGATCCTTGATAATGCTTCAGAGCTAGCTTGCAGCCAATAGTGCAATGCCTTTGCTTGGTGCTCATGTAAATGTAAGTCATAAGGGGCCTTAAGAATTGAGCTGTGGTGTGATTTTTGTTGTGTTTATTGCTCAGTGGTAATACAGAAAAAATTAAGCTATTCTTCAATGTTATTGTTAAAAGCTTGTGTCTTCAGACCTTGTTTGTTCAGAATTAAAGTGGATATAGGAGAGATTATACAGGTCCTGCCTGACAAACCTGATGTCTTTCTACTACAAGATGACCCGATTATTGGATGAGGGAAAGGCTGTGGACACTGTCTACCTAGACTTTCAAAAAGCATTTGACACTGTCCCCCATAGAATTCTCATAGAAAAACTGGCAGCTCGTGGCCTGGATGAGCATACGATCTGCTGGATCAAGCACTGGCTGGATGGGTGGTCCCGAAGAGTGGTGGTCAATGGAGTTAAATCCAGATGGCGGCCAGTCACAAGTGGTGTCCCTCAGGGCTCAGTGTTGGGACCATTTCTGTTTAACATCTTTATTGATGATCTTGATAAGGACATAGAGTGTATCATCAGCAAATTTGCAGATGACATGAAGCTGAGCAGGCGTGTTGATCTACATGAGGATAGGGAGGCTCTACAGAGAGACTTGGATAGATTGGACCAATGCTAATAGAATGTGCTTCAACAAGGCCAAGTGCTGGGACCTGCACTTGGGCCACAACAACCCCATGCATTGTTACAGGCCTGGGGAAGTGTGGCTGGAGAGCTGCCTGGCAGAAAAGGACCTGGGGGTTCTAATTGACAAGCGGCTGAACATGAGCCAGCAGTGTGCCTAGGTGGCCAAGGAAGCCAATGGCATCCTGGCTTGTATTAGAAATAGTGTGACCAGCAGAAGCAGGGAGGCAATTGTCCCCCTGTACTCAGCACTGGTGGGGCCACACCTTGAGTATTGTGTCCAGTTCTGGGCACCTCAATATGAGAGAGATATCGAGGTGCTGGAGCGAGTGCAGAGGAGGGCAGCGAAGCTGGTGAAGGGCTGGCAGAATAAATCTTATGAGGAGCGATTGAAGGAGCTGGGACTGTTTAGTTTGAGGAAGAGGAGGCTGAAGGGAGACCTCATCACTCTCTACAACTACTTGAAAGGACATTGTAGAGAGGTTGGTGCTGGTCTCTTCTCGCAGGTAGTTAGCGACAGAACAAGAGGGAATGGGTTAAAGCTGCAGCAGGGTAGGTTTAGGCTGGACATTAGGAAAAAATCTTCACAGAAAAGAGTGGTTAGACACTGGAATAGGCTGCCCAGGGAGGTGGTGGAGTCACCATCCCTGAGTGTGTTTAAGACTCGTTTAGATGTGGTGTTAAGGGATATGGTGTAAGGGAGAACTTTGTAGAGTGGGGTTGATGGTTGGACTTGATGATCCCAAGGGTCTCTTCCAACCTAAATGATTCTATGACTTTTCATATGTAATGATACCAGCAATTCAATGAGAATAATACTGAGTATTAGGAACATATTGAGCTGACTAGCTAGAGAAATAACAATGATATAACAAGGCCCAGCTGAAAAAATGCATATCTGCTGGGGACTAAGCAGAGTGTCCTGTTGCAAAGGAGACTTATTTTGTTTATGTATGCATTCCTAGGTTTGAGAAACAAACCTGTAAGGAGAATAGGAGGCCAAATGTAGTTGTGCAGTCACTACAGTCCTATTTAAGGAAGTATAATTAATAGAAGGATAATTACTGTACTTAAAATACTGTTTTTCTTGAACTAGATTTCTTTATTGATGGCCACATGCTGTGATATGATAGGCTAGGTAGATTCTGTTTAAAAATTTTACCTGAAAGCAAGCTTTAAGGCTTGTGGTAAAGCTTTTATTTATTTAAAGTACCTTTGCCTATTCTTCTGAGTCTTCTAGGTCCTGCCTAGTTCCTAATGTTTGTAGATCCTGCTGATGGCCTGTTGAAATAAAATTGCTCTGTACTGCCATGCAGAAGAATTCTTCCTTCTCTCTTAAGGCTTATCTGAATAAGTTTCTAGCTTTGCAGCAGTAACATGAGATCTTCTGATATTAATACATTTGATCCAACATAAGCATTGAAGTTGTGATAAATATTAATGTGGCCTTCCTGGTAAAGCTGAGTGGACCTGAAGTCAGTCAAAACACACAGACCTGGACATAAACACACAGCTTTATTGATTTGTTAATTTCAACTTCAGAGTAATGTCAAGTTAGGAGGCTGACAGTATCTTAATGTGAGATCTTCGTGAACAGTTAAAACTTAATACTGTCCCAGGTAACATGTGCTTCCTATTTGCTACTGCTTCATGCGTAGGACAAACTGTATTGGGTTTAGAATATTTCCAAGAGACTATTGTCCTTCCTCTGGACCGTTCTTTCAAACCCAGCACCTCCAAGGTCCTATAGCTGATGCTGGGGTCTGAAGGACTATAACTTTTGCAAGGGTCCTTTGCTTTGGATGGCCAAAGTGAGTTAAGTCTTCACTAGATTCTTCTCAGTGCATTTTTTGAGGCACATCCAGGTAGCAGATGTGGATGATATTCTCTGTAGATGAATCATTAGTTCATCAAAAAACCCTTCCAACTGGATGATTTCAGAGCTTATGCCAAAAGAGTAGTGGCAGTTATCCAGATCCTAGGTGAACAGTTTCTTTTGCTGTACATGCTTTTTTCTTCTACCTCCCAACTGTAATTCCCAGTATCAGTGTTAAAGAGATGAATCGCAGAATGGTTTGGGTTGTAAGGGACCTTTAAAAGTCATCTAGTCCAACCTCCCCTGCAATGAGCAGGGACATCTTGAACAAGATTGGGTTGCTTAAAGCCCCATTCAACCTGACCTTGAATGTTTCCAGGTATGGGGCATTTATCACCTCTCTGGACAACCTTTTCCAGTGTTTTACCACCCTCATTGTAAGAAACTTCTTCCTTCTATCTAGTCTAAATCAACTCTCTTTTAGTTTAAAGCCATTACCCCTTGCCTTATTGCTACAGGCTCTGCTGAAAAGTTTGTCCACATGTTTCTTTTAGGCCCCCTTTAAGTACTGAAAGGCTGCAGTAAGGTCTCCCCACATCTTTCTGTTCTTCAGACTGAACAACCCCAACTCACTCAGCCTGTCCTCATAGGAGAAAGTCAGGGATGCTCAGCGTACAAGGAAGAGGTACTAAATGTGGACTTCCAGTTCATTTTTAATGCATCTGAGCCTACTATCAACTTGTAGATATTTTTGAGGTTTTTCTGTGAACAGACTTGTAGCAAACTGAGGGAGCAGCGTGTGATACTAATAGAGCTTATATTGAAGGCATAGTCATGATGGTTCAGAGTTCTCATTGTGAACTGTGTGTTCAGTGGCAAGTGAAGGTATGTCTCCTGGCTACAAGGATTAACTTACTTGTCTAAAGTGTAGTACCCAGGCAGATTACCCTTCTCTGAATGATGCTGACTTCTGGATGAATTCATTTAAAATAGTGTTGTGTAGCCTTTTTCCACAATGCATTCCAAGGTGTCTTCCTTGAAAAGGGCCAGATACTGTACCTTGGTCAGCTTTTGTTAATCTTGAGGTTTTGTCCATTTTGTCAGGGCTGTTAATGTACTGTTTATACATCTTTTAATTAAGATAAGCTGTTGTTCACTATAAACAAGTGGCTTGTGGCATTTGGTACCTGTTGATGTATCTCACCGTGTTTTGTGAGACTTATCAAATATTATCTTGAAGCTTTTGTAGCAAGTAAATAGAGCAGTTCTGGTATTAGACAGTAGTAGTTGTTTAGTCCTGTAGGAAAGGAGCAGTGGTGCATGGACTTGGGTGATCGTTATTCTGATGTACAATAGAATTCATTGCAACAACACCTTTTCTCGAGTCTGGGATTACTTTGAATCATAGTGCTGTTAAGTAGGAAAGCAGGCTTTTGGCTCTAGTATTAATCAAAAGATAATTTTCTCCAGCACCACTGATCTTGAAGGTTTTTGCTGTGTGCATTGACAGCGTGTTAGTTTGTGCCATGGACTTCAAATCCATCCAGTTGGATTTGATCGATTTGATATGAAAGCTTGTTTGATGTGTAACAAATACTTAGAAACAGAAAATTTCACCCTAGTTTATAGACTAAGATTGCTGCTGGAACCCAAGACCTCTGGGTCTGACCTATAAGTCTCGTAAATATTTAAAACCTGTCTGATGCTGTCTTGCAGCAGGAAGACTGCTTGAAATAAGGACATTATCATCTCCATGCTGCCTCTTTTATTCTATTGTTGATGCAGCAGAAGGCAGGGGAGGTGATGAGAAATTTTCTTTTTTTGAAATGTATGGATTCTTGCTACTATGTGAAGTTAAAAGCCAGTGGTGTTTCTTTCATTCTGGTTAGACTGAACACCTCAGAAACCTTGGGTGTCTGCCTGAGCTGTTAAAAGCCAGTTGTCTCCTTAATAATTCAAGGAGTAGCATCTGTTTAATGGGGGTCTCTTTGCAGGCCATTCTATTAAGATTTATTTTTTACATCTTGAGGGAAACTCATCATGTAGCAGCTCAGAGCATAGAACCACTAGAAATGTCAGATTTTTTTATTCTAGAAAGGTGTTAACTGAGAAATCATTATTAACTGAGACCATGCTTCCTATTCTGAGTAGGAATTATAGTTGTCAAGTAAGGATACTTGGCCAAGAAAATTCTCATGGTAGCCAGATGTGGCTGAGATATGCGTGTTTCGGGATGTTACTCTCCATCTAGCAGTCAAAATCCTGGCTCTGTTGCATTTTGGAGATAACAGGCTGGTAGATCTGGGACCTGGATATGGAACTTCTTTGTATCTAAGCCTGCTACGACCCACTCTTGGTTAGCTAAGCTTTGGGAGAGGCTAATCAGCAGAATAATAGCTTCATCTGTTAGAAACATCACAGGTACCGAAACCTGGAATGTTACACCACTTTAAGCTCTATTAAGGTACATTTGTAGAGAATAGGAGCTATCTTCACTAGGTACTTGTGAAATTCTTGCAGCGTCCAACAGTGACAGTAATGTCCCCTTTAACAGGGACAAAAGTATAAAATCCATGTCCATTCCCTTACCAAAAACTGGGGAAGGTCAAAAATGTCAGGTTAGCTTGTACTACTTTCATTTGGGGCAGTTATCTGTACAGTTTGAGTAGTTGAAATACATTAACTGTTCAGTTGAAATACGTTAATGCAAGTTACTAACTGGACACAATTTCTGGGAGAAGGAAGACTCCACTCAATGATTACTGGGGGAAGCAAGTAACTAATTTTCATAACTAATTTTTTATGAATGTAACAATTAAATGAATCTCTTGAGGGATCTTTGCTTTGCTTTTAGCATTTAGGTAAACTGGAAGTGTCTTACACTGATTTTTTTTATATCCTTATTTACATAGCAACATCTTCACTAATCTATTTACTTTATAACTTGTAACTGTATTAAGGAATAATTAAGCATAATAGCTTAAAGTAGTCCATCATACTCATTGCAAGTATCCTTGCAATTTGTTGATTCCCTTATCTATCAAAGCAATATTGGTGTATGGGTATTTTAAAGGTGATATGATGTATGCTTGCTGAACTGCATGGAACAGAATGAAGTATAGCAGAACAATGCAGAGTACCTGAATTCTGCAGATCTTAAGAGAATTTGTGGGTACATTTTCACATCTTAAAGTGCTATTGAAAGCAGTAATGAATTCTCACCTTCCTAATCTATTGTGCTGCAAAGATATTTGCTGTATATATTGTGAACTTGAGCTGCAATGGATGGAGAAGAAAACAGACTAGATCCAGAGGCTGTCCAGATGAGTTCTCAACTGAGTCCTCAATGTGCTGGTCCAGTAAATTCATATGCCTATCAACTTGATACATTAACACTGCTGCTGAGAATGTCAGAGCTCTGACACTCATTAGGTAGCAGTGCTTCTAGCTTTTGACAGGACAGAGCTGCTGTCACTAGCTTTTGAAATGGCTCAGATGAACTGGTTACTGCTTTTGAGTTGTTGATGGTGTGTGCACATGGATAACTTGCTAGTAAGAGCATGGGGCTTCAGCAGCTGACTGAAAGCTGACGTAATAGATATGATATACTATTAAATTGGTTGGTTTGCATTACAGCTTCTTGTGCAGAGTGATGCAAAGTTTGTAAGTTCAGGCACATATACACAATGATGAAATGCTCACATCTTTGCCTCTTTACATCTTTTAATGTAAGATAACGTCTCAATATTTTAATAAGTGGTAATGTATGTTTCCTAATACATTATTCTGGTCCTGTACACAACTTAATTTGAGCAACAAAATGAAAAGCAATAACAATGTTTTAAAGTTCTGCATCTGTATCCTGTTGTAAATGCTTTTCTGGAGTTGGAGGAGAGGCAGTTTTTTGTCAGTTAGGACCTGTTGTATTTCAATTACTAGCTACCTCCTTCTGCAAAGTGGCTGTCCCACTTAAACTTTGGGTCTTACTGTTGCTTTTCTTGCTTATTCATGGTTGGTGTGGGTTTTAAGTGTCTCCATAGGAGATACCTTTTTCAAATACTTACTTGGAAGTAAATAGTGCCACCTGTTCAGTTCAGTCTTTTTCCCTTTGGCATAATTTAAGTAATGCATTTCCTTAATTTTTAACACTAGGCAATTTAAACACTTCAATATTCCATGTGTGTATTAACTTATTACTATTAGATTCTTACAATCAAATTCTTTTGTGGTATATTTTCATGCAAATGTCTAGAAATTTTTCAGCTGAAGTGTTGTTGGGCTTGAGCCTGACAGGCTTCTAAGACTGGGTTTACTGTGTACCTGACAGACACTTAAGGTGTTGCTTCTCTCCCTTCTGCTAAAATATTTTTCATCCTTTCTTTTTACTGATTAGGTGACAAAATGCATGTATACTTTTCTACTCAAATTCCAGTTGAATGATAATCTAATTTTGGACAGTGAACTTTAAAAGCTTACTGTAAAGTGGCCTACTAGAAGTCTTAATACAGTGACATGAAGGGATGTGATGCTGATGCTCTGAGACAGAGAAATGAAGTGTTTATGGTATGTCATCAAGCCCATATTCCATGAGAGTTTAGGCAGCTCTGAGAGAACTGATAAAGCAAGTATTAAACTTCTTTAAGTTATGATGTTTGGTCTTTAAGGAGTATGCCCACTTACATTGCTCATATGCTCTGCATTAGTACATGCGTCTGAACAACAACTGAAAAGGCTTGAGTTTACCAGTTTGAAAAAAGCCTACACATAGAAATTGGAAGGAGCTTTGACAGTACTGAATCTTTCCTTTTCTCACCAAGTCAGTTATGTTCATGTGTCTCAAATCATTAGCTTCTGAAGAATTTTGCTTCTGGGTAACTACTTTCTTGATTTTCATTACGCATACAGTGGATCCCACAAGACTAGAACAATTCTAGAATATGTTTAAGCTATACAGGCAGGCTTGGACCTCTGGATTCAATCCCTGACTTTGGCTGCCAATGATCATGTTACAAAACATTTAGCTTCCTTAAAACATTAGTCCCTCTCAAGGAGAAGAAAAAAGGGATGAGGGCAGGAACTTGACTTCAGCCGTCTGGCTTGGTGCAATTACTCATTTAGCTAGAGCTGTATTTTCACTTCCATTCTCTGAAGAGTGTCCCAGGATGGAGTAACGAGTTCTGAAAAAAGATCAACTTTTGCTCTTGTTCAAATAAGTGTTATCAATGCTGTTACACTTGGGGTATAGTAGGATCTAAATTCTAGCACTCACGGATGGGTCTTCTGCAGTTCTGTTGTAAGACTTGAAATATATTACTTTACTAATTTCTGTTAAGAATTATGGCTTCTTGATCAGCATGTGCCTTTTTGGATAGGAACTTCAGGAAAACAATCTGTCCTTTGGTATTATGGAAAGTGCTTCAGTGCTTAGGCCAGAAACTCAAACCTGGCATACAGTTTAGTATCTAAACTCTGCTAGTGTGCCTAGTATTAAGTAATCCAATAACTTTTTTCTAATACCTGGTTTAGGGTACTATTTTCTGCCAACTTGACTACTCATGTAATTCAAGTCTTGGTCAAACTAAAAAGTAAAGGCTCATTCTTCTGAAAATGGAGATGATGACTTAAACTGGGTGGATAAGTAATAAAAATAAATGTTTGTAAACTACAACTGAGCACAACAAAAAATCTATTTGCCATTCTTATATCTAAGTACTGTTGCATCTGTATATATAAATTTTACTCATAGCTATTCTGTGATAGAATTGCTGTGGGCATTGTATGTACTGTGTCTAGCTCTGTGGCCCACAGCACAAGAAAGACATGGAGCTGTTAGAGCACAGCCACAAAAATGGGCTGGAGCACCTCTACTATGAAGGTAGTCTGAGAGGGTTTGGGGTTTTTCAGTCTGGAAAACAGAAGTCTCTGTGAAGACCTTATTGCATACTTTCAGTACTTAAAGGAGGCTTATAAGAAAGATGGAGAAATGCTTTTGAACAGGGCCTATAGTGACAGGATAAGAGGCTGCAGTTTTAAACTGAAAGGGTAGATTTAGATTGGACATAAAGAAGAAATTTTTTATGGTGAGGGTGGTGAGACAGTGAAACAGGTTTCACAGAGGAGTTGTGGATGCCCCATCCCTAGAAACATTCAGGGCCAGGCTGGATGGGGCTTTGAGCAACCAGGTCTAGTGGAAGGTGTCCCTGCTCATGTCTGGGGGGTTGGACTCGATGACCTTTAAAGGTCCCTCTCAACCCAAACTATTCTATGATGATCTTAAGAGACCCTGTTATAAATATACAGTGGTAATTAATACAACACACTTGGGAGCTCCCAAAACTACTCAATGTTGTTTCTGGTCTGTAAAATCTTCCCTTTATGGGATTGTCCTATGCTTATTCCTGCATGCCCAGTTACTGGCACCTTTGCTAGCACTCTGTGGCCAGTAACTTTTTAGCAGTAGCATTTTTTACATCTGTCTCTATGTATTTGTGTTCTTTAATGAGGGATTCTCTTGTAGTGTTGCCAAGTACAGTAGTAACAGGAAGTGAAGTACTGTAGAGATTCTCAGAAGAATATGGGTCTTTATATGCTAGTCATATCTAGACTTACATGCTTGAAAAATAGGTGTCTGATATCTTAGAAAGGGCCATCTGTACAGAATTCATTTTTCTGCCTAGTTCAATGTCCTAATAAAGCAGATTCTGCTTATCAAATTTGACTCTGCCCTTTCTATTGAGTTGCATCTAGAAAACATTTTTATCTTGATTATTTAACTCTTCTTTCTAGAAGGTGTCCCCAAACTCTAGTTTGTGGTGCTGTTTCTGTGACTGAAATTCAGTAATGTGGATATCAGCCTCAAGTGGGATTTTGGGGCTGCTCTCTTTTCCCCAGTGTCAGCCTTACTGGTACAAAACTAGTGCTTTTTTTGGTTGAGAGGTATTGACTTCAACATGAGCGCATCCTTGAATTGATTGGGTCCCTCCATTAATGCTTTGTACATGTAAATGTGTTAATTATAAAATTAAATCCAATGCATCCAACTACTGGGCTGGGCAACTCATAGATCTTAGTTGTCTGTAGTCTCTTCTAATGTACCACACTGCTTCCAAGCCTATTGTATGTTGGGTTTTGTAGAAAACTCATCCTGAGGACAGCTTTGTCCCTTCAATGCTGTAACTTAAAGCTTGGTGTCCACTGCAGTGCTCAGAAAAAAAAAAAAGGCCTAGAAGTGCAAATAACCATATCTCCAGTTGTCTTTTACAAAACATTTTGAAAAACTGTTCAGCTTGAGCTTCAGACTCAGTAGCTGCATTGTCTGACATGTAGAAAGCAAATCAGTTTCATAAAAATAGTGTCAGCTTAAGTAGAGAACAAAAGTAAATGTACAAAGTTGTTAGCTGCTAAAAATGATATTCACTAATAATTTTATTTCAGTTGTGCATTGACCACGTAGTGTATGGTAACTAAGGATTCTTAATCTGGGGGAGTGGGGGGGGAAGGACTTTAAGCATGAGGTTAACAGCCAAAGTGAGTATAAATAGTGGGGATACTACTGAAGTGTCTGTCCCCTGAAATGCAGCACATTGCTTAGTTATCTTTGGGTGAATTAGAATCATAGAATAGTTTGGGTTGAGAGGGACCTTTAAAGGTCATCTAGTCCAACCCCCCCTGCAGTAAGCAGGGACATCTTTAGATCAGGTTGCTCAGAGCCTCATCAAGCGTGGCCTTGAATGTCTCCAGGAATGGGGCCTCTGCCACCTCTCTGGGCAACCTGTGCCAGTGTCTCACCACCCTCATTGTAAAGAACTTCATCCTATTGTCTCCTCTAACCCTACCCTGCTCTAGTTTAAAACCATTGCTCCTCGTCCTATTGCTACATGCCTTTGTAAACAGCCCCTCCCCAGCTTTCTTGTAGGCCTCCCTGTTATTATAGAATTAGCTCTGTGATTATTATAGAATTAGCTCCAACCTAAATTCCAGCCCTTAAAATAGGCAGTCTGGGTGCTTAATTCTTTTCCTTAGGCATTTGATATGAGTAATTTTTTCACTTCTACAAGAATTCTATTGAATGAAGTGTTCTTTTGATATTAAATGTTTCTATCCCTTATTACTAGGAATGGGCTGATGCTAATGTTTCAAGACAAATTGAAGATACTGTACTTTATGGATACTACAGTAAGTATTTTTAATGTCTAATTTTTTCAATTAATAGGACCTTTAAGTGAATGCTTGAAGTTTTTAGGGGTCATTCTGGATTATCCCTTTTTGGTTAAACATTAATCTTACACTTGGTGTCCTTCAGTGATTTTTTTTTTATGTTCAAGAGCCCTTGAAAAATGCTAATATACTGAAGGTGAATCCATGAGAAGGGTAATGTCATATAATCTACTGTTAACACATTTCCTGTGTGTGTATTTAGAGGTCCATTAAGGGAAAACACATGGCTTTGCTGTAACTTTTAGGGCACTTAACGTATGCAGCAGTGTGAAACTTGCCTACTGTGTATAAGGTTTGTGCAAATGTGAGTGTAACACTTGTGTTTTAAGTGTTTAGATTCAGCAGTTACCATCTTCAAAGGAAGAACTACTGGAAAGGGGCATAAAGGAGTTGGTTCAGAAGTGGTAATCCTAAACAAAACAAAAAGAGGGCTGAGTCTTTTTTTTTTTTTTAAAGCAAGATGTCTCTTGGTAAATCCTGAACTAATTTTTGGAGTAGACTTGAGCTTAAACCTGAAAAACTGCTGTTGTTTTTGGCCTATGTGGACAGGTCTACTTGAAATATTGTAGAACTAATGCTTGATTTCATAGCTTATCCTCCAGATGGTGGTAGAGATTTAAAGATGGTTGTAAAAATATTTTTCTTTCATGATCTTAGTTTGAGGAATTGATGCATATTTCTGTAACTAGAGCTACATTGAAGTGAGCAGTAATAGGTAACTTATTTTTCAGAAGTCTTCATCATTCCTATATAAAAACACAACTTAATGCCTTTCCTGCATCATTAGGTCTAGTCTCCTGCTGCTGTTTCACAGCATAGTGACATAAAAGCTGAGAAGGAATAAGTTAAACAACTCTTCCAGTCTTGTAATGCTATTTCAAATTTCAATGCTATTTCAATTACAAAAGTACTTGGTTTTGGTCTGGTTTTTTTTTGAATAAACAGGATGAGCAGAACTGAAATATCCTTTTGTTCTTAAGGACATGAATACTAGTACTTTCTTATCTCTCCTGAAAATGCAGTGATAACCATATATCTTATTTGTCTCCTGTAGCTATATTGGCAACTTATAGTATGAATAATTGCTACACTTGGGTCATGGCCCTTCCATCCAAGTCACTTCTAATTGTGGCAAGAATTTGGAGGCTGTGGCTTAACTGATATTTCAGAAGACTAAGGATTGCTTTGCTACCTATATTGCAATTTACTGAGAAAGCTGTCACAAAATGTATAAAAGCTTTTTTTTATAAAGTCATTAATCCCCACGAACAATGTTCTCTCTCTCGTACCCAGCTGGTTTCTCGGTTAGACTGATGTAAAAGTACAGTGACTTTGTACTGGTAGAATAAATGAGGTAACTTTCAGAGTGAAGCTTGAAATACCTGTATTTTGAAGTGGCACTTCAGTAGCCTAAAAGCTTTATTTAGGAAGCCAGTCTATGGATTGCTTTGAAGCCATAGTGGCTTAATGTGTTAATTCTCATAAAACCAACTATAGCAGAATGTGTCTGCCAGTACATGAGTGATGGAAGAATGATCAGTGGTTAGCAGATGTTCTAAAACAGCATGTCAGCTTGTGTTTGGAAGGAAAATCCCTTTTCAGAAAGGGTTATAATTGGAAACAGTCCAATGGCAGTTTCTTCTGTACCACAAAGAATGAGGCTGAAACAATTGACAGTAACCTGGGGCTGTGTTCTGTAGCTCTTCTTCCTCTAGTAAGTAAATCCTACCTGTTGGAGTCAACTTGATGTTCAGTCTTCTTTGGTAAAGTTTGTGAATGGTGAAAGGATGCCGTTGGCAGATCCTGGTCTACCTGTGAGGTAGACTGAGATCTTGATCTGCATGTGTGAAGTGTCTCTCAACTATAGTTTGGCAAGGAGTGTGTGCTAAACTCTACAGGCATTTCTTTGGATGTGCTTTAAAGTCTGTGCTAAACTTGTGACTTTTCCATTCCTTTTTTCTTAAATAGAAGTATTTTCTTAAGTCAACAATAGTTATTGTATGGTGGTTCCTAGGTTAAAAAAGTTCTTGAGGAAGAATTTATCCAAAATAATACTTGGTATAACTTGGATGATTTTTGCATGGAGTTTTGTCTGTGTACTGCAAGTGTTTGATACCAAGTCATTGACACAAGGATTTTGACTTTTATGAGTTTGTAGGCACAAGTCAAATGCAGCCACATGTTTTCATGGTCTGTTCCTAGGAGAAGACATGCTAAATACTGTGGAAGACTTGCATAGCTGGACTTGACAAATGTTGTGGAGTTACATCTATAGAAACACTCCTAATAAGTGTGATTTTTTTTTTGAGAAGAAATGTGCTATTGTATTCACGCTTAACTGTGGTGAACTGCTTTAACTGTCTTGCTTCAAGCAAGCATGGTGATGACTAAAATCCACTACTGTCTTATATTCCTTATTTTTCACTGGGGAAAACAAGACGTCTGTTCTTGCAGTCTTGATGAAAAATCGCTTTCAGAAATCTTTTATTAAATGTGAGAATAATATATTTGGGAAGAAACACTCATCTTAGGTTTATTGAAATACCTTGTGGCTTCTCAGCAGGAGAAGTGATGGAGTACATAACAAAACATTGTTTTAAGCAACTTAGTACTATTGATGTTATGCGATGCACCAGTATATGGTACCATCTGTAAGAGCAGAAGTTTTGTGTAATGGGAGAGACTTCTGATCATGTAATATTCTTGGCCCTTCTTTAGTCTCTCAATGGGATTTGAGGGGCTATATTGATCTTGATACTTTGCTTGAAATCTTACCAGGCCTTGAAGATATTTTGATTCCTTCTACTGACTGCAGTTCTTTGTTGTTGCTAGTGTTGTTCCCAGTTGCCCTTGCATACTACTACGAGGAAAAAACAAGTCAAAATGCAAGGAAGGGAATTGCTATAATTTTCTTGAAGACTACTATCAGGCCTAACTCTCTCATAGTTCAGGTGTCTTTGTATTGATATGGTGCAAAACAGCAGAAAATGAGTAATTTTGACTTGAGGTAAGAATTGCTGTCTGAGAAACATCTTTAAAACAAACCAGCCCTATCAAGGAGTTCTTGCAGAAGATTGCTTAGACTCTGTGGCAAGAGCTGTTGTTGTACTGGCTATATAGTGAAGCACTTCTCCAGGGTAGAGTTTCAAGCTTCTGATACAACCCAGAAATATGTTTTGAAACTAAAGTTGGACCTCTGAACCAGAGTAAAGAGCAGTCCCTGATGTAAAACTAAAGCCCATAGAAGTGCAATAATGAAAGCTGAGACAGCCTGTCATGCCACAGGGGAGTTGGGGGGGAGTATCTTTGTCATTTGGTTGACTAGCTGTTTGCTGCTGCAAGACCTTTGAGTTTGAAGGTTAGCTTTCCAGGGAATAAACAGCCCTTTTAGTGGGCAGAACAGCGGGCAATTAGATGCTTGCCCTTGGGTAGCTAACTTGTATGAGCTGATGAAAGGTGCTGCTCTTCCTTTTTCATAAGTTCTGAAAAATAAAATTCAAAAACCAAATGATCAATCTATTTTCTTGTTGGTAGGAACTTCAAATCTTTAGTTTCCCTTGTAGTATAATAGGAAGAACAATGTTTTACTATTTTATCTATGTGAGCTATAAATTTAATTCAGTTCTAACTAAAAAATTCTTACTGGAGATCTTAAGTCCTCACCTGATGGATGAGCAAGAAGGTCAGTCTTGGAATGATTTTGCTTGGGAAAAACAAATGCAAAGCTACATTATGTAAATGCAAAGTTAGGGGTTTTTTTTGTGTTACAATCCTATAAAATTACTATGGTAACAAGGCTTTTCAACAGAGCAAATAGCATAGCTGTTGCAATGGTAAGTGTAAGTCGGAGTTTATGCTACCACGTGTAAATAAAGTTACCCTCAAATTGTGATATTAAATCTTGTTTTGAGATGCATTGAAAGCCCATAACTTCTAGAGAGCACATTTGAGGTGAACTTGAGGACTGTGTCAGCAGAGCAATTCAACAAAAACAGTTCAGTTAAGTGTAGCTGATTGTCAGTAGCCATTGAGAATAGTCCTCTGCTAATATACTGTAGCAGATAAGAAAAACTGGGCAGCTGGACATTAGTATGAAGGATTACAGGGAAGTCTCAGGAAACAGTTTTCAGAAAGGAAAGGATTTATAGCTTTACAATACAATGATAAAACATACTATGTAAAACAAATTCAAGATGCAGATTAGCTATGTAGTCAGTAACTGAACACCAGCACCTTAAATCAAAAAAACCCTAAGTTTAGTGCCAGAAGCCTGAGCTGTTCTCTTAAAATTGAATTAAGTTACTGCAGCAACAACATTTAGACAGTACCAATGTTTGATTGGTACAGTAGTAAATGGTAGCTTTATTTCATACAGTTCATAGATATTCTCTTGGATTTGACTCTTCCTTTATCCCCTTGGAAGAAATGTGGATCAGTGTCATTATCTAATGAGCTATGGGTGTACCTCATAAGTAAGGTATGCTGAAATTAATTAAGTAAATGGAAGCGAGAATGTTTTCTGTGCTTGCAGTGACCTCTATGGGCTGATTATTCTGATCTTCAATTAATGATGCATGTAACTTGCCTTATATACTGGCACAGTGCACTGTGCATTTAGGGCTAGTCTAAAAGTTAGAGAGGCTTGATTTCTGAAAACACTGACAATACTGAAGCGGTTTTGAGTACTGCTCTAGAAGGTCTAAGAATGGTGCATTTCAGAGTTTGAAGTTTTAAGATATGAGCCTGAATTTTATGCTCTTGGAAAATGTGAGAAAGCTTATGAACTAATGGAGAACTTGTTTTCTTTGTTACACTACAATGCTAGCTCAGCACTTTAAACAGTAAATACCTCTAACACCTGGAAATATTTTTCCAAAGGACAAATTCTGTTTAGAAATAATTTCTCATTCATATTTAGGTTCTAGGTGTTGATACTTTATTTGGCTTCTATACCACTAAAAATGCGGAGGTAGATTTCTGTGAAGCACATGGATACTGTAAGGAGTGTACTACACAAGATAAGAGGCCATAAACTTAAGTTAGGGATGATTATATTGGTTAGTGGAGGGAAGGCACAAATTAGTTATGCACAATAAGGTAAATATTAAAAATAGCCAAAGATCACAGGTTTTGCGTGGTCCTGGATATCTTTACTTAACCACTCAAAGGGGTGGTCTTGTGCTTGCACAAGCGGTCTTGGTTGTGTGGTACTTCTAACATCTTGTTTTGAGGGCTTGGTTAACTCGTTAGGATACTTTACTCGTGGGCTGCAATAACTGTAATGTACTGCTTGACAGCTTTTAGTTTCCTAATAGACTTCTGAAAGGTTCATGATATAAGATATTTTGAAGTATTGAAGGATTTTACTAAATGTCCTAAAATGCATGTAACCTCTTACAATACAGAGAGCTGAAGATTAAATTTGAAATTCTTGATATTTGTGAAGACTTGTGTGTTAGTTTAACCCTTTGCTTTTGTTAAACTAGCTGGTTTAAAGTCTCTTAAGATCACCTGTGCATCAAAGTAATATGACAGTGTGACTGTTTCAATTTAGTGACTGTTCAGGTAACTGGCTGTTGCAATCTCCAATTAGTCCCTCGTTTAAAAAAAGGGATGGTAGGCGATAATACTATAATCTTCTATTTTGTGATTTGTGGTCATCAGTAATAGAAGCATGCCGTCTATCTATAATGTACTTGCATTAATAGTAGAACATCCTCTGAAATTGAGGCCAGTCATGAAAATATCTTTAAATTTTTTATATATTTTGTATATACCTTTTCTGTGAAAACTTCTGTTAAGTGGCATAGCTTGCTTTTATTTGCTATTCTCTAGGCTACTTCATCCCCAGTGTGCTAGTGCTGTATGTAACCTGCATGCAGATGATTACTTTTAGTCTTTTTATCATTGCTGAATTGAAGGTGTATCTGAAATCCTTCGTCTGAAGGGGTTAACTCTGTAAGTCCCTTAGAGTTCACAAAACAGTAATAGTTCATATGCTGGCTAGTAAATTTTACTAAACTTTTCAATGCTTGAAATTATTAAAAGCTAGAATGAGAGGAAACTAATATTTGATTCTTTCCTTTTAATTACTATGCAGTAAATGAAGTGCCAATATAACTGTCTCTTCACTTAATTAAATTCTTTCTTGTAGCTTTATATTCCATCATACTGTTCTGCGTCTTTCTGTGGATTCCCTTTGTCTATTTCTATTATGAGGAGAAGGAAGAAGATGATGGCAACACGTGCTCAGTAAGTTCACTCTAGCAAATGTACCAAGTAGTGAAAAGACAAATGAATACAGACAAGAATGATCATTTAACTTGAATATGATAATGTAAATAGCATTTCTAAGTCTATTACTACAGTTCCTTTAAAATACTGAGGCAGCTCTTAATAACAGTCTGGCCTAGTCTAAGCACTGTGGTCTCACATGAAATGAAACTTTCCTGGGATAAGTAATTAAAACCTGTATTGCTATGAATTCTTCAAGCTTCCTAGAAATTCCTTTGAGCCTGATTCCATATACAGCAAGTTAAAACTACTTAGATGAGATTTTCCTTAGAGTAGAAAACATGTATGAACAGGTTTTAAAGATGGGAATATTTATACTGATTCTGAGATAGAAACTAAATTTGAGTACCTTTCTTCTTGTAGCATTTGCATTTTTTTCTTGAAGTAGGCAGTAGCAATTTGCCTGAAGCTAGCACTTGATTATTTTTGTAATGCAATGAAGACTTCTGACATGCGCAACATTCCAGGGAATACAATAAATGCATGCCAGTAAGGTTCTATCTTTTCAGATGAAAATATTTTTCTTAAAGAATCTTTTAGTCATTGATCATGATCATTTTCCTCTCCAGTCAGTTGTGACCTCAACATGACAAAAAAGACTTCTAATCATAGCCATAATATAAAGCATTGGTAATAAGAATTTTCTTTGAGTGCAGTTGTATGGAATGAGTGTACCCTGGCTTCTGGCCACAGCTGCTGAAGTGCATAGTTTGATGGAAGCATAATTCAGTGTCATTGTTCATAGTTCTCAAGCCATGAGACTCTTCAAGAATGTGTATTTCTGACTTGTATCTAAAATTACTCATGTTTTCTGTGGAGTTTTTTTTGTAGAACACCTGTTATGCTAAGTATGCTTTGTTGTAACTTGTGCAAATCCCTTTGGATTTATTTTATGTTAATATATTAACATTCTCTTTAACATACAGCAGGTTAAAACTGCGCTCAAATATACTCTGGGATTCATCACAATTTGTGCCATTCTTCTCTTAATTGGGTAAGTATTTATGTATTGAACATTAACAGGGGATATACTAAATAGAACCCCAAAGAGAACTTCGTGCTGTGCAAGACTAAAAAGGTGGATCATGGTGCGCTCAATCTATATAATGAATATTTAGTTAATCTCTAATAGAGCTTAAATATCCTGAGAATAAGGTACTTGAAAAGTAGGAGTTTTACCAGAAGCTAGAATGTCTTTTCTTAATTGTGGAGGTACCTGTACTTCCAAGTTCTGCCTGTTTGTGCAGCTTGTCCATTGAGGACATGATGGCTATGGCATTTATTTATCACTGTGTTGGTATCGCAGTGTACAACAGGGAGTAAAATATTTGTGCTCTTACTGCTTTCTGCCTCTATCAAATGCTTTCATGGACATCCCAAAACAACTTTTAGGAATCTGAGTATGTGCTTAGTACTTTCCTAAATGGAAGTGTTGTGTGAAGGATGTGAGTATAGTGTGGGATTATACTTGTCCCCTGTATGATAAAGGTTTTGCTGGCATCTGTTTGAAAGGCAGACATTACTGAACTGGGTACCTTGTTTGCAGCAAGTGCTATGACTCAAATTGGATTTGTAACACTGCTTGAAGGTCACCATTAAGCATGACATGCACACCAATATCAAATGTTTCTAATGTATGCTGTGTCATAAGCTTTTTAGCATTTTGAATGCAGCAGTAAAGTTGATAAAACTTACAAAATGTATGCTAAAATGATCCATATCAAAGCAATAGAGTGTAAAGTAGAAACTAGAGTGAAATTAATGCTTCTAATTGTATACTACCTTATTGGAATATTCTTTCTAGTTTTGATAAATGCTTAAGGTCCATTTCTAAGAAGTCTGTTGTCCTTTCAAGTAAAAGTGATACATTTGCGATTATGAGAAACTAAAGGAGTTTGAGTTCGCTTAGTCATGATCTAGAAATATTACTAAAGCTTCTGACAAAAGCTGTTTCTCTGACTGTTAGCTTGCATTATAGGCATACATGTATATACTCTATAATATATCCAGTTTAGAAAATTTTGCAGTATCTCCAGTAGATGTCAGCTGAATTTCTAGTAGCTGTAAGTGTGCTTGTTCCTCTCATCCAGTAAGATGGAACTTGGTTCTTGACTTCCTAATTGTCCTCTGTGCTATTAGGTTTGTTCGTTAAAGTCTTTACAACTTGTAAATTACAGCAGCTTCAATGATCCCTTCTGATACTCTGCCATGTGACAGTGAGACTGACTTGCAAACCAGACAGCTGTAGTACTTGGGCTGAGGTGAAGTTCATTGATGAGCAGTGGCTTTTCCATAGGATTCGAAACCCACTGATTTAAATAGCAGTAATATCTGCTGCAGGGATGCAGGACTCCTTTAGATACTGATAGGGATTTTAGTATTTCTGGTTTCTAATCAGAACAATTATTTTGCTATTGTATGTATGAGGTTGCTTGCTTTCTTTTAAGATGGTAATAATTAAATAGCAACAGCATCCTAATGCCTTTGTAATGGAAAAGTACCTGTGGAATGGAAAAGCACCCTTGCTACTTAAGACACTGCTGCAGAAGTACATAATTCTTCTGTCCCTTTAAGGGAAGCAACAAGACTGAGCAGTGCAGTTCAGAAAGCAAATGAGGTAACTGCTGAAGAAAAATGTGAACTTTAGTTCTAGTGTAGTTATATATATCAAAAAAAGCGTGGTCTAAATACATGCTTGTTATGGAGAAGTTATTTGTCTCAGTCAACTGTCTGCATAACAAGGGCAAACAGTAGCCTCAAGTCCCCCTGTGATAGGAATGAGATAAAACAGTGTTGGAGCTGAAGACTCTACAGGGGGGGCTCAACTGAATGTGGTAGTATGGGCCAGTCTTGCAGTACGGCCTATATCTGGCAGTAGCAACTAGTGGTCAGGTTCAGACCAACATTAAAACAGACTGGAATTTTATGTACTGGATTTAATTTTAGGAGGCTAGGCTTAATGAAATAAGATAGTCATGCACACAGGTTACAAGAGCAAGAGGGGCTGGAATAACGGTTAGGTTCCTAGCAAATAGTCTGCCATCTTCGTGTGCTCACATGTCTAGTGTCTCATATCAAGACAACCTCTCTTCTGATTGAGTTAGCAAGTAATCTGTATTAAAGAGATCAATAAATAGCTTGTTCCTTTAAAGACAGGTCTGCACAAGAAGTCCCTACCTCTTTCCTGGTAGCAGTCCTCAAAGAAACCATAAAAGCTGGATTAAGCTTGAAGTTTATGAAATCTTATTCTTACCTGGATGTTTACCTTGCTCCATTAGAGATCTATTTGACTATTTCAGGAAACAATATCTGTTTAGTGCCAGATGATCTTGGAGCTCTTTTTCTAAGTTGATAACACATCTCAATGAGCAGGATTCTGTTGTCTAAATTGTTAGCAGGAGTAGTGTTTATACCTCTTATTCTAGCTGTCTGTTACGAAGTCTCTTGCTGTGGCAGAAATGTACATGTCTGTAATAGCACTTAAATACCCTGCACACAAATAACTTGATGCAGAGTATTATTAAAAACAAAGCATAGGACAAATTTATACTAGGATACTCAGAACTAATATTTACTTGTAATGCCTTTCCCTTCTCAGAAGTTACTTTCCTTGAATATAGTTTATTTACTGTAAATGTCATGTGCTGGAGCCAAGGGGCTTGAGATACTACAATCTATATTAAGGCACCCTTATACAGCAGTCTGGTTTGAACTAAAATATTTACTTTTGAGGCTAATGAATATTTGGTTCTAAAAGGAATGTTTTGCTGTCAGTGTCTGGGATTAAACTGGTTACCTTAAATTTTCTAGAACTATCAGCTTTTAAAAAGCTATGAATATATGTCTAATTAGCCTATAAATAAATTATGCAAGTTATATTGTAGCAGAACTCACTTTAAGGAAATGAGTTTCAGTCTTAGTGTGTTGAAATTTTATTTTCCTAAGGACACTCTGATTTAAGGCTCAAACTTAACCCATCTACACCTGTGTGTTATTGCCCTGCCAAAAGCTAGTAGTTTTGAACTGCTTGTCTTGCATTTACTTTCCTTGTTCTGCAGCCTAGATATTGATCTAGATCTTAATCATGGTATTCCAAGGATATAAACAGCGCAGCAGTTTGCTTCTATTCTTAAAATTACTGCAGTTAATTTCATTTGTGTCCAGAACTCCAAGTGTAAGGCATCACAGCTGAGCTGCTCTGTTTGCTTGCATTCACTGAATTCTCAGCTACATCTGTAAAACCATGCCCTGGCACTTGTACTGTATTCACTTGCTCTCAGTGGCCTGGCTTGTATTGCATCACAGTGATGACAGGTGAATCAAGTTATTTAGTGTGGAAACTTCTCATTCTGTTGGTGGCAACTATGGCCCTCAGGCTGTGTTGACCAGTCAGCATAGCTAAATTGCCGAGACTTTTGTCAAATTTCTTCTTGCTTAATGTGCATGAAGAGTAGGCCTGAACTGCTGTGTGCTGTGCTGGTGCAATAAATGGGCTCTGTTTTAGAGATCTTTGGGGAGTGTGGGCTGGATGCAGGTCTGTGGATGGCTAGGCTTGCTAACTGTCTTGTCTGTTAAGCTAGAGACTAACAGTGTATTGAAGTGGGCTAGCTAGCCTTCTGGCTAGTTTGCTACTAGTTGAGGGACCCTGTTCAGGAGGGGAAATAAGATTCCTACTTGTTTGGGACTAAAGTGTGTGAGTTTGTGGCTCTTGCATTCCATTCTGAGGCACTTGGTGCATGGAACTTGAGCAGGAGCAGAATCAGATGTCCATCTCCTTCAGTCAGGATTTAGCTGAGTACTAATTAAAGGTAGTATATAATGGTTACTGTGGCTTCTACTCTGATTAGTGTCCTTTGACAGGCTGGTTGTAAGCAGTCTAAAGAAAAGAAATATATTTTAACATTATTGCTCTTAGCGGGGGGGGGAAAAGGCGAGCAAGTTATAAATGTCCTAAGCTGTTATTCCATCTCACTTGTTCCCTGCATGTGGTCCACAGATAGCAAATCCATACTGATGCTAAAATAAAAGAGCTTGAGCTCACTTAGTTTCCCAGAGTCTCCTATTGTAACCCTTTTTAGCAAATAGACCTGCAGTTTTGTGGTGCATCTCTTGTAAGTAGAAATTTTGCCTAGCATTGTTTTAATACTTATGCCTTGATTTTTGCCTGGATGCTATTTCACAGAAAATTACTCTAAAGGCAAATACAAGAACAAAATCTAAAGCCAGCAAGCATGCATCAACTTAAATGCTAGCCTTAATCTACCTCTTGCACAGTCAAGAAGCTAAAAATCAAACTTTATTTTAAAAGTTAAGATTTTAAGTGTTAAAATTTCAACTTTGTTTGCAGAATACCAGTTTGGTTTTGGTTTTGATGTGATGATTATAAGTGCATGCAGTTAGTTTAGCACTAACGTTTGAAACACATGCTTATGTTCTGTACAAGTTCGAGGCATACTCCTGGAAGATGCATATTTGTTATTCGCTTGTTTACTGGGACTTGAAGCAGGGATCTAATTATGTAGTTTCTTACAAAAGTCCTGTGAGCATTCTTTATGGAGGTTGGATTGGGTTCTCACGTTCTTTGCCTAAAAAGTTTCCCTCCAAATCTGACTTCCATGTGACTTGTAGGCATTCTGTTTTATGTTTGGAAGCTACGGTTTCAGATTGGTGTGGAGGTACTGGTTTTCCAGTGTTACAAAACCATCTGTTTTGTTTATGGAGATGCTGAAGAGTTACTCTTATTATTGGACTTTAGATGGGGTGACTGACAGCAGGCAGCTTTCAACTAGGTGACTGTTTTACCTGACATTCTTCTGAGCACTCTTTGCTAGCCTCTGCTTATTGGAAGATCGAAAATATGTAATGAATTTCTCTGTGGTTCTCTGGGCCAACTACAGAACAAGGAATGGAATGCAGAAGATCTGTTATACTAATAATAATGGAAGATAAACACGTCTCCATAATCTTTAATTAATACTTGGTGTGGGAATCGTTAATTGTTTTATTCTAGCTTCCAGAAGTGTGGATTTATAAGAGAATTTGTCTCAATTGATGCTTAAAGTCTTTTTGCTCCTCTGCACATGAGTCAAACCAAAATAAGATTAATACATCTTTTAATGATTCTTGAGTGTAGGGTCCTTACCTCTGTTAGGACTGGTAAATAGAAAATCACTTGTTCATTGACCTCAGACCTGACTGCACACACATGCACATGTACTCTGCTGATCTAAATTGATTTCTATTTTTTTAACTTGTAAGTAGAATTTTTTTGATATTTGTCTAATTAGGGGAAGTGAGATGACTTTTGCTTTGTTACAGTGCTTTTGTTCCTTTGGATATTCCCAACAAGAAGAATTCCACAGAATGGGAAAAAGTGAAGCTCTTGTTTGAAGAATTTGGGAGTAGTCGTAAGTTTGAGATTTGTTCTGAGCTTTGCATAACTTGCTACTAACTTATTTTGGCATACTTATTGATTGAACAAGACAACTGACTTTCTTGATGACAGTTTTCTAACTTGACTCTTAACTGCTCACCTACACTAAATCTTTGCAATAAGATTGTTCTTTTTCTCTCCAGACAAAAAAAAAATCAGAACAGTCTTTAAGGTACAGAGGGGAGACACTGTCAGTGTCTGCTTTCAGTACAGTCCCCATTTGACAGCAAGGATTCCAATGTTGTGTCCTATGATATTAACGGTGGGGAGGGAAAAGTATGTTTTCCATGGAGTCTTCTGTTACTTGGATACCCTAAAACCAGTGAACTTCAGTATGGTGAGAGTGTATCTTGTATAACAATTTTTGTTATTAAATGTGATAACTGCTGTTCACTGTCAGAATGAGACTATTTCATAAGTAGCTTTGTGTGTTTAGACAGGAATATCCAATGGGTGTTACAATTTTTTTTCTTTGTTCTCCTATTATTGATCTTTTCTAAAATTTTTTTGTTTGCCTTTGTTATACTTCTTTATGCTAGGGCTATAAAGAACTATTGTGAAGGCCAAACTCCATGCAGTTGTATTTAACCTTTAGCTTATACAGTTCGCATATTTAGCCAGGGTGTGTTTTCAGGGCAAAGGTGTGAAAAAGGTGTTTTATAGGTGAGCTAGAGCAGACTTTGATATCAATTTCCAGATGTATCAGAAAAATGGTAACTAAAAGTTACATAAACATTAATCCAAATTCATAGGTACTCTAATATTTGTGCCTAATTCTTGCTATGTATCAGAAGATTACTTCTGTCTGAATGTTTTAGAATATAGTACAGTGAGCATTAACCAAGAATACAATGCTATGAGCCTTGGTCAGGTCGTATTCTGCATTATTCTAGGCATTTTGTACTGACTAAAAGCTCCCTGCGATGATATTTGTCAGCACTTGGTGCATCCCTTGAGGGCCCATCGACTTTGTCCAGTTTGCTTAAGTATTCTCTAACCTAATCCTCTTCAACCAAGGGTATGTCTTCTTTCCAGACTTTCACCTTGCTGTTTTGGGCCTGGGTTTCCTGAAGTCTGGTCTTGCTAGTGAAGATGAAGGCAAAGACATTCAGGACCGCAGCCTTGTCCATGTCCTGTGTCACCAGGGCCACTCAGCAGCAGGCCCATATTTTGCCTTGTCTTCCTTTTGCCATTTAGGTACTTGAAGAAGCCCTTCTTGTTGCCTTTGACATTCTTGCAGAGTCTTTGATCATAATACACTCTGTGCTGTAAACTGTGCTTGCAAGCATAGGAGATAAGGAGGATGAGTCCATAGTTTTTTTTCATAACTTCGTCTGTCTACTTGTTTGTTTCTCATACTTCAAAGATTCTAACTGACAGCATAGAAAAAATACTTCTTAAACTGTTTATACAGGTAGTGACAGTGGTTGAGCTGAGGTATAAGCCAATTTTTCTAAGCCACCTTGATATGGCTGTCAATTAAATATTCAGCTCTGTACATGTCCTTGCTATGAAGGTATACTGTACCTAATGCTTATTTCTAGGAGGGTTTAATCATTAAGGTTCTGGGTTGCCATGTGGAATCTTAGTTTTGATTTCTGACTCTGCCAGCATTCTCTTGTGACTTTTAATTTCATAAGATAGCTCAGACTGAAGAGACCTTAGATCATCTAGCCCAGTCTCCTGCACAAAGAAGGAAACTGTAAGGTCAGACCAGGTCACTCAGGGCTTTATCAATTAGCTCTTGAAAAACCCCTAAGCATGGAGACTTTCATCTGATGGTGAAAAAAATTTTGTCTCTTACCAAGCGTGGGTATATGCACTGTCATCCACTATCTCTCACACTCAACTATTATGCACCACTGAAGAGCGTGGTCTCCACCTCTTTGGCAAGCAGGCAGGTCTCTCCAAAGCAGTCTCTCTTCCAGGCTGAACAAGCTCCCTCAGCTTCTCTGCACAGCATGTTCCAGCCTCTGACCAACTTAGATCGCTATTAACTTGATCAGACTTATCTCTTGCCTGTAGTGGGGCCTCAAAACTGGTAGCAGTATTCCCTGTGTGGTCTGTTCCCTTAATAGATGGGCATGCTCAGGTTGATACAGCCCATGGTGCTGTCAGACTTCTGTGCTGCCAGGTCACACTTCTGGCTTATCTTCAGCTTGCTGTCTGCCAAGACTCCCCAGGGTTTTGTAGAGCTATTCCATAGCCCACAAGTGCCAGTCAGTATTGTTGCAGAAGGTTCTTTTGTGTTTCAGATGCTGCAGAAATGAGGACAAAATTCTTGCCTGTTGTCTCTACTTGTACCTGTTCTTCTGTTTTGATATTAACTTACCCTTTTCCTTTTGTCTTTCTGCAGTTAACCCAAGAAAGCCAAAATCCTAATTTTGGATGTTTGTTCTATGCCCATTTAGTCTGTAGTGGGATTATAAAAGGAATGCAAACTCATCCACTGAGGCAGACCCTGATAACATACTTCTGGTGTATAACTAGCAATTTTTCAGCCAGTTAGTTTCTTAATGTTCTTAATGTTCCATTGAACATGGTTTAAAGTTTTAAAATTGATATTAAATGTTGGTTTCAAATATATGTACAAGAGGATCATCAAATACAGTGTTTCTGTACATTGTGTGATACATTAGAAACAGAGGTCACTTATGTGTGAGGTTTTCCCCTAAACTTCAGAATACGGGTAAAATTTTTGCAAGTACTGAAGGGGGAATAGTGCTGGAGTTTTCTCTGGTTTTAAACATAGCTGTAGTATTTGAAACTTTATAAATATATTGCTGTTAGTTTTGAGAAAGTTGTTTGGTATTATCTAGCAAATACAGCAAAGGACAGATTTAAGCTGTGAAGCTGGATTTGGTTGTTGGATTGGTCTTTGGTATATTTGGAAGGAGACCTATAGGGTTGGTCAGAAGAAAGATACGGTTTCTCATAGAGGATAACTATAACATGATTTCTCAGTTTGTGAATGCTTGGTGTTATGTTCAGGAAAAGAATGGAAACTAGCTAATAAGTGGAAACTGGCTAATAATTCTGTGTGAGTAGGAATAAAATGTATTGTGCTCTAAATTCTTGAATTAACTAGAGGGAGGGGAGGACATTAAATAGTAGCTTAGTTATTAGGACTGGGTACAAACATGAAATTGATTCCTTAAAGTTAATTTCTATAGTAGCATGGAAACATAGTAGTTATTACTAAATAAAAAAGTTTGCTTTATGTCCTGTACAGTGAGGTTAGGGACAGGGCTGTTGTGAAAAATTATGCATGAGGATTCAGGGAGTTTGCCTTTGAGGGATGGGTTTAGTAATACTTTTCTTCTACTATCCATCTTCATTTCTAGAGTTGTAGTAAGACTACAGTGACTCCTTAATACCCTGACCTTTTTGCAGTTTGTACATCTCGATGTACATGGTCTGAGTGAAGCTGAGGCCCACAGTCTGGCTTGTTTGGTTGTTTGAAGGATCCATGCTTGCCTGGTTCTCTGGATAGTGCTTTATTATGAGAAATCAGGAGATACCAAACAAGCCAAAGATGAACCATCCAGAATGCATGCGTAAACTGTGAAAATTACCACAGCACCCCATGGAGGCCAGAAATAGTCTTGAAGAGGCCTTAGACAGCTATGGGAGCAAGTTCATTAGCAGCTAGTCAACCATCTGACTGCATGCAGTATCTGTGAACTTGGAGCAATGGAGAGATGACTGTCCTGCATCTTGCAGTATTGGAGGAGGGTCTACTACTGACAAAAACTTAATGCTAGGTGAATTTTTCATTTGAGTTGTTATGGCTGGTAACTGTGGCTCAATTTTTTCTTTCTTCAATCTAATGAACTTAAATATCTTCAGGAAATCAATTCAGGAAGGAATGTTCTTATACCTCTACTGTAGGAATTTTCAATAGGCTTTTCTTTTTTTTTTTTGCAGATGGCTTGACTGCTCTTTCGTTTTCCATTAGTTCCTTGACTGTGATTGGAATGTTGGCAGCTATCACTTACACAGTAAGTTCTTATGCAAATGTTTCAGCTCTTTACGTTCATGATACTTGTAGTTATCACAGACTAAACCTGTACAGAAAACTGTCATCATGCTAAGTAGCTTCAACTGTGTCTTGTAGCTTTGGGTTTTCATGGTTTCAACACTTAGAAGTACTATGTTCTTGGAATGAGAGGAGTAAATTTTTACTGCAAGTTTAAGAACTGCTGTTTCAGTACTTGAGTACAGATCAGACTTAATTTCAATGTGTTTCTGCAAGGAGAAGTCACATTATTCCTTATGGCTTGTAACACATATTCACTGGCTCCTCCTGTTTTTAGGTCTCTTTCTCCATATAGCAGTGGAGAACTTAATATTTCTTTTTTTAATTCATTGAACGATAGCATAACTTAGACTTGGTCTGGTCAGTCTGTAATACTGAATATAGCCTTTACTACAACTCTTCTACATTGATGTTTTTATCTTTACAGAGCTTTACAATGAAAAGTCTATTAGAATAACTTGATTTGTAAAGAAGTATGTAAAAGGCTCTTAATCATGACTGCCTCTTTTTGTAAAATGCTGTTCTTCATTCAATAAGTGAAAAAGCAATGTCTTTAACAATGTATTGCTTCACAGTTCTGTATTTCTAGAATTTAGGGGTAAATATCGGTGCCTGTCAGGATTCAGTTTTAGGTATGAAGAATCTGTAGCATCTCCTGTGATCTGTGCCTTAAATCAAGAATAGCTAAAAAGTTAAAAGCAAATAGAGTTTGTAACTGTTTAGAGGCTTGTTTTCTAAAGCCTACGGAATATTCTTGTTAGTCCTAGACATGCAACTAAACTACTGCAGTTCTTTCTGTAGTTTAGGAGGATTCAGAAATGTTCTTGCTGTAACTGATTGTAAATCATATGATTAAGGCTATGTTAGTTCAACTGCTTGACTCTTATTTTTATATGCAAAGGAACCATTTTAATCTATTAGCTTTTTTATTGCTTGCAACTCATCTTCATATGATGGTTTATCCTATGCATTTCTTATATGGAAAATGGTAATTGGATAGTTTGGTCCACATCTGATGTTCATGTGGTCACTTGCTTTTCCCATCTGTCCTATTTCTTCAGTCACTGAGTAATCAGCCTGTTTGTAATGTACTGACTCATCATCAAGGTAAAATTTTGCAACAAAGGTGAAGCTTTAAAGCTTTGTCTGCACTTAACTTCAGCTTTAAAACTTCTGGGAAGTCAGTGTTTTCCTGATGGGTTTTAATCTTTAAAGTCATGTCCTTGCTAAAGTAGCTTTCTCTTCCAAGCATGGAAGCCTGCAGCCTGGCTCTAACATAGTTAAGTTATTCCCACGTAGCTTTGATAGTGAGTTCTAAGTGGGTCTGTAACATTAGCTTCTGCAGTAAGTTATTTTGAAGCATTGCTAGCCAAGGAGATGTTCTGTTGTAGCTTGTTGTCAGGCAAGTGATAAATGGATAAAAGTATTGTAGAACAAGGGTATGTGAAAGAGGGAAGAATGTTTTAGCCATAACTGCATAAGGGGGTAAAGTACCTGCTAAATACTACCTTTAGAGTCTTAAACAAAACTAAATTGAGTAACAAGCACAGTTAACAATTTTCTGTCTCTTTATACTAGTAACTTCATCTGGTGTAAGTTACAGCAGGATTATGGGAGTCAATTTAGTGCAGGTTCTTATGTGTGAGTGTCAGCACACTGGCAGCTCAGTGGTGATCAGGTTCTGTGCAGTAGGTAGGAGAGCAGTTTGGCTGATCAGCTAGTAAGTATCTCAGTCAATGGGGCTGAGAGCAATTCAGCTCACTTAAGTGTTTTAAGTGGACCCGAATCATAAATTCTATTACTTCAAGCTTTTTCTGACTGATGTGTGTCACTAAATCATTCAGGCTATATTGCTGACATCCAAATCATGTGCTAGTCAAAAAAGATCGAGACCTTTGCTTAGCCTGTAATAACATGTCAGCTTTATATTTGCTTCCCTTAATTATGGAAAGAAAGATTAATCTCTTGTTCAGTTATGTTACTGCAGAGCACATGTAGTGTGTTTTAACCTCCATGAGACTAACATTAACAATAAACTTATTAGCTGGGAGAATGTCCTCAGTGTTTCTTCCAAACAGCTACCCAAGTATGGTTTTTATAACCGTTAGTGAACATCTATAAGCATCTAAAATGCAAGACTTCTATTTTGCACAAACTTATTGCTGACTATTAAACACTGACAAACAGTGTTTAAAAAAAGCATTTGGAAGTTTTTTATTATTGTTAATATTCCCTACTTTTGATGTTATTTCTCTATTTTTGAGCACAGGCTGTTTGTAGATACCATTCAGCCTGAGTATCACAATATGCTTCTGCCCTCAAAACTAGCTGAGCCTGGAAATATGTGACTTCCATTAATGTTCAAATGTTCATTTGAACATTTGAAATGTTCATTAATGTTCATTTAATGTATTGTGTCTGTGTGGATTGTCAGATGAAGACAATACCTCTGTCCTCAATGTTGTTGCTTTAGTCTTACTGTGTTTGGGGCTTGTATGAACAGTGGGTGGTAAATGGGGTGAAACATCAAGCATGAGAACTAAAATAGTCTTTTCTGCCTTAATTACTAAGATTTTTAGTCTAACTCATTGCTTGGAGCACTTCAACCTGCCTATGCAAATGCCTGGAGCATGGAATTACTACTTCCTTTGTTTTTAACTGCTGTACTTGATAATTCTGAAACCCTTTCGTTTTACAATAGGTGCTAAGACAGAGTGGGAGAAATGGAGGAGCTATTGCACAGAAGTTTTAGGGGTGAGCTCACACAGGAGGTTGTTGTCAGCCTCTGATATGAGTGTATTTGTCACTGTTTGGCAGGTGATCATAGAATCTTAGGGTGAAACAATGAGCAGGCTCTGATACATGGATGGGCTGAGGTACAAATGTGTCATGGAAAGCGAAAAACTTATTAGGTCTGTGTTCTTAAAGTTGGAGCAGGAATAGATTATTGTTTTCTTTGTGCTCTAATGCTTTCCTAACACTGCCTACTGACAGTGATGGTCAGGCTTCTGTATGTAAGCAACTTCTACCTGTAACAGCATGATAGCATGAGCAGTGCTGCTCTCATGGTCTGAAAAGTGAATTGTGAGCGTAACCTTGGCAGCATGTGGATGATGTTACCTGCATTCCAGTTTATATTGTGAGCTGGGCTTTTCCCAGTGGTACGACTTAATGCAGAAGTTACTTCAGTAGTGAAAAGTTCCTCTGCTGTTACACTTCCTAAGCCTCAGGGGGAAGCTGACCCAGAGGATAGCCTCTCAGTCTCTACCAGTTTGGATTACTCCACTTGGGAGGAGAAGCATGATACTGGAAGGAATAACTGTTTTTCTTGTGTGTATTTCTTTGCATTGTGGATTTTTTTGCTATGTTAGTCCTGTGTTAAAAAATCCCCTCTAGATAAAACAGAAGCTTTGGTGCACAGGCAAGTCTGAGGCATTGTCTGTAACACTTGCCTGTGACTTCAGACATCTGTCAAGCAAGTAGTTAGGCTCCTATATTTTTCATCCTTCTGCATGCCTATCAAACTGTTTGTCCCAGTTTCTAAAGGTGGGAGGCCTTTGTGCTTAGTCATCAAACCACTGTTTGATCATTGGTGGTAAGGTTTTTATTTTAAGCACAAAAAGAAAATACCTTTATACAAGGGCAAACACAAGAACAAAGACACCTACTTCAAAATTTTCCACATATGCTTAGCAGATGATGAGGGGGGAAAAAAAGGTAGAAAGAATAGATGGGGCCACAACATGTGGTATTTAAGTTCCCTTGTCTCTGAACAGGGGTGAGCTCAGATCTCTGGTTTATGCCAGTTAAGAGTTGAGGATTTTTAGTACAGACATAACTGAATGTTTGATTTTCTGTTGACTTCTGAAAATCCTCAGTCTGTTCCATTGCCAGTGTTGCAATTATATTGTTAAAGGGAAGTTAAGAACAGGTGTATCTCGTCTTCTGTATACTCATATTCACCTTCTTACTATAAAGAGGAAAAAAAAAACCTATTCTGAATGAAAATCTAATGAAGGTTGTACTGTTATAAGTGATATGTTAGCAAATACTTTCATACCTAATTGAGAATGGTTTTACATTGAATGCCTACCACTTCAACACAAAATACTAAAAGCAAACATGAATGCTGTGCCTGCACTGACTGCAGTTGACTGATTTAATCTTAAAAATGTTATTTGTGGATGAGTACAATGAAACAGATGAATTGAGTGATTCTATTTAAGTTGCTTGGAGTACAATTTATTCATTCTACAACTGGTCAAATGTATGTTAACAGTACTGCTTTTTGTGGCCTTCAGTGTGAAGAATTAGATTAAGGCTGTTCTAAAATTGCACTTCTGCTTTGTGGCAATATACAGTAGTGTAAGATGTTGGGGAAAAGAGGCTTTGGCACTGGTAGCAGGCAGCCTTGAATTTGAGTAGATACTGAGAGCAAAAGCTTGCTTCTGCATGTGTGTGCTCCTAGGTTTTCTCTGTTCTCTATAACGTATTCACCTGCCTCCACAGGAGTTGGGATGCGGGGGGTGGTGGTGTTTGGATTGTAAATGGCTGCAGTTCAAATTATGGCACTAACAAATTTACCCCAATGACTAATAAAGTTAAAATCTATTTTTTTTAAAGGAGTATTATCAGCATCGATCTGGTGTTCTAGGCCTCTCAAGGCCCAGGTTGATTTAATGTATTACTTGAAGGACATGGGAAGCTATTCCTGCAACAAAGAACAGACTTCTTATCAGACTGTACAATATTGTAATGCTGAGTGATGAGGCAGTGTGTACCCTCAACAAACTTGAAGGCGAGACTAAATGGGAGTAGTCGCTGATACTCCAGAGGGTTGTGCTGCCATCCAGAGGGACATTGACAGGCTGGAGAAATGGGCTGACAGGAGCCTCATGGAGTTCAGCAAGGGGAAGTGCAAAATCCTGCAGCTGTGGAGGAATGAACCCAGGCACTAATATATGCAGGGCACCACCCAGCAGGAAAGCAGCTTTGAAGAGAAGGACCTGGCGGATTCTCATGGAGATCAAGTTAACCATGAGCCAGCAATGTGCTCTTGCTGCAAAGAAGGCTAATGGTATCCTGGTCTGCATGAGGAATATTTTTGCCAGCAGGTTGTTGGAGGTGATCCTTCTGTTCTGCTCAATGATGGTGAGGCCATACCTGGAGTGCTGTGTCCAGTTCTGGGCTCCTCAGTACAAGAGACATATGGAGCCACAGGGGGTCCAGTGAAGGGCCACTAAGATGATTAAGGGATTTTCCTCCTGTGAGGAGATGCTGAGAGCTGGCACTGTTTAGCCTAGAGAAGAGGAAGGCTCATGGGAAGTCTTTTCAATGTGTAAACAAAAAAAAGGAGAGTGCAAAGAATAGGTCAGTCTTTTTTAGTGATGCCCAGTAACAGGACTAGAAGCAAAGGGCACAAAAAGAGGTTCCCTCTGGACATCAGGAAACTCTTTCACTGTGAGGGTGACAGATCCCTGGCACAGGTTGCTCAGATTGTGGAGTCTCTCTCCTTGGAGATATTCAAGAGCTGTAAGAACACTGTCTGGGGCAAACAGCTCTACATGACCCTGCTTGAGCAGTGTTGGACCAGATAACCTCAAGAGGTCCTCTTCCAGCCTCAGGGGTTCTGCAGTCTGTCCACTATGTGGACCTGCAGGATTTAGTGGTGATACTGATGGGTGGCATTTACTGTGCTCTGCCTTATGGTGTGAGATGTCCTCTCTGTTTAAACTTGGCTCTAGCCTATGCAAATCTTGAGGGGACAGTGGTTGACAATGAGGTTGGTTCTTTATTGGGTTAATTTAATTCCACAAATCGGGTTTTACTGTTGTAACCCCATTTAACTCATGTTGGACAACTCTTTGCTCTACCACAGCTGTTATTTGTGAGAAAATGATTTATTAGAGATTCTTACTATTATTTATTCACCTCAGTACAGCTAATGTTCAAAAAAGTGCAATGGCCACTTTGTTGAAAAAAGTACACAGTATGTTTAGAAAAGTAGGTAGTTCCATGTTTTGGTGACTACTATTACAAGACTGCTCTATGTCAGAGGATAGTAGTAACTTTTAAATAGTTTGATAGGTGGCAATTTTCAGAAGCTCTTTGTGTAAGTAGAGGGGAGAATATGCCTGTTCTGGGGGGGGAAAAAAACCAAAACACCCAACAAAACCAAACCCAAACATTTAATATTTGCTTTTAATCTAAACAATACAAATTTTTTCCATAGTTTAACAACTTGGTTATACAAGAAGCAAACTTGCATGCTTCTGCAAATGGATGTAAAAAATAGAAAAGTATTTTTAGCTATGGAAGCTGCAGTTATGGGTCTTTTGACTAGCTTTGAGCTGATTCTCACTAGCATGGTGTTCTAGAATGTAATACTAAAACTAACAACTCATGTTGCATTTCCTTGCTGAATACACTGAAGAATAGTCTTCTCTTGACATGAATTGACACTCTAGGAAACTGGGAAGGGGAGGAAGATGCAACTAGGGAGAGTGTGTATTCTAAATTTTTAACTTCTTAAGGGGAAATCATAAAATAGTGGTTTATCAAAAGTGTAGATGAATTCTGTTACAAATGTTCACCTGAAAGATAAGTCCATATAACTGACAAGAGCATAAGCATTGATGTCATTTTTCTCAAGTATATGCAATGTTTAAATGAGTAACACTGTTTAAACTTATTTCTTGGTATGGCACAACTTTCAACATAATCTTGAATTGGTAGTTGCTTTTCTGTTTCACAGCTTTAATACCAAAAGAAGTAGACTTTGTTTTGTAATGCATAATACTGGAGTACTTAAAATTATTTTGTAAGAAATGTGAAGAAGTGATCCTTGGGGGGCTCTGCAAATCCATGACCTTGATGATTTATACTGACAGCTTTCCATGTCTATAACTGTGGAATATAACAAGAAAATGATAAATTAGGGCTGCAGTGCTTGGTTTGAAACAGTTTCACAGATGATGTAGTTTGCATCTATTCTTTCATTAATGTATTTTGCATTGAAATGGTTTTACATTGCCTTAGGTATTAATACAATAGTTGTTGTCAGCTCCAGATTGCTATTTGAATTCAAGGCAGAATAACATATTACTCACACAATGATAGGCAGATTAACTTTTGAGTGATCTTGTGCATCTCATTTAGCATGTCCTTGAAGGATGATTATAATTGGCTCTATAATTTTCCAAAACATTTAATAAGCGTTTGGTTTCTTATGAAACTGTAAAATGATCCTTTTTCCTGCATCCTGAAAGAGGTGTTAAAGCTGTTTGTCTTGTGACAGATTTAATGATCTTTTCATACCTGTTTTTTGTCCAGAGTATGATTTACTATTCTTGCAGTTGACTTATTTTTTTTAACAGCCAAAAAGCTTAAAGCCTTTTATAATCTGTCTAACCTTAAAAGCAGTCATTTGCTACCGACTTTCTTTTAAGTAGACATCAAACAGTTATTGAGAAATCTACAAGTTAATAGCATGCATCGTCATTACTACTTGATCATGTCAATGTCAATTCTTAAATGTAAAAGAAATGTAGTTATTTGATTATGTTCACTTCTCTGTGAAGCAGTAAATAACAGAAATAGCAAGCCAATTTGAGTGTTCTTTGTTTTAACAGTCTGATTGCTACTGCAGTTTTGGAGAATTGTAGATATTAAACTGTTGGATCAATGATAGTTTTGTACTTTATTTAGAGTTGTAGCTTGAAAGGAGATTAACCACCAAACAAAAGATTAATGATCTTCTAAGCCTGATGGAACAATGCAGAAGATGGCAACTGGGCATAGTAGTTATGCTCAGTATTACAGCTGAGTCAGGGTTAACTTTTTTACAGATGATATGTCCAGCGAGCACAAGCTTAGTGTGCATAGTAGAACAGCATACTGTAGTATAGAGGCTGTCATACTCCAGTTTCGGTGTCTTACAAACCTTGATTGCATTGTTTTGTCCACTTAAACATTGATAAATGAGACAGTCTTTGAATCTGTATGGTGGAGAGGGAGCATTAATATGAAAAACGAAGGTGAAAGTATTAGAAAGGTACTGTAGTAATGAGTGTTAAATGGATAAACAGGTACTCTGGGGACTGTTTATGTTCTGCACAACAGATCATGCAGGAAATGCCATACTGAACATACCAGTTCAGTTTGGTCCATTTGTTCCATCTTTGAGAATTTTTTATAAATGTTTTTTATAATGTACATCCTCTTTTAGCAACTGAAGATTGGAAACTAAAACTTCCCATGAAAGAATTGAAATTTTACTAGTTAGCGTGTTGAGTGATTTTCCAAGGTGTATAGGATGTGCTCTTCCAAAAAAAAAAAACCCAAAAAAACCAAAACCAAACAAAAACAAAGCAAAAGATCCCCAAAACTGTCAATGAGATGGTGTGCCATCTTCAGATGTGTTTAGAAGGCTTTATCCTTCACTCTTCACAATTTAGGGAGGATGTGTGAACCATTTTTGCTCTTTGCCATGCTTAATGGTGTTCTGGAAATAAGATTCTTGAATTCCAGTTTTTATCTTTAGAACGGTAGTATGTGTAGAGAGCTGGAGATGGAAGCAGATTTCTTTAATATGCAAAAGGAGAAAGCAGATGACTATTACTTGTAGAGTCAGATTACTTTTCAGTAAAACTATGCAGTCTAGGTGCAAAAGAGAAGAAAGGTGCCGTTTCAAGAAAAAAGGCAGAGTACTAATTCCTCTTACAGGCAATGCTTCTGAGTTTGTGTATTGGTGTGACACATGAGTGTACCACATCTGAGGCTACTTAATTGTAGTAGCTTACCTTACAACAAGCTATGCTGACAAGGGTGCACTGTATCCTTATGAAACAGTGCTCCATATAGGCAACTGAGCTTTATCAATTGCTGTGAGGGATAAAAGATAGCGTAGTGTGACTTCCTGTGTGCTTATTGTAATTCAGAAAGCTAATTAGGCTATGAATATAGAAAAAAATCTCTTCTATAGCAAAATTGTATTGAAATGGAGGATTTCTTTTGTGGGACATTCATATTGAAACAAACTAGCTTGCCTTTGACTTGTACATCTTTATTGCATATCCTAAACTAGAGTTTAGTTGTTTTTAAACTTGAATAGATGCATTTTTGATCAGGGTCTAGTTGCTAGAATTGAACATTTTGTTTTTCATGGTCACACTTTCAGATGAAGTCTTGAAACAAGCTGTTATGAGAAAATAGGGATTTGAATATTTGTATAAAGTTATGAGCATTTATTCTTATGCCTCCTATATAGTGATATAATAATAAATAGAGTACTGTCATTTTTTTATTCAGCTGTTTCATATGACTTCACTAGAGGGCAGTGCTAGGCAAGAAATGTTTATCAGGATTCATTTCTACACTTTTTGCCCAAGACTATATATATACCTTTTAAAACACCTCAATGATAGCATTTAAAAGCCATATCCACTTGATATATGGCCCTGTAAAAATAAATGGAATAGGGAGTCTTTCTCACGTGCTATACAATACTTCCTGATAATTTCTTGAAATCACAAGCTTAATTCTTAAAAAAATCTTTAACTAGAAAAAGTTGGTAAACTACCTTCAGTTACACTGCTGGTTGTATACTAAACTGATCACAAAAAACTTGCCTCTTCTGTTGTATTTCTAACAAGGAGAAATTATCCTGTTTGGGCTGCAAGTTAATCATTAGGCTGTATCTTATTAGTTGAGCATAGCAGATTTAGAAAAGTAAAACATAATCAATTTCTAACTAAACAATGATGCCTGATGGTTTCAGGCTTTTTGCAGTAGATCTTCAAAGTTAGTTTTAACTCATTTAAGTCTTTCCTAAAGGCATTTCCAATATTCATTTCCATGTGTTTTTTCTGTGCTCGAGTGATCTGTATGCTTATGACTGATCTAGTTGCTTATTAGGTGTTCCCATGTTAGTAATGCACCTTTTTCAGTTGAAATCTTGGGTAGCTCGTGCAATTTAAAAATGTTAAATTAGCAGCTATGGTTCCCAATGGAAAGCCTTTCTGGATCTTTTTAATACTCAAAGGTTTATCCCTGAAGCAGTTGCTTGCTGCAACTTTTGTAAAACATAACCGTAGAACTTGTCTCAACTCCACCTGTTCTATAACTTGTGTTTATGAGTAACTACTAACGTACTGGGCAACTAATAAGAAAGCCTATTCCCTTATCTAGCCATGGGTTATGTGAGTTTGGCGAGTCTAAAATATTGCTAGATGCTGAGTCTCCAAGAGACCAGAGGATCAGAACAACAGCTCTTCCTTCTAAATCTTAGCTGTGAAATGACAGGGGAGTAGCTGGTTCTGTTGTGGACAGTATGGGAAGGAAAGGGTCACAGGAAAAGTGAAGAATAAGCAAACTGGAAGCAATGCTAATGTAATCTCTACTGAGGTATTTTAGTGCTCTGTCTGGAGTACAGAGTATATTAGGGCTCAATGGCATGCTGAGAGAACAGCTACAGTATGCTTCTCACTGTTCTTCAGTGCCTACTGATACTGCACAAACAGTATTGAACTAATTGTTGGCTTCATGTGAGTTACAGGCTCCTGCTTTACTGATGACAAATTTCTTTACAGATTCTTCTCAGGCCTAGCTACCAATTTTGTGAATAACAAGTAAGAAGTGTTAAGAGCTTTGTTTAGACTGGTGGGTTTTTTATAGGCTAGGTAAGCTGGGTTTTTTGTTGCTTTGCTTAAGTTGTTCTGTTATTTTTTCCTTTCCTCCTTTAGAGTAGAAGGCTACCTACTTCAAGAAATCTATGAAGTATAAATATGAACTTCATCCATCCAGAGATATTATCTTTATTGTTTGTGGGCAAACTCTCAAATCAGAATGAGGCAGCTGCTCAAGGATAATGCCCTCTAACTTGTACTTTTTAGGTAGTGATCTCTTAGGGTTTGCTTTTTAGCCCTTAAGCTAACTGATAGGGGGTTATGTATTATATGGGTCACTTGTGGAGGTTCAAGAAAGGGTAATCTTCCATAAAATAAGTTGGTTTAACTATAAACTTAATTTTTTTTTTTCCCTGCTGTAAAATGGGGTCTTGGTGAAGCTGATCAGACATTCAATAACAGTGGTGATAGGTCTTTAAAGTCTCAGGCTGCTAACTTAGCAGCATGTATTATTAGATACCAGCCTGAACAGTTAGTGTTAGTACTAGATTCAGTTCATCTTGAAGAACCTATGTGGAAAAAACAGCCATGTATGCTGTAATTGCCTGTTACGTGTGGATGACTTTTTACTCTTTAGTGCATTTCCTCTTATCTGACATAATGTTTCTCGGCAAAGGTTGTCTAAACATAAGTCCTGGAAACCATTGTTTCACTGGTGTAAATATGGTAAGGCTTAATTACTTGTTTTATCAAAATTAATGTATAAAAACTAACTTGCTATGAGTACTTTAATGGCTCTTCTGATTTGTTTTCATTCATATTCCAAACTTTGAACAACCAGTTTGTTTCAGGACTGAGCCCTCTGTTATGGCTTTATTGTACAGCTTTGGTTTTCCTGTGCTATCTTTTAAATATTGCTTGCTTGTTGAATTGCAGATGCCCAAAATAATAGCCCATTAATAACTTACACTTGCACTAACACAGAGGATTAAAACTTTGTTCAGAGGAGCCTTGAATTTCTACATCAGCCTTAAGGCAAATGCAACCCTGAAACTAAGCTGATACAGCTTCTGTTCAGACCTGTGACACATCACATGAGATGACTCATCTTTCTGTCCTTCATTCTATATATTGATGTCTTGAAGGACCAGTGTGGCTTTTTCCCCCACTGATGATGGGAGGCTTACTTGCATAATCATCTCACTATTATTGTCTTTTGTATCCAAGGAAGGAACTTAGGCTGCCTTTATCACTAGAGCAAGCTTGATGCTCAAGTATAATTCACATCTGCAAAACACTAAAACAATACATCACTTGGTTGCAGTTTGCTTTATAGAAACTTAGATTTAGAACTTTAAATTTTATTCCTTAAGCATTTCTGTTGGGCAAAAAAGTGCTATCTGTTAGTTGATGGTAGCTGTTTGAAGCAAACAGGTGGAAGTCTCTGCTTATGGTGAAATCTTAATTGCTTCTAAGCTTAGGACTGTAAAATTGTGTAGGCCTATTGTCATGGCAATCTCCTTACTGTATTTGCTTCTACATACTGAATGCCTTTGGCTCTGGCTGGAAATGTTTTAGGTACCACAGAGGGACCTCGGTTAGATTTGCACTCTGCATTTTAGTTATGAAGATGGATAGTATTTATACTTCCACCTAAATTCTGGAGTTATGCTATTAGCAGCCAGACCTGAGTGAGCTCTTCAGGGTCAATATGGGCCAAATACTATTCAGTCTTCAAAAATGATCTGGATGATGGGGTTGAGTGTATAGTCATCAAGTTTGATATCAAACTGTGAGAGGTAGATACAACAGAATGTAAAAGCCACTGTAGAGACATTTTTCAGGTGGGAAGATTGGGCCAACAAGAATGACATCAGGTTTAGCAGATGTTAAGGCCTTCTCTTGGAATGGATTAATTCCAAGCAACAGTTCATGCTGGGGTCTGACCCAGCTGGTGGATGGCTCTGCTGAAAAGGACCTGGAAGTCCTAGTGAACACCAAGCTGAACATGAGGCAGCAACCTGCCCTGCAGCAGAAGGGCAAACAGTGTCCCTGGGCTGCATCAGCAAGAGCATAGCCACTGGATCAAAGGACATGATTATTCATCTGTACTTTGCACTTCCAAAGCCACACCTGGGAATACTGTGTCTTGTTTTGGTCCCCCAGTTTAAGAAACTGGAAAACCGCAGAGGCTCCAGTGGAGACTTGTGAAAGTGATTAGAGAGCTGGAGAGCACAACCCATAAAGAAAGGTAGAAGGAATTCTTTCTTTGGCCTAGAAAAGAGGAGGACTGGGGGGAGACTGCTTTTTAACTCCTGTAGATAGCAAAGCAGATTGATCTTTTTAAAGGAGATACTCTAAAGGGAGAACTGAGCCACACCTACGGACAGAGTTGTAAAGTCCAGCCTAAGTTAAATTCTTTTCCGTACCTAAAATACTTAACTTTGTAGGTAGGCCTTTCTGTGGTTGTATAGCTGTGTTCAAACCAGAACTTCTAGACTGTCTTAGAGAGCATGAAGTTTTGTTGCAATCACTAGCCTGTGATAAGAGGTGTCTGTCCCTTTTATAGCTTTTTACAGCAAAAAACTGTAACTTAGGGACTGAAATTGACAGTTACCTTCTGTAGCTTTTCTCCTACCCTTACTTAAATGCTTTAAAGTGTAATGCTTTAAAAACAGGTACCACTGTTTCCTTGGGTTTGAAGCCTGTTGAGAGACACACCTGCTGTCTGCTTGTTGAACTTAACTGACACTGTTCTGACAATTTACTGGTAATTGTCACTCTAAACATAAGAAACCGAATTCCACAGTAAGTGAACAAGGCTGTCAGACTGCTAAACTTCTGTTTCGTGCTTTTGTAGCTTACTACTGGGGGGAATGTTTCTTAATACCATTGGAATACTGTTGGTTGCGAAGTGAAACTGAAGTTTGTGGGCTCAGTGTCAGATATTTTTATTGAAATGCTTATTAATTTAAATAGTTAATGTGTTTTTGAGCTACAATACTAGTAAATAAGACTCCTTTGTTAAAGGGGCTTAGAAATGGGTGTTGGTGGCAGGGTATACAGCGTGTTGAAAAATACACCAAAATAAATGGACAGTGTCTTGCTTTGAGTACAACACATGAGTCATTAGTATGTCTAAGGTTCTTAAGCAGGTCAAATCAAGTCTTCTATACAGACAGCTCATGTGATCTGACAGCATGTATGGTGATATAACACACTAGCATTTGTGTTAAATCTATTCACAGTATGAAATATAGAGCTGTGCTTGGAGGAGGGGGAGGCATTCCCGTGGAAATCTATAATGCTTATTTCTGAAGTTAGTGAATGTTCAGAAAATGAGCACTCTAGTACTAAACTGCATGTGTTAAATGTGATCAAAAGAAAGAAAAGAAAATCCTTTCTGCTGAGCTCTGCACCAAGAACAACCTGCCACCAACAGCCTCCCACTCACAGTAAAACAAATAAGCCGATGGCTGGTGTCTCTAAACTACTTGGAGAACCTTCTGACTGTGGCCTTTATCCGTAAGGCTTATAGGGTAGCAGGGAGGAAATAGTGGCATTTTCTTGTTTATCTCACCTTAAGTATCTATTTCTCTTTATGTTAGCAGAAAGCTTACAGACTTTGCATTGGAAAAATCTGGGTATAGTGTTGATATAGAAGCTGGCAAACCCTTTGAATGGTATAGGATTTAATAACTAGGAGTAAATGCCAACAAAACTTATGATTGTGAATGGGTATCTAAGCAGTCTTTGTATGTAACTGAGTTTACATGTTTACCTAACTTCTGCTGTGTCTTTACTGCAGAATTTTAGTAAATCATATGCTTACTTTTAAAATGAAATTATGTAGAAAGCTGAAGACTACTGGCTACAAAGAAATTGTGTATACTTTACTGTAGGAACTTTTAGAAGCAACTTCAATATCTAGAGGTTACTGTATTACACCACAATATTTTGATTATGATCTAAAGTGGAAAGTTAAGGTTTTGGGATGCTAAGTCATTTGACAAAAAACCCACAAGGGCTAGCTTGATAAATCTTCAGTGGGCTATGTTTAAGTACTGTTGAAACAATGCAGGATGCTGGAATCTGCATAGCATGCTTGTTAGATTTTGCTCAAACCATGAAAAGAATTTTTTGCCTTAGTCTGCAGAAGGTGGAGGGGAGGGTGGAAATAGCAGTGATACTTTAAGGCTGCTGTATTTTATACCTGTATCAGATGAAAACATATGGCAGAAAACTTGAGTGTGTATGTTTCCTTTTTACTTTAGGCTTATGGTATGTCAGCTCTGCCTTTAAACTTGATTAAGGGAACTACCAGTGCAGCTTATGAACGTTTAGAGAACACTGAAGATATTGAAGAAGTGGAGCAACGTTTATTAAGGATTAAATCAAAGGTATGGTCTTCACTGTTCTCACTTGCTTAATGACTTTTTTCTTGCTTACTAGTTTATGGTCATGCTGCAGAGAGCTTTTGTTGCAGAAAGAATAGCAAGTCAGAAGTGACTAGCTTGTAGTTATTTCAATTATTTGGAAACAAATGTGGTCACTTCTGTAGTAAAGATCAGGTTTTCTTTATCAGACCTGAAGCAGTAGTTATTTCTCTCTAGCTAATAATAGCGCTGATGAACTAACCTCAAACTTCTCCAGTCCTTCTTGGATATATGCAAGAGATACTTTGTAGAAGTTAAGAATATTAACCTCACTGAGTCTGCTACCAGATATGGCATCCAATTTGTTGATACTTACTCAATGTAGTTATCAACACTGGATACTTGCCACATGGAGCTGTCACGAGTTACATTCATCAAACTATTAACCATCTTTATGAATAAATAACAGCCCTAGATACTCTTGCTTCCCAGTTAATGTACCTTGCTGTTATAAATTTCTTTATGAAAAGCATATATGGAAATCTGTGTTCTGAATCCTAAACATCCCTATGATGTTAACACCATTTATAAGCCCATGATGGCTTTGCAGCTCACTGAAATGCTGTGCCTAATGTAAGCAGGATATTTAACAACCGAAGAGTGCAAACTGGAGGAGGATAAGATTTCTGCTTTACATACAAGATGCTAGGGATGCCTTTTCCCAACCTATTTCAGATAATGATTTGTGTTTTCTCAGCCCTGGGTGGGGGGACGGGGCGTTAAGATGCATCACTTTAGTCATGGCGGTCCGTCTGTGCTGTTGTGTGCCCTGTGATAGTAGACCTCAGCAGTGTTGAAATGGTTCCAGCAGTCCTCCCTTGATACTTGGCTAGCTCCACACAGTGTGGGCCCCTTCAGTGTTCTAGAAATCTTGTTGCATAATGAAACCTAAAAAGTAGTCTCCCCCAGTTTAAGTTGCAAAGTTTAGGCTTTTTTAGAGTACTACTATGACAAAGGTATCTGTATTACTGAAATCAGTATGAAAAAAAATCCCTGAAAAATGGACTATTACGTATTACAGAAGACTACGTTGGATTATGAGAGTTTACAAGCAACTACACTTGTTGTTTGATCTAGGTAACAAACAGGATCAAAAAGTACAAAGTCTTCCCATTATATCTATATTTTAATGTGACCATTAGTATAAACTAATTTTCTTTAGTTCATGGTCAGGATTCTACCTCAGTGTGTAATTGAAATCTTAGTTCTTGAGTTACATTTGCATGAAGTGATGAAGAAAAGTGAGTGTTACTGAGGGTAATGTACAGTGAAAACTAGAAGTATGAAAGTATGCTACTTAATCTAATGAAAAGATTCAGTATGTAGTGTGGTCTTCTGCTATTAGTACACCTGGTAGCTTTATTTCATTAGTCTTAAATAATCAAAGCTTGGACTTGCAGCTTGGGAGCTTGGACTGTTTTCAGAAAGTCTTTTTTAACTCACTGAGATATGGAGAATATGTGTTCCTGTTAAAAGTACATTGTGATCTCCAATTTTTTACATATGCCTAGAATGTAATCCTAGTTTTGTGACCTTTCTGAGAAATTTATCTAAAATAGATTTGCTTTAACTTCACTGGGTGTGAAGTGTATCACTATTTGCAGGAAGGCTTATTTAAAATACAAGGGGAAAAAACTGAATAGGGAATTTCAAAATTATAAATGCATAGTGGGAGATATACTAAAACTACAAGAATCTTTTTTTATCTAAGGATACAGTAGCATCAATGTTAAAAACAATTCTGGTTCAGTTACCTAATGCCTATTTTGTTGCTTTTGCTGACAGCATATAACAGACTTAAGGATGTGCGACTGGATTTCCAACAGAGTGCAATGGTACCTTCTCAGTATTTAGAGGTTCAGAATTAAAGTACATTCTTAAACATAATTATCAAACTAACAACTATCTGGTACATTCAACTAATTCTTAGGGTAATGGTGCCACCTGTTTAGATTTAGGTAAGGTTATTTTTTGGTGCAGCAAGTCATCTTGCTCTTACAAGTACAAGAAACATAGCTGAGTATCTGTAGTGGAATGCTGGAAAGAAACTACAGATGCCAGGCTTAATATATTGGCTTAGTCATGGAATTCAATTGGAAGGTAGCTCTGAAAGTCATCAGGTTCAGCCCTCTACACAAAGCAAGGACTCCTTTCAGGTTAGGTCAGGTAATTCAGATCACATCTGGGCATTTAAGTGTTTCTAGACGTGGAGACTACACGCCCTGTTAAAATTTTTGGCCATATTCATTGTGAAGAGTGTTTTGTACCACCTCACTGCAACTTCTGACTCTTGCGCTTCATCTTCTTGCTATGCATAGAAACAGTGGGAGTTATATACTACGAAGTCTTTAGAGTTGTTGTAACTCATTAAACTAGATGTCAAATCTATTTTCTTGATTCAGTGTCCCTTGATCTCTTGCACTGTTTTTTGGTACCCAGTGCAGAGATGGTCGGCCTTTGTCATCAAGGGATAGACGGACTGTACAACAACTGGAAGAGAGACTAAGGACACTTCGAAGAAGAGAGAGGCATCTGGAGTCTATTGAGAAAAGCTGGTGGACAAAATTCTGTGAAGCTATCCGGCCTCTAAAGGTAAAAGTTTTTTTCTTACTTTTTGACATGCAAATTGGAGTAACTTCCACTTTTCTTCTTCAAATATAAATGGTAGGTCAAGTTTATCAATTAACACCCTGAATATCAACTACTTATTTTTTTTAATTATTATTGTACTACACAGTGACAGCCCTATAGCAAGATCTGAGCTCTTGGGAAACCTTTTATTTTGCCTAAAATGATGAAGATTGAAAGGGAGCAAGTCCTAGCTGATCTGCTATAGTGTCATTGCCAGGGAAAATCTGAATATCTTACCTTCTCAGGTATGTGAAAATGGGAAGAAGAGAAGAAAGAATTCTATAGCTGTCAGGTAGCTTAAGTTAATCTAAATTACATGTAGCCAGCAGAAGTGAGAGATACTTTGATGACAATATATGCATTTGGAATGAGCATCTTGCCAAGTAATTACTTGATCAATAGTAAGCTAGCTGTGTGGAACTTACATCTTGATACTTAAGCAGTGCGAAGGAAACTGTTACTGGGGCAAAGCTTTGATCTTGGTCTCTTTTTTGATCTTAGGACTTTGATTTTAGTAGATACCTGGTTTTAAGAGCCAGTACTTTTATGGAACATTACTGCCATATAAAGTATTTTTTGCCAACTAGATGTAGGAAGAAATTTTAGCATTACTTTGAACTGTAGCCTGCACTTTGAAAAGCTGGAGGAGGAGGAGTATAAGTAATTTCCTCTAACATCATTGCTACTGTTAATGCTGAGTACCAATGGACATGGGTTGAGATTGGAGTTGAACAAAAGCTTTCAGTGTGAAATTGTTAGTGGAGTTATCTTTCTGTGATACATCAGAAATCTAGACTTAGCCTTTCATTTAAAGAGCAAATATCCCTAACTATTCACTTTAACAGTTTGGATGCTTCCTTTGATTCAAAACAGCTTCTTTAGTTTCTTTAACTTCTCACATTAACCTTAACTTTGATAAATGCGTTGGCTGTATCTATTTTGTGTAGAACTTTAACAGTTCATTGTGTTCTTATAGGATAGTGTACAATAGCATTAGTTACTTACAGATTATCACTTATGGTCAAGATGGTATTCCAGTGTCTCTTTGTTCTTGTGGTTTGAATGCTTTTTATTCTGTGACAGTTACTGTGAATTTGTGACTCTAAAATCACAGACTGAAAGGGAGTTGCAGGTGGATAATTTTTTCCTGACAGATTTCACTTAGAATAGGGTTGTGCTATGAAGCATGTTACAGAACTTGTTTACTTTGATTTCTTCCTTGAGCTGTCCTGTGAAGGTGATAATATCTGTCAATTAATAACACCTTAACTCTTACAGGGCTGTTTTACTTTAATAGCATTTGAGTTATCTTTGTACATATGTAACTTGTCAATCCTTCAACTAGTGGCTTTCATGAAAAAGAAATCTTTTAATATCCATTTACAATACTTCTGATAATGCAGAAAATATTTTGGAGCTTTGCTTACTGCTTTTGCAACACTTCTGTCTTTAGTACAACTTGTATATTGTTCCTCAAGAATGTGTCTGTTTCTCAGACTTCAAGAGAAATTCCGTTTTTTGTGAGGCAAGTACTAGATATGGAAAACATTATTTCTGCTTTGTGTTTGGGATGGTCAGGTTTGTGAGAGTTGCAGACTCTTACTGGGACTAGCAGAACAGATTAATATGTTCAGGAATACTGTTAAATATCTATTAGCTTGTGATTTGTTGTTAAAGTCAACTTTTTCTCTGAAGAGTAAGCTTTCTTTTACATAGAATAAAGTAAACTTTGAGAACACTTGTTTTACTCAAAGATAAAGCTTTTAATTTAGTCCAAAGCAGCACCTCGAAGATCTCAACTAAATGAGTAACGGTCAGCATGGGGTTGTCAAATAATGTCAAACTAGTCTAACTTCTTTCTACCAAATGTGGTGTTTCCTTTCAAGAACAAATCTGTTACTTCTCCTTTCTTTATTATGGCTTCTTGCGCTTTCATCCAATACTATATTGGTATAAAAACCATTAAGGGAAAAAAAACTGTAGAGCAGATAGTTGTTTGCTCAATATATGAACAAGACTATAGGTTGTGAAACATGGAAGTCTACTCCGCAATGGTAAGTTTGGAGTACTGCATCAGTTTTTCTTGTGGTACTTCAAAACAATTGTGAACCAACTGAAGAGATACCTAAGGTGAGTAATATAAGAAAATGATGTGTTCTGTTTTGAAGATTGAGACCTGTGTGAACAGACCATGTTCGTGTTGCTTAGCTTAAGCGGGGACTTAAAGGCATTGACATCAGTCCAAGTACATGGAAGGTACTACAAAGAGAACAGTGTTCTCCTGATAAATTGATAGTGGTACACTTGAACTCTAGCAAGGGAGAGAGAAACTGTTCTCCTATCTAATCTTAATGATGACTTTGTATAGATGTGTCAGTCTTTCCACCTGCTGCTGAAGGCCTTTAGAGAAGCATAGGTACAGTTAACATTGTCTTGAGGGTGGAGGACTAGGTTATTCATCTTTTTTTCAATGGGCTTTATATTCCCCCTCTCTCCTTCCTCTGGAGAGAGCTGAAAGAGGAGAAACCATAGGCAATTGCTTGGATAACAGCCATGCTGGCAGAGTGTTAGTGCAGACTGTAGGTGCTGTCAGGAGTCAGTTTAGCTGCCTCAAAGGTGGTGTGGCTTCCTTCCTGCACTCACAGCTGCCTCTTCTGCATCAGGGAGGTTGGCAGCATGACAGGCAAGAGGTGTGAATATTTCATGTCCTAAGTTTACATAGTGATAACTTACTGTTAAGTGTTCTGCTTCATCTAACAATCATTTTTTAACCCATGTTTGCCGGGTTACCTGACACTTTCTGGAAAGTAGGTTATGTCATGTAATAATGTGGGGGGTTGACCTGGCTGCTAAATGCCCACCTAGCTGTTCTCTCATTCCCTGTCAACAGGATGGGGGAGGAAATAAGATCAGAAAAAGTGTCGATGTTGAGATAGACAGGGCAATCACTTACCAGTTACCATCATGGGCAAAACAGACTTGAATTAAAATTTATTTGAATGGTAAAAAATTTAAAATGCCTTCCTGCCCCTTCCCCCGCACTCTCTCCCAGGTTCAACTTCACTCCTTTAGTCCTGACTCTGGAGTGGCACAGTGGGGATCAGTGCATAAAACTCCTCTGCTGCTGCTTTCTGCTCACACTTTTTTGCTGTTCCAGCATGAGTCTGCTCCATGGACTGTAGTTTCTGTCAGAAGAACCCGCTTCAGCGTGTTGGATCTGTATAGGTTGCAGCTTCCTTTAGAAAATATCCACTTGTTCTGCTGTGGGGCCCTCCATGGACTGAGTGTAGTTATCTGCTCCAGCATGGTCCTCTGAATGGGCTGGTGGGAGATATATGCTCCATTGCCTGGAGCAGCACCTCCTTCTCCTCTGAGCTTGAAGTCTGCAGGGTGCTCTCTAGCTTTTTTCCTCTCGCTCCTCTCTACTGTCTGGTATTTTGCCCTTCCTTAGATATGTTTTCCCAGAGGGGCCACCAGCTTGGCTGCTGGTCTCAGCTTTGGCCAGCAGTAGGTCAGTTGGAGCCAGCTGGCCTCTCCTCAGAGAGGACACCCCTGTAGCCCCCCCGCTACCAAAACCTTGCTATGTAAACCCAATACAAATAGTAAGTCTTTCCCATGAGGAATCCAGCTTTTGCTTCTCAGTCAGCATAACTGTTCAATAATGTGCCACCAGTTTTCTTTAACCTATTAATGGATACTAGCCCTGAGAGGATGACTGCCTTTATAAATTTGTGTTGCTTCAGTGTTAGTTCAAAGTCATGGAACAGCTGTCCTAAGCAGATTCACAGGTTTTTTTTTTGTTGGTACGTGAGTCCCACTGTAGGAAACAATTGGGCAGGTGCATATTCTTTTAGCTTTTGGAGGGGCAAATATCATTGATTTTTTTGGAAGCTCACTTTGAAGTTTTTTTTAAAGTACCATCTAAGTGTGTGGATCACGTGATCATTCCTGGTCAGAATAAAGTAAGTCCTAAATTCTGTGATTATCTCAGTAACACTTTGGAATTATCCATAGATGAAACAACTTAACTTGACTGAGATCTGGGAGCAGGGGTAGAGGGCAAAGAGCTCTCTGAATAACTCAAATGATGATGGGTCGGGGAAGGTTTAGGAAGTTGAAGGGAGGGTACCAGAGAAAATGATGTAAGCAGAACATGAATAATGCCAGACTTACCAATTTGTGCCTTGATTATTGGCAATAGCAATGGAAAAACAATCAATTGAATATTTCTAAATTATTTGGCCTGACTTAAACTGAAATAGAGTTCAACTTTCCACTATGACCTAGAAGTAGCATGCTTCCACTTTTTACTACTGAGAAATGCCTATATTGACACTTTTGTCCTGGCTTTTGCTTAGCCATGTCTTTAATCCCATATGTTCAAATGTAAAACAAAGCTTTAGTAAACTGGTGCTTGCTGTCTTCTGCTTTAGCTGTTTCCTTACTTGCCTGTGTAGAGGCTTTCTATTTAGGTGCTAAAGGAACTCATTTCAGGCAGGGGTGTAATTTGTATTGGTAGGTATTATTTCAACTTACTGTTTTTGTAGTATCAGCAGTCTTGCATACAAATGTGGTTCACTGGTTTTTTGAAAGTTACTTGTATGCATAATAGCTTGTACAACAGACTGTAGATTAGAAGACCCAAGCAGACACTTAGAGGTGATCAAAGTGATGTAAATGTAAGGCAGCAGCTCTGAAACCTATTCTGTAGCAAATGATTGAGTACAGGTGGATATGGAGTCTGTGTTTTGTAGCTGAAGGATATGAGGAAGTGGCCTGGCAATGGAGCAGTTCAAACCAATTGTAGTGGAGGAGGTGACATAGCTTGAGATACGGTTGCATTGAGGTCCTGCTTTCAAAAGGACTAGGGAGTAGGAAATAAGATTATCTTGCATTGAAAGTTAGACTTCCGTTAATACAAATCAAGAGTTGCTTTTTTTTTTTTCGGTAATGACCTTACTAAATTCCTCTGTGGGTTGTTTGGCTGAAACCCAGGCTTTTTGGTTTTTGCATGTTCTAGTACTAAAAGCTTTTCACCATCAGTTGATAAATAGTCCTGCTAGGAGAACAAGAGCTTTTGATTAAGCGCTGTCCTTTTGCTCTGAGGTTGAACATGTACTCATGTTCTAAGGGGCTTGGATTCCTTCTTGCTTATGCTGTGACACAAAGCAAAATTGTTTTGTAAATGTTCATGGCTAAGTGTATTGAGAATCTTTGAAGATATTATAATTGGTTTAAAGCTAGTAAATAGCAGTACAGTAGTGTCCCAGTAAGATTGTGGATGACAGATTTGTCCTTTGGTAGAAGTGACAAGTAAAAGGCAACAGTGAGTATACAGCTCTGGCTGCAATGTTTTTCTAGCCTATCTTAGGCTTGATGTGGGAGGAGGAAGGATAGGAAGTACTTATTCTGTTACCCAGATACCAAATGATACCCAGTTGGAGGTGTGCTTTTAATTTAGGTCAGGTTGATACTACTTGATAAGGCTCAGCTGGACTGTGTAAGTTGCAGGCTCAACTGCTGGTCTGAGTGTTGGTATTCTCCTAATCATTGGCCAAGTGATGGTTAATGGTCTAGAAATGAGGTGTCCATTGGCCTGTAATCAGTTGAGGTACAAGGAAAATTGAGGTAACAAAACAAGAATCCTTTCTGTGAAAGACCTGAGTCAACTCATGCTCTGAAATAGTGTAAATGTAGGTTGATGTTAATTGCAAATCATTTATGGTTCAGTAGTCTTAATAGCACTGTGGAAATACAGGATGAACTAAGATAGAACGAAGGTCTCTAATATTAGCATTTTCAATCTCATATTTAATGGGACTGGAGTTGAGGTTGAATCAGGACAAGGAGTGCTTTTTCAACCACTTACCTACGTCGAAGAGTATTATGTACCACTTCAGAAGACAGACATATTCCAGAGGAGATATAGATACCTTTCTACTGGCCATAGTAGTGAAGTAATGCAAGCTTCAGACTCTTGGTCTTAATTGTTTTTAAATGTCTGTTTCCTGTACGGCTAGTATCTAGTGGGAGTTAGCTGTGGTGAGGTAAAATCTTAGTACACTTAAATATGTGGAAATGCACAAATTAATAAATACTTTAATACTAATCTGTAAATCTATACCTAACAAGGCCTACATAATTTGAGTTGTTTCATAAGCGATGTTCTAATATTTGAGTTTGCAGACAGAAGCTTATCTTCAGTATTTAATGAACAATAATAGCATTATAACTCTGAACATCATTAATGAGCAGCTGTAATAAAGTTCTTAACCTTTTCAAGATGTCTATGTGCAAAGTTTTAAGGTTAATAAAATAATTTAAGAGTAGCTATGGAAAAATATAGTGATCCTGTTGGAGCTGTACCTGAATGGGTTTGCTATAGAGGCTCACTTTTGTGCACCATCCCCTAACCCGCCCCACACACCAAAGAAAGGTTTGTAAGGGAGAAAACCTACCAAAGAAGTGGAGAACGATTTACTGAACTAGCTTGTAGCCTAGGAAAAAACAGTAGGAGGTATTCTTGTTGAGGACAGTTTAGGGAATGAAGTTGCTGGCTTGACTGCTGTAATTGGTAGGCATATAAAAACACTTTCCTGTGTTTTAATTAAGATCTTAAGGAACAACCTTATTTCTCTGAATCTACTTGTTTCAGACCGTTCATAGAAGAATGGAAAGAAATCTCTAAAGTTTAAAAAGTAAGAAGGAAATTGGGGAAAAAAGAATGTACAAGTATCAGAATGCTACTTTCAGTTCGGTAAACTTATTGCTAAGTTGCCTGAATTATTTGTGTTTAAAATAAGCTTTTCATACTTTGACTGTATTCAGGGACTAAATATTCTAGTTTAATCTGTTTGCTTATTTTAATCTAGCCCTTAAAAACTGAAAAATCTGAATGCAGAAACTCATCTTAACTGCTGGTATCTCATTTACTCCTGGCCACCTTGGTTTAGCCAAAAAATTCTATTCTTATTTTGTACACCAGGCAGTTCCATATTAGCGTGCAAAAGCTTACAAAAAAAAAAAAAGCCTGCTGTTGCTGATTTTAAAAAAACAGCAGCAGTAGTATCTGATTTAAATGTAGTGATCCTTAAAAATTTTTACCTGTACTTATCTATGCTTATGACTTGCTGGCTAAAAAAACAGAGCTGTTATACTTTTTTTTGGTTTCAAATTCTTGGATAAGGTGTGCACTGCAAAGGGAGATTGTGGGGCAAATGACTCTCCTAGAGCAGCTAAAGCGGTATGGAAGCTCTTTTAGAACCTGCTCCAGAAGAGACCTTTACCTGGTGGTTGTGATATGGTTATAGTAATCTCATCTTATTTTAATCACTTGTGGATATATACTGGTTTTGAGTAATATTATTTAAGTACCACTTGAGTTTCAAGAAAATCTAGGTATTTTTGCTACTACTTTAGTGCTTGTAATCATCCTTTTTCTAGTTCATTCTTAAATCTTCACATCATTTCAAAGTTAAATTTCTAGGTGACTTAAACCTTTGAGTCAAAATACTTTGTAAAGTTGATGACTTCTATAACTTGAACCTTGAAAAATGCTTTGAAATACTCAATACTGATGAGCAAATGAGAGGACTTGCAGGCAGAAGCAAAAAAAAAAAAGTAGACCTGGTGTCTGGGCTTGGTTACTGAGTTTTACATCGCTCCCTCCAAATGACAGAAGGAAGCTGTCATTCAGGAAAGGTGAGATGTTCCTTGTAAGCTGTGCCAAGGTTACCTCCTGTTGGAAGGTGAGCACACAGGTATAGTACTCTAGTGTTCCTTAAAGTCAAATGCATGTATACAGTTAGGGTTTTCCAGTTAATATAGCAACTACAGATTGTGCCTTCTGCTAAATGCTGTTTTCATTTAATACGACATCTCATCTGTGTTTTTCATGACACTTTTGACTTACAGGTAGACTTCTGTATTGCACTATAGCATGTGATATTCTTTAATGCTTGATTCTGAGCTTAGTGTATCCACCAGGCAAAGAGGTGGTTATCGTCTTACATGATCAAGTTCTTAAGCTTGACATAAACCCTGTTTAACAGAGTAAACATTTTTTCTTTAGCACTTCTCTTAAGTATTTGCCAAAAAGGTACTGTTTCAAGTGTGTTCCAGCTCTGAGGTGATCTAAGATCATTAGTCCTTTGTTGAAACTTAGACAAGTCTTCACTACTTGTATCAACTGCAAGGACTTTCAGTTAAATTGTAATAAATCTTTATTTCTAGATTGTGTGGGGAGTATTCTTCGTCATTGTGGCACTGCTCTTCACTGTCTCTCTGTTCTTGTCAAAGTAAGTACATTTCAGCACTTTTCTTAACCACTTAAACTGCATAGTTTCTGCTGTAACATCAAATTCAGGAGTGGCTTGCTCCAAGAGTCAGACCACTTCTTTTTCTATGCTATGTTTCTGTAACTAGATATGCATTTCTCATTGTAATAATATCTGTTGAAAATGAACAAAATCTACTGAAGCAGATTCAAAAACACACAGTTCAGCTTGATTGACTGCTGCTGAAAACAGTTCTCATTCAGCAGAGAAATTAAGCATACACGTTAAGGAAGTTTAACTCAGACTACAGAATTATTCTGATTGCTTGAATGAATCTTAATGCATGTAGGTACTTCTTGGGCTGGGTAACAGGTGCTTAAATTCTTGCAGTAAATGACATGTATAATCCATTATGATGTGTATTGCACTGTAATTGTTTCATGGTGTTGAAAGCAATATAGCCAGCTGCAAATCTGGTGGATTTCAGTGAAGATTGACGCTAACCAGAGGTCTCAAATGTTGGCATTTTTAATTTTTCAGACTGTGCAAGTAAGGTCTATGACCCAAACTAGGGAAAAGCTGAAATCCAGAAATCAATATAGCTTTTCACAGGACAAGTGCAATAAGTGTGGTAAAACAGTGTGTGTCTCTAGATATGAAAAAGTTGTCAGTCTCTGTGCTTATTTCAGCTTTTCTTGAGCTGCATTTTTAAATTAAACTGAAGACAAAGCTCTAGGAGAACCAAAGTACTTACCCAGTTTTTCTTAACTACTGCAGTTTGGACAAAGCTCTGCATTCAGCTGGCTTCGACTCGGGATTTATAATTCTAGGAACTAATCTGACCAATCCATTGAATATGCTGTTACCTGTTCTTCAAACAGTAAGTAAAAAAAAAAATTGGTGATATACATAAGTAAGGATGTTCCTCTCTTCTGGTAAGCTGTTAAAAGGCAAACTACACTTCTCCCCAAGTAATTGGTTAAAACAAAATTGTCTAGATGTGTGTTCTATAAAACCAAGGCAACTTCCTTTTAATGATCTTTTAGTTATTAGATACTGATATGAAAATCTTGGGTGGATGGAAGGCAGTTGCTGGAGGAAGGTGGTGCTTGAAACTGCCACTATGTTCTCAGAGGAAAGTTAATGAAGAATGACATCACTTGTAGTTATGCACAGAATAAAACCAACTTTCTCCCATGCTCTACCTACATACTAGTTTGTGTACTTGGTAGTTTATCCCCCTTAAGTGAAGTAAATGCTCTTTTTCACTTAATGTTTATTGCACCTTGAAAGATGTTACACTCTATGCAGTTCTGTATGTTATAGTAATGTATTAGTCTTTGGAACAAACCCTACATAAGAACAAACATCTGTTAACTTCAGTAGGTTGGAAGGCAACAAGGCCACATCTGAATTTGGGAAGCAGTCATGGCTAAGCTAAGAAAAAGAAAGGCCTTAATGTAAGATAGTGCTTTACTCTCCCCTAGCTGAGTTCTTTCCACATTCTTGGTATAGCGGGTTGGCACAATGCATTGCTTCCCCATGGTTTCTAAAACAATTGAACACCTAAGCTTGCAGTTTACTGAGAAAAATAGTGTTCAGTAGCAGTATTATCTCAAGCTGTTATTAATGTAAGTATAAAAATCAAGTTTTATATGCAAATATGTTCAGAAATACTCGCAAATAGAATGCCTATACAGTCCTAAAATGATTATTGCCACTGAGGACTTTCTTTTAAATGTGCTCTCAGAACGTTTAAAGAAATACGTAAGTATTTCTTGGCCTAAAAACGTACAATGCTTCAAAATTAAGGCAAGCTTTATATTTAGAAAAATGCTCAGTTGCTTTCACAAAGTAATTGTATAAGCTTTATTAGCAGGAAGCTATATTAGCTGTATTTGGAGCCAGCTATGTAAAACCTTGAATAGAAGGACTCTTAGTACCTCAGATGCTCTAAGTAGAAACTACTTATTGAGCTTTAAGTGGGGAAGAGCTTGTTTTCTAATTTGGATGTTGTCTTGTCTTTTTAACTGGTTGTGTTCTTGTTTTAGGTTTTTCCACTTGATTATATTCTTATTACAACTATTGTTATGTATTTTATCTTCACTTCAATGGCAGGGATTCGAAATATGGGTATATGGTTCTTCTGGATAAGGGTAAATATGACTTAATAGTTCAGTTTATAATGCTCAGTAAGATGTTTAACAAATATGTGATATTCAATATACTAATAAATAGTCATTATTCATGTACTGCTTCATAAATACTGGATCTTGCAAATAGCATTGTCTGTATGTCTGAGTGTTAGAAGCCTATTGCACAATTCTCACTGCATTTGAAAGGTGTCCATTTTGCTTCAGTTACCAGAGCAAAACTGATGTTTTACTTCAAGTAATACAGTCAGCTTACTCTTTCAAGGGTTTGATCAGTGGCACTTTGGCTTCTGACTTTTCCAAGTTAAAGTCATATGATTCTGATATACTGGAAGTATTAGTGAAATTTATGGTCAAAATCTGAAATGTGCATGCAGTCAGTGATGCTTGACTTACTTTTTAGGTGGCAAGCAAGTTTTAGCTTGATAAGAGATAAAGTGCAGTGATGGTGTGGCCCATCTAAATGATGCAAATTAATATATTACTGTATTTGAGAAAGCAGCTTTGTATCCAACAAGATGCTGTTCATGCCTGTGATGCTTGGTTAACTGTTTCCCTGCTTCTGTCCCTACTGTCACTTTTTCATCTGGTGACACCCCAAAATTGTCAATAGTGACTCTGAGTCCTTGCAGTGAGTTGTGAGATTGGCTGTTGGTTTTGCTCTTCCATTGTTTACCCCTCAGCTGTGAACTTCTTTACCCTAATATGGTAATCCAGCTGAGCCTTTGGGGATTTCAGAATACAGTGGTATCTATAGGGTGACAGCGAGGCATTATATAGTTTCCTGCAGAGTAAAGTGGAAAAGATGCCAACATATGGTGTGCAAGTTTTCTCAGAGCCTGGGAATACTCTTTTGTAACTCCCTCCTCTGTTTCTAGATATCATAGAGGTGATAGATGGCACTTCACCTTGACCGAAGCAGACAATATTCTTTGACAAACCAAGGCACAGTTTGTTATCAGTGATAGTCAACAGAATTTAAATCTTGCTACTAACTGCTGGTTTATAAATGTTTGGGGCCACTAATACAAATAACAATTGATTTGGTTCAATAGCTGTGCTTTGAAATTCAGGTAAATACACCTAAAAACCTGCTTTGACTCATTGGAATCAAGTTGTCAGAGGATAATTTTTTAGCAGCCTCCCTCTCCTGTCAGAATTAAAGAGGCTTTTAAAGATATTCAGAAAAAAAAAAACCTCATCATGCTAATATTTGTATTTTTCCTGGTTTTTAGCTTTATAAAATCAGGCGAGGAAAAACTCGACCTCAAGCGCTCCTGTTTCTCTGTATGATACTTCTGTTGATAGTTCTTCATACAAGTTACATGATCTACAGTCTTGCCCCCCAGTATGTAATGTATGGAAGCCAAAAATACCTGGTACAGGTGAGATGTAATACCTCTTTTTTAAACCAAAATATTTTTACCTGCTGTATGAAAAATGTACTGTTTACAGTGGCTTTTAAAGCCAGGCCTGTTGTCAGTTTTGAAGACACTTCTGTAACTAGTTTTTTTTAACTACTACTAGGTCTCTTGATGATACACAAGCCAGAAACTGGTTGTGCTATATATAAAATACCTTAATTCCTAGATCATCATCAATGTAAAACTTTGAATATTGCTTTACTACTTTTGATAAGACAGCTGCTAGCTTCCGCTAGGCTTTGTACTGGTACGCTTAGGTTGCTGAGTGACTGCAGTGAGGATTAGTTTTAGTGAGTAAGGCTGTCTATAGACTGAAAGCAATGTTGTTGTTCCACAGTTGATAGTTTTTATGTGCTTTTTTGTGAGAAACAACAAAGATGGCTTGGTACAGTAGAGAATAATAATCAGAACAAAGCTGAATAGGTGCTAATTAATCACACTTCAGATGTTTTGGACTCTCCAAGTTCATGAAACTCATTGTAGTTCTGGTTCTATAAAATATTCGACAGAATTAAGTAGTTAACATTAGTCTCTGCTTTTGTTATTGTACCTTTCTGTACTTCAAGGTTTTTGGGGCTTTTTAAAGTCTTTCACCTTCAGTACCTGGTGGCTTTAATTCTTGTATTTCATCTTAGTTTGTGTGGAAGCCTGCATATTTATCAGGAAGTTCAAAGTCACATATAAGCATCTTGAGGGGGTTTATGGACAGCTGTTTACCAAGATCTGGTATCCTACAGAGGTAGGCTTTGTTAGATCTGATCTTGTAAATGCAGACAACTGGGTCATGAACTGGTTACTCATATTCAGGCACAGGGAAGTCCAAATCCCTTGGTGTGCTGTTTGGGCTTTAAGTAGAAGTTTCACAAAGACAAAACAATTGAGCCAGAGTGGCTGAGAACAGATTTAAATGAGACTGGAGTAACTGGGTGCTGCTTTGAGCATTTGGAATACTTCATTTAGTTTTCCAGAAAGCTGCATCTCTGGGAGGAGAACATGCTGCTTTATAATCACCCACCAACCAATATTTAGTGAAATGTGTAACTTATCACTATCAATTCTTTCAAGTTTAAACAGAGTAGATGTAGAATACTTAGAGCAAAAGGATTACAAGGAGAAATTGAAGTTGAAGTAGTGTTGAACGTTCTAGAGAAGAGGAACCTGATCACCTTAAATGTGCTGAATGGACATGGTAGGATTGGAAGGCACCTCTGGAGATCATCTAGTCAACCTCTGTGCCAGAACAGGGTCACCTAGAGCAGGTTGCACAGGAACACATCCAGGTGGGTTTTGAATATCTCCAGAGAAGGACACTCCCACCACCTCTCTGGGCAGCCTATTCCAGTGCTCTGGCATCCTCAAAGTAAAGAAGTTTTTCCTCATATTGAGATGGAATTTCTTGTGTTCTAGTTTGTGCCCATTGCCCCTTGTCCTGTTGCTGGGCACCACTGAAAAGAGTCTGTCCCCATCCTCTTGACATCTGCCCTTTTAGATATTTATAAGCATTGATAAGGTCCTGTCTCAGTCACTGTCACCACAGGCAGCGAAGCATTCAATAAATGCTGCCTTTCTGCTGACTTCACATTTAAGTTGTTTGCTAAGAGGAGGTTGGTCATCCTGATATCAATCCAAGCACAATAATAGAATCACTGTAGGGGAGTTGAATATTTGGGATTTTGGAAGTCTTATGTATTTTTATTTTATGCTAGATATAACTAATACAAAATAAACATGCTTATGCTCAACTTGTCAGAATTAGGGTAGTAGCAGCAAGTAACTAAGCTGAAAATCAGTTTAGAAAAGAAGTTTGCTTCTATGGTAATGCATGGTGGCATGGTTACTGTGTATGTAGCCTAGAACATCATATAGCTATATCTGAATTATATATGAGCTCTAGTCCCTCCAAAAGGCAGTTTGTTTTTTTAATTTTGTTGACTGATTATATATATTCAATTACAGTGCAGAACTATTGCGGGTGGAAGAGTGGGAAGGATAATTTCATTAAGGATCGTATCAAGCTAGTCTTTAAGCCTTTCGGTGACCTGAGAAAAGAACCCTTCTTGATAAAGCTTGCAGATAACATGGAAGATTGAAGAGAAAAGCAAATAAGACTGTAGCTAGCATTTTGTTTTGCTACGAAGAAAATGGCAATGTTTCAGTAAAATAAAAGTTGTGTATATTGAGGGGAACAGAAGAATTGGACTTAAACAGCAAACATGCAAGTGTTTTTTATGACAGATAGTATCTGAACATAAATACATAGTTTGTAATGAAAAGGGTCAAGAGAATGGAGCACAGCAGTAGGGAGGCCCTTATGTCATTCAAACAGCTATTGAAATACAGTCTTGGTCAGCACTGCAAGAAGAATTAGCTGGAATGGTTGAGTAGAGCTACAACTTTTAATTTAAAGGATTAAAAAAATGTTATGGTCAAGATAGCCATTCTGGGTCTTTAGTTTCTTACATTCCATTTCAAAGAGCTGTGCTTGAAGTGCATAAAGGAACTTGGGTAAAAACTGGTTTTATTGTTAAAATAACATGAAGCATAAAGAGTATGCTGATAAACTACATCTAGACTTCTCTGGCATAGCAAGTAACTGTAATGTTTTCAGACAATGTCCTCTCAAAGAATCTTTCAGAATGTACCAGACACACTTTGTGTCTAACTGAATGTTAAATACTTGTATTTGAAATGAGGAGAGATGGTGGCTGGGAATGAAGAGTGACAGATTTTTCAGAGGATGTTAGCAGTGGAGACGTTCTTAAGAGTTATGAATTGGCTATTATGGAACTGAGGAGTGGCCAGGAACATGCACAGGAACTGGGCAAGTGAAATACATTTTGTGCATATGGTAAGCTTTCTGTTGATGGAAGCTGTACACACCAGTTTGCTTGGACAGTCTAGATTTTTTCATTGCAGACACACACCACAGTCAACTTCCTCATTTGAAGTAACACCACTGGTAACCAACACTACAGAAGTAAGCAATAAATAAGCAATATTCCAAGTCACCTTAGTGGATGAGTGGTCTGATAAACATGTATGTCAGAATCTGGTGGCTCATAAAAAGACAGCATGTGAGCACTTCCCCCTTTTCTTTGCTCTACAGTAATTCCCAATCTAATAACCTGTCAAACTAATTTGTAACAAAAATCTACGGTGATGCATTAGACAGGTTAGAATTCTGTTTGAATCTTGAACTGTTTTCTTTGGAGACTGTTACTCTTGACAAGACCTTTTAACTTTGAAATGCTGTTGACTTCTTTTCCTGATAACTGATTATGTGTAGAAAAATGGAGCTCTTGTGAGGCAATTAATGTTAGCTAGGCCTAGGCTACTTGACTTGTTTAACTCTTTGACCATTGGGATGTTCAAAGCATGTGTCCCCAATTAATCAAAAGTGTCTTCAGCTATGATATCTGTAGGAAACTTTTAAAAGTTTCATTGCCCATTTTGAAAGTTTCATTGCCCTTACGAACTGAGACCTTACATAGGGCTTTGGTCAACTTACATAGCTCTGATGAATGCTTGGTTTCATCTCTTAAGACAGCCTTTAACATCTGCTAAACAGCCATGAGTCTCTTTATAGCCTCTCACAAAGGTAAAGAGTTCTGTCTGCATCCGGGCCTTCTTCTCAGCTTTGGAGCAAAACCATAACTTTGCCCATACTTGAAGTGTAACTGCTATTTTGGTTCAATGAGGCCAAGGTTTTTTTCCATTTGTCTGCAAGACGGACCACCACCTGCTGATGTTTCTACCTAGTGGACCTGTAAGACTTGACCGGACCATTCAGGAATTAAGGCCAGCGTTTGCCATAGGTGACACTATTCTCTCCTAGTTGAGGAGTGGAGCTAAGCTGCAGGACACTTGAGTGTCTACATAGTCATCAGTAGGAATCCAGAAGTATCTCTTAGATGGCCAAATGCACAAACAGATCTTGATCCTAAACATAAGCAGAAATAAATTGTAAGTGTAACAGGCTGTTACCTAACCCTTTTAAGGAAATAACAAGCTATCATATAGTGTCCAAAATGTGTCAGCTCTTGAAGCACACACAGTGAGTTACTGTACTTGGTTTTGTCTCCTGCTTGTCCTGGAGGCATCCAACTTTCAACTTTGGATTGGATGTGATAACTGAAACACTAGAATTTTGCTCTGACATACTCGTGCTAAAAATAGGCAGTCTGAGACTTGAGTGCTCTACTAGGTAATGCTAAGCAATTTTTTTGAGGAATTGTTCTGTAGACACATCTCTGCTGTTACTTATGCATCTCTTCCATGTCCAGTCACTTTCTCCATGCCCTGTGGGGCAAAAGGGGCTCTACCTCAAGTGTGTGTATGCTAATACAGAAGTACTGAGATAACTGTTAAGGGCAAAGCCCTCGTACCTTTTCTGGGAATTCAGCACAACTTGGATGCCTCTGAAATGCCTGAAGGGTTGTGCAGCAGGGGAAACAAAGGAGGAGTTAGAAGTTTGCATGCAGTTGCAGGTCTGCAGTTTCACTGGGATCAGAGATGTGGTGAAATAGCTCACACAGCTGGAGTGCTGCCATGGCTAGGTGTGGGCTCTGTAAGAGGGCCATGCTGGGATGGCTAATAGAGTTGACCATTACGTGAGGGAGCAGTAGGAATGTTTGGAGTTTTGCCTTGGGATGGATAAGCCAACTAAATGCTTCTGGGTTAGGATTAGAGGGCAGATCAGCGTGGATAATATTGTCTGCTACAGGCTGCCTGATCAGGAGAAGTAGTAGATGATCCCTTAAGACACCTGTAAGTAACTTCATGTTCAGTTTGTGGTCCTCATAGGAGGCTTGAGCCACCCAGGTATCTGCTGGAAAAGCAACACAGTTGAGGGCAAGGAATCCAGGAGGCTTCTGGTGTGCACTGATGACAACATCCTGCCACAGGCAATTGAGGAACTGAAATCGGGAGATGCTGTCTTTCAGCTGGTGCTGAAAACAGGGAAGAAGTGATCAAGGGCAGTCTTGTCTGCAGTGAGGATGAGATGGTGAAAGTTCAGGATCCTAAGAAGAGAGCATAGGGCAAATAGGATGTTCACAACCCTGGACTCAGGAGAGCAGATTTTGGCCTGTTCAGGGACCTTCTTGGAAGAGTTCTAGCATGTAGAAACAAATTCTGTGCTGGCAAAAGTGTGATTTTTTTTTTTCCTTTATTTCTTTCACTGGATGAAATAATACTGAACTCTTGCTGAGTCTTACCATAAATATTGTTAGTTGTAAGTTAATCCTTTAAGTAATAACTTCCAGTTTATTTTCTGTGTGTGTTAGCTTTGTATAAGTCTAATTTTATTTAATACTTAATGTAGCTTGCTTTGTGTAATACTACTTTTATAGTAAAGAATCTTAAATTTGGACGCTAGAAATTCTAGCTACGTAAAAGTGAAAATGGTGTTCAACTGACATGGTTAATGAGATTAACATTACTCTTAGTATGGCAAATATGGTTCCAATTTTTATTAGGAAGGGTTAATACCGTGAAATGCTTTACATTAAACATATATTCCGAAACAGAGATTTAATTTCTTCATGTCTGTTTTGTGGAAAAGTAGAAAACTTTCAGTGGACTTTTACAAGGCTTTACATTGTGTAGGAGAGAAGAAAGGATTGCTACAGAAAGAGAAGCTAGGTTTATGACTTTGAGGTACTTCTCAGTGCCTTGAGCTTGTAGAAAGCATTTAGAGTTGAGTTCAGATGTGTCAGAAGTCTTAAATTATAGGAGTGTTCATGGAGAAAAAGTGATATCAGACCTGGAAAAAAAGCATAGATATTATCAAAGGAAACACGCAGGTCTAGCTATTGTTGCATGTTGCATTTTAAATTCATACTATTTTTAAATCAAAATGCATAAAGGTAAGGAAGACAAAAAATTTTGAAATGGCAAGATTCCAATTGTTCTGGGCTTTTTGTATAATTGTACAATGTATAATGCTGCTCTTTTGAAAGAAGCAGTGTAAGCTGCAATGGTGACAGACAGCTGAAATACCTCCTGGAGCTGGTCCACTACTAAATGCACACTGAATAATTGAAACTTCATGTCTTCTGTTCTTATCCTATTGTTTCCATCCACACATTGTCCTCCTACTTTTGGTTCCACTTTAGTTTGATTCCTGTGCCTTACCATACTCCTTTTGGATCAGTTTCTGATCTCCATGCTTCCATGTGTTTGCATGAAACGAAGTGAACTGTTCATACAACTTTCTGCTTTTTAGGATAGACACTTAGTTAGTTTTCTTGAATGTTCAGAGCGCAAGCTGAATTTCCTTAATATTGATAAACTTTCTCAATTAAGCTGTCAGAGAAACACTTAGTTTTTTGTACTAGCTTGTACTGATTTTTGGTAAGTTTTAAGGGACATGTTTTCTTCATCCTGAAGGAGAAAACGTGTTGACCCTTACTGATTTCTTTAGAGGACTTCCTGTTTAGGAAATCATGAGGGTGAAAGTACGTACGGTAGAGATGAAAACCTTTGAAGTGAGTTAGTGTGTGAAGAAATCGATGTAGTACAAATTATTTGTGTTGGACTCTGCTAAAATTATTCACTGGTCATTTAAAAGTAAGTGTGGTACATAAAGAGTTCATGTAGTCTCTGAACAGGTCAGTTTTCCAAAGATTTGAGACATCTAAACAGGAATATTTGGGTTTTCAATAGTTCACTTTGGCATATTTTGTCTTCCTCCACTCTAGCTATCTAAGTATGTTAGATACTATCATCTGGCTTTTAGACCAAAAGTATCGTTATGGAAGCCTAACACTTCTATGGTGTCTTCATCCCCAAAGCTGAATTCCAAATTCATCTTATGCACAGTTAAAAGGCTTAGTTTCAGAACTGAAGTTTTTATTTTTCATGAGTCTTCAAAAAGAACACCAGCTATTAATTTTTTTCTAAATTAAAGCATATTTAGAAATGTTCCTGTACTGCTTATAGCTTACTCCATATACTGCTCAAAAACAATCTTAAGCCTTTTGAATATTGTAAGACATTTTTCAAAGCCTTTTTTATAAAATTAATAGTGCATTGGGAGATGTGCTTGTTTCGGGGACTATCACTGTGTACAGAAGAACATTGCTGGTAGACTAGTGTACTAATTTTCCATATTTATTACGCAGAGTAATAAGACAATTGATGGCCAGCCAAGGAATGTGACAACATTTGTATCTAAAGACTGTGATGCGGATGCGCCTGAAGGTAAGATAATTTCTTTTATTTCCTATGTTATGTGTGCATGCTCAGTTGTAATAAGCAGCTCAGTCTCTTCGTGGCTTTGACTTGCTTTGGTCTAACATGAAGCTTTGACACAGATGTCCAGAAAACAGCTTGCTTACAGTATATTTAATTCATTTGAAGAAGTATCTATTTTTAGTAGAAACAATGTGTAACTGGAATGCTGTTAACTTTAAAGTCTCCCATTTTCTTTAACATGTACATGGGGTTTATATTTAAAGTTGTCTATCTAGTGAATAGTTTAGTGTCTGAAGTGTCACTTCAGTGAATATGTTTATCATACAAACAAGCAAAGTACTTGATTTGATCTTGCAATGTACTCAGGAAAACTAAGATCTGAACTTCAGTGCAACTTTACAGATAAGAGAGTTCTGCAGTTCTTCAACAATGCCACTGAACTTGACATCTTAGGCTATTTTTCTGTAATCCTCTTACCTTAATTTGTCACTCCCTGTAACATCCAGTATAACTCTTGCTCATCTGTGTTATTAACCATCCCTTTTTGACCAGTTATTTGGGCAGAAGATGTATGTTGGATATTCTGGAGCTGCAAGTAGTGACTGGCAAGCAGATGGATAATTGTGGAGCTCTCCTTGACTTTCCATCTATGCAGGCATTAGTGTTGACATTTTTTTTTTTTCTGAGAGAAGAGTAATATTTTATTTAGTCTTTATTCTCCTGTGAAACTTGGCTGAAGCTGGAAATGAGTTTTAGCCTGGTTTCATTTAAAAAAACCAAGCTAATTGAAATCATCTTGGTTTTTTGTTTTTTTACAGTGTTGTCTTTCTCCTTCCTTTTCCTCTGCATATAAACAATTTTTGTACAGTCTGAGTTGCACTAGCTGTTGCAGTACTGATACTGCTGTTTAAGGTCACCATCAACTTTATTGATTGCTTTGGTCTTTTGTTTAAAAAAATTGATCTCAGCAAAGGATTTATGGCCTTTGGAATGGTCCAGATTTTTTCAGGCCGAAGCTCTCAGTTGTTCTCTCTGGCAAACTTTTGAGCTCCTCTGTATAAAGAGGAGTTGAATTATGTATTGAGAGTGTGTGTTAATTGATAGAAAAGATAATAGTTGTCCTGTGTTCTCATCTAATTACCAGTATTCTGTAACTACTGAATTCTGACTATGCTTTTGGCATCTCCTCAGATTTTCTTCCTACTTGTGTTATTTTGGGAACTACAATTTTTAATTTCAAACATTATTTTTATACTAGTGGGGGTAACTGGATCACTTGTTCTTTGTTCCCACTCTTTCAAGCTGTGGTCTCTTTTGCCTGGTGGTTCATATCGTCTCCCAAGGGGAGTGGGGTGGATTTTTCTCCTGTCTCCCCTATATTTCAAATAAATAGTTCATCCACCTTTATTGTTGATGGCTATTTTTAGACTTACACAGTTTTAAGTGTTTTGATATTTTGACAAATATAATTGTTCAATTCATATTTAAGCTGCTGTATTTTTGTGATTAAAAATAGAAGCTCTTCTGTGGCAGAGTTTAGAAGAGCAAAATCTGTCATCTGTCAAAATGAGATCACTTTGAGCAGGTTGTATGGATCTTTGTTTCTTGTAAACAGCTTCTTGGCTAGTATTTGCTGGGAGAAGAACACTCACTGGAACCGATAAGCTCATTAGCCTTCACTTTTCTGGGAGAGATTCAAATAGTCTGGTTTCCTCAGACTTTGTTGCTTAATCATGGGAACTGGGGTTGGACTGAAAAAACTTCCTAAATTCCACCTATTCGTGATGATATATTTTAAGTACTTTGAACACTTTGCATGATTTTTTTTCCTAATGTGCTTTAATCAATGGAAACAAAATAGCTGATACTTAAAACTGGTGTTCTGATGTGCTGAACACAAGAGCTGGCCTTTGTAAATGATGGCTGTGGTTTGCCATCATTAACATGTGTTGTTGCACTGGGTATCTTTTGAGTCATGTTCTCCTTTCTTAATAGGAAAGAGGTGGAGAAGGTATTGATATGCTGTCCTATGCTAGCCTGGTCTAGGTAGAAGATGGATGGATATTTCTTAAATGTGAACCTTAATATGATCAAAAGGCTAGAGTGGAGTTCTGTTAGCTTACAGATGTGGTTAGGCCATTAAAGTGTTTTTATAAATGAAAGAAAAGTTTCTTTTGTGATGTTCAACTTAAAAAAAAAAGTTGCTTTAGTGAAAACACTTTATTCACTGTTTCATCTAGTCAGTTTTAGAAAGTGGAAATGTAATGTTTGCCTTGGAATACCTGCCATTTTTAATACCTGATAATGAAAACTAATGAACATAACTATTGTAGATGTTACTCTTATGCTCTGTGATTAGATAGAATACGTTGACAAGTGAAACTTATTTCAAGGGTAGGAACTATATTTTTAAATACAATTTCTCTTGTTTTTAAGGATACTAGACACAGAGCAAAAATTGATGCAACTAACTTCAAGTGAAGAGAAAGGTTGGCCAAGCACTTGTAGTTTTTATTGACTTCTGTGGTACTAGGGTTTTATCTTATATAAACCACTGAACTGGAACTAAATACAAATATTGATTTGTCTTCTCAGCACTTCATTTTGTTTTATTTAAACTGCATTAATTCTAACAGGTGTTTTTCCTTAAATGTAAAACAAACTATAATCTTTTAATGGCTGTGCTGATAGATGAGCTTATAGCAATCTGCTGTCTTATTCAATACTCAGATGTTGTAGATACAATCTCTACTTACTGTAACAAAGTACTTTTTTCTTTCTGAGATGGTAGAAGAGATCTGATCTTGTAGCAACTAATGCTCTCAAAACCATCAATATTGTTAAAACTTCAGGTTTAATGGGCAGTGTTTTCTATATATGTTTCAAACCAGTGTTAGCTTGATGAAAAGGACAGTTATAATTTCTGGAGAAACATATGGCAGTTAAAATACAATCTCATAACAACCACACTCTTAAGTATTAACAGTTAAATATATAATATGTGAGATTTTAGGATTATATTGTCTGCTTTCATGCAGTAAACCTTGTCTCTGACTCCTAGTATGCAGGAGTTGAATCTGCCTTATACCATAAAGGCTGTAATGGCATAATTATGTGAAACAGAACAGAACCCCAAGAATAACAGGGCAGGCTACATCTCATAACTCAAAGTACCTTTCCTTAGTTATACTTACACATCTTGCACAACAGGCTTGCGTTCTGGTTAACATAGTTGGTTTTTTTTAAAGCTTTTTAAATAGTCTTTTGGAGCAGAAAATTTAATGTATTTGTTACAGGCAAAATAAGCATTAGTTTTCAGTGTTTGATACAGCTGGGTAAAGACCTTGTTTGATCATTGATTTCAAGGACTAATGCCAGCTGAACTGTTGGGTCCACAGTTCAGTTTAGTGTAAGGTCAACCAAAGGAGTTCAATTATGTGATTAAGACTTGCAGCTGGATTAATGCATTGAAAACTTGCAGGTTTAACTAAAGAGGTTGATGAGACTTAATGTGAGTGAGCAATGACTCAGCTGCAAGCCTGTACACAAGACTTTTCCCAACCTTAACTGACATCTGATAAACACTGTCTGTCTCTTCCTAGATCAGAAAACCATGAAAGTTGCTTTTTAAGCATGATTCATTTTTAAATCCATAACATGCTATGAATCTCCCTTGGATTCTTTCATTTCCTTAATTGGGGAAATGAGCCTTACCTGATGCCTACTAAATGCTGGGTACAGTGTGTGTGCTGCCCCTTTTGCACAGACTTGCACTGACCCTAACAGTGTGTAAAGTGGGAAAGAAAAAAGTTATTGCCATTTCTAAGGCTTTGAACTGAGCAGGAATTACTGTGCTAATTAGATCTGTGCTGCCTTATAGGACTCTCTTGTCAGCTGGATGTCAACAAGTGTAACACCTCCGGCTTTATTTTAGTCTGAATAGAGTAGATATAGACATTACTCAAGCTGGAAATGAACCCCAAATATGAATGCTGCAAGCTGCTCAACCTTTGATATTAGTAATTTTATATGAAGTATTTTATGACCTAGATTACCAGTTCCAAATGGTTGTTTTAAATGAATTTGCAAAGTGTTAGAATGCTTCACAAAAAGTTACTTTACTGAATGACCTTACTAGTACTTTACCCTGAATCTTTGCTTATACCTAGCACTATTGAAGTCCTCTATCATCATGAGAGCTCAATATAATTAAGCATATTGGTGCATGTTTGACTTCAGAAAGCCCTGTTTGGCAGCTGTAAATAGTGTGAGTAGCTAAGAGTGCTGTAAATCTTTTTCTACAGTACATTGTGGATGTGTAGTTGTAGAAACATAAATTCCTACACTTTTTCTTCTACACCCCACCACTGTGGACAGATACAAACTGCTCTGAACTACCCCTCTTCTCCCACCCAGAGACTGTAACTGGAGAGGGAAGAGGTTGCATTTACTAAATACTCTGAAATGTTAAATGGAGTTTAGCAGTACAGCAATTGCTTATTCTCTTCTTGGATCAACATCCTATTTCTATTGCCTGTTGGATTTAAGCCCAACAGTAAAGTGAGATGCTCTAATATTATCAGTACTTCATAATAACAGTTGAAGCTGCTTACAAAGGATTGAGGGGTATACACCTATTCTTAAAAGGAAGCAATGAACCCAGTGTAAGAACCCCTTTGAGTAAAAAACCTGCCAACGTTTTGTCTACAAAACAATCCTTTTAATAAAGGCAGTTTTCTTACCAAAAGAAGGCATCATATTTGGCCGTTCTGTGAGTAGCAATGCCACCAACTGAGAAACATAAATTATGAGACGTGCTGCAAATACTTTCAGTGAAATGTTGGGAGCTGCTTCTGCTGGTGTAATCAAGTAATCTTTTTATCTTGGTACAGACAGATGATGAATTCACTACATAACATGATCAAGAACAGCCATGCAGAAAACTGAAACAGGAACCTGTAGCTACAGCTGGTGAAACTACATACAGATATTTCCTGTCCATCTTCTAATGTGGCTTGCCCAGTAGAATAAGAAAAGGTCAATTCATGAAGATGGTCTTTTTCACAGATGTGTCCTGTAGCTGGGTTGGATGAATGACATTGGACTGGGCAAATCCTATATGAACTGTGAGAGAAACCTGACTGGATTACAGTCAAATGTGTCATAAATTGTGTCTGAAGGAGGCAGAAGATGGGAACGGATGGGAAGGAAGCCATTGTTTTCAGAGCGTTATTAATGAGAAAATCACTAATTCACATCCAGTTTATTTAAAAGAATTTGGCATGGTGTCTTAAGTTTGACTCTTTAATGATAGTTATAACTGTTTTTGTTCTCCAGAGAATAAGCAAGGCATTCCAGCACTAAAAGTTGCCCTACTTTGTCAAAAGCTTCTTTGAGTGTTAGCTGGCTATAAATACTTCAGTCTAAAGACAGAATATGAGATACTCTGTGTAAGGATATTAAGAGGTCAAGGTCAATCTGTTAAAATATTTTCTTTCTCCCCATCATCCGAATTCTTTTCCATGTAACATGATCTCAGGATAGGGAAAACAATTAATCCTGCTAGAATTGTCATCCCTGGAGGTATTTAAAAGATGGGTAGATGTGGTGCTTAGGGACATGGTTTAATGATGATTTTTCAGTGTTACATTGATTGGTTGGACTTGATCTGACCTAGGCAATGCTATGGTTCTCACACAGGACAGACATCCTTCTTAAGTGGTCAGCAAAAGACAGTATGAGGCAAGTAGAAAGGACATGACGAAAACTAGGTTAATGTAGGAGGTCAAGTGGTATAATGTAGTTTCAAGGAGAAGTCTGAACTAGTGTAAGTTTAAGCTTGTACCAAGCGGATACTGGAAAATGTGGTAGGTAGCTAATGGAAAGTGTTTTGATTAGAATGAAAATAATAGGTTATACTTTCTGTTGACTGCTTGCTTTCTGGAATCTTGCATCCATGTCCATTCCTAGGGTATTGCCGTTGAAATTTATCAATAACTATGTCTTTAAAATAAGACTTGTTTGCCTTTTAGTTACTTAAAAACAAGATGTTCAAGGGAGACTCAGAAAACACCCTTGTGGAAGGTTGAATTTAAGTCAGTGATTTAAAGGCAAAAAGTAGCAATAATATGGCTTGTGTCCAAATGTATCTGACCAGTGTTTGTAATTACCTTTGAAACACTATGTACAATTTAGGTTACCTAGTTTCAGTGGAAACACAGAGAACAGGTTTTGCTCTGCAGGTTGATCCGATGTTTTATTGCTTCCCTGTAGAAAAGAAGACATAGTCTCTGTTTGGAATTAACATGGCTTCACACCTTAGTTTTCAGTTAATGCTGTACCTTTCCACTATACACATGGCCCTGTAGCATTAGTATTTTCTTTCCTTGAAGGTATGTAATAAACCTTAAAATCAAGTCATCCTTTAAACTTATGAAAAATAAGATTAACACATTTAGCTCTTTGAATCTCATTAAATGTTTTTCCTCTAGTCTGTTAATACATGCAAATCTTGGCACCCTCACAGATTCTCTGTAGCTAAGCTAAAATAGAAACCTTATAGCTGGGTGCAATTTTCCATTGTGTTCCCACTTCCATAGCTGTGTTAGGATGAACTCCAAATCTAAAATGACAAAAAGAGGACTGGCAGGCTTTTTGAATGTATAAAGGGAAGTGATGAGAACTCTTGCCTATGTTTAGCCAAAGCTTGTTTGTGATTGCTTGTTTGTAAGATCTAGTACCCTCTTTCTGCAACTAAATCCTGCATTTCCTGTTCATAAATGCCACTTTATTTAAATTTGACTCTTGGAAAAATGGTTATATGACCCATACCACTCAATAGGACTTTGTTCTCATTGCTTACCATTCAGAAACTTTGACTAGTGACTCTTCTCCTTTCAGCACAAAATCTTGGAGGATCTTACTGGAAGCCTCCTTGTGCTATGAAGACTTGCAGATTCTTGAGACATTTAATGTAAACATTCATAGTGTGTAATCATCAAGAAGTTGTATGACTGCTCCAACAGTTAACATACAGCTAAGTAACTGCAAATAGCTATTGGTTATCCAGACTTGTAACTTTTGTTACAAAGTCAGATCTGACTATTTGTTATAAAACTATACTGATTCATGTTGATTACATATTTTCTGGCTCTCTCTAGGTTTATATCAGGTTGGGTTTGATTTGCAGATATGCAGTATGAGGTATAGGATGCAACTTATTTGTAGCTTGAGTTGCTGAAAAAAGCAGAGTTTGCCTTCTGAATGATAGTTTGTCCCAAATAATTTTTCCAGGTTCCTCACTAATCCCTGGTTTCCAAGTTCCTTCCTCCTCCTTAGCCTGCTAAATCTTATTTCTTTGGCAGGATTGGGTTCCAAACCTACTGAGCAGCTGCTATTGAACAAGGTAGGCTTTTGGCTAGACATTATCCAGCTAGACTTTTGGTTTCTACAGGTCTCTTAGGTGCCATCTCACTACCACTTACATCTAAATAAAAAACAAACAAACAAAGCCCAAACCAAACACATGGGACAAACCAGCAGGCAGCTTCTTGTGCTTGCAAGTTAGATGGATGCAAACCATTGTTTAACATCTGATTTGATAATCACGCTTCTGTAGGGCACTGTAGCCTTTCAAAGCGCTGTCATCTTGAAATGTTGGAAGCTTAGTGATTCACATCTCTTCAAATGGGGAGCTATTGTAGATACATACAACCAATTGGGAAATGTTTTGAGATCCTTGCTATGAACCAATTCCAGTAGTATGTTTCCCAGTCTGATAAGGGATCAAAGGTGTAAATTTGTTGCGAAGTTAACCTTGAGGCAAGTGGTACTGAAGCTCTGTAATATGTGCATTATTGTGAAAGCTGAAAGAGGGACAACTTGAAGGTTTAAGCAATTTTTCTAAAATTGTAGCTGATGAGATGAGAACTAGTATGGGATGTCACAAAATAAAAACTGGAAAAGCTTTGTGTAGGAGGTTGATTTTAGCTAGTGAAACCAGAGAAGCAGCAGCAGAGGGGCTGGATTGTGAAGCACAGAGACAGGCTTAATAGCTGAATGAGGCTAGTATTAATTTTGTGTGTGGATATATATCACAGCAGAGAAGAATATGGAATAAGTGGGCATGTGATTCAATAGAATATTGTGAAAAACCACTTTTGTTGAAACTGCTGAGTAATGGGCAACTAAGAACATAGTCATTTTTTTCCCCTGTTTAGCCAACATGAAAAAGAGATACTGCATTTGTGGCTGGGGGCAGCTTTTACTGCCACTCCATGAGTCTGTTTCCAGAAAAACCTGTGAAAGTGATACATGAAATCCAATTTCCACAGAAATTTTTTTTAAGATTAAGTCCTGGACTGACCTTAGAAAAATATGGATGAAGATGTGAAGTTGTGAGGTGGAGCAAAGGGGAAACTTGTAATTACAAAACTTTTGATATACCTGCTAGTATCTGAAGACTCCTGAAGCTTATTTTGTCTTGTTCATCTGAACAGTTTGGTCTGTAACCAAAGCAAGAACCAGGAACAAGTCCATGTTCTGTCTCTTGATGTTTCAGTCTTTAGCAGAGTATTTTTTTCTAAATTTTATTACTTGCTGCTTATTTCCACTGTTTTGTGTCTTTGACATTTTTTTATTAAATAGAAAAACCAGTACATGTATCTCAGGATTGCATATGGTACTGTAGTGTTCCTTCACTGCAATGGTCAGAAATGATTCTGATCACTCAACAGCTATTTATACTAGAAGTGGAAGTGTTGCTGGTTCTTGAGAGAAAAATGAATTGGACATTATGCAGTGATGAATACGGAATATAGCTGTTATGGGTCTTACACTATTAGATGTCACTTGGTTGTTTACTTACTTGAAGTGTCATGTTTTTTGTGGCCATTAACTTCCTTGTGCAGTGTCTTTGTATGGGTGAAGTTACTAAACTTTTTTGGTCAGTTTGATTGCTATACATTGACTGTAACCCTTTGCATGATTTCCCTAGTGAAATGTTGAATCGCAAGACAAAATTAAATGGGACTCTTATTCTATGTACTTTATAGCCATGTACAGCAAATCCATTGGTCTTACACATTTCCATAGTCTTTCATATGTGGTCTGAGTTACAACACACTTGTCTAAGTTGAGATATCCAATTAAGAAATTTGTTTTATTTTGAAGTTTGAAAAGGCATTACATGTATTGCTGCAAAGAAAACATTGCCATTATGAAAACAGCAAAGCTTTATCAGAGTTAAGGGCCATACCTACCTGGGAATCATTCTACTATCCAGTAAAACACTTGCTGTCATAGATCTTTCAAGTGAAATAACACAAAGGCTGCTTCATCTTCTGCTGTTGCTTTGTTTCTGGTAAGTAAAGGCGTGTTTCTCTGAGGCTGTTCTCAAGCCTGGAATCTCTGCTCTGTACCTGCTTAGTTCATAGGAATTCTAGTGGTTTTCTCACTTTATTTAAAATACTGATACACTGTGGCAGAGAAAAACAGAAGCTACAGCATCCAAAGCCAACAGTTCTTGGTCTAGTTGTTTACTCTATTTGTCAAAACGCATCTTAGCTTTATTGCTAAAAGAAAAGCCATAGTAAGAAAATATGAGCACCTTTAAAAACAATTTAGAGGCAGTTGAATTCTTTTATTGTCATGTAGAACTGACTTGGCCTGTAGGAATGTTGTTTGTTCTGTGATATAAGATGTTGCTTATCTTAAGTCATGTAACCTAAGGGAAGTATACAGCAATGACAGTAAATAGTAAAATAGGTGTGTCATTATGTATCTCAGTAGCACAATGAGAAATAATATCTGGAAACAAAACCCTAGAAAGAATGTGTTGAAGATGTCACGGCTGTTGATGTGCTGTTGCATCTGAGGTACCAGAGCTGTGCATTAACCATCATTGCTTATAAATGTTCCTCTCCAAGTTTTAAGTCCATGACTTAAACTGTGGGACCAGATGCAGGCCCAGAAGCAATGCCTATAAGGAAGAAATGCAGGTTTCTCCTTAATTACAGTTTCTCAGGTGAAATCTCAAACTTTTTTGGAACTTGGTGTATAATTTAAGTTTAGAAACACAAGTTGGACTGCAAGCAGCAGCTGCTTCTTGCAACACAGCTTTTGAATGATTGGCAGCAGGGCTGAGTGAAAGAGTAAGTGTTCTTGGATACCTGAAGCCATGCATTCAGTGCTTGTAGGATTTGGAATGTGCCATGCTTATACATTCTAAGTTTCAGGTTTTCCTTTGGAAGTGGGCTTGATTGTATCTTAAGCAAAACTAGGTTTTTCTTGAAATTGGGCAAGTAAACTTCATTTGTCTGTGGATGACATTATTACTCTCAGTCTGTGTTTTCCATCCAAAATACCATGTTTAGTGTTAGATCTATTTGCATTGTCTCTGTAAAGTGAATTGTAATGATTTTGAGCGCACACAGGACCTCAAGAGGTAGGTCTGGTCCAACCCCCCAGCAGGGTCAAGGAGAGCAGGTTGCTCAGGTCCATCCAGTTGTGACTTCAAGCTGAACAAACACTTCTTCATTGTATGCGATTTGCTCTAGCTGTTGCAGTGGATCTGTGCTGAACTTGCTCCAGTATGTCAATGCTTCTTTCTTACTGGGAAGCCCAAAATGGCACTAGTGTGGATGCAGTTCCAGTCAGAATACAAGGAAATAATCTCTCCCCTGGACCTGTTGGCTGCAGTCCTGTTAGTGAAGCCTGGTATTCAGTTACATTTTTGAGTTGCAGATGAACACCACTAACTGCATGTTCTGGTTGCCTACTGGGACATAAGGTCACTTTCTGCAAACTTGCATTGTATCTGGTCAACCCTTGGCCTGCACAGTTGCATGGTGTCACTTTGTTCCAGGTACAGGACTTCTGTCTCCGTTAAACTTTGAGGACTATTTCAAGGGTCTGGAAAAAATGGATCCCTCTGAATCTTACCATTTAGTATGTTGGGCCTCTGCTCCCCACTTCTCCCCAGTTTGCTTGGATTTACAGATATAATCTGTTTCATTGTTCAGTTGATTAAGGAAGAGATAAAACAAGTGTGCACCTTGGTATTGACTCTCAAAGAATGCCAGTGTTTTAAATTACATTGTTCACAACAATTTGGAGCTCTTCCCTAAGGAACTATTTCCTTCTGTATGCTCTTGTGAAAGCTGGCTGTGTTTTGAGATGCAGAAAAGACAGACTTCATCTGTAAATAAGTTCTCATAATTTGAGTTTTCAGTGCATGAAATGACTTTTTAGGCTCTAAGATTTGTATATCAACAGATTTATCCTTGTAATTCATCTTAAACTAGCTAATTCACTTCTCAAACAAAGGCTTCGTTTAAAATACTAGTACTTTGAGCCTAAGGGTTTTCTAATTTACCAGAATGAAAAACTTCATTAGTGGACTCGAAATAAAATACAGTTGACTCTTCAGGTAGTTGTGGCTCTCAGCACTTGTCATCCTTTGTTTAAAAAAATGTTTTGTTTTGAATCCTGGCTGTTTGGCTTTGTTGCTTGGTCAGCACTACGTAATATGCTGTATTCTTAAAGTGGTGGCAGTTATCTCTTGGAAGCTTGGTAGCTTTCCATGTATACTTTTTGTTCCAAAGGATCAAGATATGTCAGTAATATTCACGATGATCATTCTGGATAACAAGTACTTATCTTAATTCAGGTTATTCAATATAACTTATTCTAAATTATGTCATATGGAGGAATAAGTTGATTAAAAATGTCATGTTATGCCAGCCTATTTAGTTATTCTTTCTGAATGAAGATATTATTAAATTTTAGTTAGCTGGAATTATGACGCATTCCATAGAAGTGTTTTCTCAAGGTCGAACTGTTCTAAAATATTTACCATCATATATCTAATCCAATTACTGTCAAGAGTCATCTGAAAGTCTTTTATCTGTTTTTTAATTCAAGTAACCAGATGGAGACCTGCAGATGGTGTTGACAATACTATCTGCCATTATGAAGCATCTTCACTTTACTGGCATTTTTGGCTTTGTCGGAAACTTCACCTTTTCTAGGGACATGCCATGTTAGGAAATAATGGGATGTTGTGAGTGATGTGTTACTTTACAATTTTTTTTCCTCTTTTGTAGAGCAAGTACTATTGACTGGTGTTAATGGGGGGCGGGGGGGAGAAGTGGAAATCAGTTTTCTCTAACTGAGATCTAGTCTGGAAAACCAGGAAGGATTAATTCAGCCAAATTCCTTCCTTGTATTTTCACTCTGTATGTGTTAGTGGAGAAGCATGCTTTCTCCAATTAAGCTGTTTTGCACTTTAATTATCTGCAGAATGTGCCTATTTGTGTGTTGTATCCCTAGTGGCTAGTAGTTGTGAAATCCCAGTATAAATTCTTTTGTCTGCTGATAGTGTGTAGTAGATTCCATAAATTAATCTGCTGCATAAAGTAGTATTTAACTTAGTATTTTAAATTATTCTGATAGTTTTATAATGTATAAGTTCATTGGAGATCTGTTGAAGGAATGGAGGAGTTTGTCTATTTAGATACAATCATTCTAGACACCGTAGGGATTTAGTTTGGCGGGATCGTCTTGGCAAGGTCAAGCGACGGACCTTCCTGAAAAAGACCTCTCTGTAACTCCTGACTCTTCTCTCCCCGGGAACTAGCGAGCTGTAGCATTTGGTATTGTTAAAGCAGCTTGTTATCTAATGTGGAAGTTGAACCTTTAAATATTTACCCTCAGAAACTGATGATTGTCAGCTTGCTAGCTTGTTAAAAGGCTGCTAAAAGTTAAACTATATAGGCAGCAGCATATCACTCACAGCTCTAGGAGGTGGGAAGTCTGTTCTTCAACTGCAGCTAGGGACTGTTTCCAAACCAGGGAGTCAGAACTGAGGGAAGAACAGGCAAGTTCTGGGTTGCTTACTTTCTCTAGTGTTCAAATTGTTTAGACACCAGTTTCTGCTATGAAATGGGCTTTGGGTGGGCTTTGAAGCATAATAAATGAGGAAAACCAGAAAATCGCATTATACCTTAGCATGAACTCAGTGCACCCCTCCTTGCACTGGAGAGATTTGTCGGCTGGCTCACATGTCCTGCTGGCTGCCCTCTGACATGACATACCATACCAGTGTCCCATACAAGCCTTTATGCTGCCTGTCTGCAGTCTTAAAAATGCCTTAACAATTTGATTCTTAATTCTGTTAAAATCTGCCACCTCGCAGTGGAGAATACTTAAGTAGTATTTGTATATGTGGCTGGTTTTATGGTGTTGGAGTAAGATTTAACAAGTACTGTCAGGTCTTGGGTACAAATAAGCCCTCTATCTGGATCACAAAAGGCCCAGTGTGTGATGGGGTGTTTTTTGCCAATACGACTCAACACTGTAATTGACATTGATTTTTACAAAATTTATGCAATCCTGGTAGAGAGATGTTTTTTTCAAAGTGCTGAAATCTGTTTTTTAATACAGAATCTGCTTTGTATCTTCTCCTTATGCCCACAGTTTATCTAAAATGGGGAACTGAATAACTAGGATCTATCAGAACAGGCAATAATTGACACATCTGTAGGAGAAATTGTACACAATAGTAATGGGGTTACCTGTGTAACTCTTAGCTTGGTCTTACCTGCTTTCACATTCAGTCTCCCATAAAAACATATTCCTCCTGTATACCCTCTTGGTAGAGGAGAGTAAACTTGATTTAATGGAATGTAATTGTTCTTCAGACCTGAATACTCTCCAAAACTGCTCAATTATCCTATAAACTTGAACTAGCTGACTTTTTATTTGTTCTGTGTTAATCAGTACTATTTGCTTTCCTTTTAGATCAGTGCATTGTTACTCGGACGTACCTCTTTCTTCATAAATTTTGGTTCTTCAGTGCTGCCTATTACTTTGGGAACTGGGCATTCATTGCAGTAAGTACTTTGATTATAAAGATCACTGATTCAAGATGGATAATTTATGATACTTGTCATTGAATCATTTGCACCACTATACTACCATTTTTTATATATATTGCCCTTGTTGAATAACACTAATTTTTACTACCTATTTTAAATTTGCAGGTCTTTTTAATTGGATTAATTGTTTCATGCTGCAAAGGCAAGAAATCGGTCATTGAAGGTGAAGTGGATGAAGATGATTCAGACATGAGTGATGATGAACTGTCTGTTTATTACCGTTGATAGCTTTTTGCCTTCAAGATGGGAAAATGTAATTAAAGTTATTTTGAAAGTCATACCCATATGGAATTGGTATCCAAATAAGCATCCTTGCACCTGTAAGAATAGAGGAAATAAGTGTACTCACTTAAAGGGGTAAAAAAAGAGTATCACTTTCTGAGTGTCACTGTTATATTGGATCGAATATTGAAGCCGTGTTTGAATAATATATGGAAAATACTCTTTTATGATTAAATGTATATGTAACTTTCTGATGTATAATTTAATGAACTATTGTAACTATTTCATAATTCATGATGCTTTTCTGTTAACTTAAGTTTTCTTAAATACTTTCATGCCTACCTTTTGTGACTTTTTTTATTCAAGCTCATAAATAAAGCTAGCTAAAATCCTGCATAACAGCTGGTGTAAACATTAGTAGAAAGACTTGGATGAGGTTTACACTTTCAGAAGTATGTGACTTAACTATTGTATTAGTTCTGCTGGCATTTCTGGGATTCCCATATAAAACTATAGCTAACAAAAGACTGTCCTTAAAGTATGCCAAAAACTTCCACTTCAGTGGTGAAATTCCAGTTTGTGAAGATTAAGTCATTTTCATACTATTATACCCACTGAGTTACCATGGGAATCCTCAGGTAACTATGAGGTGGCTTTTGCTCTATCAAAGGAAATCATTAGTGTAAATGGCAATATTCAGCATTGTTGCAGTGTTCTAGTACAGTTCAATTCTGAAGTTGCCAGGTGCCTCAGTAATAACCAATGGAGTAATTAAGATGTGATTAATTTTTAACTTATTTTTCTCTTTAATGCAAATTGTCAAGTTTGAAGTTTTCTTTAAATATTTAATGTAAATGTTGTCAACTTGTTTACGAGCCAATATGTTTGTATAAACACGGTTCATAAATATTTTTGTCATTCATGTTGTCTTTGTAAAGTAGTGTTATTTTAGCTATATAGTTACTGAGCTATATTTCTAGGGCTGAAAAATATCCTCAGATATCCTTTGACAGACTCTGAAAGACAAAATGTTTACAAGTACAGGTTTTCAAACTTCTAATGCTACCTGAGGGAAATTATAGTCCATGCAAGCACATGGAAATGTAATTTAGGTAATCTTTTTATAAGACTAATTGATAAATAATTATTGAAATGTAGGGGAATTATTAATGTCCTGCTTACATGTTTGCAAACTCTTTAAACTGACAGGTTTCTATTCAGTTATTTGAAAAACAGTCTGCTTCTTCCTGCGTTATTTCAGAAGAGCAGGCTCTCAGGAACTTCTTAATTTCAATTGTTTCAGTATTTCAAGAAATCTTAGGTGAGTTGCTTAGTTAATGCATGAACCCAGGGAACTGATGTTTGACCTCTTACAGGAACAAGCAAAACTGAAGTCTTTTAACAAGCCTCCTGTGCCAGCTGCTCCAATAGTCCACAAGTTTATGTGGCATCCTGGAAGAATGTCTGATGTTGTAGCTCGATCATGAGCCGCAAATACACAGTCAAGTCTGCTCAACTAATAGCAATCAATCTGTTTGCTACTGATGAGACACTTGAAAGGACAGGAATGTATTCAAACACTGATGGTGGGTACTGAAACTTGACTAGGCAGTCTGAGCTCTCTTTGGCTAGAATTAGCTGAACACTAAACATGACCATTGGGGAAACTTTCAAGGAATAATTTATAAGTAGTTCAAGTAATGGAAGGTGGAACCTGACGTTGAATGTCTGGAAGCTGCGTCCAGAGGATATCAGGAAGTTAGTGTTCTTTGTGGATGCCCTGGTGGAAAACTTACGTGAGCTAACTTAAAGTTAACTGCTCCTTTTTTGTGTGTTTTGTTCATATTTCATCTTCAGCTTTAACCAATGATAGTTATCACTTCCTTCTTTGGCTTGTATCATATACAGATTTGTTAATCTTTCTGGGTGTAAGATTGAGCTGCGTTACCCGATTTTGCAGAGTTGTATCCATTCTATCTTAACTTCTCACTGGGGAGACTGGTGCTTGTCTGGGGAAGACTGGCAGGAAGGTGTTGGTTTCATGCCATGTAGCTGCTTGCGTGTTACGTGCAGGATTAGGGGTCGCTGGCCAAGATGCCCGGCCAGTTCCTTGGTATAAGTTGCTGTAGGTCTCCCCTGCTTCCAGGCTTTTCGTCATTTCCAGGTTCTTCCTAATCCAGTCCCATTTCCTGTCTAAATAGTCTATATGTAGAAATACAATGAGTTGCCTTTGAATTGGTGGATTGTCTCTTTAATTGGAGGATTCTGTAAGTACCACTTCTTTAATCCAGATGTTAACCAGATTTGCAACCAGCCCATTGCTAGTTGCAGCTAGCAAGAAGCAGGGTTTTCCATGGGAGTTCAAAAGTTGTTTCAGACACTTGCTGTCACACTCTGTCATACAAGAAGTAAATAACTGTCAGCGTTTATAATCAGAATTATTCTTCACCTGCCACATCCTCACTAAAGTTTCTCAGGAGTTCAATGAACTGTATGACAAGGTTTTAAAAGATTTTTGTATGCACTAACATAATAAATATATGCACTCAAGAATTTATCTCTAATCAACATTTCATGTGATGGAAACTTGACATTAACTGTACTGTGCCTTTAAAATAAACTAAAGGTGGTTTTGAAGTTTACTGTGTGCTGAACTCACCAACTGGATTGGTGAAATGATGAAATGATAATCCAGAGTTTTATGCAGGTTTTGGAGCAAATTTGAACTTTCCAGTCATGTTATAATACAGTACTGTACCTTGTAGGCAAACATCTAACATCTTCAACTGAATCTTCAGAGTTCTCAATTTTCTGGACTAAAGTCATTTAAAGGCATCAGAGTTGTTTCACTGCTTTGATTTATAAGAATGATACTCCAAATCCATTGCTGTAGTGAGCTTTCAAAACTTCTGGGTTGGTGCAGTGCTATTGTCAGACCTGGCTTAAGTTAGGGGTTTGGGTTTTTTTTTTTTTATTACACTTTTCTGTTCAGCTCCTACCATGTTGGAGGCTCATGGACATTTAGAAACCAGTGAACCTTAAATCTTGCTGACACATCAAGCATAAACCATGGTCACCAGGAACATGTTTAATAGAATTCAGCAGTAACGTGTGCCAGATGGGTCCTCATCTTGCTGCTTGTTCCATGGTCATCGGTAGTTTGTCTGGAGTTACAAATCATACATACAATAAAGCCTGTAATGGTCTGGTTTGTTTGCTAGCTGAGGGGTGACAGTGTGCTGCAGATTTCCTGCTGTTTGTCAGAAAGCAGTGAAAAGCCTTTCCTGGTAAAGAAGGAAAGAAACATCTGCTGCATTTTTTTGTATTTTCTGCTTTGACTTCTGGAAAAGATTTCAGGGTGGACTTTTTTTTTTTTGCACTGAAACCAGTAATTTACTTCTAGGTAGTGTGCCGTTACCAGAGTTGTGCCACATAGAACAGTAATTTCATGCTCAGGTAATGTGACAACTTAAGTTAAAAACTAATTAACCCTTTCAATGCTCATGTTTTGCTCCTTGAATAATCAGTGTAGACTTAACTCTTCTGATTCTTTGGGATGTCTTTTTTCTGCTTAGAAACTGTATTTTTTGGGCTCACAGCTGTTTTGTTCTTTGGCTTTCTCAACACAAGTTCCTCAACTGGACAGTGGCCTACAACAGCATTTTGACAAACGTTACTGCCTTGTAGAAACTATTATGTGGTTTATCCTAAAGTACTAACTAAACTACTGGTCTATATAGCAGAGCCACTGTTGAAGTGTTTAAGAAAACTAATTAAGTGTAGAATGTAACTTGTCCCCCTGTAAGTAAGTAGATATTCAACCCATTATGACAGTGCTGAAACAGTTCTGGATATGGGTAGGGAAATAAAGCACTGCTTGTGAGATTAAGCACAGGAAAAAGATTCATCCCTTTCTAAAATCGTGTAAAATTAATTTGAAATACTCAAGGTGTAACACTTTTCAGGCTCTTAGGTTGAAAATCATAGTTCAGATTGATAATACAGTTTCTTATATTAATGTAGATCTGCTCTCTTGCAACCTTCTGCAAAGTTAGCTTTCTTGCAGATAAAGCAAAGAAATTAAACAGAATTTTTTTTTTTGGCAAATGCTTATTTTGACTATACTCTCAAAAGAAATAAAAGCCTTGTTTTGATTCTGGTAAGAGATCAATTTCTGTTAATAGTCTAAATTTTAAAACAAATTCTGCTTCTAAATTAAGACACTTGTCAATTCTGGATAATTAAATGAATCAGGAATTCTAGTGTTCTTGACCAACTTTAGTGAGATGTGATTGTTACAGAAATTATCTGGAAGTTGGACTAATTTTAACATCCTCCTATTCAGAGAGATTGCACGAGTGATAGCACTTCAATCAATTTTATAGCTATAAAGAAGATTATTTCTTTGAAATAAACAGACAATTTAAGCATGCTTAACAAAACCATATTTATAGCTTTCTTGCAGGTTCACCTCTAGGAAGAGTGATACATTTAGGGGGTCAGACAGAAGAATTTTGGTTTCTGAAGGACTAATCTTAGAGGTAAACAACACTGATCCTCCTGTGTTCAACTGCCCAGAAAGACATGTGGGGCTGATTAAGATTGAGTTTTCATTTTCCTTGTTATAAACATATCTGGTGTTTTCCCCAGAGAAGGTATGCAAGTTGCCTGTGAAACATACAACTTAATTTTCTTGGGTTATTTTGGAGAATGATGTCAAAATCCTTATGAGAATCCAAATATCTTGCATAAAGGTAGAGACTGTGAGAACATTCGAAGCAAATGTGAAGGATGAACATGTGCGTAGTTCCTACTGAAATTCAAGTCAGGATGTGGGACTTTTCACCAGAATGTATTAAACTTCCTGTGAGGAAGTAAAATATAGATTGATTTAATAGCGCCTCAGCTTCTGCTAAGCTGCTTAAACGTAAATTGTGATGTTACTGTGAGCAGTATAGAGTTTGAAAATTCTCACACATGCAGTAAGTGTGTCACTTAAACTGAGAGTACTGTGGAGTCAGGACAGCAAGACTTTTATTAATGTGAATGTCTATGATATTCCCCCCCCACCTCCCCAGCCATGCAGCTTATGAACTTATTATTGCATTAAACACCTGAAGGAATATCCTGGGACTGAAGTGTTTGATTCTGACTCTTAATGTATAATTTAAAGGTATCACTTATGTCCTAAACTTCTGAGTTGTATACTTGTTCTCTAAATTTTTGAAGTTAGAACAGAATTCTTAATTGCTTGCTGACTTTACATCCTTTCCAAATAGAAATGATCAAGATGCTGATGGCAAGCATATTTGACTTGTGTGGAATATTCTTCTGGAATGGGTCAGTGAAGAAACTTCAATGTATTGTAAAGAAAAGTGGCTTTTTCTCTTTTGAGGTGCATAGTCCTGAAAGTTAAGTTCTTAACAATGGACATAACTTTCTAGTGCATGGAGAGGGGAAAAAAAAAAATCACAATTATAAAACATAAACTCCAGAGGAATCCTCATTTTTCCAACTCTGAAGCAGGTACTTTATCTTTTTTCAGAAATTGATTTTGAAGAAATAATGACAGTTTTATTAATGTTCTTAACTAGAAAAATATACCTTTTAAGTTGTGCAGGCACTGATAACAGGATTATTTTGGTGTAGGATTTCAAACATGAGGGGTGCAGCTCCTACTGAAAACCTCTGGGAATTGAGATCCCAGGTGATTTGGAATATACCTCTTGAAGTACTTAGGGAAAACAAACAAAACTGTTTTCCTTACCAGTTCATGAAGGAATTAAAAAAAAAAAAAGAGTCCTTTTAGTGAATGGAGTTGAGCATGCTAGCAATCTTTCTGTATTTTAAAATACATTAATAAAAAACTAATACTTGACTAAGGCAATCATTGTACAACAGTTTTCAGGCTTAACTAGTCATGTCCCTGGTTCTGATAGGGATCAGAGAGGGTACTGTAAAAAGTTATATTGCATCTTTCCTGAACTAGCTTTGAGAGTGGTGTTAGGACGCTTAATGATAGAGAGAACACTTTTTTTTTGTAGATACTATTTTTAGTATGCGACTCCCAGCCCTGTGCTATTTAAAGCCTGTCCAAACACTACCTGACAATAGGCTGGAAGATTCTGATATCTCTAGGAAAAGAGTGTGTTTGAAGAAGCAATATTTCATAGACAAGACAAAGGTTGAGAGAAAGGACTCTTTCATGTGCTAGATCCACAGAAGAACTTACAGCTTGCACTGTAGTGCCCAACACTACTTAAATGTTAGACAATATGGTATCTGAAAGTTAGATTGCTACTTCACTCTAGGCTAATTCTCAGTTTTGTGGGGAGAGTTAATGCTGCAGGATGGTGTATGCAAAACTATAGTGCTAAGGAAGGAGCTTGCTGGTTGTAGATGTGCAGGACCTAAACCTGGTGTATAGGTTCCTAAGTTTTGATCTAAAAGAGGCTTTCATTGCTGACAGAATCAGATTTCTTTACTACATCAGTCAACAAGGGAAGAGCTACAGATGTCATCTGTCTGGACTTCTGTAAGGCCTTTGAAACAGTGCCCTCAACATCCTTCTCTCTAAATTGGAGAGGTATGGATTTGATGGGTGGGTTGTTTGTTGGTTGAGGAATTAGCCAGAAGGTAGTGGTCAATGGCTCAATGTCCACATGTAGATGAATAACAAGTGATGTCCCTCAGGGGTCTATATTGGAACTGGTACTGTTTAATATCTCCATCAATTACATAGTTGGATTGAGTGTACCTTCATCAAATCTGCAGAAAACACCAAGCTGAGTGGTGCAGTTGACATGCCTGAGGGACAAGATGCCATCCAGAGGGACCTGGACAAGCTTGAGAAGTAGGCCTGTGTGAACCTCATGAGGTTCAATAAGGCCAAGTGCAGGGTCCTGCACCTGGGATGGGACGAGTACCTGTACCAATACAGGCTGAGATGAAGGGATTGAGAGCAGCCCCGCTGAGAAGGACTTGAGGGTACTGGTGGTTGAAAAGCTGGACACGAACTGGCAATATAAGGAAGACATTTTTAACAATGAGGGTGGTGAAACACTGGAACAGGTTGCCCAGAGAGGTGGTAGATGCCCCATCCCTGGAAACATTCAAGGTCAGGTTGGACAGGGCTCTGAGCAATCTGATCTAGTTGAAGATGTCCCTGCTTATTGTAGGGAGGTTGGACTACATGACCTTTAAAGGTCACTTCCAACCCAAACCATTCTATGGTTCTCCATAGAATCATTCTCTTGATGAGTTAGAGCTCAATAGCTGTACTGCCTATTTGGGAATGTGTCTTTGTATCTTTCATAGGCAAGAGATAAACATTTGGTGGAAGCTGGATGGGGGTTGAACATACGTATTTAGACCTGGCATTTCAATTCTTTTGTGTTCATATCAAAGATTAATGAGAAGTGGGACTCCCTGCGTCATGCAGACAACCAGCTGGCTGCAATACTTGCCCAGTACTGGTAGATCATGACAGTGTCCTCAATTTAGGTAGAAAAAACTTTTGTTTGCACACCTGGGAAAGAATCCATATTGCTGTTCTCTGAGGGAGCACTCAATATCCCTGCTGTTGAACTTGATGTATTGCAGACCTCTAAACATGTTTTGACATCAAAGAGAGAAAAGCAGAAGAACCGGCCACTATAGATAATTGCTTTGCATTGTGTCTGCAAGCCAAGAGTGATGGCGGTGTGCCTGGCAGCAAATTATAATTTTGGGGACCTTGGAGGTATTCCAAGAGTAGTTAGACTGGTTTTACAGGCTTGAAAAAAGCTGCATGGTAATATAATCAAGCAAAAGAGCACTCATTCATCCCACATCCTACCATCTTGCCCTGCTGAAGACAGGATTTATCATGCTGTGGAACCTGTGCTACCCATGCGGTGTGTGTGGAACCGGCATTGATGTGCAAGACTTGCTGAGCAGATAAATGGCGCCAGCTCTACATGGTAACAGTAGAAATCAGTATCCCACCAACAGGAATGCTGCCTTCTTTCACTGATGAAGCACATCTACTTTTTGCTTTAGAAGAAGCTTACGATCAGCGTCCTGACAAGCTGGCATCCTCCTACAGTGGAAGAAGGAGCAGTTTTAATGCCTTTCAACTGTTTCCACAGATTTCCGGTGCAACTGCAGAAGTCATGTGAGGATGGTTCTGTCTCATCCTCTTAGCTACGTATGAACAGTCCCTGTTTTGACAGGCTTGCTGGATGTGTCTTCACAGTTCCCAGTAAGGCTCCCAGGTCCCCTGCCAAAGACACAGTGATATGTACGTCATTGAGACTTGGCAAACCTGCGATTGGGCTGGATGAGTAATGTGGAGAAGGGCTGCTCTTCACGTACATGAATTTCTGTCTTAAGGAATGTACTCTAAATAGAAATGTTTCCATATTAGTGTTCTGTTTTAGGCTAGTGCCTGAACAAATCTTTGTAGCAGCAACTCTGAGTTGTCTGATACGATGGGGATGTTTTGAACTGAGGAGCTCATCACAAAAATGCTAGCATATTGCTCCTGATAGTGTTACTTTTAATCTTACTCCATCTGTTTCTGAAGGGCCTTATGTAGATTTACCTATTCATTTTAAATTAAACATAAGACTTAACTCACTGTTCTCCAATGACATTTTTTTTTTTAGGCTTTATGACTTTGCCTTTGTTTTTTAACTTATTTTTTAAAATGCTTTTTCAGGGTTGTCATCCAGTCCTGGGGGCAAACGATCTCTAAATGCTTTGAGGAATCCGCTCATTTTGTTAAAATAGGGCTGCAAGAATTATCCTCAAGTAGTGTGGGAGTTGCATTTAAGTAATCTCGTTGCTTAGCTGAGTTCTAAGTCATGATCCTCTCAAGGATAAAAGAAAATACATGCTCTCACTGCACCTAGTGCCCTGGTTTTGCTCTGCGACACAGGTGTATTGTTTGGACTCTTCCCAAATCTGTTCTCAGTGATTCTTTCTCAAATCCTCGGCTCTTTAACTGCAAAGATTATGCTGCTAGTTGGCAGATGTACTTTATTCCCCTTACATTTTATCACACTCATACAGCATCATTATTTTTTTTTTAAGTACGTCAGTACTCCCAGACCTGTAATGCTCCTGTGTGAGCAATTGCAGTTATAAAACTTTACGTATTCGACTTGACTATTAAATTTCATGCTGGATGAGAGCTGTTCTCCATACTGTAATGGATTCAGCTAGCTGCTCTTGCTCCCACTGTTCTGAAGAGGATCCTGCTCTGCAGTCACCTGCAGTTGTTGTCATCAATATGAAGAAGAAAAAAAAATAAATCTGATGTGCTCCAGTGGGTAGTTTGTCAGAGTATCTCGGGAGTTGTGCAGGCCCAGCAAGCCATATCCAGTTTTTAACTATCTTTAAAGCACTTACGTTTTTTTGCTGTTGTGTTAGTCTCAAGAGCTAGTAATGAGTCATATTGTTCGCATATTGTATGTTCATAGAATAGTTTGGGTTGGGAGGGACCTTTAAAAGTCATCTAGTCCAACCTCTGTGCAATGAGCAAGGACATCTTCAACTCGATCAGGTTGCTCAGAGCCCTGTCCAACCTGACCTTGAATGTTTCCAGGGATGGGGCATCTACCACCTCTCTGGGCAACCTGTGCCAGTGTTTCACCATGCTCATTGTAAAACATTTCTTCCTTCTATCCAGTCTGAATCTTCCCTCTTTTGATTTAAAAGCATTATCCCTTGTCCTGTCACAACAGGCCCTCATAAAAAATTTGTCCCCATCTTTCTTATAAGCCCCCTTTAAATACTGAAAGGCCACAATAAGGCCTGTTGAAGTTTATCCTAAGATAAAACATCCCTCCCTGCTTCTGATCACCACACACCCCACACCTCCCACCCACCCCCCACCAAACAGAAAAAGGTCAATGAGATGTCAGACCCTTTCAGTTATTTCGGGGAATTCACTGATGTGTCAGAACACTGGAAAAAAAGAGCAAGTCTAGTGTTTCTTTCACTTGGAGAGCCGAAAGTAGTTGTCAGAAAAGTCTAGCCCAGTCAGCTTCCAAGAAAAATAGTTGAATAATTGGTAAGTGCGTGGAAGCACACCAGCATATAAGTAATAATTGCCAGGGATTTACTGAAATCAATTTTCTACTCTGAGAAAGGTATGGCTATTGTGGGCAGAGAAGAAAGTTGTGGCTTTAGAAAGCATTTTGACAGTCCTGATGGTATTCTGATAACTGATCTCAGGAAACCTACTAGTGGGTAAATGCAAAAGTGATTGGAGAACTGCACTCGGAAGGTATTATCTGATCATCGATAAACTAGGAAAAATGTGTCAAATTGACTGTTGCTCTCTGTCCTGGATCCAGTGTTATACAATAGTAACATTATGGATGGACCTGGATGATGGAATGAAGGGTAGATTTAATAAACTTGCAAATAGTTTAAGTCTGGGGAGGAGTGTAAGCACTGTAGAGTAAAAGAATAAAAATTAAAATATTCTAACAAATGAAAGGAATGGGAGATGTGATCACACAGAAAATCAAAATGAAGAACAAGTGACTACCAGTTCTAGTTTAGAAAAGGCTCTGGAAATTACAGTGCATTACAAGCTAAACAAGTAGATTTTTTTGTGGCTACTATCTTTTTCACCTCTTAACAAATTGATGGGAACACATAAATAAGTAGCTGACTTGCAAGAACTGTGAAATCATTGTTCTGCTTAACAGTCTTATGGTTTGACTTGGAATATTTCCTGCTGTTCTTGGTACCACGTTTCAGAAGCACGTAAGCAAATGGGACAAAATTCTCAGGAGGGTAACAAAATGATTAGGTGTCAAAATATGACCTACAGGGACAGGCTGGATGAAATTCTAGGAAAACCATTCTCAGAGCGAGAACAGTCAAGTACTGGGATTTGTTGTTCATGAAAGTTATGGAGTCCATCATGCAAGATCTTTGTCTAGCTTGTTCTTAAGCATCTGTTTGAAGGAAAGTGCCTGTTCTTACTGTGTCAAGGAGCTGCAAGATCCTGCATTATGTTTCCAAATAATTAAGCTGTTAAAGGTTTGCAGTCGTGCTAAGGAGCTCACATTAGAGTCCATATCTAATTAACATCTGTCTTGTGAAAGCCTCTTGTTAGTGGACAATGCTTCTAACCTGCTGTTCAAGATTTTCTGGTAGTCTCTCTGTTACTTCCCACAGGTGATACTCAGTGAGAAGGAGACTGGAGGCAGGAGTGTTGGACTATGATTTATAGCATAGTGGTGTTTAAAGTAGTTATAGGTGTTCCAGGTTATGGTTGTTCCAGAGGCTGAATTCGCGCTATAGAAGTGGCTCATCTGAAGTTAATTTCCCATTATTGTGGTTTGTACAAGAAGAAATTCAGGTTTTAACGAATACTGTGAAGGAGCAGATGAAGAAAAAATTTGCAACTCTGACTTCAGCTTATATATCTTTAAGAGGGAAGACCAAGGCCAAATATATCTTGCTGGTGAAGATAAATTGGGATAAAAAATAGATCTCTGAAAAGCTGTAAATCAATTTTAGTGACAAAATTGCTAATGGAAATGGGCTGATTGGGGACAGAATTTCTGGAAGTTTAGCAAATAGTTCAGAGAAAATCAAAATGTGATAATATGCTGCACTGAAGTGAAATGCCTTCCCTCTCCCTCCTCAACCCCCTGTTGAAGAGCACTTGTGCTCCTGTTTTCACACTGGGACACTGATAACGAGGTATTCGGCTAAGGATTGCAAGAAAATCTTATCCATAGAAGAAAGTGTAAAAAAAACAAAAAAAACCAAAAAACCAACCAAACAAAAAACCAAAAAACCAAAAAAAAACACAAAAAAACCCACCACCAAACAAAACCAAACCCACAACAAATAAACAAAAAACCAAAAACCCCAAACCACTGAAGTGTAGGAAAGATGTTGTAGAAGAATATGCGACTTATTTGATGATTTACTCTTGACAGGTTAAACATTTCTCTTAACTGTCTACATGTTGCTTACAAATAAGCTTGCTTATAAGTTCCGGTCTTTTCTTGGCAATTGAATTTAAGCTATTTTATGATTTTTTGACTCCTTGTTGTACTCCTATGAAAGGCAGATAATGAGCTTTTCCATGTTTTATTGGAATTTCTCTTCACGGTCCTGATCTTCATCAGTTCTAATATATCAGAATAGATAAAGACACAAGGATACCTGTAATGTGAGTCAGGCCAAACATCTGTCTAGTCCAGGGTCCCAAAAGCTCATGAAAAAAGATTAAAAATAGGGCAAATGTGTTGTGATGCTTTCCAAAACATCTTCTCAATATCCAGTGGTTCATTGAGATCTTGCCTTTTCTGTTTCCAGACAGAATTCTTGCCTTGTTTGCCTTTTCACTTTTCTTGTTCATCCTCTTGTGACTGTCATATGTATGGAAAATTCTTTGTGATTATTAAGAAGGAAGAGCATCTATGTCATTTTGCCTTGAACTTTCTCATTTGACTGCTACACTTAGTAAGTTGAACCCATTTTCATTTAATATGCTGCTTTTTTTCAATTTCTAAGCTGCTGAACAGGTCATGAGTTCTTGTCCTTTAGCTGCTCAAAGATTCTTTTTCTCTATGCTCTTACTATCATTCTTTAAGAATTGGAATATCTCTCTTTTCCCCACTATAAGCTTATCCTTGTCTCCCAGCTATTGTAGCTAGCAAATTTGTGTTGAAGACTACATTCTTAAAATCTGTGCTGTTCCTTCTCTGCCTAACTAAGGATGCATTAGGAATATCATTCCATAATCACTTCCGTACAAGTTTGCCTCTTACCCACCCTTTCCACTAAATTTTCCAATTTATGTGAATCAACTATAGGAAAATCTTCCTCTATTTGTTTTCTCCAACTTGTAAGAGGTGATCTACTGTTCTTTACTCTAAGACATTGATGAAGAATCTGTATTTTATTGTACTTGTTTCCACAACAGAGGCCTAGGTACTAACTTATCACTAGGTTGAGCACTTCAGAATATTTCAATAGGTATTAAGAAAAAAAAAAAAAAAATCCTTATTCCTCTCATCTGCCTGGTTTGGTGATCTAAAGTAGTCTGTACACCATGATGGAGTGCTTGCATTTTTTCTTTTCCTTCACTGCACCTCCTCTGGTTTTATTGGCTTGGACTCAATGCTAGTCCAAGGTAGCCATATGGTATCTGGTTGGTTTACAGCCTAGACAGAGAAGTCTTAGTATAACTGCATCTACTGTTTAGATATGAGTAATAGTAACTGGAGAAAGAGACATGTGGTGATGTGGATTGGGTATGACAGTAGGCGAAATCCTCACCTGGAAGATTTGTTTTTGGATTTCCTTTTGGTCCTATTTAAAATATACCCTTGTCCTCAGATATCCCAGTTGTGTGTTCTGTCTTTCAGGCTGGTGGCAGCCTAAGCCAGAGTTTCAGCCTCTGTTATCTGAAGTTGTTCTACTCTTAAAATAAATAGTTACGAAAGGAGGAGTTTACACCTGCCTCTTTTAGTAGTGCCCCTGACCACTTGCTTATAGTGAATATCATCCTTTCTAGCCTAGCTGTAGTGGGTTGACCGTGGCCAGCAACTACAGCACCTACCCAGTTGCTGATTTATTCCCCTCACTACCACATGCTGTGATGGGATGGTGGAGAGAGAGTCAGAAGAACAAAACCAAGAAAACCTGTGGCTTGAGATAAAGACAGTTTAATAGGTGAAACAAATCTGTGCACCCAAGCAAAGCAAAATAAGGAATTTATTCATTACTTCCCATCAGCAGGCAGATGTTCAGCTGCTTCCTGGAAAGCAGAGCTTCATCATGCGTAACGGTTACTTGGGAAGACAAGTGCCATAACCGTGAATGTCCTCCCTGCTGCCTCCTCTCCCTGAGTTTTTATTGTTGAGCACAACATCACATGGTAGGGATGTCCCTTTGGTCAGTTGAGGTCAGCTGGCCTGGCTGTCACCTCCCAAATTCTTGCCCACCCTCAGCCTGCTGACTGGGGAGTAGCATGAGAAACAGAGATGGCCTTGATGCTGTGCAAGCACTGCTCTGCAATAGCCAAAACATTGGGGTGTCATTAATGCTGTTCTAGTCACAAATCTGAAACACAGCATCGCACTGGCTGCTATTAAGTTAACTCCATTCCAGCCAGGCTCAGTACATTAATGAGTACTTAAGTGGATTTTTTTCTTCCTCCTTAGTTGCAATCTGTGTTAGTTCTGAGTAGCTCTTTGTTGCCTGTGAGTATTGTGCAGTTGTGTCTGTTTCTGTGCATGTTTTGTGTGGAGACGATGAGCATTTGGTAAGGGGTTGAAGATTCCTCTAAGTGCTTAATTACCTAAAAAATTACATATTAGTGTCCTTAAACAAAAGTGAAGTGATAAAAACAATCAGAGGAAAAAATGAGTACTATTTTCTACTGCTTCGGTTCAGGCTTTGACTATATTTTCTTTCTAACTTCTGTCAGTATCAAATTCCCTCCAAGATTCAAAAGTGCATCCTTGAAGCTTCTGTTCTGATTAAATTTTTACTGAACTCTCCTGAAAGAAAGAGTTCAGATCAGATGTTTTGATAGCACAACTAATTGTGTTTCAATCTTTATTTATGAATCAAAACACTTGAGTCCTCATCTTCTGACTGCATTAGTGGGTACTGTGCTTCAGTTAAGATCTATGGAACAAATCACCTGGCGTGAAGACCGTTGTGTCAATATTATGTGCATTTTGGAAGGGTGTATTTGAAGTAGTTCTGATCCTGCAGACTATTTGTGTTTGGAGTTCATGAGTTCGCTCTGAATGTGCATCATTTGGTTTTGTTTTATTCAAAAAAATCCCAGCTTGTACACATTAAGACTGCTCTGCAATGATAAAAATAAGTTGTTCATTTCTGAGAGGTCTTATACACGTGAAAGACCTAAAAGGGCTCATGTTCGTGCAAATATATTGACTGGCTGGCAATAGAACATACTGTGCAATGACTGTGTGATAAACCTTGTGCTGTTAATAAAACATCCCTTGGCCATTTCACCTGTGGGGTGAAACAGTTGGTGTTTGACCTGTTCTGAACCTCTCTGGGATCAGGTTCCAATAATCCATAGGTCTTAAAAGCACCCTTTAGCTCTTTCGTTAGCGTTCTGTAGCTAATGTTTTGCTGCGTGGTGTCTTACTGCCAACACGAGGGACAAAAAGTGCTTCTCCCTTCAGCCCTGATCAGTTACGCTGTAGTGCTGAGTTCTGAGAGCTGCCCAGGAAGTGATATGCTGGGGAACGCTCTCGGGCTGAAGAAAGAACTGACCCCTTGTCTGCTTTATCCTGCCTGAATTCATTTATTGCCTTATGATGGTGATGCCTGTATTTTCTCTCTTGCCCCAGGTTGTATGTGGCTAAAATCTTTTCATATGTCTTTAATTAAAGTGTGCCAGGTTCTGAAACTTTCCCATGGGCACCCTGAGTTTTCAGGAAGAAATGATACGTTGCGTATGACTTTGACTTTCGCACTTCTTATCGATGACTTCCCTTGACCCTAGTCAGAAAGCGGGCAGCTGTGTGTCCCATTCTTATGTTGCTATCCCTATTCACTTTGCAAGGGGCCGAAATACACAATTCAACCGCGTGTAACTCTGCACCTTATGCTTGGTGCTGGAATATATGAATATCATGACTTAAATCTCTGGACTGCACCATTTAGAATTTTACTAGTTTGTGAAGAAGCAGACGAGTGGCCACGTCCTTTTGTTGCAGCTCCCAGCACTCTAATTTCAGAACATCATTTACTGAGGGTCAGAATGAACAATGCAGAAATTAAATACCAAAAAAAAAACCCCAAAAAAACGCAGCCTGTTTTGGTATGGCAGACTGACCATCCCTTGTCTCAAGTGCTGCAGAAGGATTTAAGTCTTTATTCTGAGTTGCTGAAGTTGAGGGATGAAAAACAGTAGTTGTCATACTTTTTTCTATTTGTACTGAATTTCACTACTGCTAATGTAGATTCTACTGTTCATTTCAAAGCCAGGTTTATACACAGCATTTTATAAGTTCTGTTCCTTGAGCCTTTTGAAGTATTTGTACGGGATGACTAATAACATTCTCATTAAATCTTCTTTTTCATTCTGTGAAGATTCACTCTGAAGGCTAGTATTATTTACTTTGTTTGAATGGGTGTTACAGCTAAAATTTTTGCACTATTGGGTGAAATACATTATACTGAAAAACTGTCAAACATGCTCAATTCCTGTTACCATAAGAATTCATGAGCAACAGAAGACCATTTTATAATTTTAAAAAACATTCATTTCTTCTTGGAATCCAATTTTATTGAAATAGGTAGCAAGACAATGTTTTGATTCCAGAAAATATTGACTGAAGCATCAGGACAACAGGCCAGCCTCATCTCTCTTAAAAAGTGGTAATGACAATACAAAATTATCACTATGGGAAGAGAAAATAAGCCTGGCTTTTGTGTCTCCTGAGTCTCAGTTCTTTTCCTGAAGGCCCTGGTCTGATTCAAAGATTCATAGTGATCTTAAAATGTCATGCAGCATTATTCTACACAGAGCTCATGCGGGAATCTGCTGCAAGTGAAATGCAACTCCCATCAGCTGTTTCTGCTCTAGTTTCTAGATGGAAAAGTGAGCTCCAGCCTCCTCCTCATAGGACTTGGAAATAAAATGTTCTTGAGCTCATGTGTATGTACATTGGGTTTTGGATGGGGCTTTGAAGTAGGAAGACTGGGGAATAATTGTACTTCGTAGCCTGTTTCAAATCAGCTTGGGAAGGGATGTTGTGTATCACAAGGCAACAAATCATTGGAACATATAAATAGGAAATAGCATAGCAATTTCACTGGGCAAAACGCTTCAGTCTTCAAAAGGAGAAAGACAAAAATCCCAGTATTTGAAAAAGAGTACTAGAACATTTAAAAATAAACACTAAGGACTGAAGTGACCACATAGCTGAAGGACTACAAAGATGTTGAAGGGACTGGAGCACCTCTCATATGAAGAAGGGCTAAGAGAGCTGGCACTGTTCAGCATGGAGAAGGAAAGGCTCAGGGCTGTCTCATCAATGTGTGTAAATACCTGAAGGGAGGGTGCAAAGAAGACAGAGACGGCCTTTTTTCAGTGGTGACCAGAGACAATGGTGTCATGGTTTAACCCCTGTTGCTTGCTCACTTCTCTCCCTGCCCCCCCGCCCTCCATCCCCCAGTGGGATGAGGAGAAGAATCAGAAAAAAACAAGGAAAACTCCTGGGTTGAGATAAAGACAATTTAATAAGTAAAGCAAAAGCCACACAAGTTCTCTGTCAGTTCCCACTTTGGGCTTGGTTTGCCATCTGGTCAGTCTCATGTTTTATCCTCTACTTGAGATAAATGGTCTCCTTAGGTACTAATGTCTTCATGCTCAATGTCAATCCTTCCTTAGTGACCTTGGCGAAATAAGTGAGGAACCCATGGCTAGCTGTCAAGTGCTTCTGACGAGTGCCTTTATGCTTGTATGTGTGTATATATGCATTTATATGTATGTCATGGTTTGGGCCGGACTGGCCCACATGGTACATGCACGTATATGGGTATTCCTGTGTATGTTAGCTGTTATAAATGCTTACCTGCTGGACCAAATATCCTTACAGCCTTCCTGTCCTCATTCTAAATTTGTACTCTTTACCTGTAACTAGATTTACATGATAGTCGACTGTAAGTGCTAGGAATGAGAGCTCTCTCTTTTAATGGCTTTGTGAAATGTCATCAATAATGGAATCCAACCATGATCTACATCTCTCAGGATTCCTATAGCATAGACAAATGGTTTCTCTCCCATATTGCTCAGTCCCACAGTGCAGGGACTTTTATTATTTTCAAGTAGAAATTAAGCCAAAGCCCACTTATATTTGCTCACTATTAAGTAAACTACACACTTGTTATTTAAACGTGTTTTTTCCGACCTTGTTCACATTCTTCATTGTTATAGCTTATCATAGGCTTTAGATGAAGGTTTTAATGATACAATTGGGTTTCTAAGATATTCAGTGGAAGCGATACAAAAATGTGGTACTTTTTGCAAAAAATCTGTGTGTAACAGCTCCATAGAAGCTGTGTGTGAGAGGACTGTTGTCATGTTGAAGAACTCTACCTGGATACTGATTAAAATTCTCTCCAGTGCTTCCTTTTCTAATGAAAGTACAGTTTCAGTCTAAACTACCACTCATGTTAAAAAAAAAAAAAAAAAAAGAATAGCCCAGCTTTGTTTTTCTGTCACAGGACTGGCTCTTTGTGCCTTTAGCCATACTTCATATCTACATTGTTGTACCAGAATTTCTGAATGTTAGGAAGAGTATGGACTCTCTAAGGAACTAATCCTTCTTTTTACTGAATACCACTTCAGACTTTAAAAGTTCTTTTTTTTTTTTAATTGAACTGAGTGATAGATATACAATAAATTAATCATTTTTCTTTTCAAAGGACTATTTGAACACTTGCAATGGTCAAGCCATGTTAAATAATCCAAGATCCAAGATTACCTTTTATAGCCTTAATAGTTTGTCCAGGCACATCTAAATTAGCTGTTTCCTTCCCTGCTCTGATAGCAATCAAACAGGCCAAAAAAGTGAAGATTAGCCAGAAAAAAATGTTTGTTATGGTTTTTTTTTTCTAAAAATTCTAGAAATTCCTTGGCTATCTTCTCCCTTGGAATTTTTTTTGGAAGTTCATGAGTCAGAACACAATATTCTCTGTCTCAAGTGACTGACATCACTTCACTGCATCTGAGTATACCACTTATAGAAAATAAAAACAACTTACACTTTTCAGTAGTGTCTGGTTTAGAGAATCTGTGAATATTGAATCAGTCAGCAAGATGTTCCAGATTATGGCTCTGTCTGTGGATTTACATAATCCTTCTGTGAAGTCCTGATTGAGAAATAAAATTAGAAATGTGAGGCTAGCAAGAATTGAAATTGAAATAATAGTGGCGTGACAATTGTATATTCAATTAGCTACGTATTTAGGAAGACAATTGCTTATTCTTCAGCTGTTCCAATTCTGTGCACAAGATGCTTCTAAATTTTAATTTGATACTCAGCTGCCTGGCTTAGATTTTATGGTAAAAATTATTGTTCAGTGTGAAAGGTGAAATGTTTTCTTGTTCAGAGAAAAAAAGAATGCTTCCATTTTGAAGTTTACTTCTCAAAATCTAATCTGACTCCTACACTTTTTTTTCTTAGGAGCCCTGCGAAAGTTTGGGTTTTTTCTACTATTTTTATCTGAGGAACAGAAGAATCTTTGTAATATTCTCTTATACAATGTACATCTTCTTTGATTCTGTTTTTAATGCTGGAGAAATCTCTGCGTTGTTCAAAGCTACCGGTGTAAGGAGCTGTAAAATTTGCAAGTCTTTCTTGTCCTGAATGGCACAAGTGCACATAGTCACCCCAGCAACGCATGAGGCTGACACAGCCTAGAAAGTTCGTGTTACAGGGCATTAGGTGACAGCTGTAACTGTGATGGTGGCATCGAAACCACAAATCAGTACAGTTCAGTGTGTTTATTTTACTGTTTCCTGATGATGGTGTTTGGGTTTTTTTAGTTGACTGGCTGACACTGAGGGATCTCTATCAGTATATGCAGAACCAATCAACTCCTCTAACTCTTGCGGGAATAATACGGTGTTTTTTACTTTGAGAAATTAGGTTTTTAATTTGGGTATATACAGAAAGTTCAACTCATTAAAATAAATCAAATTTAAGATAACTTTGATAAGATAACCTCTCCAAAGAGCTAAACTATGATTTATTGGCTGGTCTTAATGTCTAGAGTTGCAGATGGTCTTGTTTGCAAGTAAAAAGGGTAACTTCTGTCACGAGAAGGGAGATGCTTCATATGTAGCAAACATTTCCTATAAGGGTTTTTGCAATCAGTTATTTAAAAGGTGTGGGGTTTTGCTTTTCAAAAAGGGGACCAAAGGCCATTGTAAATGAAGTGGAAACTTTAAGTTCTGGTCCTGATCATTTTAGAAAATTCAGGAGCTCCACTGAGTAACTTTTAACAGCTAGTTTTAGCAGGACTTTTCTGAATTGGCAGTAATCCAACTCATTCACTCATGGTATTAGAAAGTGCTATGGATGGTTTGTCTAATGGCCTAGCATAGTGCTCCAAAGCAGAGTAAATCACAACGCATTAAGACTTGGATGTGTGACCAATGTGTTTTGTTCACTGGATCAGCAAGTAATTAGAGGGAGGATTCAAGCCCTGGCATGCAACACAAGCTATCCGGAGGAAGAAAGATACCACCGCCACTATAAACACCTTCAACCTTCAATTTTTTTTCTGTTTGCCCCCTAATCTCATCAGCATAAAGTCCTGTATTAACTCACTACTAACCTTTTTTTCTTTTACCTAAGAATGGAGAGATTGCACTTTATATTTTGACATGTTCCTCACAGAGAAAGTTTGCCTCTGTGTCCATGAAAAGAAAGAACAGAGTGCACAGTGTCTAGTTCTTTTCTGCAAGATTCCTTCCCCATCACTTCTCTTTCTGGATGCTGTTTGTTCCAGTCAGGTTAATCAGACATTCCAGGCATGGATGCTCTGAGTTGATGAGACACCATTTAATCATTTAATCTTTTCATTTCACAGCAGCTGAGAACTGAATCTGCCCAATGGCCATCTCTTTTTCTCTTACCTGACACTTGCTTAGACCTGCAGCTGCCTTTTCAGACCCAGTTCTTTTGATTTCTAGGAAGGAAAGTTACTTCAGGTTGTCTCTTCTTCCTTTTTGTCATAAAAAACAATGTCATTAGAATGCCAGATCTGCATTTGGAATGCATATTCTTGTTTTCTCTATTCTTCAATCAGGAAAAGGTCAATTTTTAATGGAAGTTGTTTACTCAGTGAGTAAGCTCTATATGAGACTGTCTTTTGTCCCTTTTGTTATTAGTGCCATTTTTTCTCTTAATAAGTAGACACTTCCTACCTGAATAGTTTTGTATAGAGGTAGATAATAAGGCATTTGTTATCTTCCACTTCTCAAGAGGCCTGCCTTTTGGCTATTGATAGTGATATTTCACAGAATAATTTCTCATTGTAAAATTGGTACTGAGCAGGACTGACTTCTTGCAGAACTGTCTTTTCAAATATATCAAGGCTTTTTCATGATCTTCTGTCCCTCAGGTTTTACCTGTCCATCATCGTATACTCCTCATGGCAGCTGAGCAACCAAGTAGACTTTCGGCATAACTAGTTACTCAGTCCCATGTCAGGCTCCGGTAGATTTGCGTGGTAATTCCATAGATGCTTCCTCTTTCTCAGGAGTATGATCTTGTAAAACCAAGCTGCTTCACCCACCCCACTGACTCCTTATCATACACAGAATGGTTTTCACTCTGGACAGTCTCTTCTCCAGCCCTACGTTTTAGTCGTGCACTGAAGAAAGTGGAGTGTTCCCTACCTTGTGTTGCTTTACCCTTATCCGGTGAGGTGAGGCTGCGGTGGCCAAACAAATTCGGGTCTTCATTTTCTTGCCGTTATAGATACTTCAATGAGCCTGTCTTCTCAAAGCTTTATTTCCTTTTGCACTTTTGAAAAATACATCTTAATGAAATTTGCTTCAAGATGTTTACTGCTTCTTGGAGGTCATGATGGAACCTCGGAAATGCTGCACTAAAATAACTTGATGTTGTAGTCTGAGATTATGCTGGCATTGTTTCATGAATAGTGTGGATTTGAATTATGACAGCACATTCTGACTAAATGATTTTGAATTCTTAACATACTTCACTTGACATTATTTTTGTCATCAAAATTATAAATAATTAAAACCAGAGAAAATTCTTTTCCATTCAAGAGCTCAGAACATTTCCTTCAAAATATTTCCTTAACCCTCACCCACTTGTACTTCATCTGGAGTTGGAAATCACCCATAAAAGAATGAGTGAAATGTGAAAATTAATTCTGTAGAGCTCCTGAGGATGACTTTTATACTGAGGATCGTTAAGAAACAGAAATCTGTTTGCTGTCTCTGTAACAATCAGATAACTCCTGTTGAGTCTAGATACCCTGTTGTGGATACATCAAAAAGAATATGTATTCATATGCTCCTCTAAATGCCTCAGTATAACATTTAGCTCCTGATAATCTTCACAGAATATCCATTAGACTTGCAGTCACTGAAGCTGACTCTGCAACATTTTACTCATCACTGCCTAAATTCTGGTAGCTTCATCACTCAGTTCCTATCTTATAGAAAAGTACTTGCAGAATTGACAAAACAGACATTTGCTTTTGGAAGACAGATGTTCTGATATAAATTTAGACGTCATCTAACACGATTAAGCATATGTCTTCCCTCCCCTTCTTCTTTTAGAGACCACTGATTTAAGAATCAGAGTCTACAGTGTTTTTCTACTAGTCCTTAAGTTCTATTCTCTTGTAATAAATCCACTTTGTACACACTACTGAAATATTCATTGAGTGAAAGACAGAAAGCAGAACAGACTGGGGCTGTACAGGCCAGCAGTTAGGGCACTCGCTGGGGAAGCAAAACACCATCATTTTGTTTCCTGCTCCAATAAATACTTAATATGAAATACTGAAATATTCATTGGTAAGTGGAAATGGTATCTGACCACATAAGAAGTAACATCTTAGGTTACGTGAAGTTAAAATGAAGGCAATCCTACAATGAGCCTGAGGAAAAAAGGTCCAACGTCTGACATGATGTATAATTAGCTGGTTGTTAGGAAGTGCTGAAAGAAAACTTGCCATCAGTGTGATTGAGAAATATCTGTCTGGATTTTTATTTGGAATTTAAAATAATACATATTTCTTATAATGTAAGATATATAACTTATTTTCATTCTATTAGGCCTGGTGGGACTATAAAAAAAAAAAACCAAAAAACAAAAAACAACAAAACAAAAACCAACCAAACAAAAAAACCCACCAAACCCAATAAAAGTTTTCATTTGTAACAACTTGGTCAGTGCCAGAAATAAAAAAGAGACTCTGCATATTAAATAACACCTGGTTGTTATCTTTTCTAAAAGAAATGATGATGTTTCAGTGTGCCATGAAGTGATGAGCACCAAACTCATTTATTTTGGGAGGGGAAACTGTAACACTGCCCATTAATATTTCGATGCATAAAGTACAGGACAGCAGACCATATATTATAGTGAAGTAGAGAAGTCCAGGCTTTCTGCGAGTGCTGAATAGGTGGTAACTCATGATAATGTGTTGCTCAATCCAGGTCCTAATAATAAAGTGGGTATTCAGTTTCTGGGAATACGCAAGCGGTAGGAGGCCACAGATGGATGGGCATGTCACAGAGACTGCCACCGAAATTGCCATTAGATGGAAGCTTTTGTTGGTAGCTTCAGCTGAAAGGTCAAATCCTAAATGGTCAAAGAAATTAATCTAGCATCTCTTTCTTTACTGTTGGTAGCAATTAATCTGATGGATTTTTTCCCCCCTTTAGTGATCTGAGGCATTTGCACTCTGTGGCATTTTAAAAGATTCACATCAGCTGTGACTTCTCACACGTTTGGAGCACTGGTAGGTGGTGCGTAGGTAAGGTGAGCAACTAATAACTCATTATGCAGTTCTGCCAATCAAACACATCTGCTACTTTTTTCTTAGTGCAAAACACTGAGTACAATTTTGATCCTTTATAAACAAATTGGGGGGAATGTTTTATATAGCACAGGTATTAGCCTTTAGACATGACACTATTATTTGAAAATTATGTAATCATTAACCTCACATTTTTTCGTCTTCACAAATAGTCTGCAAAAGGTGTAAAACAAAGGTGCTTGTCTGAAAATGTTTGATGATATCATATAAACATCTTCGAAATTATGGCTTTTCATTACTTTTTTTTTTTTTTTAGAATTCTACATTCAGCTGGTTAATAGTTGTTGAAAAATTATCATTTACTGTTTGAGAATTATTTGAATGTTTGATAGGTGATATAGAGGTAATGATCTATTCTGCCCTCCCAGTAAAATCTGATTACAAAATTAGCCTGTGTTTAGTAACCATGGTGATAAGGGGTTTTTTTTTTTTTTAATATAGCTTTGTTCTTTTACCCTTTTATTCTTTTAATGAACAAATGTATGCTTCAAGATTTTTCTTAAGCCTTCATATGAGAAAGAGTTTGATGTATAAAATGTTCACAAATTCCAAATGAAATACTCTATTAGCATGGTTGAGAAGAAATATTTGCAGATGTATCTGTATTTGTAAATTGCTTCCTTTTAAGCTATCAATCTAGGCAACATATCTCTAAAAAGGCTAAAAAATGTGGTACAATAAAATACATTAATTTAAAAAATGTGGTGGTTTTGGCTTCCTCTTTCAAATACCTTCCAATGAACATAAGAAATTTGGGGCTCTTCCTCTCCAATGGTTTAGGATACAAGTTGTTCACTATTGAGTAATAATTGAAGTCTTCTTGGACGTGTATTAATAAGATGACAATAATGGCAACTTTTTCAGAACTAAGTATTCGGTGGATATCTGTAATGACCATAGAAATTGTGTTCGAAAGAAACTTGAGGGGTCACCTTACCTATCCTCTGTTTTGAGAGTCAGTTAAATTATTTCTTAGGGATGTTTGCTTTTTTCATTCCCGATGACCTTCAGTGGTCGAAACTCTACAGTTTCTTATGGATCAAAAAGAAATGGAGGAAGGACGTGCAAACAATTGAAGTGTCAATGTGGTAACCTCGAAATTATGTTCTTTATATATCCATGCATGTTGTGTAAGCTAAACTGATTATACACTTGTGCCAAATCCCGTTCCTATATAACCCAGCATCTGCAGCAACTATGCATGAAAAGGGGTTCTCAGAAAGAGACACCATCGTTTGGGGGACAGCAGTGGGGAGAGGAGAAAGGAAGAAGGGGTCTCACTGACAGACACAGGTGTGAGAGTCTTCTCTATTAGGTCACGCTACAGAAAATTTGGCTATGTCTTTACTCTGTGTTTGTTGTAAAATGACAAGATTAAGACAAATTCAAATTAAATTTTTAGTCTTAAGTGCATAAGACTTAAGATATGAGATATAAGATAGGCATTTAAGTGCACAACTTTAATAGAAGAACCTCATCACAACCACTTAACACTTTATGTAATGAGAAGACAGAAAATTGTTTAAAATTCATCTTATTCAAAATACATAAAGTCTTATTTATAGTGGTGCAAAGGGAAAAAAAGGAGTTGACGCTATAGATTTTTTTTCCTGTTATTCACTAACATTTTTTTGCCACCTCTTGACTATTACCCAAGTGGCAAAATAGCACTGTGGTAAATTGTTCCCTTAATTGATTTATTAGGAGACCATTCAGATGGTTGAAGTGGTCTCTATTAGCACAGCTTTAATAATTGAGCCCTTTAACAAAAAGAAAACAATATAAACATTATTTCGTTACCAAGCTTGCTTCCACTTTTCAAGCACAGGCAGAGCATTCTTCAAAAGCATTCTTTTGCTTTCTGATAGCTTTTTCAGTGATTTTTCATGAACTCTGTCATACAAAGGGTGAAGCTGTTTAATTTATTTCTAGTTCCTAATTCAATACTGCATATAGCAATATTCTCACTAGCAATCCAGAGCACCCTGTTGTAAAACATGGACTCTTGCTTCACTTTAAATATGTCCTGAGGCTGGGACCTAGCATGACACTGTAATTATTTGGAACCTCTCTCTCTCCCCCCCAGCTCCTCCTGGTGTGAGAGGTGCCAGCTCTTCCCTTTTCTGCGTGTTTTCTTGTGATGGCAAGAACTCCTATATGCTTTGTTTAAAGAAAAAAAAAAAACAAACATTGATGTACCTGAGGGAGAAAAAGACATTTTTCTGCTGCAGTCTGCTTCAAATAAGAACCCTAAAAAGGAGAGGAGAGGCAGCATGTGCCTTTCTCAAGAGCAGCTTGAGCCACGTGCTCCCCGGGAACACGCTGGAGCGCAGGGCGGGATGGGCGGAGAGAGACCATGCGTGCACCCTGCAGTTCGTACTCTCAACGTAAGCACAGGGAATGTGCTTGTTAAGTCTTAAGAAAATCTTTTTTCCCTCTGTAGATGAGTTTTTGCTATTAATAGAGCTATATGATTTATGTCGATTGTGTCCTGATAAGGTCTTTTGTGTCTCACAGCAGGTGCACAGTGGAAAAATGGACATAATTTAACTTCAAAGCTTTTGCCAATTGAAGATCCTGGCCAAACACTGCAAAGTCCCCTCCATGATCCCGGCCCTGAAGGACGAAGATGATCCTTAAAGAAGATATCTCCTTTTTTTTCCACTCTGTGTGGGTAGCACAGCCTTTGTTGGTGTAAGGAAACTTTGGTGCTGAGCTTTTGCCCCAGCTCTTGTATACATGCAATAACAGCTGATTATTTTTTAGAGAGCAGCAGAGAAGGACGTAAAAAACCTTTTAATACAATAGCAACCATCTTTCTCTTTCCATTTGTGTTTCCTGCAACCTCAAACCACCAATCAAGACAGCACTTTTGTACCCAGAGGACAGGATGAACCACAAAAGTTACTTTTTGTCTTAAGTGATAAGTGAAAAGAGTTCGGCTTCTCCTGTTAACATAAGCCTTGGGTTTGTGTCAGCAGAGCAGAGAACCCATGTGAAAACTACAAGAACTTCTTCCAATTATTCACATCCAGACCTTATGTGAACCTGTTTCTGAGCTCCCTTGTACTGGGAGGGCTGTGTTTGAACCTATCTGGGAGGATTTACATATGCTGCCTTTAGCTTTCTGCCTGAGATGCTCACCCTTTCAGTCTTTAAGCGAGAACGTGCAAAGGTGGCTAAAAGCTGGTGGCTGTACCCTCAGAGTTACAGAGATCGGAGTGATATATTGCTATGGGTCGAGGCCTTATTCTGCACTCACATCATAATTTAGGACTTGTGTAACTGTCATGGGAGAACAAGCTAGAAAGTTTTGTCACAAATTCTCTCCCAGCTCAACCCAGAATTGCTAATTCCACTTCCCCTGTTTGAGGTTGTGTCTTCCCAAAGGGACATACAGATGACCCTACAGGGTTGAACCAAAGTCCCAGGGCAGCCAGCACGCACAGTGCTTTGCACTGAGGGTGTCTGGAACCTGCAGAAAGTGGGATGGGATTCACCTATTTAATACCTTTACCCCTCACCCTGTAGGAAGTGACTGAGTATGTGCTCATAAAGTTTGTAGGTGACACCAAACTTGGGTGGCACCAGTTGATATGCTCAAGGGCATGGCTGCCATCCGGAGGGCTGTAGACAGGCTGGGGGAGTAGGATAATAGTGATTTAATGAAATTCAGCCAAGTCCTCCACCTGGGGAGGAAGTGCCTCTTGCTGTGACACAGGCTGGCTGGGGAGCAGCCGTGCGGGAAAGGTCCCACGGGCGCTGGTGGGCAGTGAGCTGAGCGTGAGCCAGCAGTGACCCTGGCAGCAGCGAGGGCCAACAGCATGCAGGGCTGTATCAGTAGGAGCACAGGCAGCAGGTAGGGCGGTGGATCGTCCTCCTCCACTCAGCACTTGTTATATCTTGCACCCAGTGCGAGAAGGACATCAATAAACTGGAGCGAGTTCAGCGGAGCTTGCATTGCCTTGAACGGCTATCGAACCGTGTCTTGAGATGACAGGCTCGATTGCTGAGTGAGGTGGCAGCAGCTACCACTACCCTTGCAACGGCCTTCACTCTTCCATTTTACACTTCCCACCCCACTATCTCACTTTTGAATTTTGAAAGCTGCTTCCCACCTCCAAAGCAAAGCGGGATCTCTGGGAGGATGTTTTCAACAAGGCAGGGTTTTAGAGGAGATGCTGTCGTTTCTCAATTTGCCTGCATATCTCGGTTTGACTGGGGTTGTTAATTTGGAAGCTGATACAAAAGGATGGGCCTGAAAGAATATTTTGGGGCTGAATACTGCCAAGCCTTGTGGGGACTCAAATTCCCAAACTGCTCCTTCAAGGCTTTAAAAGCTCTGAGTCAGGACTCAGAAAATCATGACATGAGTTTGGCAATAGGAGTTACTTATGATGGTACATTTGGATGTGTCATAACACATTCAGATATATGCCTTCTGACAATACCCTTTTGACCCTTCTGGCTTTGTGGCCCATTTTCAAGTTTTTCTCTGTAACCAGAAGGGTTAGGAATATGAAGTGGCTTTGTTTTTTTTTTTTTTTCCCAACTCTTTTCTGGCTTTGCTTTTTAAACTTAATTTTAAGTTGGTAGTAATGTTCTGGTGTGTTCAGACAATGTCAAATCTAAAATTTTTAAGTTAAAGGCCCATGATTAAAATCTATGAGCTGGCAACACCAAAAATTGGATGCAAATATTATAATTTAGTCTTATTTTAGGTATAATTTATGCGGATGTACAATGTAATTCTTATGTCTATAATCATAGTTCCTCTTAATTGACTGCTTAGCAAGTGATTATCACAGTAGTTCCTGGGGTTTAATATCGGTAATAAAATAATGTTTGCTTTCTCTTTTCTAAGAAGCTCATTGGATCCAGTTAAGTGTGGCAAAATTTTTCTCCATAGCAGAGAAAAGCAGCTATCAGTGGAGAATTTGTACCTAAGTAGCAGGCTGTAGTGAGAATTTAAAAGTATCAATTTCCAGGGTGAATTACTATTTGAAGATTTACTCTTAGAGCCATACATTCAGTGTTTATATCTGATGCCAAGCTGCAGGGAAATATTCCTGACAATGTTTTCCTTGTGCCCTGCACTGACTGATTGAAATTTACAGCTGACCTCCCCGACAATAATTCTGTCAGAGGATCGGTCCTTCAGGCAAATTGCCAGCTCAGACATGAAAATCTGCAAATGGAAGAATGCGTAAAGCCTTTTGCATTAAAACTGTGGAGATGTAAATTTTCCCTGACAAAGTTGGCCATGTGGCTTCTTTTGCAACTTTCTCCTTCGCCATTTTTCTTCCCATTGAGGAGGGGGAGATGATATTTTTCTTCTCCGAGGACATGTCCAATCATACTAAAATGCTGTTGTACTAAATGCCAAGGACTCATTACTGTTCTTGAAAATTTGTCTCTCTAATGGAAATTTTTGGCCTCTGAGAAAGTTTCAGTTAGTTCCCAATTCCAGGTACCAAAATGACTTCAAAATATCAAAATAGAAGAGTTTCATTATGAGTTAATCTAAGGGAAAGATTATTTCCATCACAAGGGTTTTAATGGTAGGTCATGCCCCTTAAGAGCTTTATGGCCATCAAATACAATGTACTGTAAAAAGTGTCAGTCATTCAATAGGACACACTTTTTTATTAACAAATTGGTACATGGGACAATTTCACAGGCGTTAAGTTGCTGAAGGAGCTGTTTTTGAGCTGGGAAATACATTCATCTGTGTAACTATGTTCTGCCTTATGATTCACTTTTCTTGTAATTAACAATTTACTTCTCTACCCACGCTCTCTGCTGGCTGTTGCTGCATACTATAGAATAACTACTGTGTTTCAAAGATCAGGAAGACGAACCCAGAATTTAATGAATAATTAACACACAAATTTCGTAGGTAAAGTGCCTTGGAAGCCCCAGGGATGAAAAGTCCCACGCAGAAGTACTACTCTGACAGTCAGGGTGAATTTATGTTGAGTGCAGACATGATCTCAGTTCAATTCCTGCTTCTTTTGGACCCTTCCCAAGTAGTTACAGGTAATTTATTTAGGCTGAGGCTTTTGTGTCTGGTCCCTGTAGCAGGCCACTGCCCTCATGAAGGTGTGCTTCATAGAAGCAGTCAGAAAGCTGAAATAAGGTCCCTCATGGCCAAAAAGCTGACAGAAAGCTCTCCCAGGCAAGACGCAGCAGATGATGCACTCAAAATCTTTTTATGGCCAAAAGGGAACACATTGTATATGCATACATACATATATATGTATGGAACTAAGCACTTATTATTAGGCCTGTGAATACTTTAACAGTCTAATCAAAGTATAACAAACATTTCTTGTTAGTCCATTTGCAGGAATATCAAGACTCATTGTCCACATTGATTAAAAAAAGAAAAAGAAATGCCTCTTTAATACTTTTACACAAACAAGCCTACAACTATGGACTCCTTTTCTTGGGTGTCATGCTCGTCCTTCCAACATAGCTTGGACAACGCAGTCTGACACCTCCCTGCTTCCTGGAGCTGAGGGGCAGAAGGTGTTATGACAAACCATCAGCATCCTGCTGTCCTCAGCGGCGGGAGAGTGATACTCATGGTGGGGCCGCCTTCTCCTCAGTGTTTTCCTTTTCCTGGGCTGCCAGCTGCAGCCTGGCGGTGGCCCCCGGCCCCAGGCACACAAAAGGCGATGGTTTGTCAGGCGGTGACTGGGGGAGTGAGGAGGGAAGGGTGTCACCCCTCCCCAGTGGGGCCACGCCAGAGCTGAAGCTGGAGCGGGGGCGGCAGCAGTCGCTGGCCGCAGCGCAGGGGTTAAACCGGTGACACGCAGCTCAGGTTCTTCTCCTTCTTCCTTTCTCTCTATTTCATGTTATTCTCGAGTTAGCTTTTCACTAGCGGATTTGGTCCTGAGCCACAGATTTCTGATTAATTCAGGTTTTGCTGATCTAGGCTTATGTTTCTCGTCAGTCTCTAGTTTGGCAACAGCAATGTTTATTTCATTATCTGATTTAAATATTGTCAAGACTTTGTCAAGAAACACAAGCACTGCTTAGATAGATAGTTGACAATACATGACAAGTGATGTCCATAACATAAAACCTAAAGGTCATGTCCCTAACATGAACTGTTTAGTTCCTATCACCCCCGAAATAAAAGTTGCTTGCAGGTAGCGGTCACGTCCTTCCTCTAAGGAAAAAATTCAGTGGAATCCAAAACAATACAGGAAGTTTTCATTTGACAGCTGGGTGCATTCTGGGGAGTCAGGTTGGATAGCAAGCCACTGAAACAGGCAGCTGCAGAGCCTAAAAATCTTACCTGCTCTTGCAGCAGGTCACACACAAGGGAAAGGAAGATGAGAGACTAAGAGGGCCTGATGAGAAGCATTGGCCATTGCTGCTTCTGAGGGTCCAAGGCCATGCAGCGACACCAGAGACACCATCAGATGTCCAAGGAGCTGTCAGATGGTAAGTACTGTCACCTGAGCTCACCCTTCTACGTGTTTTCCACAATAGGGAAGACACAGCCCTTTATACAATGATAACATTCAAAATTATCTCCTTGTTTGCTCCTCCTGGCCTAAGAAAAAACTCTTAACTCCACATATATGGTGTGTTCTTTTCTACCCTCAAGAAGATTTTGAATGTAACAATGTGCATCTTGAATTACATTCTCTTGGAAACTCCACTGACCTAAAGATAGGTGCTTAGTTGTTTTTTTCCAAATAACGAAAGTAGAATCCCTTTTTTGTTTGTTGGTTTCATGGCAGAAGGACCTAGCTAGGTTTCCTCGCTTGTATAGTTCAACTTTGCATGTAAGGCACATATCCAGGATGTAGGAGACTCAGTTTCATTTCTCTTTCTCAACTAAAAGGGTTTCAGTCCCATCCCTTCCCAGTCCCATCTCCTATCTGCATGGAGAACGTCTCACCACCAAACTGTACGAGGATGAATGGTAGGGAGAAAAAAAAAGAGCTCAATTCTCTGCCCCTGAAGCTCTGTCACTGTCATGAAATAATTTAAGACTCCTTGTGCCTGTAAGTGTGGCATGACCGTAGATCCTACCTGGCTTTCACAGCTCCTTATGTGAGAGAGACCTTAACTTTGACTTCTGCTCCTGGATGGGTAATACATTTATGAAACATTCATTGGTTGAAATCAATAAAGAGACCTTTGGAGACTTAAAGAGATCTTTATTTTTAGTATGCTTATTTGAAATACGTAATAACCATCAGAAATCACAAATCTGAATCAGTGGAAATAAGTCATATATATATGGTGTGTAAAACAACCTCCATAAATTTTTCTTGATCTACATGATATTGTTCTCATAAAGTACATGTGCTCTAGTGCACTCCTCAATCATAACAGTTTCATGTGACCAAAGAAAAAGTGATTAAGAGGAAAAGAGATGATTTCATTTACTAATTTCTCTTCACTGCTAAACTCACTAAAGCAGATTAATGATTTTGATAACTAGTAGAAGGTTCAGAGCCCTGCAGTTCTGTATTTGGGGAAAAAAATCAAAAACTGTACTGACAGATTAAAAAAAAAAAGCGAGCGAGGCACGAACCAGCGAATGAGAATTAATAACAAAATCTACTCATTTTCCTGTGCAAATAGCTCTATTGACTTTTGCAAGAGTACTGTAAAGTGAAACCAAGGCATTCAATAATAATAATAACTGTTTGTTTCCAAATAATTAATCTCTTCCTGCAACAGAGAACTGTCCTTTCTCCTCCTGTATTGTACCGGAAATCAACACCCATTTCTAATGGGTGGTTTTATCTGCATGGGATTATTTAAGACTTGCTTAAACACCTAGAGGACTATGTCTAATGCTAAGCAGTGCTGAACCTCTGTACTCACACAGTGGCAGTCTATCCTAGCTGCAAAAGACGGCGCCATGACTGGTACTGAGTTTCATAAAACTGTCCCCTTGTAACTGTTATATTTGTCCCTTGTTACTTACAGCTGTCCCATAACTATTTCTCTCGTGCTTTTGCACTTTCAGCATTGAAGAAAGGGAAAACAAACAACCAGGCAGCTACAAACCCTGATGTCTGGTTTCAGCAGCGTGCCACACTTTAGGAGCAATTCTGATGAAAACAGTAATTGAAGAGTTGGAGGTGAAAAGGGGTAAAATGCAACACAGTTTTCTAAAAGAAGATAGGTTATGCCAGGCTGCATTGGGTGCCAGTGGAATGGTGTTGTTTTAATGTTTATCTTTGTTTCTCATTACCTGAATGAGTAACTAAATAGCTATTTCACTTGGCAATAAATTAGTGTTTCCTGCATTGAGTCTGTTTTTCCTGTCATGGTAATTGGTAAGCAATCTCCCTTCCTTTATCTCAACCCACGAGATTTCTCATTCCTGTTTGCCCTATTTTCTACCTCTGTCCTGCTGACTGAGGGAAAGGGGGAGAATGAGCAGCTGGGTGGTAGTTTGGCTGTTATCTGAGGTTAACCCACCACACAGACAAATTTCATCACTTCCTTTATTAACATTTTCTTGCCTTTAGTAGCTGGAGACAGAACTTGTTTTCCTGGAAAAAAAAAAAAAAAAAAGGTTGCTAATTCTACAATTTGGAAATCCAGTTTGAAGTCTGAGCAGCTAGGGAAGCTGTTATGGACACTTTTTACATAGACTCATAGGATGGTTGAGGCTAGAAGGGGTCCTCTGGAGGTCATCTGGTCCAATAGCCCTGCTCAAGCTTCTCTTCTCCAGGTTGAACAGCTCCTGCTCAGCCTTTTCTCATAGGAGAGATACCCCAGTCTGGACTGTCTTCCGTATGTCTATGTCTCTCTTGTGCCGAAGAGCCCAGAACTGCCCACACTATTTCAGGTGTGGCCTCACCAGTGCTGTGTTAAGGGGAAGGATCATCTCCAACAACCTGCTGGTAGCACTCCTCTTAACGCAGCCCTGAATGTCATTAGCCTTCTTAGCCACAAGGTCGCATTGCTGGCTTGTGTTCAATGTGGTGTCCACCATGTCCCCCAGGGTTTTTTTCTGCAAAGCTGCTTTCCAGCTGTGTGGCCTGCAGCATGCAGTGGTGCCTCGGGTTCTTCCTCCCCAGGTGCAAAACTTCATACTTCCCTTTGTTGATCTTTATAGAGTTCCTGTCAGCCCATTTCTCCAGTCTGTTGAGGTCCCTCCGGATGGCAGCACAACCCTCATCATTTTTTTATGAAAAGGAAGAGGATCAAAGCTGTTGGAGCTTTCAAAGTGGGCAGGTTCCACTGGAGGAAGAACTCTCCACCAGCCACAGATGGAACAGACCCCATTTGCAATTCACTTATGTAAGGTTTGGAACATTTTAGGTAAGAAATTGTTTTGCTTTTGGAGTAATAAATTGTTTTCATTTGTGCTGACTACCAAAAGCATCAAATGTTCACCTGGCAAAGGGTCTTTCTAATATATATCAAAATCTGTCCAGTTGAATCGGGGAGCTTAAAAGAGAAAATCAACTCTTAACTTTACAGAAATGCAATCAAGAAATAGGTCAACCTAAGAAACACACCTGATGTAAATGAATTCTTTCTGCTAGGGCATGTCAAGGTAAGCTAGGAAGCCAGATCTAGCCTCTGAGCATTAAATGTGCTACTTGATTCCTGCGGTGTTTGCAATAACTTTATTCTGCCTGGTCAGTGACAAATCCATCTGGTGTAACAGCTGTTGCGTGAACCCTGTCTAATCTCATTCTAGTTGGAGCACAGCAGAGAAAGAGGTTCCTCTCTCTTGAGGGAGTCTCCTTCTATTCTGAAGGAGTTTCATAAGTCTTCTAAGCAAATCTGCAGAGCTAAGGCAGCTACAGGGTAGTGTCAGATTGGACGTGGAGGCAGTTCTGAGGTGCTGAGCAGTGTACAGGTGACTTGATCCAAGACCCTTGTTTAGGAAATTGAATTTTGCCTTGGGGGGATGGAATGCTTGCAGGATGGGCAAGGACTGTGTAGTAAATAACACTACTCACAGAGGTAAAGTCCTAAACAGTCATGGTTTCAGCTGATTTTGTTTTCAGAGGAAATCTCCAGGCAGTTCAGTTGAGCCCTTTCTTGATGCTAACAACATACTTGCAAAGAATTTCAGCTTTACTGTATGTAGACTGGAGTTTCATGCAGTGAGTTAGATATATGGGGAAGAAGCATCATCATAATCTACAGCAGTGAAAGTAGTACGATAGACCTATACATTATAAGAGTGATTTTTCTGGACTCATAAGCTGAATTCAGAGATGATCTGTTGAAGTTTAAGTAGGGGAATTTACATTTTCGTAACATTCTCTAGTACAAAATCCACATCTCTTAGGCTACGTATATTACAACCTTGTTTTATAGTATTTTCAAAATTGGATCACTGTGCTTATGCTAGGGTTTTAGAACTCACTTTTTCAGAGACTATCAGAATGGTGTGAGGTAGTCAGAGCAGAGTGACATTAACTTAGGAGAATGATCCTTGAGTTTCTTGTATTCTCCTTTAGTGTGGGATCATATAAAATATATAACAGCATGTCCTGGTTTCGGCTGGGGTAGAGTTAATTTTCTTACTAGCAGCTGGTACAGTGCTGTTTTGGATTTAGGATTAGAATAATGTTGATAACACACTAATATTTTAGTTGTTGCTAAGTGGTCAAGGACTTTTCATCTTCTCATACTGGCCTACCACCAAGAAGGCAGGGGCAGCCAAGAAACTGGGAGGGGAAACAGCTGGGACAGCTGACCTAAAATGACCAAAGGGATATTCCATACCATATGATGTCATGCTCAGCATATAAATCCGGGGGGTGAAGAAGGAAGGGGGGCGACGTTCGAAGTTATGGTGTTTTTTCTTCCCAAGTAACGATTACATGTGACGGAGCCCTGCTTTCCTGGAGATGGATGAACACCTGCCTGCTGATGGGAAATAGTGAATGAATTCCTTGTTTTGCTTTGCTTGCATGTGTGGCTTTTGCTTGAGTTTTCCCTGAGTTTCCTCATTTTTACTCTTCTGATTCTCTCCCTCATCTCACGGGGGGACAGCGAGCGAATGGCCACGTGGTCCTAGTTGCTGGCTGGGGTTAAACCATGACACAGCAGAGATAACTTTCTTGTCACACATAGTGGGCCAAATTACAAAGGTCATATGTAGAGGCTGCAATGTATATGAGTCAGATTCTGTGGGAGTAGGAAAGAAATAAAAGTAATAGCAGCTCCGTCTCCCTTGCACCCGTTTGCATTCACCTCTGAGTTGAGTCCAGTGAAGCTGGCTTTTAATGAACCATGCACTTTGCTCTTAAAACACTAATGTAAACTCTTCCAGCTTTGATTAGCAGAGGCAGCAAGGTATTAATTTTAAAATGGGACATTCCATGCAGGGAAGCTTTCTGCCAAAGGGTATCTTAAGGTCCGATGTAAGATGGAAATCTAAACAAGGTGCCAAAGGAAGAAATGAAATAGGATTGTCAGCCAAATTTTACTAGGAGAGATTATATAATAAAGATTCTCAGTGATATTATATTGCAGTGAAGTCCTACTCTAAGAATTACTAATAAAACACTAAAATATTTATTAGATTTAATTATGCATATCTGAAACCATTTTGTGGAGCTCTTCTTTTCGCCATAGCTTTTAAATGAGTAAGAACAGACAGATGCATTAACTCCCTTGTCTGCTTCCCAAACCTTTATTCCACCATTAGGTTTGCTAAACTGAAATCTCCTGTGCTTATTCTAAAAACGTCCTCTCAGAGGATGGATTCAGAGCTTGATGTGGTCACCTACCAGTCTGCACAAGGGCTTGAGACAGCAAGAGCAATGCCAATATACACACATTGGCTGCCCCTGCTTTGTCTCGTGCACTTTTGGTTTGTCACAGGCTGTTTGCTCTGGATCATTGTACACTTGAGAAAAAGGATGCCTGTTTAAGGCTAATTTGAAATTTAATGGCCACCATGACAGGGATTAACCTAAAGCAACTGGTATATTCTTCAGTATACAGAGGATCATATTTAGGAATGGATTTGGTGCCTTAGGAGAAGATGAATAATACATTTTCCCCCATGACTAGACAATTACATCTTGCAGTTTGAGACACAAGTCTGCCTTTGTTTCAATTAGGGTAAAGAATTTTCTTGGTGGATCTTTTATGAAGATTACTATGCCCAATTCAGTTTTAAAATTCGTTAATGGTTTATAATTTGTAGCCATCTGTCAGTGGCCTGGTAAGGCATAATAACTGTCTCCTGTTCTCAGGCATTAATACGTTGCTCCGAAGCATCTTTTTCCTAAGCCATACCAGTCATTATAATTTACCCTTCATTCCATTATGCTTTAATTACCAGATCATCTGTGCAGATATGGTTCAGTATTAAAGAAAAAAAGGAAGATTCACAGTGTTTGTCAGAAGCAAGTGCCCTTTTCTCATCTTCACCTGCTCCAAATTAAGCTGAGTTTGGTAATTGGAGAAATGAAAGAGGTTGTGTGAACTGAAAATCAATTTGAAACACACGGCACAAAGAATGCTTTCTTATGAGGTATTTTTGTTTTTTGCCTTTTTATGTACCTGTAATTATTTACGCTAATTATAACTAAAGTATCTCTCCCTTACACGCACATGAGGCTGGCAATTATATGTGACCTCCAAGATCAGAAACTTGTAAGAAACAAGCTAGAATTCCAATGCTAGGAAATACAAGCCCTGCTATGGGAGCTTCTGCATCCAGGCCTGTATCTGTCCTGGAACTAAGGCATTATTCTCACTCCACTGCGCAGAAGCACAATTTGAGTTTAGAGTGAAGAACTTGTCTCTTCTATTTATGTGCTATCCAGTTATATCATCAGAGAACTTGTTTAAAGCCCCCGGTTTTTCTTTGGTTGAATTTAAGCCAGATCCTTAGCTGGAAAAATTGCCTTGTCTCTGAATGCAACAGAGCAATGTTGATGCACCAGCTGAAGATCTCGATGGATTATGAGCAATTAAATGTAGCTGATTACCTAGTACGGAAGGCGACGACCCCTCTGTGGCATAGAGTGGAGAGGTTTTGTAGCATGTTGGTTGGGAGCTTTTCCCCCTCACTGCCGGATGGCAGACTTCCCTGTTCCCTCATCCCGCAGTTCCCACTCTTTGCTCAGGAAAGGCATCTCATCCTGAAGATTTTGATTGTATCTCTATTTGACTAAAGAGTCAAGACAATAGCATTTTAGTGCAAGGTTCTAGCAAAATCCCTGCCACATCGTTTTGAATCGTGCACAGAAATAAAGAACAATGCACAGAGGGATATTCTTTACTACTTTATTTAGAAAACTAAAGTAGTAGAAGTAAAAAAGCTAATATAGATAAATTTTTTTTTAATTTATTTTTTGCTTTGAGCAATAGCAAACTACCAAAATTATGGTGTATTATTCAGGCAAATGCTTTATTTGTGCTGCTTCATCAGTTGATTTCATGCAGCTTTAGCTAATAGGGTAGTGATGTGAAAGAAATATGGTAATGGTAAAAAGTTAAATCAAATTACTCTTTTGCCTGCAACTTGTGGAAGCAGCCTTTGATCTCCAAGTCCTACCACTGAGGGGAGGGATAGACATTAATTTTATCCAAACCTTGCAGTTCCATATGATGTTCATTTCATGCTGTGACAGTGACTGATTCAGAATAGATGCCCATTTTCCAAGCTCACCACATTGTCTGGGCTTTTCTGTTATAGTCCTCAATTTTCTGATTTCCTGATGTAAATGAGAGACAGGGAGGCCACAACTATGTCATTTTAGACGGGTACCATGTCAGACAAGGACACATGACGTGGTCTCTGTGACAAGGGACTGAGGCAGGGCTGTGACATGAATCTATTGGCACTAATTGTGATTGCTAATGCGATATTTTGGAGAAGAATCAGATTTATTGCTTGTAGAGTTTGTGAAAAATCCTTCAGATGTGCATAATGGCATATTTCTGATCACTTTATTGGCTTTAATGCTGTTACTCTCATGTAAAATATTAAGCAAAAAACATCTCTAACTAGATCAGGTTGCTCAGAGCCTCATCCAGCCTGGCCTTGAATGTCTCCAGGGGTGGGACCTCCACCACCTCTCTGGGCAACCTGTGCCAGTGTCTCACCACCCTCATTGTTGTAGAGATAGGGAGTAGCATAGGGGATCTGTTTGACCCTGGTGAGACAAAGCTGTATCCTTGAGAGATGCCTTGAGAGAAAAGATAAGCAAGCATCAAGAGATATCAGCAAGAACAGGAATGTGAAAGCAAAGCTGCTACTCTGCGTGAATAGACAGAGATGACCAATCGGAAGACACCGAGAAGTGCGTGGCAATCGACCTTCAACCTATCAGTAGGATGCTGCCTGCGTGTGGAGAGTGCTTGTACCTATAAAGCGCGGAAAATTGTTGTAATAAAGATCTTTGGTCCATACCCTGCCAGAGTCCGTGAATCAATGCTCCACATATTGTAAAGAACTTCTTCCTAATGTCTAATCTAAACCCACCCTGCTCTAGTTTAAAACCATTGCCCCTTGTCCTATTGCTACATGCCCTTGCAAACAGCCCCTCCCCAGCTTTCTTGTAGGCCCCCATCAGGTACTGGAAGGCCACTATAAGGTCTCCCTGGAGCCTTCTCTTCTCCAGGCTGAACAACCCCAACTCTCTCAGACTGTCATTTGTAAGTTCTTGGCCGTCTTTGGACCTTGTGACATGGATGGAATAGTTCCTTTAACTATAATGACTGGAAAAATTTCATAGGCAAAAGAAATCATACTTGACAGCCTTTGCCAAACTACCTGGAATGCTTTTTATTGTCATGTAAATTTGATTTTGTCTTGTAAGGGTATATGCGGAGGAGAATTATTATGTGATAGGCCAGTAGCTGATGCACTAACTTCAAGCCTACTGGACTGTGAAAATCACAAAATCACTCAGTGCCTTAGTTCTTCAGTTTCAGAAAAGCAGAGGAAAGTTGTAATTTGATGAATTAAAGATTGAAGTCTGCACATACTGTGATAATGAGACATAAATGTTCTTAAAATAAGGTATTCCCACCCCACTGTCCAAGGATATGTGTACACTGTAACCTTCTAAAGTACAGTAAAGACAAATCCAAATTGGTTCTGCATGAGCCAGGTGGGAGCTAGAAGCCCTGTATCACTTTTTTTGTATAAAGCACATCCAACCTGAGATGGCCTTTTGACTTGGATAAAGTGTCAGATGGCATATTCTGCCGTCAGGTCTTGGCTGGATGTCCATATTGTCTTTGAATGGTATCGTATAGACTTGCAGCCTTGGTCTTGGTTTTTTTGCAGGGATTTTTGCACCAATCTTCCCAGGTGAAAGCAAGTGAAATGTTGTTATATCTATCAAGTCCAGCCTGGACTGGATTTGAAGGGAATAGATTCTGATCTCTGCTGAAGCAAAGAAAGATTCCTGAAAGATGCTCTTCTTTTATCCTATCACATACATGTTATTTCAATTCAAATTATTTTTGAGGTATTGATAGCTGACTGTAGGAGTGAATTTGAATATTAAACCCACACATTTACATGTCTCCCTGGATTATATGCCTCTGCATTGTGTCAGGGTATTGGATCTTGCAGACACACTTGTGAGACACAGCACACACTTTAGATCAGTGACCTGTTAGTAAATGCCAGGTTTAAAGAAGCTAGAATTTAAGGAGACCTCTCATAAACAGGCCAAAACAATGTTGTAAGATATTGAGTAATGTACTTGAAAAACAAACAGCAAATCAATGGTCTATTTAGTTTGCAACCCTTTGGTATTCCATCTTATATTTGTTTGCACAGTGTCTCATACTTTGCATCTGTTGGCAATATCATAAACATATAAGACATATAAATTACAATTCATGATAGTCAATGCTAGTCCCAAAAGACCATTTGCTGAGGACAAGTGACTAAAATGAGAAGACAAGTTCCAGATGACTTGCTTGCAAAGATAAAATAAATTCATTATAAAGAATGAAAACATAATTTTTGTGAACTTGACTTACACATAGCTCTGTCACCTCCTACAAAGATAAGTAAGAACAAAAAATTTCAAGCTTCCCTTTTAAAGTCTTCACCAGTATCAAGGATTTGCCTCAGCAATGACTTTGTGAGACTGAGCTCCCTAAATGCTTTTGAAAACAGTATATTGGAGATAATAAATGAGTGACTCAATGCTTTGGCATACTCCTGAAAATGTGAACAGTTGGGACCACAGCTAACAGCAACAGATGGGGAGTTCTCCAGCTTTGAATGTTCAGTAGGAGACCACAGTAATCCTGTAAGTATGCCAAAGAAAACACCAAGTTGGAAGAAATAATTATTAGCCTTGCAGTCTCCTAGACTCCTCAGTCCACAAACTTGCTGATCGATACCTTCCTTCGTGTTCACCTGATTATTGGGCCTTTTCAATCTTTTCCGCAGTGACAAAACTCACCCCAGAATCAGTAGAACCTCTCAGTTTCCTAGATCACTTTTAAAAATGTCAACTTGAACTTGAAAATATCATCTTGTTTGGAGATTGGCTGAAGACATTTCATATGAAAGCCTTGAACTGTATGGACACTGTTAACAGCAGTTTCCATGACTGGTGCTACTTTATTCATAGCACAATTTATGAATGTCACCAGCAGTTTCACTTGTATTTTGCCCATTTAATTCATGTCAAGCTGTGTGCTGAACATCCCGTCTCTGTATTGGGCCACAAAAGAGGGTAACAGTGTGGAAAGGATTGCAGTGATTTTACCATTCCACTGACACTCAGCTTTCTATCACCATGTCAACTTATGAGAATAAGTACTTGGTCCAGGGTGACCAAGATGCATTTGACAGGTAGCCAGTTAGGGACCGTACTGTGCTGATGCTAACGAGCTGGAGAAAACATTAGTCAGGGAGGAAAGGCTGAAATGAGACTTCTGACACTTTTTGATCAAGACTTGTGATTTGATGTGGCATCTGGCTGTGACACTGAATCTGTGCTTTCTCTTAGATAATCACTTTGCATCATTCTAGGCATGATTTTATGGGCAGTGTAGTAAGTGTTTCTGTGTGTAGACCTTGCCCCATGAGCTGTGAATCTCCCATTTCAAGGCTTCATTAGCCCTGGAGGTGTAACCACAAATATAAGTTGTTCAAAATACAAACAACTATGACAGGTGCAGCCCACACATGAAGCAGGACCTTGCAGGGCTGCTTGTTACAAGGCTACACAAACTGTTTGGTGGTTTCCAGATGATTGCAGGACATCCATTTTCACTAACAGAACACAAATGGTATGTGAGTAGTCCACTGGAGATAAAAAAGACAGGATTCAGCCTAGATTATTGGAAATCGAATCAATACAGCTAATAAATTTTAAAATGCAGTTTAGCTAACCAAATTCAGATGTCTACTTTAGGTGATTTGAACTAAACCTGAGTCACCACCGACTGTATTGGGTAGATCTTCATTGATTATAGTAGGAACTTAGACACCTAATATACCTGTAGACAGTCTCATGTAGACATCTAAAGGTAGGTGTCTCAGTCTGGAGTTGAATCTCACTTTGCCTTTCTGGATCATATTCTGACATTGTTAGAATCACCAGAGGTTGACTCCTAGCAAAAGAAAAAAAAAGAAAGGCTTTTAAGCTGGAACTATTTTTCCTAAACTTATTTTTCAGTTCCAGATTTAGAATAGCAGGTGTCATGTGAAATTCCATACATTCTGTAAGGACACCTCATATAGTGGGGACCATAAGAAAACACACCAAAAATAGTATTTCTGAATAATCGTTAAAGTGTCTGTGTGTATTCTTTAGATTAAATATAATTTAAATTGGAAAATTCTGAATTTAAGCTTAACTATTAGAGCAAGCAAGCCTTCATTTCAACTTTTGAAATTAACAGCAACAATAAGCCTGCATTTGAGAAGCATATCTGTAGCTAAAGCTGTATCTATATGTAATTAGAGGAAAAAGACGTAGTAAAATACATGGCTTCCTAATAATTAATCGGTTATTTTTCCCCATGGTACTTTGGAAAAATATGGTATTAGGCTTAATTGTGGCAATATCAAGAAAAAGAACTTTACGAGAATCATCAGTTTATTGGTTAAGTATTCCAAATGGCAGAAATCTGTATGATCTCTGCTCCAAAATCTACCGTAACACACCATAGTGAGTACTCTGTGGGCATCTAACATGCCGGGTCAAAAAGCCTGGAGGACTGGCTAGTGCGCACTAGTGTGTGACTTAGTGTGTGACTAGAATGTGACTTAGTAGAGCAGCGAATTTTGGATCTCAAGTTCCCCCTGTGATGAGCAGAGGGATAACTATAGGCTATGTCTGCCTGCCTGACAGCTCAGTCTCTCCCTTCAAAGACATGCGCAAAGACGTGCATTTTATTATTTTTTCCTTGAAAAGTATATGATAAATAGTCATGACAGCAGTCAAAGGAAGGAAGATATTTTTATCTTTTGCTCAGGCACACAGCCTAAGCAGTCTTGTACAAGATAACAGAGGAAATCTGTGGCAGAACAGGAAAACGACTTTTGATACCCTGAGTCACAGCTCAATGCCTTGCCAACCACACACTTTTCCTCCTGGGAAAGTTTCTTCTTTTTCCATAAGAATACTTGCTTGTCCTGTAAAAGCAGGGTGATGTTAGTTCCCTGTTGCTTTTTGATATTCCTGCAATTATGCTACTGCTGGTCAGGCAAAGAATAAACAAAACCACCTCCACATGTCAGTAATGTACTCATTTATTAATCATACTGAAGGTAATTACTTTAAATGGGTAAACCTGAGGTGGTGCATTTTTCTACTTTTTCAAGTGTGTAAAAATAATGATTAATTCCAGCATGGGAAGAAAGTTAAGTACAGGATAAAAATGATCTGAAATCTATATATTCCTCAAGGAATGAGAAAAAAACAAGCAAGAACATTGCCAGTCTGATAATGAGGCTGTGGGAGGTGGAAAATATCAATAAAGAGTCCAAAAAAGCTGATCTAAGCAATGATCTAATGAGCTCCTGTTTCATAGCACTAGACTTTTTTCTTTTAAAGGGACATAGTCAAACAAATACACTAAGACATGATCTTGTTTTAAGGTCATTCTAATCTTGTGGAAATGTCCCTAGTTGTATGAGCATTTATTTTGTTATTAAAATATTTCACTTTAGGAGAAATTTGGTATGGTAGTAACTGCTTAGAGGCTGTTATGCCCTTATTTTCCCCCTGATGTCTGTGCAGGAGCCAAGAAATCTTCCCATACTCTTTTTTTTTTTTTCTTTTAAGGTAATCTTTGTAATTTCATTGTGATGAAACCAAATCAATTGCTTGTAGTCAACCAGGAATTAAACGTAATTCAGATATTGGTAATTTAAATGGGCCACAGATCTCTTTCTGAGGTTTGATTAATTAAGAAAGAGATGAGTGTTTCGTCCAGGTCCAGCTAGGTCCCCAGAATTTCTAATTTCAGAAATATAATTAAAAAATAGTTGTGATTATGTTTTGATTTTGCCTTGTTTAGGGCTTGCTACTGTGTCATCTACCGAATGGAGCTGAAGCTCCATTTCTTTTCCTAAATCCCATCTCTCCCTCCTTCTCTTTTCCATGTATCATTACTTTTTCCTCCTCTTTTGGTTAATCAGTGCTTCCCGGAATCCTGTTCTGTAGCAAAGGACAGAATAGGGGACAAAAAGAGGTGGCCCAGGGGAAATAATTGTTTCTGTTTCAGTTCTGGCCCCTTCTGCATAAACGAGTATGATTACTCCTTACATCAGTTGTTAGCAGTTCCATATGCAGCTCTGTCTGCTCCCACCACTGCCTTACTAAAATCTGCCAGGTGCTGCTTGACCACTGCCCGCTCCAAGAAGTGAGTATAAATGAACACCGAAATGGCCCAGCCTGTCTTGGGGAAGGTCAGCCTCATGTCGAAAAGGAAGGGAGCAAGGAAGAACTTCTTTTGGTGCTACCAGAAGTGAGAGGTTTCTGGAAAGAACGTAAGAAGCCATAGCCTGGTAAGAACATCTAGCCAGCTCTTTCCTAGGTGGAGGGAATGGTGCAAATGCAGTTACTAGATATGTGGCAAGGTAGAATGGAAATGGTCCAATCTGAGCCTTCTTTGGCAGAGGTCTCACTAATACCTCTACCCTGCAGGCCCAAAGGTGGTCCCAGAGGTGGTCAGAGTCCAGAGGGATGGTCGAGACAACGTCACGAGTGAGAACATAAGTCCCCTGTTTACCTGAAAGGATGTAATGCACGCGGTCAGTGCTTCTTCCTTTCTTTCTTAAACTGACAGGTTGTACCCACAGAAGCAAATAGGAGATGCAGATGGTTGCCTTGAGTTACCCCAACAGATCAGCAGTAACCCGCAGAGCTTTCCTGGCAGGAATATACTGAACATACCGACTTGCAAGAGCTGGCAAGTCAATAGGAATCTTGTCACCGTCGTTTGTGTGTGAACTCTTAAATTTCATGGTGCATTAAGTCACAGTTTTGCGTCAAGTTAACCTACCTTTGAGAAAGCAGTAAGTTTCAAAGAGTGAGGGGTGACTTTACATGGAAAAAAATTGTCTTATATGTGGTCAGTCATTAATCTGAATGAGTTTCAGTCTTTTAGACTTGTTGATTCATATATCAAAAGCAGGGCTGCTATGTAAAGGTTTATGACTAAAGGCAAGGTAGGTTAATTACTAACCAATGGGCTGAATCCTACATGCCCTGCAATGTGATTTAGGATTTATATAATGGTGATTAATTAATACACAGTCTGGATTAAGACCAGGTAAAGGGGAAAAAATGCTGGTGAAACAATAAAGGTGATAATTTACTGTGGTTGTATAGAAACATTCTCTTCTGTTTTTCTGAAGTGCCCGATAAGTCCCTGAGAACCACTGCATTTTTTGTAAGTAAACACACCATTATTTCTATGCATATGGCATATTTTCCAAGGTGTTTCAAGTTGGCTCATGGAACTGGTTATTGAACCAAGGTGGAAAAATCCTAAGCTTAATAAGTCTTAGCCTATAAATAGGAATTGCCTCCCTCAATCAGCTCCAATTATAGCAGATTTCTAACTGAAGCCTTTTGACTTATATTTGTGCCTTTAGATTTCAAGGTCTTTCTTACACAATTATGTTGCATTTGCCACAGATTCTGCACAACAATCTCTGATAAAATTAAGGGTGTTCTTATTGGAAATAAATCCTCATTTTCAGACTTAGAAAGGATTTTACTGCTGATCAATGACTTTCAAATAACTTTGCTCTTCTCCATGAGCTTTCAACAAAAATGGCTTTCCTCTGCTCAAATGAGGCTATGGGAAATATAAAATGGCTATAAAATCTGAAGTTCAGTATTTAATTTTACCAGACTAATTGATTCATGGTACAGGTTCTTTTTTTTCTTCTTCTTTTTTTTTTTTTTTGGTTTCCACTTCTTCTGTTTATGGTGAAATACTTGTCCCTGCAAAACTATAGGTCTGCACAGAAGCAAAGCAGGGTCAAGGAGAGGGAACCCACTGCCAACCTGCAGATGCAGTAGACCGTATTCTGTGCTGTTGCACTGCAACCTACTTATGTTAGCATGGGAGAACTTCACCCTTGAAGACCATCTTTTCTATTAAAATAATTTAAAAATTACCCTCTCTTCTTCAACAGCACTTTATAAGAAGTGGTGTGTTTCTTCCTATTATTTGCCTTTAAAATATCCTAGGTTGTTTTCACCAAAACAAATGCTGACTATAACCTGGATTCCTTATCTTGACAGGATCTGCATCATGCCAATGGATGGTGTGAAGCCAGGCTAGTGTAACTGTAAGAACAGCACTATCCGAGGTCATTAACCCACCAGGAAAATCACTTGCCCCGTTGGCCATGGGTGAGAAGAAACTGGTGAGATACTGAGCACAGATTGCCCCATTTCTTAAAAAGCCCCAGCAGGTCAGAGGCAGTGATTGACGAAACTGATTGACTGACACAGCTTTAATTTATAGTGAGAACAAATTAATATTTCAGTGAATGCCAAAAGGAAGGTACTTTCTAGTGCAGCTTTGGATTTAGACCATTCGATGCTTACATTGTATTTTTTTATTCTTCTGGAGGCAATATCGGTAAATATTGATGGAACATAGCTGGCGATTTGAAAGCAATGATTGCAACCTTAGGTGGAAATTTGCATCCTTTAGTGAATCTGAATTCTGGATTAGCCATGAATAAATCAATGCAAAAGGGCCCTAAATTGCTGTAGATATCTATAACTATTTCTTTCTGACTGTAGTCTAATCCATATTGAGAATATAAATAACGGCTTGTATGGTTTATGTGAAAACCTCTCTTTTTTGAATTCAAGAAATATGATATAAAAACAGAAGTTAGATAAAGTAAAGCTCTAACTCACACTCTGTCAGTGCAGGGTTACTTTATATTGAACATTTATTGAAGTTCTGTGCATTTAAATGAGAACGGAACAAAAGATGGAGTGCACACTGTTTTCCTTGAGATGCCATTCCCCAGCCAAATGGATGTCAGTGTCAGCGATATTTGCTGATTCCTTGATTTTTTCCTCCTAATTGGATTCCATTACTCCTAATTATATAGACTCTTACTATTCTAAAGGATTAATTTTCTTTTAAAGAATGTACATGGGCATTAGTAGCAGATATATTTTTTTCAGTAATAAGCTATGCTGTTGCCAGTTTCAAATGGATGTACTGCTCAGTCTATAAAGACTGACTAATTAAAGATGTCATGCCAAATATTTGTGATATTTGAAGAAGGAATTCACAGAGAATTCACTCTAACCACGGGATGTCTCCCGAAGCTTTAAAGTACAGTAAAATACGTAAATCCCAGGTTGCTAAAGAAACTCTGCTCTGTCACTCTTAACCAGCCTTAACCTCACTTTCAGCCCTCAATCCTTCATCTTCAGAGCTGAAATCCTGTGCAATTTTGTCTGGGAACCGTTTGATTTCCATGTTCACAGCAGGCTCAGGGGGCCCACACTGAGGACCCTGTCCCTATCTCAAAGCCAGTTCCTAGCCCATGAGGTTTCCTGAAGCCCGTTTCTTCTTAGGACATGTAGGCTTGTCTTGAATATTAATTTTCCTATTAAAGGTTGCATTGGGCACACCTGGTGGGGTGTGTGCAGCCGGGGCTGCAGGGTGACCTGTGTAGCAGGAGGCTGGAACTGCCTGGGAAGGTCATGGCCAGTTCCAGATGGCTCGGCAGCAGCTGGGAACACCACACCGTGTCCCAAAACTGCAGCCACTCAGAGGAGCGCATGGTCCTCGGATGTGTTTAAGAAAGGATGGAAGCTGCCAGAGGCAAGAGATACATGTGGACTCACGTGAGCAGTTATGTGAGTACACACCTGAGGAGACACAGGAGGAAACATGTGGAAGGGGACACTTGCTGGGGACACAGCTGGAGATGCACTCTTGGAAAAAGGTGTTCTGTCACAGAGCAAGAGCACATCTGAGGGGACTGTGGTCCATGGGTGACCAATGCCAGAGCAGGGACACCTCTGAGGGACTCCAGCCATGGCTAATCCACAGTGGGACAGGGCCATCCCCAAAGGGACTGAGGCCTCTGGATGAGCAGAGGGGCAATAAGAAGCAAGGAGCAGTGGAGGAAAATGAGTAAGAAGCAAGGGGAGGCAGAAAGAAACCGTTACAGCCAGACTCCAACCTCCCGCACCACCCATCACCTCACCCAAAGGATTTGGAGGGCCTGAGTGTGATGCAGACTGAAAACAAGGGAGCTGGGACGAGGAAGAGTGGAGGAGCAGTGCTGGAAGGAGGAGAGGTGTTGGACCAAAGCTGAGCCTGGGAAAAGAAGAAGAAAGTTGTTTCCCCTGGTACATTGTCTTCTTTTCTTTATTCCTAAATGCCTGAATCACTAGGTAAAAGTGTATATAAATTGGCACTAAAATAAATTAAGTAAAACTCCATGAGTTTAGGCTGCTTTGCCTGCTTGCACAAGGCCCCCGTCTTTGCGCTGACCCGGCAGTGCGGGGGCTTGGGCTCTCCATGGCCTGAGCTGCGTGTCACCAGTTTAACCCCAGCGCTGGGGCCAGCGACTGCTGCCGCCCCTGCTCCAGCTTCAGCTCTGGCGTGGCCCCACTGGGGAGGGGTGACACCCTTCCCTCCTCCCTCCCCCAGTCACCGCCTGACAAACCATCGCCTTCTGTGTGCCTGGGGCTGGGGACCACTGCCAGGCTGCAGCTGGCAGCCCAGGAGAAGGCAAACGAGCAGTCCCAGGCCTGAGCAGAACAAAGTCCCGCCATGAGCATCACGCTCCTCCCGCTGGGGACAGCAGGATGCTGCTGGTTTGTCGCGATGCCTCCTGCCTCTGCTGCTGGAGGAGCAGGGAGCTGTCAGCCTGCATTGTCTAAGCTGCATTGGAAGGACGAGAATGACACCCAAGACAAGGGGTGCATATTTGCAGGCTTTCCCGTATAACAATTTTAAGGGTATGAAGCAGGCTTTTTAAAAAATCAATTTGGACAAGGAGCGTCGCTATTCCTGCACCCAGACTAACAGTAACTGTTATATTTTTATTTGACTGTTAAAGCACTTACCGGCTTGGCAGTGAATTTTTAGCTCCTCATATGTAGGGTGTTTCCTTTCTCTCTTAACAAAATTTTTGCTGATAACAAAGGAGGGCATAGCATAGGCAGACTTCCCGCTAGCACACTGGTGAGGTGAGGCTCTGAGGGACAGAGGCCAGCTTTTTCAGCTTGCCTGTCTCCTGCAAGTCTGGCCTTTGGTGGCAGGATTGTCCTTTGTTTCACTGGACCTTGTCCAGAGAGTGTAGTGCCACTTCAGACTTTAAACTGCCAATAAAAGGACATCCCCATGGAAATGAAGATGACCTCAGAGGATTATACTGAATCCTCTCTTCTGAAGCAGCATAAAAATTCCATTCACAGGTGAGTATCAGAGTCATCAGAAAGAAAGCATTTCTACAACTTTCCTGGGTGGCATTTCACTTTCTGTGTCGATTAAAGCGTTTGTCATAAAAGTCAGGCCATTTTTCGCCTTTGAGATTTAGGATTTTATACACTTGCCCAGGTTTTCTGGACTGTGGGCAGCTCTGACAGAGCAATAGTGCATTAGCTCCAACACAGGTCAGTTGCCAAATTCTAAACCTCTCAAAAATGAAGGCACAGATCAACGTTACAATGGATGCACAGCCCACTACAGTGAGTTTACTGCCCAAACAAAAATATGTTCATGTACACTCTGATTTACCAGTCCAGATTTCTAACCTATAATCCACTGACCATCTTCAGGCCTCTTCAACCTGCCCCTCCCCACCTGCCCTACTCCTCTAGGTATGCTCTAAGTACTTGAATCAGGATCCTACCCGTAATTTTCACTTCCCCTGTTTCCTTTTATCACACTTCGCTTCCAATTTCCCTTTCTTTCACTCACTTTAACCCCTCTGACCTCTGCAGCCACATCTTCTATCTTGCCCTGCTCTTGCAGCTAAGCCTACAGTCTCACGCCTACAGCTTTTGGCGCAGAAGAAGCAGCTGCTGCTGCACATCACTTTGAAGTGGTTCATGTAGCACTGCTGGTATTTGTATTTACGGTGTAAGAACAATTGATCTAGGTAATATTTCTTCAGCCTTTTTAGAAGAATGTGTCTCAAGACAGTTTCTGAGTCCTTGCAAAGGCAAGATACATTATATTTACTGCTTCCCTTTAATCCATTATGCCAATTATATTGGCAGACAAGGACATTAGATTGTTTGACATCATCAGTTCTTAACACACTCAAGTGGGCTGTCTTTTATCTTACTGTCTTCTGCTGCTTTTGAATTGATTGTTTAAGAGTTTGTTCCAGAATCTTTCTGGGAATTGAAGTCAACTGCTCTGTAATTCTCTGGATCCCTCCCCGCCCCCCACCTCCTTTTTAAAGGTTCCCTTTTCCAGTCCTTTGGGATTTCTCTGGTTGAAACTCGGTAGATTTCTGAGCATGTTCTTGAGCCCAAAGGGATAAAAATGGTTTGTCCTAATTCCTTTTCCCTAGTGCATATGGTGAAAGTCATAAGACCCCGCTGAATTGAATACATTAATTTACTAAATATTGAACCTCTTTTTTTGGCTTACTTTCCTGCTGATTGTTAAATTTAATTTTGTTAAGCCTCAGCAGACTAATTTTGGGAGGAGTGAAGCCCAGAATATAAACAAATTTTCTACATCACTTGTTATTGCGCTTTTTCCTGGTCCTCTAACTTTTTAGAGCAAGGGACTTCCTTTAGTATTTGTAGAAATGTATTTTTATTCACAGATGGAATAAATCCTATTTGACAGACTGTAATCTTCTTCATCCTTCCTCCTCCTTATGTGCCTAAACCTAAGCAGAGAAACAATCCCTTAGAGATGCATAAGACTATTTACCTTCAAATGAGGCAAGTGTCTAAATATCTGGATTAATAGAGATAACTACACAAGCACTGGGAGAAAAACTACTGTGTCGAGATTAGGGGCAGCATTGTCTGCTAGGCATAATAACTGACTTTGTGCCTTTTTAACACTAGCTTTGGACCTCTCTTGTGGTTAGATTGCTTCCATCTTTGTACCTTTCAAACTGGCATCTCTCCTAAATGCAACATTTCTGTATGTACTTTGAATATTTCAGCCATACACTGGAGGGGGGGAGGGCAGAAATGGTTACAAAAATAATCTCTCAAGTGGAGAGCAAAAGCGCCTTGTACGAGCCAGGGAATATTTCTGTGGGAAGTTCTAATCCCTTTAAAATGTTACTTTATACTTATGTAGCACCTTCCACCAAAAGATCTCCAGGTTTTGTAGAAATGCTAATTGACACTGCTGCGTGAACCCTATGAGGTATGAAGGAAACACCTAAAATTTATATCAGGAGAATCAAGCACAGAGGATAAATGACTTATCTAAGGTTGCACAGAAAGCCTGATTGCTTATAGAAAAATTGCCTTCTTTAAAATAGAGTTACCACTTTGATCTAATAACATTAGAAAAAAAAATATTAAAAAAAGATCTCTTTAGTACCCATCTATTGTAACTTCCTTTTATTCTCCTTTCAAGGACTTGGTCTACAGAGAGGCTTCATTGGGCATACAAGATTCCTCTCTTTTAATTAGAACATTAATATTCCCTGTGTTTCCTTAGCTCCTAACTAAGACTAATTTTAATTCTTCCCCCTCCAGTCACTTGGCAAAGAATGTGAAGACAGTATCAGGATGAGGTTCTGTATGCAAAGCTTTCTGAGACACAAAACATAAGGCTGTGTTGTTATACCTGTCAATTTTTTTTTTGTATAGCAGTACCCATGCAGACAAATGTCACATTATCTCTGCACCACAGCAGGATTCATTTGCTTTGCTCCTTCACTCCCCTGAGCAACGTTTTCCTGCATTTTAAACCGGAGGGAATTATGTCATGAAAGTATGTTTGAAACGGTTGCAATGTAAGAAAAAGTTTACCTCTCCAAATAATAATAATAATAAGAAGAAAAAGCCCTTCCAATAAACATGTTGCTTAGCAACGTGATACAGAGAGCTGGAGCGACTGCTGGAGACCATTGGAATTGACAAGGGATCTGCAGATGACTGATGGAACCACCCTAGCTGGCAGCTCTGGCAAGCAGCCAGAAAAAAGGGATGGCAAAACCCCCAAATTACTGATAGAGTGAGTGGGATGACCTTCATGATGAGAGGGGTGGTGGGTCCCTCAAAAGAGAAGAAAAAGCAAAAGGTAAGAAACATAAGTAGAGGGGAAAAACAAGATAGAAAAAAAAAAAGATTATTAGGACTCCATTCAAATAGTTACTCTGGCCAGAAAATATAATTAATGTTCATCCCTAAGCAATTACAGGAAACAATTTTGCATGTTAGATGTGAAGTGACATGAATAGGAAAGATTTGGGTATGTGCATTTGCACAACTCAAAGCGCGGTTATCCCTGCGCTTGTTCACTCACACACTTGTGTGGACTCGAGAGGGAGCTGGGAGCTGGCTCTGCAGAGCAGACATCCAGCCATTAGCTGGACATGCTTTAGCCGCCTGTATCCCAGCTCCACTGCTCTAGGATGGGAAGAGCACAGAACGGGTAAAGCAATTTAAAGAGTGTTTCTCTATGCTCTGCAGATTCAATGCTCTTGAATATTCATGTCCATTTGAATAAACATGAAAACAGAGGCCATATCAGTAGCTGTCAGTGTGCACACCTTTGAGATCACAAGTCACCCATCACATGCTTTAAATGCATACAGGACTACCAGATTTTCAGTCCCAGCCTAGACATACACAGCCACTGAGGGAGTCAGAGAGCGGGGCCAGGCACACAACATAAGTTAGAGCAGGTGTGGGAGTCCAGAGCATGCTTTCATTCCCCAGCATCTGAACCAAGTTGTGCTATATCACCCAGAGGCTCTAGACTTCTCTTTCCATAGTCCATTGCAGTTTATACTCAGACTTGCTATGCATGAATATGTGTGCACGTCAATAATCATTAATATACTTTATGTTTCTTTCGGTACTTCTTACCTGAGGGCTTTCAAAATGCTTTAGAGTTTTAATGAAAAGAAATACGTACTGTGACTAAATTCTGCTTACGCTTGTGTCAGTTCATAATAACTGCATGGATTTTAATGGTGGTGCCAGACCTACACCGCTACATCTGGATGCAGAATGTGAACTACTGTACCTGCACCAATAGCTTTGGGTGTGCAACAAACACAACACATATAGTAACGGCTTCACCCTCTCCCCTGAAAGATTAACATCTCCGGAGCCAAGTGCGACAACTCTTTAATAAAAACAGTGTAGCTGTTTAGAATAGGCTATAATCTTTTGGGAAATGATCAGAAAAACTGCATGTTGGGTTGTCTGACTTCAAGAACTTTACAAATGATGTATTTGATTTCAGATGATTAATTATAGCAATCCCTTCAGTACTTCAAGGGAGAGACATTTTAAATCACATCTGTTATCATTTATAAGAACTGAAATTGATTTAGTATTTTGACATGATTCATTATTTAGGTACCGACATAAATTTACATGTTTCTGTGGTGTTAGTCTTTACTCTCTATTTGGGAGAGAATACCAAGTTTCCTTACATTCACGTGTTATTAGCTACTGCATAAATATGTGAAGAGTGAAGAAACAAGTGTTGTCCTTTCAAAAGCACTCAATGCCTCTACGTGGTCAATGCCACGTTCCATTAGTTATCTTAGTGCACATGGGGTTTAGCTGTGCTTTCTTAAGAAATTTCTAAAATATGAACAGATATTATTGAATACTGAGAAGCCCACACAGAACAAAGTGAAAATGCATGTAGTACCGGTCTCGAGAAACAGGAGGAGAAGATAGTCTTATCGATTGCTATGCTGGTTAATCAAACTTAAATCTGTTAAATGGTGGATACCCAACTGATTTTGCTTTCCTTCTGTCACATGTTGGATATAATATGTGAACATCACAGCCCATTTTTTTCCTCCTCTGACTATTCTCTCCTGATAGACTTTGGTCATGAAGTTTCTGTCCATGATTAATGCTTTCTGCTGTGCCTGGCTGGCTCAAACCATCTGTCCCATCTGGGTGGAGGTGAGCAGGCCTTCTAAAACCATCCTTTGTTATTTATTGAATGTGACCTATGGTAATACAATATGTTTGCCATCAGCATTTAGGAACTTCTTATTGATATGGAGCGTTGTGGTGCATGTATTTAGTAGCACGTGTTATCAGCGTTGGTCTTACAGGTCAAGACAAGTTCAATATCCTGATCCCTACCTACAAAGACCTTGTTGATCTAAACACAGAGGATCTAAGAGTGTGTCAGCATTGCATAGCAGATCTCAGTGCAGTGGTTCCACAGCTTGCACCAAAGAAGCTAGTAGAGGGGTGGAAAATAGATGTGGTAATATGACAGTATGTCCAAGATGACAGATTTCAGGACACCAGCATGGGTGCATACCCTGGCATGGATGCATATCAGCTCCTGCAGAGAGAGACCTCACTGCTTTGCTCCAAGTAGGGTCTCCTACCAGTCTGTGAAGACCAACTTATTAGTACCCTTCCTCAGGTACAAGAAAACTCAGTAATCCATCTGTTCAGCTCATCTGTTCAGTAGATAAAGGTTTCTCAGAGGTTCTTTCAGAGATCTGTTAGAAACAAGGTATCACCTTTATAGCAACTGCTTTATTGCCCTCGGTTTTCCAGAATAAGTACATGGCATGTATATTTCTTAACAGAACAAGCTTACAAAATTTGGCAGTCTGGAAATTTATTCTGCCTATATTCTCCCTCTTGAGAGAAGTCAAGGGAGTAAAACCTTCAAACTTGACTAACATTTCTTGTGTCACCTCATGCACTGGTGGCTGGTACTAGGCACTGGGATGGTATGAAGAGGACAGGGGTTTCTGTGGAACCAACTGCCACTGCTCACAGGCAGCTCAGCTGGGTCAAGCGTGGCTGGTTCCTGCTAGTGTGCGCTACTGCTGGGGCTGGTTTCCCTCCTCACGTCACTGAGATTGATGATGTACCATGGGATAACTTCTGTTCTCTAACTTAAAAATGGCTTGTGTGACATAACCTGTATGGTCATTCTACCTAGCAGTTAGTAGTTTTTAAAGGGTGGCAGCTGTCATGTCATGCTAGCTAAAATGTTTGATTTCAGAGTTTATTGCATTTCTGGTCAGTTTTGAAGAGAGGAGGGAATAGAACGTCCTTCCATTCCTGGTCCTGTGTCTTCTTTCCCCCTTGCAATGCTAATTCAAGTGCCAAACGCAGTGCCTTTCTTTTTGAATCCTACAGTCTGAACCTGCTGCGGCCCAGGGTTGCTGTATGAGCTGGTCTGACACTTCCCAGCTCTTTGGGATGTGTCAGTGCCAAAAACTGTCATCTTTGCCAGTTGCATACGTGGTGTTTACTTCTCACAAGTCTTTAAGATAAATAGAGCGATTTGTGTAGGTGGTTTTAGTGGTGGGTTTTTGTTTTGTTTTGTGTTGGTTTTTAAAAAAAAAAAAAAAAATCAGCTGTCACCTGCTTGTTAGAAATGCTCTGTATTTGGTCTTGAGGGATCTCTCAAAACCAGATGTGGTGGGTGGCCCAGATGGTCCCTCAGCTGAGGAAGGGGATCTTGAATACAGTGGAATATAATACTCCGCAGTTTACAGACCACTGCTGCAGCTCTCAGGCATTAAGGGCACAATGTATTAGCCACTTTAGAACAAATTAATAAATGAACAGAATTGCTGAGAAGAGGGCAAAGAGTGCATAATTGGCATCAACTATGTTATCAGGACACGCTTCAAATAGATAACAGTTTTCAAAAGCCATCCGAGAAAATGACCTACTTAAAAAAAAGCATGAGAAAAAAGCCAAAACCAGTCTTGTGCCTGTTTCTGGTGATTATTCAAGTGGAAATTAAAAGATCCCTCAGTGCTTTCTGAAGAGAGAAGAGGAAAATACAGCTTTCTTGGTCTGTGCTCCATCTGCCAATAAAAGTGACTTTAAAGCCTGAAACTTCACCTAAGTTACTGACAGAGCTACAGTAGCTATTGCAGTTGCCAAAAGAGGCATTTACAATGCCGGTATCAGACTTATTCCTATGAATCCCTCTGAGATGAGGACAGCACTCCACATAAACCATCTAGTCTTTGTTGGAAATTACATTTATAGATACACAGTTTTATATAGTAATTTGTTTTTGGCCCCGCTGTGACACATCAACTACTCCTTGTCGTGTCACACTCCTCTAGGAGCAGATAGAGATGTTTCTCTGCTTCCTTCAGGACTCAGAGAAATGTTATATCTATTCCCAGAATCTCTGATAACCGAAAACAGAACTGAAAGGAATTCTTTCATCCAAAGAAATGGTAGTGGTATCCCAACAGCTTGAAATGGTTGTACTGAAATATTTTTGTATTTGCCATGAAAAATAACACTTATTTTACTGTTCATCCATTTTTTAAGCTTTCTTAACTTTCATAAATTAAATGAGAATTATTGAAAAACCTGGCAAGAAATGTTTAACACATTATAAAACAGGTAAATAGGGACACATCTCTCTTTTCAACTCTAGATTAAATAACAAGGGTAGACAGAGGCAATTAAATGATCTTATATTTTTACATTATTTTAAAATTATAATACATAATATTTTCATCAGCTAGTGTGTAAATGCATCCAACTGTCATAATACTTACTAGTACCAGACCTGTCATTCACAGGAGCACATGTGAACATGGACTCACTGTCTCGTATGAGAACTGTGGTCCGGCCTTCCATAACAGAGCAAATACTTTTCCCCATTTTGATTTGAAAACTAGCACTGTCAAGAACTTAAAACTCTCAGGTTCGTTAGAAAGCAGGTTCATTTTGGTTTGTGATCAGGAGATTGCCAGAGCTACAGCAACTATTGCAGTTGCCAAAGGAGGTGCTTACAATGCTGGTAACTGGTATGTGAAAATACTGTGGTTTGGTGTGTTACAGATGTGATTTAACTGGACTTATGCAAAGTTTGACACTGTCCTGTATGATGTCCTGGTCTCTAGATTGGAGAGACACGGATTTGGTGGATGGTCCACTCGGTGGATAAGGAACTGGTTGGATCATAGGATCATAGAATCATAGAGCCCCTACACTATGAGGACACAGAGAGTTGGGGTTGTTCAGCCTGGAGAAGAGAAGGCTCCAGGGAGACCTTACAGCAGCCTGCCAGTACCTAAAGGGGGCCTACAGGAAGGATGGGGAGGGACTCTTTATCAGGGAGTGTAGCGATAGGATGAGGGATAATGGTTTTAAACTGAAAGAGGGGAGATATAGATTAGATATTAGGAAGAAATTGTTTACTGTGAGGGTGGTGAGACAGTGGAACAGGTTGCCCAGGGAAGTTGTGGATGCCCCATCCCTGGAAGTGTTCAAGGCCAGGCTGGATGAGGCTTTGAGTAACCTGGTCTAGTGGGAGGTGTCCCTGCCCATGGCAGCGGGGTGGGAACTAGATGATCTTTAAGGTCCCTCCCAACCCAAACTATTCTATGATTCTATAATTCTATGCTGAATGATTTAGACTGAGTCATCCACCATGGGCAGCATTCCTGACTGGGTTCCAAGAGTTTTTGACCCCGCACTTGAAGGGCTCACATGTTCAGCACTCTGTTTTAGCCTTGCATCACGCCAGCTGTTATCAGCTGGGACATTGACACTGGTAGAGAAAATGGGGTGGTGAGCTTGGTGGTGAATGGGTAAGAAGGGAAATTGGGAATGAGCTGAGACTGAATTGGGGAACCTCATGGAACTGGAGTAAAGAGGAGAAACGTGAGGAAAAATGTCACTTGAAGGGGAACCAGCTTGTGAAGGATGAGCTAATAGGCTACCCCTATACTATTGAACCAGACAGAGCTAGTGCCCAAGCGCTGGCTGTGAAGCCAACTAGTACTACCTGGCCACATCGAAACTGTTTCATGCATTCGTGCTTCAGAATACAGTGACTGCACCAAATTTGATATTTGCCTATCTCTGGCCGCTGATGGAGCTTTTGAGCGACTGATCTGGGAGAAGGCTAGCTGGCACAGAACAAAACATGGTGGGGGCTGTTCTAACAATTTATAAGTATCATGTGTAGATGTACAGGGTCAGTGGCCATGTCCTGGAACACTTCAGTTTACTACTGTGGACACAGTTTTGAATCATGCTAATTTGCTACTGCTATCACTTATCCAGTTCAGGCTGCATGTGTTTTTTTCACCTCATAATAGTTTTCCTCTTGACTCATGTGATAGTTGAAATTATACCACAGAAAGGAGTTCATGAGGAAAGATAAGAAATTGTGTTAAAAGAGCATTACCAAGGCTGCAAAATCAAGCTTTCAAAAAAATTTGGAAATACCAGCGTACCTCTGATGCATGTACATTAAGATAGCCTTCAACCACAAAATTGCATGCTGTTTTTCCCAGGAAAAACATGCCTCACTTGGTGCATACAGAAGATAGCCTTGGTTTCTCAATATGTGGATAGTCATCACAGTATCTGCTAGTGAATAGCTTCTATTACAGTCCAAGCACATCAGTGTTTTTTGCTGACCGTACTGGAAATTAGCTGAAGATGTTATTTTGTTAGGCTTGTGTAGGGAAAATTATGAAAAGTCAAACAGCAGAAAAGGTTATACATTAAGGGAACCAAAGAACAATCAGAGTTATACTGACTATATTTATACCCATGTGGTAGACACTGGTATATTCGGTCTGCTGATGTCCAACAGGGCTAGATGCAGGGGCTGGAAGCTGCAAGCCCACCTGGATGCAGGAGTGTTCACTGGACAGCAAGCCCTCAGGGCAGCTGTGGTTTGGAGTCAGCACTGGCTCACGAGGGCGGCGTGAACGTGAGGCTGTCTGTAGCTGTCCCTGCAGAAATATCCACAGCTCTGAAGGAAGTTGTCGGTGTGGGCTTAGTTCAGCAGTACAACCATGCTCTGCTAGTGCTCCCTTATGCTTTCCCCTTCTTATCGCCGGGGTAGTAAGAGAACAGAAGCGTGTGGTCTACAAAGAGTGAGGCTGTCTTGCCTTAAATAGCCTTCTGTGGAGAAGAGTTATAGCTGACATAGAGGTTTGTATTTAGTACATTCTTTTCGCTTTATTAATGGCACATTACCCTATATTTCTTATGCTATGAATATAGTTTATTACTACTAAAGAAGAGGTTGTATTTCTACTGTCTTCCCTCAGGGGGTTCCAAATGGCAGGAATTTATGGATAGCAGCCCTATCACCTCCTGCTTCTTGGACCGTACCAGCACGCAAAGATCATCTAGCAAATAAAGTTTATACATGACAGTACGGAAGTTTATTCAAACTGCCAGTGGCTAATTCACTGGTACATGCTCTTAAGTCTATTGGATTTTGCTCAGTCTTTTACCTGAGCACCAGTCTCCAATTTAATTAATTACTGACCAGTCCTAGCAGTATCTTTTACCCTATTAAATTAATTACCTGCTCTTTCTTCAAAGCTCAGCTGGCTTTCTATAGCAATAAAGAGTTACTTAACTTAATCTAAACCCTTTTACAATGCTTATCACACTCAGTCTCCCTACTAGACTATCTGTGAAGTTGACCTGGCTTCTGAGAAAAGACTTCCTTTTTTGTTGGAAGTGATTTCTTGAGTGATGTCCCTTTTTCAAGGAGACAGCATAATTCTCTAACGTCTCCTTAAGAAATTAGCCCTCTTCTTAAGGAAGGGTTGAAGAAACCTGGGCAGAAGCATCTTTATCTGGCACCCTTCCATTCCCTGTGAATGATAGTCCTCTCCTCAGGCACTGATTCCACTACTTTGATGACTGCAGTCTTGACCTTTTCAGGAACTTTTCTTCTGTCTCTTGGGAGGTGTGTTTGAAAACTGTTTAAATTTATGGTGCTTTGCTTGACTGTGCAATGTTTTCTCAGGCAAACACAGAGGCCAATTAAGTATGGTAAGGGTCCTCTATTTGTCCTTCAGATTTGCGTAAGAGATTGCACTTTCAGAATAGAAATGGTTTTGAAGGAATGTAACAGCTCAGAATTTTCAGGTATTAATTTTTGCTGCACTTCTAACAGAATGTGGTAAACAGTCTCTCTTCCTCAAAAGTATGTGTGATTATTTAGTCCTTAGCAGTCTATTACCATAACTAGTCTTCAGTAAGTATAGTCCTTTAAATATAGTTCTTTCTGGAGTCCTTCACAACTCTCTAAAGTTTCCCCAATGGCGATACTAAATTAAGGGAAACATCACTTTTCAGAGAGCCGATATTTAGAGTGCAAAAATTCCCCACTTTAATAATTCATACTGAGCAACACTCAACTTAACAATTGCTCATTTGGACAAATAAACAACATGGGCTGGTAGCTCAGCTGGAGTAAATTAGCGTAATATTGTTTCAGTCACTACAGCTATAGCAGTTTACACCAGTGGAGGGTTTTGTCACACATTTTTATTTAGGCTTTGTGTTGTTTTCTTTGGTTTTTTTTTTTTTTTTGGTGTTTTTTTTTTTTTTTTCACTCTGGCATTCATAACTGTAGTAGATGGCAGCTTCACATAATTAATTAACAGATTCATGCAGATAGTCCCCTTGGGAAGTAGGGAGGTTTGGTATTCATTTTACAGATGATCAACCAAGGTACAAAGGGATGTTTTTTAAAGACGTTGACATTTCTAAAATGTCTGGTGTCTTGATTTTTTCAAACAATTGCATCATAGAATTCCAGAACCATAGACACATTGTCTGGAAGAGACCTCTGAAGGTCTTGAGTCCAACCCCCTCCCTGAAGCAGGACCATTGCTGGTACCAGAACAAGTCAGCCATGGCTTTGTCCAACCAAGTCCTGAAAACCTGCAAGCACTGAGATGCCATAACCTCTCCAGGCAACCAGCGTCAGTATTGCATTGACCTTCCTGTGATTTTTTTCCCCTCTAGTATTCAATTTGAACTTCCTAAACCACAACTTGTGGTGGTTTCCAATTTTTATATCACTTGCCACTTTCTAGTAAGACTTAGCTCTGTAATTTCTGTAATTGTTTCAAGTGGTGATAGGCAGGTAATTAACTCACCTCTTACTCTCTTTTCTGTCAAATTAAACCAGCTCAACTCCTTCCACCTCTTCTTGTAGGCCATGTGCTCTCAGGCTTTGACTATCTCAGTAGCCCTATCTCAGTAGCTCCAGTTTCTCAATATTGGATTTATCCACTATCTGCTGCCCTTCTGTACCTTAGTATCTTTAACAATCTGATCCAAATACAAAGACTGAGTAATTTGCCCAAAGCCAACCAAGATAATTCTTAGTCATATTTTCCAAGGAATTTACGAGCCAAAAGAGAGAGACAGGAGATTAGGGAGATTTTAAAAATTAGCCAGGCACCTAGCAGCTTCTTTAACTCTCTAGTATAATCCTGACTTGCTTCCTACTGACTCCCAGGCAAGCTTTCACTTACAAGATCATAGAGTGAAGCATATAGCTTTAGCTCCAATGTAACTGCCTATGAAACAAAAAGTAGATGGATGTGGATTAAAATGTATTCAAGCTCAGGGGGTTCTGTGTGAAACAAGGATGCGTATAAAGGTTTGTTTAGAAGGCTGTACAATGATTGATGTCCTGCCAAGTATTAATGAATTCATTAATGAATCCACCAGAGATTTGCTTTACTGTGCTTGAAAGGCTTGTTTCAGCCTGGATATTTGTTGGTTTGCACATAGGTTGTTAACATTTCAAATCTTTATCCCTATAAATATCCCCAGAAATTCAGAAATAATGCAGAGGTGTTGTACGGCCTTTGGATATTGTTCAGCTTCCAGAATGAAGTGACTAAGGTTATGATTAACATTGTTTAATTTATTTATATTGCCATTGCATCTGGGAGCCGTAATCATTAACCAGAGGACCTACTTCAACTCCATGCAAATGCAGAACAAAGTAGTAATCTCTGGTCCAGTCAGTATGCAGCGTAAGAATAAGGAAACAGAAAGCAGATGGGTATAAAACCAAGGGGAAGTACAAGAAGTAGTAAAACGACCAGTGGCCAGTAAGTCAAGGGAGGTAATTCTGCCCCTCTACTCCACTCTCGTTAGACCACACCTGGAGTACTGTGTCCAGCTCTGGAGCCCCCAAGATAAGAAGAACATGGATCTATTGGACTAAGTCCAGAGGAGGGGCACGAAGCTGATCAGAGGGCTGGAGCACCTCTCCTATGAAGACAGGCTGAGAGAATTGGATCTGTTCAGCCTGGAGAGAAGGCGGCTCCAGGGAGATCTTATATCACCTTCCAGTACTTAAAGAGGGCCTACAGGAAAGAAGAGGTGGGACTCTTTATCAGGGAGTGTGGTGATAGGATGAGAGGTAACGGTTTTAAGCTGAAAGAGGGGAGATATAGATTAGATATTAGGAAGAAATTGTTTACTGTGAGGGTGGTGAGACACTGGAACAGGTTGCCCAGAGAAGGATGTCCCATCCCTGGAAGTGTTCAAGACCAGGTTGGAATGGGCTTTGAGTAACCTGGTCTAGTGGGAGGTGTCCCTGCCCATGGCAGGGGGGTTGGAACTAGATGACCTTTAAGGTTTCTTCCAACTCTAACCATTCTATGATTCTATGACACTGATCAGAAGGATAAGCAGGACTGTCATGGTACCAGAGGTAGATATCACAGTATTAGAAAAGAAATGGGATTCTCTTTTGTGCTAGAAAAATATGATTGAAGTAAGGTCTGAGAAGAAAGAATAACAGCTTTGCATCACCTATGTTGAGCACAAGCTGATGACAGGACACCCGCTACTGGACTCCCATGTGACAATGCAAGGTTTTAGTGGGGACACAATAAGGTAGGTATAAATTATCTCTAAGTTTCCCTGTTGGCTGGTGTAAAGAGCTGCTACCTGGAGGGGAAAGGACTTTTGTTCGGAAGGAAGGAAGCTGAGGCTACCCGTGGATAACTGCTATCTCTGTAAAAGTAAATGTGTTGAAACTGTGGTAGATTGGAAAGAGCTACGTGTGTGAGTGATTATTCTGGGACAGTTCTTTTCTGTAGCCCAGGAAAAGACGGGAAGCAGTGGGGCTGACTACTTGGTTGAAGACTCTGTTTTTGCCCCTCTGCTTTCAGCTGTTGCACTACTACCATTTATCCCCTTTGGTTTTTGTCAATATCAGCTTGACAATATTTCTACCTCTAAAATAAAAATGTAAATTAAAAAAAACATATAGAAAATATTTATAAAATTTGCAAGGAAACCCGAGTCCTGCAGCAGTCTGAAGGGTTCTGTAGTGTAGGTGACATGCAATGATGGCGTTCATTTTCATCTCTTTTGCTGTTGACTGTTGAGATGGCACTTAGTGTTCAGGAGCCGCAATGAAGTTTTGACTACCTGGGCAACTTTCTGTCTCATTAACCCCTTCCATTATTTCTCAGCTCTTAACAGCAGGAGGTGAGCAATAGGAAGATCACAGGCAAAGCAGACAGTTAATTAACACATCAGGGCACCATCTGCCATACCTTCCTGACTCACCAGAGAAGAGCTCTGCTCTCACTGCTCTCACTGACCTTACCAAGAACCTTATTAAGAGCTGAGAGATGGGGTATGTTAGGCATGAAATGTAGGAAAAACAAGGAGGCACTTAATATATAATGAATGGCATGAGAAGTTATGGTAAGAATTAGGTAGCATCCTAGTAAGGGGAAGGAAGTGGGCAACCAGAAAAAAGGTCTGGTGGAAAAGTGAAGGCTCTGTGAGAGAATGAGAGTTATCCATAATGATTTATTCCTCTCTCAGACGTGCTTATGAAAAAGTCATTATTTGTTTTAATGTTAAATAGCATGGAGTGGGGCGCAGGGGTTGGCCCTGGTTTTGCCCGCATAAAGTGTCTTTGTTGACTGAACCACTGTGAGACACCGGAAGCATGTGGATTCATCTCACATGATAAATTTACGAAGGTATAGATGAGATAAAAAGGGTTTTAGTTCAAATTCTAAACATTCTCCTGAAAGGATGTGAAATGTGCCTAGAAAATTGAATATGTCTTTCTTACTCAGGTACCCTATATTTGAAAATAATTCCTGTGGAGTTTCAAGTTTAACTAAAGGATTTAAGCCACACCTGTGAGTGTGGACCCTGAGCTAGCTACTGTATTGAGGGAGATTTATTTCTTAATGTGTTTCCTCTGAAAACACCAGTAGGTTTTGAATCTCTGAAACTAAGTTTTATCAGAATGCACGCACTAGAGAAAACGTGGTGTGAGAAAGAACAGAAATAAAGGGGTTCAGTAGGAAGACCCCTGCCCACAAGAAGACAGGGACAGGTCTTTTTCCTTTGAGCATTCTCTGAGGCCAACAGCCTTTCAATGGCTTCCTGAATGACAGTCCCCTCTGAGCTTTGTTTGCATTTCTGCTCTTTGTTTTTCTCACCAGTCTGATGGCTTTGACTCATTTTGCAAGACTCTTGTTTGTTGAGATTTCATGATTTCCCTGAGTTACAGAAGATGTTCATGCTGTTGTTCTTCAGATGCTTACAATTAATGCTCAATCCCCCTGTCTCCTCATTTTGCCTGACACAGGTTCCAGCACCCAGCACCATCCTGCCCAGACATACATAATACTCTTTTCTAAATAAAAGCATAACATGGAAACATATAACAAGCAATGAAGAAAAAGGTACTACTTGCCATAACTGTGAAATAATATTTGTCTGTGAAATCCTTCTAAGGTAACACAATTCTCTTTGCCTGACCCCTACATTTTGTAATTAAATGCAGATGGCAAAATTAAAGAACAAACCCCTATACTTAGCTTAAATTATTTAAAATTATTTTTCATTTAAAAGTAACATGAAATATTTATGGTCATAAAGTCTAAAGCGCTTTGAAAATGAATAAGATGCAAAAGAACTTAAAATAATATACATCTTAATATGCAATTCTTAAAGGTCTTGTTCTATTCGTATAACTCCAAAATAAGACAAGCATAAATATACAGGACAACTCACTTAGAGTGTTTTTCTAGCTGAATAAAGTTAGTATTCTGCAAGATTATAGCAGATGAAGCTTTTCCTATTACAACCAGGTAGGTCTCCAATGCATGTGACATTTCAAATACCTTTGTGGATTTGTCTCAATTGTGTTGCTAAGTTTGAGACAGAGCTGTGTGACAAAGCTTTGAAACACACTTCTTGCTTGTTCTTTAGCCTCATCCAAGGAGACCTTAAGATTTTTTGCTATAGTTTGTCTTTCAGGAATTCATTTCTAGACAGTATTTTGTTTTCCCCTTCAATGTAATGCCTCTCACCCTGGCATCTAGCACAAAGCCTTAGGAAGTGTAAGGTAAATGCATGTAATTCCTGCTCCATCTCACCCTTTGGTTTCTAGCCAGACTCAGGTTCTGCTACTGCTCCTACATAATTTGATAGGGATAATCTTTCCTCGTCTGACCCTGACTCTTTTATTTTCATCCTCCAGGCATTTTGTATGACTTCTGGTACTATCAGACATGACATTCTTTCAAGTCCCTAAAGCCAATGTACAGTTTTAGATACCTTGCTCTGTCATTTCATTTTCACCTTACTGTATCTAATTACTTCTTTCTGTGCCTGAAAGTCTCTATTTTTACACTTGGACTTACCTGCTAGAAGTAAGTCCATGTGTATGGAAAATGCACGTTGTCATTTACATTCATAGTTCAAAGCAGAAAGGTCAAGATAAAAGTCTTGCTTATATTTTTCTTTCTACCTTGTCTAAGAATGACAGGTCTGGAGGTTTTCAAACAGCTGTAGATGCTCCTCATTAAAGCTATTATTTTTTTGTGGGCAAAGCGTGAAAAAGTGTACTGACTATAAGATATTGCTCTTTTGTTTGCATGAACCGAGAGAAAAGATATAATTAATGATCTAGTTAGGCCCTCTTACCTGCAAAAAATATTAGATGCTATTACTACAAATGCAGAGAGACAGTTCCTTTTGGGATTTTATTTCAAATACTATTTCCCTTCATGCCTTTTAAAACCTCAGTGATTTGCAGGGGCTGTACAGCCCATCAGTGCAAAGCATTGTTGTTGAATTACTAAACATTCAAAAGTACACTAATAAAACACCTTGTCATACTCCTGTAAAAGCCACTATGGCCATAAAAAAAGTCAAGCCCTTACGTCACGTAGCATTTTTGGAATGTCTACAGTAAATACCTCAGGAAAGCAGCTCCCACAGTTACCAACAGCCCTGGAGATGTGTATAATCATTTATAATACAACACATCAAGAATAGAGAGACCTCGCACTACAAATTTTGCATTAGGGTACATGTAACAAGCAGTGCATAAAGCTACTATAAAAACATGGATATATTGAAAGAATATTCACCCTTTTATAAATGATCCTTTAGAGAGGTTTTTACATTCTTCCATATATTTTCTTGCAGAAACTGTCCACTTGATCGATTGTATCCAATAAAGAGACCTTGTTTGCATTGACTTCTACAGTCTTGGAAATAGATAAATGGAAGTATCAAAATTAATGTATTGGTAATGGTTATCTTTACACTCGTCTTTTAGTTCTGGTGTGCCATAATCCAAAAATACAAATGGTTTTAACTAATCTGAAGGAAAGCAGACCTTATTTTTGTTTTACGTAGTAGGACTGCAATGCACTGCATTGTAAAACAGAAGTGGGTTGTTGCAAAGGGCTCAGATGTCTACCACCTATTACCAGGATTTCAACCCTTCTGTACACTGGGGAGCAGCTCAGCTGGTGGTAATAAGCAAATAGCTGGTTCCCACAAGTGACTAAGGACATGAGGAGGTCATAAACTTTCAGTTTGTCTGGGGAGTAATATCATAAACAATTCAAACAAATTCTTAAATAAAGGCCAGTTAGAAAGAGTTCTAGCTGTGACAAAGTCTCGTGACCATGACTGTGGTGTTTCATAAAAAGTTCTTAGAATGGTGTAACTCCACTGTGACTGCAACACCAGTGTGAGCAATTGCCCTGGAAGTTGCATGGGTTTCATGTCTCTCTCACCTTAGAATTAATATTGAGCATGTCTTTTCAGGTCAAATTTTTTAAAGGCATTTAAATGCTGACCTTGTTTTATTGCCATCCTTTGCTTGAATTACCTATGAGGACTCAAATATTTTCAGAGCAGAGACCTCTTATGAGGTCCAGTTATTGCAGATGTATGAGTTGCAGGTACAGGGAATATTCACAGCTTCTACTGGCAGATAAACAATAGTAATTCAAGTTATTCCTCTTGTACTTCATTTCAAGTAAACACTGAGCCATTTCACCTTAATCTATTTAATGTAGGTCCTAGTAGATCCATATCTGGTTGAAAAACTCTGTTTAGGCTGGTCAAGAACAAAGGCTTAGGCACATGCAGTGATCCCTGAACAATGTAAGGATGGGAGGTCTATAGCTAATAATCAGTGACTATGTGGGAAAGAATGTTTAGGGTCATGAGAAAATTACAGGCTGAGCTTGCCAACTTGTTGGTGGTTCTGGTCAGTTCAAACATTTGGCATTTTATCTTCGATAAAATAAGTGCCTTTATACATGCTGTTCCTGACTACCAGGTGTCACCGTAGATCTGAGGGAGGTTTAGAAGCAGAAATGTCTTTAGGGAGATGTGGTAGAGTGTCGCATGGAGTATTTGTCATTGCAGTAATAACGTAAGCAGAAATGACCTCCAGGTCAGGTAGGCTCTTATACTTAATGACTGTCTGAGCAGTGAACACTGCCTCAGACCATTAACTCCTCCAGACAGTCATTTAAGTGTGACTTAACTGCCAGTCATTCTTACTCAACATTAACAGGTACTCATAGCTGGTTTTCCAAACATTCAATGGAAGGGAGTGCTACACCTTCTTCAATGAGAAACGGTTTAAAAGCATGCTAGTTTACATAAAATTTCCTGAAAAAGTGATTATCAGGCCAATAGTTCGCAATCAACTTTGGCTGTAGCAAAGTACATGAGATATTCACCCATTTCCCAGTACTTAATTTGATGAGAAAATATGTGCTGGAACTAAACCATTTTGTGTTTAAATAGTCTTGCTGTGACCCTATAGTAGAGAAAATAGCTGTAAAATAAACTGCATTATGAAAATATGTATCTATTCATATTTTCCTGAGTCCACAGCAACAGATGTTATTGTCATACTGTCTGAACACCAGTACTGCCTGGGCTCATTTAACTGCTGCTTTAAAAAGTAGATTCAGGTACCAGTCTCTTCTACTGAGTGGATTTAAAGAACAGTTTAGAATAGTATTTGTTCTATTACATTATCTCTGCAAGTCTTCCTAGAAATCCTGTAAAGGTCTAGGATGCATAAAAGATTTGCTTTCTCATTCTGCACCAAACAAATAGAAGTTATTTCAATAGACTCAAGATTGGATGGCAAGAGAACATTTTCAAAGGTCATTCACAGTATCTGACATGGAAGACTTTGCAACTGAAGGTGGTATTTCTCATTACTTTGCCAGTTCAAGGTCTACTAATTGGGATGTGCACCTCTGTGTTCCCAGCTAAAGTAAACAATAAATCTCTTCTTCTGTGAAACTGTTCTTTTTAAAGAGATCAAGTCAATCTTCTCATTTTGACCGGACAACTCAATAACAACTGGAAATGTGACTAGCATAAAATTGAATAATGTAGTTAGAAGACAAATTTAATCACCTTTTTTCTTATTTTGGTAAGGTCATTACCTAGTGGCTTCACATCTTGATGGGGGGGAGGGGGGGCATGGAAACAAGAATCAATACCAGTCATACTAACTGGATGTTTCAATTCTGTTCCATAAAGGAGAACCAGTTACAATTTTGCTTCAATTAAAAAAATGCCATTGAATTGCTCATTGGCAATTTTAGCACATGTAAGACTTGATTAAAAAAGAATAGAAATGGACTATAGAGGTTTTGGGCGTCTTCTGAGAAGGTTTTGGGTGCTGACATGAGCAAAAAGTATTGAGGAAAAATCAAGTACTTGCATTAAGGAAAAAAGTAGATTTCTTTTATGTAGTGAGGATTGTATTACAGGTGAGACTGACAGTGAAACTGTATGACATTTATGGCTTGTAAAGGGTTTATATGGAAGATATCCTTTTTGCCCAAAGAAAACTGACCAGCATTGTATTGACAGATGGATTAGTGTGAATCTTATTTCATGTCCATTGAACTTACTATACTTTGAATATTTTTCCAGAAGTCATAAGTAAATGGCAACAGTCCTAGTATTATCTGTTGGAGATGTACTACTGCAAATTTGTAATCACAGTCTTGATTTCTCTTCATACAGGTGTAATTCTGTTCCTTGCTATTCCCTTATACTCGGATTCAGTAGGAAGTAAAAAATGTAAAATATTTTCCAAATTGTGTTAGCTCTTTCTTATCAAGAACCCAAATCTTCTATTCTATGAAAATTCTCTGATTTGAGAAAAAAGGAAGTTTTTTTCTGAATGTTAATGACTTCAGGGAGAAATAGGAAATGCATATCTATGGATTCTCTTACCTCCTTAATTGTTGTAAAATGTATTTACTCTATATATTTGTGGACTGCAATGGTTGAGGTATTAGATGTCTGGGACTTGTCAAGGGATCATGCATTTTATACGTGTACTGAGAAGTTTTTTAACATGCTTACTGCAGTAAATAATTCTGTAGTATGATTTATTTCCCTTTATGAGTTACAGTTATCTTCTATGATTCCTCAAAAGATTTGAAAACTCAGGGGAACGTAGAGGAAATGATAGCATTTTGTTCAGGGGGTCTCATCATCCTTTGTCCCTTTGCTTAGACTGGAGGTAGATAGGTGCCTAAAAGCATAATATAACGGCAACTTCAATTTTTAAACTAGTCTTTACAAAAATTGTCAATAACATAAATGGCCAGAGTCACTTCTGCTTTCATCCAGAAGGGTTTGATTTAACATTTTGGCTAAAGCAGCAGAAGCTTCAAGGCTGTGTGAAATAAAGAGAGAATTTTCATTACTGATTTGAATTCTGGTCAGGGGTTCCATTATGAAGAAATATAAAGAGAAATATTGTGAAGAAATCACTTTCCACTATTACCTCTTTCCATTTCAAACTCCAATTCTTCATGCACTTTCATATTTACAGAACAGAGCTATGTTATTTTTTTGTACCTCTTTGCAATGAACTTCTCTCACTCTTTAGCTTCCTTGGAGCGTGCTGTGGATCTTCATGGAGTCATTTCCAGCTTTTTGCTGCACTTTTGCATTATTTTTATTCATAGAATATGTTTGACTTTCTACTTCATGGAATTAATTTTGACCCTTTCTAGAAACATCTAGGGGTTAAAGCTTTAATCCCAAGTGCCTTTCAAAGCATCTTTTGGTTACATTTTTTGTGATAGATGTCCAACTTTTATCACACTCTCATTCTTATAAACCCTGGTTTATCTGTCAAAACAATGAAACAACCCTCTCTGCCCTACACCTCCATAATTTTCTCACCCTCTCATGATTCAGAAGCATCATGGATTATACTTGCATGAGGTTGACAGGAAGGTTGATAGGAAAGGACCTCTGGGGGGCAACTTCCCCCATAGAAGTAGGTCACATGCCCTTGGGGACCCTCTGTTGGACCATCTCCGTTTTCTCCACATCCCTCTTGAGTTGGGCGTACCAAAGCAAGGCACGAAAAACTTTTGCAGATGCATTTCATCAGTGCTGAGTAGGTGGACTATAGTTTCCCTTGGTCTGCTAGCCATGCTCCTCCTAATGTAACCTGCTATATGAATTGTTCTATTTGCAAGGAGAGCATTCTTTTCACCTTGGTGCTTCCAGTAGCCCCACTGAGCTTTCCAGCAGGACGATACCCAGGGGAAGTGCTCCTAGACAGTAGCCCTATGTTCCTGATACCCCATCCCCCAAGTCCATTTTTCTTCCCTACTTGTCTCTTCAGTCTCTTCATCTCTGAGCTTAATACTGCTCTTTTTTTGGTAGACCTCAGCTGCAATTCCCTTCTGCCTCTGATTTTGTGCAGGTTATCTTCATCTGTGGATTACTGAGGCCACAGGTTTTCTGAGGACTTCTTTTCAAAGGGTGAAAAGGTTTTGAAATGCCAGTTACGTGTTTAAAAACATAGCAAAAATAAAATGGCTGATGGCATTTTTTTGGTTTCAATACTCATGCCAAGACAGCAAATTAAATTTTACATATGGATGGTCTGAGTTTTGTATCGCTTGACTAACTTGGACAGCTTGTATTGCACTGTCTCAACCAGAAGTCATCAAATGCATGCAGGAAATGCTGGCTGAAGTTCTGTGTCCAATTTTATGAAAGCAGTTAGGTGAACTGATAGCAGTGCCTCTGGCCTTTAAAACCTGGGTAGAAGAGTTTGACATTAGAGATTATCATCCAACATATGTTTTGTTTTACATGTGGTTTATTAACTCTGTGGGAGCTGGAGAAAAATAAGACAGAATAGTCTTGCAGGAAAATAGGAAGAATATGCTGCTTTTTTGCTGCTTTTTATGTCTGTTGCTTTCTCAGATGGAAATAAAGGTATTTCCAGGAAATACCTCACAGGAAATAAAGGTACCTGTGGAAAGGTATAAGCTCTGAGAGAGGTGCCAAAGTCTTCATGGAGTAATATGTGGATATCCACTGCTCATGTATCAGGCAAATTTAGGCTGACTCTCTTCTGATACAGGAGGGGAAAATGGTGGGGAGGAAAAAAAATAATGCAAGCACATGGGAAATAGATTTGGTAACTTTTGCCTGATGGATTTGTCCTGAAGAAGTCAGCCTATGTTCTGTGGTAGGACTAGGAAAGATTGTTGAAAATAAAGTTAATTTGAAATGATGCCTTTTTCTCTGCAGTGTGTACATAAAGAGTTACTACACCAAAGGCTGAAGTTTCTTTTCCTTAATTTCATGTAGAGTACTTCATGTGCATGGCTCAGCAGCAACTGCAGCCACATCTTTAAAACACTGTATTCAAGAATATCAGCCTGTTACCCTGACCTGTGTCAGGGTTCAGCATTCAGAGACTCAAATAATCAAAGCTGTCAGAAATCACGTCCCTCGCAAATTATCTCTAGATCAGCGTATCCTTCTAAAGTGAGAGCCATCAAACACAGCAGCCCCAGAAGATTTGGTAAGCAGTATTGCCTTGCTTTAAGTGCGCTAAAATTGTCTTTTTCTGCAGGCCTGCACCTGGAGATAGTGGGGCTGAATAATGTCTTTCAGATTGGTGATCATCATGTTAAGCCTTCTAAACTTCCTGATAATAAAGGGTAGTTGGCGTCATCCAAAAAAACTCAATCCAATAAGAAATCATGTGTCATGAGGAGTAGCTCTAAGGGAGCTCAGGAAGCTGTTTTGCTGAAAAATACTAATTATTGTGTTGTGTTGTGTTGTGTTGTATTGTATTGCACTGTGTTATGCTAAGTTTTAAGTGCCTAGTTTTGGTCCTCTCCGTTTCAAGAGGGGTGCTGCATAACAATAACTGTCTGGCAGTAGTCGTTCCCACTGTACCCATGATTAATGTGAGTGCTTCACACTGATTATTCACAGGTCTGGGGTCCAGAGGGTGCTAGAAATATTCTTCAAGGTTGGTATTCATTTTTCTTATCTTCATGTTATGAATTTCTTTCTGCCCCATGACTACTCCAGACTTTCCTCTGAAAAGTTTTGAGCTGGACCAGTATTTCTATGGCCTCATGACAATATAATCCTATTGCTGTGTGTTTGGGAGGTAGGTCAAGAACAGTCATCAGCAAACAGGACTGCTTTTGGTATGAGAGGCTGCAGAAACATCTTCACATGTATTTACGAGATCTTACTTTAAGCTCAATTTGTTTAGTCTTTGGCTTCCAGCAGCCTTACTTCCAGCAGTGAGTAATTTCTGGAACACCCCAGCAGAATGTGAGCTGCTTTATTCAGCTGGTGGGGCCAGGTCACTATTATTGCAGGTGAGTTGTGCCTGAGCATCACCTGAGACGAAGGCTGGATGCTGAAAAGAACAAGACTGGTTGACACTAGTTGAACTTCTAAAGAGCATACTCAGAGTTACCAGGAGTGAGCAGATAAAACTGCAGGGATTTTATGAACCAAAGGTTTCTCTTGCCCATTTGAATGTTCCTAAGTCTTTATGCCTAACACAAGTGAACACAGTATGAACTCACAGTATAACAGCAGGCACATAAGATGCAGTTTTTCCTGCCAGTGTGGGCATCCTTTTTACGTTAACTTAACTAAAGTAAGCCTCTAGTGTAACATTAAAAGTAGGAAGACATTTCTGTATGTGCTCAGGCTGTGGGCAGTGTATACATTTATATTAATTGAATGCCGAATGAACAGAGAGTTCCTCTGTACTCTGAGATTTTGGGTTACAGGCTCTGGATCCCTCAGTGCAAGGTTCCTCAAACATTAGGTCATCTCCTTTCAAATTAGCAATCATGTACTTTTATAGCAAGTTTTGTGATTTATTTCATATTTATTTTGTATTTATTTCATAAATAAATAAAATTATTTCATAAATAAAAATACAATAAAAATATTTTTAATTGAATTACTTATATATTTTTAATGAAATGTTTTATAAAAATTCATGGCTTTCCTGGAAGATCACATTTTTAATAATTTTAAGGTGTCAAGAAATACACACCATGGACATTTTGGGTGTTGGTCGACTGCTGGCTGAATATGAGCCAGCAGTGTGCCCAGGTGGCCAAGAAGGCCAACAGCATCCTGGCCTGTATCAGGAACAGTATGGTCAGCAGGACTAGGGAGGTGATTGTCCCCCTGTACTCAGCACTGGTGAGGCCCCACCTCGAGTATTGTGTCCAGTTTTGTGCCCCTTACTACAGGAGGGACATTGAGGTGCTGGAGCAGGTCCAGAGAAGAGCAATGAAGCTGGTGAGGGGTCTGGAGAACAAGTCTTATGAGGAGCGGCTGAGGGAACTGGGGTTGTTCAGCCTGGAGAAAAGGAGGCTGAGGGGAGACCTTATCGCTCTCCACAACTGCCTGAAAGGAGGGTGTAGCGAGGTGGGGGTCGGTCTCTTCTCCCAAGTAACAAGTGACAGGACGAGAGGAAATGGCCTCAAGTTGCACCAGGGGAGGTTTAGACTGGATATTAGGAAACATTTCTTCACTGAAAGGGTTATTAAGCTTTGGAACAGGTTGCCCAGGGAAGTGGTTGAGGCACCATCCCTGGAGGTATTTAAAAGATGGGTAGACGTAGTGCTTAGCGATATGGTTTAGTGACGGTTTTGTCAGTGTTAGATTGATGGTTGCACTCGATGATTTGAAAGGTCCCTTCCAACCCAGGCAGTTCTATGATTCTATGATTTTAGGTATGAGCTGGAACAGCAACCAGTGGCATCAATCACACATTGTCAGTTATGAAATATCCTAGTCCTTTGCAGACCTACCCTTATACATTTCCTACCTCACCTCTCTGTTATTTTTGCATCTACGTCTTGCTCTGTCATGTACCTTTTCTGGGCTAACTTTTATCCTGTTGTCTTGCAAAGTGTCTGGGCCGGGAATATTCTCTTTTTGTTTTCCATTTAGTTTGTATTCTTGTCATATGTGCTATTCTCAGCCTACACCTTATTATATTCCTTTTCACTTTGTTTTCTTCTTCCTTTTTTTTTTTTTTTTTTTTTTTTTTAAGAGACTCTGTGCTTTTAATCTGTAAGTCACTGCAGGAAGGACTCATTGATTGAAAGTCTCTCTCTCCAGGCAGAATGGTAAATTGCTTTTCATTATATGATTCAGATTTCTTGAAGTCTTCAGTTTAAATGAGGTCCACTTTTGTTGAAAAAAACACAAAGATGACGAAAGCCAAATAAAGACAAAACAAAGGATGATGTTGAAAGTAAATATTTTAGGTTGCTTATCTTTAAGTGCAATTTACTGCAGGAGTGCAAAACTGTGATTTTTAGAGGCTGAGTCTAGATGTATTTATTGCTGAAAGCATCCTGGTGATTTACTGTTAGGTAAAAGAAAAATGCAGGAGAATTTCAGCAGTGGTGTCTTGCATAGCGGCAGTCTAGACTGGTGTTCACAGTTTTGCTTGCAGTGGTCTAGGAATAGCTGGTTGCGGATGCCTGGTGCTCTTTTTTGTAACTTGAGTGTGCTAAAGAGCCCCAGTGGGAGTGTACCAGAATCTGGCTTTCTGGAGCTACTTGTGGAGCAAGATTATTCCCTTATAAAGATGCATTTCTCTTTTTCTTCCATTGATCATGCACTAATGAATTTCTTTCAAAAGACTAACTCACTTGGTATGGACACACTTGACGTTTGATTTTATGGAAGAAAAGTGATTTATTTCTTAGTCGTTGAAAATCCCACTTACAATAAATGCATCTGTACTTCATTCACAAGCTTACGAAGCGTATGGAACAGTTTTTCACAGAAAAATAATGATATTGCTGTCAGATATGGAAGGACTAAGAAAGCACATTTTAGTTTCTTCCCTAATGTCTTTCTGCAAAGACATACATTCACAAACAGACACACATATAAAGGTCAGAGTTAAGCCTCCAGCAACTATGGAAGTTAATTTTCTTTGCTTCATTGTCTTTTTTTTTTCTTTTTAATTTACTGCAATTCCTGAGCACTTACCCTGTCTGTAAGAGTTATGGAAGTTCCAGGCATTTCATAGCTTATCAGGGGATTGCTACATTTCAAACACATATTGTATATTGCCTCGTGTTCTTATGCTTGTACAAGTCTGTTAGGATGGCATAGTTTCAAGTTGGTGAGACTTGCCCTAGGGAATTAAAGAATCTGCCAAGACTAGTATTAAGTAAAGAACAGGATACTAGCGAAACTTTCCCCTCCTCAGAACATCTCATATCTGCAGTATCGGTGTGCTGGAGGAATGTTGGGTCAACTTCTGCTCTGTGGTCCTTCTGCAGAACTGGAGGAGCTCATTATGTATTCCCTTCAGACTTTTCAGATGATACATGCACTGATTCGACCTCTCAAAGAGAACCTCAAATTGAGCTAAAATCATCTAGCCTGGCATATAGCAAGATTTGATTAAACTAAAGATATCACAAATGTGCAGAGATTTGGGTGAAAAACTGTTTTTGTCTGTCTTTGCTCAAGCCCCTGAAAACATAACCAGTTGAGGGCTGAGTGATTTTATTCAGTATCAGACTCTCCACATAATCTTGCTCATACCTATTACAGGTTCACGGGTTGTGAGAAGTCTAATGCTTGACACTCAGCGTAACAGCTTTGCTGTGCAGGAAGTGTTATTTTTCCATCCTCTGGCTTTTAAAGGCAGACTGATTTCATAGAATAAGAGGTAAGATGTGTGTCTGTGACAAAATGTATCTAGGAAACACTGCAACTATGAAAATCTTATGACTAGGTGTTAAAACCCAATATATTATTCTTAATAAGTGTGAGGAATTGCTAAAGCCCTAAGTGCAGGTAACGTAAATTCTTATTTTTGATGTTGCCTGAAAGGGCGGCATGTAGAAAAAATTCCAAACAAGGCTGAAATTCTCAATGTTTCTGGAAAGTTTCATAAAGTATTTGGGACATTGATAATGGTAGCTAGAGTTCAGCTTCTCTCTCTTGCCAACAACCTGTCCTTACCAGAGTCTTCCTGTAAAAGAGAAAAAGAAAACAAATGTATAGATGTGTTTTCCTGAGTTATGTGAGAGAACTATATACTTATATAGAATGATAGAAGAAATTTAATCACTTTACATACACATCAGATATGTAAATCAATATTTACACTTGCACGTGGAAAAATCTAGCTAGACATTTTTTGCTTTGTTTACGCTGGTATGAATAAGAGAGCGCTCTGATGAGACCCATGGATTTATTCCAGATTTATGGTGCTATAACAAAGAACAAAACCTGGCCTAAGTTGCTTATGTCTTCAAGTAAGGTGATTTACCTGCACTTAAAGTAATTTCATTTGTAATCTTTCTTTTTTATTTGGGAATAAATCTATATTGTTCACATGTGAGAAAGAAGGATTTTCTGGTACCCAGGAACTTGTAACGGTCAGGTTATGTGTGTCTCCAAGAATACTCTGCTGAAGTGCAGTCCCTGAACCAGTGTATTTCAGAGAGTACAGTAGCAAATGTCACATCCCCTGCTGACCAGAGCAGACGCTGCTTCTCCCCTGATTGAGTGGGTTCCAAATTCTGCATGCCTATACCTGCATCTTGCATGTGGGAATTAATCCTTAACCTGACTATATTAGAGCTGACAGCTTTCCAGGCCCCTCCAGCTGTCACCAAAATAAATTCTCTGCTGGCCTTTCCGCCTGCCCAGAATTCCTTAGGCGATAGGGGATACATTTTTCTGGTTTGCGTCCATCTGTGGTGACACAGATCACAACGTGGCTGTGATAAAGCTGAAGCATTCCCTGGCAAGAACTCACTGGCTGGTCTTTTTCTCATCCAGGTTAATTCAGTTTTCATGAGGTTTGACTCTGACACTGTGGTTGTGTAGCATGAAGCTAAAAAACCTGCCGGCTTCACAAATAGATGCTGCAGGTTGCAGGAGGAGCTGCCAGTCAAGGCTGGTGACTGGTGTTTCATAAAACATTCACATCCTGGAGAGAACTGTGAGTTGATTTTACTAGCTTTGATGTGGAAGTGGGACTAACTAGCATACCACTGTCTCTCCGTTCACAGGGAGGGCAGATAGATAGACATCTGGGACACAAAAAGCAACCGCTGAGGCGAGGCATCCCTTTGAAATGGTAGTAAACTTTACAATAGTTGCTCCTTGAGCTAGGAAATCAATGAATTGTAATCATTTGGTTTCTGATCACTGTGAAATTCCTTTGATGACTTGAATGGCTAAACATTTTTGGGAGAGGCTCTTGAGACAAAAAGGCAATTTTAGCAGCCTTACTTAAGTCCTCTTGTCTCTTTCCAATCTATTTTAGATTCTCTGTTTTCTCTTAGAGTCCTCTCAATCTTCTCAGTACCTTACCTTGCAGCAGGCAAGAAAATAAGAGTCTACAACAAAGCCCTTAGGGATTTCATCATTCTTAATTCTTCAGAAAGGAGGGTGGGATATTTAACTCCTTTTTTCTGCTAAGTGGCTGAGACAATTCACTTTGTTTTCTCATCCTTCTTGCACCTAGATAATCAGTACCACTGTCAAGAAGGCATGGCAGGAAGGTCAATGGCAGAGGTAAAGCCATCAGTTTTCTTCTACACATCACAGAGGAGCAACGGTGCCAGGCAAAGGGTAACATGCACCCTTCATCAGTCTTTGGCCTGAGAGAAGGATGGAGGAGCAGAGACTTCACTTCTCTCATGCTTTAGAATAACAACTAGCACTAACATGATCTTCATGCTGGAGTGCAGCAATGGTATCCAGTCATCTCTCCTTCAGCCTCAGAAGAATGAGGGTGCGTAATAGTAGGATATGCTGGTGCTGGGATATTTTTCCCTTCTCTGATCAAAAGGAATTACAGTATGGCTAATTGCCTCATTTCTACATGGGCCTGCAGAGGAAAAAGGGGATGGAGTTAGGCTTGTCCCTGCATTAAAGACAGGAATTTAGAGCTGCTGGGGAAAGAACTTCACCACAGGCAGAGAAGGACATGTTGACAGATTCCTCCTGAACTCACCTGTGGCTTAGGCTGTATTCCCGGTGGAGCTTGAGTATGAGAGGGCAGCAGAGTACAGCTCCTCGGGAGCTGTGAGAGAGAATCAGTTTCTGGAAAAGTGAACAAGCAGCCTCCTGGCACTGGACAGTTATGTTGCTGCTGGGCCATATCTTCTGTATGATGCTGCTTCTGCCCTGGCTTTCCCTCACTTGCTCTGGCCTGGCATCCTGCTATGAAATGAAAAAAAACACTTGGTGCTCTCTTCTGCTGTCAGACAAGGGAAAGGCCGAGCACTTGGCATGTTCGTATGCCTAGGACCTGCACGTGTTTGATGTGAGTGGTGGGCAGAATACCACCTGAAATGTACATTTGCTCTGTCCCAGAACAGGCTCTGAGGACCTCAAGAAAAACCTTTCTCTGCCCAGCCTTCGCATTTCCCACTGCAGTCCAGCTGCTCGCCTTCGGCTGCGGGCAGCGGGCAGCGAGAGGCTGCAGTGGAGCCAGGGCAGGAATCCTGCTGTGAAGCCATTGACACCCCAAGTGGGGGGACAGTAGGACGTGGGCTCGCCCTCCCCCTCAGAAACAAGAAAACAAGTAAAATGAATTAATGTGTCATCACCTCCATTTTAGGTAATCCAATAGTCAGTTATGGCTAATAAAAATATGATATAACAGTTATTGTGTCAAAATAATATTGCAAAATGTTCATCATCTATATTTGAAAGTAAATATCCCACAATCCTGAAATGTAATTCATGCAGGTTTTTATAATTTAATTTTAATAAATGCTTAGCATTTTTTAAAAGAGATTGTCCTGGTTTCAGCTGAGATAATTTTCTTCCTAGTGGTTGCTGTGTTTTCAGATTTGGTATGAAAGGAATGTCAATAATGCATATTGTTTTAGTTGTTGCCAAGCAATGTTTATACCATCCAAGGACTTTTTTCAGCTTCCCACAGAAGCTGAGAAGGAGCCTAGACAGGACAATGGAATGGCCAAAGGAATATTCTGTACCACAGACCTTGTGCTCGGTCTATAAATGAGGGGTGGGCTGGTGGGCAGGAACCCGTGATCTCTGCTTGGATCAGGCTGGGCAACCAATCACTGGGTGGTGAGAGTGACTCGTATCTTGTATATTCTTTTACCATTATTATTATTTTTATTATTGTTATTTTGTTTTTCCGTTATTGTTCTGTTAAACTGCCTTTATCTCAGCTTGTGAGGGTTTTTTTCCCCTTTCCTTTCCCATTTTTCCCTCTTCTCCTCACCCTTATCGGGGGGAAAGGGGGAGTGAGCGAGCAGCTGCGTAGTCCTATTTGCTGGCTGGGGTTAAAGAATGGAGAAGAATGGAGAATACTTTAATTATTCACTTTCACTGTAAAAAAGATATTTTTCTTAGTCAACAATCTAATGAATGCTAAAACCAGTCATCTAGCTACAGGTCACAAAACTTGTGTAGAAAGGCAAACTGGAAGTTTGATAAAAGTTGTAACTGTATCAATATTTACCCTATTAGAGACTAAAATCAATACCTAAGCCACAGCATAGGTCACAAGTAGTCAAAACACAGCCATTAAAGAAAGATAAATATGTTCTGTTGTCTTTGGTCTCTGTGATAATGTCAAATGCGGATACAAGTTGACAAGTATTTCCTGATACAGCAGCTGGTATGGCAACAGCTACTTAATCATCTGAAATACATACTTGCGTTTAGACAGGTTTCCTTAGAGTAATCTCACTTGCTTAATATTTTTGCCTATTCCATGGAAGAGGTCTTCAAGCAGATTAAGTGTGTGAGCTGCAGCCTGTTAAATTCCAAATATTAACTCAGTTTCATCCGTGCAGAGCTGAAATATTTTGAAGGTGTGACAACTGCAGGAGCTGGTAGGTTTTGGTCTTGTTAGAAGGATTGTAACCAAGCTAGGATGCTAATGGGATGGGACTGGATGGATGGTCAACCAGGTGGGTAAGCAAATGGTTGGGTGGTTAGGCTCAGAGGGGTTGTGGGTTTAGAGGTAGATAATAATTACATTTGTCAAAGATGCAAGGTGGTGCCTTCTCATCAGGTTTGCAGATGACACCAAACAGGGGCAACCAGTTGGTACGTCCAAGCAGGACTGCCATGCAGAGAGACAGGAGAGATGGGCCAGCAGCAGTGTGCAGCACAGATGTCCAACAGTATCTTGGGCTATATCAGGAGAAGAGCCGGCAGACTGGGGGAAGGGTGTTTGTTAGATCACATTTAGGACGCTAGGACTAGTTTGAGGATCGTCAGCACTGATGCACTGGACCGAGTGCAGGGTGTGTCTACCAAGATGGTTGGGGTCTGGAGCACTTGTGTTGGGGGTGGGGTGAGTGAGGGAACTGGGCTTGTTCACCCTAGAGAAGAGGCGGTTTGGGGGTGGGACACACCTAACAGCCATTCCAGGTCATTCCAACCTGGAGCTCCCTATGATCTTATGAGCCTATTATTAGCCTATGAGCCTGTGGCTGGATAATCCGAGTCAGATTTGCTCCTTTATTGATATTTTTCAGAAGGGATCAGAGGGAAATACAGATAGCAAGCTTCCCAGAATTTCTTGTAAAATTATGATATGTATGATATATGATATATTTTGGTTGTAATTGGTAACCTTTGGTTGATACCTTTTAATCTAAATTATTCCAACTCAGTTAGAGAACATATCCTGAGAAAAAAAAATTCCTTAGGGACTAAAGAGGAAACTACACCTCTCCATAAAGTCTTCTGCTTATATGTTTGCTTGCTGATAAAATATCTGTGGCATATAGCTGGCCAAGAGTGGAAGTAAATGCTGTGGTCTTTCAAAACACTAAAATATAACAAATGACCTAAGAGCCCAGGATTTTGTAGCCAAGTACCTACCAGCTAATACTCAACACAAAATATGCTGTTGATTCAGTAGCTGCAGTGAGCTCTCTGGTGTCTTCAGGTCGTTGGAGTTTCCAAAGCTTTCCAGCATGTTGTGATTTCAGGTGGACTGAAAATGGAACAAGAGGTTTTCATACCTGATTCTCTAACACAGGCTGTAACCTTCTATCCAGATGTAAAAACTGGACCCTGTCTTTGAAACTTGTTCTGTGATGAGGAAAGGACATTTTCTTCCTAGCTTTTGAAGATCTGTTACGCTGAGTTCTTAAGTTCAGAAGTTCTGATATATGCGACAAAGGTTGTAATTCTCAAACAGGTTTCTTTATTAAAATAGGGGACCTCTTGCTATGCAAACATTAATTGCTGGGAAGAGGATGATCTTGCTTTCCCCTACCAAAATGAATCAATGTCTTTATTGCTGTCCCAGTTTTAGAAGAACATAAGGTCTTAAGTGGCAATGGTAAATTAAAAAAAAAAAATCTACTTCAAATATTTTTTTTAATTCAATACACATATCTCTGTAATGAAATTTTTTAGAAAATAAAATTTCTGTATAAATTTGGAGGTTAAAGTTAAATATTATCTTTTCATTTTGAATATATGTAACTGTTACAGTACCAGTTAGTTGCCTAATTCCCCTCAAAAGACAATCATCAGGTTATAATCAAATGATAGTGCTGAGGCAGATGACTCTGATCCTTTATTTTTTGGAAATTATGTATGATGGAATTATGTTGAGTTATTTCGGACTAAGAATTCAGCTTTGCAGGTCTAACAGAGAAAAATGTGTATTCTCCTCTTTTAGAATGCTATTAAATATTTATCATTTTCTCTAATTTTCTTAGTTATGACATAATGAAAATATTAATTTTTTTAAAATATAGTTTTCTAGACACTACGTGAAAGCCACCATTTACAACACAGTTGGATATAAAACAGGAGTTAGGATATAAAACAGGAGTTAGGATATAAAACAGAACTCTTTTCCTTCCTTTCTCATGTTAACGATTCATTGTTTTTTCTGGTGTAACAGGTTATTCTTTCTGCTTCTGAGTAATCTTCCTTAGGAATTGATCAGGGTTTTTTTTGTGGCATCTCAAGGCCTAGTTGATTTGTTAAGGGAGTGGTTGAGGGACCACCTGTTTCTGTGGCAAAAATAGTGCGTATATTTGTTCCCAGAAGCGTGGCCTGAGTCTACCTACTGACTGCTACTGACTTTATCTGCTCTGAGGGTGGGAGTGTCTTCCCTTCTTTGCATAATTATCTGCTGGTCAGAAGCCAGCATGAGGAAGCTGGAAAGCTTCCCTCTCCTACTCATCTTAGAAAGGTTGGAACCACCACCTTCTAACTCTCAGGAAAAGGATGGAAGGGATCAGACAGTATCCCTGGTAAAAAAACTTGTTGTCTTATTGTGTCACTAGAAATACGAACACCAGAAGGCCAGAGAGCACAAAAAAGAAGTAGCTTGACTGTTGCGTGATAGTTAGGAGAATCTCTTTGAGTGAGAAAGTAAGATTGTAGTGCCAGGTCAGTGTGGCAAGCATTCATATCCTACATCAGACGTTGTGGCTGAAATCTAATACCAGCTCAAAGCATAACACTGTAATTTTCCTCCTGCATGCCTGGCTGACCCATATATGATCTTCCAGAATGTGCTTTTTCACAATCTACTGATACTTGGCAGATTAGACTGTCCTGGGTTATGCATCCTTTACGTCTCAGGAAGATAACCTGGATAATCCACATGCAGAATTTAGAGGTCTAACAATAAAATTATAGGGAAGACGAATCCTCTACTTGAACAGACATAAGTGTTCAGAAGAGGAGCAGGCAAGGTGGATTCTGAGTAAGGAGTGCAATGTGTGATAGCGAGGATACCTATGACATTCATATCACATCAGCAAACCTGACATAAGACCCGTAACCCCGTGCCTCTCTGGAGTGACAGCTGGAGGATGGATAACCCAGAGCATCTCAGAAAATCTTCCCCTGGAGCTGTGTTTCTGGGATTCACCTGTCCAAACACAAGTGTCTAGTATAATTTTAGGTGTGGGGTGGGTCACTGGTTGGACCAGAAGGGCGTAGGTCTCCCTTAAATTGCCTTTCATATCTGCAATCTCCATGCAAATGTTTCAAAAGCTATAGGGCATCTCATATTAACTGCATCCTTCCTCTAGTAATGGGTGAGTTGAATTGGTCTTTAGGCTCTATTGACAGTATTGACCTGCTCTCCACTGATTATAATGGGAGCTTAGACATTAGCTCACATGTTGATGACTAAATCTAGCTAAATCTGGTGTTTAATTTAGAAGAATTTTATTGCCCTCAGGGGGCTTTTAAATCCTCTATGCAATCAATGGAAAGATGTTAGTACTTAGAGAACTGGCTGGGTCTCAGAGGTGCCTCCCTTTAGGTTACAGAAAGAACCTAGGCAGCTATGATAGGCAGAGTTAGATTGCCCTGCAGACTTCTGTGCTTGAAATATTGGCAAGACAGCTTTTTAGTTAGAATTTTAAATGAAATAGAATGGATTCTACCTATCTGTCTTTAGAAACTGTAGCTAATTCTTGCTTGATTTAAGAACCCAATTACTAAAAACAGAGCTCTGAAAATCTTTTCTTAACACACGGTTTTTGAGAAGAACAGGAAATAAAGTGATTAGGTCCAAGGAGATGCCAAATAAGAAATTGAACATACATACTAATCAATTCCAGTTTCTTTTTTATACTATGAGGTCCTTCAAGCATCACCTTTTGCAATTTCCTGAGTCAACAGCCTAGGGACATAATGCAATAAATCATTGAATTGATGATGGCAAAAAACATGAGCTTGTTGCTGTTCTTAAAATTGGATTCTGAGAACCAGATTTTTAAAAGTATTTCAACTCCTAAGGGTTTGATCCACAAAAGGACATAGATTTTTTGATGGTCAGCATTACATCATGTAAAATTTAGATGCCCGTTTCCTAAGGCTGACTGCATATGTTGAACAAGGCACATTATGTGCTTATACAATGCATACAAAAAAGTAGACTTCTCCAGCTGGGCTTCCTGATAGCTGCCTCAGCTAATCAACATGAAAACACTGAGACTAGAGCTCTTTCTTAAATCCCACCTCTCTCGAGATACCGGTGCTTAACTCCTAATCACAGGGATGAACGGTCATGAGCAGCAGCTCCCAACCCCTTCCCTGGCTCAGGTGCCCATTCTGAATTTTAGAGAAGAGTCACCAAGCGAGTGGATGTCACTCTTTGACCGCACAGCTGGAGGAAGGGGGGTTACAAAAAATGAAAAAAGCTCAGAATTTCAGCACACTTTCAGGGTGTGGGAAACAATAGCTGTTCCATCTGAAAGGATTTATATAGGCCTTGCTCACTTTCTGCCTGTAAAACCCACCCAATGGGCTGTAGACAGTTCTCTACCAGCCTCGCTGCTGCAGTGCTACTTAAGAAAGTCAGTCTATGCTCACACAGAGAAGGAGCAGCAGAAAATAAATTACTGAAGTCCACTCATCAAGACGATTACTTAAGAGAAGTTGCCTGATGCCCATTTCTTGCTCAAAGAGATGGTCATGTATTTTTCATTAAATTGCTAGATAAAAAAGTTAAAATTCAGGTATTTTTAACATTTTTTTTTTCCTCTACTGAGTGAAAATTCATTTTAGAAGCTTCCTGGTTGAGTTTTTCCTTTTTTCTGCAGGGATCAAACAGAATGCTCTAATGAGTTCAGGATTTACTGAGGATTACTTAAGGAATTCAGCAGACCTGGAAAAGCTATAAAGGAGACAAGGATGGTAGAAATCAGGGAAGGACTTCCACCTGAGGACTAACAGGGCATGGGTTTGTAATCCTGAAAAAGAGGTAACTGTGAGGCCTACAGCAGAAGCCTGTATAGTCAAGAGAGGAAGATGAATTGGTAAAAGTTTTTAACTGTTCCTCATAAGAAATAACGCTGTGTAAAATGAAACTAGTTCAGAATAAACAAGAGGAGCAGGACTGTAGTGTAGTTAATCTGAGTAACTCATTGCCACAGGATAGTCCGATGCAGACTGTCTAAGAGACATTTTTGTCAAAACCAGATAAAAGGCTCTTTCTTCACCTTACAATTGTAATTAATTCAGTGGGAGTGCTAGGGTTAGTAGTCGTGCCTATCTTATTGGCAACTGAATTTCTCTTAGTAAGGCCTTTCTCTTTTGCTTTCCTTGCAAGGAAAGATGTTTCTGGAAAAGTAAGTAGAAATGATTACAGCATTGCACTGGTTGAGACCTGTCTCAAAATGAATCACAGCTCCCCAAACACATATTCAACTGGGTACCTCCCTCAGCGCATGAGAATGGGCTTGATTGCACAGCACAGCTTCACTCTCAAGAGAGGGCAACAAAGTTTGCTCATACAAACTGCTTCTTGTGGCTTACCCAGAGACACAGCGCAGCCTCCAGCTAATGCCTGGGGAACTGGAAGTCTACTATCAATACACAATGTCTCCATCTGCTGATTGCTGACAGAGATTTCCATAGCCTTTTGCCTAACCTCATGGAAAGCACACTGCTGGTGCTGTGGCAGATGGATGCCTGCTTCCAAGCGGGAAGCAGACCTTTCGTTAAATCTGGTCTCTAAGTACAGCATTGCCTAGCAACTGTGGGAAATGGAGACAAGGCAAAGCATCAGAGAACATTGCACCTGGTGCAGCTCGGGGCTTGGCGTTTTTTGTTTGGTCGGGGTCTCGTTAGTTTTTAAAAGAAATTACTCCAGTTTAATCCTGTGTAAAACAATGACTTATCAGCATGGAAGCAAATGATGTTCTGACAGGAAGAGTGTCAAGACAACACTTCCTAGAGAAGACCACTGTTTCACTGATTAAGAAGAAATTCAGACTGTTGTGAATGAAATGGAAAAGACCCTTATCTGTTTATGTCTTTTGTTACAGCTTTGTCCTAAATCTTCATCATAAGGAGTCATTAGCGTTACATATATGCCAACATTAAGCCCATGGCACTCCAAAGGTGCATCAGCATGGCAGCACTGCTATTCTTCCTCTCATCCCTTGCAGCAGTACTTAGTCTCTCTTTCCTCCTCCTCCTCCTCGTCCTCCTCGTCCTCCTTGTCCTCGTCCTCGTCCTCGTCCTCGTCCTCCTCCTCCTCCTCCTCCTCCTCCTCCTCCTTCTTCTTCTTCTTCTTCTTCTTCTTCTTCTTCTTCTTCTTCTTCTTCTTCTTCTTCTTATTCTTATTCTTATTCTTCCTCTTCTTCCTCTCCTTCTTCTTCCTCTCCTTCTTCTTCCTCTCCTTCTTCTTCTTCCTCTCCTTCTTCTTCTTTCCAAGAGATATTGTAGAGTATGAGCTGAAGTTCAATAATGACTAATTCAGAGTTTACCTCCCCAGAAGATTCTGGGTTAAATAACATCACATTGGCAAGAGTCCATGTAGCAAATAACTTTGGTAACACTTCTATGCCAGCAACATCAAACTATTTTAACACAGCCTTGGATGTGGAATCATGGATACCTTGAACTGCTGTCTGGGCGACGTCTGGCTGACCAGCTAGATTTCCTGCATGCACTGCTTCCCTGCACTGAAAAGTCCAGGCCATGTTTTGTTTAGCACTGACCTGCCAGAAGAAAATCTTTCTCTGTCTATGTTTGTAAGAGGAAGACAGAGACAGAAGAACTGCATATGCTTTTATACAATTACTAATGTGCATTTAAACTGCTGAGAAAATGAGGCCTTTCCCAGAAATGTATTTGCTTTTTCTATATATATCTAGGGAATATGTATTTTAAATTGGATTGAGGTAAACTCTAGGCTGAGCTGAACTGCCTCAATATGCTCTAGCGCCAGCTGCAGCAACGCTGGTCAGCAGAGACCTCAAACACCTGAACACTTCTGTAACTGCAGCTGGAGGCCAGGCGAGGTAGCACGGGGCACGTCGAGTGGCACCAGCCCGCCCTGGCAGGCAAATACAGAGCCCCCTGTCATCTCCGCGCCTAGTATCATGTAGGGAGTTCCAACTCAATTGTTATTTGCATATAATATAATGCCAAACATCTCATCATTGCTCTACCAACGTTTAGGCCAGTGCATATAAGTTTGTACTCTCCTGATGGGTTCAGTCTGACTTGTACCATTTCAGAGACATTGAGCAGCAAACTGTAAGTACATGCAGCATCTTGTTTACAGAAAACAAACTCTGCTTTAATATGAAGCAGTCAAATCAGTGGGCAAATACACTGGGTTTCAGCATGTTCTTAATATTTCTAAGTATGAAATATATAGGAAAATAAAAATGTCTAGCACTTTTTGAGCAGGGCAGCACAAGCTCTAAATAAAGAGGCACTGGGCAGTGCTGCTTGTACACCGAAAGTGCATTTGTGACTGCTGCGTGGTACACAAACAGCCAGGCTAATGCTAAACCCGAATCAACTGGGTTATTAATAACAGCACAACTGGGTCAGCAGCGTATTGAGTGTAGACCAATTTGTCATGTTTGCTGGATAAGTTTGCAGCCTATCCTAAGCTTTCTGCAGTTTTAGTAGACCAGTACTGACCAGGAGTTAGGTGACAGAAAGCTTATGCAAATAATCTCTGCACTGTAGTTATTGAAAAAACAAGGTGCTCTAGACTTGTATTATGTTTAGATCAATCAACGAGGACGCTAAGGCCTGTATCTGTATTCAGAGGCTTAAGCTTCCTTTTTTGGTCTCAAAAATTAGAAATTTTGTAAAACATGCTCTGCTTGAGAGATGGCTACCATTCTGGATGAAATCCTTAAAATGTGCAGTTTCTTGTGTCTTTATCTAAAGGGAAAATAACCCCCTTTTAGGTTAGAACTTGATATAAAGCAAGAGAGAGAGGTTTTTGGTGCACTGTCTGATCTCAGTGGCATGCTGTTAGTAGGCTGCATAGCCAGCCTGGCCAGCTGCCTCCTTCTGCATCAGTCTCTTGATAAAAGTCCAGTTCTGATTGATGTATTGCAATATTGAGTGCTCCATCTTCTGATTTCTAGGCACCTAAACCAGTTAATGAACTTGCTACCAGGTTGTAGCTAGTTATTTTGTATTTGTGTGGAAGCATTAGATTAGCGAAGTCTGCACTCTGCATGAGATGCTCAGTCAAAGCAGGCAAAGTCAGGCTCTTTTTCATGACTTAAATACCTTATTATGGCCTGGAGAAAGGATTTACAAACTTAACAGTTTCCTGAGGGTTGGTCCTGAGTACTTTTATCTCAACAGATGAATGATGATCTCCTTCTACCAATGCTCTAAGTTAAGTTCTTGCTGACAAGCCCCTATTCTAGTCTTTTTTCTTCCTGAACAGATTGGTGATCATATTGTCATCCTCTCTAACAGCTCTTCAGCTATTAGGTTGAAGCATATTCAATTCCCTACAACAGGAACAAAAATAGTTTTGGAAACTTTTTTTTCTAGAAATATGGCATCTGAAGATTTGAGATATCCTCCTCTTCCCCCCCAACCCCATCCCCCAGCTATGCTGTAGATGAGGAGAGATTTTGAAGATCTGCTTTTGGTTGTAAGCATGGAAAGGGGGATTTAATTTTTCTGTTCCTAATTGTTTAACTATATTTTCAACATAATTCATACTCTGCTCTTGATTTATAATATGACACACACTCAATCTTTTTTTCATCTAAAATACTTCAGAATTTTTTATCTTTAAAGTCTTTCTTGTTGTTATACAGCAACAAGACCACGCACAAGATGTAGTGATTCTGAATCAACATTTTCTTTGGGTGATGTGCATTGAAACTTAACTTATTTTCCATTACTTGTCTTTCTGCAACAAGACAAAAATTCTTATAAAGCAAAACAATTGTAACAGTATTCTGACAAGTCCAATTTATATGGTACATTGTCACAAAAGAATATCTAAGAAAAAGCAGAATGGCTACACAAACCTACTAATACGCTTTAGAACCTCTTTTCAGAAGCTAGAACAGCATACTATTAAAACTCCAAATACATATTCAGTATGTGTGTTTTTAAAGAAAACTTTACAAATATGCAAATTTAAGATAAGCAAATACAGAATAAAATGCACTAAGAAACTGATATGTAGACAAAGGTTTATTTACACCATACAACATTTTAAATATTTTATACACAGCTGCAGCAGAGAAAGCTACTCTGAGCTTTCCAGAGAAAACTGCAATAATAAAGATGTGAAATATATTATTCATATAAAAGTGAGATTATTACTTTATTGCATTTAAAGCAATGAAGAATGTAGCTCAACAGACATTCATTTAATGACAAAAACTTTGCTTTTATATTATAAAGTAAAAAGTGTAGTAATGGCCAAACAGACTGTTATAAACTTTAAAAACTGCATAAATATATACATTGTGCTTCATGGTGAAGTTTTTTGAAAACTAAACCAAATGAAGCTGTTACAACATGAATCGTTGCTTGAGGTTTATCTATAAAGATTACCTTACAAATCCATTCCACGGGTACTTACAACACACGATGGTAAGAATTGTACACCTGGTTCTCCACTAGCCGCACTAGTGGGAAAATACTGTACGAAAAAAACCACTGACATTTGGCACAGGAAGAGCCTGACATAAAGTAGTCACAATGTTCAGACAGGAGCGTCAGGATTCCCCAAGTCTCTTTATTGTCAGTGCAATGAATTGTTTTTGTTTTTGTTTTGTTCAGTTTGTTTTCGGTTTTGTTAAACTTCTGTTTGAAAGTCACCTTCTTGCACATCTAAAGGCAAGTTCAGACACTTCTCCCATTCTGCTGGTCTGAGTTCTAAAGCATCTTTTGCCTCTGTGTCTAATACGTTTATCGTTGTATAGTGTGGGTAGTCGCCTGTGGTTTTGTAACTGTCCCAGGGAGCCTTGTTCGGTGCGGAGTTCTCCTGAAGACCAGAGAAGAAAGAAGAATTAAAACCAAGGATGAATTAATGGGTTTTCTGTTTATAAGGCTGATTGCTAGTGTGCTCTCATGAGACAGAGAAGCCAGAGAGTGGAAATGACTTTGCAGGGAGCCAGGCTGGCGGGTGTTCAGCGCTGTTGCGACTCTTTCTCTGTGAACAATCAACACTTTGGCAGGCTCCTCACCTGAGCTGCCAGCTAAGCCCTTTCTTTCACAAGAACCAATCTACATGAGGAATGGCCAAGTGATCCAGTACCAATAGCCATCTTTTTAATAGCGGGTGCATAGAAAAGTGGGAGAAGAGAAGGGAAGGTAATGGAGAACAGCATGCTGCCTGAAATAATGGACAGGTTTCAAACCGAGATTGCCAGCTGGATTTTAAATTGGGGCAGGTGCATGACAACCACCAAAACCTAGTCCTTGAAAATGCTGTGAGAGCTACCTGGCTTTACAGGCTGATGAGCTCTTGTATATTAGGATCAACCCTCTGGAAGCTGGTTATTTTCTACTGAATGAATTTTTTTTGAATGCTAACTTTTATAGGGTAAAAGACATTATGGACTAAGACCAATTTAGTTAGTGATTTCTGCTGTCATGTTGGGTGGGACTTACTTGTCAAAACCTAACATTTTTGCACCATTTTAGGTGCCTTTGGATTTTCTACCTGATCTCCAACTATCTGTCATGAGAGGTGCAGGTCTCCCTTGAGTCCTGTGTCATAACCGCCTGTATCTTGCTGTAGACTAAGACACCTGAGGCTCTCCAAAATAGCCTGAGATGCCTATATTTAGGTACCTGGATCGCTCTCTGACTGTCTCACAGATAGACCATTCCTCTAGCCAGATTTTATAGCAGACCTTTCAAAAACATAGAGCCGATGCAAAACAGAGTAAACACAACTCTTCCACTGAGATTCCCTTTGAGATTTTGAATTAATTCAAGCTTTACATGGACAGAAAATCTCAAATAGGGAGGCGAATGCAAACTTTACATGTCAGCAGATCTCAGAAGGGGGAGTGAGTGACAACTGGATGCAAAATAACACATATCACAACTAAAGATTCATCAAAGAATCAGGGCCAAATTTCTGCTGGATTAAGATGATGTATATGATGTAAATCCATTGGCCTCACATCTGCTTAATACCTCTTCTTCATGTCTGAGAGCAGGTCTTCTGAAAAAGTTATAGAATACAATGATTCTAGCTCAGTTCCGTTTAATATACAGTTTTCACATTATAAAATTAAATATAAAATTATTACTAATCATAATATTACTGCTAACAAATATGTCACACTAAATTAGCTGTTTTAATTAGGCAGAATCAACTATTTCCTTGCGCTCATTATCAGATGTAGTCAGGGTGTTATGCTTGTGTGCATGAGTGTGTGTGTATAAATTTGAATTATGATGATAGCAGAGTCAAGTCAGGATAATTTAATTTTTGCTTTTCCCATGGTAAATATTTATAAACCTATTATGGAAAAGACACGGCATTCTGGACCGTCTCACGTATAGGTGAACCTAGCTGGACTTTTTTGTAGTAACTAATTCAATATCTGTTTCCCTAGCTAGAGGAAAAGCCCTATTGGCCAAATTACATTAGTGAGCTGTTTTCTCTGTATAAAGTCCTTTAGACTTGGTAGGCGCATACAGATTTGAAATGTGTTCCCTACAGTTCAATTTCTTGTCATCTATAATGATGTCAGTGAGTTAGTTATGGTCTAGTTGTAAAACCTAATGAGTCTTGTCATAGGTTAGATATTGCTGAAAATATCTTTTGTTCTAATTTTCTGAGGCTATCTAAAGGTAGCGCAGACTGAGGTCTTCTTGGGAAATATACTGAATTAAAAGGACTTTTGTTTCATTGTTGTTGTTAAGGATCCATCATATTTTAAACATCTAAGAAGGAAAACTTACCATACTGCCTGATTTTGGTACATCCCGAAATCTGTCCAGCGTCTGAAATTTCTGATTTAACTCTTGAAACAATTCCATGTGCCTTTTTCTTGTATGCATGACCTTCTGCAAAATGGAACAAAATTGCTTATATTTATAATTGAATCTGGGTTTTTTTTTAAGAGAAGCATTATTTTCCTCAACATAACAAAGTAAATTGAATTTGGCAGGACCATCTTTTCCCTATAGACTCAACCAGTGGAAGTGAATTGCACTGAGCCTTCTCTCTGCTGTTTAATGTTCTTCCTGTGTACAAAAGACTGTTTTTACTCCACATTTATTGAGTTGCTGAAATTAAGGGACACTGTTTTTGTGCTAGCCTAGAAGTATTTTGAAAGTGGTGGCAGTTTCTTAGAAGTATATTTCTCTTGCATATTAGGAGTATTTTCCAGAATCTCTGTTTTCAGCATGGATGCTAATATTTTAATTTCTATGGGAATGCGACAGCAGTTTGTAATGGTCCCTATAGGAATAATTTTTATGACAACACTGAACTCAGAAATCTTGGCCCAAAATGGAAAAGCCCCAACTGTTATTTCTTTTTAATTAGACGACTTCTTGTCATTCAGATCATCATAAATTGCAGTTGAAATGGCATTCATATTAAGAAAAGTAGGCACAGTTTTTCAGTTTTACTTGCTTTCTTATGTCATGGACTGGGCAACTGGAAATCACTCTCTCTCTAGCCTATGCACAGGACACTCTTCCACATAAACTAATTATATAGCACTCCTCTGCAAGAGGTGGGGACCCCAAACAGCCCCCCGAGTTGGAGTAGACCCTTGGCCATGTATTCGCCTTGGCAGATACATGGAGAGTGAAGCCTGTTTTCAAGCCTACCATCTGCGTTGTTTCCAAACAAGTTCACGCTCAGGTACGGATTCAGACTGGCTTCTGAAGCAAAGCCAAAGGCTGCTTACCGTTCAACCAGTCTCATGGTTCTGTGGTCTGGGTGGACGGGGGACGGGAGGGACTGAGGATGCTTCACCTCAGTCCAACAGCAGATGGGCTCAGTGTGGCTTTTCTTAAGCTTTTGTAACTGCTTGAACTTGAGTTACAGCCATGGCAGCAGCCAATAATGGTGACAGAAGAGGTGCAGGACGCTAGCCGCTATGCACGTCCACTAATTGTCAAGCCTGATTTTCCCTGGTGTGGTATGTGACAAACCCTGTTTCCCTGGTGTGGTATGTGACAAACCCTGCAAACTTGAGTACGCAGTGCCTGAGTGTGACCCTTCCCAGCCAGCAACGCTTTGGCCAAGTCTCGGTTAGTACCGCCTAAAACGGAGTGGCATTTGTCAGTGGTATCTGACCCTAAATATTGCTTTACCAATACCAATTTTAACTTTTATCTTTCATTTGCATTCTGTGTTTATAAATGTCATTAATTGTGGCTGCTCTCTTGATGATGCATTTGTACTGCTATGCTGTAATAACCATATCATCGCTAATATAGCTACACTGAAGCCTGAGAACTTGTTTCACTCCTGAGAACAGGAAATTGGCAACATTATTCACAAAAGAGACATGAGATACAGAAAGCAATTAAAGACCTACTAACTTATCCTGAGTTGTGGAGTGAATAAGGGAAACAATTTTTCAGGATTTGGTGAGGAACTCCTTGTAAAATGCAATATAACTAGAGATAGCTGATCTAAATTTATGAGGGGAGATTCACTTATGTGACTTCCTAGGGACGCTTTTAAGCTACTGCTGTTATGGCAGACAGGGATATGTAGCAAATTTCATACACATAGAATTTAAAAAAGAAAGATTCTGCCTCAAGCATTATTATTGGCTGAAAGAAGACATGCTCACAGGACTAAAACAGATTTGGTAGGTTAAAATACTGGCTCTAAAAGTAGGAAATAGCATATGACTGTGAAACAAGTATCTCCAGTTGGAAATTTTTTAATAGAAGGCTAGGAATACAAAGAATGCTACTTTCTGATGTTTTCCTGAATCGTGTACCCAAGAATTTGTTAAATAGCAAATATGAATAATGCAAATGTCTTACTCAGTCCATTACATTATTCCTGAGGAGAAGCAGGTGGGAGGAGAAATTAAACACTTGCAGTGGGAAGTCTGCCAGAAAAAAAGGCTTTAAATTTTATTCTTAATAGCAGAATGACTGGTATGCACATGTACCTATGGATCTTTTCATTGCTTTGTGTTTTTCTGGCTTCCATTCCATAATTCCTACCCACTGACACCCGCCCCTCCCCACTGCTTATAAAGAACAATCTGAACCGAAGGTGCAGTAACTTAAATTTCCAACTTTAACTTTTCTTTTTTAACCTCTCCTATGAAGACAGGCTGAGAGAGTTGGGCCTGTTCAGCCTGGAGAAGAGAAGCCTCCGGGGAGACCCTATAGCGGCCTTGCAGTACCTAAAGGGGGCCTACAGGAGAGATGGGGAGGGACTCTTTATCAGGGAGTGTAGTGATAGGACGAGGGAGAGCGGGGAGATATAGATTAGATATTAGGAAGAAATTGTTTACTGTGACGGTCATGAGGCACTGGAACAGGTTGCCCAGGGAAGCTGTGGATGCCCCATCCCTGGAAGTGTTCAAGGCCAGGCTGGATGGGGCTTTGAGCAGCCTGGTCTAGTGGGAGGTGTCCCTGCCCAGGGCAGGGGGGTTGGAACTACATGATCTTTAAGGTCCCTTCCAGCCCGAACCATTCCATGATTCTATGATTCTTTTCTACACTTCTTTTAAATTCTTTGTTAGAAAGCACTATTTTATCTCCTTTCTAGAAAATATTGTCTGTTGGGTAACTCTTTCTCTTTTATGAGAAAATAACCAACAAAGTATTCATGGGGGTTTAATCTGTTTTCTCTATTAAATGGGAAATGTGGAAAACACAGCTTTATCAGTCTTAGAAACACGTAAGATTTATCAATACAGAGCTGGAGATCTTGACCAGTATATACTAAGACAATTGTAGTAGCCAGATGAAAACAGGATGAAAAAGGAGCTTCTCATGCTGCCCTTTTCAAGCACAGCTTATTTAGGTGCAGCTGGAGATTTGTCCATTAATGTTGCATCCCCTCCAGAAGCACCTGAGGTAGCCACCAGGCTACAGACACACATCTTGTTGCCTTTCCTGCAGGCTCCATAACTCTTGTGCCCCATGCCCTAAAGGTGGATGGGCTGCACTGACACCCCTTCCACGTGTTTACCCCTACTCACAAGTAACACCAAGTGTGTGTTTTGAAAAGAATAAGGCTAACTCTGATGGGCATCTACTCTCAGAAAAGGATTTAGAGTGCGGATGGCTACCATCAAGATGGGAAGGACGTCAAACGTAACTCTGTATCCAGCTCTCTTTTTCATTTATGAGAGGGTTTTATCCAAACGCCAGCTCAGCTCAAGCAGAAATATTCTCATGAAGTTTTGTGGTCAATCTTATGAATAACAGTAATAATAATAACCACCACCACCACAACAATAATGTTATTCAATTTGCCTTGGAGATTTTCTATCTTGTCACAGGTAAAAATGCTCTCTCTCAAATATTGTACAAAACAGCTAAGTGAAAAGAACAGATGGGGGAATGCCTTCCCAGCCCTATAATGGAAACATGCTGTGTTTTCAAGATGTTGTAGGTATGATCAGTTGCCAAACTTAGGAACCGGAAAGGATTTTTCCCTGCAGGCATATTTTTTTGCACCTTTGTCTTCGAGAGATATCTTCGGGTTAGTAAAGAGAATGATTTTAAACTTTTGTGTTTTTAATGTTGTTATAATGAATAGCTATTGCAGATAAAATTCTGAAAGAATGCAGCTCCAGCAATTATTGATCAATTTAGCATTATTTCTAGTGAAAGTCTACTGCTTGGTGGAAAGAAAAGAAGATATTTTGGTATTCACACTTGTTCTCTGTTCCCTTGCTCTCTCTCCCTCATAGGTGGAGCTCAAAAAGAGACAGAGATAACTTGAATCCTGGCGACCAGGATAATAAGGCACTTTTCTGAATTGTTTGGCTTAAATGTTATTACCACAGGAGATCCAGTGAATGCCTCATAAAAAGGGGAGAGTGGGGTGGATGGCTGAAGAAATCCAGGAGTCGGGCCCTCCCATAGAATTTAAAGGTAATTGTGATCTTGAATCCTAAAATGCAAGTCAATAATACTGTTTAACTCTCCTGTATATTTTTGTCAGTGCACACCTATTACAAAGTCCTCCTGGGAGTTTCCACGGCATCTGTATTTCTGTTCAACATAATTACAATGAATTTTATTTGATCTGACAGCTAAGTCTTAGCGCTGAGCCTTCATGAAAAAGCTACCTGTCCAGCTTTAGGGAAAAACAGAACATAATGACTGGGGCTGGAGGGCACTTGGCTGGAGTTACCACAGCCAGCAGCAGCAAGGATCCAAAACTCCCCAAACCTATGAATTTTGGTCATGTTTTGGATACCAGACTGCATAAATGAGTCTAAACTAATTCTTGCCAATAGCAAAAAAAGAGCTGTAAAGCTGTTGTATGTTGACTGTTCATTTTAGCAAACTTCAAAGTACAAATAGATTAGTCAACGTTTTGCAAAATCTAATAGTGGACAGTATATTATTTAGCAGTAATACTTCCTGCCTACAGATTAAACCCAGTATGTTACCGTCTGTCTTCTTTTTTTTCTACATAAAGGGATAATTTACGAATGCAATGGTAAATTATTTAAAAAGGGAAAACAAGATACAGGTGGCCCAGTTCTTGAGAGACTTCTCTCTAAAATCTATGGCACGGGCTAGCCAGCTTGGTTGTCATCTTTTTCTCTCTCTCCTTTGACTAGAGACGTAAGCTTTCTATAACACTACCCACTCATAGGACTTTTATTCATAGTCCATTGCAAAGGCCCTTAAAACTACACCTGTATTTCTACATATATGGGAGATAACAGGGACAGAGACTATTTTATGGCATTCAGTAGAGTCACGATCTGCCTGTGTTCACACTACATAGCAACTGGCTTTGAGTTTTAACGGTGTCCCTCAGAAAAAAAAACTGGTCATCATGTGTTTCTTTGTTTTTACTTCAAATTGTCTATATTAATGTGAGTGTTGCATTGCAGCCCACTAGCACAGTCTTTTTTTTTTTTTTTTAAACAATGAAACTGTGACTCTACCGTAGTAAGTCGAACATGTCCAAGACCATTCCGTGGCACCATCTAGCATGGAATGTTCTCCATGAATGCTAGAAAATTCTCTTAGTCTCTGAAATAAGAAGTCTACAACCAAATTGCCTATTGTGAATGGTACCTAGGTTGCACTGGTTCCCTAAGGACATTTCAGGAACTGTTTGGAGAGACAAGGGTGTTCAAAACTAAAATAGTAAAGATCATTCTAAAAATTCATCCATATGAAAACTGGCATTTTGGCACCCAGGAATATTCCCCCAATTGTCTTAAGTAAGATAGGCATAGCCTGACGGTTTGTTTTGTATGGATATAGAGAGACGTGTGAGAAGTTGAGTCTGTAGGGATTGCTGGGAGAGCATTAAAAGGAAAAGGATGGAGGGAGCCAAGCTTGACACAGTCTTGTCCATACTGCGTATTTAGCATTTGTTATTCTCAGAGCCACATCCATAGCATTTGTTATCCTCACAACATTGTCTCAGAGAGTGCCAGCTGGCACTGGCCACAGACAAAGCAGAGAAAGCGTTAAACATGTAAGTAGTATGGCCAATTACTCTAGCTTGACCACACCTCCAGGCTCTATTCTATTTTGCAGTCACACTGGTTTGAAATATCAGAACAGCAGTGTTTTGGCCACACAACACTATCTCAAATCCCTTCCTCAGTATGCCTTGCTGAGCAAAGGAATCGGGGTGGCTATTCGAACATTTTATGGGTTTTTTATTTTGCTTTACCTCAGAGAGCCAGCCATGCTATGTGTAAGAACACAGGAAAGCCCACAGGCTTAATCAGAGGAACCATAAAACACAGAGGTGAGATGGGGTTAGTCTGAGTCACTACTTCTAAAACACAGCAGCAACTGGCACAGTATCGTTGCCGCTCTTACTTCCTCAGCAGTCTCTGAGGCCCCATCCTTCCCTTCTTACAAACGAATACCTTTTCCTGCATTATAATCATACTTCTAAAAGTATTAGGCCGCGGAGCAACAATACTGCAAACAAGACAAGAAAAAGGTGTCAGCATCTGAAATACGCTATGTGAGTCAAAATAAAATACGTAATGGGAGGCCTGGTTCTTGAGAGCAGAATGTGTACAGCGTTACTGGTATTTATTTGGTGTTGGATTATGCTCTCCTGAGTGGTAAGAAGAATGTGTTAGTATCTGTTGCCACAGAGAATGTTCTCATTGTGAATGGCATGATATTCCTACCTTTCAGTAAAGAACAGTAAAACTCAGAATTCTTTATACCATTATAAGTATAAAACTTATGTTCATATTACTTGCATTTAATTTTAGAACTGCTTGCTCATCAGAATTTTGTTGCTGATTCCTGTTTGTTTTTTTTTTTTTTTCTTCCTATCTAGTCATTTATCCTAAAGCATATTTAGGATAATCTTTTCATTTTATTTTCCTTAAGTTCACTATGAATCTTTGGTGCTTTATTTGAGACATTACATGACTACTTAAGGTAGCTGTAGCCTCTGGGGGAAAATGACATAAAAGATTAAGGCATCATGTTAAACTACCAAGAAACCACAATTGGACACAGAAAGTCATCATTTCAGCAAAAGTAGGTCACCAAAGCAAACCCTTCTTTTATTGCAAGGCTCCTATGACCACTGCTATGGCTCCATTTTGCTAGTTCTCCCTCCTTCTTTTCTATGGACTAGAATCTGAAATCTGAAAGTACAATTGCTGTGCTTACAGCCCAAATAATAATAAAAAATGCTTTTGTTTGAACACGAAAATAGAGAGGGTGATTTTTAAAGTTTTGGTTGATATACACCGATCATCGGATGTTAACGTTTAGCCTGAGATCTGTAGGTTCCATGCAAATATTAGGATTGTTCAACTTTTCTGGAGACACATGATGAATTGTATCAAACTATTAACATGCATGAACAGACAACCTATGCAAAAACCCCAAATCCATAAATTATTAACATCCCCTTGAAAACTAACTGCTGTATTGCTTTTGGCAGAGAGTAGAGCAAAAAACCTCAAATAAACAAAACTCTAAGAGAATCATACTGACTGAGATAGAACAAAATGGTCATTAACTAACTCAACTGAACATTCTCATTTAATGGGGTCTAAGTCTGAAATTATGGGTATCCAACCTAAAGAATCTTACATGAACTTCATTTTGTATATAGCATGTGTTCCATAACCTTTGGCAACTGCAGCACTTCATTGTTCAAAATTTGACACATTCATAATCACTATTGGGATTATGTGAAACTCATATGCCAGTAAATTAGTATTGAAGAAGGAGAGACAGAACAAATGATTGAGAGTCTCTTGAAGAAAGCAACCTTCTACAGCAATGTGGCCTGTCCTACAGAAGTGTCACACTTTTTCAATAGATTGATAGCCAGCAAAAAAACCCAACAACAACAACAACAACAACAAAAAAAGATGAAAATGAAGAGGCAGAGAATTTAAAAACTGAAACCATGATGGTTAATATTGCAGTATGGCGGTTTGATCTCAGAATATTTTACAAACAAGTTGCACCAAAGTAGTTTTAATGAATTGCTCATCTGGTCATCATCTTCTGTACAGTACCAATTGAACAACCCTATGACATCTACTATGTCAGAAGGCTAAAATCTGGTAAATGAACACTTCGCATTTACTTTTAGGAAAATACTTTTAATAATCAGGAATAATTCAGTAAAACTTACTTCAAAGTCAAGGTCCGAATAACGTGATTTTCTTCTCTATTAAGCAGTAAAAAAGAAAGAAAAAAGAGGTTGTATTAACAAGGGGACTATTCACCAAATCATATTAATGAGTCTAAATAACATTCTTGTTTTCCTATCAAATATATGTTAGGTATTCTGTGAGAGTTTGTAGATTTTATCTTGGTAATTTAAGATTAATGCATGACTTTGCATACAGTTTATTCAGTATCATATTCTCTTCTGTGAAATAAACCAGACAGCATTTCACCGGGATGCATAATGTGCATGTTATTTGCATGCAATTGAACCTGTTGGTGTATAAAATATACCTGTTTCTATACTTTCTGTGGTATTTACAAATTATCATCATATTTATACTTTTTACACAGCTACCTATATGTATCTATGATTTAGATTTGTATAGGTATACAGAAATTGATTCTTTCCTACATTAGGCTTACATTGGTACAACTCCATTGATTTTAATGGAATAACTGATAGCAAAATCAAGCCGAAGCCATCTACATTTTCCATAGCTTCAGCTTGTTTGTTTGCAATGACATCTGGATGGAGAAAGCAATGATTTTGCTCTACGCTTATGACAAATCTGATTCAAAGCATCTGATATAAAGCAAGAATGATTTACCAGTGAAGTAATCACTCATAAAATGCAACTGAATATGATTCCTTACACATATCGCAAATAGTTTAGCACAGATTTTTTTACAGATTCTAAAAGATACAGATTATAAAGCCAAATCATACAAAGAAGCAGAAATATTATAAAGAGTGAAAAATATTTTTTTTCTCCTAAGGTTGGAAACTGAATGGCTTGCAATAGGCTAAAGAGATGTAGAAACAGCGGTTGGAAGAGCTGAAAAAAAGAGTGCAAAGAACATGTGAATGGAAAGAAAAGATACATTCCCCTTCAGGAAGGAGAGTTAAAGGAAGCGGAAAGTACCCCAAGAAAACAAAAAGGCTTGCTGCTACAATTTAACCCTAATTTTTCTGGTAGGATAGGATGGCTTTAAGTCTTGGTGAATAAACCTTTTCAAATTGCACCTAATTTCTGCAGTGAGATACAAATCACACCCATTAAGTCAAGATGAATAACGTTACTGACTTCATTAGACTTTGATTTTATTTGCTTTAACAAACATGCAGGTTTTACTAAGCTGTTTTGTTTTCATGCAATTGAAAGAAATCATTTTACAAGTCTTTCAGTTGCAGGAAGAGGAAAATGTTTGGTCCCTGAGCCCTTGATAATACCACTTTGTGACATATGGTCTGGGTTTGTAGCGAAATTTTGATGCTACAATCCACAATGGTATTAGGAATATTGCTGTAGCACTGTCGCCACACTCTGATGCCTAAAGAGCTGGGAGGCAGTATAAAAGAACAGTCTATAATACAATTAAAATAACCACCAACTACAAGCTTTGGAGAAGCTATCTTTAATCAGCAAGGCTTGATTTAACCTAGCACACCTTAAAAAGAGTATTTAAAAATAAATCAAACAATTCTGCAAAAGTAAGTATCATGAAAACACGGAAACAGCAAAGGTCTGGCTTGTGACAAAAATATGAGAACATTATGCTCAAATTCTGAAAGCAGCTAAGTTCTTACTTCTCACTCATATTAAGGGGGCCACAGTACCTTTGACATAAGCCTTTATCATTCCACAGTAAAATCAGTAGCTGAAAAAATCTACGTATTTCTAATGAGGAATAGTCTATTTGTAAGGTGCAATTAGAGCACATCTACCACTGCAAAGGCTCTGTGGATACAAAAGAAGAAACATGTACAGCAAATAATGAGGTGACGTTTACACAAGTAGCTTTGAAAAATGCTTGAAAAAGCTACTTTTAAGCTACAGTTCAGTAACAAACCTGGTATCATTGAGTCGTCTGACTGAGAACCCTAAGTGAAAACATGGAAAATTTAGGAAGAAGTGTGTAATTTGCTAGATATTGTGATTTATAAAATTGGAGCATTTGTATTTTGCCTTAAATCTGCTTGACCACAGTGGAAATATTCCTGGCATAGCTGGATTATTAGATTTTGCAGCCAGACAACCATATCACTCTTTACATGCCTAACAGACTGCAACATATTTAACTGTGCTATTGTCAGAAAGAGGTAACTATTGCAATTTTGCTGTTAGATTACAGCAGTTCTGACCAAACAGGTCATACCACAGGTTTATCTCAGTGAGGATTTTTCTAGGGCTTAACAAGAATCTATCACAAACACATTTATTTTGAACTTATATAGTAAAGAACATCTGTTCTGTGCTCATGCTTCACTTTTTTCCATGGCTGCGTAAGGTGAAATACAGCACAAGTGCTGTCAGAGCCTATTCTCCACAGACATAAAAAGCAAGTAACTGCCACAGGTCTGGACAGTAGCAGCGAAGTTCCGCGAGTTTCTGAAAAACAAAAGGTGCTGGTTATGAATGTGATCCCGCACCACTGACAGTCATCTGCAATATTGTCACTGACACCACTAGGTACACGATCGGGTCCTCCTGGCTACTACACCACTGCCTTGAAATGACTGGCAGTGTTATTTTTTGAGAACAGGCACATATTCAGAAGCATGAAGACATTGGGAATCTTGATTTATGAGGACGGAAGTTTTGCTTTGGTCCCAATTGGAAGTTGTTGTTTTACTAAATTCTTCTCCTAGTTTCTGTATGATATACAACAAGATTAAAACATGCAAATCAACACTTCCATTGTGATTCTCTGTAGACTTTTTTCCTTAAATGAAGTTTACTTGTGTCTCTCTTGGATGAGAAAAATGGGGTTTTCCAAACACACCTAAATTCTTTCAGAAATCAACCATCTGGCCCATTCTACAATTTGAATTAACGAAAGCCAGCAACTGAGTGGACTTAGGGAAAAAAAACACTCTTGAGTCAAAAAACTGCTGAACTGGTCACACCAGTATGTTTCTTTCCAAAAAGCTGTTCCTTTTACCCACCTACAAAACTGAGAATGATTTTAGCCAAAAAAAAATTAGACTGGAAGCTGGTGTATGTTTCAAGGATCAGTTGGAGATCTGCTTGAGCATTAATATTAGTAGAATATAAATAACCAATAACTATTTTGCCTCATTTAGTATTTTGTGTTTGACCAGGTTCTGCAGTGATGCTTCAGGAATGATATAGAGAAGGGCAAATGTCAAGTGACATTTCTGCTGCAATACCTTCCCTAGTTTTTCAGTAGTTTAGGAATTTCCCTCAGAGGAGCTTACTCTATTGAGCTTAATCACACTTTTTTACATTATTCCATCAGTCTCATCCTGTTTTAGAATTATTCTTAATTTTGACATCCAAAAAGTGCTGAGGTAGTGAATTTGACAATTTGAATATGCCTCACGTGACACAGGAAATCATGTTGTTTATCCCTTTGCCATTTCATTTGATGCTCCTGTTTCTTCTGTTATAGGAAATAAAAATAATCATTCCCTGTTCACTACTCGGTCATCTGTTCTCCAAGCTGAAGAGCCCTAATGCTGGAGACCTGCAAGGTTAACTGATGAAGGGACTGCCTAAAAAGCCAAAGACACGTGCAATTATTCAGCATCAGAGAGTTAACTGCGTCAGTTCTAAAAAAGCTGAGGGGTATGGGCAACTAGTGAACTGCAGTCTATGCACAATTAATAATGCTACACAAAACCCATCAAGTCTCCATTTAGATGGGCAGGGGTGTGAACAGCCCTTTCTGAAAAATTTCAGTGAGTCGCATTGGTGCTCTACACTGACAGAAGCTAAATCATGCCCGTAAACTGGGGGAATTTCAGGGAAAAGCAGCAAAAAGTACTTTTAAAGAGTTAATAATGCTGGATCAAGAGGAAAGGATAAAGGAGTGATAAGCTTGTTTAAACTTTCCCTCTGGAAAAGGTAAACACAGAAGCTTGTTAAGAAAACTTTGAAGGATATAAGCACTGATAAATAAAGCTGGTGCGAGAAAAATCTGAAAAGCTGTAATTCAAAAAAAATAGGACAAAACCCAAACAAACAGGAAATTTCAGAGATGCTGTCAGGAATAAAGAAAGTCTATGTAACTACGAAATAATCTGCTAAGGGAAACAGTGGAAGCCCTTCACTCTAGTCTTGAAAGTGAAGTTTGATTACGTATTAGAGAAATACACTGTAGAAAATGTTCTTGCATTGATAGACGAGATCACCTGACAAGGTTTTTTCCATCTCTGATTTCTACAGCTCTTTGATCTTAATTGATAAAATCCATTTCACAGCAATCCTTCCCTCCCCCCGCCTTTATGACAGGACCAGAGTGAAACTCTGTGAAAGAAGGTCTGCAGTAGTAATTTATTTTAAATCAATTTTACTTGTCGCTAATCATGTATAGTTTCTCTGTGTAATTCCAGAGCAACTTTAAACTCTGTTCGCTGAGGGACAAAAATAGAATACTGAAGAATAATTTCCATACACCAGCATGCACTAGTCTGCTGGCACCAGGAAAGAGCTGCTCTCCCTAAATGACTAATAAAATCCCTCTCCATCTCTGTAAAACGACAAATGCCTGGTTTTCTCCTTATTCTAGTCTGCATTACACCACTACCTGATTAATTACATGAGATAGTCCTGAAGATATATTGCATTGTGCAAAGTATAATTGAAACCAGAGATACCATATTATAGTGAGGGCTATAACCATGCTTCCATTAATATAAAGCCTTATTATCAGCAGTTTATAATTCATTCCGAGATTAGATTTGACATACAAGATCCTAGGCTGGGGAAAATTTTTTCCCTGAACAAAATTAAAGGAAAATCTTTTTTGGCCCTCAGAGATGTGAAAGTGGAATAGGGATAGACAGTTTAGATTTAAAATGCCTTTTGTGTGTATATAACAGAAAAAAAACCCAAAACACTTAGTTTATGAATAGATTATGTTGGCTATTAGTTCATAACATGAGCTAGACATAAAGCAAGCTAATTTTCATGAAAAAGTGGATTAGCTGTTTAATGTGGGAATTTTAAGTTTTAAAAATATGCTAGCAGATTTAGTTCATCAACACACAGCACAAACATAACTTCAGAGAGCTCATTTTAAACTGTTCTGGCAAATCATTCTGGTTTGTCGCTCCCTTTTCTTTATAGGGTAACCTGCCTACGTATTTACTTAATCAACCAAACCCACTTCTTTTGTATTTTTGAAGGCTTTTGGGGGAAATGAGAAGCAATTGAAAATATGTTTCTTAAGGATCATATGTAGTTAAGATAGCTGCTTTTAATATAAAGTCTGAAATATACGCTACACCATAATGCTGAATAAAATTTTGGTTCTTTACATCTTCAGTTACTACAATCAACTCTGCCTGATTCTGCCCAATTCTAACCCCACTCCTGCTAAAAATGAGCAGCATCATTTTCTGAAGTCAGAGGAATCTGAGACCTCCTCGCTCAAGTGAAAGAAAGAGAGGGTTGTTACAGGACTAGACTTCATTTCACTGAGAGTCACAAAATTGGCAAGAACTGCCTCCACAGCTTATTGAAGAATGAAATGAGGAATGGGAGGGAGAGAAATCTGAGAAACAGAATGCCTGAAAATAAATGCAATGTGGAAACATGATAAAGAGGAAATTCCTGTGTTGCTCATCTCTCTATTTTAGTTCTCTCTTTCTCTTTTTTATTTCTCATATCGTAAGTCAAAATGACTTCACACTATTTTGCTTTTGTTCTGTCTGATACTCTGTTACTTTATTGACAATATTGACTGTTTTAACTGCGTATTTCTTCTCTCCTTTACTGTTCTTGTTCCTCTCCTGATGCGTTTATTTCATCCTTCCTTAACACCTTCATTTTGAGATTCTTCTCCATTTCTGCCATCTTTCTTCTCCTCCCGCCCCCCCTCCCCCCCGCTTATCTGTCTTTCTTTTCTCTCCTCTCTTTATCCAGACCCTTACTTTTAGTTTGCATCTCACTATCGTTAATGGATCCCTTTGTTTTCTCAGCTGTAACAGGTTTTTATTCCTATAGTCCCACATCAGCGATTCGGCCAAGGATCTTGGGAGCTGACTTTCTTTGAATGTATTAAAAGTTCTCACGAATTAGTAAAGAAGAATTATTTCGGTCACACAATCAACTTCCCATCTAAGAGCTTTATGTCTTTCTCCACATAAAGATCTCACAGCAGAAACTTAGACAGAAAAATAAAGAAGGAAGATATGAGACTGGAAAGAGAATTCCAGTCCTTTACATGACAGTTTGGAAAGTCCTTTTCTTCCTGTTCTTATAAAGCAGATGCTCTTTTTTCCCTTTAATAAATGTTTCTAGTGTCTGTCTTTGCATGCCCTTCCTCTTATAACAGTTAAAAGTCTTTGTCTCTTTCAGCTCTGTTCCAGTTCTGCTCGCACTACACTAGCCATAGTTCCCTTGAAAGAACCTGTCATTCTGCTTCTACAAAGGTAATAATGCAAGTCTCCTCACAGAGTCAGGCAGCTGGTATCTACTCCCTCTTGCATTTATTTTGCACAATAAAAATAAAAATAAAAGAATTACTTATCCTGGAGATATGTTGCAGAGATCAGCTTCTTCCCCTGCATTTAAACCTCCTAACCTTTCCTCGCATCTAAGTGGCTGGGAATGCACTACTTCACTTCAAAGTAATTTAATTTTAATGAGCACACCACTTTGAGTATACATTTTCAAAACCAAAAAAACATTCCAAAAGAGTGTATCGAGAGTGCTGTCTTCATTAAAATCAAAACATTGTGAACTGAAGGAGCACACTCCAAGCCACTTTGATGCCAAGGTAGCAAATCCAGTTTTAATCCATGCATATAAAGGATGTGCAGGAGATTAGCCAGATGTTCAATTACTCCTCCTAAGAAACTCTGTGATGTACTAATATGCCTGCTTGTGCCTACCATCATATGAGTACTGTTGGGTACATACCAAATAAAATAAAGAAGCACTGACTTGCACATTGGGAATCTGCAGATCCTTAAATTTATATTTATTTGGGCAATACTTGTATATAAATATTAGGGCATTCACAGACTTTTGAAAGCTGAAATTCTTCCATATATAAGAAAGGATTTGATTGTTCACAACTATGCATTTTCTTGAGAAAAAAAATGTAGATATAAAAATTAGAAGAAAGTTTGTGACACACTGTAGGATTCATCTGACTAAATTTAGGACATCGACATTTTTGATGCTGTCCGAATTACTAATTCTAACTTCCTCTCTGGCACCTGAAGAGAGACCCTTGCACTGAGGGCATGTGATTTACTTCATCTGGGAGCAGATGTCTAGAAGTGGCCTGAAAGTGCCTATTTCTTCTCATTGACTCTAAAGCGGGGTCAAATATCAGAAGGGGAATGCCTACATTTGGATATCTAATAGTAGGGGTGATGGATCCTCCCTGCAGAGTTGAAAGTCAGGACATATGTACTTGTGCTCCAAAGCATCCATCTCCAGTGACCATAATGAATACAAAGTCTAAATGAAAGACAAGGCGAAAACAACCTGACATTTCACCCTTCACTTTTAATAGATTTGGGTTTTTTTACTGTTTATCTCTATATACACTTTTTAATTATTTGAATAGACACATATTGTTCTAAGTGCTGATCATCTCTTGGAATGTGCAAAATACAAAAAATAATTGATTTTATGAATTTAGGAAGGTAAAGATGTTACGCAAAAGCTAAATTTTCCAAACGTATTGAATTCTTAGAATGATAATGCACATATTTCTGCAAACTGGCTCCTCGAAACACAATACTCTGTTTCACTAGTAAGATGGAAATGAAATTTAAAAAAAAATAATTTTATTTTATGCTGTGAAAAATCTTAGGGTTTACATTTTCCAAAGTGTCCTCTAATTCTGCTGGTTCAGTTTTATGGCCACAAAGACTAGCATCTACCATAAAATGAGTGGACAAATAACAACTATTGTATGTACGTTAATAGATTGTATTTTACTGGGTGTCCAGTTGCGCAGTTATGTCTGCAGTATTTTTGTGTCTAGAGGTGTTTGTGGGTTCATAATTACACTTCTGAAATCAGAAGCTGGGTTAGATCTTGTCTGTTTCTTCAGAAAAGTGAAAGGGGAAATGCCCCTATAGAGCAGAAATCCCTATGCTTTTACATTGGACTTCGGGTGGGAGAGCAGTGTGAGCTGATGGGAGAAGGAGGCTTCCTACTGCTCAGGATTTTCTCCTTTAGGGATGGTCTAGTCATGCTGTGTCCGGAAGAATGTGGACAAAATGATCTTGAATGTCCTGCTGCAGGTTTTGCTGCTCCACTATGTCTGACAAAGCCTTGTCTTTTGAAAGGTCTTGAAATCTTCTAAAATTATATTGTACTGGAGATCAAAATTATTTTGAAAAAAATCCCTTGCCCTCCCTTCTTTATTTTGTTTATGGCGGCAATAAAAGTGAATCCAGCTGCTCAGTTCTAGCCAATAGCATTTTGGGACTTGACTTCAACCCTTGCTTCTTACACATTGCATACATAAGACCACAATCTTATTCTTTATCTGGCTGGATCTGCTTATCTGGATCTGCTTGAGACTCTGATTTTCACCTATGTACAATTTTTTTCATGTTCCTATCTTCAATTCATTGCAGCACATCCTTATGAAAAGATGAAGCAATGCTATATAATCAAGTAGTGCTGAGAAACACAAAGGCAGACACAAAAGCCAGAACAGTTCCTTTCATTTCTGATCTGCCCTAATATCTGTTTTTTTTCCTAATACATGGAATTATGCTGAGTTCGGTTTGGCTTAATAACGTAACTGTTTACAGCTTTCTGGACCAAAATACAGCTTCCTAAACCTAATATGTTTACCAAGTTAGAAGTGACTAAATATTTTCTATCATATTTTATTATATTTTACTACATTTTCTACTACATACTTAGTAGTCTCTTCTGAGCATAGAAGCAATATACAGAATGGTGGTACAGATTCGGTGTCTATATCCCATCTTAGAGGTAAGCTTAAAATATGATACAAATAAAATAAAAAAAAAAATTGACTCTAAAGGAGCAGTACAATATGCTTATAGATTTTCAGGCACATTTTCCAAAGTGGCCTCAGGAATTGGAACTCTGGTAAGATGGAGTAATTTTTGTCCCAATTTTTACAACTTAACTAAGGTCTCCTTTTTTTAAGGTCTTCTAGATGGCCTTTATCACCAATGGAAAGAAAGAGGCATAACCAGAGAGCAATTTAGACCTCAGGTGGAGTGGATGATATGGTGGCAGGTATGTCTACTTTCTCAAGAAATCTCAAGAAATCTTCCCTTGATATCTCGGCCATGTGCCTAATCTTAACCAGGCTGGATTTGAGTCTCTATATCTGACAAAAAGTATCTGAAAGACAGTATTGTAGATAGGTAGGAGAGGATACTACTGGAAGGTGGCTTTAGCTATCCTGCTTCTGGAGTTGCATTAAATTGGAGAAGAACCGTGCACCACGTCGGATCTATCAACTAACATACCTTAGCCGAGGGCAGTAACTTCTTTAATGATGCAAACTTGCTTTGAAAGAGCCTGTCTGTCTGAGAATTTAGTGGGCAAGCACTTACACTGTCTTTTAGAAATAATTCTGAAGATTTGTCCCAAGATTATACATATTCACTTTAACAACAAACAAAAAGAGGACACAGTTTGATTACTCGCAAAGCCCCCCAACTCATTTTTCAATTATTTTTTTCAGTTAAATTATGCCTTGTAAAAACTTACAATAGTACACACACAATATAAACAACAGCAAGAGAAATATTTCACTTTCAGAGCTTGTAAAGGCGTCTCTTGAAAAGGAACTAAGCTCTGTTCTTCTGACCAAAGTCTCCAGTTGATACACACGTGAAATTTCAACTCCATTTTAAAAGAAATATCCCAAAGTACCCCCCATTCTATGAAGTATGGGCTACAGTTCTCTGTCTAACAGTTGAAAAATCAGGTATAAAGTTACCGCTTCCCTACACAGACGGGTCCAAACATTGTAGAGTAATAGCTAATGGCTTCAAGTTTACAGTAGAATACAGTAGACTTTTTTCCACCTGTAACTTCTTTCCGAGAACGAGTAGGTACCATATTTTTCTCATTTGTCTTTTTCTTTCCCACCAAATGCTACACTTCATAACATTTGAAATGCTGGTGAAATGTATTTCCAGTTTTTAAGGAGGCCCAAGTATGAAATTAACTCCACCTCACTGGTGGTTTTGCATAAATAAAAGCTTAATAAGAATGGCAGTATCTGACACTTAGGTCTTAAGAAACGATGTAAATAGTTTTCACTTTTATAACGTTTAAATCCCACAGGCAGATTGTAGTAATGAACTGAATCCCTTTTGAAGGCTTTTCAGTTCATTTTTGCAATCTCACTAGTATCTAGGATTATCCACATGAAGTCCACCTGTACCTATGGCACACATCAGTTGTACCCATGCCCCCCCCACATGCAAACAAAACTAAATCAGTAAGTGATGAACTACTGGACAGAAGAATCCAAGATTTACACTAGTGAGAGCAGAATCAGACCTATCATATCCGAGCCAGATATGATTGTCAGCAATAAAATGGCAAAGATTTTTAACTGCATGTGCTTGCAGGCGGTGTCAATGATTATCACTTGCAGTAATAATTTTTCTTCTCATAGCAAAACAGTATTTTCCAGTGGACTTTACCTGGTAGGTCACGAAATCCTTTGCAGTCGTGTGGAATGTTAAATCTCCAGAACTATACAGTTTCATACAGACTGGCTCTGAAACTTTATTCTTGTTTTCTAGGTATAAACACTTCTGATAATAAGAGAAATATGAACAGCAGTGTATGATCCCAAACAATAATTTATACTGAATTAAAACATCAGTTTCACCCCTTAGACACAAGACACAATTTATTGTCTTATCATATAATTAGAACGACAGAGCATGCAATTTGTTTATGCACCACTGACCTCTAAAGAGCTCATTGATATTGTGGATCCAGTTTCACTTCTTGATAATCCCGCATTGTCATCCAGCTCCGAGGCAATGAAATTCTTCACTGCTGTGCGGGGCTCAAATGGTAAATTCTGCATATGTTCTTGGGTGGGAAGATGCTGGTCTAAATTGATATTAAATTGGTCCATTACAGAAGGATTCATATTGAACTCTGGATTAACTTTGTAGTGCAACAGCCTTTCATGAGGCAACGTATCCATGCCTATATTCATTTTGCTCTCATCTTTCAGTGATGGCTGGGTATTTACTGAGCCCCGGGGCATGACTATGTAATCGCTTTCTATCATCCGTTCTTGAGGATGGACTATGTCCATATCTGCACCTCTCAAATTATCATCAGTGCATAAATACACAGTCCTCCGCAACTCACTGTTGTCTTTTTTCAAGCACTGATTGGCCAGTTCACTCATACTCATGGGCATGTGGAGACCTGTTGGTTGCTGGATGATGACTTTGGAGATGATGTTTCCAGGCAAGGTAGAATAGCTCATTCCTTCAGGGTTTGGTCCCTTCTCCTCCTCTTCATCATTTAGTGAAATTCTAGAAAGTGTTCCTGTTATAGTAGCTGCTCTGCAAGGTCCAATGTCTTTATGCAGAACTGTGGGTCAGAGAACAGAATTCTTACAACAGGAAACCATGTCTGCCTAATGCTGCTTTTTCTAGTGGCTTTATTTAGCAGCACTCCCTTTACCAGTACCTCTGCTTAACTCTTTTTCTATCCATTTAATAACTTTTATTCTATAAATATTGTTTTGTGATTTATTTTTTTTTTTAATAAATAATCAGCATCTCTTAATAATCTACTGTGTATAACTGACACAGATCTCGGACTAAGCTTCAGTCATTTATATAAATAAAAAAACATTCCTTCATTTATTCCTACTGCCTTACATAGATCTTAGGTGACCTACAGCTTAAGCAAAAGCCCGCCATGTGGAACACGATTAAGGTTTTTCCTAAAAAATACACTATGACATCCGTACTGCCATTATTAACTCCACATAAACTCCTGGAAAATGTCAAACAGATTGTAAGGCAGAATCATTCTGTCAATCCATTGTAATGACCTACCACAAGATTGTAACTATGAACATGTGTTCCTGAGCACCTAAATGTTCCTTTTCACTGACTTCTTAAAAATTATGTGTTAAATTATTTTTTAAATAAAACTCACAAAAAAGTAACCACATTGGGAAGAAATTCCATTGGTATCAGAAAAGCGTATTTTGCTGCATCTGAACAGGTTACAAATATAAACATGTCTCATGTAGGCCTAGGCCTTCCTGGTCAAACTTGTAGTAATACCCAGCATTTTTTTTGTTGGGGTAAGCTCCACATGTAAAAGTTATTAATCCTGTCATAGAATACAAAATTTTAAGGAGGATGTATTCAAAAAGCAAAACATCTATTCAATCACAATTACTGATCTTAAAAAATAAATATAACTCTATAACTCAATGAGAGAATAACAGAAGTAATGAAAGAGAAAGGATAGCTAGTAAGAAAAAAAAAAAATTAAAACCAATTACTGGACTTATTCCATCTGGGTGCGAGGATTTTCTTGTCCCAGTTGAAAATATTTTCATTCACACCAGTGCTATTTTGTGCAATAAAATCCAGCTCATGGGCTGAGACAGTCAGACAACTTGAAGTATCTCAGGTATTACATTTACATCCCTTTTGGTAGCCTGAGGGCTCTGATGACCCAGATCCCCCAGTACCTGCCATGTTCTATAGCAAGCAGCTCATAAGGCGTCCCACTCTCCCATCTCACACAGAACTGCATCTCATTTTTCCGCTATGAAAAGTACTATTTGCCTCTAAACAACAGCGCACAAATACCCGACTTCAGTGTGGCTGCTTCATTGTTTCCAGCCACACTTGTTAAGATAATTCAAACAGTGATCTATTCTTGAATCTTTCATTAAAACAAACTGAGTTTAAATGTTTATCTAGTAAAGCCTATTCATAACTGTACTCAAAGTCCATCTCCTTAAGGATGCCCCTGATAAGGCTTCCCATACTGCAGAGCTATGTTGGCAAAGGTAAGAAGTAGGAGCTACGTGGACCTATGCTGGACTTTTATCTGCGTTGGATGGTGACAGACACGCATTTGTGCTACAACGTACTATCCTGCTCCCTTTAAAATACATGCGCATATTAAAACTTAACTATATGGAAGAACTATTACCATATTGCAAGAAACCGAACTGGCAGTTTTTTAAAGGTGAGTGACTGGAAACTCAAACTTTACCTGTCTTGGCTCCCCATATAGCGAGTGAAGAGAGACAGTGTCCTCCAGGTGGGTGACTCAGAACAGCTAAGTCAGGCTTCTGTCCTGACTCACCCTGTCCAGAGGACACCCGCTCCCTCTTTCTTTCTCACTTTACTGAAAACAAATGGTGTCTAGGCAGGACTGCCTCCCTCGGTAAAACTGTCCTCCTAGATTTAAAAATTTCTATAGGTTTTAAAGGGTCATTTATTTTATACTGTGCTTCATTTAAGCTAGCTTTGCAAGTAAATTGGTTAAAATGTGTGATTTTTAATATGTGGAAACAGACATAGGTGACTCATTAAAGATCACATTTACTGAAATGTCTTAAAAAACCTGACTTGTTCCAAAAAAGTGGAATCAAATTTCATTTTACTGATACCATGTTGCTCAAGCTACTGTTGATTTCACTTAGAGTCCTAAAAAACTTATCCTCTTTAAAAATAAACCAATTGATGCATCCTTCATATACATAGCTTTTAAATACACTATATTGTTTTTTTTTTTTTTTTACTATAGCAAAATGACTGTTTCACATTTGCTTGTGTACTAGGGCAAGGAAAATTTTGGGTGTAAGACTGACATTCTTTCCAAAACCATTTGCCTCTGATAGACAATCATATCTTTGGTTGCTTCCCAACTGCTGAATTCTAGCAAAAGGCTTTTGTAAGAAAAAGAAATAAATGTACAGTGGCGTCAATTTTTGTTTACATTTATAAATATGTGTTGTGAACAATTAAACCCTGATATTTTTCCTGTTTTCACTTCACTAGGAACCAGCACAAGACTTCTTTTTGTTGGCTAAATACTCTCTCAGTGTTCTTACCTGACCGACAAGCAATGTCCACGTCCTTTTCAAAATCAGTCTGTAACAAGAAACAATGAAACGGGACAACCATTATTAATTGAAAACTTACCCACAATACCTTTTTGCCAACTAGCGCTTCCAAAATGTCCTACTTACAGAGTCTCTTAAAAGTGGTTTCTTGTTGCTGAGAAGGTGAAGTGTATTGTTTTACAACAGCAGAGCTTTACAAAGTTTCCTAAAGTATAACTGGGTGGTTTTCAAAGTATGCTGCCTGACCAGAAAAAATAAAATAAAATAGGTGGAAGTAGAGTATATAATTTTAATAAAACGATACAGTGTATAGTTTTTTTATGTATATGGAAGAGTAACTTCTACATCGTATGGAAGGATCATCTTTAAGGAAGCTTTTCATATTAATTTCATAAACAGAAGAAGTATGGAAAAAAGCCTGCAATACAAATTACTGTGAATAAGTGTAATCCAATTATTCCACCCTGTCTGAAACATCACTAATTTGTTATGAAGTGGTTATTTGTTATATAACATTCTGTCCATCCTTGCTACTAATGTAATCATGTAAAATTTGTAGTCCCTTAAAACAACTACTACTTATTTCATTGGGCAACATCGAATTGCGAGAGCTAAGAATAACAGTTGAAAATCCAAGGACACTTCGCCCAGTTAAGCAAAACTATTTATCCTGTTATAGAATTCAATTAATTTTAAACCAAGTTTTTATTTCCACAGAAAGTTTATTACATGAAAAACATTTAATAAAGCTGACCTCCTTGCATTATTTTTGAGTCATCATTTTTTGATGGACATCTTCTTGCTGAGGCTTTCATGGTTTTTAGGGCCTGAGCCTGTCCCCATTATAATCAATGACAAACTGTCATTGAAAGTGAAGGGACTGATATTTTGTCTTCATATACTACCTAACAGTATAGTAAATCCAAACTGGCATTCTAAGCCATTCACTGTCTCCTTAATTCAAGCCACTAAATAGATGCCCTCACTAGAATCTCTAGCACTTTCTCCTTGTCTGAATTATTTTGAGAGGAACGTTTTTCAAGGTGTCATAAAGGGAAAACTCTCAAATGTATCAGTGCTCTTTACACCAACAGTAGGAAAACTCATTATATATTATTAGATTACTTTCTCATTTTCTTATGTAAGAACCTTTTGTCATAAAGAACACTGGTGGAAGGTACTAATTCACTGTGCTCCACGAAATGATCACACCAATAATTTAAAACTTGCTACAAGATTTAAGCAAGCAGATAATGATCTAAACCAACTTACGCTTAAAAATGGTGTTTAAATTTCAGCTGTGCATACTTGCCACATACAGTATTGTAAATTTTTTTCTTCTGGATAGGAACACCAAATTAAGAGTCAAAGAAATAAAAAAAAAAGCTAACCATGATTTGAGCATGTCCATTAGGAAAAGAACTTGAAGAATCTGCATTAATTGGATCCTGGCAATTTCTCAGTCGACATCTGAATGCATCTTGAACCTGTGAAAACAATATCTTGTACTGATTCCTGTGCAACATCATATATTCCACTCCTATTGAAGATTAAATAAACTGTATGGAATACAATGCATGACTTTTATTCGCATACTTCATAAATCAAAAGAAGTAAACATAAATGCTTATTTCTGCCATTTCATACATTTGCTATATTTTATGGCTGCTGCAAAGTCTGTCAGTCTGTCACACCAAGACCACAGAATTAGATTTGCCTATGGACAGAATTAACTAGTAGTCAGTGATGATCTGGTACTCAAGCCAAATCTGTCTTGGGTGATAGTATCTGGCATTGTCCTCTTGTTCCTTTTGGTAGAGGTCTGATAGCCGGGGTAATAGTTATACTATTAACTATTGCAAAATAAAATGTATCTTCTGCTTGGTAATTGTAAGATACTTGAACAACACTCCTTAACAGTTACTATAATCAGACACAGAGTGTTCTCCTAATTATACATTAAAGAATAAGTCAGTTTGAAAGATGTTACTGATTCCAATCTTAAGCTCTAACTCCATGTATAGGGAATCTCATGCATCTCTTCTAGGAGTAAAATTCTTCAGACCAGGTGAATATTTTCAGTGTGAGGAGAACTGGAAGAAAAGTGGACTGCCTGCACAGAGTCCGGTTTCTTGAAACTAAAAAAAACCCCAGAGCTTCTCAGACATTACTGTTTACTAAGATGATCCATAAAGTAAATTTGAAGATAAATTTGGAGACTTTTCGCTAAAGCACAAGTATATTTGAGGAATTATCTTTTCATAGGAAAGGCTATTTTTATTTTTAGTTGGGGCAGAATATATGTCTAAAGAAATATTATTATACAACACTTCTGTTAGAAAGATGTGGTTCAACAGAGAGGCACATTCAAAAGAAAAATAGAGTTCCTGTTTGCTGACAGTAGAATGCAAACCCATTTTACTGCTTTCTCACATGTATCACAGCAAGGACAGAAAAGCAACTTTTGGAATGGAAAGTTTTAACACCTGAATTTTGGTTCCAGAGATGCAAGTATCCATATTAGCAACCTGATTGCAAGATGTGACTTGGAAAACAGGAACTTAGTTGGATGACCTCCAATCAAAACAAACAAGTATCATTTCTCATTTGAATATGAAAATACTCTCAATGAAATGCCTACAAAAATCTACATTCCATTTATTATATGTCAAAATTACTTGATGTCTTATTCAGAATAACTAAAAGGGAGAAAATCGTATTCTACTCATGGACATTTCATGAACAGCAGAAGAGGATAATTCATTAATTGTTGCTGATGAAAAGCCATCCCCTTTCAATACATTGCATTCTACTGCAAGCTGTTCAAGAGGTTTCACAAAAGGGAAAATGAAATAGGAAAAAATTATTTATTTTTGTAATTAAGAAGCATTATTTTAAAATGCTTAAGTGCTAAATGAGTCAGGGTGATCTGCAGTCTTGATAAGTGACTGTTGCAGGTGGAGGCAGACTGAAATAGAGCAGAAAGAAGAATGAACCGAGGTGAGAAGGTCTGGATTGATTTCAAAACACTGAGACTTCCCACATGTGGTAGGGTAATGTAATGTGTGCTTGACCTGTATCATGACTCAGAATCTGATTTTAGACACTACACTTGCTGTGGTTTTCCATGTATTTGACATTAATTTAATTGGGCATCTCCCAGTTGTTGCAAATTTAATCCAAGTCTTCTCTCACTTTATCAGTGCTGAAGTCAGGTCACACTTCAGGGTTTTATGCTCTTGGATAAGCACTGGCACAGTGATTTCACAAAAAAAATAAAATAAAAAATCCCTCCCTCCAAAGCATCCCTGGTTGTGCTGAATCTCATCTCAAGCCTCACGATGCTTGACCCCAAAGCATTATTACTTCAGAACATACTGTGTGATCTCTCACTCCGTGCAGTGGCCCTCCTTATTTTTGGGACTATGTGTTCATGAAGCTTGCCCAGTTCAGGTAGCTCCAGAGATCTCAAGAATCTCATGGCCTACTTTCCCTACCTTGTATATGGAAGTGGTGAATCTTGATGTTGGGATCCTTTTAAATGTGCATGTTTCTTACAACGTTTCTGAAGTGCAAGCAGCGTATGATTTGAACATGTTAACAGAATGTCAAATGTAGCCGTATCCATCATACTGACATATGTTGTAACTTCTAAGTGTCCTCACACAAGTCAGAAACAAACAGGTTGAACTTTCTAAATACCAGCTTATTTTTCTAAACTGCTTGCTCAAACTTGTTTGCGTACATAAAGACTGTTCTGTCTTTACATTTTACTTTGAAACATAATCTGGCTTTTAACATCAAGTTACAAGATTTTCTTAGAGCCAGGCAGAGCAGGAGACAAATGTGATGAATGTGTGGATACCAGGGAAGTGGTTTCCTTAGCAACAGTAACCAACTCCAAGCTTTTATAACTTACCCTCTCCCTACTCATGCACTCTTTATTTTTCTCCTGCAATACAGAAATGTGGGCTTCAGACGCCAACGATGCATTTAATCCAAATGCTCTCTAGTCAGCAGAGCACAGCAAAAGAATAAAATACACGTGGGTTCCTCCCATCACCAGCATTAACAGGAGTCACTCAGTGGGATTCAGATTAGCTTTAGACCGTCTCGTGTTCAAGCAGGTCAGGCAAACAGTTTTGCTCTGATGGAGAAGCTTCAGCACTCACCTCACCTATCGCTCTCTGTTCTGTCACACATATTTCACCATCTTCCAATGCCCAATTAGGTATTTAAACAGCAAGAAGAGGAAAAAAAAAACCACTAGGCTTTCTGGGCTAAGGCAGCAACATAAAGCAATGATATCTAACTCTTACTTTGCGTTTTTCTTGCCTAATTTTCAAATGGTTTATAAGAGGTCTTATGCTTAAGAAGTATTATATTTATCTTAGAAGTTAGGAAAGGGATTTATAGAAAGATTTAATGTCTTTCCAAAAGATGCTGAATTGATGGTGGGCAGAAATAGGCACAACACATCACTTAGTTCAAGTTGCATGTCTTACTCAGTGAACATCCTTGGCTTACTAATGCAGCCCTTGTCACACAACATCTTCGCTATAGCATACTAGAGAAAGTAAAAAACGTTTCCATCATTTATGTTTATATCAATATAACTAAGAGGAAAAACAGGGGTTTTATATATATAATTGTAAAAGTCTGTGTCTTTTTGTAATGTAACAACAATAAAGGCATAGTCAAGCAGGGCTGTCCTCTTCTTCGTTTGAATTTTATGGTGATATATTCCACCTCATATTTTTTTTTCCTGACAGTCAGAATTATTGTTTTGCCTGTGCTGGCATGCTATAAATATTAGATCAATCCTATAGGCTATAACTGAGATAGCTTTGTAGCTGTCATCAAGAGTGACAAATATGTTGGCAGGGTTTCCCTGACAGGCACTGGCAGAGCAAAATGCTTTTGCAGGCAACAGAAAGCAAGAGACTGTTCTTTCAGCTGGGGAAGTACCCTGTGCACTGCACAGACTGCACTGCACACTGTGCATGATGGCCACTGTCTTGGCTTGTACTCGCCTAAGGGTCTCTAGAGCTAGAAAGCCAGACTTTCTAGAGCCAGGCTGAAACATAACTTACCGGAGTTATGTCTCCATAACTTACTGGAGTTGTCTCTTTCTGTGTAGGAACTTGTTGCAGTAAACAATTACATCTGCTGCTGCAAATCAGTCCATATAGGTCCAGACCTTACACATTTTTGAAACAAAAATTGTTTCAAGTGCATCAACTTTTAATTCTTTGCTGTTCTTGAAGAACTTCCTATTAATTGTCTTTTCCCATATGTATATATAAAAAAAATTACCTTAATTAGTTCCTCAAGTATTTTTACCCAGTTTACAACTTATATCTGGAGGACTAAAGAAGACCCTGTCTTCTTTAGAGATAGACTCTATTTAGACTCTTCTCTCAAATAGAGAGAAGACTCTATTTGACTCTGTCAAATAGTGTTCGAACAGCAATATGCCTAGGGTTCTTTGTCTTCCATCACCAGCATTATCATCATCTTCACTAGAGATCATCTACTGATTAGTGAATGTTGTTTCTGTGCATTTACTTCTGCCTAAGTTTTCATGACTGAAGAGGAAGGGACAACCTTATCAAACCTAGGTGCTTTATGGGCCTCATTGGGAAATTTTCTCATGAGGTCATTTTTTAAAATACCATGTAGATAGATTGATTAACTGTTTTATCGAATGCCTTTCTTCTAGAATGCCAGTGTTAGGACCAGGAGGTGTAACTGACAATTCTGACTTGCGGGAATAACTCCTTTAGGTAGTTAAATGGAGTAATGATTCTTTGCAGTTAGATGAGAGATATATATATGTGATTTGCTAAAAGAGCAGCGAATAAAACAAACCCTAACTAGCTGACTGACTACAGACAAACAATTAGGATTCTGAATTCCTGTATAAACATCTTTATAAGCAGATATTTTTGCTTATTGCTTGCAGTAGAACCAGTGAGTTAAAAGTGGTTCAAGTCAAGGTACCCTACAAATTTGAAAACTGACTTTATTTATAGAAAAGACTAATTGCACCTCTATTACCACAGTCCTACCTGTGAGTAGGGTCAGACAATAACGTTTCCATGAGATGTTCAGCAATATCAAAGTGTTCCCTGGGAATGAAGCATTTGCAGCAAATAGCTGTCATTACAGCAGGGAACCTGTCTTTAATTCAAGGCTTGGGGCATTGTAGGAAAATGCCTGTCCAATTTCATCTTAAGCAGTCAAAATATTTTTTTTTTTTCCAAATAAACTCCTGCATCACTGCACTGAGGCAGGTTTTAATGTCTGATTTTTTTTTTTTTATTTTTTTTATCTTATACAGTGCTATGCTATGTTATTTTTAGAATTTCTCATGGATTTTGGCCTGTTCTTTGATGAAATCAATGACTGATAACCAGGTATGTGTGGCAACGTCTCTGCATCCTCACAAAGGACACAAGGAAATGGAATTAGGGAATGAGGAAATGGAATGAAGCTGCTTCAGGGGAAGTTCAGATTGGACATTAGCAAAAGGTTCCTCACTGAGAAGGTGGTTAGTCACTGGAACAGGCTTCCCAGGGAAGTGGTCACGGCACCAAGGCTGCCAGAGTTCAAGGAGCATCTGGATGATGCTTAGTCATATGCTTTAGTTATAGGTAGTCCTGCAAGGAGGAGGGAGTTGGACTCAGTGATCCTTATAGGTCCCTTCCAACTTGAGATGTTCTATGATTCTATGAAAGATAATGATGTTTATACCACTTTGTTTTTGAAGGTTTCATCTGCAACCTTGAGCTAAAAAAATATATATTTTAAAATAAAAATGATTCCTCAGGACAGTAAGTAGGTGGTATGCCCTTTCCAGGCTAATTATTATATCCCAGTGGAAATACAAATTTCATAGACAGGAAAACCAATAGGGAACTGCAGTTTTTTCTACTGAAAATAGTTGCAGTGTCTTACTGTTTTACTAAAAGTATATGTGAAATGATGGCTTTCAGTTCTACAGATGAGAATACCTCTTTCACAGATGTAAATCATATGGGGAAAAAAAATGCTGTAGAAAATAAGGGGACAGCAAGACAATTGTATATTAAATAGATTTGTCTTGACTATTATCTCTTATTTTGCACATATTTTTAACCTGAAAAAAAAAAGAAAGAAAAAATCAACAAAAAAAGAATAGTAGTAAAGGAGGTAAGCCCCTACCACTATGAAAGCTGATAAACTAAGAAAATCAGAAGTTCATAGCCTCTAACAGCTTGAATAACGTGGGATGGAGTCAGAACAATGGAATGTGCAAATTTATGCAAGATATTGATAAGGTTTTGCCTTAAAAATTGAAAACTTAATTATTTGATAAGATAATCGCATATGCATACTGTGTAGGATAGTGATATAAAGTTCACACAAAGTGGTAAGCTACTGAAAGATTGAAATAAATTTTGTTATTCATAATTATTTCTCATTAATATAGTGAGTTTCAATGTTTAAAGGGTGTGAATGGTGAAAAGGGAAACCACTGTGTAAGATTCCTCACTCAGCATTGACAATAAGCATTTCTTGGAACATACTCCCGTTTTTTTAGTCCTGAAGTGCTTTTGAATAACTCTTGCCAATCAGAAGGAACCATGCTGGAGAGGGTAATTTGTTTTATTGCTGTGGTAAACAGTCTGAAGTTGGTAACTGGCTAACGCATAGGTATGCTGGTGGAGCAGGTTACTGCTCTCCCGTCCGGCTCTGCCTGCTCACTTTTGGTAGGAGGTCCCACTACCACAGCTGTGCCAGCAAAGCTGTTGTGTTACTGCTTTCAAACCCATTTCAATAGTAGGATTAGTTTTAGCAGGTTAAATAGGTTAGAGAAGCTGTCACCAGAGCCAGGTTAAAGAGCACTTGTGTGGTAGATTTGACATCAGATTTCAGTGGTGATGAATTCTGTGGTGGGTGGCACTGAGCAGTGAAGGGCAGGCTGGGGCACTGGCTCTTCCTTGCTGTTCTCAAACCATTCATCTGTCCTCATCCTCATCCTTTCCCTATAACTTAAGTATATTACCTTAAGTATGTACCTGAGTTTGTAGAACTGAAAGGGTAGATGTTCACCAACATAAGACCTTATCTGCTTGTGTCCTCTTTCAGGGACAGTACAAGCAGAAATCATTTTGTATTTGAATCAGTTTTAGAGATTTTAAAAATCTATAGCTTTTTGGTCTTCAGGAAAATGGCATTCATGTTAGCATTTCCCCATACTTACAACATTGTGAAAGCCTAACACTTAAAAATAAACTAAACTTGGTAATGATTAAAAGCCACCTTTAATTAAGTGGGTACAGTTTTATACTGACATTGACATTCTGCACCTGGAATTAACTGATCTTTCCTCTCTCTCTTTCACTTGTTCCTCTACATCTCACCATTAAATACCTTTCTCTTTCTATGAAATAGATTTCCGCAGAGCAAGCTGTATATAACATCAAAGACAAGTTGAGAGATTAACAGGAGCACAACCCTTTAGAAAACTGGGAAGCCATTCCTCACCTCCCTTCGGAGAATACAATGGACCATGACAATAACAAAGCCTTGTAATGAATCAAATACTGCAAAAAGTATCTGAAATAATATTGATCTTTTGTCTGTCATGGCCAGAACTGCAGACATCCAAGTCAGGGCCAGAAGTGGCAACACCACACAGGAACTCCAAAGGGATGCCCTATTGAAAAAAAGACAAAAGCAGCATTGTAATATTGTAAAAAAATTATTAAAAGCTCACTATTAAAATAAAACACATTTAAGGATGGCAATTTATCAAGCGAACTTGAAAATCACAGACAAGAATGTAACAGTGTTGGTATTTTATGTTCTAAAGAATATCCTGCATTCAGTTAATAAAGACATTTGTGCTTTTTTTTTTTTTTTGTTAAAAAGTATTTAAACGTGCTCAGCACTCTATACAGTGTTAGCAAACACAGTTGTCATCATCAAACTATTGTCTCACATGCACTGTATAAGATTTGTAACAAGAAGATGTAAATGATCAGGACTAACATGGCATTACTGGCGGTGGTGGCTGACAAAGCTGTTGTTGAAACTACTCCACACTTGGCACATTTGAGCGTCAAACCGCTATGAGGCTCACTCATCTGACTGCAAACAAACAGAACACCCACAAAAAGAACAAAATATTGAATTGTCACCAAAAAACGTTGCTACTGAAATTTAGCTTTTAAATATGACGTCATGCAGAAAAAGTAAGTAGACTTATTCAGGATGAATGCTCTATGTTGTTGCAAAACTGTACTTTGTACTTTACATTATTGTTAGCTTTCAATGTTAATGCTATGGGGCTTAATTTCATGCAGACTCTAGTTCTTCCATTCAAGCTAAAAAAGGCCCCAAACGTCCAGTGATCAAAACTGCTCAGTACACTGAAGTAAACATAAGCACGTGCTAGGATAGACACACAAAGTGAAATCCCTCTATTCAGACCTGTTAAAAGACTGGTGTATCCAAACTTGCTTGAGAAAGAGTCTAGGACACTTAAAGGAGGCGTATGAAATATGTACAATTACAGAGCATTAATAAGGAAAGGAACCTGCAAAACGTATTCAAGCATCAAATTAGTTTGGGCGTACTGTATAGTCAGATTTGTTCTAGTGATCTGAATGGCCCACTAACATCTGGACTGATATTATTCACGCCATATGAAGGTCTGAATACAGGGCTTGAAATGTATGGAGTCTGATGAAATAAATATCAGTTGGTACTAAAAAAAGGGTGACCTGTTTTGCATTTTAATAAAACACAGTACACAAGCATTAAGCTCAAAGCATTTCGTATGGACAATTGTACCTCGGCACCTGTCAGAAGAGTTAAAGGGCAAAACCTGGAATTTAAATTTTCTTTTACATACAGCATGCATTCAGCTTCCTGAGGCGACTAAATAAAGACTTTTACTATTCCTTCTCTTTCTGCTATCAGAACCAGGAATAACCATAGTTGACTGAGATGCAACAGGAAGGGTGCTTTACCTATTCCCAGCTGGAAAGTGGTCAACATGGTGAAGATCAGTAACACTTCAGTTTTTTCCTCAGTTATTTCAACCAACAGAACACCTTTTTATTGCCAAACCCAGCATTCACAAGGTTTTTAACACATTGCCCAAAACAACATTGAACTCCAGTGGTTTCCATTTTGATAAACCAAATGATGACTTTCCATATAAAAAAGGGCAGTACATTTTCCAGTAAAATACAGTTTTTTCCATAAAGAAAATGAACAGTGAGAACCATGACCTTGTATAAGGTGATTGTATGGTGTGAAAAGAAGTCAGCGAATCCACATTAGTTTAGATCAATTAAAGATTTACATTAATGAATGAACTAGAAAAATGCCTTGGGTAAGCTTAACCTAAGCTTGGGAAAATACTTTCCGTCTTTTCTTGGCAATACTTCAGTGTTATCAGACTGGATTATTCTCTTTACTACTATAGATTTGTTTTGGATCTTGCAAATAATAGAACTTAATGTTTATATAGACTGCATATAATCTTTCTGGCTGGGCATATATGCATGCTACCCCTTATGCCAGGAAAATGATTGATATCCATCAAGACGCTTGTTGATTCTCCATAAGCTTTTTAAGGTGGAAAAACACATGTGGAGTTCATATATTTTGCCCCATTCACTGCTTTAAATCCTACACAAATAATTTCTACAGCTGAACTTTTGACTGAACTTTTGACAAATATAAGTCGAATGTTTGCCAGAAAGAATAAAGTCACCTTCCTGAGCATGACTGGCAAGACATATTTGAGAAATGTGTGACAATCCCCTTTCTACTGGAGGTCAAATGCTGCACCAATTTCTATGCCCCAAAGAATGACTCAGGACTTCATCTGCCAAGTAGTATCAAGGAATGCTGTTGCCAAGCCACCATCTCATACTATCACAAAAGTTAAGAGTGTTTCTCGATTAGGGCATCTACATGCTTTCCCAGAATAGTTGGATTGTTTCTGACAGAATAATTTCTAGTTCTTTATCCTTTTACTTATAAATAAAATACCTCTTTACTAAGTTGCCCACTCTTAGAAAGCAAGTTATTTGTTTCATCAGGAAAGTATACAACAAGCAAGTAGATTTCTGTAGCTGACAATTGAGTAGCTGAAAAAAAAATGATGCAGTTAAATCATAGCTTGGATATCCTTAGAAAATGTACAAAGCAAACCTGTGGCTGCTCCAGTTCCTTAAATCACTGTAATTAGAGCAGATGTGAATTTGAATCAGTGATTACTAAGTTATTACTACTCTTGAAATAATTCGGGTTGTTTTATAATATTCTAGGTTTCATCAGTGTTACTACACAGTTAAGAATGTTGATGGAGCAATATAGACAAAAAAGTAAGGCGAAGAATTTAATGCTTTCTAATGAAAAAAGAGAAAAAGGAAAGAAACAGAATGAAAGCTTTTGGTATGCATTTGTCAGAATAATGATGAAAAAGCTGAAAACCAAAAAGATTTAATTGAATTAATATTAAATGTAAATCACACCAGCTGAAGTATGTGTCACAAATTTGCTCATCTAACCAATGAATTGAACTTATTAGGAATGCTACTGTTAGTGAAAGGGTAAAATAATTCAAAGTGAAGCTGTAATAAATTTACCCGTAGCAGTAATACACAGTAAAATAAAGATATCATTGCTTATGATTGCTAGAAGTGCAGATATTGGTGGTGTTAACTGCAAGCTGGCCCAAAAGACAATACTAGAACACGTAGCTGTAAAGAATTATTATGATGCAAAGTTTAAATATACTTTCATAAGCATTAAGAAGGTGATGATGCAATTGTGAAATATTTTTCTCCAATATGGAATGAATGTAAGTTTGCTGCTGCAGTACTTCAAACCATTGTCATCCACTGAATAAATTTCTGATACCACCACTGTCATAATCCTTTCTCTGATGATAACAAACAGAATTTGGATGTAAATGCAAATAAATAAACAATAACGCAGAATTTCCATTTACTTTTTTCTTTTTTTTTTCTTTTAAAACATCTTTGTTTTTTTTACTTTGAAATTCTGTTACACTAATTTAAAACATACATCTATGTAGGTGTGAATGTAAGAACAAAGGCAAATTCTTCACATAGTCAGAATGGCAGAATAGCATTGACCTCAGTAAGGCGTATATTGCTGTAAATGATATTTTATAACAGTTTACACAAATGAGTAACATTCCCACCACAGTAATTAAAGTTGACAGCTAGACAAAAATAATCAGTTCCTTCAGTACACACAGTTCATAAAACTGTTTTCCTAACTGCAACAACTTTATGTGTGACATTCTTGTGAAATCTCTGCTCAGATTTGTTTAATCCTCATTATTATTAACTTAATACTGTTGTACTTGTGTTTTATTATGTTTAGTTTGTTTAGTTGCATTCCCTCAGGATAATGCAACGGCAGCTTTTGAGATGAATGGAATCTGTTAAGACACACTGTTACACTGATATAAAAGTTCAAAGTACAATCAAAAGCATTTTTGGTGAATATCTGTAATTGCAAATTGGTGATACAATTTTAATATGCTTTAAAATAACCCAGTTGTTGCTTACCCCGCTCTGTGTTTGAGTTTTTTATCTAGGATTCCATCTCTGGAAACAAGTTTATTAAATACCAAAATGCCAATCACCATGTTGACCTGTCAAACAGAAAACAAACAGTTGATCTTTCATTGCCTGAAGGAAAGCGTTTTATCCTATTACTTCAGAAAAGGCTTTTAAGGGACTGCAAAATGCCTCCTGTTACATTTCTGAGTATTCCGTCAGAAATTGTGTAACACTATTGCTGAACACACCAACAGTCTCTATTCTCAAGTGGGTAACACATATGCACACCGCAACAGGCTTATTTTTGAATCTTGAATTACGCCTGGTATCGAGGCATATGCGTACACGTCTGCTGTCCAGAACCTTGAGTAATATGGCTTTAATATTTCCTCAGCTTTAATTGCAATGATATATCCTATTCCAGGAAAACCACTGCATTTGAGTTGTGCGCACAGGGAAGAGGGAGTCAGAGCACACGATGACCATAACCGTGTTCCTTTTTAAGCATTCGGGGCCCGTGTGGGTGTTCCCGTTTATGCAGAACCAGCCTGTGGTTTTCCATATCCTCCTGCACATTAGTCATTGCCTATGTCATTCACCAAAATGCCAGTCTTGAGCCTTGTTTGACTGCAGTTTCCTTTTTTTTTTGTTGGCCAGATGAATGCCTGGGGTAAATCTGTTTCACTCCATTAAAGTAAATGATGTTACGAACACATACATGGGTTGAAGACCTAACCTAAAAAAAAGTTCAAGTGTTTCAGCAGTCAGATTTTGGCACTCAATGGACATACTAATGGCATTTAATGGACAACTTAATGACTGTTATTATCCATTTGTATTATTGAACTGAACTCTATGAACCTGTCTCTGCACGGCCTGCAAAGAGGTAATACCAAGTTTTGAATCTATTAAATAAATGTTCCTTATTCTTTTTTTATTAGAAAAGGGTAATCTGTTTTTCCTTTCATACAGATTTTTCAAGACCTGTGCCAAAATGCCTAATTGTTGCCAGTCTGTCCTGCCAACTCTTTCCCAGCTTTTCTTATTATCACTTTATTTTCAGCATTTACATTTTTCAGCTGACGTTATATAATTCTTTTGCTTCGTACACTTAGGCTTAAGTGGCTGCATAGAACAGCTCCTGCCACAGCTACTAGCTAATGGCAGGGCAAACTGCGACTGCGAACTTCAACAGTCTCTGAACAAAGCTTGCCAATTACACAGAGAACATGCAGTTCCATGTGAAAATTATGACTGGCTTTTTGTAAACATCCTTGGCTCCTCTATCATGACAAGGACTGTGAGTTGTACAAAAGGATCCTGGCTTGACTCCAGACAACGATGAGACAAACTCTATGGGAGTAGTAAACATCCATTTCAGGAAAATCTATGTAGCTAAATGGCTATATCTTTGATGCCTACTAAGACCGATTCCCTTTTGTAAGGGGAAATCAGAAATAGCCAGTGTTGATAGACTTATACTAGGATAAAATTGGTGGAGGGCAAAGAAGAGTTAGAGTCAAAATCTTTAAGGAAAAATGCTAAAGAAATTATTGTAAAAAATCCATACAGACTGCAGAGCAGGTGACTGATAGCCGATAGCACACGTAGGGTGCAATTCATCTTACCCTAAAGTAGACACCTGAAATAATTCTGATGGTTTGAGCCCTTCAGGTGTGTATTTTTCTCCACTGACAATGAAATATGACTGGGATAACTAGCTTAGATGCAGAAATCTACATCACAGATGTCTACAATTAGGCAAAATGAATTCTACACCTACATGCGTTTCCATAGGTGTGGAAGATTAATACACAAACAAGTAACATTTCCCAGCTACGATGATTTCTTTTCTTTGCCTTCAAAAGCAGTAGCCATGGAGAACTTGCTGGCTGGTTCCACTCCTCCTGTTGCTTTTGCTGGCACAGCGATACACTGCCAAGCAGCACTCTATCAAGACTGTCACTGAACTTCACAAGGCAGTGACAATTGTGTAGATGCTACTCATAATAACTCAGTGATGTCTGTAACAAGTTTTCTGTGCCACTAATCAGTACATTATTCTTTCACAGCTTACTGTGTAAACATGGCAAGATAATTGGTATAAAGAAGTGATACAATTAAATGAATCATGCATTCAAAATACTGAAGGTATGTTAAACAATACTGAGATTTGTATTTACAGCAAAATGTAATGCTACTGTACAGCTAAGCTTTTATAATTTAAATAGCACATTCCATCATTCCATATGAAAATACTGGAAAGTATATTGATGTTTACCAAGACAACAGCAGCTGCAGGTCCAACGAAAGCATAAAGCAGCCCTCCTTCAAGAGACAGCCAACAGCTGGAAAGAACATTAGAGAGGAACTAACACAAATTAAAAATAAGTATAACACATTAACAAGAAAGCATTAATAATAATTACAGCATGAGATTCTTCTGGTGTATGTTCAATCCTACATATAGAGATTCATATGCACACACACAAAATAATGACTTTGTTGATATGATGATGTAGAGAGTTGAAAGTTATTTCCATTACGAATTGTTGTTTCAAAAATTTTAATGTGAATTATACATATACTAAAATGCCTAAAATGTATTAAAAGCACAATAGAAAATAAATTTGCAAATCTTTATTGAATCTCCTCTAACCATGTATGATGAGTTAACTGAACAGGACTTGCCAGGTAGGTATCTAGAAACATTTCCAGCTTACAATGTCTGACAGTTCTACTCTTAAAGCCATGAAAGGTCAAGTACCCATAACACAGTGCTTCAGAAAAAAACCAGGTTTCTACATGTCTTCTCTTATGTCATTTAGTAACTGCTATTAGGACTAGGTCTTACAGAAAATATTCCCATTAAAGAAAAAACACATATGATCTAACTGTTCTGTATTCTCTGGAATATTTTGCAAACAATTTAAATGTATATTTTAAAGCATCTGAAAACTGTATTTTCTGGTGAGCTACCAATATTGCACAGTTTTTCATACTGCATCAGGGCTTTCACAGTGAGCCATCAGATTTCCAAACACAGAGCGCTTACAGAATCAAATTCTAAATATTTGATACACCATGATGTAAAGCTTTCCATATCTGCAAAAGATCAGGAGCTGCACACACTGAAGTAAGTGCAGCTGTGCTATTTTCCCAGTGATTACACATTCAAAGAACTGCATGTTTATTTGAATGCATGATCACACCTACATATAAGAAAACTCAAGTATATGGATTCAAATAATTTACTTGGATCTCACATCCAGAAACACTCACATCAGAATCATACATATATTCTTTATTTTCCAGTACTGCTTTTGTACTTTTTGAAATCCAACTAAATTAAATGCAAGCACATCATAATATTAATGGTCTGTTACGGTTGGAATTCTAACTGCAAAGAACAAGTGTGTTTCCCATTGTAACCAAGCCATGTGAAATCTGCCACATGAACCCAAATGCATCAGTGTGCTAAATTCTGGAATGATAAATTGATGCAAATAGTTCATATCTGCTTCACTGTTAAAAAAGAAATATATGTCAGGCTATTTTACATCCTACCTCAAAAAGCAACTACAACTGAGGGATTTGGGTCTCTTCAGTCTGGAAAAAAGACGGCTGAGGGGGGACCTTATCAACGCTTATAAATACTTAAAGGATGGGTGTCAAGAGGATGGGGCCAGGCTCTTTTCAGTGGTGCCCAGCGACAGGACAAGAGGTAATGGGCACAAACTGGAGCATAGGAAGTTCCATCTCAACATGAGGAGGAGCTTTACTTTGAGGGTGGCAGAGCCCTGGCACAGGCTGCCCAGAGAGGTGGTGGAGTCTCCATCTCTGGAGACGTTCAAAACCCGCCTGGACGCGTTCCTGTGCAACCCGCTCTAGGTGACCCTGCTCTGGGAGGGGGGTTGGACTAGATCATCTCCAGAGGTCCCTCCCAACCCCATGATTCTATGATAGAGCAATAATGTGCAATTTATTTTTGTAATGTCAAAGAAAAATGTTTTCAAAATTTTCTTCAACTTTTCTTGCTATTTTGCCAAAACCGGAGTTATTTATCATGAGAGACTGAGAACATGGGCTTCTGGAAGGGAGAAAATTATTCACAGTACATTTCCCTACCACTATGAACTTTTAAACATAGTGAAGATGACCACTCTGCATAACATATACATGTAATTAAAATTTACATGTTCATTGGGAGACAGAAAATAAAAACAGTTGACTTATTGTATTTGAAACATAATTTCAGTTACCTGTGCTGAAAAAAAAGGGTCAACAAGGTTTTTTTAAACAAAAAGGAAACAGCTTCTACCACAAAAAATCTTTAAGACCAAGGGAGAATTGTTCCCTCCCTTTCCCATGCCTTCAAGTACAAAGGCTGTTCAAACGAGTGACTTCCATTTAGGGGCAGAGCTGGACAAAATGTAGATGTTATCCTCTTTTCTTTACACAATCTCATTTTTCAACAACCTGGATTTTCAACAATGTGTAACAAGTTTATTGCAATGTATTCAGTATCTGCCAGCTGATGTCTGAAATGCGCTTTTTCCTAATTGTTTTCCGTTGAAGACTTTCTGAAGACAGATTCTCAGATGCCTTATACCATGAGGAAATTGTTGTCAATTTTTTACTATTTTTTAATCTTCTCTTCTTTTTCTTCGCTCTGATAGCTTTTTTCTATGCTTTATAGCTGTTTTTATTTTGCTCTCCTGTTCTGTCTTCTTTCTCCCTGATCCCCACATAGCAGAAAGCCATATAAATTGATTAGTATTAAGAGCATCCAGTGGTGTTTTTATGGGACCATGTTACATGGTCATAAAATTCTGCTGAGTGATGAAGTATGTGTAGACTTGCTCCTGTGTCCTGTACATTTTGTAAGTTGTTTGATGCTCTCTGGGAGAATGGTTCTTTCTCTTAGAAGAGCATGACTATGACAGAATTTCAATTTTTGTTGATATAGCGAAATCCTGGAAGTTATCTGTACTGCTCATTAATATGCTCATTAGTAGCACTGTATGTAAACATGAGTAGGTCACTTGTTGTAGTGGTGCTTTCCCAGCTCTATTAGACTCACAGAAATAGTTGGAAAAAGCAATCAAGCTTTCAGACACACAAATCTTTTTCAGATATCCTGAAATATCTAAAAACTTCTCACTGTGCTTTTTAATTATTTTTAGGAAATCACTTCAGCTTCTGTATCTATATCAGTACAAGTGTCTGTGTGAAATATTTTTCATATGTAGCTTTAAATGTCCAGTAATATAATCATCTAATAATTAGGACTGAAAGAAAGAGATAGAAATCAGAGACTGTTGATCACAGAATTGGTTGGAGCGTGAACAATTCAAGCCACTCCCATCAGTCATATACCGTATGAAACTGAGATCTCCTTCAAAGATCCTTGGGCCTTTTCCCTTTCCATCAGTCTCTTCATGTGTGCAAATATGGGACTGGAATCAATTCCTTCATTTTCACTCTTAATTTTCTGCATTTGAAACTATCGTTTTCAAAAATAGCCCTTTAAAGACCAGGAATAATTTGCAACAGGACGCATTCCTGATGGCAGTATGTGGGTAGCTGACTGCAGCCAAACTGGCCAAATATAGTGTAAGCAGTTAAAACACTTACACAAGTGCTTTAGTTATGAGAGGAGGAGCAGGACAGGAGCTCTGCTTTTACACCACTCAACAGTTGTTATGGGACACAATTCTTTGCTGGCTTCTAGAGTGGGACAGCACATCATCTGGTGATGGAGGAGGAATTCCTTGCATTCCCTGTTTTCCTTATGTAATTCTGATGTCAAACACCAAGAAAATGTTTTTGCAAATAAAATGAGAAAGCTGCATTATGGTTCTGTTTGTCCCTTGTACACCTCCTTTTGTGCTTTTGTTCCACGGTACTGTGTCAGCTGAATTAGGGGTCTGAGAGAAGAGCTGTTACATGTAGAGACCTGCTCTTTTTTACTTTCCAGGTTACCCTTAATAAATGATTTGTTGCTTTGTCTGAATATTTTAGTATATCCTCTTTTAAAAATGCATTCAGCCCAGGAAGGAAACAGGAAGCAGCACTAACTACAGCAAGTAGTCACACATGAATAATTTCAGTAGAGTAAATGCAATAGGATTAATCCTTCAAGGGACAGAGCTACATCCCCAATGGGGTCTGGACATCGTAGTCTTGTGATTTGTAATTCTCACAGCCTAAAGGGTTATCCACTCCTGCTTCAAGGACTAAATAATAAAAAAAGACAGCAAGAGGAGCACATATTAGTAAGAAAAAATGTCAGAGGAGCAGGTCCTCAATATAAGTCCCAAAAGATGGCTAAGACCATTGTTTCACTAATGATTGCCAGGTATAAGTGCTGGCCGACAGTTAAGCACTTCAGTTAGGTAAGCCATTCCTCATCAAAAAAATGCAAGACGTATTGTCATAATTTAAAACAAAAGACCTCAATGGTTAGAACTGGTATTCAGTAGGAGATTTGTTTTTGAATCCTTACCCACCCAGAGCTGGAGCCACCCCCACCGTGTGCCAAGACGGTGGGACACACAGGGCAGGGAGTGGGAATCCTGATCTCACTCAGTGATGATGCTAAGGAGAATAATTAAATATTCATTGAAGTGAGGACTTGACCTAACTCATCCACATCTCTGATGAATGCCCTCATTACCAGGCTACAGAGTCATATTTCCTCTCTTTCTGTCCAGATGCATACTTAATTTCTTAGGCAACGTGAGGAGAGCTCCAAACAGGACGACTGAAGGAAACGCACTCTCGCATACAAAACGTCTCGGTGGCTGGAGTGCTCTGCTGGCAGAGGGGAGCAGGAGGGAGGCTCAGCCCAAGCTCCTTCTTCAGCAGGAGACAACCGAAGGGCAGCCTCGCTGAGGAGTGAATTTTCCAGGGTGCTAACTATGCACTGGAACCAGCCAGGTGGCTAAACAGGAACTGTATTAATAAAATGTAAATGAAGTACACAGATCTCCTCCTCACTGTCTCTCACGTACAGCCCAGTCCAGGAAACGGGCTGGATCAGGCACTCCAGGAGAGAGGAGATGGATGGAAGAGCTGTTTTGAAATATCTGTGGGTCTTTGGCTCCAAGAAGCTGAGGGGCGTTAAAGCTGAGGTACATGCTGGGTGGGCAGAAACCTGGGTGCCAAAGAGACCCTTGTGCCAGTACAGTTTTAGGCATGTTTAGAGGTTGGCAAAGGCTAGCCATAACATTTAACGTTCTGTTTGGTAAATGTATATAAATGTTAGGTGTCTAAGTGGACCTAATCCTCAGTGTGTCTAAAAGGCTTGCTACTTCAAACCCCCACAAGAAATGCAGGATCCCTGGTGCTTTGTTGAGCTCAGTCCAAGACTGGCAAATGGTTTTCTCTTTGTTCTTTTGTGGACTACTCAGTGACTCCTAGGGCAGTTCCAAGTGTGAATGGATACCTGTAGAGCCTTTAGATTATGCTATGTAATTCTTGATGGGTATGACAGTCTTGTTAATTAAAAACAGTTTATCATTTCAGATTGACTTACTAGTGGGCTGTTCCGTATCCTTTTGTCTTGGTAAAGCCTATTGATATTGCAACCACTAATGCTGGTAAACCTGAAAAAAAACAAAACAGTAATAACCGTTAGATGCTGAGCAAAATATTGCTGTTCTGCCTGGACAAAAAGTGACAGGGTGAGCTAATGCAAAATGGCCAATCTTACATGGAATGAATCATTTAACGAAGCACAGTGCTATTGCAAGATTTGTTTTTCTGAAGCACTGGCAGGGAGGAGGACACTGTTTTCTGCCCACGGTGTACCACTTTGATGTAGCTAAATTACTGGTACATTTGACAGGTCTTAAAGTGAACTAGGAAGAGGCTTCATGAATATTCAGTGAATCTTTTTTCTTGTTTTATTTTGATTTCTTGATATTACACTAGTTTGCTGAAAATCTAAAATTTTGTTAAAACATATTTATAAAAGAATGCTAAATTATACACCAGCATAGCTTGAGCTTGAGATAAAGTGGAAAGGCTCCTAACCTAGTTTTCTTTTTATTAGTGTGTTGTCTACCTTTCAGGTAAACCTTTCAGGTTTTCATGAAGAAAATGATGATATTCTTGACATTGTCGCTGCATTAAACATTTCATTCCAATGATTCTGAGAAAATGAGTTTACAGACTTACCCCATCCAAGGCACAGGAAACGTTTCCTTATGAGCCTTGTCCTAATTTTTCCAGTAACAGCCATATATGACTGCCACGCTTCTGTCAAAACCCAACAGAATGAAGCTAAGAAGAAGAAGTGTAAAAATGCGGTCGTTGTGGTGCAGATGCCCTGCAGGGAGCAAAGAGAAGCTCATTCTGAATACTTAGGGACACTCATTTCTCTTTTCAATTCAGAGTTGTCATATTCTATCATCTTGACCTTTATCCTTAGCATCAATTCCCTCTTTGTGATGTGATGGCCACAAAGAGAGAGAGAAAGAAAGAGAGATGTTGATGGGGATTAGGCAGAAGAGGTCTTGACTGTTTTCACAAACACTGAGTGTACAGAGCAAGGAAAAAGAACACAAACTAAATCGTGCCACCAGATTTTTCTCAACGCATTTACTTTGACCAGGGGTCATCATAATGCCACCGTGGTAAGCAAGTTACATAGCTACTGATTATAAAATCTCATAGACCTGAATAAAGAAAATGTGGGGATAAAAATGCTCCTAATTGACAGTTATATTTACTTTCCCCTAATGGAGAAAGATCCTGACTGTAAACCTGTATTTTAGGCAACAGATTGTTTGATTCATTTGATTTTTTAAATTTAAATCTTATACAACATTAACCTATTGGAATATATTGCCTGAGATCTTTTTAGTCATGTTTAAGTATCATAACCTTAACAATTACCTTGGATATTGTTTTTACGGGTGTCAGTCACTTGTCATGTGAAAAGTATTTTGAGCACATGCAATTGGCTTTCTTTTGTCACTGTAGCCCTTAATTAAACTTGACATTGTAGCTTAGATAAATTAGCTTCTTGGCATAAATGATGATCTACCCTCCACTGCGTTGCTTAAAATGCCAGTTGCAGGCTATAAAATGCAGTGTGCATTGTACCCCAGAACCAAAACCACACCAGTAATGTTGAGAATATCCATATCACAATTTATCCTTATCACAATTTGAAGTATCAAAGTTATATCAATGTTATCTCAGATACATAGCTGATATCAGCTGATATTAGCATTAGCTGATATCAGCCTCTGAACTTTCAAAAAGTTATGCACTTGAAGATTCACAACTTAATGATTTCCTGCTATAAATGTACAGATGTGACTAACACCTTGTTTTCTAATCCTGGGTCAAATTGTCTATTAAATCTGGACTAAACGGGTTCTATATAATTCTATGCAAGAGAACTATTGTTTATTTTTAAAAAGCAAGGAATGTAAACTGGGAAAAACACAGCAGATCCTGAAAATGCACTAGTCATTCCATCCTACATTTTGCCATTACTTATTACATTTAGATGTCCCCAAAAGTATATGGATTCATAAAATCTATCCTGTTAAAACCTGACTGATAGCAGTATTTCCTGTATATGAAAAATAAACACTTATTTAAAATGAAAGCTATGCAGTGAAACACACAATAAATATAATAGAAAATACGGAAATGTCCTTTCTTTTACTAGCTGCCTTACATATTATGAATTCCCACTATGCAACTTTTATTTGCTTTCCTATCAATGCTTTTGTAAAAGCTAGCGTGTTCTGTTGGAATGAGAATTTGACAGTAAAATGACTTTGGAGGAATAGTACAGAATATTTTAGGGAAAAACTGCATAGGTAAAACACAGTATTACCCTGGGAAAAAAAAAAAAAAGTGAATATACTATTTCCCTTATAAATAATGCAAATACAAACAAATCCTGATCTTTTTTGGTGAGAACGTTGCTAACTCTTATGGCTGACTGAATATAGACTGTAGGATTTAGTTCATAATTTATCCCCTGTATCGAAAGAAAAATTATGATAATCTGAGAGAAATGTGGACACGGCTGTTGCGGAAGAAAGAACTGTGATGGAAATGTTAATGATCATGTTGATCACAAAATGAAAAGACAGAAGCAAGTTTTGTTAGAAGCGATCTGTGCTCTGGCTGGAATATATTACTGCTGATTATAACTAACTTTTCTGAATGGCAGACAGGGTTCTTTAATGAACACCGATGGTAAGTCTGTATCACTGATAGAACAGCGTATTTGCATCACATGCTATCAGAAAGATGCAAATCAGCCTCGAAACATCCCCTAACAACCACTGTGAGACTGTGCTGACAGAATCATGTGCAGTCAGTGCTTGAAGTGAATTCAGCCTCCCTCCTTCCCCAGCCAGAGAAGCGGTCCTGGGAAATGAAACTCCCCTCTTCCAGGTATAGCCATGTGCTCAGCGCAGTTTACTAATACCCCCCTGGAAATCTGACTTTTAAGTACTTCTGTATATTCTTCCCCTTTGATAACCAAATAAACAAACAATGCTGTGCTGTCTGGGAAAGTGCTATATCTGGGAAGTCTATTTTCAAATAGGAGCAAAAATTGATTTTCACCAAAGGCTGTTATTAAGTGGGGCATTTTGTATGTCTAGCCAGGGAGTCTTAACTTTAGCAAGTACTTTATTAGTGTTTTTTTCTTTCTGATCAGGTCATGGCCATGGACTACTCCCAATCTCCTGTTCTCCCTCTCCTCTTCTCCCTTGCCAAGGGACCAGCACCTCCCCTCACCTTGCTGCACGTGCAGTAGCATCGCTAAAACCTTGCGGCCCGTCACTCACAGCAAGCCGCAGTGTGTCAACGTGTCTGTACCAAGAGCTAGTGGTGCACATCTTCCCCATCGCTTTAGGAGGAGATGCTTCTTACTTGTTTCTAATTCTAGTTTATTAAAACTCACTGAATTAATTACCTGTGCTGAGCACCTGTCAACTTGCAACAAAATTAATTTTAACAGCTTAATTTATTCACTATTTCTTCAAGCTTCTGAAATTCGGTCAACTCTGTTACTCTAACATCGTCTTCCTCCCATTGCTGTTGTTCTCAGCTCCCCACATTTAATTCTGATTACAAGTGGGGGAAGGGAGCTTTTCTGTCCTCAGAATGCACAATTTCATGAGGTTTAATTGAGCCTCAAGCGTTAGCTACCTTGAATATCTAAGTAAGACCATTCATCCTTTTTTAATAAACAATATACTGTTGAAAGCAAGAGCTCACATCAGGTATCAAATTATTTCCTTTTTTCATGCTTGTAAAGCACCCAATCCAAATGAGAGTGCACAGCTGACATGTTAAAAACAATGGAAATTCAATGCTACTTATTCTAGGAGTAAATATTTTTAATATAATAATGATAAATAATATAGAGCGTATTTGTCCGTTTTTATAACCTACAAAAAGTAGGTCAAAAGGGTAACCTCAAAATAATAATTTATCATTATTTTTGGAGCATCTAGTTGTTTGTTTTCTTTTCTTTTCTTTTGTTTTTTAACATAATAGTGTTTTTTTTTAATAGCAGTATGAACAGATTTTCCACATAAAGATGAAGAGGGTTAAGTAAGGACACCTGATTTGTCTTCTTGCCCTGAAACATGTTCTTCTTCCTTCAACAAACTAGTTGCCTGTCTCTGGGTTCTGATAAATAGCATAGGATTCAAAGCTATTGGAAAATGAACATGAAAAATGAAATCTGTATTGGTGATAGCATCTGATTAGGGCTAAAATCCAGTCAGTTGGATTATGTCATGAAGTAGTAATGAAAACTAGTAGAAAATAATTTAAATAGTAAAATTTCTTTTCTTTTCTTAAAAGACATCTTGCCCTTAATTTAGCTCTGAGGACATAAGCCTGAGGAGATAAGCCTAAGGAGATAAACTAAATTAGTGCTAATTTTATTCTTATGCAGTTCTGACCATTCACTGAATATGCAAAGAAAGAGCCCTTAAAGACCACAATAAAGAGTAAATGAAGCAAAGAACAAATAAAACAAAGAGGATGCAAAGGACGTAGCAAAGAGGAGAAATATAACTCTGTGTCAAAACTGATATATTTTATTGTGTTTTTGTGACTTGTAAGTCCACAACTATAAAACAGTTCATCTTTTCCTTCTTGAAATTAAAAATAAAAATTCATAAAAAAAATACTGCTTATTATTCCCCCCCACTGTTTTTTTTTTTTTTTTTTTAATTTTTATGTATTTTTAAACTGATTTGCACAATACAGTACTTTTGTTTCAGGAACAGCAGACACTGTCAGAATACAGGGATACAGTATACTGGCCAGATAGTACTGAATTCTAGACTAAATACTAATTTTTAGAGTAAACTGCCATGAAACAGTAGATGGACTTTCAGAGGTTGTGGGCCAAAGAAGTAAGGGCTTGCATCTCAGGAGTGTTTTTCTGGAAGGGGGACAGATTTTCAATGACAAAAAGGTACGGCAAGGAAGGCTGTCTCTTCAGTTGCAAATATATTTGAAACTGTTAGTGTACTAAGTGCCTGAGAAATCATAGCTGTAGACTTCCAGGTTTCTCTTCCAGGATCATTAATATTACTGGTACCATAAGGCTTTGAAGGTACCATTTCATTTAAAAATTCCCATGTCCTTTTCTTTTGCCTGTCTCAAGTACTGCTAACACCACTTATTCAAGCAAAGTATTCAGGAAATCTGGTACTCATATTGAAAATAGTGCTACAGTGGAAGGAATTGTTCTAAAATAACATTATCCATATTTTAAATCAACAGCTATGAAACTATTTACTTTAATTAGCTTATACAGAAACTTTTAGATCTAAAAATCTTCCCTGGTGTCCTTAAAAGCTGAAGGCTCAAGTGGTTTAACTTCATTACAGTGTGTTCTGATATCTGACATGGTAACCTAAAATAATTAGCATTTGACTTCATGAGCATTTATGTGAAGAGATATGCACAGTTAATTATTATACTGCAGGATTCTATATGCAGTAGAAGACAAAGGGAATAGTAACCTTTACTTGGATTTTTAGAGCAAACTTGTTTTAACTGTATTTGTAGTGTGTTTTTGAGTAGTTATGTGATCTGCCTCACAAAGACAATGAGTGATAACTGAGGACACTCAATTTTTTTTCTTCTACTCAATCATTTCTGTTTGCCTGCAACAAGCGAGATGCCTTTTTAGGTTCTGATAAATAGCTTATAAACTGGCTGTAAATGACCCAGATGTTTCTGTAATTCCTTTGGTTTAGGGCTTCAGTCTCACAAAGGACATCTACATCATCAACAGCACCGCAGTGCCACAGGAAGTTATTTTCAGTATCAATTCTTGAATTTTTTTTTTTTTTTTTGTTATCATGTGCAAATTATCGCAACAGTTGCTAAACTTTGGGGCCACTACATGTGCCGAGTCTCAGGGTGCAGTATAATTTCTCCAGCTACTTTGATTTAAGGTTCCTTTGTCTGGCACATCTTGTCTTCTCTTGTGGAGTCTGTCCTCTTCTCTGACAGTGTAACCCCAGTGATCCTAATGCAATGTTGTAACTGTGACTGAAAGAAAACTAATACTTTAAACTGTAAGTTTTCTCTGCATTTAAATACCTCTCTTCTTATTTTCACTTATAGTTTCTCTAGATGCTTTACTGATAGATTCAGCTCCTGCTCTTTTTCCACCTTTTACCTCAAAGGCATTTCTGAAAATTAACTCTTGGTGAGTAAAGGATTCACAACCTTTATTGAGACTTACTTATGAAGGACATCAGTCAGAATATCTCCCAGGTGCCGAGTCTAGCAATAGAGGTGCTGTTCATATCTAATCCACAAAAAGAGTACGGAACCTTCTTTTTAGTTTCTCCCTTTACAGTTCTTTTCCTTCAAAGTTCTCATTTGGTAGTTGTCACCTGTGTCACTCATATTGATAACCTCTGCATTTAAATTTGATACTGTATAGCTGTACTTTACATCCCTCAGCTATTTCTATAAATGATTTTTATCCAAATTAATTTATCTGATAGCCACTATTCTTCTTCAGACCTTATAATGCACATAGTACAAAATAATTCTGATAACTTAACTGGATGTGAAGGGATAATCTTCTGGTTTTGGGATAGAAGAGAATTCATGGAAATTACTTGCTGCATTTGCAAACCTTCCTTGCTCTGTTGTATGGCAGAATCTGTCTACACCAGTAAGAGCAAAGGCACCCTTTAGACGCTGGCATGTGATCCATGCTGCTAAATTGTTGTGAATTCCTTGCAACAGTTTAGACCTGGGCCAAAAAATGCCCTCCCAGCCCTGGCCCAGATTGAAGGAGAGCCTGGGCCAGGAACCCTGCCTGGTGATCAGCTTGCACACAACTATCCTCCTGCCCTGGATGGCTCAGTTGTAAAGGTTGTAAGCCTTGTGCTAGTTTGCCTTGGGGCTATCGAAATATTTGTGGATCATTTTGGTTATTGGTTGGGATAGAGGCAAGAAGTCCAACTGGATAATTCATAACATTCTCAGCTATTACTAAAATATGAGAAACTGAAATTAATTCTGCATTGTTTGCAGCATTCTCTGGGGATTGTCAGCACAATGCTCAGGTTTGTAATGTGTTAACTCAGAATTGCTTTCTTGGTGCCATGCCTACAGTAAATTGAAAGGCAGTTGGAAGACAGTTTTCATAGAATTTCCTTACGCTCATACTCATTTTAGTCTTCCTCCTGGTTCAGATTGTTATTGCTAGGTTATATTCAAGTAAATGAGCTCAGAACAAGCAATATCATAGAACAGGTTACTCAGAGGCAATTTAATTTCTTCGATTACAAAACCTGGCAAGGGAAGCTCTTCCCTTTTTGCTTTTGTGCTGTGAACATGCATATTGTTCTGTGCAGGCAGAAAATGAAGGATCCTCTAACTGTTTACAGGATTAATCCAAAAGTGCATGAGCAGGGGCTTGTGATCTTGCTTCTTATCCTAAGTGTTTTAAATGTTTACAAAGTATTGGATGAATATTTCCCGGTAAGTGAATATGGCCTACTCGCATCATGAATTTATTCTGTTGGCTTTGATGTTAAACACTTTGAACAAAGTAAATGTCAACTCTGTCAGGACAAAATAACTTAGTATTTTAACTGTGTCCTCACATGAATGTGTTGTGAAGTTTATGAAGCTCAGAACAGCAGGTTTTCAGGCAAACATAAAAGAAAATAAGAAGTCCTTTACAACTCAGAAGCATAAAATCAATTTAAATACAAGGTTTTCAACTTCTTCCTCACCAATTAATCTCAAATTGCTGTCACTGTTTTGTAACAGTGATGTTTCACTGTGCCAGAGAACGCTCTTTCCTAGTTGTCTTCTTTTTCCTGGCATTTGTTTTCTGTTTTTCTGTTTTGGTTTTGTTTTAGTTTGGTTTGGTTTGTTTTTGTTTTTTTTTTTTTTCCTGAAAAATCAACCCTTTTGAGCATAAAGTGATCAAGCTCACTTCAACAAAAAAAGTGGAAATCACTGGCGTTCTTTGTTAAAAAAACTTCTTCATTACTGAGCTATCGAGGAATGACAATTAAAAATTTAAGCTGAAGGTGATGCTATGCTGAAAAATTACTCCATAAAAATATCATAGTGAGGTTTTGTATTACCAAGTCTGAAAGAGTTCTTATTTAAAGATGAATAAAATAAAGATTTGTGGATAAAATGTAATTTTTTTTTTTTTAATTGATGGGCAAGGAAAATCAACCTGGCCTCTAAAAACCATCGAAGAGCTGAAGTTCTTATGTTCTTGCGCATCATTGAGGATAACGGTATTATAGAAGGAAAACTGAGCTTGCAGTGTGAACATAACTGGATTGATACTGATGAAACTGCAATTTGGCCTGAAAAGTCTCTGTTACCGGCTGTGACTCATAGGAAAAAAGACAATGCATGCTGGCTGCCAGAGTGGTTCTACTGGGCTGTCAGAAACAATTCTATTTACTCGGGAACTATGCAAAATAAGGTGGAGATTATGAATAAATAATAAAAAAGCTTCACTGATGTTATTACACTTTGGTTTTCGGGACAGTTGTTTTTCAGGAACTGTTTTTAGACTCTGAAAGTTCTATATTGGTTTTATGTTAAAATATGGAATGTGCAGTGTGCTCTCTTAAATGAAGACAAATGCTTTTGGCAGGTTTCAAGAGATACAATAATGAGACAACTGCATTAACAATGAAGCAAAGGCTGTTTGGCTATAACATACAACAATGTGCTTTATGTTTATTTCAACTTATTACATAAAGATATTCAGATTTTTAGAACTCCCTTTGGGTTATTGCAAGTAGAAATGTTTGGTTGCATTAGCATACCTGTTTGCAGAAGAATGAAGGATACAAGAGCCAACAGTCAATTAGAGTGATGAGCAACCATGCGAGAGTGTTCCAAAGGTCCTGAGTCTTCCTAACTTTAATTTATTTAAAAGTTCACTGTGGGGGCTGTGTGAGAAGTTAGGGACACTGAGCCAGGACTGATAATGAAGGGGTGGCTAAGCTAAAGCACAAGGGTTACACATGAGTCAGCAATGACTGCAGCTAAAGAAAAGAGTAGTTCAGAGCACAGTTGAGAGGGAGTTCCTTATGGAGTTCTGAGAAAAAGAGGAGGAGGTGTCCAGGCACTGACAAAGGCAAGGAATTAAAGGAGCTTCCTTGAAGAGACGACATAACTTAAGAGGGTAACAGAATGGATACTGATATGTTCAAGACTGTCGGGCCTGATATATAAGACTTCAAACTCCTATAGGACGATCCAAGTGCAGCCAGTGCAAACTGATGTCCCGATGGAAAAATTACCAGGAAAAGCCCTCACTGGGTAGACAGAAAATAATGCCTTGTGTTGCCCCTCAATGCTACATGGGCAAAAATTTGTTGTCCAATAATTTTTTCTTTTAGGAAAATGTGATTATCACTTGATTATCTCTACTCTTAAATCAGATTCTCCATTTGTTCTATTTTAAATTTTGATCTCATTTACTAACAATAAAATTGATGTAATTTTAGGGAGTTTCCAAAGCAACCAAAATGATGACTAGAATGAGAAGTTCATCAACAAAGCCTACACTTGCCTTTCACTTAGTCTGACTGTGATGATTATAATCCTGCCATATGAAAACACTCCATCTTCTTGTCTGGGATATTGGTGTCAGTAAATATTCCTTCTCTGCATAACCGTAAGAGTTCCATGTCTTTACACAGTTGACAGAAACCACTGAAGCAATAGCTTTGCAATGCTATTACAACATTACCATATGTCACTTACCCTTGTTCTTTTTATGTTTATTTTTTAATTGCAGTTGTATATATAGGTCTTAAAAGTCTTTATATAAGAATTATAATAACAGAAAAAGGATGATTTTACCCCTAAGAGCACCCTCAGTTTCAAGTATGCCCAGTTTTCCTCAAAGGACAGTGTCTTTTAGGACTAGCAGTATGGAGATAGTAAGAAATGGTCCCTTTTCAAAGAAGTAATTTAAGTCCAAATTAGAAACAATCCAGGAACGGGAGATAATAGCTACATTGCTGTGGTCATCCAAAGTCTTCTCATACTGCATAACTTCAGTTTATTTTTAAAAAATAACTGACAAGGTAAATTTTTTGAAGATACATTATGGCTACATCTATTGTACTTGCAAACAAAATGAGTTAGAAAGCATTCACCCATCATGCAGCCAGCTGGAATAATACAGAATATGTCTATATTAGTAAATGATTTTGTACTCCAAAATTAGGTGGCCACATCCAAACAGCTTGCCAATTACAACTCTCCTGAACTCAAGGCATTGACTGGGATAATGCTAGTTAGTGTGGGACAAAATTGTGCCGGGAGACATGCTAATCCTTCAAGACTATGGATGACTTCATGCCAGTGCTTGGGGTCATGCCGACCTATGGAGGCATTGAGAACATTTTGGCTTCGTTCTCTTATCCAGTAAAACATGTGGTGGGTTTGAGCAAATGTGGTGGGCTAACCTCAGCCAGCAGCTAAGCACCCACCTAATTGCTTGCTCGCTCCCTCCAGCAAGTTGGGGGAAAGAATCGGAAGAGCAAAAGTGAGAAAAACTTGTGGGTCAAGATAAAGACAGTTTAATAAGTGAAGGAAAAAAAGCCCTGCACAAAGTGATGCAAAGGCAATCACTCACCACCTCCCACCAGCAGACTGTTGCCCAGCCAGTCTCCAGGCAACAGCTACCTTGGAAAGACTACCCCCAGTTGTATTGCTGAGCATGTTTTCATATGATATGGAATATCTCTTCGGTCAGTTGGGGTCAACTGTCCCGGCTGTGTTTCCTCCTAACTTCTTGCTCAGTCCGAGCTGCTGTCAGGGCAGCTGAGAAATGGAGAAGGCCTTGACGCTGTGTAAGCACTGCTCAGCAATATCTAAAACATCAGCGTTAGCAACACTGTTTTAGTCACAAATCCAAAACAGCATCATACAGGCTCCTGAGAAGAAAACAAATGCCATCCCAGCCAGACCCAATACAGGAACCTAACCCTGAGCCCAAGCGGACTCTGTGTGTGTGCATGGTGTGTGCGTGCCTGCGCGTGTGCCTATGAAGAGAGGAGAACAGAGGCTTTTGAATCAAGCAGTGTTCGTATAACATATAGACATACGCACACAGACAAGCACTTTTTAACAAATTGATGTAAATGTATCTGAAAGTTGCTAATGGGATACATATGTGTACACATGGGCTACCAGTTTTTACTGTTTCATTCAATTGACAACATGAATATTTTTTCTCTGAAATATGTACTCTTTCCCTGTAGTATTAGAATTGAAGCACACATTGTCACATTAGAAAAGCAAGTGGAGATAGAGTGAGCCTTGGATGCTTATGCATTGCAAAGCAAAATTTTCATCAGATATAGAAGACAGAGGAGATTGCTTCACATCTCTAAATCAGATCCAGTCAACTTGTGTACCCAAGAGTGAACATGGAGTGAGGGGTGAAGAACAGAGTCTCCAATATGGGCAACTGACAGTGCCCTAGTTCACGTAGAACACAGTCAATGCAAACTTATTATACAAAAGCATCATGAATCATATTAATTCCTCTTATGGTCATGATATTATTTTGTAATGCCTTTAAGGCATTAGCCATAGGTTGTTTCAGAGTGCAACTATCTCTTTCTTCACTTCATGTAGGGATCCATTTAATGGCGATGAAGCTGCCTCACCTGCAGGATGAAATTTGAGCTGGAGGAAAGAAATTCCTGATAGAGGACTCTATTTTATGGAAAACATAGCTAATGAAATTAGGCTATAAATTTAGAGTCCCTCTAAATACAAGAAATGGAAAATATTGTGTAATTATGGGTTCAATAGATGTTAATGAAATCTCAGCAATTTTCATATGGAAGAAAGATTGTACAGCAATGGATGCATTTGCACACTGAAGAATTCAGAGGACACAGTTCCTCAGTATACTTTGTATCTCTGTCTGACCACCAGTTCTGGTCATTGCATACCATGGCTACTGGCATGATGGGTAATCGGCTAATTTATGGAAGCTGTAAGAAAAAAACAACAGTATCCATAATCACAGAAAAGAAGAGGTTGTGACCATAGATGTATATGGAAAATTGACTGAGAATGGGAAGGAGAACAATAGGTAAAAAAGTCAACTTCTCCACTCAGTTAATATTTTGACATTAGCTTCCATTCATTGCTCGCACAAGAAAGCAAAATGTCACGATTTTTTTTTTCATAAAAGGTGAAACCACTTATGCTGCTTATACCTTTGCATTGTCTTCCAGCAAGGAAGAAATTCTGTGAGGTATCACATTCATTCAGTTCTCTTTATCTGCTATGTTAAACCAGCAGGATATAAGGTCTGTGGTAATGACAAAATAATATTTATGACAAAGCAGTGTGGAATGTTTCACAATGATTTCTTTAGCTTGATAATAAAAAATTGTAAAGTTGTGATTATTAAAGAGGAAACACTATAGCAACCTGTGTGTTTTAGAGGAGCAAAGAACGAAATGGGTTTGTAGAGGGATGAGATGCAGCAGGAGTAATAATAGCTAGTAATAGTGCAGCAACTAGCAATAGCTCCTGTATCACATTACTTCAACCTAGTTTTTTCAATGAAGAATACCAGTCTTTCTGTTGGGCCTCGATTGCCTTTATTCCACTTCCCTCTGTTTCTTCCCATGGAGCCACAGAAAAGGGTTAGCTGAATTAGACCATACTTGGGTTGTAAAGTGAGATGAATTTGCTCCTGTCAAGACAATCTGGAGGAGGAGCTGGGACATTACTACTGTTTGGATTGCACAAATTCCTCACCGATACCAGCGAGTACAAGGTCCTTCCTCCTATATGCTCTAACTGTATTCTTCCTATGTGAGTCACTATAAGGAGTCCTGTTAGGACCCCAAAACTCTCTGCAAAGCCTCATATCTCCTGGCTTCACCTTTGCTTAACACCTAGGGAATCTAAGAACATGAACTTCCTGATGGAGAAAAAAAGGGTTTCCAAATGAAGAAGGAAAAATGTGTGGAGGGACACTGGAGAGAGCACAGTGCACAGAGTGAACTGGTGAACTGGAGCCTTGCAACATGACAGCTTTCTCCAGGTGGGCTTTAGCTATGCTCTTAGATAATGCTGGCCAAGGAATTTGAAGACCTTCCCATTAAAGATGCCCACAGCAGTAAAAGAGTTACAGTGTTTCAAAGTTTGCTGTTCCAGGGAGAAGAAGGGAGCAGAAAGCCTACACATTTGAAGAAGGTCCTATCAATTTCTGAGCTGTGGACATATAAGCAGCAACAAGAGGAAGCAGGCAGTATACAAAGCCTCCGTTATGAACAAAATGTACTTTATTCTTATATCTGTGTATTTTCCATATCAAAGAAGATGCTCTGAGATTCCCATTGTATTTGGGCTATTTATGATTCTGCTCCACTCAGAACAGTGGGCTCGTGCACATGCACAGGAAAGATATTAATGCTTCATAAGAAGGTGATTTGTATTCCCTAATCAAGTGTGTGAGATCACTGTATGAATGAACATATATTTTACCAGAGAGAGGATAGAATTAAATAAAACTACATCTTTATTGCTTGGGGTCTAGTGTTTTGAATTTGATCTGCTCTGTGCCTGACTCAGACTCCAGTCTCCTCGAGAGAGGAGCCCCTGGTGCTCTCCCTCAGTGTTGGTGCGGAGCTGAGCGCTCCAGGAGACCTGATAAACATGATTGCTAATAACGTAATCACTCAGGGCCATGCCTTGAGAGAAGATTAATTCTAGTAGTGTCTTTACCCCAGGAGATTTGGGCATAAGTACAGAGCTGAAAGCCAGGTAGGAAAAGAGCAAATGCATTTCTTGAAGGCTTGTTCTATATACAAGTCAAAGGGCAAACAGAACTGCTCAGTTTACAAAACTGCTAATTTATTTTCCCCCCACATATCAGAAGGACTGATTTTGCAGTGCTACTTACCCAAATCTATCATTGCTTAATAAATTACTCATGTGTTTCTGACTGTCTCTTGTCATTGATTTTAGCTCTAGTTAGCTTTAAGTGTGCTGCGATTTCCTGGTTCTTTCCTTCATTAATATTACCTTCTCAATCCACGCTAGGCACACAGTTTCTAAAGATAAATTGTTTTCAACCCTTGAAGGTGGTAATGCTGTGACGGCTTTATGGTGAGTACTTGCTATTAATTACTTCAGAACTACTGTTGAGTCAACTTCAGCCGGGTGAGGCAGATATTTTGTGGCTTTTTTTCCCCCCCTCTCTCCCTCTCCTCTAAATAACTTTCCTATTTTTAGCCATTAAAAATACTTTTAAAGAATATTTTTGCCTATTTTATTCTACATTTAGTTGGCCAATTGTAAGACAGCTTTCTGTCTGTATGTGGCATAAAAGCATTAGTTGATATTACCAATGGAATTTTTTTAAAAAGAACTTTTCTGGTCAGAACACTCATTCTAATTACTCAATTGATCTCAATAAACTATCGCCATATACATTTCAAACCCTCCTCTTACAGTTTCTTATTCTAAATCACAAACCATCTAATATTAAATATTCAATTAAAGAAATTGCAGAGTTTATAATATTTGTAAGAAAATTGCTGGTGCTTAAAAATATAAGCACATTCTGATGAAGCTGAAATGATGACACTTTGGCTTGTATCACAGCACTCCAGTTTTTGCATGAAACACAACAGCCAACAGGATGCAGCAGATCATCTGCAATTTTGTCTGAGCGTTGGATACACATGAATCAGTCTCATCTGTGACGCTTTTTAAAATTCACTTCCAGTTATTGTGAGGGACTGTAAAAACAAACAACTCTGCTCAGGATACAAATAATGTGATTTGCGTTCATATAAAATTTTAAGTGTTAAGCTAGGATGCTCAACATATTACTTTATTTTTATGTCATTGATTGATACATCACAATATTGAAATGTGGAACTCACTGCTTTAGGATTTGAAGGTAGCCAAAGAGATAAACGAGTTTAAAATGGATTAGAGAATATGCTGACTGCTGGATGCTTTGGATGCAGTCCTGGCTCAGAAAATCTTTAAATTGCTAGCTGCAAAAAGTCAGGAAGGCATATCAGAGATAGGATCATTCATTCCCTCTTCCCATACTCTTCTGGTTAATGCACAGTGAATAAGACAGATCACTGAGCTGATCTGATACTGCTGTTCTTATGTTCTAAAGCTGGCAGGTAGCAAAATTATATCAGATAATTTTAAAAATCAGGTCAAATCATGAGGGATAAGAATTCTGCCTGCATGAAGAAAATCCCTTTCAACTACATAGTTGTGGAGAAGAACAGGCACTCCTCTACTGGTCTATTTACACAAAGGTCCTAGGTCCTCAGTAAAATTCTTCTCTGCAGGTAGCTCAAACCAGCACCAGCTGCTTTCACTCCTATGTTGCCCAGGAATATCATCCCCACTTCACCATAGCCACGACTCTTCAGTCTTATCTTTTTTTCTTCCAATAAAGAACAAAAGTTTCAGACCCACTATTCTTACATGAAATACTTTGATTTATTATAACTGAACAGGATTTTATAAAAACAGATTTCCTCTGCTTTCATACAGGTTTCTTTTTCTCTGTGAATTTAATGGCCTTTTGAGGCATTCAGTTTCGCAGTTCTCAGGGTATAGTCCTATTTCCTGCTTGTTTGTGGGCATTTTTTATACGGCAACAGAAGTGAGAGGCAGGGATATAATGAACCAGAAACGCCCTATTGTAAACCTTCCAAATAAGGAGAGCTTAGGTATAAAGTGTAGTATCAGAAAACACTTGTTAAGGTACTAAAAATTTGTAAATCTGCTTCTACATCAGTGAAACTGTTAGCTAGCTGGCTGACCTTGGATAATTTTTTTTCTTCTCCTGCCTGTACTTGCCTACCTCCAACTATAAAACAGTAATGATGACACACACACCACTCATAAAAAACTCAGTGTCAAAGAGGAAAAAATATATTTCTATGCATATTTGGAGTAATTGGATTTCAAGTTGAATCTCTCTTTTTTTCTTAGTGACTGTTTCTCAAAGAAAAGGAAAGAAGTTCAGTGGAATATCTTTGAAATATCTGTTAAAGGGAAAGGTCAAATATAATGCAAACAACCACCTACTCTTCCAAACTCAACAGGTGTTTTTATGTGGACATTATGTTTTATCTTTCTTTCAGTATCTGTCACACAACAGAATAATGCAAGAAGGGGGAGGGAGAGACAGAGATTTTTTTTTTTAAAAATCTAAATAGGCTAAAAAAATGTTGCCATAGAGACTGATTCAGACATTATAAAAATAGTGCTATGTATTGTTGATATCGTTATTTTGCTTTCTGGTATTCTACCTGACTGCAGCCGACAACGTCAGCAAGATGCTCAAAGTCATCAAAAGCAAAGTAGCAAGTCCATGGAGGATCTCCCAGGTTATTTTGGATCTGTGGCTATCTGCAAATTTGTGTTAAATTACTTGATTTAAAATTCAGTAAGATAGCTCCTGGAAGCCAGGCCAAGAAATTTGTCTCTTCACAGCTGTTTTGTTGTGTAGCAGTTTCCTGACAATTATATAAATTCTCATCTTTTAAAATGAAAAAGAAAACCAGTAAAATCACTCTTCTGTCCCTTCATAATCACTGGAGTCTTTTTTAGGGGCGAAGTTGCTGTGCTCGTTTTAAACTTGTTTTGTGTGTGTGCCTATGGGGTTTTTTTTTGTTTTATTTTGGTTTTTTGTGAGTTGAAAAAATAAGTGTCATTCTTGAAATTGCTGGCTGGAGATACATATATTTTATAGTCTTATTACACATTTAAAGCCAGTAAAAGCTAGACGTAGGTTTTTGGGGTTTTGGTTTTTTTTTAGCAATGGGAGTTTAAAAAATTGATGAACAGGACATTAATTTATGATTAACTTTCTGTTAATGGAATTATTGAGTTTTCCACTCAATTTTGATACAAGAATCATTGCCCAGTCTTTCTTGTATATGCTAGACAAATTTCTTAGAAATCTACTTTGAAAAATGCATTTCTTGTATTTCTTTTTATTTCATTTGTAAAAGGAAAAGGTTTTGGGAAAGGAATGCTTCGGTCACTGAAATAAACATCTTCGGAAAGAAAAATCTGATACAAATAAAAAGGAGTAGAGATACATATGTCTGTAATAAAAAAGCAGAACTGAGAATACTCGCTGCACTGCTTCCCACTCTTCTTCTGGCTTAACCTCACCAAACGGGACCATGTGAGCTTTGCACTTGTTTAGTTTATCCTAGCCATTGGGCTGGTTCACCTTTTTCTAATCCTATTTTTCTAGTCCCCGGTTTGAAATTGATATGACACACATACTTGGACAACACTTATTCCAGAGATGAGGGATTTGAGACATTTATTTTGTTGCGTTAGCAAAGCAGCTAGAATTAATGGAATTATATCTGCCAAAATGTGGTGATAGATTTTAATAAAATAATCTTCCTAGCGCAACTGGAACTGAATGGGTCAGATCTTTGCTCTCTGTCTGCCTTTTTGTATTGGCAAGGGAGTCGTCTGCCATAGGAAATTCTAAAGCCATATTACTGACAGACATTTCATCCCCTTTCCCCGTAGTGTTGGAGTTTGGCCACTGGGTCTGCAAAGCTCCTAAGGCCCCGCAGTGGGGCCTGGGTTAGAGCTTCCTGCTACTTACAGATGGGTTTGAGGGCAAAACTCACCCTGATCAGCAGTTTTTGCCTGTTTTGTCTGGGCAACAGATTTGTTTTGACTAATATTTCTGGTGTTGGGAAATGTCAGTTTGACCACCAGAAATGAGCTGTGTCTTTATATCCACAGCTGCAGCGGTGGGTTGGGCAGTAGTCTGTGCAGTTGTCCAGAGGAGAGGACTCCAAATTGCAGAAGGGTGAGGACAATAAGCAGAAAGGATGTCCTCATTTGAGAATTTTTCAGCTGAAGTTCAAATATTAGGTATCTTTGTTTATGTGATCACCCAACGCGACACAAGGAGTGGAAAGAAGCACGTTGAAGAAGAAGAAAAAGAAACCTTGCAATACTGATGTGGGTGTGCATTAACAGGGAAAGAGGAAAATTCTGAAGGAAACTCAGCTCCAGTTCTCTGCAGTAATGATGACAAGATTACAGATTGCTGTGTGATAAAGGCCATTGTGAGGGCCTTGCTCTGCCTAGCGACTTCAGCAGCATCAGTGGCTTGTAGTGTATTTGGCAATATCAGGCAAGTGTTCTGATGTACGCCACAGGTGACATTGCTGAAGACCCTATGTGTCCCTTCACAGAGTGACAATGGAATAAAAGATACAACAAAATACAAAGGACTTCCATTAATGGGCCAGGCAGAGAGAATGTTAGATGCGATAAGGCCAAACTTATTGGAAGGTTCCAGGAGCAAGAGGGAAAAAAAAAAGAAAGAAGCTTTTAGCTGCTGCAGTTCAGTCTTGCTGAACCCTGCAAATACAGAATGTTAAAAGAAGATACTAATAAAAGACAAGATAGCTGATAGCATCAGATATACTAGTTTGCCAGCAAAGCTTTATTTAGACCAACATCTAACACTAGGAAAAGTGAGGTCTCATGAAGCCTTAAAAAATAGCAACATGGTTTACATGTTAGCAGCGTAAGAGGATTTTATCAGGCAATATTGAGGAAAAGAGAAAGTCACAACTGCGAAGGAATTAATCGAAGCCTGTCAGGGAAGTTGTGCATTTGTAAGGACACACAGACAAGAACAAGTGCGGCTCGTAGCTCACGGGGCATTAATTTGAATGCTGTTGGCCAAAACGTTATCACAGTCAGATGTCAGTGTATGTTCCTGGCCAATCCACCTAGCGAAAGAACTTGTTTCCTTGTACACCTGCATCAAAGTCCCTGTCAGGAAGATGCGCATCTAATGGATGTTGCTTGTGGATCTTCACCATCTGATCACCTCCAAAACAGTCATTCAAACTGTCAAATTGCCATTGTCTTTCCATTCTTAAAAAGAAGTAGTTGTAGCTTAGAGACAGTTTCATCACAAGTTCTAAATATCTGAATATATGACCAGGATGTGTACATTTACAGCAGAGATGATAATAAATATGGTAGATGAATAAATGCAGTTTTGAAGTTGAACAAGCTGACATCTCCATGAATGATAATTATGGATTGGGAAATTCATAAGCCTGACATGAGTAAACAGGAAATTCATCCACTTTTAGACAAACATCCAGGGTGTTTCTAATTTAAGACCATACCTGTCTATGACAAATAAATGGAGAAATTTTTACAGACTATTTTTAATTCTTACATTCATAGAGTCACATTCACGACTCTAAAAAGACACAGGAAAATACAAAATAAAAGAACCGTTCTAAGACTCTTTATGGATTTTTACAGAGTTATTCTAAAACAACAGCAATGATGGGCATGGCTTCTTGTGGTCAGCATGCCACAGACAAACACCAAACGGTTGGAAGAAGACCAAGCAACAATTACGGCCATATGAAAAGCCTTTACAGAAACTGACTGATAATGTCAAGGGGAAAAGGAGCCATTAGCAGTCGATTTTTTCCTCTTGTATTTTAACATTGAAAATGCCATAAACACCTGGTGGAATTCTTGGGTTCAAAATTCTTGCATGAAATTCTGTATTAGACTTCAAGATTTTGACTATTTTTTTTTCATCACTGAATGCAAAGGCAAAAGCACTCATGGCAGCAGCTGGTACCCGCTGCTTAAATTAAGCATCTACCAAGAAAAGAATTAAAGGATTTAAAGAAAGATTTTCAGGTCTACATTGACCTTGTCCTGGCAACAATCCCAGCATCTGACAGTTAATTTCAACAAATTAGAGATGAATAACTAATGGACTAGACTTGCCAGAAACCTGTCCAGCTCTGCCAGAGGGGGTGGTACCAGTGAAATCAGCATCTAACAAACCTACTATTGTATTGGAAGGACTGGATTGACTTACACATAACTGATGGCCAAATTTTGAATAGACAGCAGTGTCTAATTCATATTGTACTTCAGGCAGAGATCTCTTCCAAAATTTCAGTGACATCAGGATACAAGCAAAGTCAGTGCACCAAGAACAATAACCTGCGTGGTAGCTTGCTTTGATAAAGTGAGTTCAGACACTAGGAGAACAAGGTGATGACAAACGTAAGCAAATAAAAAATACACCTAGAAAAAAAATTATATATATTCTAGAAAACTCTTTGATAAGTGTTTTGTAGTGGTTTTAGTGTTGTCATTTTAGACTTTGGTTTTGAGTTTGTTGGTTGGGGTTTTTTGTTGTTGGTGGTTTTGGTCATTTTGTTTGTGTTTTTGGTTTTTTTTTTTTTTTCCCAAAGAGCACATGAAAGTTCCTGTAGCAGTGACTTTGATAGGTATATCAAGTTGATTACAGTTTCAAGACCTCATCACACCATATTATACAAAAACCAAGTCAATATTTGCAAAATGCAGGCTATGACTATACTAGCAAACTAAGCGGGGCCAGAACTGTTAGCATGACCCCTGCCATGGTCTCTGCCAAGCAATACCCCCCCTCCGCAATACCCATCATGCGCCATGGGACAGCACAGGCCAACAGGTAGTATGGATGCAGCCTGCCCCTTCTGGAAGGCAAGAGTTTGTATGGATAAGCTGTGCAGCACCAATTGTCCTCAGGGCCAGAGAACATTTCCTGGCCTGTTGAATTCATTATGGATGTATAGACAAAGCCATGGGGTTTCTGAAATCCTTGTAACAAAACACGGACCTCATTTTCATTCTCTGAAAATGTTCTGATTAATGCTTCTCCTACTGTCTCAAAGCTTAATTTAGAAGTAAAAGTTTCTATGATTTCTCTTTACTTAAACATGCCTGGGTACCTATTATATGAAATATTATTGGTTGCCCCTCTTCCCCCCGCCCCATTTGTAAAGTGGGAAAACTAATACTTCCCTCCAGAAGCACTGCCAGGACAAATACAGTGGTGGATGTGAAACTCCCAGCTGCTGATTTATGAGAACCACACATACCTCTGATTAAGTCTGAGGATTAAGTGGAATTTTAAGACAAAGACCAAACTAAATACATTTCTTAATTACTACTAATATCTGCATGGAAAATGTTATAAAAAAAGACATCTTGCTTTGTCCTCTTCCACAGACAAGCTGTCATAAAATAATTTATCTATATATTACATTTACCTAATTTGATAAATAGTTTTTATAGTAAAAGACTCAAATTCTTTTTCAGTTTTAGAGAGACAGCAATACTAACATTTCTACTTCTCCCCTTACCTTGACTTTGCATTACCTGTGTGTGTTTCAACCAAAGCTGGAATTTTTTCATATTTTCTGCTACTCGAACCTCTTCGGCTCTTGCATGCCTTAGTACTTATCCACTCACTTGATGAATAAGCACTAAATGTCTTTGTATATTTTTTTTTTCTACACCTGCTTAATATGAGTGCAAAGTGGGAGTAAGTACTATTGTTCCAGATTTGTGGCACTTAGACCCTCTTTGCACAGGTGGCATGGAGTTTTTGGCAGTAAAGAGTCAAGCCTTTTATTTAAGGCTTCCAAATAACTCTATGTCAAATTATTCACAATGTAGTACTTTCAACTAAAATTTTTTGGATGTCCACAATGTACTTGGCAGATCCCCATAGTTTAGCAAGACTTTTTTTCACCCCTGCACAGTTGTGTGAGATTACTACAGAATTAAATGGGAGTTGGGAGTATACCAAATCTCACAGTCTGAATTCGTGCAGTTTATTACTCTTCATAACTGCTGATACTATACAAAATGTATTAAGGTACTAGTACAGAAGCAATTAAGGTGGGATACTATGCAAAAGTGCTTTGACCTTTCCTATTAAAATATCAGGGATCAATTATTCTTTTTATTCACTGCAGACAGAACAAAAAAAGCTTATATTAAAGCAGGAAAAAAATAGGTCATCTAACAGGAAAAAGCTTTTGGTAATATAACACATTCCATGGGAAATTACAGAAGCATCAATATTCAAAAATAGACACTGTTTCTACAGGTGATGATTCAGGACTAATAAAGTAATTTCAGGTGCAATGTGATGGATAAGATGATGCCAAACAAAAAATTGAAGAATTATTATTAAAGCCATTATGTAAGCACTTCCATGTAAAACCGTCTTAAATTCTGCAGTATTCTCCTTGTTTGAAAGCTGTTTTCTGTATTTGAAATGGATGACCGGTATCAGTAACAGCTGACAAAAAAGCAAGAAAGCAAGCAAGTCAAAGCAAAGATGAGAAGACCAAGACTGAATCTGTAGGCTGAACTTTTCACTGATATTGCGCTGCACCTCTAGGTGTCTAAGCACCTTTAATAATTTGGTGATGACTTCGGAAAATTTTATGTGCCTTCCTGAATTACAAGCATAAATCTGCTTCTCTTTGGAGGGTGTGTGTATGCCTGTGGCTGTGGGTGTTACTTTTGGGTTTGCTACAAACTTGTTTCTCCATACTGGTGGATGGACCAAAGTGGTGTCCGTTAGCTCTGTTACACAAGAAAAACAGGAACATCGTTTCTTTCTCTTCTACATTAGTTAGTTTTGCTTGAACTCAGTTGCTGGTCTAGCAACTTCACATTTCAAATTACATTATACTCTGTTAATGTATGTTTAATGTACAGTAATTGAAAATATTTATTACAAATAAGGTGCAAGAGCTTACTCACTAAAAGGTATACACTAATCAAAGTCACTTGGCTGTTATTGTTATTATTATTGGTTATTTTACGCAAATACTGTTCTACTGCTACTTCAGCTGACATTTCTATCATTTATGTCTAGAATTTTATGTTCTCTGTTCTCCACTGCATATAGAAAAATATAGGCTTGCTTTGAAGACAATAAAAATTGATGTCTGGCTTTGGGCACTTTTCATACCTGTATGTTCTCAGGGGTTTAATGATGGTTTAAAGCACTAATGTAATTCTATGTGCTTTTTACATCAACATTAACTTTTTAATTGAATTTTATGCTTTTTTCTATTTTTTTAATTACCTTTCCTTTAATCTTCCTAGGTTTTACTTAACTTTTACTGTTGTATTCTTTCCTTTATTTCTGTTACAGCTACCAATCTCCTCTGAATAGATTCTTCAGTATTGCCACTCTCCTTTTTTCCTGTATTATCCTTTTAGCCTCATTTGTCCCAGGCATAGTCCTCTATCATAGAAAACTAACCTTAGCATGCATCAAGGAACTCAGATCCTTAACCAGTGAGGGAGATGATAGCAAAGAAAGGGTGTACTTGGATATGTATATCTAAAGCTTCATTCTGGGAAGATGGATTTACGATTTATGTCCTATACAAAGAACTCATCTTTTACCATGCAGGAGATATGACCATAAGCAATCCAGTCCTGTAATCATTAAAGAAGGGCAATGCCTCGCCACTCTAATACTCTGTCCAAAAAGCCTAAGGCTTGCATATTCTGCTGCTAGCTGTTACTTGTCCTATGTGTGTTATTGTATTTGTTCCAGAAACCAGGTTTCATGAATGATGGATGACACATCACTGCATGGGGTGCCAAGTCAGCTACTGGGTGCTTTGGGACTCTATTTTAATGGTATACCCATTTTACTTTACATCCTCTTCCTCACTTTCACTGGAAACTCCTGAGTCTCATTCCCCCTATGTCAGTGAATACCACTGTCATCATGCCTTGTTAGACTCCTTTCAATTACGATGATTACCTTGCTACTTATGGTGAAATTTAGGCTGCTTCTATTCATCAGGTTTTGGTTGTTTCCTAAGTATTGGCTTGCGTTGTGGCTTAAATGTGTGATGTGCTGACATTGATCAAAAATAGGAAGAAAGCATAATGGTGACATGACCTTGCCTCAAAGTTAGAAAACTTGCATAAAATATTAGAAAACTGTACAGAAATAAGTGGACTTTTGTCTAATCAATTAATTATACTGTTCTGAGGTTAAGCTGCTCCTCACTCTATTTGTGCAGGTTAGTTGACAAATCTACACAAATGCAAGAAACGGATATTTTTTTTTTCTTCCAAAGAACTCCTTGTAGGACTCTTTAGTTATATAGAATTATAAGAAACGCATACAGAGCTTTTTTGTCTTAAGGCAATACATTTATATCTTATTTCTTTAAAAAGGTCACAAAAACCTTAAGTTTCTTTATTGATCAGAATAGTCTTTTATATACAACAAAGAGTTTACACAACAGTTTGTAATGAGCTCTTCAGGAAATGATGTAACTCATATGGTGTATGACAAACGTGCAAATGAGAAATGAAAAAACTGAATACATCATATCATGTTCTTTACATAGCAACTTATCCAAGCAAATGTAGATAGACAGCAGACTCTCCTTTTGCTTTGTATAAAGAGAGGGGAGCAAATAGGGTTCAGAGGGACTTGTACAAAAAAGATACATACTATTTCACACTGACGACATCTGTTAAATTTTGGCTTTGGTGTTCTAAGGCCTTTCAGTTGCTCCCACCATATAAATGAAGGGTTATGAGGCTTAGTTTTCCCTCACCAAATGAAACCAGAACTAGGAAGGCCAGCCTGGCAAACCTTTTAATGTCATAATTTCCAAAAGACCATATTTTAAGTATTGAGTCTACCAGTTTTAACTTAAATATTACTTATATGAGTGATGTGATTTTTTATAATGATGGAGATACAAGGGGTATTACTTGTACAGCATATGTGGGCAAGCAGAGAGAAAACTGAAAGTCTGAATCCTGAATTGTAAAAGCTTGTACAATGTTGTCGAGATAAGGACAAAGAGTGCTATAAGCAGTGATTTGCAGGTATGAGAGAGAACTCAATATTCTCCGTATTGGCAGATGCTTCTGTCTGAGTGTCTGTCATTAGTCTGTAAGCATGTAAAGATCAACTGTCATCCTCTACTTCAGAAAGGATGACTTCTGTATATGAAAGAAACACAGCCAAGCTGATAGTTAGCTCTCATCACTAAGTTATAAAATGTATAAATAAGATAATTTTGATTTTAGAAAAAAGCTGTTAGTGCTTTAAGAAATTGTCAGGGCCCAGTGTTAGTTCAGAGAGATTTGCTACAGAGAGATTCCTCTGAAAGTCTCACATCCACGGGAGCTCTCTTCTATTACAGTAAGTTGTCTTTGCTGGTCGATCAAAGAGAAAATCAAGAAAGAGACTACGGTTGTAAAAAAAATGCCAGCAGTTGATGGAATGTAATCGAGTGTAGCTGATAGAGTACCAGTAGCTTGCTATGCATTCTTCCAAACCAAGACACTGCTAATGGTTCAGGTGTATCAGGGAGGAGTTTCAAACCCTAATTTATTAGCAGGCTTAGCCAGTAGCTGTAAAAAGCTAGTGGTCCAGAATGGGCACTGATTGCATTTGGATTTGGGGAGGGCCCCTCTTCCCAGGAGGCTCCATGGGTCAAGGTGTCTCAGAAATACTGCTCCTCCTTTGTCAGGGATGTGCCCTTACCCACACTCTGCAGCTATGTGTCTTCAGTGAATATTTCACATCTGGATCTTTTCTCGATGAGGAAGACTGAAAAGTGGTATTTTTAGGATGCGGCTTGAAAATGTACTATATTACAGCAGGGTAGTAGGATATATACTAGCACCAAATTTTTAAACCAATCCCAAAACAGGGTGTTTTCACAAATCTTTGTGTGGTGTGTCTATATTCATCAGGACAGGCCACTAAATGAGTTTCTCCTGGTTGGCTTGACAAAGGATGAAGGCAGGAAAAGAGTAGAGCAAGAGAAGCTAGTGATGTACTAGAGTCACGCTAGTTGCACCATCTAATCATTTTTGGATGGGATGAAAGAGGAAGGTATCTCCTGCCACTGTAATGCTGAACTAAGCAAACAAAGAAGCCTTTCTGCCTGGACAGAAGCAGATGTTGAAAATTGTCATTGCACAAGTCCATTCTGAAATATTATGGTATCTGGTTCTTACATTGCTATGCTCTGGCCTTTCAATTTTCTCTGTTAAGTGGGTAAAAATTCATAATTTCTGTCCATTACTTTATTAGCTTATATGTTGGAAGAGATGAATACAAATAAATGCATAAGTGTAATCTCAAGTAATTGCGGGAGACTCAAGAAAGCTTTAAAGAGATGTAGAGAATTCTGAAGACTGTACTCAAAGGAGCCATCAATGATGGCATTGATCTGATTTAGTCATAAATGGCTGGGAAGATTTGCAGTAAAAGCAATATTCTTCCTACAATTTCAGTAGTTTTTGCTCAGACTTGTCTTGAAGATTATTTGAGAATAAACTTGACATTTATGGAAAATATTCAGGCAGTAACTGAATAATTTTGATTTTGAGAAAGAGATCCTTTCAGGGTATCGTGTCTTTCCCCTCCCCCACCCTCCCCCAGTCCTTCAAATGCCAGAATGTTTTAATCTTCATTAGTTTTATACCTGCAAGAGATATCGGAAACCTCAGAGAATATCATGATTGATATTTTTACTGATCAACTTAGAGTGCAAGCAATCTTGAAATCAACCTAGAAATATAAAACAGGAGATACAATATTTTGCTTCCTGCAAGATGGTTTTCAAGTTTTACTTCTCTCTCACCAACCTGAATGATTTAAAACAAAATTTTAATACAACTTTTATTGTTAATTGCTCTTGTAAGAGGGTGACTGTTTTCTTCTGCTGTGACTCTTGGCAGACTAACTGAGATACTGGCTGAGCCTCACTGGCTCGACGTGGCAGGGAACTTGTTAGCTCTTTCCAAAGGTGGTAAGAAAGGCAGTTTTTCTTAGATATCTGAGCATGCAGCCAGTGAAAGGGAGACAGAATGATCCAGAGTTCATTGTTCATTTCTGTTTAACTTTCTGTGAATACAAGTTTCCAGTAATGGATGAATTCTGATCCAGAACAGTCCATGCTGACACTTTGAGGACCTTCTGTTCAGAATCTGAAATTATCACTGCCTTTAATATCTTTCTTTTTTAATTTCAAAGATTTTAAATGGTATTTTCCCAATAGGTTAATTGTGTTCACTAAGGCTTTAACTCTGCAGTTTCCATCAGTACTAAGAGGCACCATAAAGTCACTGATTACCCTAAAACACACCGTCATTTGTTCAAAACTCAAATTCAAACTAAAAATGACAAAAATGCTCTGACACAATAATGAGTTGCATGCTGGTTGTACCTGCACACTTCCATTTCTCTGCTTGTGACTGTATTTTCAAAATATGAACAGCAGTTTAATCTTATGGCTGACACAGTACCCTAACAATGCATGCCCTCTGTACCCTTAGGTAATTACAGACTTTGCAAATGTTTCTCCACACTCTTTCAGGAAGTGGAAAACTGGTATGTTATCTCTCTTTTTCAGGATTCTGCCTTGCTTTAAGAAGTGTAGACCAGCCTAGCCTCAGTCTATGTAACTGCCTTGAAGTGAATGGTGTTAGCTTACGTCACGCAAGGTGAAACTCTAGCATTGTGTTTTAATTCTCCTGGTCACTAGACTCCTGCGAATATTTAGTGGCCTTTACTTCATCATGCATCTAGTTTAGTAAATCTCCGGTGTCCCAGGGTAGGTCTTTGCATGTGGCGACAGCGTATAGAGCACAATTCAGGAAGTGGTATGCAACAGGTGCACACGCACAAAATCTTTTCACTATAATAAGTTTGGTGCTGGTCTACACATTACTGTCGTTGGAATATCCTTGGAACTGGTGCATTCCACACAGGGCTGCAATGGGTCCCACCTGGAGCCTTTGATCACTACTGGGTGGGGGCAAGGGAGGAATGCAGAATGATGTCACCTTTTTTTATTGCTATAGTCTCAGCTCATCCATTTGTTGGCTTTGAGATTGGTCTTACATTACCGCAATATTACTACCCTGGGCTAAGAAGATTGTATTGAAATGATCCTCCAAGGGCTACTTGAAATAGCCTCCTGGCCATTTTGTCTCTGCAGCTTGATGTTAGAGGTCTGCACCAGTTCAGAAAAAAAAGCATGAGCTGCCACAGTCAGTTACTAACCTAACATTGCTAAATCAAAAGCAAAGTATGTGGACTGATGGGATGTTCTTTGTCAGATGAAATGAGATAAACCAAATCTGACGCTAGTATAAATTGGCCTGATGCTGGCAAAGTCAATGGAAGTTGGCCTGCTTATTCCAGTAATATATTTGGCTCAGTGCCTTGTGGTCTTGCCTCATGGGCAACTCGTAGCACAAAAAATTGCTACATTTTAAAGAACAGCGGTCATATACAAAGGTAGAAAATACATATTGCTGAAAACACGTTGTCACCAAATGGCACAGAAACCAGAACAGAGGAAAAAATATTTACATTTGTTGGTAATAGTTGGTAAATTCAAACACATATTAAGATTCAAGGCAATTAAAAAAATTTCACAGGATTAAAATGTTGTCACAGGATAATGGTCTCCCATTGACATAAACATTCTGAGGATATGTGCTTTCAAGAAACATTAACCAGTAGCAAAATACTTAAACCATTAATTAGTTTGTGCTGTACTGAGGAATTAATCAATTAAAAAAGAAACAAAACAAACTAATTGGTGCTGGGATGTTGGAGTTGTAACAGCTAAAACAAAGACCAATCTTAAAGCTGAAAAATTGTGTTTTGTCTAATTGGAGTTCAAACCTTGCTCACAGTGATAGCAAGGCAAGATGACAGCCAAGGACAGAAAAATGCAGTTCGCAAACTTGTGTAAAAATAGAAACCAGCTTAAAACTAACACAGTTCTAAAGTCTTGTTTGTTTGTTTGTTTGTTTGTTTCCTAAATGGCAGGAGGATTCTGTTTTACAGTAAAATGTCAAAAACTGTATCAGTTTATCTACACATCCAGCCTTGCTCTTCCTGTTCACATACGCCATGAGAATGGCAGTCATAAAAAAAATTACCTAGATTTGATTTTTTAATATTTATAGTATCTCCAAGAAAGAGTACATAAAATTATTTTAGACTGATCTGATTTTAATATCTATAGGATAAAGCTTATAGATATTTTATGAATAGTTGCCACAACACAGGCAATCTAAACTCATATTTGCAACGGTACTTAGGTCCCTATCACTTCAGGTGCCAAAATGCAGATTTTCACATTCCCTGCATTGCTGCTGCCTAATTTAGAAGGCATTTATTTTCTGCCAGGTTCTCAAGGAACATTAATTTCTGCCAGGCAGAACATACAGAACCCCATAAGTTCTAATGTTGGCCAGAATTTCATAGAATCATAGAATGGTTAGAGTTGGAAGGGATCTTAAAGATCATCTAGTTTCAATCCGCCTGCCACGGCCAGGGACACCCGCCACTGGACCAGGTTACTCAAAGTCCCATCTAATCTGGCCTTGAACACTTCAAGGGATGGGGCATCTGCAGCTTCTCTGGGCAACTTGTTCCAGTGCCTCACCACCCTCATAGTAAAGAATTTCTTCCTAATATTTAATCTAAATCTACTATCTCTCAGTTTAAAACCATTACCTCTTGTTCTTGTGGCCAAAAAGACTAATGGTCTCCTGGGGTGCATTAAAAACAGCATGGCCAGCAGATCAAGAGAGGTCATCCTTCCCCCTCTGCTCTGCCCTGGTGAGGCCACATCTGGAGTACTGTGTCCAGTTCTGGGTCCCCCACTTCAAGAAAGACAGGGAACTACTGGAAAGAGTCCAGCGGAGGGCTACAAAGATGATCAAGGGACTGGAACATCTCTGTTATGAGGAAAAGCTGAGAGACCTGGGTCTGGTTAGGCTGGAGAAGTGAAGACTGAGAGTGGTGGTCAGTGACGGGACAAGGGGTAACGGGCACAAGCTATAACACAGGAAATTCCATCCCAACATGAGGAAAAACTTCTTTACTCTGAGGGTGACAGAGCACTGGAACAGGCTGCCCGGAGAGGTGGTGGAGTCTCCTTCTCTGGAGACATTCAAAACCTGCCTGGATGTGTTCCTGTGCAACCTGCTCTACGTGACCCTGCTCTGGCAGGGCATTTGGACTAGATGATCTTTGAAGGACCCTTCCAACCCCTACTATTCTGTGATTCTGTCCTATCACTACACTCCCTGATAAAGAGTTCCTCCTCATCTTTCCATTTGAATGGGAGACTTCATCACTTTGAAGTTCCCTATAGATTGTACACTGTGCTTGCCCAACATCCTAGCAATGCCAGAGAAAAGTTGTCATGACAGTAGGGAAATATCAGTATGTCAATAACTCTGACAGAACTGGCAGAGACTTTGCCTCTCCTCCTCTTTCTATGGAGACTTTTCCTCTGTTGAGAATAATAATTAATCAGTGAGACAAAAAGAAGTTTTTAGCTTGATAGAAAGATGGAAGGGAAGGAGAGTGACTCTAAAATTATTAACAGGATATTTACTCATGAGACCTGGTCTGTAGCCTCCGTTCCAACTAGCATTTAAATATTTTACATAAAGGGAAATTTCTTCCACAGAAACGACTGAGATGAAACCCTTTCAAAACACCCAGCAATAAGCTGTTTGGCCATTCCTCAGCACATGAACATGTGTTTCTGGCTTCTAAATGAGAAGAGGAAGGAAAAGAATCCCTTCTACACATCCCACCTAAATACTTTACGTTTCAGACACCATGCAAAAAAGGAGGGAGAGCTGACCTGAATGAGGGGAGGATTCGCTGATTACAAATCTCAAGCAGGTAGAAGTGCTAAGCTTGCAATGGTGAGCTGTAAACCTCTCCTCAATATTTTCTCAGTTTTAGTGTAGGCATTGCTGACTCAGCACACTGATATCTGTGCACATGTTTTTTCACTTAATTTTTCCGCACTTTGAACAGTGGAGTCTAACCATCTTGTGTAAGGGCACAGATGGCATTACATTTTATGTCTTTCCTGAGTGAAAACTTCCGTATTACTGAGTTAACACCTAAATTCTTATTGTGGATCTGGACCGAGATAACTTAGCTGGCTTAAACCCTGCTTTATCCATATGCAAGATCCAACTGGGATTTTAGACAGTCATTGAATTAATTCAGTACAAATTAATGTGCATAACATGAGAAAACATATTATGCGCGTCATTTCGTTTGTCTTTGTATGTCTGCTAATCTAAAATATATAGTTGTTTTTCAGGTTGGTCATAATTTTAAATTCTCAACTTTAACATTGCTGTGCAAGACATATGTAGTAAAAAGCTGTATTTTTAATAAGCATGTGGTAGTTACAGTTCACTCATGTACAAATATATATCTACCATATAGAAGGCACACATATACATGATGAACAATCTGGCAGAAATTAAGATATAAATAATATTTTGCTTTCTTGATAACTCAAATAACTGGTTCTAATACCATACACACTCTAAACTGTTTAAAATACAGTTTTTAAATGCATACAGAGATCTTTCTCCTTTATGTCTCTGTGTACATTCACAAATACAACTGTGAATAAAGTTCATAAAGTGAAGTTCCAAGTCAGCAAAAAATTAAATTCCTAGAGTCTGTTCTCTGTGCTGCTACTGCATTAACAATGGTATGCTCATTTAGCATTTAACTGACAATTGTACTTGACATTATGTATGAAAAGCTCTAATCATGAAAGCTTGAGTAATCTAAAACCCATCCCTGACAAGATTTCACTGCTGGAAGTCTAATTTCAAAATGTCAGCCAAGGCTGAGGAGCCATATATTGCATGCTCATTAAATGTAATAAATCCATCACAAACTTTTCAAAATCTGCTATAATTTTGCCCGTAACCCTGGAATGAATGTGAGACAATATAAAAATGAAAAAATGTTGCTTTTCATGCTATGTGATATATGAAAATGAGGCTTAATAAGGCTAACAGCTTTCATCTGCTTAATTGTATAGCCAAGCTTTATCTTTCTGTGAATTAAATGATATTCTTCAACTATTTAAGTGACTGGAAATCTATAAGACCTCTGGCTTAAAATGCAACTCTGAAAATTCACATTTTCTAAGCATATTTCTTCACCTCACAGTATGTTGTAAGTACATCACAAGGGAAAGAGTATAATGACAAAAAATTCAGCAAGACTCTGAATATAGACAGCTTTATCAGTGTGACCTCTTCTTTTTCATTTAAATGAAACTTGACACTGTGGCTAAGAATCCAAACAAATCTGACATATATGTTAAATGTATGATTTCAGAGGTTGTATTTTGTTACAAAATGTGTATAGAGACCAGTGTTAGAAAATAGCCCTCTTAAGATAAGCATGCAGACCAGTCAGTATGAAAAATGAGGCACCTACAGTTAGTTCCTCCATGTGGCTGGGAGCAGTGCTGTGCACTGATCCCAAGGCATCCCTGGACTTGCCACCCCATCACTGGGAGCAGTGGGGCTGTACGAGCGCTGCACTGCCACCATCTGCTGAAGTCTTTGACCCAGGACTAGCCTAACTGCTGCTGAAGAAATGCAGCTGATGTGTATTTAGGTAGGCTTGAAAATTCTCTAAACATATGATTACACCCTATTACAATCAACTGCACATTCCTGTTCTGGAATGATAATTAATATCAACACTTTCACGCACAAATGTTTGGTATGTTATAATCTTTGTTTAATAAGGTGTTACTGACAGGCAGTTTGGTTTCACACAGGATCAGAACGGGAAAACATTTTTTAAAATTTAAATTATCTCAAGACAGCATTTGAATTCCACAGATGTTGCCTTGTATAAATTAGTCCTGAGTTTTTCTTTCCACTGGTTTCAGAAAAGCAGAAGACTCCTAACCACGTTTTAACCTGAAGACCTGTAGTACAAAACTTGACAGTGGGAACTTATGAATTTATCCCTTCGTCACCCAGGGCCTGGCTCCCAGAGGGAAAAATTGCAGAGTTAGGCATTTTTTGTTAGGAGGCTGGCTCTGTCACTGCAGGTTAGATGTGCTCTCAGAAAACAGAACAGATTAGGCCTTTCAGAGCTAGTACTTGGGGGAATATCTGGACAGAGTATCATACACAGGTTTAGAGGCAAGTGACATGCTGAGATTTAAAGTATATATTTTTCTTTTTTTTAAGCTAAAGGTATCTGGATTTCCTTTCTGAATATATTGCAGTAACCTGAAGTGCTCGAGTCCTTCCACAAAGACCAAAACTATGAAGTTACTAGAGTTGGCACAGAATTCTCACTGACTTCATTAAGTCCAGAATTCTGCATTTTGAAGGATATTTCACACTTATCACTGGGGGGATACCCCATGGAAATGTGCTTAATGTTTAAAGTGTCAACAATTTTAAAGCCAATAGTCTATGCATTTGTAATATCTTCAACTGCTTTAAGTTCAGCTACTACAATGTAAGTGGAGTTGATGCTTAATGTGCTTGCATATTAGTATTTTCAAGAAAACGGTAAGATATTTGTGCTGTCTTATTAACAAAAGTCTCTGGTTAAATGTTAAACATAGTTAAATTAAGAAATAAATCCATTCTTTCTACCGTAAAGATAGAAGAGGTACTGAAAATCAGGCTAAATTAAGTCCTCTACGGCACACGAACTTGTGCTTATACATGGCAAGATCAGTAACTGAAAAGCTGCAAGGTTAACGTTAAATCAGTTTAATATTACATTGCAAATTTATACTAATGTTTCTGATCAAATATTAAGTTTCGTGCTGAGATGGAAGAATCTAGAGGCATAAAGAAAGTGGCACAGTCACTCGTGAGAGCACAACCTGTCACTTTTGTAAAATGATTGGAACACCCACTGTCCCCTGGGAGCCTGTAGGAAAATCAACCCCACTAGCTGCTTAAAAATGTTAACATGGCAGCCTTGTCAGTATTGTGATTGCTCACAGAAAACCTTAATAGAAAGAGTAATAAATTCAGCTGGATATAATGTCATGACTACTTAGCATAAGACATGACTTGATTCTTAGCTCACTGAAAAGCAACCGTTATCACTGCGCAAAATAAGATCCAATTCAAGCAGCTTGCTCAGGGACCCATAGCACGTTCACAGCTTCTCACTGCCATAAAGGCTGCCGATACTTACTTCTAACAAAAACGAAAATGCCACGAATGTGAAACAAGTGGTACAGGAAATCACTTGACGTGAAGAACCAGATGTCAACTATGCAGAAAAATATCCAATGTGCTTTTACAGTAAGGACTTTGCCTACCACTGTCAGCCTCATTAAAAGGCTAAATATTATTTTGAACTCTGAAACGTTTCAGAAGTGAGGCAGGCTTATAATTAATTGAATTGTTCAAATTGATAAATGTCAATGCATAATATCATTTATATATTCCTTAGTGTCATCTAAAATGACATTAAGGAATATATAAATGATACTGTGCATTGATATGTATTAGAATAATGTAATATAAAAACCAGAAAGGTTTTGGATGTATTTTTTTTGGTTTTCAAAAGAATATAGCCACTTAAATAATTTTCAAGCATATCTTCAAATAAAGAAAAAGTCAAAAATAGCATATTACCTTTGGATTCAGTAGCATACTCTGTGTGTTCCTCATGCCTTTGAGCACAGATATTTGCCTGAATTTCATTATCTATGTATCTATCACATTGTCTTTGTTTTCACTGTTTGCTCCTACTGGAAATGTGTCAATAAGATGTTGCATTTTGACTTAGAAATTTTGAAGGTGGTAGATTTAATCACTCATGGACTGTATTCTACTCTCATACATACTCGTAGATCCCATCATAATCAAAAAGTTCTGTATTTGAAAGTCAGAATTAATATATGGTTGATTCCTGTTTGGAAAATCCTGCACTTACTGACATACACGCGTACATACGCATGCATGCACAGTCACACAAACATGCACAAAGAACCGTCCTATAGAACTTCTTTAGAATTTATTCCAAACTGCTCTGGAATTCTATATTTTCAAGAGATGCACTGAATATTCTCAAAAAATCTAAAACAAAACCAGTATGTTTTATGAATAATGGAAATACCAAATAATTACCATTTTGAATGAACGTGGGACTTTTCCATAAGGGTGTTTAGTACATGAACCATGAATTGTGGTTCAGGGATAATGATGTAAAAGCTAACTGATCCACAGAGCTGGGTGATAATGGTTACTTAGCTTTTTTACAATGCCACAATCATTACAACAAAAGGCCTGTCTTAAAGGGAATTATTGCACAGGTCCCAGAGCTTTGGTGGGACTCCAAAGAATTGACTTCAGAATTGGGGTCTAATTCAGTTGCACGCACTATCATCTATCAAGTTCTACTGATTAAACGTCTTGTTGACTACAGCTGTATAACAAATGGTTAGATCTTTTCATTTCAAATCCACTCTGCAACTCAATATCTTGAAAACTCTCCCATCACAAAAGATGTCTTAAAAATAATTCAAAAAACAATGATAAGGATTGCTATATGCAAGGCAAAGAAGGGCATCTCACAAGTAAACAGGTTAATACTATAAAAAATAGAAATTTTGCTTCTGTGTTGGATCTGCCACAATTAGTCTTTGATGACATTATCTAAAAGTATTTCAAATGTATGGTATGTTGTTGTTTTGGCAGGCATAGTCAATACAAAAGGGTGTTCCTTGGGTAGGTCGTATGTGAAATGACTTAGTCGTGTCCCAGCAATATTTGTGAAACTCCTTGGTCCTTTCTCCACTCTGGTGCCAACACTCTGGTGGAATAAATATCCATCATTTCCAAAGCACTGCAGGGTTTTAAGCTTAATTTCAAAGCACTGAAGGATTTTCTGCTGCACAGGCCCCATTCTAATCTGGGCGCATTGTGCAGTTTAGAAAGCACTGTATGAGAAATCTACCCCTAAATGAGAGTTGGGAGGGAATGAATCTCATATTTGGAATTAAAGAAACCAAAAGAACAGCACCCATTCTATTGCTCTTTGACAAGCAGCTAGAAGAAATGAAGAGGGATATATTTGCTAGTGTAGTTGAGCTACTTTGTGCCGAGCATTTGATACAAAGCAATTGGAAACTAACTGCTTAACCAGGCAGCAGAGGGTTTATGGCTTGTTTGCGTTTTGAAAGGAACGCAAAGGAGCTGAACTAGACTTCAGGCTCGATTTTCGCTGTTTTTAACTTTACCTAGTGATTCTGTGTGCTGAGTGTGATGGTTTTCAAGTAGTTTTGCTGTTAGACTATACCTGCCATTTTACAAGGGTTTACTGGCTGCAGGTGCAAGCTGATTGACAATTTCACCTAGCACATATTTTAACATGGATTTTAGAAGGCAGATTTAAGTAAACATAGATACAGTGCTAGATACAGGGAAGTGAATTGATGTTCTGAGCATCAATCTAATGTTCTCAATCTCTGACAGCACAGAGATAAAAAAAGACTTAAGATCAGCCTGGAAGATGGGTGTGTAATAATCTGTTTATTTATTTACTGAGTTCAGTTTTCTTCGTTTAATATGTTTAATTCCTTTAACGGATAAAAATAACAATTTTATAAAGGTAGATTTGATTTTTTTAAAGGTAATATTAGTCATAAATTAATCAAAAAATGCTTGGCCTACTTTAAAAGGTGACATTGTAGCTCAAGATATGAGTATAGCACAGGTGACAGTGATGTTCAGCTTGCTAAGGGAAAAAAAAAAAGCTACATAGTGTGATTTCCTATAATAGCATAAAGCCACACAGGACGAGGGCAATCACATGACAGAACGGATGGTTTTGTGAAGGGACTTCAGATCAAGCCTTTAAATCATAGGGCTCTCTTGCACCCTTGCACGAGGCAGTTTCTCAGTCCTACTCTGTGCCATGGGGCTGTCAGAGTGTCAATGACACGTTAGGTTGCTGTCTGGTTTAGGATACAACGCCCCTGCTAGGACTGCTGAATTTCGAGTGGAAGCCTCTTTAATAATAATTCCACAATATGTAAAAAATACTATAGATAGCATAATTGCATAGTATAATTCCATAATAAATATATAATAATATAATTTCTGCTCCCCACTGTATTTTAAACTACAGTTCAATAACAGAAAGAAAACCAAAACATTTCTTATTAAGAAGCACAGCAATGGAGAACTGCTTGCAAACAATATATGTCCCGCTGGTACATGATGAGCTTTACTAAGCTATCACATCTTATAATCACACTTTCCTTCATTTCTTTTTTCTATCTATGAGACAGAGCTACTGCATTTAAGTGTTATAAGTGAGCTTGAAATGTTCGGTTCACCCTCCATAAAAAAAGTGAGTTTGATAATTTGAAGGCAACAACAGAAGAGAGGATAGCCATTACTGTAAAGATATTATCTTTTGAGAAGCTTGACAGTCAAGGCAGAGGAGAACTTCAATAGAGTGAAAAAGTGGACATCAAGTGTAGAGGGACAAAGTGAGCGGGAAGATCTCTGTCCCTCAGGAAACAAAAGAGAGGCAGAAGAGAGGGAGAAAAATAGAACAGAGAAGGACCTTTCCTTCTTCTAACATGTAAATCCTTGAGGAAGTTGTTTCTGTCAGACTCCAGGTTGGAGCATTTGGGCAAACCCTACAACAGTCCAGGAACATGGTGGGTTCCTCTGTAAGAAATGATCTGGAAATGAAACCTGCCCAATTAGCCAGAGCCACTAAAGATTTGAAGACTGTAGTTGGATGCTGCTACTCTTTCTTATGAGTTTCAGTGCCTTGCCATCACCAGAAAATTGTTCTGCATTGAAATACAAATACTGAAGAAAACCTACAGGATTGGAAAGTAACGTCTGCATTCTGTAAGCTGTCTTCTCTATTTGAAAATGGAGAAGACCTGCGTAGAAGTCTCTGGATTCCCAAATGTTGGCTTTGATCATAATGCTGGATGACAAAGAAACAAGGAAACACTATCAGGGAAGCCAAACAAAGGAAAAAGCGAGGAAAGCCAGACCAAAAGCAAGACAAGCAATGAATGAAGAAAGAAGATAAAAGAAATGAAGGGAAGAAAATAAAAAGAAAGGGGAACTGATGACAGAAGAGACTATGCAATGACCATTTTACTTTCATAGAATGATAGAATTGTTTAGGTTGGAAAAGACCTTAAGACCACCAAGTCCAACCATTACCCTAGCACTGCCAAGTCCACCACCAAACCACGTCCTTAAGTACCCCATCTACACATCTTTTAAATACCTCCAGGGATGGCAACTCAACTATTTCCCTGGGCAGCCTGTTCCAATGCCTGATACCCCTTCCAGTGAAGAAATTTTTCCTAATATCCAATACAAACCTCTCCTGGTGCAACTTGAGGCCATTTGCTCTTGTCCTATCACTTGTAACTTGGGAGAAGAGACTGACACCCATCCCTCTACAACCCCCTTTCAGGTAGTTGTAGACAGCAATAACGTCTCCCCTTTCTTAATCTTTAATTTGAAAACAGATTATACTTTTCCACATGAAGGCCTGAAAGGGAAATATCCATTCACTATGAACACTTCTTGCAAGAAGGAGATAGCAAAGTAAAATGCAGCCTTCAAAATTAGGACCTTTCCCTCCCTGTGCCACACAACAAGGCTGCATAAAGCAGTTCTTGGCTTCTACCAAAAGACAGCCTGGCTGAAAAATTCTCCCTTTCTTCTCCTTTCTGACAGTCAGTGTCAGAAATAATGACTATGGAGCTCAAGAAGCACCTTACTCCTGTCCAAGAAGTGACCTGCATTTTTCACAGTAATTAGGAAGTGAAATAATTTTATTGTGACCCTCTTCTCTACAAAGTCAGCAGTACCACAACTCTGTTTTCACAAGGAGGATTTTGCCTTGGACAAACAGTTGATGTTCAAGCAGAGAAGAATGGGTAGTTGTCTTATCTACTGAACATCTTGGTCTGCTGTTCTCCACTCAAGCTCTCTATGGCCTGGAAGGCACTGCATATAATTAAAGACAGGGTAACTGTACTGCTAGTGACACACTGTCTTAGTTTTTAGCAATTTTTTCTTCCTAATTAGAAACCATTACCACATATAAACATTCTTTTGCCAAAGTGCTTTGAGCTCTGTTCCAATTTAGATTTGGTTATTTTGAAAGGTAAATAACCATAAAAATATTAAGCAAAATGCAACATTGCACAGAAAGCTGAAAGAAACGTAGATGTTTACCATACAGCTTCAGATTGAAACCCAATGCTACTGTATTGTTTTCAGTGTGCGTGACTACAAATTGTTCCTAAGTAATATAATTATCATTGACTGAGCCTAGGCATTTTATTATATACAAATTATGACTTATTAAATAATGCATTAGTAGGATTTCAAAGGAAATAAAATCCCTTCGGTTACTTTAAATCATTAACCAAATGGCTAACCACATGATTAACCCTGGATCTATGTCTCACTGAGTCTCATATTAAAAATTTAATGTATATGGGATGCAAACAGTTCCCATGTAAAACAGTATGTACTAAGAGACTATCTGCAGAAAAAAAAATAGCATCTCAGTGGGAGGAGACGGATTGTTATCTGGCACAGAGCTATCTGTGTGGAATGCACTAAAATCAGTGAACACCTAAGGCAGACCAAGGGCTATCTTAGGGAAGGTAAGAAATGTGCTCCAGTCATTGAGTCCACATTGTGCAGCCTTCTAACTTGTAACTCCTAACTTCTAACTTGTAAATCCTCCAGGTTGTTTCTGTCAGGCTCCAGGTTGGAGCATTTGGGCAAACCCTCCAACAGTCCAGGAACATGGTGGGTTCCTCCGTAAGAAATGATCTGGAAATAAAACCTGACCGACTGCCCAGAGCTACTACAGCCACACACAGTTGTATGCCACCTTTATTTCTTACGAGTTCCAGTGCCTTGCCATCACCAGAAAATTGTTCTGCATTGAAATACAAATACTGAAGAAAGCCTACAGTATTGGAAAGTAACATCTGCATCCTGTAAGCTGTCTTCTCTATTTGAAAATGGAGAAGACCTGTATAGAAGTCCCTGAATTCCCAAATGTAAGCTTTGATGATAATACTGTTACTTGTACCCGTCCGTATATGGAGTAGAAGTTGACCTTTCTCTTGTAGTATGTGTTTGATTGATATACCAGCTTTTGAGGCCTACATATTAAACTGGTCAACCTGCTCAACATGTGCAGTGCTCGGTGGGTGACACTTCCAGACCAGTCAGAAACTTCTGCTAATGCAAAAAATAAATTAATTCTTAGATTCCACTCATGTGTGACTGTAATCAATAAGAGCAAAGTCTGTCCCCTTCACAGCAGTACTGCTTCCAGTACACCTTTTCCCTGTAGGTTATACTACCCTCAGTTTTGGTGTTGGGTGGAAACAGAGCATCTTTTTTTTGCTCCATTTTACCTGACAGAGTTTCACATCCAGCCTTCTTCATAACATCCGTTGCTTCTGTGTACCAATTAACATTTCTAAAGTTAAAATGCTCCTAAATGGAGGCTGAACAGTTTCACTACAGCCGAAGGTGTCCTCACCTCTGTCCCTCCCTCCGTGCTTCTACAGTAGAGCTGACAGATCTCGATGTGCTGACATTGAGAACAGAGTACAAGGCTGATACTCAAGCTTTTCCCTGAGGGAGGGGTGAGTGTGAAATAAGTTGAGGCTCTAAATGGAGGGAGAAATAAAAAAATAAATGTTTATATCTGTTAATAAATCAAATTGAGAATTTGTTGATGTTGGAAATACTCCCAGAGCCTTAATGATAGGTTTATTTTTATCAACAACAACAATAATTAATAATTAATGCTTCATGTCTCTCAGATGCATCTTGGCAACTAAAATTAGCAAGTATAAAATGTTATGTTTTAAATTATATACTTAGCATGGATGTTTCCTCCTACAAAATCTCCCAGAGTATGTCCATGTCCATGTCGCCCTGGATGACATGATATAGCCAAATTACTTTTGGAATGTTTATCTGTATTCTCTCTGCTCCTCTGCTGGGAATTCCCTCAGTGGATACTCTGTGACCTGCACAGATCAGATAACTTTGCCTGCAGAGCCTATCACCGAAATCAGTGCCATCCTCTGTACGCACAGCAGTGTCTCTAAACTGATTGCACTGACAGGTTTAGATCATTGTGGGGCAGCAATCTTCCCTTCCAGATGCCAGAAGGCACCAGATTTTTTTTTTTTTTTTTTTTTTTTTACTGTATTTAAAAACTGGGTAATGATTTATTATAGATCTATTCTTGTATTTTAAAAACTACTGAAAACAAAAGTCTTGGGTTGACCATGTTGAGAGAACCAGACTGTCAGTGCAGAGTATTGTGCATATGAGCTTAACAAGAAGTTTGGAGAAGGAATAAGTTGGGGATTGCACTGAAAGGCTACTTGTTTTGTGCATTCACAAACATCCATTTTTCATTCGCTTTTCTTCAGCACTACTTAAGACAAATTCCTTCCAGAAGTTTAAGCTTTCATAGCTCACTAGCAGATTTCTGCTCGCCACTTTCTAGGGGAGACAAACGAATCCAAGTGACCCAAACCAGTCCTTCTAGGTAACGCATAATGACAGGTTTAAATATACGGAACAGAAATACTGTGAGCTGAGATTAGCAAAGCCCATATGAATTCTTATTATTTAACACTAATACTGTGTAACACTGAGACATACTAAGCTCCAGTTGTGCTGGGTGCATTATACACAGAACCAAAATGGAAATCCTGCAAAATGCTTCTTTGACAAAGAAATCTCAAAGTGCTGCTTTGGCTCTGTTTTCCTTATCATACCTATTCAGTGAAGTACTGAAACTTCAACAAACTGAGACCTCCAGGGGCTCAAATATAAAATCAAGTCATCATTGCATAACAAGAGTCAGCTGAACTATATCAATAACTTGTGTGCATGCTCCTAGCCATGGCAACTGCAAGGCAACACAATTTGGCTTAGTTCTGATTCATTTCAGGCTTTGCATTTGCTACTGGCAAAACGCATGAACAGGGATTAACGCCACAACTCAAAGTTTTGAAAGCTTTCTATCTGCAACTGGCAGACAGTTTCCTACAATTAAAAAGACATGTTTTATTGTTTAGTGGCTATTGCTTAACTAGGACAGACATGTTCTTTAGTTAGTTATGGAATGTGATTGAGTCTTCTCACTAAGGTTTAAAAATCTGGCTAGAATAAATTTTTACTGGTGTTAGATACTGTTGTTGAATCTTCTTTTCAAAAAGAAGAATCCTTTAGAAATGAATGGGAATAGACACTTGATTGGGTTTAAACTCTTACAAATTTGTTTCTGGAGAGATTTTATGGGATGAGGTTTATGAAGAGCTACAAGAGACAAACAGTCTAGCGGCAGTTCTTGTCCATCATTAACGCTGCCTTGATAATGAGGTCTAACTATGATTCATAGCAAAACGTTTTTTCTTCCATGTAGTACAACTGCAGTGCCTTGTGGGATCACACAGTTCAGTGAAACATTATTACTATTCTGTATTTACTTTAAAAGATAAGCAATGACAGAATGAAGGTTTTACAGCAATAATTAAATTGCTAGCACTCGTCTGAATTCTGATTGACTTGACATAAGAGGATATACAGTAAAAGACAGAGACTTGAAAGCCCACTTAAATATAAGAAATGTAAAATCTCAATGCAAATAACAACAGCTTTACAATTAATCCCATCTTTTTAAAATCCAAGTTTCAATAGCTGTAGGTTCTGACATATTGGGCTTTGTTGTCCTGTATGGGTCTGCTAAGCTTATTAAGGAAACCATTCTCATTCTAAGCCTTCACCTAACTTTAAGTGGTATTAAAAGAATAATAAATCCATTTAGATTTCCTAGCTTAAAGAAATTATTTAGCAAATATGGGATAGGTTGAAGATATGACTTTTTATGAAATAAAGAGCATAGAGCACAAATTATATGCCATGCTACTAATTAGAGACAGATATGTAATCACGTACTAATGGAACAACATTTTGTGCCAAACTTATTCATACTTCCTTCCAACTGCTGGACTCCTTGTGCCAGATATATTTCAGTTTTCTTCAGAAGAGAGAGATACTAACATGTTTTCCATCCTGTTTTTAAACCCAGAAGTCTAGTGCAAACTGAACTTTCTTGACATTTCAGAAATTCTATCAGTTTTAACAGCTTGAGGCCTTTTTATTACAAACATGTACATTTCCCTGCAGGGTTCTGGAAATCTCACAATTACATTCACTAAAAATGTCCATGATTATAGCCAAATGCATGCTTTGTAAATTTACCTTTACAGTTTTCTTTCAACAATTATTCTGAGCATAATTTTCTGTTAAATTCCACAAAATACCTACTTATTCATCCACAATGTCAGTTCTATACAAATTTTGACAAAACCGTCAAAAGAGAAAAACACTGTTACTGTCAAATTTTATAGTACCAGGTTTGATGTCTATGGTGTGACTCACTGAGACTCAACATAATAAGCATGTATGTCCATGAAAACAAATATAAAAAGCTCATGTTTCAGCAGCAGTCTAAAATTAGAGGCACTATCATGGAATACCAGGTTGGAAGGGACCTCAAGAATCATCTGGTCCAATTGGCACTACATGCTTTTTACACTAGCACCAAGAGCATCTCTGGGTACATAATTTTGGGGCCCTAACCACACCTAGGAGTCCCTTTATTTCACAAACTGAGCACCCATCCATGACAAAGTCTGCTGTAATCCAGAATATCTATCAACATTGCTTTATCTCATGATGTAATAAATAGATTCAGATCACACTTAGTGAATGCTGACTTCAATGAGTTCAGCACACGGTGACCACAGGTTTTTTTCTCAGAAAGAAAAAGCAGGAAAGACCAGAATTTTATGTGATCATCCTTGGCTTTCCATCTGGTCATTGGTCTCTATCTAGAGCAAGCGTCCTGCTTGTCCCATTTCCCATGAAATTTCACCTACCATCACCCTGTAGAAGAGCTAGAATGTGGAAATGGGAAAGGCACTCTTATGCCTTTCCTGTTGAAACCTGTCTACTTCTAGCCAGGCAAACAAGATGCATACGTAAAGGAAGGGAGGGAGGAAGGGAGGGAGGAAGGGAGGGAGGAAGGAAGGGAACTTGAGATCCAGTTTCATTCCACATTACTTTCTTTTTCTGCAAAGGCAGACAAATATAAAATGAATAAACAGGTCCGAACACAGGCACTGAAACTGAGACCTGAGAACAATTATCATTTTATGGGAGGTTTATTTTGGCCATGTCTTAAAATCAGTCACAAATTAAACAATCTAATAAGGTGCAGGGTAGATTAACTCACAATTGCCTGGGGCAGAGCCTCTTGGACTTCTGGAGTGGTTGGTTTTGGCTGCTGTTCAAACAGCATCCTGGACAAGTTTGACTAAATCTAGCAAAACATCATTCACTTTTCTTCTTTGTTTTTTGTTTGTTTGTTTGTTTGTTTGTTTGTTTTGTTTTGTTTTTCAAAAAAGAAGCGCTGCAAAAGCAAGAGGGACTCCAGCATAAAATTCACTGGCAAGCTCTGTTTTCAGAACTGTGTACCTCAGCCATAAGCAACAAACACAAAACTCATGATTCATTTTCATATTGACTCTTAAATGACCTGTGAGCCTGATTTACTCAACTTCTATGTGATACTATTTCTAAAACTTTAAAGTAAACGTAGGGCTAGAGAAAACTTTCATGTAAAAGGATGACAGTACTGAGCCCCATAGCTTTTACAAAGTGAAGTATGTAGTGTTAAGGAAAGAATACTCATTTTAAAGCTTCTGATCAGACCAGTCTGAGAATCAGACCAATTCAATAGTCATTTCCCTTACAATGCTCTCATTGACTTGACTGCAAGATACAGGGGCCTAAAAACTCTGACCTAGGAGAATACAAGAAAAAAAAGAAAAACTGTACAGAAGAACTTCACAGTGCATGTCAAGGTTAAACCACACCATATGTTCCTGAAAATACTCAGCCATAACAGGGAATTGTAGGGAAGTATAAATAAAATCCAGTACAATAGGTAGATAATCTTTTGCACAAAACTTACACTGTTTTTCCTTAAATGATAGTGTTTTTTTTAAAAGAGTTTGTGGTTTCTAACAGGTTTCATTTTGTTATACACAAAGAGTAATGATGTAATAATTATTGTAGTAAGGCATAAGATTTACACTGCATTTATCTCAGAGTTGTATTTTTTTAACGTATTATTTTACCAGATATAGCTATATCAAAAACACCGTACTGTGTTTCTGTATCTGTTTTGGTTTATGTGACAAATGGGTTCTATGCCTACATTCTTAGCAATGGTCTCCACATAGGAAAATCTGTGCAGGAAATTCAACTTTCATACTACAATGAAAATAACCAAATAACTGAATGCTGATTTTTGGTATTTGCTGTTGTTATCCTTATTACTTAAACCATTTAGATTTGTGAAGTTTATTCCTATTGTATCTTGATTTAAAAATCCTTTTTACCATTATACTTAGAAGTACTTATTGTTTCCTCTTTCTTAAAACTAATATTATGTAAATGAAAGACACGAACATTTAACTGTTTGTAGGTTGATCTACTTCCCATTGACTGCTTTTCTGTTTCCACCAAAATTCAACAAATAAGCAAAAGAGAAGTAGAAAAAAGGTGTGAAGCCCAAAATAGCTGCTTGAGTCATCAACAGATTGTTTGAAATGATTCAAACAGGTGTTTGTGAGAGAATGAGCTATTTTTCACACGGCTGTGGGGGTGAATTCTAGAAGAGAAAAACATACTCTAAACAGGTCCTGAAGAACAAGAAGGGGAAAACCCACCATTTTGGGAAGAGTAGGACAGCAGAGGATTACCTCAGGAAAGTCTGAGCTATTTTATTTTCAGGCTAAGGCAGGACAAACAGAGGCACACATCCCAGCACCTACTCCAGCAACACAACCACGGAGGAGGGAGTAGACTACACCTGTGCAACTGTCCTCAGCACATGCGCGCAATGTGTGATTGGGTGGGTGGGCAGCAGAAGATCCTCACCAGCTGAGAGACACTAGAGCTGGCACCAGTGTGAGTCATGGGTCAGACACAGTCTAAGTCTTTCATGGGTAAATTTTGGTTTCCCAAACAAACATAACTTTTGCTTTTCAAAACAAAGCTCATTAAAATGAGCTCCAACAAAGTCTCTCACAATATTCTTGTAACCAGGCTAGGAGGTCACAGTTGGATGAGTGGACAACCAGATGGACAAAAAACTATTTGGATGGTGGTCTTAGAGTGTAATGACTAATGGGTGGCAATTTACCTGGAAGCAGATAACAAGCAGAATACTACATGGGTCTATCCAGGAACCTATGTGCAATGTCAATGACCTGGAGTAGGCAGTGGAGTGCATGTTCATATAGTTTGTAGATAACACCAAACTGGGGGGACCAGTTCATGCTCAACAGCATGGCTGCCGTCCAGAGAGATCTATACAGGTTGGAGGGATGGGCAATGAGCCGAATATGAGTCAGAAGTGTCCCCTGACCGCACAGACGGTTGACAATATCAAGGCTGGCATCAAGAGAAGCACAGCCAGTAGGTGCTCAGCACTCATTAGACTATATCTAGAATACTGTGTCCAATTCAATTGAGTTGCACAATGCATGGAAGATATGGAAACTAGAGCAAGTTTAGCAGAGGCCACCAAGATGCTTGGAAGCTGGTACACTTGCCTTGTAGAGAGAGGCTAAGGAAGGTGGGCTTGTTCAGTCTGGAGAAGACATGGCTTCAGGGGCATCTAACAGCGGCTTGTCAGTGCCTGTAGAGAGGTCAGTGAGTAGATGAAGGCAAGCTCTTCACAGTGATGTGCGGTGGGATGGCAGGGGACAATGGGCATAAATTGAAACAATAGGTCCAGACCAGTTATATGGAAAAGCTTTTTAACCATGAGGACAGTCAAGCAATGGAGTGAGTTTCCCAAGGATGCTGTGCAGTTTCTGCACCTGGGGTTTTCAAGACTTGACTGCATAAAGCCCTGAGCAACCTGTTCTGACCCTACAGTTGACCCTGCCTTGACAATGAGGTTGGACTAGATGATCTTCCAACCTGCACAATTCTGTGATTCTAAAATAGCTCACAGAGCTCTTAAAAAGTTTCTGGGGATTGAAGGCAGAGAACACATGCTGCTAATATCTACCCAATTTCTTCCCTGTAACCCACTTACAATCAAAATGTCTGTTTTGTTTAGAAATAGCAAACTGAATGATAAAGTTGATGTATTTTGAGAAACAGACTGGCAGGCACTTTTGAGAAGAATGTTACCTTCTCCTCTGAGGCAGGTAACAGTAGCATGAATGACAATGTTTACTGATCTTGGGTAAGAAAGATCTGCTCCCAGAGGTTCTCTTGAGAATCTAAAAGCAGGTAGTTAATTCAGCTGATGTTAACGGGTTTTGTCAGAATTTGGCATGGTAAAACAGTGTTGCTTAAACAGACCTACTCCTGTAATAGTTATTCAGTTAAGTGGGCTCTTCTCCAGTTAATTGTTTCTGAATACACAGCAGGCAGATGTGTGTGATGCAGTGCACTCTGACTGCTGACCTATTTATTGGTGTGTTTCTCTGATGGCTGACCCATACCAGAGGTTCTGTGGCTCAGCTGTTCAAAAAGCTGTTACACAGAGAAAGAGATAACAATCAGCCGAGAAAGTGTTCATTTGGAAGTTGAGTACTGGTAAAAATGGAAGGACGTATTTTCCTGGGCTTCAGTTGTTTAAATTGGGGGGTATTCCCCTGAAGTTCTCTGGGCAAGACCTGAAAAACAGAGTGCTACTGCCTGAGATACTAAAGTCCCTACTTCCTCATTGATTTTCTAACACAACCTTAATGCTGTGTTAGCATCATTTCTCTGTTCATTCCATCTGCTCTTAGGTCTCCCCTGCTGTTTCCTAGGAGATATATTGCCACGATGCCTGCATCTGTAAGGCAGTGGCAGATATGGGGCAAGAGCCACATGGTTAGAAGCGTTAATACCACCTGAACATTTGCAGGATTCTCAGGGGATCCCGCCACCCATCGTTTCTCAAAACCTGAGGGAGCCCTTGTTACAGTGTCAGCTGCTTCAGAGTGCTATGGGAATGGGATGTTGTGGCTTCTCAACTCCTTTCCACTTCTATTTGCTTCTTTCAGCCTAGAATTTTTTTTTTTTTTAAAGAAAAAAAAGACTTAAATGGGGTTATTTTTGTCCAGTCAGCCTATTTAGTGAACATTTTAATTTTATTATGTACAAAACTGTATAGGTTTTTGGCTTGTTTACAATGCATTTAGCAAAACTAGTGATTGTTTATGTTATGTGCTTTAGGTGTCCAGGACATACCTTTTTCTTACCCTTTCAGGTACAGTCTAAGAGGTTCCAAATTCCAAAATGTAATAGTAAGCGTAATAAACTGGACATTGCAATTAAACAGGGATGACACAGAATGTCAGGGTTGCTAAATCTTGCCTTGTGCCCTAACATCTTCCCTGATATTCCTTTGGTAGGCACACATAAATCTGACTATGGCTAACAAAATGTACAGGGTCTTATGACATTTCTAAAAATATGCCCGTTTCTCACAAGTGACCCAAACTCCAGCAGCAAACTCTTAAGTACACTCAGAAACAGATAATATAGAAAATAATTAACTTTTGCCCATATGTATAATTTAATTGAAATTGTATTCAGCTTTGTTTTTTTCACAGGAAAAATAGGTAAACAATAATTGTTTACATCAAACAGCTAATGTGTTTTTATTTAGGCAGAACTGTGAAAAAAACCCAAAGTATTTTCTGAATGTATGTTAAAGGAAAGAGAATTTATGAAAAAATACATGTAATATTAATCAATAACTTATTTGGGGTAGAGAATCTATTCATTAAATGGGATCAGAAGCATAGTAAAGATTTATAGCTTGAGTGTTAAAGGTCCACATATAGAAGAAACGCAATCATTTTTCTTGATGGCAAGTAGAAGATTAGGAAACATAATATAGCAAGAGTTACATTACAGTGAAACCTACAAATCACTGATGGGTATTTCCTCAAAGAAAACTGTCAGTCTTTTCCAAGTAAATATGTAATGCTTTTGTAGATGTTAGGGACATCTCATAGTATTTGTGAAATAACAGTTATTTGAGCAGCTAGGTTATACCAGACCAGTGTTACTCTTTCTTAATTCAGGAGACTAAATTTCAATGTTACAACTAAATTCAGCTGTTAAAGGGCTATCTCCAGTGTATCAGCTGCATATCCTCAAACTTAAATATGATTATGTGGCTAACATTTAACACTGAAAAGAAAACAAGAGACAGGAAGAAATTCCAGAGTGAATTAATATGCTTCTCATACCTAGTATAACACTGAGCATATTTAAACAAGATACATAATTAATTTCATAATATTCTTGCAAATTCAGCCTTCAGTGACCTGTATTTCAAAACAGGATCTGACAAAACAGGAATCTCTTACACAGTCAGACATTAAGAAGGCTTTGAATAAAGTTATGCATTTTGAGAGGTCTGGGGAAACATCCTGAAAAAAGCAGAACATTTCTCAGCTGTGTCCTTCAACAAAATGCACAACACGTTTGGCTAAGAAGGCATAAAGCAGCAAGGCTTTTCTGTTGACCAAAGGCTTTTTTGCTATCCCAATCCAAATCTTCCAAGAGAAAAACCATAGTCCCCTCCATGGCCCCCATCATGGCCTATTCTAAAACAAGCCAAAAAGCCCCATGATCTAGACCTCTGGTCTAATGTTGTTATCCTCAAGTTATTGAAATTGGAGAAAAATTCACTTTTAAACAGGGAATAAGAGAAATGGAAAAGCTATGGTAGCTTGAAAGAATTTAAACTACTTCTGTATGTCCTCGTAAATATTTAGTCCATTTCTGCCTGTGGGATATACCATGATCTTTTTTACTGAAAAAAGGCAGAATTTAGAGAGTGTAATATCAAAACTCACTTAGTCTTCACTAAAAGAAGGTTTTGTAAAAACATCAAGGATATACACATCCTTCAAAGATTAGAGCTAAACCTAACATGTTAAGTATGTATGATTTACATAAAACAGAAAGAAAATAACAGAAAATCTGCACTTATCCAGACCAAGAGACTGAATATTTTTTTTCTTTGGCACAGATGTCAATGGATGTACTAAAATAAACCACAGAAATTTCCTGGAGATTGAATAGAATTGAAATGAATAAAAGTAGTTGGTGCAGTGTATAATGCAGATAGAGAAAACCGCAAACTGCAAACAGATGGACAATATGCTGTTTGTTATAAATGTGTCTTTGGTATGCTTAATTTTACACACTGTTCAATTTTAAACTGGAATTCAGTTTTGATGACATTTACAATACAGGGAATACACAAAGATAGAGCTTGGGACAATTTAAACTCAGAAGCAAAACAAAACTAAAGAATGGAAGAAAGCAGTATTCTTCAACTTTGTCAATATCAGCAGCATTGTATGGACATTAACTAGATGCCCCAGTAATATGAGAAAAGTATGACCATAAGAATGAGAATGGAAGAGAATAAATAAACTCTCAAACTTGGCATGCCATATTTCTCAAATTTTCTCTGATACAGTAAAAAAACTGAGCTCATCCTCTGGCCATAAAACACCACCTCAACCGTTATCCAGGAAACAATTTCTGGTGACTTGAATGTTACATTGTCTTGATAAATTATTCCCAAGATTTCTCCCAAAATTTTCAAACAAACATTAAAAACCCAAATGGTTTTATTTCTATTAAATAATAAAATCTCAGAAACAAATCTAAAATGTTTTTCATCCTAAACCACAGGTAAGGACCTGATTTTCTTTCTGAAGTTCCCATTTACAGATTTAATTTTCCTGCTCAGCAAAATGAAAACATAATTTTCCCTACAGCTGTCAGTATTGTAATCTAGATCTACGGACTAAAAATCAAACATTGGCTTCTTCTGGTCATATATGATCTTTGAAAATAAAAAATTCAGAACTTGAATTCAAACACGTCTGATGCCAAAACACATCCCTACTTACAAACATGCTGAAAACATACCCAGATCTGACTCCTCTAAATTCAATAAGCTTTTGCTAAACACTGTCTTGAGCAACCTCTTGGAGTTACAATATATTCACATATCAGTGGACACAGTGATAAAAAGACATTTGGTCTGTAGCAAGGAATATCTTCCTCATATAAAAAATGCATTCTGCCTTTGATCCATTAGAGGTACTCCCTGGCTAGAAGCTCCCAGGTAGTAGATGTATCAAAAGCAAGATGTGGACTCAAAAAGAAGACGTGTAGTAAAAAGTGGTACTTTAGAGTAATTATTCAAAACGTAAACTTTGTGATCTGTTGCATTTTCTGTCAATTATGTCCTCTGAACATCCCCATTTTTAGGATCTCCTGTTCTCAGAAATAAGTCAATATCTGTACTTTCAGGAGTTCAGGAAGCAGAAGTGAGGGAGCTCAAGGAGATTAAGATTCAAAGAAAGGAACTGGATTAAGGTGTTTTAGTTCAGAGTTCCCTGAGTCAAGCATCAGAGAAAGGCTGCCAGCATACCTAGGGAGCATGTTATCAAACACAGTCATTCTGATGCCCTCAAACCCTGATTCCACAGTGGCAATATACACAGGAACTTTCAGCTACGGAACCATATTTCTTCTTGAAATACATAATAAAATAGTATATATGACTATGTAAGTTAGTGCTGAAATTCTAGACAGATTTGATCATTCTTCTGCACTCTGGTACTCTGAAGTTGTTTTTACATTTCTGACTTTTTTTCCCCTGAATAAAATCTGAGAGAGTTGCATGGGTTTCTTCTGCAAATCCGTATTTTTTTTTGTTTGTACCTCTACATACTTTCAAAACTTTAAAGCATATTAATATCTTAATTTTAATAATTTTGTTAAATTACGTCTTGGAAATTGCTATGTTTTGGGTATGTTTTACAAAGTACAGATATATGACTCGCATTGAATTTATGAGACTTCTGGCAGCTAAATTTCTAACCACTCATTTGAAAAGAATTAATGATTAATTATAGGTGTATTGTGGAAACGCCAGTTATCCTATAGCAGATGATGAACATATTTCATTAGATATTGGAAAAATTAAGATGAGCAGTGCATTAAGTAGTTTAACACAGTGGGATAAAGAATGACTTTACAGATACTTGCGCACTGCAAAACTTAAGAGCATTCTCTCACATAACTGCCCTATTCACCAGTTACATCCTATTTTCTATTCCAAGCTATCATACAGCTATAATTGATTTTAAGCAACCATTTCTTGTCAGTTATGAAAGTTGCATCACTAGGCACTGGGTGATGCCACAAAACACTGATACAGCCCCGCTCTACAGGAAAGGGACAAATGACGTCTATGTTCAGAAAGATTCTGACAACAGATTAGTAATAAATCAGCAATATATCACTAAGTAAGGTATGCAGGGTTATTACTTTCTTATAGCTACATCAGTCAGAGATTTAACAGTTCTATAGCTTGTTATGATGTCTGTTTCTGCACATTTTCAAGAGTAGTACTCTATCTTCTAAGCAATTTCTACTTGCCTTTCGAGTACCAGTGTGTTAATAAAAAGACAAAAACACTGTAGCACAATCCTATTACAACTATTATAACGAACCAGAAATTGTGCTTTTGATGTGGAGTCTTTGAACTTTTTTGCTTTGAAATTTAGTTATAAAACATACAAGTCTACCACAGGAGAACACAGTTTATCCAGAAGGGACAATACCAAAAGGGATTTTTGGAGGGGAAAAAAAGATGACAAAAGACGGTAAATATTTTCCCTTGTCTGTTAATACTTTACCAAAAATGTTAAGTCCTATGAGTATAGGACTAAATGGATATAATTATTTTTAGCTAAACATAAATAAAACAAAAATATCAATATTTAAGTGCAAATTTAATACAATCCATCACCATACCTTGTTATGCGTCTGAGTTTGTCCAACCAGGATAAGGATATTTGATGAGATAATAGACAGGCAGAAATTGATTAGAATTATTGACCTCTCAGATCTGATGTACCTGTTCAAATAAACAAAGAGAGGGTACAACTTTTCTAAAAGGAAAACAACTAGTAAGTCATACAAACCTTTGATGCAATTCTTCCATTAAATATTGGAGATACTCTGAAAGGTAAGTGCTCTCTTTCAAGTGCTCAAACAGAGCATCAGGGAGCTATCACATTACAAACATAGGACTATATTTTGGTAGATATTCTGCAATTCCCTCGTAGTATCTTGGTATATTTTAAAAATGATCTATCAATGCTGCTTTTAAAAACTGCTGGCAACACTGTTCTAACACCATAGCGATAATAACGGGCTTGCATGCATTCATGTCAGGAACTTCTTATGCTCTCTGCTCATCCTTGGGAATACCCACAGCTGGCACAGACCCCTCACAATAACTAACTTCAGCAAAAATACGGTGATTTACATAAACAGAAAATTGATCCACCGTGCATAAATAAGATGCAGGTTGGCTGATGATACTACGGCAGTACATTTTGAAACATGTTATTGGGATAACGATAACATTAATCTTGAAGTTCCACCACATTAACAAAATAATTTGTATGAAGAAACAACAACATTGTAATATCTTCATCTGCATAAGACCTAATGCCAAAAAATAGCTAAGTTTGTACAGAAAGGTTAAATTATAGCAGTGAGCATCACACTGTCTGTCTTGCAAACTTATCATATTAATTTTCCAAGTATGTTTAGGATGAAAAAGTCAAATACTTTTATCACCTATTTCCTTGCGAGATGCAAATGTTGTCATTTTTCTATATACAGCCTTTTATGTGCTGTAGGACAGAAACGGAATGAAGTACCTTACTGACCTGATTTTCAGAGGTGCTAACAAAGTAAATGTTGACTGCTAAAGTAAATGAAAGTTAAGGGTGCTCAGTTCCTCTGAAGACCATGCCATATGTTTATATAGTCTATGACCTATACTATATGCTTCTCACTGGATCTTAGTTACTATTGCTGTCTTCTGAGCTGTACACCCATAGCTGACACTTTGAGGAGGTCATAACAGAGGGTGCTCAACCCACGAGAAATGCTGAGCTTTGGACATGAAATGAATTGTAATCCTTTTTGCTTAGCTATCAATTAAGCATTACATTTTTTAGTTAAGAAGACAGAAGAACAACCCTGATATCACCATCCCCATTTTTCCTTAAAATGTGGCAATGCTGTTAAGGCTAGTTCTATGTGTTTGGAAACAAAAATGCTCAGACAGAAAGCCTAGTGCCTTTGTCTAGACAGTCAGTACGCTGCTGCTTTCTAACTTGTGAACTACTGATTCACCTGGGCCAGTTCCCAACATCAAGTGTCTATGGGCTATAAAGGATCTTAGTGGTTGAGTAAATACAGTGCAAGCAGCAGCTCATAGCATTGACTTAAGCTAAGAAGGCTTTAGTTTTTCTGCCAGCCCACTGTTGATGAAGGGAGGGGAAGGGAAGGGAAGGCTGAATATTTGACTGACATTGAATTTATTTTTCAGTTGGAATTTTCAGTTGGGGGGATCAAATCAGTCAACCATAAAAGAATGCTCGCATAGGCCTTCTTTGGACCAGAACACCTCTACCTTACATCACTGCTAAACAGGCCCTGCCATTCAAAGGGAAGATGGGTGCTCCAAAATATAAAAACAGACATAGGGTCAAAACATCAAATTTCTCCCTACTCCTAGATTTATAAAAATAAGCATATATACATATAAGTTTCAGTGTCTACCTTCCCCCTATAGTTGGTTACTATGTGTTCTTGAGAAACATGTTGAAGGCAAATTTTAATGATTCAAATGACAGGCCACTCACTTGTCACAATACTTTCAAAATATTTCACTGATAGAACACAGAGATCTATATCAGTTATTTTTTCTTCAGCTGGATGCAGAACCCACATTAGGTCCATAACACATCACATACATGTTTTTTTCTCAGCTTGGAAGTTGCCATAATCATAGGATCATAGAATCAGAGCCATGGATAGGGACACCTCCCACTAGACCAGGTTACGCAAAGTCCCATTCATCCTGGCCTTGAACACTTCCAGGGATGAGGCATCCACAACTACTCTGGGCAACTTGTTACAGTGTCTCACCACCCTCATTGTAAAAAACAAAAAAAAATTCCTTATATTTTATCTAAATAACGGAGAAGACCAGTTCCACTGAGCATGACAGTACTTCCATCCAAGTGCTAAATATATCAGGGAGTGCAAAAATAACACTACAATTCTTTAGATGGGAATTATATCCTGAAATACTCTCATTCTTAGTTTTGACAGACAAGAACTGATAATTCTTACACTCTTTTTATTACAACTTATGTAACTAAATATTCTATATTTATTATATGTATGCATAATCCTGTGAGTCTCTGTGCCTGCATAAGAGAGTGAAAGAGAAAAGCATGTTAAATTATCAGGCTGCTTCTAAAAGTAAAATTCTATTGGCTGATTTTACATTACTCTGAAAGTTGTTATTTTCTCCTTGTGCATTTTCTTACTTGTTTCTACTTGCTCTTTTATTACAGAAAAAAGTTAAGTAAGAACCCATGTTCACCTAAAAATTACTCCACGTGACTTTTCCTCTTACTTTTCTATTTCTTCTACACTAACATGTCATGCTATTTCTCATCACTTCTCAAATTAATTTTGTCCATAAATATCTATCTTTTGAATCAATCTAATATTTTAATATAGTAAACTCAGGATGGAAAGAAAGTCTGTTACTGGAATGTACCACCACACTATTTGATAATACATCAGTTTGTGGTCTTCACTGAAAGTGGATAAACTCAAAATCAGTTGACTGAACCTCCCTAAAGCTGCAATATCTGATGTGGCACATGATATGTCATTTTTATCACATGGAAGTTTTGCTTTCAAATGTAAATGGAGGAAAAACATTCCAAGGTATAGGCCAGAAGCCTCAGATGAAATATACCACATAGAATAATCCTGTAAAATATTTATGAGCACTATGAATACCCCATCGAAAGAGCAATACCATTCACACTCAAGAGGAGAAAGCGAAGAGTGGCCTACACCATCACCAGTATGCCAAGAGAGTAAAACTAATCAATCACATCAACAAATTCAGGAGTCAAAACATGCACTACATTTTGCTTTTTTTTTTTCTTTTCCAAATAATAAAAGTTGCGTCTAATGTTCTCTTTAAATTTTAATTCAACTAAATATAACTGTGCATTCACATTTAGCTTTGTCTATCCATTACATACCTCCATAGCGCTGCATAGACAACTGCTAGGGTGATCAGGGCCAAGCATGAAAGACCACTGCCTACTATTAAGGTCACTGAGGGTGTACCAGATGATTCCATGATCTGTAGGTTACAACAGATAACCATGAAGGAAACCACCCTCCAGTAATTAAAACAACAAGTCAAAAGAGAAAAAAACCCCAATAAAAGCAAAACAATAAAAGCAACCACGCTGTCACAGATAGCTACAGTAATATTACTTATGAAGCAGAAATCAACTTATTTCTAAAACTGATCCATGCATAACTCTGAGATCTGATCAATTATTGTCACATTCCACAGAGACCTTTGAGCTTTAAAATGTCTTATAATACCTGCTTGATATTTTGAAGAATAAAGAAAGTAGTAATATTACAATGTAATAGGAAACTGTGGCGTTAGCACAAGTTTCAACTACATCCCAGTTAAAATTAATATGAATATATACCTGTCTTGAGAAACAGCAATATTTAGAATTGTGTATTAAACAAACAGCTTTGTTTCACTGTAATATATTAAAGATGATCAAGGAATTTGTCCCAGAATTTGGTTCATGCTTGTTGCAGAATTACTAAACTTTCTGACTTTTAACAACTTTGACTTCAATCCACTATTCTCACACACTTAATTTCCTTGGGCCTGTGATTGCCTAGAAGGAATGGCAAGATACCTATGGCAACAATATCTTAAGCCTTCTTTAAAGAAGCTGGAAATTTAGAAATATTTCATTTGTACTCTGTGTGTTAACAAAAAAGGAAAATAAATAAATGACCTTGAAAACAAACTAGCTTTCCCTGCTGTAAAAGAAACTATTATCATCACATATCAGGTAAGGTTTTTCTTCCGTGTGTATATGTGCTCATGTTCTGCAATAGACATGGTATTTTGCTTACACAAGTGGAAAAAATTTAGATCTAAAAGTTTGCCTGGTTTCCCAAAATGCTTTTTAAAGCCTCAGGTATGTATTGTAAATTACATTTTATCAAGATATCTTTTGACACCCAAATAGGAGATAAGACTGATGTACTTTTAGGCCACATCTCAGGCAGACAGTAACATTTTATTTCAACCACTTTGTTCCAAACTGATCTACTTTGCTATTAAAAAGAGTCTGATCGTATGCTTCCAAAACCAGGAAAATGAAATTACGCCTTAGCAGGATAACTTCACAAATATTTGCTTTTTAGATATGTTCACGTTCAAAAATACTGGGAGTGTCTGCTTATACACTTAATGTCCCCTCTTTCTCAAGGAAACTTGATTATTTTTCTTACACCGTATCAACAGACTACATAGAAAATCTGTGCTGAAAATGTCCAATGCAGATCTGCAATCTGTTTAACTACAGTATCTAGGGTTTTCCTACCAAGAGCAATAATAAAGCCCTGCACATTCCCCTGGAAAGGCTTGCAACCTTTAAAAAGCTTGTTAAGTTGCTAATCGTTCAATACAAAAGTTTTCAACACATTTGCATCACAATTAGAAGGCTTTCTCCGAAAAATTCGGAGTTCGAGAACATGCAAATCTCACCAGGATTTAGTTGTATTACAGAATCCGGAATATCATTTCTCTGAGACACTGTAGACACCAGGACACTAACATTTGCCTACCTGCGGTATTAAACAATTCCTAAACGCAACGTCTGAAATATACCTGAGAGGAAAGCTCGACCAGCTCCCCCCCCCCCCCCCGCCTCCCCCGGCCTCCCTCGGCCTCCCCCCCCCCTCGCTATTGCCTTTTGCATTAAAACTGGATATTCCCCCCCCCCCCTCCCCGCTTTGTTACTTACTATTTCTCTAGGTTGCTGAGCCAAAATGGCGAAGGTAGAGAGACGATCACATAAGCATTTCGTATGGGATGCATCGGTAAGCACAGTTTTACATCCCTGGGTGGACCAGGTTCCCAAAGAGTCGTTCCTGCAAAGGAGAGAGAGAAGGAAAGGAAGGGGGAAGGGGAGGGGGAAGGGGGGGGAGGGAAGGAAATCGGGGTAATTAACGCCTGACGGCCAATTCCGTGAGGAGACAATGCAGTTTAATCGCGAGGAGAGTGTAGTGTAGTTCCCGGACAGCAGAGAGGTACTTGTTGTGGGGCAGGACCGGCCCCGGCGGCGCCCCCGCGGCCGGGCGGGGAGCGGGGCGCGGGGCGCGGGGAGGCGCGGGAGGCGCGGAGCTGTCCGGTGGCGGCGGTGCTGACAGCCCGGCGCGCTGCGCTGCGCTGCGCGGAGCCCCGCCAGCCGCGGCAGCAGCCGCCCCCTGCGCTGCCAGCCACCTCCGAGCCTCACCAGAGCACTGCGAAAAACTCATCGGGGGAAGAGGGGGAGGCTTTCTCTCTCTCTCTCTCTCTCCTTTTTTTTTTTTTTTTCTTTCCCTTTTCCTACCGGCTCTGTTTCTGGCCCTTTTGTAAAATAATGTGGTGGTCAGTAGTTGTAGTGTCTTTTCTTTTCTTTTTTTTTTTTTTTTTTTTTTTTCTTTTTTTCTTATATTTTTTTTTTCCTCTCTCTCGTGTGCGTGGCTAGTTTAAAGGCAGATGGTTCTCAAACGTCTATCTGGGTTATGCCAGTTAGACCGGGAGATGCCAGATCTTCTGTTCCGAGGGCTATTTTTGCTGAGGATTTTCGGGGTTTTTTTTTGGTTGTTGTTTTTAGTCCTCAGCCTTAGAAATTTCACCCTGGAAACGGCAGCATCAGATGCCTCCAATTCTTGCCTCAGCTCCAGCAGAGGGGTGGATTTCAGTACAGCAGCACACAACATCACCAAAGAGACACACGAGTTCGCCCTCCAGACATCACTCAGTCAACTCGCCTTTCCCTAGCTCCCTCCCCCTTCCAGATTTCTTTTTCTTGGGGTGGCAGCACCACGCTAACCCCAAGCCAAAGGGATCATTTGCTGACACCTTTCACCAACCGCCCCTAAACAAAACAAGATGATTAACACAGTCCCCGAATTCAATTAGACATTCAATATGCTAATGCAAGGTCTGAAACCCACCCCAGCAGAACAATAAAAATGGTATCAACCCACGTTTTCTTTGTGTGGGCAAGGAGAGGGAGAGACAGAGACAAAAAATCATCTCTCCCTTTTCCTGAACTGCAGTGGAGGGGGAAATAATTTCTACAGGAAAAAGGGGTTGGTTTCAACTAAATCAAACCTGTTATCTTTGTATGTGTTATGTTTAAAGAACAATTGGGTTTCTTTCTTCTTTTTTTCCCCTCCTTTCATGCCCAGGGAGCAACTGCAGCAACTCTGCTGCCAGCAGCAGTATGAGCGCTGTCAATTCCTGTCCATTTCACCTCAGGTCACCAAATGACTTTAAAAAAAGAAAAAAGAAGGAGGAAGAAACAAGGTGGGGGAATAATAATTTCCAGTCCCTGTGATCACCCTTGTTTCACCTCTTCTGCCTCGACAGCCCACCTTTGTGAGTGATTCTATATGCCAGAACCCTCATGCAAAGGCAATTTGTTAACCCAAGCCTGCTCTCAGAGTTGGGTCACCCAGCCCACCTCCGCGTTTTGCACCACTAGTTTTTGGACACACACCAACCCTTACACATTATTGTCTTCAGAACAGTATCCTGCAATAAACAAAAGAAACAGCAACTGAGGGAAACAATTGAGGGAAAATCACCAATTCTTCAAGCCACTATAGCTGTCTATTAGCTTTCCTTCACAAATTGTGTCTTTCAGAGAGCCACAGGCTAAATCAACATCCATTTTGAAAAAATATAGTAACATATTCTAAATTCTGAAGCATTATCTTCTGGATAACTTAACTGATTTATTTTATTAGCTTTCCTGTCTCTTATCTTATTGTGACACACAGTTAAGGCCAAATGAAATGCATTTATCTGTGCTGATTAAATATTAAAGAATAATAGCTTAAGAGAAATTGACATGTTTTAAAACAAAAAGATGGTATTATTCATCCTGAGAATAAGATTTAATATATTGAATTTGCCCTATGCTGAAAAGCACTGGATGCACAATACATACAGTTAGCACTAAATCCTTACAGATGGTGCCCAATGCACAGAGTTAGACAAGTCCTAATTATAGAAGGTAGACAACCACAGAGACCAGTTTAATTTAAAACAAAACATCTGTTACAATTATAATTATATTTAAATTAGTATAAATCATGGGCTGTCCACCAGGTTTAGAGGGGCTCATGCTGTTCTTCGAGTCACTCGTGCAAATACAAAATTCCAGTCGTACATTAGCTGAGCAGTTCACTGTTGTACTATATCACCAGGTATTACAAATACACTACCTATTTTGCAAAACTTCTTGAATACTACTGAAAATTTTAATGGAATTTCCAAAAGCATTCTAAAATGAAGAAAGTGCTCTAATTGAATTCAACCATAAGACATCCATCGACACGGCAGGAGCGGTGTTAGTCTAATATGGACAATTTTACATTTCATTGTTCATTTTTTCCGTGATACACTTCAATTTCTTGCCTACCAATATTATATTTGACTATGTAACAGATGAAAATTCAGTGATTAAATATGGTCTATCTCTCTCTTCTAACCAATGCAGTTTGTTTTTTTTTTTTTTTAAAGTGCCTCATTAATAAGTATATTTGTAGCCTGTTGAGATGATGTCTGACAGAAGCTGTGCAGAATTTAATACTAAGTCCATGAAGGAGACGGAATAATGAACAGAATCCAAAATAAAAGTGTAATTGCAATTTGTTGCATGATGTTCATGCCTGCAGAACGGTAAATGTATGATTACTAACTCACTGCAGAGATGCTTTTGACTTGCCAACATAAAATCAGTATTTGGTTTTAGATATAAAGTAAATACGGAATGGAAATATGGAGTTAAAACAGATGCATTTTATTTAGTACATCCCAGTGCTACACTTTTTTTGTGAAGTCCTCCATCTATGATCTGTCCCTCTTATAATGCAACTCTTCTGGGCCAACCAGAATTTATCCCATATTTGGAAGTTTCATTCCTTTTTGGTCTGATTTTCTTTAACTATGTGTCTAATGTTTAGGGTTATCATATGAATACGCAAGAGGGCACCTATTATTCCTGTGGATCTTTCTTATTATGCAGAAAGCTATAAAGGAGTGACAGGTACTATTAACATGTTCTATTTATATCAAGGAAAATTATCAAACTGAAAATACGTAGCAAATATAGCTGTAGGTTCATGCCCATTATTGGCAATTTTGTACTGTTCCACTGAGCTATAGATGATTTAATCAACTTGGCAGAATTCCCGTGGTATAAGCAAAGGAATTCCCAAGAAGCATAGATTCACCATTGCAGATCCTGTGTCATGCTGCAGCTGAGGCAGGGGAAAAAGTAGGGGAAGCAGAGAAGTAGGGGAAAAAGTCTAAGTAGGATGTAATTTGGGCCCATGGATCTATGGCTAATATGCCATAAGCACCCAAAAAAACCTCAGCTCCAACATTTGCCTGTGAGTGTGTCCTTCTCAGAGTAGTCTTACAGTTAGAAGAATGCTGGAGTGTCTTTTCAAAACTCTTTCAGAGTTTAATGTAAACTTCTTAGTTCTAATCAAGAATTGGGAACATACTGTGCAATGAAATGAAAACAGCTAAATGATGTACAGAAAAGCATTTTAATTGTGTATGATATAGCAGAAATAGTGATTTTTACTCTTTAATAATATTATGCAATATTTCATGATATATAAGTGTTGCTCACTGCTGAAAACAATGTCTCAGATACTGCAATGGAAATGTAGCTAATAGGATAGGAGCATTTTTGTAGAATAAAATCTTCATTCACAGACACAACTGCCAATCTGACACAGACTGATGAAAAAGCCACATTTGATATGCTAGCAGCTATGTTTCCCTTAGTTTGCGGTATTTTCCCTGGTCTCATGACACGGTTTACCACTTACTGTTGACATATTTTGTTAAAATTAATAATATACATGTCTTACTAATTGCATTGTTTTGTCTACTTTAACATATTGATGAATAAAAATCAGCTACGACATTGCTGTCAAAACCACTCACTTAGCAAAGGACTTCACATCATAATGTATACTGTCTACCTTATTACTTTACTTTGAAGATTTTTTTTCAAAAGAAAGGGGTTTTTTTTTGGAGGGAGATGCTGTGACACAGAGATAAAGGAAGTCAGCAATACTGTTAACCATTTTCTTCATACCAACAACTAGTCATCCAAGTAATTGCCCGGGTTTTGATCATCACGAACGAAGAGTTAACATCTAGGCTATATATAAATGACAGTAGCTGACTTCAGTAATTTCTTTGATGATTGATATCTGTGGCTAAACTAGGATAAGAAACCTTTTGACCGTTAAATTACATTACTTAAATAACAGCAAACTACACAGAAGTTAAAAAATTATAATATTATTTCTCCTGAGATAATTTTCATTCTCCCCACTTCATGGGTGTGTACACTATTTTACACTTTTTTTTTCTGTTCAACTAGGTGCTGTTTTTCCTTTAGGACAGACTTTGGTATTCCAACACTATTCTTAGAAAACAATGACATATAATGATGAGAAGCACAGGGAAAATGCAGAGATAAGAATATTTTAGCCTAGCAAAAGACAGGAAATAAGCTCATGGCCCTTATAAGTAGCAGATTATGTACATCATTGTGTCTGTTCAGATGTGCTGTCTGGCACATTAGTAAAGATAAAGTCCTTCCAACACCTGCTCACTTCTTTACACCTGGACCTAAAATCCCAGGGAAGCCATAGGTAAGGCTTAACTGCAGGAATCTCCTTTCAGTTGCGTGTGTCCATATGTCTGAGACACGACCTAACTCTTAGTATGCATAATTTCTACTGTGATCAATCTTATCCCTACTAGTAGTATACAGCAACATCTGGTTTATCTCCAGTTTTAACCTAAGTAAAAAAAAAAAAAAAAAAAAAAGAAAAACAAAAAAGAAAAACCCCACAAAGAAAAGGTGGATACAAACACACTTTGCTTAATAATGTCACGTATGAAACTATAGTTACCAAAGTATTCTTTACCCTGAAATTGCTAATGGGATTAACATTATGCCATTATGACTTGGGGCTTTTTTTCCCCTCACACAATTTAAAAAAACTAACACATGAAATCATGGAAATGAAAAGAAATAGAATGGATAAAAATAACTGCCTTATGACTACATGTCTAAAATACCGCAAATGTCCCAAAAAGTATGTCTGAATTTGTGTGGTATCAGAAGAAAAAGACGGATGATGAATATCTTGCAATAGGATCTCCAACCAGAATACTATGGGGAGTTCATTTTCCTAAAGAATAAGGCCACTTTTCCAATTCAGACATTGAATTGTTTATTTTTCCTCAATGACATATTTGTGAATTTAGTTTTTTGCCAAAGAAAGTAGAAGTCCTTGAAAAATTAATTTTCTTGCTGATCTTTATATCAAAAATAAATCCTATTTGAATAATTTTTTTGTAAAACAAATGTGCATCTGGGCTGGAAACCAAGTTTTATTCCAATGTGATTTAAACCAGATGAGATATTAAACCCTAAAAAGTAGGTTTTATAACAGAGCCGTTGTAGCTATAAGCATACATTGTTACATTAACTTTCTAATAATCTACAACTCATAGAAAGGTCCAAGAGAAGATCAAAAATTTCCTTGGTTATCAGTTTGACTACTATATAGAAATGATTCATCAAAAGGGGAGCTATGGAAGTGAGTATTAATGCTTGGGGGAGTATTTTATTACTTTTTGTAGCTTTCCTGTCCATACAGTTTAGGGCATGATCTAGCGCACAGTGTGAATAAACTGTGCTGTAATCAATAGTTGCCCTGTCATTAGCATACTGCAAGTGTTATCGAAGTGGAAAAGGAAAAGAAATTCTAAAGGACTGATATGACAAAACCAGGATGAGACAAATACTAGGAGTTTCCTGCCTTCTACTGCATAGTTCTTGATTGCTGGTGCTCTGTACTACTGGTATAAGGCAGACTTATCATTATTGGAATTACAGAATCCATTCATATTTTTTAATAACATCAGCCAAACTATTGTCATTCACCTCTATTTCTATATTTTAAGGAGACTAATGGATAGACATTTGAGCAAAAGCATTCTCCCCCCTTTCCCGAGTTTATAGAGAAAATCTCCAAAGAGGATGAGTATTGGTGCATAAAAAAAAAAAAAAAACAAACCAAAACCAAAACCAAAAACAAAACTGAGGGAAAACAATCACTTTCTGTAGCTTCATCTCTATCTGATTCTGTAGATGTTCTCAGAGAAAGTAGCACAGGAGTAAGTACTGGGTGTTCCTGCTATGTACACACTGGCAAAGAATGTAGGTATATGCTAAGGATTTATTAGAACTATGATTTCTTTCTCCATTGACCTCCGTAATGAATGGAGCAGACATGAGGCCACACTTCCCTTCCAGGATATATCTCGTCCCAAGATGATGATTTCCTAGAAATTACAGGAAGCAACAGATGGATATTTCTTGTTTTCATAAAACCAATAACAATTGAAACAAATTGGTCAAGACTACTACAAATTCTACAGTGAATTGCTGTCTCCCTTCCTTCCTGATGAGGTCTCATTTATTTAGTATCACTCCGAATGCTAATTTTGTCTTGCATTTCAATACAGTTTTGCTAAGTTTGTTCACTGCAAAAGGGAGATATACTTGATAATGCTGAATGATCAAAACAACAAGGATCATGTTACGTTTTACAAGCATGCATTACTTTACTTAACTGTGCATATATTTATGCTCTTCATTTAAGTTGCTGTATGACATATTTAGTTCCTTGTGGCAAAGTCATATCGAGACTTGCTATGTTAAAATGTATATTCTCAAAATTTGCAGTAGTGAGTTTAGTAGCATTTTGGATATGTCTGAAATTGCAGAATTTTAACTAAATTAATGTTATAGAATAACTATCAGATATTTAGTAGGAAAAAACAGTTCAACAAATACATTATTAGCTTTCACTCCTCAAAAAATCAGTAAAATCTTTTATATTGGTTTGTTCAGACTACGAATATTTATGTAGATTTATGGTGATCAAAGGAAAATTCATCATGTAGTGTTTTCCCAATGATTAACTTGTGAAATCTTTCACACTGTACTATTATTCACAGGGGTTCCTAACAAAAAATGGTCCTTGTAAATTGCATTTTGCCAGGGGCTGGAAAAGATTTCGGGCTCGGAAGATTGTCCTGGAAATTAAGAATGTCAAAGCTTGGATCAGGGTTGTAGCTATCATTAATGTTTCTTCCAAATGACAAGATTAGCAATAAAGCATAGCATCATTAGTTCAAGTTTCAGGGCCAGCTATGACCAGCAGGGAGAGGAACAAGTGTGAAAGGGAATTGATGAGAGGAAGAACAGAGGCTGGTCTTCCATCACTGTTACTGTTACAACACCCTGTGCTATTCTAGATTGAATCACCAGATAAAACTAAAACCAGCACATGTCCAGCCTCTTCACTTTGAATTAGGCTCCAGAGATGCCAACCATCATGTAGGAAGAAAGGTAAGTCACAAAATAAGAGTGACAGAAGCAAACATATTAAGTGGTCAGGCACTGAAATGATGCTCCTTGCTCTGGTGATGCAAAAGAGAGCTGAGCTCTCTTTTGGAGCTGGGTGTGTACATCCTACCTCTCAAAGTCTGAAGTTAGGTTTCGCATCAAAGATGTCCAGTGGAGAGTCCCCTTTTTATCTAATGACTCAGTGCTTGCGAGACAGAAGAGGTGAGTTCAATTTCTTTCTCTGCGTGAGGGGTGTTGGAAAGATGACCTCACCCCAGATTACAGTCCATTCTGGTGTGAGAGTACCCTCACTCCTTCTTGTTGAAGCAGGTGCTCAGTGAACAGAACTATGCATTGGCTCAGAAGGTGAAGCAAAGCACTGACCTTGTAACCGAACTGCAGGAAGACAGGGCTTGCCACCTGCATTCCAGTTCCCGCTCCACTCAGTATTAATTATTCAGCAGGCTGAGCATCCAAACACCACTGTTACAAGTTCTCTGAAGAACCTCAGGCTTCACACGTGTTCCTTTGTATCTCCGCTGCATGACTAAGAACCCTCCTGGTTATCAGCTTCTCCTCCCCTGGATCGTGTGATACCACTTGCTGCTCCTACACAATCCTACGGTACATTCTGCAACTGTTGCCTCTTGGGTACTCTGAAAAAAAGGCTGTGGAGCTATGGCAACTGGAGACAACCAGAGCTAAGTTGTCTCAGTGTCCACTTTTAAAGAAAGAAGTAAATACTTTTTTCTGTCTGCTTACACTTTGAAAACAAACTTAACTCAAACCAGGCTGAGATAAAACAAACAAACAAAAAATAGGACACAGTTACAAATGTTTATAAGACACAAACAAAGAAATAAAATCAACTGACGTTTGCTCTACTGACACGGGGATTATGTCGGTAGTATGTCTCCCCTTTTATCCAGCTGTTATTCTGCAAGATTTCCTAAACATTCAGTTTATGAAGAATTCTATTTTCTGTATACTTTAGGCCTCAGGTTATGTCCTTTTCCTTGTGTAAGACACTTGCTTTTTATAACCAATTCTCTTTTGTATGTCCTCCACAGGAGTCTAAACAGATCTAATCTATTTTTCCTCAAATGGATTGATTTCTTTCTTGTTTGGGAGATAGTCTGGCCATCCCTCTTAATTAAAATAACTTGTTGGTTTTTTTTCTTTTTTCTTCCTTAGAGGTGTCTCTTCGTTAGATCAGATGTTATCTTGTGTACCTGACTGGCCAATTAACAACTGCTTCAGTAAGAGTAATGCTTATCTCCGTGTTCTCTCTTTGGTGAGTCAGAGTGCACCCTGACTGAACCTGGCACCAAATTTTTTTATTGATTATCAGGTTGCACATTAAAACCCCATTTGATGCAAATCCCTCAATTGGACAAAGGCATATAGCTTGCTATTGGCTCAGGACTGAGATCAGGCACATCATAGTAATTAGCCAGTTTGAGGTGGCAAGGGGTTTGTAGTGACTGATGCTTAGCGTCTTTGGTTGGATACCTTTTCCTCAGTGAAAACCTTAACTACAAATTCAATCTTTCCCTTTCAGACAATCAATATTTAGTTATAATATGAAAGAATAGAACCAATGGTGAACAGAGGGAATTAGAGAAGCTTCCTTATTCCAAAATGCCCTACAGCCTGGAGATTTGGTCATTCCTCCTGAAAAGTTCTGCATTTTGCAAGCGCAAATGAGACCACACCTTTAGTAAGTCTCTCCTGTTCTAAGAGAATTTTCTAACCATTGAACTATTGGATAAAAGAACTATAGTATAAGGTCTTCATACACGTGCTGTCCATGTTTTATGTAGCAACCAATTCACTGCTAAGTTAAGGCCACAGTCAAGAATAACAGAGAGATGATCTGTTTACATATCTTGATGAAAGTTAATGCTGAGGTTCTTCTGAGCATATGAGAAGGAAGACTTGGTGGCCAAGCAACTTAACATAAAATGTTTTAGAATCTCTGGATTTAGAATTCTCCAGAGTTGTGTGTTGACTGGAAAGGGCGTCTGACAAAATCCGTTAAGGACTGAGGTACCTATAGTGGCAGGTATCTGCCTATCTCATATAATGACTATGACTTTACTAAAATGGGGCAATGCAACAAACCTATGCAAGCAGTTGAGATGCAGTGACTTTGTATATGCCTAGCTGATAGCAAATGTAATGCAATATAGCTAAACATAAAGCTTTCTTACAGCATTGTTTATGATCTGATTAAAAACAAAAACTAAACAACCCAGATGTTGCTAAAGCTGATAAATGTAAGCTTGAAAACTCTATAATTCACAGAGCTAAACTCTATGATGCTATAAAGTAATGCATCTTTTTGCCTTAATAATTTTTTTTTTTTTTTTTTTTTTTTTTTTTTTAAGATACAAGAAAATCATTGTGATTACAGAGTCAAATAAAGTCAAGTACAGATTTAGGAAATGGAGGCTCTCTTGTAAAAGGAAAAAGAAGACGTAAGAGACACCTCCTTAATTTATATTTTAGACTCTTCTAAGCCAGTCTTAGCCCTAATGTTCTTGCCTTTCAGGCTTATTACCTTAGGACTTATTAATGTATCTGCTCAGCTTCAGACTCAAAATGGTTTGAAAGTATCCACTTTGGAATGCAGTTATGTGAGCTACTGCTCATCTGAAATTTCCTGAGTGGATGTTTTTACTGACCAACGTCCCAGTAAAGCAAATCACACCTAACTGACACACTTTTTAATGCCACTTCACACATGTGTAATGGTAGCATTGCCTAAAAACAAAGTCAGCTGATAATGATAATCTTTGGAGAGAACATCTGAACTGTTCCACTGTGTTTTTTGCTAGGAGTGCCTAGTACTGAAGCAAGAAGAATGAGGTGTGCATCATACTGCATCACAACACATGAAAACAGATTCTTTCGTATTTTATCTGGAAAATGCTGGGAAATGAATGAAGGTCTGCACTGTGCCATGTGTGCACTCAATGTACCAGGGATAGAGCTGACTCAATAGTATAAGGGCATGTGTCGCAGAGGAGGCCACTGTAGTGCTCAAAGTCCAGTGGATTCTGTGGACATGCTGTGAATTTGATCTGCGTATGTGCAATATATCCGATGCATCCACAATGCAAGAGACAGTTTGCATTTATAATAACCATATACTTGGAAGTTCCAGAAAAATTTACTGCACTTAACAGTGGCAATACAGGATGTAAGTCCTCTTACTCCCATGGTAAATCCATTTCAGCTAGTCATATGTCAGCTAGATTGTGTGTTTACAGAAATGTGACTGCTGGCATTAAAAACTATATAAATTGGTTAAGAGGTTGGGTAAGTACTTTTATTTCACAGTCTTAAAAAAAGAGATAGAGGAGGGAAAGAGGAGGTGTTGGGGAGTATGTGCCTTAACTATATGCCAAAAAAAGCCTGTCTGGACAAATGAGAAAAACTGAATAGCTTATCTACTTTCTTCTACCTTCTGAGAATAATTTTTGTTTGTCTGTAGCTTCTTTGTGGGAAAAAAAACACAAGAAGAATTCCTGATGGTGCAGGGCTTGTAATAATGGGCTTGTCTTCTGTGGACTGACAAAGTTGGTGTACTCTTCAGCCTTCAGGTATGGTAGGTAAGGACTGAAAAAGTTTCCCAAAATAATCAATGTTAATATACTAATGGTCTACCCACATTACATACAGCTTTTCAGCTGAAAGCCTAACAACAGAGATGAACAGTGTCTTCCTGAATCTCAACAAGAGGGACAGGAAAATTGAAAGATATCCTTAGGATTGAGGGACAAAATAAAAATGTGAAGGTAAACTACTTCTAGGCTCAAAAGAAAATGCAACCAAATACAGTGCTATATTTATTTCCTTACATCTCTATATGGCGGTCTCAGATACTATTTTTGATACTTACAATATGGTATCATATGGAATATTGAAAGTGTACATATCTAAAACCATATACAGTAACATTATTCAGTTAATATTGCAGTTTTTGCAGAATGGAATCAACTCACAGTGGCATAAAAGGCATACCACAAGCTGTCTGTCTGTCGATCTGTGATGCGTCACATAGATGTGGCATGCTTTAGTGGAAAACTCCAAATCTGAAATGCCTTTCCCTTCAGTCAGAAATAGCATTGCAAGTAGACACTGCTACAGTGCCTTCTTACACTTTGAAGGAATTTGCATTCTGTTACGTTCTCACGCTACTTTATGTTTTAAAAGTGCAATAAATAAAGAATACAATTAATTTAGATTACACTACTCGATCTGAATTATATACAGACTACTTAGTACATGAAGCTTATTAGCTAGAATATATCTCCTAGAAACTACATAATGATGAGTGCAATTGCAATCGTTGTCTGTGCATCTACACTATTCAGGGAATGTCATGAATCCACTTCATGTCAGTGCATGCTGTCTATTGATTGGACCTGTCAACTTCAATGGAGTATTCTCAGTATAACTCACATCAGAACCTGGCACTATATTTTGATCTCCCAGACAGCTAAATGATATCTAAAATTGCATATAAGCAAACAACTTTTTATTGACTATGCATTGGAGAAAACTTATGTGTGTATTTTAATTCAAAGACACTAGAGCATGTCAAGCGCATGATGTGTTCTTCAGTTATATTAATTTTCGGCAGGGGTTTGGAAATAGCAAAACAGAAAATATGACTATGCCACTCTAAAAAAGTCTACAGTATGCCTGCAGTTTGAATGCGGTATGTGCTTCTGATCTCTCCCTAACTCAAACAGTGGAACTATAGGAAAGCTGTAGGGAAAGGGGACAAGGTGACAGAAGATATGGGAAATATTCCATAAGGTAAGTCTCTCTGGTCTGGGTAAGAGATGGTCAAGGGAGGTCTGATAAAGGTCTGTAAGAGTGTCACGGTGAAAACGAACAAGAAATGATTGTTTGTTACTTCTTGTAATATAAGATCTAAGGGCATTAAATGAAATTATTAGGCTGCATATTCAAAACAAACAATAGGAGGCATTTTTTTTTTTTTTTGTCTCACAGGGTGTAGTTAAACTGTGGAAATCATTGCCACAGGAGGTTATAAATGACAGAAAATTATGCAAACTGAAAGAGTGATTAGATAAATTAACAGACAAAAAAATCTTTTAAGGCTGCAGCACACAAAGATAAAAAATTCTGACTGCTCATTGCAAACCTGTTGAAATTTGGATGGCATGCCAGGGGAATTTCTACTGAATGAGTACATTGTTCTTAAGCACTCTTCTAGGCATCTGTTAAAAGCCACTGTGGCAGGCAGGATGATGGGGCTACACTAATCTTTTGCCTGTTCAGCCCAGCTTATGCTCTAACTATTATTCCTGGTTTCAAGGTTTTGCTTTCAATTTAATCACATCTCAGTTTGCTGGTTATTCCACATTGCATATGCATATTAAACCCAAAACATACTGCTGAGACAGCAGTATCATAGCTGAGCCTCAGTATAATGTTGAGGTACTATGACATCCTAAATTTACAAATTTAATTTCTTGGCACCACATAAGTGGACATTGAACAGAATTAAATCTTTATTGCTTTGCATTAATGTTTTATCTAATATAAGAAAGATTTTCTTATTTCCTTAGTTTTATAGTGTAGAATTTTACAAGTATACTCACATCCTGAAATATTTCGTAGTATTCTATTAAGATAGATAGAATATGTGTATGTGTATATAGAATCATAGAATGGTTTCGGTTGGAAGGGACCTTAAAGATCATGCCCTGCCATGGCCAGGGATACCACCTGCTAGACAGGTTGCTCAAAGCCCCATCCAACCTGGCCTTGAACACTTTTAGGGATGGGGCATCCACAGCTTCTCTGGGCAACCTGTTCCAGTGCCTCACCACCCTCACAGTAAAGAATTTTTATATATATATACCCATATATATATCTCTCTATAAGGCATAGATAATAGGTTTTGCAGTGGTGATATTTGTTATTGTATCTCATCCAATTTTGATACACTTCATAACGTCTACTTTTAGATTTAACCTAACAATGGCTTCACACTTTTTATCCTGTGCATGATCTTAACTGCTAAGCACTTAATAAAAATATTTGCTGCTTTCCTTCACAATGTTGCCTTTCTGTATATAAAATTCTACCTCCTGACCCTTGGAATGGTCAAGTTTTAATCCCAAACCAGTAACACCTATTCTGTATTTAAAAATGTCACTGCTTTCAAGTTGAATACCTAGTAGTCCTGCAGGGCTAGAGGCAATAACTTTTTAAGGGAAAAATTCTCAACTTTCCAATTGGACACACAGACCTTGCTTCTAACCCTGCAGGGTTGTCAGCTATCAAACTCTGAAGTCATGACATTTTAAAGGAAATGTACAGAGGAGTTATTTTATAGGAACAGAAAACCGTTTTTAGCTTACTTTAGAAAGTTTTTATTGCTCTTTTTTGCCCTATGCTTTCAATGAGTAAGATATCTAGTTTTACAGGTGGATGCATATGAAAATAATAACAGTAAATGTTTTGAAGAGTCTAACTTATTCTAAAGGTTATATGATATAAATCCATGCAAAGACGTTAGCACTTGTGGGAAAATGGAGGAATGAAACAGTCAAGGTCAGAAATATAGAAACAATGGCCTCAGCTGCCACTTTTCCTATGGTTGTGTTTTAACGTCTACTGTCTTTTTATCTTTCAGACCATCTTAAATGTTAATTAATACCAGTATGTAGTGCAATGCAAACTGGAATTTCTTACAGATTCCTATAAAAATGTTATAATAATACTAGTACTAGTACTTAATTTTTTAACAGAATTAATTCCTCTTCTAGTGAACTAATTTCCTTCAAAGTTTGGTTTGTTTTTAAATTTGGGAATTTTAAGTCTGGAATAACTTTCTCTCCATAACAAAGTTATTTTAAAATAAATTCTTAGCGTAGGAATTGGAATAAAAAAATGCCATAATCCGTTGCTTCTCTAAGACCATGGTTCAGCGTAATATTTAAATATGTCTGTAACTACATGTGCCAGTGATTTCAGCAGATTTACTCATACTCAAAGGTATTCCATGGTCAACTTTCTTGTAAGATCACAGCCATTTCCATCTCAGTAACACAAAATATCTATGAATTAAACTTCAAAATAGGCCTCTAAAGTAAGTAAGGATCACTGGTTGCATATTCCAGATGGTGAAGTTCTATGCTGCTATACTAGATAATCAGAGCAGACCCTTCTGTCCTTTAAATCATAACAATCATTAAAAAAGGTAAAGACTATGCACACTAGTTTGTAACTTAAGCTATGGAAAATCTTCCTTCTTGAATTGATTACTCATTAATTGATCAGTATCAACATCCTTTGTATTAATAATATAAATTATTATTCATTAATAAACCCATACTACATCAAATAAAACATTGCAAACATATTTATGCTAATTGAACTTCTTTTTGCTATGCTTAGTAGAATTAGAAATCAATTCCAACTCAAATGCAAATAATAATCATAATCACAGTAAAATTCTTCTCTATCAAAACATGTTTTAAAGGTCCCTCTGTACATATAATGTAATTTCTTTCCCTTATCAGTACCTCCCCTCCAATTTCTAAAAGAAAAATGACTGATAATACATCTTGTAATTTCCATTATTTAGAACTATTTGGCTCGATGTTTCTCAAATACGACAGTTCCCAAGAGAAGTCATTTGAAGTCCAGAGTACCTAAACAAGGTCATGAGTACTACTTGTGCTAAATATCCAGGAGAAGATTCCCCTTTATTCACTTGTTGACAACATCAATAGGCAATTAAATATTTGCTAGTAGTTGCAAAAAAATGTTTCTTTGTTAAGCAAAGCTCATGTTAACATTGTTGCACTTAATTGTCAGTCATTACTGTTCAATGTCATTGGGAAAGGTACGTTTGTTGGGAGAAACCCCAGTACAAGTCCTGTCAGAAGTCAGCAGATTGCAAGAGAGACCATTTTGCACCACTTTCTACCTGGGTACTGTAGCTCTTCTGTGAGTGAAACCATGTGAAACTCATGAAACGTTTCACTGCCCATGTGAAACTGTTCAACTGGAGAGAGTTCCATGGAAGTAACTACTAGAAAAATCGACACTTACATTTGAGAGAAAATATTATTGATGCAGCTGCCCTTGTGCTACTCATGGTGCAAAAGTGAGAAGTGGGGCATGAAAAGGTAGGATTTATTGAACAGGGCATCGCTGGGCATACAAGGATGGGGATGCAGCTCAAGAAGGACCATGGCCAGGATACTGGAGCAGTCAGGAGGAAAAGAAACACTGCAGTAATTGAGTTGGGTGTCAGGAAAAAAGGGAAACATGTTGTGTAATGCTTCTGTGTATATTTTGTCCAACAAGTTATTTTATGTCTGTACAAGGCAGATGGCACTTTAATTAAAGGTTCTGTAAACTTTCCCAAAACATCTTTGTGATTTTTGTGTTCAGCATATTTATGTACCTCCCCCTGCAAATTAACAGGTTTTCAAATATTTTAACCTTATTTAACAATGATGCATGGGAACATCTGCTCCATGAATGAAGGGCGAATCCAGCACCATCTGCTAATATATGTTTTGGTCAAGCCTATAGTGACTGTGGTATATACTAAGTGTGGTGGCAAAACTGAGGAATGGGATAAGAACAGGAGGGAAAATTGTCTTGGGCATGAAGAACATTCTTAGCTTTTTATGATAAATAGGGTTAATACCTATTTTTTGCTTGTAATTGCACTACAAGCTTATATTGCAGAAAGACATATTGATTCATCTATTGCATTAGGAAATATTTTTGAGAGCTGTAGATGCCCCTTATTTTAATATTTTTAGTAATGAATGCAACATCTTAGCATATTTGATTTTTTTTTCCCCTTACAACAATTTTAAAAAGCATTAGGTCCACTGAAAAAAAAAAAAAAAAAGTGTTCAGACAAAGAAAAACCAGGCAGCAAACAGTTCCTTCTCCACAAGGTAAAACAACTTCTCAAATGAGTTATAGAGACATGTGCCCCTTCTTTTTTTTTTTTTTTTTTTTTTTTTTTTTTCTTTCTTTCTGGAGGCAATATATTCTTTGGTAGATTTCTTCCAGCAGAAAAACAAATATTAAAGAGGATTTTTTTTTTAAGTTAATTAGAAAAAATAACAAAACTATGTAAATAGGAATTTATCTCAAATAATGGAAACCAGGTGTGTTCATAGGCACAACATTTTTCTCAAAACACTTAATTTCTGATTTAAACATAAACTAATGGGGACTTTTTATTGACTTTGTAAAAATTACTTTAGAGACAAATGTAGACTCAAAAAACAGCTGCAACATTAGACTTCATTGGTGCTTCAAAAAAGAGTCTTGCATTAACTCTTGTATTTTGCTCTTAAAATTAAATTGTGTATATAGCATTGTTCCTCAAACTGTCAAAGGAAACCCTGATATACACGACACATCACTGTTCATACAATTGAGATTCTGAGCACACACACAGTTGTGTATGAAATTTTATACATGTAGATAGTCCCATCTTTACATATGTAAGTCACTGAAGAATCTGGTTCTAATACTACTGTGTATATAAAACTGTGGGTTTGCCAAACAACAATAGCAACCTGGTTTGTCGGTTGCTACTCCTGTGGATAGCATCATAGAATTCATATAAAAATTTATCTGAGTATTTGCTAATGTAGACAGCAAACAAGTCTGCTTCTTTATCTGTACTCATGTTTGCAGATTTCCTGTGAAATTGCTGCCAGAAACTAGAAAGCTCACATTAAATTTTTGTGAAATTTCTGGCTGTGTTGCCTCTGTGTCCATGAGGCAACATATCAAACGCTGCCGTAAATGCATGTATTGTTAGCACTGCTTTCCATGACAAGCCAGTCATCATATCAACGAAGGGAAGAGGCCTCCAGCTATCTTGTGATTCCTGCATTTTTCCTTTTACGAGTCTTGGGTCTCTTCAGGAATGTGCAGCATGCTTTATATGCTGGAGGACTAGAATCATTGTTTTAATTCTCCGTTTTTTCTTTTGGGTAAATGAAAGAAGGTTGTTGCATAAAAGAAGAGACAGTATATAAAATTACTAAAGCTTTCTTTTGGAAAAGCAAATTCCTCACTACCTCCCAAGGGGATTATATGAAAAGCTCATGCAAACCGAATGTGTATATTTTTATGACTCAAGCTATGAAGTTACAGGCACATACGGTATTTCATTTTGTATTCACTATCAACCACAATTGCTCCTCTTTCCAGCTAATCTTTCATCTCTGCAGCTCCTCTTTGGAATCTCATTAGATTAATAGGTCACTAAAACATTGTTTGATCTTATTTCTCAACCACCTTCGTCAGCTTATGAGGCAACCCTGCAACACATGAAAGCAAGATCATTTTTGCACTCACTTCCTGTAACATATTTTAAATATTTAATCCTAAGAAATGATCTGTTTCTTCCCACCTTCTTTTCTGTGCCACAAGGTAGTAGGTATTTTAATTCAAGACTAATACGAAAAATAGGAAACTACACAGATTTCAAACTCATCTGACTGACAGATGTGTAAAATCAAACTTCCAACAGATAGGACAGTTGGAGCATATGCAAAAGAAATTAACTCTTGAAGGACAACCAAGGGCAGCCTAAACTGGGTTACTGGGATCTTATGATGCCAAAGCAGATCTAGCTAAATACCTGGCATTTGGCTATACAGGATTGACAAACTCTGTGATCTAACATTTAGACTTAGGATTTTCTATTCTGCTTAGTGTCCTAGGAAATATGAGACATTAAATATTCCCCTTCCCGTGCAAGTGAAATGAAAAAAGAAATCTATCTATGTTGAGAGAGTATTTTGGTAGTTTAGTCATCCCACTCTACTAAAACGAGGCATCAGGGCAATGTCCAATTTAACACACAATGTCTGATAAAAAAGCAAAGCAATTGGAGAGAGCACAGAAGAGTAACAAAGGGGATCAAAGATCCAGAAAATGTGAACAGTGAGAAAGGCCATAAGAACTGGCATATTTAATTGAGGGAAAAGGAAACCTGAGAGGAAACCTGACAAAGCTTTCCTTATTTATAAGAGGCTGCCAGGAAGAGAAAGTACTGTCCTGTTCTCCTTTTCCACCAGAGACAGGAAAAAAAAGTGCTGAGCTTAGACTGAAGCCAGGAGCTACTAGGGAAAACTTCCCAGCTGTAGGGACAGTAAAGCCTTGATCATTCTGCCTTGGGGAGCTGTGGAATCTCCATTATCTCAAGTTTTTACGAGCAGGTTACAGAACAGTTACAGAACAGGGAATGGGCGCGGGGCCAGGGTAAGCAATCTCTGGAGTGACCTCCTTCACCAGAAGCCAGCAATTTCTTCTAAAGGCAGCTGCACTTGCTGAACACTCCTGAAAATGCTGAAGTGCCTTCCACTACCAATGACTGCAATAGGACTGTGCTGCATCTTGTACATTTGAGCACAAAATTGGGAATGAGACAAGGTAAATGCTTGGCAGTTTATCAGCGTGGCTTAGAGAGCTGTAAGACCTTTTTTTTTTTTTTTTTTTTTTTAATTACGGTATGCTTGTTTCAGGATTTGTACAGATGTGACCTATTAGAGTTCAGAACTGAGCAGAACTGTTATGCAAATGCAAATGTAAGATCCAACCAGCTGAGTTAAGCAGAAGAGTTTCAGCTGGCTTTGATGGCTTTGAAGCAGGTCTGAGGTGTGTTTGTCCCCAAGGTCATATGCGTGTCTGTGTGTGTGTGCTGGGGACAGGAGGAAGGAGACATTTGCACAGCCACTTACTCTGACTTTGAAATGTTGGCTTTGGGTAATTGACTCAGGGGTGTATTCAAACTGCCTAATTTAGGAATTGAAATTACTGTGGCATTTAGGCTCAAGACAGAAAAAGTGAAACTGCCTAATCTCTGGAGTGGACGGGCTCCCCATATGCCTGTGAAGAGACTTAATCTCTATGTTTATATGAAACAGTTATAATAATCTGAATATATACTTTACAATGAAATTGAACATGTTTTTAAGCATTTGGTTTATCTTAAGTGCCTGACTAGTGCTTCAACAGGAACATAATATATAACATAAACCAGAGTACCATGACTCACAAAAAAGGGAAGTAAAGTGAAAACATTTAAAAGGTCATATTTCATTTTTAGATGATGAAGAAACTATTTTATATGTTCGTTACAGTCAATTGGAAGCAGTGGAATTTTCTTAGTAATTTGTGAAGCTAATTAGTTGACACACTGAGAAATCCAAGCTATAAAGCATACCGTAGTCAAATCAATGATAATAAGAAATAGTTTTGATGATTTTTTCAGTGTTTTATTGTTCCGTACCGGGACAGAATAATATTCTAGAAAATTGATTTTCTGTGGAAAAGTTCCCCTGTTAAGCATTGTATTCTTCATATTGGAAACCAATGAGATTTTTAAAAAGAACTAATAAATAGTTCAAGCAATATTAGCAAAGTTCTTTCCTCCACAGAGTTAAACTCAGGCTGTTAAACTGAATCGTGAAGTGGGTCAGTGATCCATCCCCCGAGTTTCTTACACAATGGCCTCCTGTGAGGCACAATGTTCTCTGTGAAGTTATTTAGAGTTGACAAGCCATGGTGAGACACACCTCCCAGAAGGTGGATAAGGCCCTATATTGTACATTTTATAATTCTGCAAAAAACATTATGGCTTTTTATTATCCTTGATCTGTGCGTACAACTCCTGATGAGTTAAACAGAAACTTTGTGGACCAAAGGAAGTACATACTAATATTGTAATATATTATGTATAAACAATTAAAAAAACAAAGCCAAAGTGACTGGAAATTACAAATGACACCTTTTATAAAAGTTGTATTTTCTTATCAAATGTCAGGGCCCTGATTTTGCCAACAGGATCTGATCATCCTGACAGGCCTATAACCGTCTTTCTCCATAATGCCTCCTCTGCAACCTCTTTTCCCACCCTTTCCCAGAGGCTTGGCTTCCTGTGTTGCGGGTCACTTCTGATCAGTCAGAATCATGTAGCTTTTTATCTGCCTGCTGGAAAACAGCTATGCTATAAAAAAAAAAGGTGTGAAAATCTGGGACCTCCATGCACGTATGCTTGACCCGTTGGCTCAGAGGTTGCATTTAAGCTCAGGCCCCTGCCCTCGGCCCATGTCTGTGCTACGCTGTAGTTATGCTATTCTTGGCCTTGCACCATGCCAGTCCTGACCTTTTCTTGCTGACTTGACTTCCCAGCCTGATCTCAGACCTGCCACATCACTACAGGCTCTCTGGTGATCAGTGGGCTGTGGCTGACCCATTCTGCTCTTCTTTACATACTGTGGGACTCAGCTCCCAGCTCACCATTCCTTGTGGAGCTGCTCACTCCTGCTGTTCCCTGATGCCAAGGTGCCACACCACAATTCAAGTACATACTGATAGGGGACAAGTCTAGTGATAGGGGCCCTGAGTGAAAGTTCTTACTTCCTTTTGTCTCAATCCACTGAGGGCAATCAGTGTTTCAGCACCTTTCTGAAGAGGCTGTGAACCTTATTAACCAGCTTTGGGAAGAACCGTATTATCTAGTACAGGGAGTGAATACATTGTGAATTAGTACAATACATTGAACAAGGAAGGACCTTGAGATGCCTTTTGCTACGGTATTGGAAGAATGGCTTACAAATGTCCATTAAGTAATTACATTAATTACAGCTTCTCTCCTATCTCACAGGAAACATTCAAGTTCTATTTGACTCTCATACTTTCTTTGAAATCTTGGCTAGGCAGCCAGGGCAGGGTGCCGTCACCCTAGGCTGATTAAAGAGTTTTACAGATTTGCATACTAGCAGCACAATGATCATTTCCCAAAGCATTTTATTCTATAAGCTGACCCCAGAGTAATTAAAAAATTCATATTTGTACCACTAGGGTTTCTTTTCCTTCATCTAAGAAGAATCCTTCCTATCACTCATGTTTTACACCTCTCTCCTGAACACTGGTTTAAGGCAGGTCCATAAACACAGGGTTCCACCATGATCCTATTTTCTGGCAACCCCACTGAGAGCTTCAGCTTTAGTAAAAAAGAACTACTTTCCTAATAGAACTGAGATGAGTGTCAGAAAATTTCCCTTTATCTCCCTACTAAAACATGGTGGGACTGCAATGTAGATAATTAGGCATTTCTGGTTTAGCCCCCTGAGCATGCTTGGAAAGTACCTAGCACCCTTAGCTTGCTGTGGCAGATCTAAGGCTTTTTGGCTGGGATGAATCTTGGTTGATCCAGGACTACTGTGTAGGCACAGCATATGTATGTTTTAGTCCTGGCACATCTGCTGCTGTGCTCAGCACAGGAGGGAAAGCAGACATAAAGGGTCATAAATTTTTGGTGTGTGTTTGTGTATCCTGCTCTGTGCCCCTGAGAACCTGCACTGGCATTAACACAAAAAATAATGTTTTAAAATATAAATGGGTATTATGAGGGGGAGAGAAACCCCACAGGTTGGTGCTGTGTAAGGGGAATGAGCTGCCAGTATCTCATCTGCCAGGATGGCGAGCCTTGTAGCACCAGGCTGCAAGCAAGGCCCCAGAGATTAAGTACTATGCATGTTTCAGGCTGAAATGAGCCATACACAGAACACAAGAGTTATGGAACCAGTAAGTAAAGTAGATGATGATTGCCTGTAGAAAGACAGACAGAGCCCTTTCTTGCAATGTGGAACAATCTTGGATTGTGGCCTGCTTTCAGGGCTATATCAAAATTGCTGAGGCAGAAGATGATAGCCAGAATCCAAACATGATGTAAACGTGCCCAGAATCCAAAACATTCCCTTCCTTCTGTTCTCTTGGAAATCAATTTGGCTACGGAAACAGCCTTTCTTTGATCCTTTTACCCCCATTCATTTCTTTCTTCATAATGATTCAACTTCAACAACAGATTGTGGCTGAAAATTTCCTCTCTGAGATGGAAGAGGTGGTATAAAGCTCCAAGAGTTTAGAAGGAAAATTAGGGTAGGATTATAGCTTCAAAAGCAAGTGCTCTTGAAGGCCATCATGTAAGTCATCATATAAAAGGCCATCATGTAAATCACTGTAATGGATAGGTGCCTCACTGATCCTCCTCAATGAAAGTAATGAGCCATTTGTCCATAAACATGTAGGTGCCATCTACAACTGGAAAGTATTGAATTACAGCTTCATTGAGATGTCTAATTCTCCATGTGTGTTTCTAATTAGGCACCCAACAGTGAAGAGGGAAAATATTTCAGGTACCCTTCTTTAATATTTCCTGTTCTCAGGTAGTTGTCTATCTGTCTGCTGCATTGCCTGTTATGAATCACATTCTGAGGAACCTAGTTCTCCCCCTTTTCTGTAGACCAGTGTCACACTGAGGGAGACTGAGCACACTCCATTTCTTTTATTCACCTAGGGCAAATGTTTCTAAAATGTCACAACTGCTTGTGTTGACTCCAGTATCAAAATCCACTATGGGCATAGAGTAAAGCCTGTGTGATACAATGGAGTCATAGGTCCAGTATTTTAGTTAGTCTTCAATGTATAAATTCTTTAAATAGAAAACCAGAAAAGCCCAAGAAAAACATGCCTTTAAAAACATTCACCCACGAACAAACAAGCAGGGGTATTTATTAAGACTAATCACTTGAAAGAGTCCGTCTAGAACTGCCTTTTTTTTTTTTTTTTTTTTTTAATTTACAGACTTAAATAATACACATATATTTTCCTTCTCTCACTATCACAAATGCTGCAGTTGAAATAGTACTTTAAAACTGCAGGAATTAGCTGTTTTCTGAAAAAAATGGAAAAAAGCCCCCCAAACCACCAACTGCCCTTTTCTTTAATCCACAGGGCTAGGAAATAGGGGTTTTTTTGGTAACACAAATTAATTTCAATTTCCCTAATTTTCATTAAAGTTCTCATGCATGAGGTTGCTGCTTGGATTTTGCTCACCTGGAACAAAGCTGGCAAAGAATATTTCAAGCTTGCTTTCAAGTCCCTCCTAGCAGTTATAGAATGAAAAATGGTGTGCTGGCAAACTGTGGCAAGGGTTTTTTTCTTTCCTTTCCTTTCTCTGGGAGTTTGCTGCAACATTTGACATTACAAACCATGAAATTCTACTTTCTACTCCTGAAACATGTCTGGGATTTACTTGTATTACACTTGAATGCTTCTAATAGATTTAACATCCTGCAGACAACTTTTAATCATCCATGTGGAATCAGACTTGAGGCATCCCCCAGGGCTCAATAATCAGCCCTTTATTATCTATGATCAATGTGTTACCACTGGATATTTATCAGTCATTATACTAATTACAGCATGGTAAAATGCCTTCACTTTTGGGCATACACTTCCATGGACTGATTGATTCCTCTGCTACTGTTGTAAAAACTTGAAGGTAACCTGGGAGTGCGTTCTGGCATCTGTGACAAATCTGTTGGATCCTTTTAGTAACAAAGTAACATGTTCACTGATGTTCCTGTTTTTCTGGCTAGGATTTGGTCCTTTTCCTGTTCAAAACAGCAGGTGATCATGTCCTCATTACTCTTTACATGTTTCTGTTTCTCCTGTTTCTTGTACTCAAGCTGATAGTTAAACTAAACAGAACTTCAAAAACATGGAAATATTCACTGCATCAGGTCTTCTCTCACACAATTATCAATTTGATACAATTAGACCCATTCTTCATGTACTCTATTAATATCCTAAACTTTCCTCAGCAAAACTGATTGTCTCTCATGCCAATCCCTGTAAAAATTGATATAAGGCCTTGAAATTAGTTTTAACTTTCATTTCTCTGACATTTTTATTTATTTATTTATTTATTTGTTTGAGATGTTTTTGCTCTTCAGTTGGTAGTTGTTCTGTCTGCTTTCTGATGAGCACTTGCTCCTCTAAGACTAGTTTGTTTTCAGACCACAGTACAGTGCCAAACTTTCAACATTACAGTCATCAGCAATTCCTTGTGAACCCGTGCAGAATTTTCTCTAGTTAGCCTCGTCCCTGTAATAGCTGTCTTTGACATGACTAGATACTCAATTCTCCTCAAAATCTTTGTAAGAGTTGTTTTAAAGTGTTGTATTATTTCTTGATTCTGCTTCATTCTATCCAAATGAGATTGGCCTACCTCCTGTGGCTTGATCAGCCCCACAAAATCTTCTCTGCAGGTGTCACACAGGTTTCTCTTCTCAAGGCCCTGATTTTTAATCTGTACCTGCTTCTCTTCAATAATCTGATCTGTCAATGTGGGCCTGAAATTCATTTGTATGCTGATGACACACTGATTGATGTTATAAAATTAGCCTTTAATATTCCTTCTGCCACATCTGTGCTGACTACTTGCCAAGCTGATGACGAGGTTTGGATGTTTAGAAATTCCGTAAAATTCAGTGCCTCCAAAATATACATTACTTCAGAGGGAATCGACACCTTTTCAAAATACTGTTCTTTTGTAAATTTGTCATTGTGAGCTCACTATAAAGAATTCTGCAACAGCAAGGACTGGGTCTCCAGATCTTCTAGCACTAAAATAATATACATATTTTTATACATCAAAAACTGTTAACAAGCATAAGGTGCTAGAGTTCCAAACCAGTATGATAGTCACCCAGTAACAATGGTCAGCACAGCCACTAGCAATATTGAAATAGAGAAACTGAATTTAAATTACACAACAATTTTGGCACACTTTTCAGAGCATCTTTTAATTTTATGTAATTATAGATGGAAGCTTTTGGAACATGTTTTTTTTAAAAATTACTTGGAGACTTTCAGTGTTCTTAGAATGATCTTTACACAAGAGTTAGATTAACACGATCTGATGGAATCAGGGCCAAACTCAGGTGCAAGCCCAGCGAACATGCAATGAAGACTGTCTCTCAAACAGATGGGTTTCTGGTAGAGCTCTTTGAAGAGCCTGCAGTGAAATCTGAAGCCAGGTTAATCTTTCCTGGTTTTGTGTTTTATCTGAATCTGAAACACAAGGCAATCACTTTTGCCTGTTGAGATTGGCTTCTTGAAGGAACAGTCACTTGGTTTTGACAAAAAGCAGGGCCTGCTTCTTCAAAGTAAGGTGAAACTCAGTTCATATTTAAAAAAATGAAGCCAGGCAAAACCTCAGGAATTTTAGTCTAACTTAAATTTCTGTCAATAGGATCTGGAATTCAAGGCAGACTGAAAGTTTGCAGAAAATTTGCACAATCTTCATTTCCAGCCTTCTCTTTCTTAACATGCAAAATCATTTCTAAAAGCAATAAAAGCAATATATGAACATTCATAAAAGTAGTCTCTTAGTTCTAGATGAAAGAAGGTCAGCAGATGCTAGGCTCTTAGCTCACGTGTTAGGACAAGAAGAGCGTATTCAGATGGTATGCTATGAATAAATACAACATGTATTTTTCATGTAACAGGTTTCTATCATTCTTACATAAGGTTTACTGAATATATAAGAAGATTTCCCCTTATGGATTTCTGGGCAAGATTTTTTTAGGTATATCAGGTGATTTCCTCTTTGTTGTTAGCACGAAAGAGGTATTCTTCTCTTTTCTAACTATGAATCACAGGTAACAGAAATCATTCTTTTCCTTTCAGACCTAAAATTCCTGAATATAACCAAAATCAGGCCAAAATTCTCTAGTTAGATGATGCTATTCATTACCTTTAAGCACTATAAATATGTATATAAAAGCAAACTTATTCAAATTTTCAAAACCAAAACTTTTATAGGAATGTTTTAAGACTAAATTTTATTATTGTGAGTACTTGCTTCTCCCACTGGTCATCTGATTCCTTTTGTTCATTTTCTTAACACTTCTCTTTGTAGCTGGGAATAAGGAAAACAATGGCTAGAAAATATAGGGAAAAAAAAAATATCCCAGCAATATCTATACTGCCTGCATGTAATTTCTCATATCACATTGCTTAATGCACTGATTTGTGTGTCAAAAGCAGAGTTTCCTGTTCAAACAGAACTGAGCTCAGCTGGGAGGGATTCCACAGGCAGCTTCCATGGAGGATAAAGGAGCTAGCAAGTGCCAAGAGTTTTTCAAGAACACTCTCCTAGAAGCACAAAAACAGTTCATCGCCTTTAAAGGTAAGGGAAGTAGGTGTAGTAAGAGACCCACTTGGCTTAACTGCGAGCTTCTGAGTCTGTTGAAAACCAGAAGAGAAGTGTACCAGAGAGGGAAAAGCAGATGAATACCCATTAAGAACTACAACGGTATTGCCAGGGTATTCAGTAGGCATTCAGTACTCTCTGCAGGAAAAATTAAAAACCTTAAGGTCCCAGCAGTTAATAAGGAAGTATCGAGACAGATCCTGCACATTAAATTTCAGCTTAGAAATCCATGCAGAATCACATTGGTGAAGGCTGCAGTACACAAAACTATAACATCCCACTTGGCTAAAGTACACAAGTCCTGTCACAAATGGGGTTCCCCAGGGATTGATACTGGGCCCAACACTGTTTAATATCTTCATAAGTGATCTGGATGATGGAATCAGGTGTACCCTGATGAAGTTTGCTGATGACAGCAAACTGAGTGGGGAAATGAACACTTTGGAAGGGAGGGCCATCCTGCGGAAAGACCTGGATAGGCTGGAAGAGTGGGCTTACAAGAACCTTATCAGTTCAACAAGGACAAGTGAAAGGTCTCGCACTTTGGAAAACATAATCCAGGAGTGCAGCACAAACTGGGATCCACCTGGCTGGGCAGCAGCTGTGTGGAAAGGGACCTGGGGGCCCTGGTGGACAACAAGCTCAATATGAGTGAGCAGTGTGTTGCTGTGGCACAGGAAGCCAACAGGATGCTCGGTTTCATCACCAGCAGAGATAAAGAAGTCGTTATCCCACTCTATTCAGTGCTTGTCAAGCCACACTTGGAATGTTGTGTTCAGTTTTGGTCCCTGCTATATAAAAAAGGTGTGGACAGGCTGGAGAGGGTCCTGAGAAGGGCCACCAAGATGACCAAAGGACTGGGAAGCCTGCCATATGAGGAAAGGCTGAGAGAATTGGGCTTGTTCAGTCTTGAGAAAAGGCAGCTTAGGGGAGACCTTATCACCATGTTCCCGTATTTCAAGAGCGGCTACAAAGAAGGTGGAGACTCCCTTTTTACAAGGGGTCACATGGAAAAGACAAGGGGCAATGGGTGCACGTTACTCCAGGGGAGATTCTGACTGGAGAGAAGAGGAAAATTTTTCACAATGAGAACCATCATCCATTGGAATAATCTCCCCAGAGAAGAGGTGGATTCCCCAACATTGGACACTTCTAAGATTTGTCTGGACAGGGTGCTGGGCCATCTTGTCTAGACCATGCTCTTTCCAAAAAAGGTTGGACCACATGATCCTTGAGTTTTCTTCCAACTTGGCACTCTATTATTCTATGATGGTGGCAGAATGCCAGCCTGCAGCTGGGCTGGGGACTTACACTCTCACACTGGCAAGTCCACAGACTGGTGGAGTTTAAGGAAGCATAACTGAGTACATGTAAATGTATTGCTCTCACGTAGTAGACCTAGACCATAAACTTTCCATGAAAACTCTAAAAACACTCTGGTTGTGCATGGATATGCTTGGAATTTATTCATAACAGAAACCTGTAGCAGGTTTGGCATTGTAACAAATGTCTTTACACTATTTTTGGTCACCCACAGTCTTAAGTTAGCCACAGGCAGTTCAGAGCTGCCTTAGAGTTTCGGCTTGAAAGGATGGGCAGACAGCTGAGAAAGGGGCTTTCCCCCTACTCCAAGAGGAAAAAAATTCCGTACATTTGGATCACTTCTTCAGATTAGAAGTCTGAACTGAGATTTTAGAAACGTTTTGGCATTCATTTTAGATGGTTTTTTAAAGGTAATGAACAATATATATTCATCTAAAAGAAGCTTTAACAGAAGAACGAACAATCTTTTTGTTACAAGTACTTCTTGTAAAAAGAAGACATAGAAATCCATTTTCAGGCAGGGTCAAATAAAATTCAGTACCAGGATACCTGCATATCTCTTCACTTTTCATTCTATTTGCTTAGCTGTTAAACCTAATGCTTGTTAATTTTATTCGTAACATATTGAGCCAGTTTCAGTGGCATGCTTTGCTTTGCTTTGCTTGTTTGTGCCTCTTCAGTTATGCACAGCAGGCATGAACTGAGTTTAGCCATCTGATTAAGGTGATTGGCATCAATGGAGAACTGCGAGACAGAATGTACCAGTAAATGTGGCCCTTGTTTAAAATATCAGTGTCAGGTGTTGAGCTCCCCTCTAACTCTTTAGCAGGTTAAAGAAAAAAATATGTTGTTCTTAATTTTAAATATAAAGAAGCTCACAGATCTGTTCATGGGTTTTTTGTGAATATGGAAATATTTTTGTATTTGAATGAAGGTTTTGGCAATTTGACATATTTATGTCAAAAATTTTATATTTTTGTGTGTATATATCAAATTCAGATGCCAATACATCAATGCAACGAAGTACATATACAGATTTCACTCGTGTTCCCTCACATTTGTGACCATTCAGATGGTTTGGTATGGCATTAGAGAGGTGATATGCATAAAATTTTGGCTTTTGTTGGGATGCCGTTCCAATCTTTGGCTTGAAAAGGTCTGGAAAAATTTGGGTCAATGGTTTTCCACAAAAATACATATAATTGGGCTAAGCATCCAGCAGATTGTATCTGAATAAACACTGTGTTCTCTGACTTTATATTTGTTTTATGCATAAACACTGGTACAATACATATTAGGCCATCATAACTCAGTGTAGGCTGTGGAGGGACATCAGAAATGCACATAAACTACGAAGACTTGCATTGTAAAGCCTTAAAAACAAACCTGCAAAAATAAATTCTTGCTGATGTACAAGATCAAAGGAAGAACTGGGGAAACAGCTGGCTCTCCAAATGCTGATCAGCTGCTGCCTCTGCCTTTCCCAGGCTAGCACAGCAGATCATCAGGGAGTTCTATCACTGATAACTACAGCTGGTTTTTTTTGTGGGCCGTATATAGAAAAGCTTAATAAATTGCAAGTAGTCCAAGGTCTATACATATGTGGTGTGTGATACAAAATGAAGACAGCGTCCCTTTCAAAAAGCCACTAAAGACTTCAGAGCAAAGCCCAGCTTTTCCCAACAATACTTAGTCGTTCACAATAAAACAGAAGGTTTTTTATCATGATACTGCTAAAAGTTCAAGCGCTAACATCAGAAACTGAAGACATAATATGTGTTTATATTTACATGGTTGGTTCATGTTTGTTTTTTTCTAATTAAGTATTTAAAATAAAACTAAATTGAAATTCTAGTCATGTATCTGTAATCTAATTCAGAATTATTAAAGGGCTTCAACAGTTTTATAAGCCCTTCACTTTGGAAAGATTAGGGTTTGGATCTAGAGTACACAGCAATTTGAAAGTTATTGGAGCGCTTCACAAATTGGAGTTCTAATTTGGAAGAATGAAGGTCTCCTAAAACTGTGAAGCACACCAATAATTTTAAATTATTTTCTAGTTTGCAAGACCAGAACCCCTACCATTTACAAAGAAAGAGACTTATAACAAAAAGTAAAGTGCTGCAATAATTTCAAATCAGTGAGTATGGTGTAGAGCGATCCTAAGGCACTGAAGTGCTACACTTTCTTTTATGGAAGACCTTAAATCTTAAAAATATAATCAAGTCAAAGAGTTTCTTCTCTGCAAAACTGAAGACATGCTGAAATGATTTGAGATAAGTAACACACATATTACAAAAGAGTGCATAAACATTTCAGACGCAACTACACAAAAAAATCTGTGTATCTGTTAATACAGCTGATAGCTTAGTTTTTCCTGATTTATAAGTTTGTGCATTTATCATTATTTGCATTATATATAAAATCAGTTCAGTAGATCAGCCTATTCAGTGATGTTTTTTTCATCTCAGAAAATGTATCTGCGTCTAATTTTACGTGCATGTTTACACATACATGTCTATAAACAAAAGCACTTTTTACTTCACTGTTGGGAGAAAAACAAAGTATAGCTGTTCTCATCCTCACTGATAATACAAGGCATGAGAAATAAGTTTATACATGTTTGAGCAACACTAAGTCAGTGACGTGATCATGGATCAAAGACAGCTCACAGTGGAAACAGAAAAATAAAATAGTCCCAACACTGTAGTCTAAGATCTGGTTTAGCTTCAGTGGCAAAGTGACAACTCCATTCTATCTCTCTGATCCTGCCCTGTGTCTGTTGGAATTAGTTCTGGGTTAGCTTTGTTTAGAAACACCATCTTTCAATCAGCATGATTGTATTTTCTACTTTGTATGTTATTATCTTGCCATATGAAACTATATAATTCATTATTAATCAATCTTTTAACTTCCACTTGACCTTTTTCTCTCTATATAGAACTGCCACTATTTCCCTAGTTTTGGAAACCATATGTATTTGACCTCATAGTCTCTAACCTCTTTTTGTGCAAAACCCAATGATCTTATCCTCCTTGTTCCCGACTAGCTTTCGCAACACAGATTCCTTGATGATTTTTAAGCCTCCGTTTCAGTTCTCACTTTGCTCTGTACATTTATTTTACAGGTTCTTTATGATATACCACGTGACTCTGATTATAGTTTTCTGGGGTTTTTTTCCTTCCACTGTGTGTGATCTCTGTGTAGCTCTCAATATTATCGATCCTTCTTGAGTATCTCAAGAGGAAGGTCAATATCTACAGCTTTTTCATCTCTTGTGAGCCCCACTTAACTGTTTTTTCAGCAGTTTCTTTGGAGTTCCTGTGTTCTTTGCCTCATCAATTATGCAAATTTTGAAAGCTCTCCTCTTTTTTGTCATACGTGCATGCATAGTTCTGAATATCACATTCATTCAGGTCACACTGATTTTGCACCTCTTGTAACTAAGTTTCTTTTCCCATTACAGATGTGAGAGAAAGATTTGGAAAAAGTAAGAGACAAAGCTGCCAAAGTGGGCCACAGAAAAAATTGACCTGAAGAAATTGATCACTGAGTGGAGTTAGTTTGCAGCTAATTAAATAAGTTGCTATTGAAATGAATTCAGAGCTTAAGCCAAACTGGTTTTCAACACATCACTGAAGTCACTAAAAATGAGGTAAAATAACACACAGTTGCACAACAGTGTATCTCGAAAGAATTTTGCAAGTGAGGTCAACATTATTTTTATGTCAGAGGTGGGAAAGGTTTTGTACAGAAAACAGAAGTGATTTTCCCAGGGTCATTCAGTATTGCTGGGAATACAAAGTGTGTTCCCAGCCAATTGACCTCTTTGCTTGGCAACTCTGCTTCCAGTTTCCCCCTCTCTCATTGCAACCTATCAGTATCCCCTGCAAAAGTACAGACTTCAGAGGAAGCAGAGACGGGAATAACATGCAGTGAACAAGTATTCAGTGCAATCAACAGTGAATTCCTGAGATGCTCAAGAAGGCTCAAGGGAAACACCAAAACCAGAATGGTAATGCTGACCTCATTTTCATGATGCTGGGGGAAACAGATTCAGAAAAGGACTGGAGTACACTAATGGAAGACTTGATAGGTATAATAAACTACTGATTTTGCACCTTTGAGAAACTCTATAGAACACTAACGAAGTTAGATTCAAAAACAAAACAAACACCCCAAAATTCAATTTCCCTTATTGTACATGTTATAATGCATTTTCCAAATGTCAAAAGCTTCAGGATCAGGCCAAAATTCATAACCATATTCTGGTTTCTGTCCCTGTCCTACTTCCAGTTTCTAACTACAATGGTTAACTATGAACTTGCTTTTTTCTCTCTGCCATTCATCCAATTAAGACTTCTTTTACAGGTCTCTCCTTCTTCATATCTTGTCTCTGAGTAGGTGATGAAGCTTTCACTTCTATCCCACCAATCTGGAAATGTCTTTTCATTTGCTTTGAGTCACTTTCATTTCAAAATTATGTGCCCTCCACCTATGACTCTTAGTATGACCTATGTATACTAAGAAGGAAAGTCTCTGTCATATACTTTGGTCACCTCTTGAATATATTACCAAAGAACCTCTTGGTGCTTGAGAAAGAAAAATAGTCCTGCTTCCAAAATCTTACAGTATAAGACAGAGACAAAATATTACCTCTTAAAGTAATTCAATTGATACAGTTTTAAATTTGCTTAAATGTTAATTTAGATGTCTAGCTAGCATTCTGTTTTTCCACAGGAGTTCAGCCCTTCTTTTAATATGTTTTTTTTTTTTTCCTGACTACTTCCTGGTTAATTACAGTGTAAGACACTTTCCCCCCAGAGACAAATTCTCAGTCTTGCCCCTAGCACATCAGCACACATTACCATGCATCTTGTCAGTGTTATGCTTGGTGATTTCCATGCTGTGTCTGGAGTCAGTCCAGCCTATTGTCTTGAGCCCTGAGTCTGCCTTCAGCCTCACCTACCCCCTCTCTTCCTTTCCTCCTGTCTGTTCTGCCATCATGAGCTGTGCTTGTATTTCTATTGACCTAAACACTGATGACTCACTCACCTTTTCCCTCTGAGTAGTTTCTCCTCGACTCCCACATAAAAAAAAAAATCTTTATTTTCTTTATAATGCATGTCATTTATGTGTGGTTAAGATGGTTAAGATCTTTTTAAGAAGACCAGCACATGTATTACAAATCTTGTAGAAATACACTACAAGTAGTAAAAAATGTAAGTACAGTTTTCTCAGTTAGAATGTAATTTTGGTTAATTTTAAAAGTACATGGAGAGTTTGACTATGAAGACAAAATGTGAGTCTGACTCCTCTGAAGTCAGTGATAGACACATTTGTACACCAGAATTGAATCCTTGTCCACCAGACAATCCCTACAAGGTATTAGAATTCCAGTTCTGTTGGCTATTGAGTTACCTGAAACTTGTATTTCACTTGACTGTTTGAATTCATCTGGAGACCCATGTGAAGATTTACAAATGCTGGTTACTGCTTCTTTTGTGTTCCTGCCCATTTGGAACTAGTCTAGTATTTCCAGGTGACCTAAACATGATTCTGAAGGAAGGAGCTGAGAATAATTTAATTTTCCTCATTTATAATGCAAGTATAACATCTGGATTTTCAAAAATTCTTGTAACAACCTTCTGAAGTGCAAGAACAAATTCTGCCTATCTCTAAGTTGTTGTAAATTAAATTTACAAATGTATTATAACACAAGGCCACCGAAGAGCTGAGCAAAATTCCACAGCAATCAGTAACCTCCCCATTTGTGTCTGTAAATACCCACTTACACACATTGGTGTAATGAATCAGTGTATTGAAATATACACAAACAGTTCAGAACCCATAAAAATGACAGCTAATTTCAAAAAATACATTATTTTGTTATGTATAATTTATTTCTTTTTTTTTGCATTAAGACTCTAGTTAGCTTTTGTTCAAAGGTGATTCAACTTTATTTTAAGCAACTAACTTAAAGAAGACCTAACAGAGGAGACTCTATTGAGCCATGGCCCCATCACAGAGAGTTCTATTTACATCATTCATTTTTGTAAGTGTTTTGCTACCGTATTGCGATTCAAGTGAATACGTTTTTTTTTTTGTAATTAATATCCCCAAGTCTCCAAAAATCAACTTGCATGTTGACTGGGGAAAAGTGTTATTCTTCTAGACATTTTTTGTCAGAGAAGTAGGTAATGAATCTCTGTGATCTATCTTTGGAGCACTCCAGATGATAACTATGAACAGGTTGAATCAGATGTCAGACAGATCAATAGCTTAGAGGTGTTGGAGTCACTGGACTAGCTCAACACTAGCAGCAGAACAGAAATGGTCACAGGAAACTGAATTAATATGGGGAAATCTAAGAAATTTCAGGAAATACAACAAAAGAAAATCCAAACTGTTGCTAAAGATAGATTCTGTAGAATTACTATATATAGTCTCTCTCCAATGTATACTAGGTTCTTACTAAAGAAGCACAGTGATTTATATAAACAGGGTTGTGACTGAGGAACAGAAACAGCTGATCAAAATGAAAATATACTTAACTTAGAGTGTTTGGAAAACATTAAAATGTTCACACTCCGTTCTTCACCTTTTTGTTATTACTCCCTCTATCTTTGTATTAACTATATCAAAGTTTTCTGGATCATCTCCAGCTTGAGCAATATTTTCCCATTAATAAGCAGACCAAAATTACATCTAATAAAGTCTTAGAACACCAAGTGCTATACAAATATTCAATTAACTTCAAGTAGACTTTTCTCATGTGACCATTACTGCACTATCTGCACAGTTTTGTCAAACAAGCAGAGAGGTAGGTTGAGATTAATGATGCTTGGAGATACGCATTTACATTAGTATGAACATTTTTTTTCCTTTCTTTTTATGCTGTAAAATCAGCAAAAATATCCTGAAACTATTTGCAAAGGCAGGTTGAATTTACTGAGTAGATCTATCTGGAAAAAGTAGTTTAGGCAAAATTCACAAAAATGGTAGTCAAAGAGATGTAGTTCTCTTTTTTTTCTATTCCTTGGGCCAAAGCACTCCCACAGGATACAGAAGGCCTTGTGTCCTGTTTCTCCATAATTCTGGAGGAATATTAATTTGTATGCCCTACTTCCCAATAGAGTAACTTATTTTTCTGAAAGGGAATTATAGAGCAAAACCTCTTAGCCCCTCAGGTTGAAGAAAAATACATCATCAGCCAGTGAGACAGAGAACAGGAATGTTTCACAGGCACTTTTACCTAGAAGTTAGGAGGTAGGCAATTTCCCATGCTAAAGGGCAGAGTCTTATAGTCTATTCTTGGGTGAATTTTTAATCACAGGTATGAAATGGAGCTGTACCAATACTGACACTGAGCTCATCTTAGAATCATAGAATTGTTTTGGTCAGAAGAGACCTTTAAAATCGTCGAGTCCAACCGTTAACCTAGCACTGCTAAGTTACCAGTAAACCATGTCCCTCAGCAAAACATCTACATGTCTTTTAAATACCTCCAGGGGTGGTGACTCAACCACTTCTCTGGGAAGCCTGTTCTGATGCTTGACAACTCTTTCAGTGAAGAAATTTTTCCTAATATCCAATCTAAATCTCCCCTGGCACAACTTGAAGCCACTTCCTCTTGTCCTATTGCCTCTTACTTGGGAGAAGAGACTGACACACACCTCGCTACACCCTCCTTTCAGGTAGTTACAGAGAGTGATAAGGTCTCCCCTCCCACTTTCATTCCACTAATTTAGATCAGTAAGAGATATTTATATTTCCAAGCACATAATTTTGCCTTTTCCATTTACATAACTAGTTCTCCTCCCTTCTTCATCCTCAAAATGTATTCATGGTCCTAATTCAATTCACCATTGTATAACTGAGATTTAGAGCTTTTGGGGACCAGACTGCTGGCTTTTACCTTTTACTAGATCACCCAGAAAATGTGGTTATTTTAAAAACAAAGGTGCTTGTCACTTTGCACCAGCATGTATTCCTTCATGGTACTCAATGGTTAGTGTAGTTTGCAGACTTTTTTTTTTTTTTTTTTTTTTTTTTTTTTTTTTTTTAACTCTGGAGAGATTTGTGAACCTTTTTGCTCCATGAGAAAGATTGTGTGAAACAGAGTGAAACATAATAAAATAATCATGGACTGGTATCTTGACATTGCAATTCCACACTTCTGAGTGAAACTAACACTGATACATGGTAGTTTTCCAATATGTCTGTGTAACATCATGATGCATTTATCAGAAAGCTGTAATTGGATATCATTCCACTGTGACTGGCTGCCATTTAGTCCATTGACAAAGTGGCTCTTAACCTCTGGGAATCTGCAGAATTTGGACTCAGTGCAGCAGAATCCAAGTTTCTGACAGCGATGTTCACTCTACAGAAGGAGACAAAGGTTTTCTTCACACAAAGGCAAAAAGAGCAAGCTATTTCACTTTATGTGCATGGGGAAATAGCACAGTCTAAAGATATCCGTAACTAAAGATACAAACTTGTAATGACAAATTCACCCAAGCTGTATTTTGTCCTTCCATGTTCTGATGTTTTGTAATGGAAAGCTGTCCGGACAGTAAAAATATGAACATAACCTATCTTTAGTTATAGATATCGCTGCAGCACTTTGTCCAAATTTTCTTGCATTCAGGTTGTTTTTTCTTCTGTGTTCAGAACAAGTTTACTGTAGCTCTTAATCGCCTGGTTATAAGCGCACTGTGACCCAAACCAAACAGACAGATAATGGATGGAAATAAAACTATATATTTGATCTCTATGACATTCCTATTCAGGGCTAGAGAAGAACCAGTTAACAGAAATCATGAGTCTGAAAAAATTTTCCTGTTCCTATGCAAAGTGAAGATCTTTGTCATTTCCTTCTACAGGAGCTACTGATTAGGCCCCTGTTCTAATGCTTAGTTAGAAACCTACATGAGGAGGTTTGAGGGAGTGCATTGCAATACAATAGTGTTGTAGGAGACATTCTGCCTGCTCCCTTGTACTTGGGACACCAAGGAAACTCTTTTGCTGAAATATGCTATAAACAGTTCTGCAGCAACAAATGGTTATATTTGTTACCACTTCATTTTTTTTGCATTCCTCTAGGCTTTAAACAAATATTGTATCAGTTCCTCACTTGATATTTGCATTGATATATTCTTACCAGAAGGTGTATTTTTAAGATTGACAGACTTCAGCATGAGTTATCTTGATTTTATGTTATCCTTCAATAAGTTTGGAACGATTTAAACCAGCGTCAGCCAAATCTAATCAGATTTCAAGGGAATTGACCATATACCCTGTCAAAAAACATTTACAGCTGAAGCAGCTCCAGTGTTGTGTACATCTAATATAACTGTACTGACAAATTTAACAGAGTGGAGTATAGTCTCCTACTTGCCCACATCAATGTGCATGAGAGTTACTTTCCCCATATAATAATCACACTCATGTAAGCAGATGAGTGAGTTCGACATTTTTTAGGCTACTTCATACTGTGCTCTCCATTGTGGAGCCAACTTCAAGATGTGTCACTTCCTGAAAAGCGTTGGTTGCATTGGACTGGACAGTAGGAGTGCAGTTGCTGTTACAGACTTTGAGGAGATAAAATTTAGAGCAACCTCTTTTTGAGGTCACTTGGTATCTTTAGAGAACAGAGTGGTTTCCATGCATCCCTGAGCATAAGGCCAACAACTTTGCCTGGATCTTGTACACGGAAGTAAGTGTACTGCTGTACTGCAGTGGTCTGTAGCCAAATGCAGTATCGTCATTCACAGAGCTGAAGTTGCTCTTGAGCAGTTTAAAAATGCAAATGTTCCCTACTCAGCGCAAACCAGATGAGATTCCCTCCACCTGCTTTGCACAGATCTGACTGTATAATGCAGCTAGGCTTACAGATGTTCTCCAATGCTGAGATAACGCAACACAGCCAGAGCATATCAGGGAACTGAACTCTGAAGCTACAATTAGGATATATATTTCATCAGAGTTAAAAAAGTATATTTTCTGCTTGATATAGTTATTTTCTTGCTGGGAGAAGCACTCACCTCACTCATTTTTCGAATCTGGAAAAACTATGGAGGACCCCTAACAACACTTATGTTCCATGCTGGCTGTCAGCGTGAAGGTAACAGACATTTACTAGACTGGTTGTGCACAGGGTAAAGTGGTTAAAAAAATTGCAGACCACCTTCCCTCCCTCTGAATCAAACTACCACTTCTCTCAATAACTAAATGATCAAAGAATTACTTTTTTACCAATATTTTCACGTCATTAGGATAAAGTAAGAACAAGTTGTCTGTGACTATTACCATAGTGGGAAACACCCCACCAGGGCCTGTTAGTTTGTTTGTTTGTTTGTTTGTTTGTTATTAAGACTAAGTAAATTTTGAAATGAAAGAAGAGAGATAAAATACTGAAGATAGGAATCACTCTGGAAGGAATCTTACACAAAACTTGTAAGAACATAACACTACCACAGTAGAGCAGAAAAAAGTCTGATTTGGCTCAGCATTTTCTCTGATATGTAAAAGAGCACAGGAACAAGGCAAGCCTACAGTGATATATCTCTGGATACCCTTTGAGGTGTCAGGGACTTAGGGACTTCTGACCTGGAGGACCACTATACTTAATAGCATTTACAGACCTGTCATCAGTGAACATGCCTAAGAGGTTTTGGAATCCATTTAGATTTTTGGCTTCCAGAACATCCAGCACATTCAGCTCCACAATTTAATTACATACCAAGTGAAAAAGTGCTTTGTTTATTTTAAACCTCTTATCTGATAATTTCATTAAGTGCGTCCTCATCTTTCATTATTGTTATGTTTTCTGCCTTTGCAGTATTTCTAGTTATTCACAATGCTTCAGAGCTACTGCCACCATCTCGTTTGGTTAACTGACAACATGACAATATGAGATTCTATGCTACATTTCGATACTGCAAACTTAACTCACCCTATGCTGCATTTTAAGGTATAGTGAATCCTGCTATTACATTACTTCCATACTAATTATCATTTACTCATCAAATTATTGACATATTTATTATACAGAAACTTGCACTTCAATTCTTGCGTCTTACTTTTTAGAGTTCCAACACACACATATATATATATACATATAATCACTGATGTCTCTGGTGTTCTTTTACTACCTGTTTCATTTAATCTTCATTGGGATTACATTTGTTTGGGTAGTTCTTTACTGCTATTCTTTTTTTCTAGTACAGAAAGCTTTAACTTCATTTCTCATGTATATGTCATTATTAAATATATGCTGTTCTATATCTGGCAATTTTCCGTACGTTTTAACTTTCCCTATAATGTTTGAATTCGAAGTAGCCTAACCTATTCTGATTTCTGAAGTCCATGTCTTCTGGATGGGTTCAGTCTAAATGTTTTCACAGTTCCTAAATCTTCCTACAGCAAATGTGGATGATTCCCTATATGTGATATGGTTTCCTACATCATGTGAATGAAACTGCAAACATTCCAAACCTTGTTACCAAGGAAATTCTCATCTTCAGCCTACATTCAGTTAACATTTTACTTTGAGGTCTTGCCTTTTACTCTTTTTTATGTCCAATATCCATACACATCATATTCACTACAGTGATTAGTTTCTTGTGAAGATCATGTCTAATTGCTTTGGAGGCTTCAGCACATTTTCGTTTAGTACAGGAATCAGTCATATTGTCCACAATGGAAACTCAAACAAACTGTCTATGTCACAGATACAGATAATCTGACAGCCTAATTTTACAGCCTACCTGTTCTAATGAGTATGGAGTATGTAGAGTGCAATAATATATAGGCCTGCCTTAGTCTAAAGATCCTCCATGCGAGCCTTCTATGGGACCATATTACCTGTAACCCCACGTGCTGCAGGATTTCCTTCTTCTTTAGTGACCCTGAGACTGTTACATTGGAATACAGCCTGTTCACTAATGTTCTTCAAATATTTACTTATCTACTTCTCTGACTTTTTTGGCTCTCTGTTTCTGAAGACTGAATTGTCTGCCCCAAGTACTATAATATTTGTTCACCTTATTTAGAAATATGCACATGTACACAAGCACACACATACAAATATACTATGGTTTGAAAGCATATTTTTGTATAACAGTGAAAAACATTGCATTGTTGTGATGTTAGGCTTGATTCACAGTATTTTGAACACTGACGCATGCCACAGAAGAAAATTGTAAAATGCTATTTTGGTATCATGGTTTATCTGATGATTGTGCAAGGGTAAGAGCAATGATGATGGCATTCCTCAAATAAAGGCTAGAACAGTGAGGAAGGGGAGAGGCTCAATGAATTACTTTTAATTCAAGAACATGTGATGCAAAAATAGGCAGAATAATTTTTCTTTTGTAAATCTTTCACTTGGATTTCAACCTACCCTGTCTATTCTAAACTGTGTGCATTATAACAATTGTGATTTATCTAAAACGTGTTACAGATAATATTCCACTCTTCTCATCAGTGAAAGCAACAAATTCATCCAGAAGGTGGTTGTGTGTTCTCCATCTCTTTCAAAGTATTTTCAGAATAACAGTTCAGAAGCAAAAGAAATACAATGTCTTCAAACAGCTTTGGGAGAAAGGTATTAAATTTATGTCATTCTCTCCAGCAGCACTGAAATGGTTTATGACAAGAAAGAAAATCATATTTTTTTTTATGTTTCCTCAGTGGTTTCAACAGTTTTGGAAGAGACTCTCTTGAAATGGAGACACAAATGATTCTGTGTTTTTCTTTTACTGATATGGATTAAAAATAAACTAACTGCCTTTTTTCCTCTTTGTGTGTAACATTTTACTTTTTTATGATCAATAACTCTACTTCTTTCAATCACATTGAGATGCCCAAAAAGTCCCATGCTCTGTTGGATGCTTCATTATTACACTCCAGTATCTGATAACTGGAAGCATTAAGCATGTAGAACAAGAAAGAAAAGTAATTTTCCAACATTGTATAACATCCTCCTAGGAGAACACTCCTAGGAGTGTTCTGAGGAACGGAAAGAGGCAATATGGGCTTTCCATTTACGGTAAGTCTATTAATCAAAGGACTGATTCCGTTCCATTGAATTTTAACTGAGTAGGGACCACAAGATAACTGAGCTGCAGTGATGTTGGCTTCCCATGTAACTCAACCACTTATAGACAGAAAAAGGGCTGCTAGGCACAGCGTGATTGGCTTGGAGGAAGAGATATTAGTGCATATTAGGAAGAAATGAAGATTCTTAGGGCTCCTTCATTATAACAAGGTATTTGTTGTTCTTTTTTTTTTTTTTTTTTTGTATTTTTGGTTGCAATCTTTCCACTTCAATTATTTTCACCAATGGGCTTCCCTCAGTCATATAAATGTGTCAAAGAAAATGTTTACCATTGAAAAAATGTTTTGTTTTGTTTTGTCTTTTTAACTTAAAATTAAAAGCAGAATATTTTTCTCTGTTTAAAATTTACATGGAACCATATCTGTTTCTTATCCTAAAGCCCACTGTCTTGTGAAAAATTGCACTCATACATTAAATGATTCCTAGGTATTGCCGCTTCCAACTGCACTTCAACAATTACAAGACTAACAAGGAAGATGAACATGAATTGTGTTGAATATACCTTAAGATGAGATGAATAGTGTTAAAGGAAAAAAAAAAGTTCTTGAAACAATCCTTTTGATCATGGTGGAGCTGGCAATTAAACTATAGCTAATATAACTAAATTTTACAGATGTATGATGGATAAGAATGAGATTGTGTACATATCTATATCTATATCTATATCTATATCTATCTATCTATCTATCTATCTATCTATCTATCTATCTATCTCTATCTTCCTTACTCCTTTTTGAAACTCACAATTTGTATTTTAAGAATCCACCAGTCCACTAGATAGTACATATGACTGAAAGAATGAGGTGAAGAGTCAGGTCTTATGAAGTATCAGATCCTAAATGATACTTAGAAGTGTCAGATGAGAAAATGTGGTTGTCTTCAGAGTTCATGAAAGTTGTTTTCCTTTTAGATACTAGCATTAGACTGACTGACTAAGATGGATAGAAACATCTCTACACTCACAGTCCAGTAATGTTTCAATTTTTCTTTTGCCTTTGGTGTCTTTTCCTTAATAAAATGGCAGCTTACTGTTCTTTATGATGTGGAGTTTATAAAGCACTTTTATACAGTGCTTTTTTTTTTTATAAAGCAGATATATTTATGGAACTTAGTGACAGCATAAGATCAGTTATTACATCTTATGCAAAGCTAAGAAAACTCTCCAGGAAGTGCAGTCATTTATTTGTCAGGCAGAGCAAACAAGCAATATCTGCCTGGTAACCCTGGCTGCAGTGTTTTAGGCTGAGTCTTCTGTGGGGATGATATTTTTCAGTAAATATGCCATTACTAGTAAAGGCCACAAGGTTTGTGTTGACCTGACAGTGTGGGGACTCAGGACTTGTCTCCCTGTACTGATTTGTTTCAGTTGTGACAACAGTTATATAGCAGCCTAAATGTGTTTTAGTTTAGCTTTAGATTAGTAAAAAGAAGTACTTATTCTGTGTGTGAACCTAACTTTCTGGTTGCAGAATAAAATGCAATGGGGGAGAGTGCACACACAGGTTAATACCAGAGATCCCACATTAGAAACACAAACTGCAGTTAGTACAACCGCAAATCACAATCACAACAAATCATAGTCAATCAGCAGTCACTACATGCTTGTGACCTTGTAAATGAAGTAAAATCAGCCATGGAGCTAACTGAAAACTGATTGATCGGGAACAAAAGAAAAGAAAGGGCATGTGAGCCGACTGTGTTAAAACACATGTAAAAATAAAACCAAGTGTACTCTACACCAAGGAGACAGCAGCCCCCATCCTGAACACTGCGTTTTTCCTGTTGATGCCCCAGGATGACAATGTCTCACTGTAACCCATCCCCCAGTTCTGCTTGAGGAATATAGACACCATCAGCTTAGAACCCACAGGAATGTTGTACCGGGAATGCAATATCAGAGAAAAGGGGCAGGTAGTAGGAAGCTTCTGTATAACAATGTTACCTGTATTATTAATGAAGCTTTTCTGTATTAATTTGATTTGTGATTGTTGGCAGCATTGTAACTGAACTAACAATAGATATTTGTCTTTCAATTAGCCTGTTAAGATTTCAATTAGACTGACAAAACCCCCTTAGCTCTACATATGGTTGTTCCCTTTTGCCTGTAACAAGATTTTGAGTGTTACTATAGATACCAAAATGGGAATTGGAGAAGTTTCCAAAGGCCCCCTCCTGGTATTACCCACAGACTATTAGCAGTACTTGCAGGGGAGAGGCAATATTCTAAGTGGCTGGCTGAAGGTAATGCATACTTCTGAGTCAGTCACACAGTATAATTGTAGAAAATGCATATGAGAATAGGCTCATCATTTTAATGGATGGGCTTCGTTTCATTTCTATTTGCAGCTTATTATATACTGTGTTTCTTTATGAGAATGGGGCACATCAACTGGTAGAAATGCGACTGCTTTGTCCTAGCAATGAAGCTGGCAAGAGAGTCTCTGAAGAGAAGGATGATCACTTACTATGCTTTTGGGCATACACAGCTAAAACATCTTCTAAGGTGCGACAGACAGTGAGAGAGCTCATCTAGAAGGCAGCCTGAAACAAGATTGGGCATTTACAGACGCTTGAAAAGAGGGGGAGCAGACACACGGTTAAGACTCTGAAGTGACTTTTTAGAACGGACTTTTCCTTGGGACCCAGCAGGAACTACAGTTGCTGTAATGGAGCATTTGCCTTTCTCTTTTCCTTTTTTTTTTTTTTTTCTAATTATTATTTTAAAAATTTTCTTGTATTGCTTAATATCACAGATGGTATTTCTCTTTTACTTTACTCCCCTTGCTGATATTTTCATTGATTGGAGTACAAGATTGGGACTTGATTCATAAATACTTTTCCTGAATTTGCCTTTTTGAGATCCCATGTTTTCTAAGAACGATAAAAGAACAGTCCCTATAATCAGAAAACGTCTTAGGCAATGTCCAGTCAAGGGATCCAACATCCATTCAAGGGATGCTCTCATCACTGGAAAATGCATAAAAAGTGGCAAATTCATCCTAACATCTTTTCATTTTAAGATTTTTCATTGAACCAGCTGAACTCTGTCCCATTTTAGTCACTGCTTGCACATCATTCCTTTTAGCCTCCTTATCATAGAATCATAAAATCATAAAATAGCTATTTACCCTTTCCTCTGAACGCATTTAGTTTTGCAATATTTCTTCCAGACTAGTTCCACCACCTGAATTGAAACTTGTTTTCATGCACATATGTAGAAACTATTGCTATTGTCCTGTAAAATCACTTTTATATGTACCAATGGTAACACATCACTGAATCTTCTGAATTTATCTGCTTTCTTATGACTTACAAATACCAGTATCTTCCAACATACCAGTGATTCAAATTATTTCCTTAAGATGAACAGGCTTTCATATTTCTAAGATGAATAGCATTTTTCAGTTTTACCACATCTGTAATTTCTCAAATTCCACTTTATCTTTTTCTTAATGATGTTCATACTCCTTCCAATTTAATACTATCTTCAGTCAATTTAATACTATCTTCAGTTTTTATTAGTGTGCTCTTTACTTTTTCTTTCAGCTTACTGGTATCCACATGAAACAAATCTACCTCTTGCCAACCCTTGCTAACAAATGCCAACTCTTTTAGATTCCTCCCCTTAGTATGTTGCTGTTTATTATTTCTATTTTTTTGTATTCGTTTAGGCAGTTTACTGTCTGCATGGTCATGATCTTATTAAAGACAGTACTGAATCAAATTTTAAAACTGAAAATTCCTAAGATGCCATATCAAATGCTCCAATACAATCCAAATATTTAAGATCTACTTCATTCCCATTGCCCATTAATTTTGTAATTGCATCAAAACAAGCAATGAAGTTTGACTGATGAGATACAGTTCTTATAAAGCCTCACTGCCTACTGTTCATGGCTCTCTTATCGCAGCTATTAATGATGGAATATTTATTTCATTGCTTTATAAGGCATTCAAATAATATTTATGGCATCATAGTTGTCAGTATCAATCTTTTATTTTCTGGAAATCTGTACTACATTTATTTTTCTCTATCCATCTAATAGATTCTCCTTTGTCTATTAGTTTTTAGAAATGAGCATCTGTAGGCTTACTGAAGTCAGTAATTCTTTTGATCTCAAAGACAGCATACCATTCTTGCCTATGTTTGGAGTATATCATTAACACCTTCATCAACAGAGCTTTTAAAGGGTCTTCTTTATATATAGGATGTAGGGTCAGGTGGTATACTCTGAACATTAATCCATGGACATTTGATCCTGTTTAGAAATATATCAACACTCTCTGGAGACTAAGTATGCTACTTGTCAATTTTCATTGCCTGACAGTCACTCGTGTTTGATGACTCTTCCAGAATGAGTGTGATCAAGCATTAGAACAGGTTGCCAAGAAAGGCTGTGGAGTTTCCATCCTTGGGGCTATTAAAAACCTGACTATACATGGCCCTGAGCAACCTGCTTTACCTGGACCCTGTTGAGCAGGGGGTTGGACTAGATGACCTCTGGAGGCCTCTTCCAACTTACATTATTCTGTGATTTTATGAACTTAATTTATTGAATGCTTTATTTTCAATCTGAAGTTTTAATGAACTTCCTATGGTCATCTGTTCTCATGTCAGTGTTACTTGTGCATACTGTTACTCCTTTCCTGATATTTACTCCCCATTATAAATATAAAGTGAGAGAGAGCATTTTAGACTTGGTTTATATATATTTTCTGTGACAACAGGTTTTAAAAAAGGTGTTTGTTGTTTCAGGTTTTTTAGACATTATTAATTTTGTCCCTTTTTTATGCCTTTTTTCCTCAGTATTTTTTCTCTTAAAAAACCCTGTACTATTCACTTTCAATGACTGACAATAGGCTCAGAACATAGGCTAAAAAGAATACAACATGAAACTGAGTATATATCATACAAATGTGGTAAATTGAAACTTGCTGATATTTTATATTCCCATCTAATTTTGTACATCATTATGCAATTAGAGATCTAAGGTGTGCATTAAGTAGATTTGAATATGCCAATTGTTTCTAAAAGATATCCTTAACTATATTATACATTTGGGGAGCATGAGCTGGCTCAGTTACATCCTTTCTTTAGGGTGTGAGAAGAACCATATTTGTGGAATATTGCATCAGTTCTCAAATGGATTTCTATCTGATGATCAACAATTATTTGATCCACAAATCAAAATAGTGAGCTAGAAGAAATCTAGCTACAGAATCTTGTCCTGCCAAAGTGATAGGTTACTGGTCTCCTTGATTTCCCAGCCAACTGTAACTGTAGATGGGTCGGGCAATCAAAACCTCTCAGAAACAAAGTAAGCCCTCTTCACTCTGCAGTATTTGTAATAAAATTTCCATAACCTCAGTACGTTCCACTGTCCCAGATTGTGCCACCAGACAGTGCAAAATTGTTGCAAATATTTTCACTGGAACTGACAATGGACCATCTCTCTACTTAATATCTTGACTTTTTCCTGAATAACCATGATCTCTGCCTATTAACAACTTTCAAAATCTAGACTATGGTATAATCAGAGAAGTTCTCAAATGGGAGAAATTGGTTACCTCTGTCCTTCTTTCTTTTTAATCAGCTGATATATGTATGTTATGTTGTCAATCCATTCCTCTCACAGCTGATTTCACTGTCATATGCATGCTGATAACTCCATCAACTTCTCAACTGAAAGCATATCGATTGTGTTAATATAGCTCTCCATTCATTTTATTCTCCTTGTGGAAGAATAGAACTAAACAGTTAAAAAAGTGTGGGGCTTGAGCTTTATCTATTGCAAGTGTGTACAGTTGATACGACCCAGTTGCTCAAATTTAAATCAGACGAGAACTTAGCACTGTTAGCTCTATACCATGTACTCTGAAAGAAAACCAGGCCTGCTGAAGCATACATGAAGTTATCTTTAAAGTTTGATACCCTCATCCCAACAGCAGCTACTTCCATCTCACTGTATTTGTTTCTTTCATTTTGTAACACATTTATGAGAGGTTTAAAGTTTGAAAGGAAATTTGCAATTTATTTCAGAAAAAGATTTATTGCCCATCCTTTACAACTGACTTCTCATTCTTGCCTGCAATCATCTTTGTGACATGATTTTATGCATCTACTTGTGAGTACAAATCATTGAATTCAGATGTATAATTGCTTGAAATGCTTGTCTAGCAAGCCAGGTAGTTTTATGCCGAGGGACAGATTTGCAGACTCTTTACAACTCAGCTATGTAACCATGGATAAAAGAACATATTAAAACAGCCCCTTTTACATCTGTAGAGAATACTATGTGTTTAACATTCAGACATGCACCTGCGATGAAACCTGCTTGATTGGATATACAAATTAAAAGCTAATCCTAAGAGCTTCCTAAATATTGTCTATAATGCTTGAAGAATAAAATTCTCATTACAGGCCAAATATTATTTGACACAAAATTACATGTCCATTACAATTGCATCAAGAGCCCCTTGATCCATGGGAATATCACTGGAATGAAAGTTTTAAAAGGAGAAAGGAGTAAAGGTATCATAGTGACACAGATCACTGTAGCATCCCTAGAGAATGACGACTGCAAAACTATAGCAGAATATTTTCCCCAACGCAATAATTAATTAACTGACTAAAATCCTTAAAGCGTGGCTCTGTCCTGAAAAGCCATTGTAAAAAATTATAATATTTGTGTCTGACTACCTATTACTGAATCCTCTCTATTTGTATCATTTTCATATGCCTTTTACTTAACAACAACAACAAAGTATTTCTAATAACATAATTTAGGCTGTGGAAATTTTAAGATCAGTAGAAACATATTTAAAAAGGAAAAGACAATATTCAGGTTCTTTCTGAGAAACCAACTTGAACACTTATTGGACCCTCTCTTGCGCTACAAGAAGTCACTGAACTTGTGGACTGAGCAAAGTTGACATAAATTGTTAGCAACAGACCTGAAACTCTATGACATTATTTTACAGAATTCTTTTAATTCTTTTTCAGTGCTGTGCTTTATACTTCAGATGTAACTAACAGAAGTGCTTCTCAATATATGAATTTTCAGCACCTGTATGTGGAAAAAAATACTCTTCTTCAAAAGCACAATGAGGCTTACAAGAAAGCAGCATAATTATGCACAATGATGGATTAGGATATTTATTAAATATCAAACCAAATCTGTTTCCAGATGGACTTTATATTACCCAGCAATTCATATCACTAATTTATAAATAAACAAAAATTCATTAAGTCTGGGCAAACCTACCAGTGCTAAGAGTTTTATTGGACTTCTACAGTGAACATTTCTGAAAAATTTATATTGTGAGGTATATTTCAAAGGTAGCATTTCACACTAAAGGTAATATTTCAAAGCAACATGTATATTTCAAGTACAAAATAAATTAAGAAAATAAATTACTAAATGAATGTGCACAGAGCAAACGAGCTTAAAAGCAACTGATCTTTTTGAAACATACTAAAATCTGAGTTCAGGACTGTGAACTGCTGCTGTAGTTCACAACACTTAAGAAACTTTCCCAACAATTAATCTCTGCTCTGCAGATTTCAAAATACCCAGTGTCTGAGCCATTCATTCTTACACTGATTTAGGCATTCAGTACTCTCTGCAGGAAAAATTAAAAACCTTAAGGTCCCAGCAGTTAATAAGGAAGTATCGAGACAGATCCTGCACATTAAATTTCAGCTTAGAAATCCATGCAGAATCACATTGGTGAAGGCTGCAGTACACAAAACTATAACATCCCACTTGGCTAAAGTACACAAGTCCTGTCACAAATGGGGTTCCCCAGGGATTGATACTGGGCCCAACACTGTTTAATATCTTCATAAGTGATCTGGATGATGGAATCAGGTGTACCCTGATGAAGTTTGCTGATGACAGCAAACTGAGTGGGGAAATGAACACTTTGGAAGGGAGGGCCATCCTGCGGAAAGACCTGGATAGGCTGGAAGAGTGGGCTTACAAGAACCTTATCAGTTCAACAAGGACAAGTGAAAGGTCTCGCACTTTGGAAAACATAATCCAGGAGTGCAGCACAAACTGGGATCCACCTGGCTGGGCAGCAGCTGTGTGGAAAGGGACCTGGGGGCCCTGGTGGACAACAAGCTCAATATGAGTGAGCAGTGTGTTGCTGTGGCACAGGAAGCCAACAGGATGCTCGGTTTCATCACCAGCAGAGATAAAGAAGTCGTTATCCCACTCTATTCAGTGCTTGTCAAGCCACACTTGGAATGCTGCGTTCAGTTTTGGTCCCTGCTATATAAAAAAGGTGTGGACAGGCTGGAGAGGGTCCTGAGAAGGGCCACCAAGATGACCAAAGGACTGGGAAGCCTGCCATATGAGGAAAGGCTGAGAGAATTGGGCTTGTTCAGCCTTGAGAAAAGGCGGCTTAGGGGAGACCTTATCACCACGTTCCCGTATTTCAAGAGCGGCTACAAAGAAGATGGAGACTCCCTTTTTACAAGGGGTCACATGGAAAAGATAAGGGGCAATGGGTGCATGTTACTCTAGGGGAGATTCTGACTGGAGAGAAGAGGAAAATTTTTCACAATGAGAACCATCATCCATTGGAATAATCTCCCCAGAGAAGAGGTGGATTCCCCAACATTGGACACTTCTAAGATTTGTCTGGACAGGGTGCTGGGCCATCTTGTCTAGACCATGCTCTTTCCAAAAAAGGTTGGACCAGAGGATTTTTTATGTACTTCCAACCTGGTATTCTATGATTCTGTGAAGTCCTTGAATCAGCACCTATGCTCTGTTCTGGATGTGTGTCTCGGCACACCCTGGTGCCTGGGTACCTTGACGATCCAGACTGGGACTCTATTACTTGCACCATGGCTCCTTTCTGTAATTCATGTAGTTTTCACAATGAGGAGCAGAATGTGCAGATGATGCGTGCATGGCCTTATCTTGGTATGGGACATGAGCTGCAAAAATGCTCGGAAACCACATATGGAAACAACTGGGAACTCAGAACTGGTACCATCCCCTGAAACCTAGATGTACCCAGCACCAAAAGTGGTTTAGCTGAATCCTGGGCAGGATAACTCTACTTAGATATGCCTTTCTACTTGACAGTTTCCTTGGCTACAGAACAAAAACTAAGCAGGGTGATACCATTAGAATAGCTTGTGCTCCTCAGACTCCTTGGTTTTAACAGAGGCCGTGCTGTTAAAAAATCATGCCTGCTCCCTGCCCCTCCCCCGTTTTTTATCTTCCTGACCTCTGTCAATTTGAGCTTGAATTTTAATTTTAGTCCAAACTAATCACAGTATATATGAAGGGTATAACACTCCTGGTATATGCCTCTATTAGGAAATCAAACCCAATTAGATTGTTTGACTCCAAAGATATAAATAGGGCATTTAAAATGTATTTATGTTGATTACTAGGATTGTAAATTGTTCTGTGTTCCTTTATTTAAAGGTTATTTCAATTCCTCTTAAAGACGCTCATGGATACAACAAAATTCTCACATAATATTAAGAAGCAATTAACCAGAGAATGAGAAGATCAAAAAAGAAAAGTGACATATTCATTTGGTACATATCTACACAAAAATAAGGCTTTTGGAAGCAAGCAGGGGAACTCAGAGCATAAGAGTCCAGAAGAAGCGTGAAGGACAGGGAGGGAAGGGGATCAGGGATAGCACAGGGCAGGGGGCAGATCCCTTGAGCTTTTACCTTGCCAGTTCCAGCTCTTGGATGTAATTTATGTGTTTTACTTGAGAAAACACTGTTGCACTGGGACCAATGCAGTGATTAGCTAATACTACTATATTTCAATTTAGGCAATAGGATCTAAAACTAGGTACTGATTCCTCTCAGTGCTTCATGTGTAAATTGCAGGGGAAGAAAAAAGAAAAAAGCTCTGACTTCACCATGTCAAACCCATTCAAATGACTAAACCGGAGGTTTGAAATTTAGAAGGGGAAAATTTGGTTTCTTTCTACCACCTTCTTCCTGCAAGACTCCCACTCCTCATTTCTGCTTTCTGAGAAAAGAGCCCTTTTAGTCTTCATACCCCCTTCAACTTTTCTTTTGCCTTCTATTTACTCTTCCCTTTTCTACCTGTCTTGATTTCCCTTCTTCTCTTTCCCCTTTTTCTGGATTGCACATAAGCATATTGGTGTACATAATCTTTCAGTGTTGGCTAATGCATTTGGTGATAATTTTGCAGTCCCTCACAACACAGGAAAGATAAATTCTTTCCCCCTAATTTTCCTTCTCATTTTACTTCTGTTATTTGAATTTTTCCTTCACAGTACTTGTATATCTTCTTGCTCATTCTATTATCCTATTTTTGCCCTTCCTTTCTGTTTCTCCATCCTCCCCCTCTCTGTTATCTCATCTGCTACTTGTTTGTTGTAATCTGCTTCACTTATGCCAGTGAACACACTAGAAAACCACACCTCTCAGTGGGTAACGTTTACCCAAATGCCTCAGGAAAGGAGAATGCCTGAGTGCTTGCAACAAAAGATGTCTAAAATAGAAGTAGGGGGAGAGGAGAAAGAGAGAAGAAAATTGTGCGGAGCTGCAATTACTGTAAGTCTTTCTACTGATGTGGTTGGATGATATATGTCTGAATCAGAGAGCCTTCACAGTCACAGGTGTGTAAAGCCACCTACGCAGAGTAACTCAGATTTTTTATGTCCTTTACAAATGCTCTCAAGCTGCACCGTGGTTTGAACAACACTTACGTTTACCTTTTGAAAAATGGTGTGAAGAAGAAGTATTGCTACCGCATTTACATTTTTATAGTATGGCTTGCTCTGAAAGTGTTAGAGGAGATTGCCTGGCTTAAAGCCTGGCTCAATGATTCCTGGAGGATATTTTTTCCTGCAGTATCCAACTACCATATGGAGTGCCAAGTAGCATAAAAGAGATTTCAGAAGCAATTCCATGATTACAGTTACTATACATTAAAGGCACAGAAGAACTATTGTAAATTATCTGTATGGTTCTTGCATAATAAATTACTTTGCTCAGATCACAGATGACAGGCTTCCATTACAGATCATTTTATTTAAATGCATGGCAATCTTTTTAAACAAATGACTCCTAGCAGCAGAACCCCTGTGATTCTAAAAGTATCTCACTCCAGCACTGCCATTAAATGCCTCCTGAGTGACCTTGAGCAAATCATTCCTGATCCCACCACCCTGGTTGCCTCCCCTCCTGTGGTCTGCCTGTCTTAGGTATTTAGACAGTGACAATCTCTCTTTGGAGTAGAGAGATCATTTTATAGCTTTTAAAAATCTTAATGCAATGGAGCCTATACTAGTCTTTAGGAACTTCTGTAATAAATACTTATTAATAATTATAATTAATCATACTAATAGGATGAGTTTTGGAACACATGACTGGCAAGCAAAAGTAAGAGTCAATTATTTCAAAGATTTGGATCTGACAATGAGTTGCAATGAGCAACGGTTGAGGACCATACAAGCAACACCACCTGTGAGGACTGTGATAGAAATGTCTCAGCACAGGGAGGACAGAGGGAGGGTAAGAATCCAGTTCTCCATAGCAACCTTCAACTCCCTTAGATATGAAGCTATTCTTTCCTCTGCTGAAATCATGTGATATTTTCAATGATCACTTCCTTCTCCATGCAAAGTATTTCTGTCCACAGCCACTACCCAGCTCTTGGGCAGCATTTACTGCTCCTCTTGGAAATCAGCAGCACTCTGTTCTATATTCCCCTCAAAACCCCTTGCATTTTTTTTCTTTGCCCTTTGTCACCTTTTGGACCCTTTCATTAATTGGACTTGTAGCTCTGTAAGCTCAGGAAGCCTGTGAGAAGTATTTCAACTCTTTCCCAGGAATGCCCCAGCAGATGTACACCCTCCGGTTCCTGGAATAAGTGAAGGGATGTTCTAAAACTCTTGAGTGATTTTCAGAGGACATATACTCTATGCACTGAGTAAAGTAGGTGTCTTACAGTAAACAAGAAGCACAAGAGTATGTAATTTAAAACTGCACCAAAGCACATATGTGCAAAATGACTGAATTAAGATTGCACAGACAACTTCAGTCCTGGCATTTACCAACTTTCTAGAACTCAAGTGAGCAAATGAAATAATACAGTTCTTTTATCCTAGGGCTTTTTTGCATTTATGGAACTTCCTAGGTTTAAACTAAAAAGACTCCTTCCGAACCACCCACTTTGAAACCCCACTATATTTTACTGTCAGCACTCTAAAATTCAGGAATCGTGTTTTTTGCCTCAGTTTCTGAGGGGAGTGTATTCCGGTAGTCACAGCCTTTTCATTTTACATTGTTTTATTTTCACTGCACTTGTTTATCCCCTCTCTTCTCTCCCCACTTCTGTTGCAGTCTCCCTCCCTTAAACACCTTTTACTCCCTCCCCCTGTACTGCTTCAAATCTGCCCACTTGGTTTCTCTTGCCAGCATCTCTCTCCTACTCATCATGCCAATATTCCCTCTTTACAACTCCCCCAGGCCTTCCTCTTCACTCTCAGGCTTTGCAACTAGGGAGCTTTTTTCCTTGGACATCAAGGCACAGAAGTTTTCCTGTTTTGATTTCCTATAGCCAAAATCCACACCAATGTTTTGGTGCTATTAGACATCATTTCAAGGACACCTGAAATGCCTAGGACAGAGTCGGCCTTCAAAAATTTTAGCAGTCAACAGCTAATAACACTCAACGTAACATACAAAATCTGAGATTTTTCAGAAATTCTTATCTTGGCTGTGTATGGTATAATTTTTTCACAGAAGTGCCTACATGCATGTATTTTACAGTGATGCCACTGCATATCCTGCTCCATAGCGTGCAAGACCCAACTCTTTTCAAAGAGGCAACTTTACATACCAGAAAAAAAATACAATTGTAAATTCTACACTAAGAAATGACTGTTAATTTAGGTGAAATTTTACCCCCTTTACAATTCAGGTAGAGACCAATACTTGATGCACCTACAGTAATCAGTCTAGTCATATTTAGACAAAGTTGTAAGCAATTGAAAACTTGGTTTCCTAACAGAAACAAGAAGATAATTTTGAAATCAGATTTTTGCTACCTGTGCTCCATAATGTGTAGATGTTCATCCCTTCCCACGCTGTGTTAACTTCTGCAGGTTTCTGTACGATTTTTCCCTCCTGCCCCTACACAAACACCCAAAAACTCCTAGGGAGCTGGAGGCCAAATTGGAGGTCAGCAGTGTTAAAAACATCTCTCTCCTGAGTCCTTTCCAGGTACTGTGGAAAAGCGACAGTTTGTTGAGATACAAATTCCCATCTTGGAAGGACTAGCTTCTCTCCTTATGGGAAAGGAAAAAGATCTGGGGAGAAACCATATCTGAAGCAAAGAGTGGTAAGAGCCAGGGCCCTGAGGGCACCGCTAGGACACCATGTCCTTGCCCAGCTCCCTGCCCCAAGGCTCCCCCCATCCTGCCCATGGCCCAGGACCCCATGTCAGCCTCCCGGGTCCCTAAGCCCCTGCTGGGGCTGGTCTCCAGCCCCCCATAGTCCTGCCCTGCCCGCCCATGGGTCATGCTGAGCCGGGCCCACTCACGGGCCCACATCCCGGCCTGTTCTCAGCTCATCCTTGTCCCAAGGGATGTGCCCAATGCCCCAGGCTGGGACTGCCCCAGCGTCCCCTGGCTGCCCTGCTCCTGGATGGGGTGGTGGAACTGGCCCTGCCTACCAGGCCCTGCCCCGATGGACCCTTCATGGGGAACGCCCGCTGCTCCTGGCCTCTGACCCCAGGGAGCCGCCGGCCCCTGCCCCTGCCCGCACCCTTTGCTGTGCTGGTGGAAGTCTGAAACTTGAGGGAGCAGCAAGGCCAATCTTATTTTATGCTGCTGCAAACAAGCCAGAGTTTGTAAGAGTTGTTTCTTTTACAGCCTTAAAGCTCTCAGAAAGGTTAGAAAAGCAAGAGTAAAAGACACAGTCTGCCTTGTGCATTTCACGCGCTGAGGAATGGTATGGATGATGCAGAAATAACGAGTTTACTAGGCTTTGGTGATAAAAGGGAAATATTAGAAACTCATAAATGCAAGAAGTCATTGGAAATCTTCTAACAGATAATTACCATGATGTCCTTGGACACGATGCTTATTTTCCTGTTCCTGACATAAATAGAACATAATAAATAATAAGGAGAAGGTCAATGCAATGCATCATTTATGTTGTTTTTAATATCTGGATTTCAGGAAAAAATTATGAAGTACTTTTAAAGCTCTCTGTATATTTGTGTATTTTTTGGATCTCAGTCAAATGTGTAAAATACACCCACACTTTCACACATAACACAAATATACTTTTTTTCTAGTTCCAGCCTAACTTTTAAAGTAATTTTATTTAATATGTAATGTAAAGGTTATTATTTTTTGTGTGATTTCTCTTGTATTCATAAATAAATCTAATTTAACTGGTTTTCCTTCTAGATACACAGCAGCATCTTCTAAACGACAACGCAGAATATTTATTGCTTTCTGGACAGGGAGGGTAATCATGCTGCTAGGGACACCTCAGGAGGGAAGCTGGCAATGGGCTGATGAATACACAGCAAATTATTTCCTGAAAAGTCCTGATAACTTAAAAAAAAGTTAGTTATCACGACTTCATGCTTAATACAAGAAATATAAGTAATCTAAGATGATTGTAGTCTGAATTACTGCAACAAGTATGTACTTCTTGTAGCAAGGAAGACAGATTTTGTATTTTCCTATCTGCAGTAGCTCATACAGTTACTATGGCAGAGAGAAAGAAAAGAGAAGCAGATAGGAAAGAATAGGTATTTTTATTTAGCTTTCTGGTTCTGTTCTCTCAGTGTTAACTGGTGTAAGTAACTGGGATGAAGCTGTGAACTGCATTTATAGACAGAGAGGATCTGAAATCTATAGTGAGCATTTCTCAGAGAAGAAGAATCAAATCAGAAACACAGGTTGAAACATTCTTTCCAAACAAGCTTTTAGAACCACCAGAATATGTCTGCCTTGCAACTATGAAATAGCAGAACACGACAGTCTTTATTTTAGCCTAACGTACAAATAGAACATGGCTGCCAGTATGGTCCAGCTGATCAGGAATAACCCCAGCTGTTAGAGCAGATCACACTGATGCCCGCTGTCACAGCCAGGTTATTACTCATTTACCCAGGGCCACAGGCAAGCAACGCATTTGCTCCTGCCTCTCAGCACAGCTTGTATTTGCTATGAGGGGCCCGTGTCATGCTTTCAAGCTCCTGATGGCAGTGGAAAGATGCCCTTAATAAAATAAGATTGACAAGAAGAATAGAAATGCCACTTCCCCTTTAGAGAAATGAGGAATGGAGAACGAAGTTTTAAACCTCACCAGGATTGATCATTACTGACTTTTCAGAGCTAATGATGAAGGAAAGAATTAAATCTGTAGTAACTCTGATAGATAGCTTCCACCTGACAACCAAGAACCTTTAGGACAACACAGACAAACATACCGCATAGCTGTGAGCTGAAGAAGTACACTGTTAAGGGCCTGATCTCAACATGCTGTAGTTAATAACACTCCTCCTGATTTCAGAAAAAAAAACTTAGGGACTTTTTCCTTCTACTCCCACTCCTATTCTCCACCTCCCACTCCTGACATATCATGAGAAAAAATCTCAGACACATGATGGAACAGTTGATTTTTTTCCTATGACCCACTCAATCAGAAATTAAAGAAGCACCAGTGGTAAACCACCACAATGCATAAGCAGCAGAATATGGCTCTGTGCCTTTAGCATGCTTGCAAGAGACACTATAAACGAGTCTGTACAATTCTTCTTGTGATGTTGTAGATGTTACACAAAATTCTGCACCAAAGATTTGTTTTCTTGGATTTTGTGGGAAGCTAATACTAAAAAAGACAGGAGAAATGGCTAGCAAGTGAATTTCACTTCCATGAAAAATGTTGACATGTCAGAAGATAAATGTATTCTATAAAGAAGACAAAGTTAAGCCATATTGTTTTCTGTCCCCTTCTCACACAAACTATGCAATAGAAAAAGATCATAAAAATCTCTCTTGTAGACAACTATGCAGCAATACTAAATAATTCACCAGATTCCTCCTGCAGACCATGGCAAAGGTAGCAATATCTTTGTTTTTTCTGAGTGCGATCACAAAAAATAATACACTAAATATATAGTTGAGTTTATTTCTAAACACTGTGATGGAAATGAGGAACAATAATAAGAATTGTCTTAGTAATTCTCAGATATTTAAAGTATAGCTTATTACTTTGCATTTGTTACAAGGTATCTGTAATACTAGTATTTCTAAATTAATTTTAAATCCTCACTGAATGGGAAGAAACCGACAAAATGTCATGGTCAGTCCACATACTTTAGAATTGTTGTCCATTTTCCTGCAATTTATTTAAAAGGGCAGTTACCACCTCTAAGTCATGGAAACTATGCAGAAAAAGAAATCTGTTTAATTTAACTATCGAAAATTTTTGCACACATATTGAGGGTTTAACAGAACATTGGTTCAAAAAAAAAAAGTGCTAGAAAGTGACACAAAACAGTGTCACCATTTCCAGGAGGAGCTGCTGGTGGTGGGTACTGAAGAAATAAGTCAACGTTTGCTTAATGAATACACCTCGAAGTCTGTATAAACCCTTGCTTTTCTACTCAAAGCAAGGCTTTTGATTTTCTGGCTTGTTTCTCTTTCAACAATATATCATCTTGGCTGTTTAGACAGAAACTTCAAGGCAGAGATTATGCTAATTGTGAAACACTGGGTGTGTGTTTGTACAGGTCCTACCAAAAAATCTTCTCAGTCTCTTCAGTTCCACCTAGAGGCAGAAGTGCTCAACAGCAGTAGGAATACTCTAAATGTGCATAAGGATTATGAGGGGGTGGGGGAGATGTCACGGTTCTTCTGGTCACAGGGAAAAAATATGAAAAGTGTGGAACCACAAGACTATGAATTTTATGGATTTGTGTGTTGATGGCTGATTCTCAGATCCAGCAGAAGCTTTTCCTGTGTTAAATACTACATTTGTAAGTCTGTTTCTGGGCAGATCCTCTTGCATCTGAAACACTGGAGCTAAACTGCAGTCTTTCCTGCAGTTGCACCACTCTTATTATCCGGTCACTTACCTACATGAAATTTGTAGGAAGTGAGCCAACTAGTTCAGGATGGGGACACATCCAGCTACATATATACTTAAACAGAGAGAAAAACACAGTGTGATCACGGGTCCCATTTCCTGAGGTTAGTTTGGTCAAACTGGAAGGTCAGTTTGTCACAAGTGGTGAAGATGAGTATCTTAAAATGTCTGCCAAAATATACCTTCAGATTTATTTGGTTGAGGGTTTCTTTTCTCCTATATCTACAGAGAACTCTGGATTCTGTGATTAAGCTACTGGAAAGGAAAATGTTACAATGATAAAGCATTTCTGTGACTAATTTTTTAACCCTGTGAAAAACACTAATCTTATTTTATGACTCCTAGTTTTCCAGTATTAATATCCACACATACCATGACCACTATAATACTCTTTTCAATGTTATCTTAATGATATACAATCATGTTATGAGACGCCAAATGTTCTTGTAAATGAATATTCAAAATACACAGTGCTGAAGTTCACACATAAGTGATTACACTTCAGACATATTCAGCACAAAGGTTATAGGTCACATTCTCATCTGATATGGCTGGTGTTTCTTGACAGATTTCAAGCTACACTTAATTATAGCAGACATGAATCTTCCTGTATGTGCATTAAAACTCATTAAGCCAACCATCATTATTGAAGATTAGTCAATAAATAAGAAAAAAAGTAATTTCTGCATGAAATGAAAACACATTTGTGTTATTTCGTATCTCTTTTATTAGATATTAGTCTTCTGTAAAGCTATTTCCTGTGGAAAGTGGAGGGAGAAGTGGTAATTCAATACTTCTAAGACTTGACTTCATACTTTAGTGTTTGTACCCTCAGCAGAACAAGTGTTCCAGAAGCTTTTGATGCAAGTTTTCGCCCAGAGAAAACCTTTCGCTCAAATCTGACTATTTGCTCAGGTGAATAATCTTTTGGATCAGGTAACAATCTTTCATATCTTCTATTTCAACAGGATAAACTTCAAGAAAATAATAGAACTCTTCTTTCTATTTAGTTTGATTTTATTGAATCAATTTCTGATCACTGAATCCAAGGTTATTTCATGCAGTCAGTGTGTTTATTGCTTACCAAGCTCTAGTTTTGAAATGACAATATATAGCATTTAGTTAATGAAAATAAAAATTTCTATATCAGCTCTAGTATGTTGAAATAATGAGGTCCTACCATTTGTGCAGTACAGTTTAAGTCATATTTATCTCCCTACTAACTTTAAAATAGCCTCATTGAAGGTCAAGTCTGACATTTGTATTTAAGAAGGATATCTAATTCTATTTCATTAGAAGCTACTTTACCAGCTTTTCCCAAATCAATTTTGACTCAAATAGATTACCACTTACTTCTTTGTCCTCCTCTACATCATTAATGTGCAATATTACATCTATGTGCCCTACTTTTGTCACTCATGCTCAAGAATGATGAATTCAGATTGAAAGTGACTATCCATTCTGAAAGAGAAGTCTAAAAGACCTTAAATTGTTAAATCTAGCAAAACAAAGACTGAGAGATATTTGAGAACAGCAGTTATATCCACCGGGAAAATAATGAGGAAAAAGAATGGTTTAACCTGGACAACATTGGCTCGTGGACAAGTCACAGTCTAACAGGTTTTGTGATAGAGCTTTAATAACAGAATCTTATGATGTGATTGCCTGCCAAAGGCGGTTGCTGTACGCAGTGACCCAGGAGGCCCTGTCCAATCCTGCTTGACAAAGAGTAAGAAAAAAACTATGATAACGCTTTTTTGCAATTAGAGTCTTTTACTTCTTGCTGGTACTTTGAATTTACAGTACAACTTTCTCCTGCATTATTTTGGAAAGACATCTCTAGTATACATTAATTATTTTATGGGTTTAATTTCTCCAAAGGTTAAAAAATCTTAATTGATGAACCATGTACGACGGAAACTTGTTAGCAATTCACTTTAGTAAAGCAAATGTTAGGTGGTTCAAAGATGTATATGGATTTCTGAGGAACAGCATACGATACAAGCAGACACATCTTGATTTTGCCTTCACTTGTCTGCTAAGTATAGAAAGATGTTTATGTGTTTGGAAGTTGTTTTAAATGCACTTAGGTAGTAATGGAGAAGTGATGGCCTACACAGAGACATTAGCTGAGCTTGCCAGCATGCACACATAATGATTTCTAAAATGTAGATGAAACCCATCCAAATCCCACCTTACTGATGTTCGCAGGAATATTACTTTAGCCAAGTTTTTTTAGTTCTCTCGTAAACAGTGGTAGAATTAAAAATATATTTTAAAAGGGGGGGCTGGGGAGAACAAAACTTAACAGTACTCTAATTTCTCTGAATTTCTCTGCTAACTATGCTTATTTTGATAGTAAATGTCCAGATAATGGTCTTTCTCTTTCAAGCATGGAGAGCAGAAAATTTTTTGGAGTAGCTCATATTAAAGGAAAGCGGCTTCCACCCATTTTTTTACCCAGCTTTACCTCCTGGTATGTAATAGAACGCTTACATCTCATCTCTATATATCTGAGAGTTTGGCATTTGGGGAGCATGGCTGTGTGGGAAGATAGAATATTAGGAGAAAAACAGTGCTATGGCTACATAGCTGTTCTCATTTAATCTCTCTCTCCTGCATTTATAAATGGTGAATCTACTCTGACTAAAAAATATACACTGGGTACCTTATATAGCCCATCATTTATGGAAATAGTTATATTTACTTAACTCTACCCTGCTCACTTGGAAATTATGCACTTTCTGTCCTAATGTTGTATGTCCACTTCAGAGCCTGTAAGACATAGTGACATTTCTGCAGTTGGTTCTCTTCCTGCAACTCTCTCAATAACAAACCCAAATCCCATTATCAGGTTGCCTGATGAAGTATTTTGCCTGGTTATTTTCAATTTTTATACTAAGTTTGCATATGGCATAATAATGAAAAACACCAAAACCATTCCAGTATGTTTGACAATCCCAAAAGTGCTGGCTAGGAGAATACATTCAGATATTTGAATCACTTGGAATTATAAGTAACTCTCAGTCCAATCTTTTCACTGGGGTGTCTTGTACCCACCATAACAAAAAGGCACGATGTGCCCATGCAATAAGGAACAATGTATGTGTTTTAGGTATTTGCATATTTTAGAGGCACTGATGTTCTGATTAAATATATTGTTCATCAACATGAAAACCTACTAGATAAACCACCTTTCTCAGATAATAAAATGGACAGTGTTTACAGTAGCTTCAGGAATATTTAGGAACTCAAATAACTCTTTAACTCCTTTTATTAATGATAGGAAGTTGTCCTAACTCATTTTCTTCCAAGTAGCTGTTGTGTTTTGGATTTAGTATGAGAATAATGTTGATAACACATATTGCTTTAGTTGTAGCTAGGTAATATTTATACTAAGTCAAGGACTTTTTGAGCTTCCCATAGAAGCTGAGAGGGAGCATAGACAAGACGAGCTGGCCAAAGGAATATTCCATATCACAGATGTCATGCTCAGTATATAAAGGGGAGGTGGCTGGGGGCAGGGTTCCACAATTACTGCTTGGGATGGGATGGGCAACTGATCATCGGTTGGTGAGAGCAATTTGTGTTGCATCACTTTATTTTGTATATTCTTTTACTATTCTTATTATTCTTATATTCTTACTATTCTTATACTATTCTTATTAATATTTTTATTTTTCTCTTCCATTACTTTTCTATTAAACTGTCTTTATCTCAACCCACAATTTTTTTTCCCCTTGTTTTCTCTCTCTTCTCTCTACCGTACTTGGGGGGGAAGGCAGGGGGAGTGAGCAAGCAGCTGCATGGTCCTAGTTGCTGGCTATGGTTAAACCGTGGCAGAAGTATAGACTATTTCTTCTGAGCACCAGGGCACTGATGTTTAGCACTGTCTGGTTGACATTACATAGAATTACAGAATCACAGAATGACAGTGGTTGGAAGGGACCTCTGGAAATCACCTAGTCCAACAACACATGCTTAAACTAGATCAGAAACTATAGTTCAAATATTTGAATTCTCAAAGCATTACTATAAAAAGACAAAGATAAAAAAGAAATATTCATCTGCTGTGGAAGAATACAAAGAAGACATAACCTAAAAAATTGCTACAAAAAAGCTAAGAAAATGAGAAATATGACCTTTCATCAGAGAAAGAAAATTACACGTAGTTGCTTGAATCACAGTCTTTGCTCAGATGTTTACATGATCCTTTCTAGAATGTAACAGCTAACAGAAAAATATTAGTATTTGCATAATCTATTAGAAAATATAGTAACACATATGTTTGCTATTCCCAGTGAATGAACCAGATCAAGTCTATTCATACACAACATAGGGGATACAAGTGGCCTATACCAATGTTCCTTATTATATATACGTCTAGCTACAATTTTTTTGTAAACTCTGAAGTTCAGTCAAACTGTGAAATTCAATTATACAAATTGTTAAAGCATGAGAGGCAAAAATATGCATCTAGAGAGATGAGATCTGTGTATTTTATAGCAGAGAGATAACATCATTTTCTTGAAATTATATAGGAAGATTTAAGAAATGCAACATGAACTGAAATATCAGGAAAAAATATTGCTTACAGGAACTTTTGCTGACCAGAAAAAGCAAATGTATATTTTGTACTAGCAGTAGACTGAAACAGATGACTTTTTAAGGAACTGCTGAGTCAAGAAGTTTTCTATGTTTGCTTGCTTGAAAGTCTCTCTATATGAAATCTAATCTGTCCAATTCCACCTAAGGGTTACTCTTAGAGTTTTTTTGAATGCTCACAATAAGAACATGGAAATAAACGGCAATGTTAACATAACATTTTTACCCCAAATTTCTCTCTGAAATCACTGTTGATAGTCTGGAAAACATTTTTTCAACACTCCTACTGATTTTAAGTGGAGGACAGGCAAGTATTATGGCATAGTACATTTCTTACTTCTGGGTCTTAATTCATATCAACATTTTATACAGTGCTTCCACTTCTACTACTCTACTAAAGGAAGGCAGGCAATTTCATTGCCCACATGCAGCATCTTCAGTCAGATTATTCCTTTAGTGTGTCCCATTTCTGTATTTAAACACTGACCAGGACCACTGGCTTTCTGACTGGGAACCCTCGCACCGCAACAAACAGAAAAACAAGTAGCCACATACCAGGTGACTAATACAAGGGTAAAGTGTGTGCACATATATACAGACAGTAAACTATTTGAGTACTCAGCAAGACAAAAGTTGCTATTATTTCAGTCTTTAATATTGAATGAAATGAATTTATATGAATGTGCACTTAAATAATCTTAATCATATATCATAGTCTTAATCATATATGCCATAAGCAGGTAATTTAAGAAATTACTGTGTCCCCAAAAAGTATTTTTATTTTAGTCTATTCCTTTACCAAGCCTATTCCTTTACCATGATATAGCAGTATTTTGTCTCAGTTCCTGAAATAATTTGTTCCAGTTTACAGAATCAGAATAAACTGTCCTGCCTGCACTGAGCTGTTTCTATCATAGCTAGGCTTCTAGCAGTATCAAAACCAGAAGAGAAGGCTCTGGGGAGACCTTATTGCAGCCTTTCAGTACTGAAAGGGGGCTCATATGAAAGATGGGGACAAAATTTTCAGCAGGGCCTGTTGTGATAGGATAAGAGGTAACACTTTTAAACTAAAAAAGGGGAGATTTGGACTCGATATAAGGCAGATTTTTTTTATGATGAGGGTGGTGAAACACTGGAACAGGTTGCCCAGAGAGGTGGTAGATTCACCATCCCAGGAAACATTCAAGGTCAGGTTGGATGGGGGTCTGAGCAGCCTGATTGAGTTGAAGATGTCCCTGCTCATTGCAGGGGGGTTGGACTAGATGAACTTTAAAGGTCCCTTCCAACCCAAACTATTCTACGATTCCGTGATTCCTTATTGACTCTACACTGCAGCACACTGCAGTGACTAGGTGTAGAAATAGTTTGTGAATGTTATTTTTACCTTTGCATCTAGATGTCTTTGGAGATAGCTGGCATCTGCAGCGATACTTGAAATATTGTGATCAGCATTACAGAGCACTGGATAGGAAAATCAAGGAAACTAGAAATAGCAAAATGTGGGATGCTTCTTGGTAAGTGTTATTTTGCAGTTCATCACAAGTACAACACTGAAATATTGCCATTAGTCACATATACCTGTTGCTGGTTTTATGCACACAAGAAAGACTTAAAAATGAGGAGAAAACCGTCTTCAAAACTAAACAACATCATTATCACCACCTTGATATTAGTATTTTCCCCTCTTAAAGGGAGGGCTTTCTCCTTACTTTCAAAACCATGCAGAATGGGAAAACAACACAATATATATCAGCAAATATACTCAGAAAATTTGCATCTCGCTGTACACATATGGGAGAATCTGGAATGTTTGAGGATACATGATGGAGGATTTTAAATAATCTTTTGGAAATTCCTCTAGCATAATTTTTAACATGGCATCTCAAAATTTCTAGTCCTAAATTGAAGACTTCAATTACGCAAACTTAAACTTGAAGATGTTCTTAATATTGCCTCCCTGTAGATTTCAGGTAGACTGTTCACAGGATGTGTGTTTAAGCAATCTTAATCTAATACTTTGGTGAGATGTGGGTCTCAGGATATATTTTGAAACAGGAAAAGCATATTTGAGAATTTTTTCTTGGTGACCTAAAACAACCAAATCTTTTTTATTTCCGTCTGATTTTTAAAGGGCAGTAACAATCAGCAAGAAAAGGCCTGATTCAGATTAGATTTGCACTGATTCCAGCCCAGGCACCAGAGAAACTGTTGCTAGGGGGTAGGTATAAGAAAGCCATGTATTTAAATAAAATGGTAATTGTGGAATTGGGAATAAAATTCACAAGCCTGAGAGTTAAGTGTTTAAGTTTCTTTGAACAGTGAATCATAGGATCATAGACTCATAGAATCGTTGAGGTTGGAAAAGACCCTTAGAGATCATCAAATCCAGCACTGCCAAGTCCACCGCTAAACCATGTCCCTAAGCATCACATCCACACATCTTTTAAATACCTCCAGGGGTGGTGACTTAAACACTTCCCTGGGTAGCCTGTTCCAATGCTTGATGACCCTTTCAGTGAAGAATTTTTTCCTAATATCCAACCTAAACCTCCCCTGGCACAATTTGAGGCCATTTCCTCTCATCCTAACACCTGTTACTTGGGAGAAGAGAGCGACCCCCACCTCAATACAACCTCCTTGTCTTGTAGAGAGTGATAAGGTCTCCCCTAGGTGCCTGAGGACAGTATTCAGTGCAGTCTTGAGTAAAGCACACATAAAACAATCAACAGAAAACTGGTAAATGAAATATTTAAAATCCTGCTTCGTTGGCATCTACAGGGATTGACACCTGAAACCACTTTCCACACATAGGTAACTCTGTCATACAGATGACTGACTGGCTTATTCCCTTTTAAATGAAGCTGCCAGAAAGATAGAAGCAGTGCTGTCCCAAACACCTTTTACCCCAAAGAGGGAGACCTGGATTTTTGGTCCTCATCATCCAGGAATTCAGAAGCATCTTATGTCCAGGACTGGCAACTCTAGATTGAGCATCACTCTCTTTACAACTTGCTGAATTGTCCCACAGACTGTGTATAAAGACATAATTCACAGGGCCAGAAAATTACAAATAGGGAACCTGATCCTAATGAAATGATGATGAAGCAGCACTTTTAGCATCACAGACCTCTTTAACTAGGGAGAGTGAATTAGACAAAATGTGCAACTTAAGTACACAAGGAATTATCTCATGGTGCACAGCTCTGGTGCATCCTTAGCAGTACTGGCAGTTCACTCCAACAGGAAGGATTACTGATGGGCGGAAAGGATGCCCACTTGACTTTCAGGCCTCTAAGCAAGCTTTGACAGCAACAATAGGCTATTTGTCTGTTATTTGTTTGTTTTTACTCATAAACCCATCCAAAGTTAAATGGAAGTCACTGAAAGAAAATATGACACTCCATAATGCCATTCTGATGCAGATTCTTTTCAGAAAAGGGCTGTAGTTCTATTGCCGTTGTTTGACCACAGGGTTTCAGTGTATTAAACTCTCCACTGTGTTTGTTGATTAATTTAGATTTTGTTCCAAGGCTTCTAGATGGCTCTTCTGTACTTTTACTGAGGAAGCGTACAAGTAAAACATAAAATGAAGTCTTTGATGAAGACCATTAGAAATACTTTTTCCTGCAAAAGCAGTTCTCAGTTATCACAATATGCAAAATTAAAGTATTTCTTTATAACCATAAACTTACATCTGTCTAGATTCCCAAGTTTTTGCATGGCATCATTGTTCTCTGTCCTTACTTGAGATGTGCTTTTTAAGACAGGAGTAATTTTGATATTAAATATATCTATTTCTTCTTGTAAACTTTAGCAGCAGTTATATTGTGACCTTTTTAACCACCTACTGAAGTTTTCTTTCAGCAGATAAATAACAAAGAGACTCTCAGTTCAGCAAAGCAAGAGCTTAAATTTAGGGAGACAAACAGTGCCAATAATTTGACAGACGTGCTCGTTTAATGTGCAGATATCAAACTAAACTCACATAGATTGAAGATAATGAACCTACTTATATAACCAAGCTGAACACATGCTATATAGCATTTTGCTATATTATGGTTTTGTTTTACATTTTTCCTCTAAAACTTAGCAATAAGGGCTAATCTGTACATCTCATAGGTGATGAAAAAAAATTACAAGTGTCATTGACATCATATATTGTAAAAATTCTAGCATTTTTGCCCAGCTGGAGAACAAGTTGAAAACACAAGGCACATTAACTTCGGTATTTAAAAATTACTGTATATGTGGATATGTCAAAAAATTGAGAAAAAAGCACATAGGCTGAAGTAAAATTAAATTTAGATGGATATTTCTAAGTTAACTGATTGTGTGCACAAGAGTAAAATAAGTAAATATTGCATTATTTAGTAACCAGAACATTTTTTTCTGGAAATAAATACAATCCTTATGATATTCATTGCCTTTTTACCACTCAAGTAACTGCTTGGGAGTTTCCACGTTTTACTGATTACATTATTGTAAAGGGCAAAATATCCCTCAAACTAAATTTCATTATTTTTACACATCCTTCTGGAAAGACTGCAAAAAATGTAATAAAAAAATGTGATTTAATGATGATCAGAATTTATGTCCCGTACAGCATACCAGAGAAGAGGCTAAAATATGAGGTTTAAGGGGGAACTGAGAGCAAGCAAAACCCAAACTTGATAGCATGTGGAATTATTCACTGCACTGTACAGAAAATCAGTTTTTCAATATTTATAAGACACAATTAATGAAAGTCTTGTTATAATGCTTCTGATAATGTTTTATTGTTAATTAGTTTTCTTGCTATGTAGTCCTGTCTGCTGATACGGGTAATCCCTGCAACCAGGATGTGCAACCCTAAATGGGTTCTACTTTGTATGTGTGAGTGCTATCTATCTTGTTAAATTAATTTCAATACGTGAGAAAATAAAGGCGCCAGATCAGTGGGTAGGGAAAAGGGGGAATGTGATGTAAACCATTCAGTTCTAGTTTTTAAGTTTTAGAGTACATCACCCACTTCAATTAAGAAAGACAGTGAAAAGGTTATTTCTTGGTTTTTCACATTTAGGAACTGATTTAAAAGGCAATCAAAAATACTGAGATACAATTGGTATTAATAAATCACAAGAGGTTTGTGTTCTTTATTTGTGTCACTAAGCAGAATGAGACTAGATTTTCTGCTTCACAAATTTCAGACCTCCTTATTATTAAGAAAATATGGCAGGGGAACCAAATAGCCAGAAGAGTTAGCCTGATTGATTCTTTGTCTGCATAAACTGATAAATAGCACATGGATTTTATGACAGGAATTGCAGTCTGAAAAACAGAACTGCTTAAAGCTACTCACACATATGAAATCCTGGACCTGTTTGCACATTGATAATACAGAATATAGGATCTATACTGCTTTTAAATACATACTGAAAAGTCTGTTCAATACCAACTATGGCATTCACAAAGTTATGCAAGATTATGGTATTGAAAATGCCACAAAAGTTAAATATCAGACCATTTTGTATTCTCATTACAGCTGTTGCCATGAGAATGGATTGACTGTGTACAACTTACTACCTTCATTATAATCTCTGCTTGGTAACAATGCTAACACAATGGAAGGCTTTTACTTCATAAGTAAGATTGTAACAAGGGCAGAAAATGCCTCAAAAGTGCTTTTGGGAACATAAGATCATGAATACCCATTTTTTTTCTTACCCACCAAGAGTGGAGATAAGGTAAAACATTACTTTGTTAACCCCTGATTCTCACTACAAACTTTTTGTTAGAAACTAAGTATTTTGTATCAGAGCATGTCTTAATCCCAATGACAGCTCATTTCTCATTTTATTTCATTTAAAAACGTGTATCAATTTCATTTTATATTTCCAGTATTGTCCTCTGACAAGATACTGATACCTTGTATGTTGCCATTGGAGGATATTTTCTCCACAGTCACTGGTTGTCACTCTGAATCTATCGATGAATTTACAAAGTTGGAAAATGCCCATCTCCAGAAACTACAGACTTTATATCTTAATTTACTTCTATCTATATCCAGTTCTGTGAGTTCAATGTCAATAGCATATTTTCAATATTTTAAATTATGCTTATTGTCTTTACTTTTGCTTGCAAGGAAAGCAGCTCTACGAGATCATTGCTTATAGTCTGATGATCAGGGCTATCTCCTGGAAAGGAAAAGCTGTGAGTTTGAACCACCTCAGACTGAAAAGGGCTTAGAACCCCTAGTACTCCACAAAGAATTAACCTTAGGTTATTTTGCAAAAGGTCATCCTCATCTCTTTATCAAGTATTTGTTTACTGCAAGGACATAATTTGTCAGTCCATATCCTGAGGTGGAAATTGATACATAGGGCAGGATTCTGTTTGGCATTGAAACTTCTAAATTTAGGTACCTATAGGTATGCAAGGTGTCTCAGCTTCCATTATAGTTAATGGAGATCTTGTCAGTCCAGTCTGTAGGACAATTTACCTGTAGCAGGTACCTGATGACTGTCACACTGGCAGACATACATATTTTCATGTTTTCATGTTCTTAATTTTGCAGTTAATTCTACTGTTAGCAATTAATTTAATTTCCTCCATATAGTACTGCTAGAGATGTCTTATGGTGGCTTTGCCTTCACCTGCTCTGAAGGACATCGGTTTCTCCTATCTCCTGTAGATATATCTTGAAAATTTTCTACACACTTGTATTAAGGCATCTGAGTTAAACCTTAAATATTAAACCTTAATCCTAGGGTCTATTCAAAGATATTTACATATCAATTATTTCCAGATTTCTAGCTCTATGCAGATTTCTGGCTCAGTCTGGTTAACAGAAAAGAGTAGGTGTCTTGTTTAGTTGCTGTGAGTCGCTTATTGTAGTTTTCACCTCCCATTGGCTGTCCAGGACATTTTGGCACTAAGTTTAAGGAAAATAAATCATCCTGCTGCATTCAATGGCCTGTCTTTTAGATGTATACACTTGGACACTTGAAATGCAGTAAATCTGGCAAAAAAAAAAAGTGCTTGAATCTTTTCTCATATTAACAAGATATTATTCTCACATTTGTATCAGCATGCATTTGTAAAATGCCTCCTCTTAAACAAAACTAAACAAAGGGGAAAACAAACCAGAAGGGAAAATATTAAAAACACCAGCTGCAAAACTGGCTACTGATGATCTATACTTCAAAATCAAACACAAACAATACCAAAAACTTATTCACATCCCTGAAACACTGACCTGGGTGTTCCATGGTTCTTGTGATAAATGTTTTCTCAGAAACATTCACATTAATCAAAATAAACTGAAAATGTAAAGGTCCAGGCAAACCAAAAGGACAAATAGTTGTATAGGTTATAAAATCACATTTGAGCTGGGAGGTTGTAAAAGAAGAGTATCTCAAAAATGGAATGCCCAGTATATATAGAAATTCCATATACAGCAGAATGCACTAGAAAATCCTTTCTCACATCACTCCCAGGTCCTCCCTGGTTCTTCCCCACAACTGTCTGAACAAATAGCTTCTTTGTTCTCCTGAGATTAAGTGATGCTTTTTGTCTGGGATTTCAACTTGTAACACCACTCTTAGATAGCCGTGCACCTACACACTTGTCTTTTGTGGTTCCTTAAAATGACACACAAGAGAGGTTGCTATTTTTTGCAGGAAGGTGAGAGTGAAGCCAGGACCACATGGGTTCTTTTACAAGCATTAGACATTTTCTAGACTAAAGAAAGATGGGTAATTCTAGTGGCTAATTCACAGGGTTGTGGACCTAAAAGTACTTTGAGTTTTAATTTTGTCTGAAACACCGTATATGTCCTTGACCATGATTAAAATTTTTCTATTTACTGGAAAACCCTCAGAGGAAAAGAAGGTTGTGTCTAATCAGAGTTTTCTTGTGTAAATCAATTACAAATATACAGGAACAGAATGGTCTGCTTGAGATGAAAAACAAAAATAAAACATATTCCCAGCAGTCGATTGTACAGGGAAAGTAAGTAAGGAGATGTATCTATATATATATATATATGTATATGTATATGTATATGTATATGTATATGTATATGTATATGTATATGTGTGTATATATATATACACACATAGAAATTTATATATATGTGTGTGTATATATATGTATATGTGTGTATATATATGTAAACATATGGTTTTGGTAAATTTGGCATAATTTTTTTCATGCATTTACAATGAAGAAGACAAAATGTAATTCACATGTAGGTGTGTTATTTCAAGATCAGTATATGGCATCTAATATAAATAACATTAAGAGCATGTAGAAATTTACATCAAATAAATATGCTGCACTATGTAGAGCATGCCTGGCCGTGTAATTCAATAAAGAAAATGATGTTTCTTGTTTTCAACTGTACATCTTGGGGGGATAGTAGTAAATATGTTTTACATGTTTTATACCTCAAAGATTTTAATCTCTGTGTGTACATGAAATTATGAAGTATATGTGTGAGTACACACACAATTAATTTGTGCACCTAAAACATCAGATGTTTGACTATCCACTCACAAGAAAAAGAAAAAGGGAGGGGAAGAATGGGCTGAAGATGAGTGATGTGCATAGAAAAAGATATTATTGACTTTTTCCTGTGCATGCTGCAACTTTTAAAGTATAATCTGCTTAAAAAGAATTTAGACTATCCTGAATACTGCTGACTGTCTCTTTTGTTTTAGAATTCCTCTACTAGCTGCATGGCACTACGTTGGTTAAATGCAATCAGAGATTGTTCAAATGAAATAGTTCTTTTTAGCTTTACATAAATCTTTTTGCTTTGTTTCAGTATCTGATATTTGACATTTACATTCTAAGCTATTTTGATATTATATTAAAATCATAGCTTCTTTTTGTGAATAACCGTTTAAAACTGAGCAGATATCAAAGAAAGTACTCAGTGACATCCTAAAAAGACATTGAATAGACCTATATTGCAGTCAAAATTGCAATCATGAAGTAGTATAAACCTAAAGGATTTTGTTTTAAATCTGGTCAAAATAACATACTCTTCCCAGGCTAAGTACACAAATATGTGAAATTCATTATAAGGAGTGATTCTGTTTTTCTGGTTCTGTATTGCTCTATATGTCAGTATAAGCAATCCTTTAATTGTTGCCTTTCAAGTTGATGCAATAACTCCTGGATTTGTGCCAATACCTATGGAATGATTCTGGTTCGATGGTTCCAATCCGACATGCTGTTTAAGTCTGGGCTTTCAATGCATCTATTGGTAAATTTGATATCAGGAACATGTTTATGTTAAGTGATGAACTGCTAGTAACATGATGGCATTTTAATTCATGCTTTTGGTACATGCAAAGATATTTCTGTCATTTTAAAGACAAACATTTTGCTCTGCTTCCATAGAATTATGGGGAGATGGAACAGAGAAGACAACCACTAGAAATTGCATCATTAGGATAACATGTAGCATTGGGAATCATAACCATAGCCTGTGAAATTTAGAATTATATTATATTCTCCATTGCTTAGAATAATAGTATGATTGCAGGATGTTATCCTCAGCACATGCACTTGAGTGCATATGTATATTACATTTAGTTAACTAGCTAGGCAAGAAATCTCTCTTACTCAACATTATCAGCGAAGATGATGATAGTATTAAAAATCACCACAAATACACTACGCTTTCAGCTAAAAATCTATTCAGTCATAATTTAGCAGCTATTCAACACAACAGGTTTTTTTTTTTGTGAAATTGCTTTGCTTGGAGCTGTTCATCTAGCATATTACCTTCCATTTAAACTTGTTTAAATCCTGATATACATTTGTATTATTCTCATTAAGGTCTGGCCATCCTACATAGCTTAAGCTTAATAAAAGATCTATTCAAATTAAGTGGTAAGTAGTATAAATAATGTCCTTACAATCTTTAAAACATTTGGAATTTTAACTGATAAATACCAAAACATTACTTTTAATATTTTATCCTTGTTTCTGGGCATTTCAGTTTTATGGCAAGTTCAGTTCCTATCAGGTATATTTTTTTGAGCAACTGTTGGAAAATGTAATGTTGGCTTTTACTGTTTCTGTTCTAAAAGAATTCAACCAGCCTAGGTCATAGGAGAGAATGGTAAGTTGAGTTGTACTCTCAGTAAGCAGAACAGGGCTGAATTAAATGCAGTAGAATCGTAGAATCATAGAATCATTTAGGCTGGAAAAGACCCCTGGGATCATTGAGTCCAACCATCAACCCCACTCTATAAAGTTCTCCCCTACACCATATCCCCTAACAACACATCTAAATGACTCTTAAAAAACATAGCAAAAACACAGTATATGGTAAACCTACCCCACATACAACCCTCATAAACTGGAAGATAAATATAAGTTTATCTACACTTTATGCTTTCTCTGTGCTGAAACGGAGTGCATGATGAACAAGTCCTCATTTAAAGACTTGATGTTCTCTTGATCTGTTTACCTGGTATACACAGAAGAACTGTTTATGCAGGATGAGATTCTGAGTACCACATACAAAACACTATGGAATGGAACCACGGATAAGTAAGGGAGGATCAACAAAAAGATATTAAGAAACTGGTATAATTTATCTCAGGTTTTCAGGTTTTGCCACACATAAATGATTCAAGTACATAGCTACTATGCTACTAACATTTCAATGCATTTTTCTGAATATCGGTATGCTTCAAAGAATGAAAGTCTTAAAATTTTCACTGTGATTCTTGCCTAGATTCAAATTCTCAAAACATCATTCATGAAAATGACTGCATTTTTTAATGACAATGGCCTCTGGAAGTCAACCATACAGAAATATATTTTTTTCTTCTTTTTTTGAAGGATAGCTTTCCACCAAATATGCCTTTTCCAAAATTTTAGATTGAATACTGACCAGATTTTGTCACTGAGGACATAGACTTTGATTGACGTCATGGATAGCCACGTGAAGGTCTTTGCTTCCCTCTAGTGACTGGTTCAGGAAGAGATTTAACTGAATCTGCTCATGTTGCTCAACTATGGCACAGAGATTCAGCAATGGATTAATTACATGTGAGGATTAAATACCTGTGAAGTCAGTGAGATGCTGATACAACATTAAAGGTGTATACTTGTGACAGTACTTGATAAAATATGGCAGATTTAAACTGGACATGCATTTGACTGTTTTTAGAGCAGTTTTACAGTTTTATCAGGCAGAGATATGATTTCAGTGTTGACAATTCAAGAACAACTGGGGGACACCCTCTAAGATGCATGTCAAAACACTATTCCAAACATTTCTTTTAAGGTCATTTTGCCATACAAACACCTTTCTTGTAGAAAGACAGACCAGACTGATGAATGACATTATGTTTGATTTACCAGAGAAAATAGTTAATTGAGGAGACTTCAATCAGATTTAGATCCATGCATTTGGAAGCAAAGAGAAGCAATCCTACACTCTTCAAATGCTCAAAAATGACTTGTATTATGTTCTCCTCATAATATTACTAAAAGTAGGTGTGTTTATACCAGTTGTAGTTCTGTCTGTTTTGTACTGACTGCAAATAAAAAGAAACAAATATTTGTCTGCACAAAACTACACAGCATGGTTTACTTATAAGCAATTTATGCACATGATCTGTGCCCCTCTTGTCACAGAACAGGAGCGAATGGCAGCAAGGTACTTCCCACAGCTCCTTCTCACATGGATAAGCAATGTTCCCCAGATTTTTCATCTTCTTGGGTGATGCAAGTAGATTTCATTTTTGTTTAAGGATGGCATAATACAAAGACCTTCAGTGCTGCTGCACTACTTCTGTTGGATAAACAGAGCTAAATTCTCCAGGACTGGCAACAGTCATGAGCTCATCAGAATGAATGAGAAAAAACCCAGAAATATCATTATAAAACTATTTAACCTTTAGTGTTCTGCAACGTGGCAGGGAAATTATACTGGCTTTGGGAACAGCTAGAGAGCATTCTCAATTAGGACTCAGGAATTTGGAGCTCTAACTCTATGGGGGTTTGATGAGTGACCTTGGAAACAGTTTTGCTTTCATTATGCCCTAGTTTCGCTTATCTGTAAATCAAGGGGGACGATACCAACCTCTGTGGTAAATCACTTTTAAATCTACAGGTGTAACACAATTTAAGAGTTAGACGATACAGATAAGAAAGGTTGATAAACTTCTGCAGTTGTGATTGTGCTATATTGTACTTTTGGAAGTTTTATTTGATTTGGTGAACACTATTTTCCCACACAAGAGTCAGTCCAAGTCCAGCATGATGCTGGATTCACAGATCCCATCTGCTGCATTTCTTAGTGAGGTATGACCAGGGAAAACAACAATCAAATTTTATTTGACTTGTTAATATCTATGAATTTTTCTGGAAACATAGATACAAAACCAAATTATGACCAATTTGTTTTCTGTTCTAAAGTTTATTCAAATGTCTTAATTATCTTTTGCCTTCACTATACACTAAAAAATCTGTTCAAATTCCAATTCAAATCTTCAAATTTGATTATGAAAATAAAACCACTAGTTCTTTTTTTTTCTCATTTCAGAATTATAATTGCCTGATATTACAAGAAATCACTATTTTTGGTTTCTGAAAATCTACATTTACATAAAGTCAATAAATAGCAATTGAGTTCTCAACAAATGGAGTTGATTAATCACTGAGTAAAAATTAAAAAGAAAGCAAACTTATTAGCAAGAATTAATTTGATTTCCTTTTTTTGCTATAAATCTCAGCAGGCCATACAAGCTCTGTTCATGATGGTGTAGGTGTTAGTGAAGAGCAGTGTTATAAAAAAGAAGTAAATTATAAATTCCTCCTGTATATACTGATTCATTTTGTGTGTCTTAAGCAAAGAAAATTTTTTCTGACTCTTTTTCAACACAAAGACACTCCTTTTTATATTTTACAATATATACATATTTCAGAACTAAGTACTCCTGCATTACAGTATAATCTTAGCAGTTTGTGCACTTAAAAATCTTTAAATTTAGGTCTTGCATAGCTTGACCAGTGGTTTGCCACTTGATCTGATCTGATTCAAATCAGTCAAAGCCTTCCAACCCCATGATTCTATGATCCTATGATTGTCTGCAAGGGAGTTTGGATCAAGATTTTTCATTCCATACTGTTTTATTGAAAAAGAATATGATTCTGTAGAGTCTTTCAATTCTTTATGCAAGATTACTAGGAACAGAAGATTATGTAGTGTGCTATTACACAGGTTCCATTATGGAAAGTTCTTCATAAAAGTAGGTACTGCAGGAGGCATTTATCTTTTGAATAAGTTCATTAATGTTAATTCTTCCATTACATTCACAAACATAAACATAGAAGCTAACATGTTTCAGCTTTGAAAAATACAAAAGCAGAAAAGTCTGTCTGACAAGCTGGACCAACAAGTCTGACTGAAATCAATGGAACCAGCAAAGTTTCATCTGGCTTATATTGCCAAACTATACTTACATGATTTAATCTCATACAATTTTTATTCTACTTATAGAAAAATCTATATTTCCTCCATATTTTCCTGGTGACAAAAATATAACTGCAAAGTAATATAAACTAAGGAGAGGCTACTATTCATATTTCCAGAAGCAATTTCTGATTTAGGATATTTTAATTATTTGATTATTAGCTCGAGACATTGTAGAGTTTTCTTGAACATATTTTCAAAGGCTTGCAAGGCTAGGCCAAATAAAGAATAACTGTAATGGTCCATCATGGTAGTTTTAAAAAACAAAGTGGAGAAGAGAGGGAAAAAGCAGATCAGCGTTCCCTGTCAATTTTATCACAAGACAACAAAATGCAAAAGTTGTGTTGCTGGTATGCATGCAAACTTATATCGTAAAGCTGAGTTGCATTCTGCCCTATAGGCAAATCCATGAGAAAATCACAACTAACTGTTAGACTCTTCTTTATTTGCATTGAATGAATTCCTTTATGGACTATTTCTGCATATTTGTATCCAGGGATAATGGGAGAAAAACAATTAAAAGCTCTAGGGAGTAATTTAAAAAAAAAATAATTGTAAACTTTTTTTAACCCTCTTTTTAATAGAGGATGTTATAATATGTCTGGAGTCAAACCCTGAAGTCATATAAATGTATACATTTTCTAATTTCTCATATATAGGTATTCATAGTTTCACATAGCTTCAGGGCAGAAAATCTAAACCACTGTCAATGTAAATTTTTACGGCAATTGAAAAAAAAAATAGAGCAGACCTGCCACTTGCCTTAAACTGGAACTGAATCAGGTCAAAATCCTTACAGTATTAAAAATTTGAGTTAATTGCATTGTACTTCTGCCAACTGAATATTCAGCAGGCATAAACTGCTATGAGCACACACATGGATAAAAAAAAGCTGTCATACTGTTATAACATCCTTCTGCAGCAACTGGCAGAAAAGAGACCCAGAATGCTAAAGCCCTTTCCTTACCCAGACCTATGAGATGTCATGTTGCACTGCGTACAGCTGTGGAGCACACCAGCAACAACTGACTCTGTCCTATGGAGAGCACATGTGCCCACGTTACGTCCAACACATTTCTGAAAGAATGAATACCAGCTGCATTGTTTTACTAATCAGTCAGTGACTATTGAAACTCCCATGTGAGATGTCACCTCCTTCCAGTGACGCTCTGTGTCCACCCCATCTTCCATGCCCTCATTGTGGTGGTGGTAGCCAAGGCTTGCATGTGAGGGTGGTACTCGCAGTGCTCAGTACTGCGGCCCCTAGCTTCCAGCCTATTTCTGTGTTTTGAATTCTGCACCATGGTTCAAGAGTCCAGGGTCTGGGTCCGCTAAGTCAAGTGACTAACTTTGTTGGGCCAAACATTCATGGATCCTAGAGCTCCATACAGACTGTCTGCTATGGCACCTATCACAGATATAAGCATCAGAGAAGGAGACAAAGTTCAAGGGAACTGTTGAGAAAGCCTACAAAACTGACACAGTAAATGGATTTTTTAAAATGGAAATGTATGCATGCATATAAGAATTCTTTGGTCCCCCAGGCTTACACAGCCTTGCCCAGACTTACATAAAGCAAAACAGCACTAGGAAAAAACCACTGAGAGTGATATGGACAAGATTTAGGTGTGGCATAGCGACAAACACATGGAAAGAGTGGTAAAATTAAATATAGAGGTGCTGGGAATCAGCTCCCCAACCCATGAATATTTTCCTAAATAATATGGCAGAGTTCCAACAACACACATTGCTAGTAACAGATTCCAGAGAATCTGACAGCTCAGGGTGCATGGGTTGCTCCTGTGAGGCTGAAAAGTGTGTTTCAAACTCCTCAAGTAATTTCTCTAAAGAAAAAACTGAAGAGCTTGGTCCCTGAGGTCCCCAAGTAAATGCTCTAATCGCTGAATTACTTGCTGATTGAGACGGTCTCTGCTGTCTCCCTTTTCATTCTTCTTTTCCTTTCCAGAAAGGTAGGAGGGACAGGGGAAAAACTTTCAGAAGTTTAGTTTCATCTTAAATTCTCTAAAATCACTTCTGTAGGGTGGGAAATTCAGCTTTAGTACCTGACCAACTTATTTTCTTTCTGTTTGTGGACTGAGTCACTGGAATTAATGGATCACAAACAGTTTCTTATAGCAGGAATAGTTTGTTCATGCCAGACAATGCAAAGCAGAAAAGATGCAACTCTTTTTTGACTTTTTGTTTGATTGGTTTAAGGAAATAAATTCTTTATTCTCAGAATGACAATTACAAATGTTCCATGCATTTTCCTATGTACTGAAAGGAGAAGCATTCAGTATCCTAAGATTTTACTGAAGGCAACATTTAGAATACATTTTCTGAAATGAATGGATGAATATATCAGTCAAATTTCTGAGGGGGAAAAAATCATCACTTTCATAACATTGATGCTACCAGCTTCATGTAGGGAAGCTGGAAATATTGAAGGAAGCACCACAACTCATAAACAGCCTAGTTTTCATCAACACAGACAGATGTGCTCTATATTTTTGGAGAATCAACTGAAATAAAATGCTGAATTATTGGGTTTGAGTTTGCCCTTTATAATACATGACATAATGTTTTATTCTTTAGTTGCACTGTGTCAATATTGTACACACATTTGACTAGTTGCCTATAGAGAGGCCAAAAGCCTGCCAGCTTGATAAATGGAAAACCTTATATCATCACAGGGAAGAATCACTGAAGCTCATAGAAAGAATGGATTAAAACTGCTTTTGCTAAAGTTAGGATGACTAAATTGTCACGGATAACAATGGAGGTAGGATAGGTTTAATGATCTGGTGTGATTAAACAGCTCACAGATCCAGAAGTTTCTTCAAGGATGGATGACAGGGAACTGTTAATTACTGATCAATCTCCTGAGAAGCATGCCCAAAACCCAGACAGACAAAGCTTCCCCTGCTGTTGGAGAAGTATTAAACTGACAAGATCAGTGGAGGAACTATCATTTGCCAAATGCAAATTTGCAATGCATGCAGATAAAGATGTGGGAGAAGTGGCTAAAAAGGTTGCAAAACCCATTAGAGGTTACTGTTGTCTGTATGCCAATGCGAAAAGCAAACACAGTTTTCATCTGAAAAGCACTTAATTTAAAACACCTGTCTCAGCATAGACTACTGATTAGTTAAGCACCTTCAACTAAAAGCAGACTACTTTTTGTTGGTTCTATTCCAAAATACTTGCCAAATCCTGGTTATGCAAAAATTACCCCATTTGGAAGGACATGAGCACAGCACAGCTCTGTAGGATTTGCAATGTGGATAAGGCTATTAATCCACTGCCTGCTGCTGAGAGTGGCTAATGCCCAAGACTTAGAAAAAAGTGGTAAAAAAAATAGAAAAACAAGCCACTAGGAACCCAACATCATCATGGGCACGTAACCAATTGTATAGTCCTCTACATATCTATTTATTAAGATTTAAAATCATAGGAATTGATGCAGCGTTATAGAGCTTTCATGATAATTCAAAACTCATGGTGTCAGAATACAAATCCTGAAGTATTCCTGAGTAAATATAAATAAAATGCTCCAAAAAACCACAGGAAATGACATTACAAAAATAAAATTATGAATCAACTAATGCTCCCACAGCAAATACTAGGGGCCTTTTCCTAAGGATGGAGGAAAAAAGTACAATTTTCTATATAAAATAATACACATACACGTGTAAAATGAATGACAATGCAAAACTTACTGATACATCATATCTTATTGTGAATATTTGGTGGCTCATATCACTTTTCAAAACTGATAGATCTCCAAGAATACCCCTAAACTTCATTGATTTTAATATCTTCAATAGCTACTATTAAATAATATGACTACAAAAAACATCCTTCAGAATACAGAAGTATGTTTCTCCCTCAAAACCTCAGACTATCTTATGTAAGCTTTATGTAAATTTTAGATGTATCAAAAGTTCACTTTTCCATCCAGATTCTGAAGCATAGTGAAACCAATAGTTATATGTAGCACTAAACTTCTCTATGAACAATACTAAGAGAAATGCATGCAAAACAGGTGGCAAGAACAAGATACATTTGTTTGCAATTGCTTCACACATTCATCCTGAATACCTGCATGAAATCTTTTAATCCTATTATTAAATCCACAGTGTGATTTTTTTTTTTTTTTTTTTTTTTTTTTTTTGGTATTCTAATTCCATGCAAATATGCCTTTGATATTCTGGACTGGAGCAGTGAAATCAGAGCATGTGCTCTAAATACACAGTGTTTAAAGTAATGCATGGAAAAAATGGTAAATAAAACACTGTACTACTACTGCGTAAGCAAAACATTGTGAAGTAGAAAGAAAAAACATGTTCCAAATGTTTTGCATTCCATGTGCACATAATAATACTTAATGTCAAGTCTTTTGTGCACTTTATCCCACACATTTTACAGAAATGGAACATTATGATGTTGCTGTCAAAATAACTGCATTATGATTCTTTTGTAGAAGCACAGACCATGGTACCAGTTGTATTTGGAATGACTTCTAGTATCATGTCTAAAGTTTCTTATTTCTATACTATCACATTGTTTCTCAGCTGCCACAGTACTGATGTAAACCCAGACCCAAGGATAAAAGCACTCACAAAGTCACAGGCATACAATTTCTAACACTGTAGATGAGTCTGTAGTATAAGACATAGATAATATACCTGGACAAGAAGCACAACATCATCTTTAAAAAAATTAATATGGCAACCACATAGGGATCCTTCTTGAAACACTTAATCTGTATTTAGGGAAAGTTCACCTTGACTTTAATGGGAGATTCACTGTGACAGATTAATGCGGCAAATTACAGCTGCGTAAACTTGGAATTCTTTTTAAACCACACTGATTTTACTGCTTCTTTACAGTGATGCTTTCTGTTTTGCTACAGAAGGGACACACACTGAAAAAAAGTAGCAGGAGACTGCTAGCAAGCTTTCACTATTTAGAATACAGCTATTATTTTACTAAACTAAAATGAAAATTTGCACCAGTAAATGTAAAATGGAGATTGCTGTGGGTATCACAATTGAAAATGATAATTCTCCTTGCAGAAACAGAAATGGGAGCCTTCCTTAGTTATCTGTCTGATCGTTTACACACTCACTTGTTGCCCAGCAACCACCATCAAGGAACTACAGTTCTTAGACATTCTCATTTTAATCTTGAAAAAGCAGATTAAAATTACTATGTGAGTAATCTCTTCCTGGTGATATATTATATTCTTTCAAATTTACATAGCTGCCGAAAGGAAGCCAAGTTAATGGAGAATCCAGTACTTTCACTCTGTGAAAGGTTCATTTTCCCTGCCCTTGTACCAACCCATTTACTGACCAACTACTTAAATATTGTTAGGTACTTTGTAATATATGAGCCATAGCAACAGAAGCAAACATCCATCACTTACGTTCTTGAATCATCCCACAGCACACAGTAGGGATTCAATGTACCCTAAGAAGAAAACAAACAAACCTATTAGTTACTGGTATAGAAAAAATATGTCATGCTTGACCTAAATATTTAGTTGGGTCTCCTCCTACAAGATCACGCTTATGCTCTAATAAATTGATGCAACTGAAATTGCAAAAGCTTAAGGTTAATTCTTATGGAGTATTTAAAAAGCACTCGAACCTCAAAGCAGAGTATTTGCTGCATTCTGTCTCTTAGACGAGGTAAGCATTAAGCATAAAGTTGTCTATTTGGTATATTCTATTAGAATTGAAATATGAGATAAGAGTTAATCTGTTAAGAGACTCGACTGAACACTCCTGGGTGTGTTTAGAAGCAGAACTGTAGGCCCTTAGGGAACCTGGATGTCAAAACCAGTAATGCCATTAAAACTTTTAAGCATATGTTGGGCAAAATGTCTGGAGATTGGGATTTCAGATGACCCCACATTCAATACCCAAGTCCTTTTGTCAACTAGGTCCTAAATCAGCAGAGATTTTTGCTCAAAATATTTTTTTTTCTTGAGTTTTACAATCCCATCTCTAGTCTCTTTGAAGTCAGTGGAAGATTTCTGATTTGATTTAGAACAGAATGGGAATCTAGGTTTATTACATATCATTAATCTGTGGGTAATGTTTTGGGAAATTGAAATGTCTTTCTTGTTACTAGTATTTATTTTGTCGACTAAGAAGAGTTGAGACAAAATTAAAATTCAAGTTTTGTCCCTAATCTTTAAATCTTCCTTTATCAAAACTTAGATTGACTTAGAAGTACTTAACTGGCTAAAAACTGCAAAACTGTATTCCTGTTCATCATAAACACTGGATATTCCCGTAAGTCATAAGTTTATAAATAAGTTAGATGAAAAATACATAATAGAAATGTATTTTCAACAAAATCACAAGTGATTTGAAGAAACGGGTGGAATACACTATTTTCTTATGTCAACGATAGTGTAGCTCTCTCATGAACAATGTTGGTGCAGTAGATATAAACATAGTTTCACATAGGCAAAACACACCTTGATATTTTGTTCTGTAAAGTGTTTTATTTACAGAAAAAACATGGCAAGCTGTGAAGTAAAAATCTATTAAATATTTAAATTCTTCCATCCATCTCTTTGTCAAAGAAAAAACGTCCTTCTGAAGATGCTTGTGAGAGGGCCATTTAGGGAAATTTTGACCCTCTACTTCAGTATTTTGCTGACTGCATTGAATTTTATGAGTAGAGTATAAATATTTAAAACCAACATATACTTATGGCACTTTATATTAACATAGCACTGTACAAACATAAATAAAGGATGTTACATTCCCTGAAGCATTTATAATATAAAGAAGAGGACGGGGAAGAGGGCACAGAACAAAGCACAGGATAACAGGCCCACTGAGATTCAGAGGCCGGGTCCTGCATCATTAGCCAAAAACTTTCAGATATATTGATAGAAGAGGATACAGAAGAATAAGAAGAACAACGGAATGACGGTGTAGAATTAACCTTTTTTAAAAATTTCATTTTATAAAGGCAATTAATTCGTATCCTAAGACTGGGTGAAAAGATTCTACTTGCAATCTGATATAAATATATGCATATTAAAAAAGTACTCCTATAGATGAATTTTAATAAGACATTGCACATCTGAGACCTGTCTTTTCTAGGAGCAGATATCATACAGTTTATGCTCGCTATTCCCACGGTGCAAGTAGAAAGAATACAAAAACACTTTAAAAAAAAAAGTCTATTATAAAAAAATCTATCCAATAGAGGGAAATAAAAGCCTTTGCAGAAAGCTGAAACACAATGAAACTGCTTCTGTCGGATCACACGCTTCATTCTCTTTGAAATGCATTCAAATTAAAAAAAAAAAAAAAAAGAGTATGTTTGGTCATTGCAGTTACTAATGAGAGACTAAGCAGAAACATGGAAAGCAGAATAAATATTACTCCTTTTCCTTAAGAAGATCTTGTGTGAGACTTTGCTCTGCCAGGCGTGGCAGCTCACAAGGGCACAGTAGCTGTCCAGAACTTCTTCGTCTTTTGATATCCTGATCAAACACCCTTCAAGCACTGCAAGGACCACAAGAAGCCTGTCTTCCTGTTTTCTTCTTTGCCCTTAACCTCTTGCTCCCTTTTTCACAGTCTTCCTGGGCCTGGCCTCCTGGCAATGTCTCCTCACACTGTTGTCATTGAGCTACCTCCAACAGCCATGGCTCTGTGTGAGGGCAGCAAGCAATCTTTCATCACAGCTCTTGCCAGTTAATTACTTAGCTGCAGCTAAGGAAGCAGCTACCGCATCCATTAATGTTTACGACTGTTGCAGTATTGATTTATACACTACAGTACAGTAAAGGACTTGGATGTCTCAAAAACAGACATATGTGTGTGAGTGTGTACGTATATAGATCTTTGCCTGGCATATAAAACTGAATTTTGAGATGTGATTGGCAACTTTGACAGCTATGCAGCGCAATACCAACTGTGTTTTGTAGCCAGGGTTTTCAGCCTCATTGAAAGCTTGATGTCCTGTGCTACTGTCGGCTCGTTACTTTAGTGTCCCTGGCATAAACTTCTGTGCTGTCAGAAGGTGAGAGTTCATATTCTCTTGGGAGCAAACAGAATTTTGTCAGAGTTTTTTGTGCAGTTTTTAAAAGATTACTTTGGTGTCTCTTTAATCAAACTACTGGAAAAATGTGATCACATTCATCAACATGTTCACAGTGCATAAGACTGAATATGTTCTCTAAATAATGCATTGCAACCCACATTCTCACTGTGGTCAACTGTCTATTACATTTTAATTTATCTACAAATCCAAATGCCATGCTATATTCCAAACAACACATGTAGTTGTGATTTACACTTCCTCCACAAACCTCCTGTTTTTATTAATAAACTGGCTAATTTTGATATAAAATGAAGAACTGATGATAAATCTTGAATAAATGAATGTTTTAAGGCTAATTTGAATTAAACATTAACTTTTAAATGATCACATTTGCCCATCATTTTTCATAATCTCTTATCTACTTAATTTATTCAGTGGATGGGTAGGTAAAAGAACAAATGTGTGGGTATACTTCTATATATTAGTAGGCATGATCTAGAGGTTGCTTGAAAATTAGTCATTAAATCAATTTGGAAACTAACTGTTCTGAATAATGAACAGCATTTCAAGAACAAACGTTTGAAAAGAACAAAAATAACAACAAGAAGAGCTATCCCAAAAATCAGATGAAAGAGAATGTCTGTATTTTATTTTCTGTTTAATAATTAATCTATTTAATTGACATCATGATTAATCTGCGAGCCATTAATATATAATGTTCAAATGCTAAAGATACATTAATACTAGTTTTATCTTTTTGTATGTGACATATAAAGCTTATTCTATAGTAATATATTATAATTAAATAAATTTTTGGTTTCGTCTGAGAAAATGGTAGCAAAGAAGATTAGAATTAGATTCAGTCTGAAGGAAAGAAACACCCAAAAGTACAAAGTAATATTTCTATACGTATGCAGTTCTTTAAACCAAAGTCCTATTAGGGAGGCTAATCCTTGTACATAAAAATCACTAAACATTTAAAGACATTAAAATTGTAAAACTGGTTTCCATTCCCAGACTTTCTAGAGCAATATTTTGTCATTGTATCTGCCCATCCAACACCTCTATTAAGGTGGATCGAGATCCTATATAGATGTACTAAGTATATAAATCCAATTTAAGTACTGGAAATTTGTTCCAAACACTTGATACTTCCCTGGATTAAATTATAGGACAAAAACTGAGCCAAAGTTAAAAAAACCAATAAATTGTCTCTGATATCTATTGGCAAGGTTATTGTCTTTTTGCCTTTTCAGGACATGAGCTAATACAATATTCATTAATATTCTGTTACTGAAAGGTTGACAAAGCAAGGTGACAATCAATGTCTCTAATCTGACCTTTTGTGACAATGAAGTTTCATTGCATTTACAAGATTTTGAAACTTGGCAAAGCTTGCTTTGTAAATTACTCAAAGGGATGGATTAAAAAAAAAAAAGAAAAAGAAAAAAGAAAAAAAAGAAAAAGAAAAAAGGAAAAAAAAAAGAAAAAATCTCTCTCTAAGAATTTCCTAGAATTTCAGTTTGTGGGGGGCAGCGGTTCAATCTTTTGTCAGTCTAGCCTTGCTTGTGTTGTGCTAGTGTTAATAGCTTGTGTTTGGCTTATAATTATTTTCAGTGCTGACATGTTGCTTACTAGTATAATTTTTAAATTTTTTTAAAAATTTCTTTTCTAGCATAAGTGACCATAGTAATTACAATCTTTTTTTCCCTACCTGCTACTCCATACTTTTGCAAATAGTAGTTCCAATTTCAAAATATAGTAGTCATACTCCAATATTCCTTATCTACAACTGATAAAAGTAGTCCCACAGTCATTGTTAAGAAAATGGAAATGAAAATCTAGCTTTGAGAAATACCATAAATTCTTCTTAATAATGACCATAGTAAGACCAAAACAAGTCTTTTATTTCAAAGGGGTTTGTTGTTTTTTTTTTTCTTTTCCCCCTGATATACACAATTAATTTGTGATCTACTTCAGGAAATAATCTACTATATTTTTAGTGAAATTTCTGACAGGAACAAAAGTTATGTTAAAGACTGGTATTTTCTCTTAATATAGATGATATAGCTTAGGTTGAAAAACAAAACAAAACAAAACACAACACAACACCAAACCTATGCACCCTAAAACATCTTAAAATTAAATAGAAACAGAGAAACATAAACCCCAAAATCTCCACAATTCTTCATCAATAAACTTCTAATCTTACTGAAAGGTAAGGAGGCAGCTTGGTTTATGTTCCTCTGTTCCTTTCTTTTTTTTTCTGCTTGACTTTGTAGTAAATTTCACCGCGATGTTCTTTGTAGTACCATTTTTCTGGGAACTGAATGACCATTGATGGCAAAATAGTTTCTTCTAACCTTGAGTAAAACGTAAATCAAAGATATAGAGTTCAAAGAGTTTTTTTCATACTTTTGCCCAGAGACACTAATCCAAATTTGTAACTGACTGAAATATCTGGAAATCCTCCAACTGAATTGTACCTATACGACCACTTCAGCAACTGTTTATAACAAAAAAATCAGCTTTACAGTCTTTTGCCTAACAATACTGTTAACTAAAGCTCTAGTATACTATGTCTCTTCCAATCACCTCTTTATTTAAAGTAAACTAACTCTTAGTAACATAAACAAAGTTTATATACCATGCCTTCACATAAATTACTCCTGTACTTGTTATTTAACCTTATTTCCCCAATATCGTACATGACAAAAATTTCCCACAAAAGATATATTTTATGCTCCCTATGGCTGCTGGGAAATTGCTGACAGCAGAAAGAAAAATTGTTACTATTATTCATATGGTTAGACATAGAATCACCTTTTTTTTTTTTCAGATTTAAATCATTTTAATGTCAGATTAAAGGCTGAAAAGTACAGAATTAAAAATAATTGACCGAAAAATCACAAACATTTATAAGATTTGTAAGCTAAATTGGAACCAGAGCATTTTTTTCAATATCTGCTACAACAGGTTAGGTAAAACCTGGCTTTTGAGTATAAAATAATGAAAGAAAAGAAGAAAAAGCCTGAAGAACTACATAGCTCTAGGACCTATGTGGGGAGCAAAAGGTTAAGCATTCAGCACAATACTACATCATTTTCATTTGTATTCACCAAAGCAGTTAATGGAGAGCTTTCATTAGAAATTGCTGTTCAAATGAAAACCTCAAAACTCATGGAACAACATTTAATTTTGTTTTGCATATACACATGCATGAAACAAGTACAGCATGTTAGACACTTTCTGGGCTTAAGTTTTAACAATTAAACTGGGTTTTATTACCTGATATTTAAAACAACCTCACTTATTTCTCTCATATGATCTGATAGATATTCTTCAAATTGCATATCAACTGTCCTTGTACTTACATTAGACAGATGGGCTAGTTCTATCTCCAGGAAAGAATCTGTAGTTTTGGGCTCAGGTCGTATAGTAACAACGATGATTTTTGAATTAACAACTGTAAAATTCCTGGGGGGGGAAAAAAAAAAAAAAAAAAAAGAAAGATTTAACTTAGAATGAAGTTAAATGAGGCTTCTGATATTACATTTAAAGAAGTATCTCATTGGTATTTTCCAAGACTTGACAAATCGTCAGGGAGAAAATATATTTTTTTGGATACATTAAAGACTGAAGAGCAACAATGGTGGGAGAAGTGACATTCTTAAAGTACGATTTACTAATTAGAAGGGTTTATTGATGACACAAACATTCTGTCCATGTTTGAATGGTATCATTTTCTTCTCTCAACATAGACCCACCAGCTACATTCTGTAGGAGACAGTCATTTTTCTTCCAAAGTGCTGTGTTGGACTTTTTTCTGACTGTTAACTGTAAAATTGTGAAGATGGATGAGTGCAATGGGGGATTCTACAGTTCTGTTGATTCTGTGCTTGTGAAAAAAACCCTACCTCTTTCCAGTTTTTAAAAACCATCACACTTGGTATATGAGTTTGTTCATCATCTAAATACTTTAAAAAATATAATCCATAGTTGTGCCCTGACTGAAGTCCCACCAAAACCAATAATTGTTTTCTCATATATGTGAGATTAGATTTGGTCTTATGTTATTACTCAAAATAATAATTTTCTGTTAATGTCTCTAATTCATCATCAACCTCTCTTTTCATGTAAAACATGTATCACTATGTTTTGTAGCTACCTTTCTAGGACAGACCTAGTATTGTCAAAGTTATGCTTATACAGGCATAAAGACATGTTGACATGATGTTCATGTCCGAGGTCCTTGCTTCTTATGACCCCGTCAGGCTTAGAACAACTATCACTTATCAGACTGACTGTTTCTGATGATCCTCACAGTATTTCCTCTGTATGTAATGCTGCTTTCAACACCTTGCACATACACAAACATAAAACCTCACAGAAAGACATATTCACACATTATCAAAGAAGAAACTAGGCAGTTTAGATGTAATTATAAGACAGTATAAATATTCTTTTGTTGTTGTTGCTTAATTGCTTATTTTCTCTAGGGAAATGGTATTTAGGAGAGGATTCCATTTTGCTGGATCATTGAAACAGGAATTGCCATGGCTACAGTGATAGAAACTTAACTCAGCGGGCACTCTACTCAGCACAAGGAATGAAATTATTCTTCTGGGGCAAGGTATGAATTCTAGTCCAATTTTACTCAGCCAAATCATATAATAGAAATATAATGAAAGCGGCTTTATATTTTACTTATTTTACTTAATTCCTATTTCTTCCCTTTGGATGCAGTTTAAAGTCTCACACCTTGTTGATGAAAACATATGTCTCTATCAGACTAACATTTAATGTTCGGCAAACCTTCAGTGCATTCTGTAGAGGGGGATTAATGACAGTACCTTACTGTTCATACAATAACTGAATATCTATAAATGTTCCTAAGCAAGGCATAATTAAAAAAAAAACACAACCAAAACCAAAACTCCAAATAAATATAAAACTGATTTCTGTAACAGATCACGACAAGTGGAAATAGAGTTCAGTAGTTATTAAAAGATTTTGTCCATTTTAGAAATTCACATAAGCTGATTTAAATACTGATACTTCAGTTCTTGATCACAGTCAGTCTTTGTGGTGAAGAAATATTTCCCTGCTGCATCTAATTTTGGTACCATTCTGATGGTTCTAGGGTGAGATTCAAAAGAGCACTTAAGGTGCCTAGATTGTAACCTCGGAACATCTATTTTACCTCACTGTCATTAAAATTCTATGTTCTCAAGAGCCCCTTGCAGACTGTTTCACCAGAAAATAAATGTTACTGGCTATATCATTGTGAAATGAAATCTGCATCACTCATTGCTGTCCTGTCTGGGCTGAATGCCTAGTTGTATATCTCATATTTAACTGTTTAGTTAGTCCCTGGAATAATGCAATCTGGCAAGCATATTCTAAACTCACATAACACGTTAAGATGCCACTGAAATAAAGCTCAAAGCATTGTAGTCACAAGAATTTCCCTCAAAACCACTGGTGCAGTGCCATTGATATCCTTATTGAAAATATTTTTTTAAATAACAGCATAGTGCTGAGAACATTTATTCAGGAATTTAAGTAATCAGCTTTTACAAAACGTCCTGCGAGATGGAATATGGTTGGTTTCAGTCCCTCTCATATTGGGAATGACATAAAATGGGAATGACCTACCTCACACTTCCTGAGCAAGTGCATTATCTTATAGCTTTTTTATGACAGGTGGAAAGTGACTTCACTTTTAGCTCTTTCTCCTTCATCAAAAAAAAAAAAAAAAAAAAAAAAAAAGAAAAAGAAAAAAAAGAAAAATCTAAAATTTGTCTTCAATAAGACATGAACTTGTACAGGATGGTGCTTTGCTGACTGTCCAGAAAAAATACACATCAGGGTCAAATTTTGAAATTAATTACTCAAAAAATATATTAAATTCCTTGGAAACTATGGTTGAATAAATCCTTGAAGATTCAAGATAACAAAGTTTGAGTAAAGGCTCAAGAAGAACTTCCAGAGCTGCTGTCTTAGTGTTTTTTTCTGATCTGAATTAACAACAATATTAATCAAATAGTTATTTTACTAAGCGATTTTTCTATCTGGGTATACATTTTGAAGGCATTCTTTTATATATGGGTATACATATTGATTCTATGTGATATGAAATTCAGGTATTCTTTTCTTTTTAAAATGACTCCATGTTGCTCAAGAAAAATGAACTTATGAATAAGGTATGTTGCTACCTCAAGACAGCATGAAAAAAGTTATAGTTCAATGTGTAAATATTGTATACGTTACAGAGAAATTACGGATTCTATAGCAGTAATGTTATGCAGTAAAAGCCCGTCTGAGGTACTCCATCCTCAGCCTAACAAAGCTGACTTAAGGAAGTTGAAGGGTCTGTTTGGCTGTACAGCACCCAAAGGAGGGGGTTAGGAATGATGTTTCAAATGAGGAAAGAGGATATTTCAGTGCAGAAAAACATAGCAGGAAAAGTATGGCGGTTGTTTAAGTGACGGGAAAAAAAGCTTGCTACAGCAAAGTCATTGATTCTTTATTTGTTCTTATTTGTTAGAGGAAAAGTTAAAAACGATCTTACAGTATGGCAATATGCAATGTATTCCTTCAGAGTGCCCAGGAGAGGAATTAAATATAATATCTTTTAGATGAGTATTATACTGAGAATCAATTTTCTGTGAACCTAACAATAACATAAATGTGCTCAGGGATGCAAGAGCGATGGAAATAATAGAGCTGAAAATATTCAATATTTCAATATATGATTTTAAAAAAATCTGTATGACATTACAAGAACAGTGCAATGCAGCAAAGTATATTAGGAAATAGAATCAGATTAAGTTTATTTACTTGTGCATGGAAAAAAAATATTCTATTTTTATAAGGAAGAACAAAGTACTTTTCTCTTGTTTTTCCTAACCTCTTCTTTAAACAGTCCTGAAAAAAGTCATTGAATAAAATACATGTACCACTAGGATTAAACACATTATCCAAAAAGTTCTACATTAATGTAATTGCCAAGTTCTCATCTCATACTGTGTTTACAAGACTTCCTTTTAACAGACTCTATGCCAGTAAAAACAAGAAAAATCAAGCCCATATGGTAAAATACATCTAATTTTGGATTTTGTGAAATATATTGTATAGACTGTCTCAGATAATGAAATCCTCATTTTACTCACAGAACACCTGTGATGTACCAGATGAGGATTCTGTGGTTAGATGCTTTGAAAGATCTTCCCTAAAGATATACTGAGATATTATTTACTTATTTGTTTGTTTATTTTAAACAAAGAAGTTCCTTGTGTTGATGCAGGAGCTTGCATACCTTTTAGTGCTGATACTAAGGAATATATGGGAATGTGTGTCACCTTCGTTATTCTGAAAACTACAAAAAACAGGTGTCATACAATCAAATATTTACCTTACTCCCATCCTAACTCCTGTAAAGGCAGGGACTGAAATCACATGGGAAGTGATGAATCTTCCTGGATATTTCACTGCAGCCAGTAGAAATCAGCTCTTTTATCAGGTTGTCAGTGGATGAGCCCATTTTACTTATTTTACGTTGGTTTATTGTTTTGTTCATCTTTATTCCCATTAATGTATTTTGTCAACCGTCATTTTATTTAGAACAACACCACATAAGATGCTTATCCAGAATTGTTTTTTAATTCATACATTGTGCATAGCTACCACACTTCTAGGTATCATACAAAAACTAGTTGATGTTACCTCACTTCACATTTTACAGTGTTTGTTTCATACACAATGCTATTGCAGTGAAGCATTTCACTATGTTCAGCACTAATATAGTTATCACAATAAACCTGATTACAGTTAAATAAGATTAGTACAAATAGAAATGAATATATACCCATGTAAGATGATAGTTTTTCACTGAAAAATTTAAGCAAACAAAAAGAAACCTTTTCCAAATGCAGTGGGATGTACCTTCACTTCATTCATGTACCTAAACAAGTGTAAAATGATAAGTCACTTGATAATAAAGATTCCTTTAAAACCTGTGTTGTAGTTCTAGTTCTTGAAAAGAATATAATAGCTCAAGAAATTCAGGGCTAACCACAGCTGCAGCTCTTCTCCAATTTTGAATGCATTCAATAGTATTTAATATATTCATCAATGACATAGACAGTGGGATCTAGCACACCCTCAGCAAGTTTGCAGATGACACCAGTCTCAGTGGAGCACTTGAGGAGTGAGCTAGAGGGAAGGGATGTCATCCAGAGGGACCTTGACAGGGTTGAGGAGTAGGCCCATGTCAGCCTCTTAAGTTCAACAAGGCAAAGTGCAATGTCCCGCATCTGGGTTTATGCAATCCCCAATATCAATACAGAATGGGGGACAAATGGATTGAGAGCAGTCCTGCTGAGAAGCACTTGAGGATTCTAGTGGATGAAAAATTGGACGTGAGCCAGCAATGCATGCTTGCTGCCCAGAAAACCAACTGTATCCTGAGCTGCATCAAAAGAAGTGTGGCCAGCAGGTTGAGGGAGGCAATTGTCCCCCTCTACTCTGCTCTTGTGAGATCCCACCTGGAGTACTGCATCCAGCTCTGGAGCCCTCAGCACAGAAAAGACATGGACCTGTTGGAACCAGAGGAGGGCCACAAAGATGATCAGAGGGCTGGAACACCTCTCCTATGAAGACAGTCTGAGAGAGTTGGGGTTGTTCAGTCTGGAGAAGAGAAGGCCCTGGGGAGACCTTATTGTACGCTTTAAATACTTAAAAGGGGTTTATAAGAAAGATTGAGAGAGACTTTTTACAAAGGCCTGTAGTGACAGGACAAGGTCCAATGGTTTTAAATTGAAGGAGGGTAGATTTAGATTGGCCATAAGGAAGAAATTCTTTATGATGAGGGTGGTGAGACATTGGAACAGTTTGCCCAGAGAAGCTGTGGATGTCCCATCATTGAAAATGTTCAAGGTCAGGTTAGATGGGGCTTTGAGCAACCTGATCTAGTCGAAGATGTCCCTGTCCATGGTAGCAGCGTCGACTAGATAGTCTTTGAAGGTCCCTTCCAATCCAAACTATTCAATGATTATATGTTTCCATGAAAACAGTTTGAAATTTTGCGACCTTTGAGGTACTCTTTTAAGGTCATGAGATCAAATTTTGAATATGACTGCCATGGGCAAAGAAATCCATCATGATACACTTCCTGATGAGGTAAGAGCTGTAAGCTGTAAAAGTTTCAGTATAACTTCATTATAAATATTAAAGAAGTGCAGGGAAGTACTGAGGCGCTCTCCTCTCAACAAAGAAGAGACCAGAGGTACCTGGGAATATGTGTTATATTTTTATATCACAGATTAATAAGGACTTTCATTCCTTATTCACATACATAACAGAAAGTAATAGCGCTCGTTTCTTTTTCTTGGGCAGCTGAGAATTGGAATCAAATAATACTGAACATACTCAGTGGGATATCTTCATATTTGAATTTATAAAGATTTCACTTATGAATAGATCTACATAGATTATTTGACCATTTTGTTTTAAAAGCTCACAAAACCTCTCTGTGAACTGAATTGTACAGAGCAATGGTCAATTTGCTGTGTAAATCAGTAATGAGCCGAAAGTAGAACAGATAAAAGCAAAATATTTGGGACCAGAGATGCCCTTTCTCATAGTCGGCAGTATTAAGTTGCTGTACTTCGATGTCCCTATTCTGCCCCTGTTCTTGCTACTTGGGATGCTATTGATTCTAGGGAAAATCTAGTAAGACCTATAAATCTCTCTTTTCTAATGGATGAAATAAAAGCCCTGAAAGGCTTTTCACGTAAGCAAATATACAGTATTCGAGGCTCACACTTGCTTTTTGTAAATTAAAACTATTGACATATGAGAGCTGAACAGGAATGATCATAGATTGTGGTTTAACATATAAAGGTCTGAAAGGTACATGGCCACCTCAATGCTTTCCTAGGATTGGCAGATTGTCTCTGAGGTATGCCAAAAAGGACTAACTATAAGAGCCATTTGGCTCTGTCTCTGAATACAGGAGTAGAGAAGAAAAAATATCTCTCACAAACATCTCTTCTTTCCTGGCTAATTTCAGGAACTGGCACAAAAAATGGGAAGTGTTTGGTGACTCTTCAGAAGTAGATGAGCTGTCCTTTATACCATGCCTTAAGCATAGACGGCTCTTACCAGCACCCCCCAGGCTTCCAGGTATCCTGCCAGGACATCACTATTTGAATTGCGCTCTGCCTCAGAGAGATTTCTGCCCCCAACATTGCAGCTACTCATTGCACAGTGCATTCCTACTTTGCTTGTAAGTGTTGCGTTTTTTCCTTAGGACTGAGACATTTTGTTTTCAAATGGATTTTGGCAAAAAAACCCCTATTGTTTTTCCATCCTTTGTTTCAAATTCTGAAATTTTGGTTAAATAGAGTAGGGATCTGGTGTCTTCCTAATTACTATCCTTTCTAATTATTGTGAATTCATTAGCAGCTATTGTGATACAATCTGCATCCGTTTTTTTTACCATAATAGGACATTAGTAGACCAAGGGTGCACAGGATCATGTGAAATACCATTAGTATTAATGGACCGTGAAATGATCTTAACCAGTGATTTGGGAAGGATGGGGAGGGGGGGGGAGTTTGTTTCCAAATTGTCTGTTATGAAGTACAGAAAGGAAAAAGTGACAGAGACCCTCCTATTTCTTTATGAACGTGTATGGCCCTCATAACTGACATATCACAGCTGTTCAAGCACATGCATGTCTTCTTTCTAAAATGGATCCACTCTATAGCTCTGCTGTCCCTTCTGAATACAACTTGCACTGAAAAAGTACTTGGAAAACTACTGGTAAAGACTTCTGTAGAAGTACAGCACATCAGCCTTAGCACATCAGGTTATGATGTCATCACTAGATCACTTATACTAACTGGACGAACACTAGTTTGAAGCACAAGTAGCCTGAGCTTTAATATACATCAATGTGCGTCTCCTAATTGAAACTTTCTGTAATTAGCTTAATATAGATTACATAAAATATAAATTAAGCCATTTTGATGAAAAGCTATTTCCATTATACAAATGACTAAGCATGAAGGAAAGACAAATATACACATATATTTTAAATAACAGGAAAAAATCCAACAATACCAATAAGCAAACAGTCTTGGTTGTCTGCTTTTATCCTGACATGCAGCGTAGTTATGGTCCCGAAATTGCCTAATTCGTATTGTATTTATGAAATTTCTTACCTCAAAGTGGGCAAAATGAGTTCTAAATTTTTGTATAGCACTGCTCCAAGTACAAATACAGTTGATTCATCTAGTTCTGAAAAGAGTAAGGAAAAAACGGTTTTTAAACTCTCTTTCCCAAGACTTCATCAGCATAAAAAATTGTGAATACCATTTATCTTTCAGTAGAAATTTTATTTTAAATAAACCACCATAATTTTGAATTATATCCTGGAAGTCTGTCACAAAGATGTAGCACTGTCAGGAATATATCAAAAGCTTTAAACTACTTAAAAACACATTTTCAAAAAATCTGTCATTGTTTACTGATATCCATACTAGTTCATTTACCTTTATAACTAAGTATCCTCAAAGACTGTCTTTAGAGTTTAATGCCTAGCAAGTAAATTCTCTAATGTAAGAATCTGCACAGCAACAGTATTTTTAAATTGTATCAGAAGCCAGGGTAATTTGCCTGCTGAGCATCCTTTACTAAAAGCCAGGTCACCTATTGGAATGGCCCAGTCTGTTGGAGTGGAGCAGCTTCAGGGGATTCAGCAGAGCTGCACTTCAGGTCACCTCATAACAGGACAGGTACAATCCCATGCACGATAACTAAGCATTGGTTCTTCAGCATAGAAAATAACGTCTAGGATTTCTGTAGCACTTTTTGTTCAAGATGCTGAAATTAAGCCCCATCATTTCTCTCTGGGATAAGCTGTGGGTGTCGGATTTCTTTTGAAGATGGATAAAAAAACCATTTCTGTATCGTACAGTGGTTCTTTGAGACAAAGATTCTGAGTTCCCTTGTTAAAGTTAAGACAAAAATAACATGCTGATATGCTTTTTTACCTGTTGACATGGGGGTGAAGATATTTTTTGGAATGACAACCCTGTCTTCTGAGTTTCGTGCCCAATCAACCATTCCTTTTCTTCCTTTCATGGGGAAATTGATGTCGGTTAAAACAGATGCAGCGGGAAGCTTCTGAATGCTAGCCACTAGCAAGAGAAATCACAAAATCAAATAAAATTGTGTTTTATACTTTAAAGCATCGTATGATGGTAACAATACAGTGATAACAAAAATGTTTAATAATACATTTCAAGTAAAGCAGGAATTTATAGGACACTAACTGTCACAGAAAGTGCAATCTTCTGCTTATTATGCAGTTCTACTATGGATTAATTGTGTGGCATTGATTGTATAATTTGTCAGTCAGATTCTGATTAAGTTTCTTATCAGGGATTATTGAATGTACTGTCTTATACCCCGAAATTCGCATGTAAGGACATCATCGTGTCTTCAGAGCAAATTCTAAAATGATCAAATGTGACAATGAAAGGAAGAGGATGCTGCAAATTGCTTTGGGAAACATAACTGCTAGATGCAGGCTAATGAAGCAATCACAGAGCTTTTATCCCCTATACAGGCACAATTTCAAGGTAGACCCATTACAGAGATTCACATATTAAAAGTCCTCATTGTTTCCACACAAATGAGAATAATGTGGTATAGCACTTGATTTCGTTTCCTTGAAAAAATAATCCCCATTCTGAAATCTTAATTATATTTTTTCCAACTAAAAAAAACTCCAGACCCCCAAACAGCATCACTATTATATCTGCAACAGTTATAGGAAGACAGAAGAAATAGGTATCAAATCTAATAACAGGCAGTTTGGAATTTTGTTTACTCATTCTCATTTTCTCTGTTTTCTAACTCAACTATTATCTGGAAATCAGTTTCAGCTTTGCTGTGAAATCTAAGTATGACTCCATGGCAACACTGTCAGTGTCTAGTAAGACTCAAAGTACTTTCAAGGAACTGACAGGGCTGCAAGTGTTTATGTACACTCAGAGAGAAGACAAACAACACATTTGGAGCACTAGCTCTGTTCTTAATGTAAGCCATGTTGATAGCCATTTCCTGTGCAATGCTCTTCCTAATCAGTTTAAGAAGAGGCTAATGTAGTTGGAAGAGTTCGGACACCAGGACTATACTTTGATCTGCATAACGATTTCACTGCAAGGACTCTGCAAGGGTCTTAAATATACAGACAATGGGGGACAGCTGTAAAAGCAATCAGAACAGCAAAATTAAAGTAGAAAAGCATCAGGTATCTCATCAGTGGATTTTATTTCAAAGGAAACTGTAATTCAAATCCATGAGAAGAGGAAAATTAACAGGTTAATAACATTAACTCTACAGATGTATTCTGTGATAACTGACTCTTAGTTTGAAATTAGACGGGTTATGTATTATAGAATCACATTAGTGAGGTGGTATTTGAGGTTACTTCAGGCTTTCCATTATAAAACTATCATCAGGGCTTTACAGTGCTAGTTACAGTCCCCTACAGGCTCAAATTGGCAAATACATTCCCAGCCCTAAAGGGATGCTTAGTCTTGTGAATTTTCAAGTGGTGTGTGGAGGGAGAAGAGTTCAGGTGTTTCAGAATTACTGGGGCATAAAATGGATTGCATGTTTTCGCATGCAATCAATGGTTATGCAGGGTATATTAACATTGTAAAAATGGATTTTTTTCCATAGTTCTCAAAATCTAAAAAGAATTTTATTTTATTTTCCACATAAATAAAATTAAACCCACAGTTATTTAGTTTTCAAAATTAAGTACAGCCTGTATAAGACAATATTGTTGGTTTTTTTTGTTTTTTTTTTATTTGCACAGAATGTATCTGCCTGTCTACCTATCTATCTGTCTAATTAGCTAGTAGAGCCTTAATATTTCATCCACCTTTCGGATGACAGTTCCCCTTATTGAAATAGGAAATCAATGTCATTCAATGGAATTCACTCTGCAAAACAGAAAACCACTTTAGGACTGGATAAATGGTGAGGGTCTAGGATAGTACCTCTCCGGACTCTCTCTATCTTTGTATTTTAAATAGGGTCATTCATCATGTTACCTAAGCACTACTTTGAACCAAAGATTCCAAAATATTTGTTAATATTTAGGTGACGAATAACACAAACCCTAAACATAAAACCTAAACATTTGGCTTATGGCTTATATGTAATAAATATAAATATATATTCCCATTTCTAGTTCAGACAAGTTTTTTTTCTACTCACAATCAAAAAAGCCTATTGCCTATTGCCTAGCTATACACCGGAGCACAGGAGAAAACCCCCTTCTCTTTAGAATTCTTTGAGCATTCTTTTGATGCACATTGGTATAAATTACAAGACAGTGGTTCAATTACACATCAGAACACATACATATTTGATGACTCCATAATAATTATTGATTCAGAAAAATCTATTTACATAGTCCAGTCTAATCAATTTAGTGATTGCTTTGACTCCTAATGGATTCATTTTAATATCCTTTACAAATACATCTCCTTTTGCCTTCATTTCATCTTCATGCTGCAGTTGCAGACAACCTGTTCGATACTGCTTTACTCAAAATTTCAGAATTGGCAATTACTAACTGTTCTTACTTACTGAGTAAAATAAAATATCTTTGGAACTGATTAACTCCAAACTCACAGGAATGGAGAATTTTCCATGACTATCCAAATGAGCTGATTAAACACAGCAATATGTGAACGATATTTAAGCAGCTTATTTGGAGCAGCCCAAAAGGGTTTAATTAATGTGTCACAAAAATTCTTAGTGAAATAAAAATTGTGTAGTTCTTGTATGCTAGTCCTTGTAGATCATGGCATAAAATAGAAGAGCTGAAATGTATTGCTATGTTCCCTAGAACCATGAATGAGTAGTAAGTTGCCTAGTGCAACTTCCAGTAGCCCTCTGACTGATCTGGGTTGCTAAATAATAGAAGATAAGCAACCAAATAAGTGGCATGAATCATCTTCCCCTTCTCTTTACTATCTACCCATTAGCCTCTTGTGTTGAACCAAAACTAGTAAGATTTCAGATTCAGCCCCTTGAAAAATATTTAGAACAGGAAATCAGATTCACTAAAAGGCATAGCAGAAAAATAACTGGATGTTTGCTCATGGACTAAACACAGCTTCAGCTCTTACAGTAGAGATTTAGGTTTTAAAATTACAATGCAAGCCAAATTAAACAGTTGATCCCCATCCTTATTGAAGACTGAACCAAAAACTTTAGAAAAGATGCTCAAAATCTGAGTCTGAATTCTGTAGCATTCATGTATTTACAGAAGAGGATACAACACCAATTCTCATTCTCCTTTCTCCTAAGTGATAACATTCTGGGCTTGTTGTGCTTTACAGAGCAGTAACTATGTTGATCCCTGCTTTACAATCACTTAAGATACAGAGGAATGGGAAATAATTGTTTTAAAAGGCATCAGTGCCTTGACTGAATTAGAAAACCAGATACAGACATCTAAGGGATTAGCATAAGATGTCAACTCCTGTTTAACCCTCCCTGTCAGAGCAAGAAAGTAGAACTCTGAATTTGATTGAATTTTAGTCACAGACAACAGAGAATGGCTATGCATATTAGCAGCATCATTTGCTCCTTTCCTGTCCTATTTTGACTTGTCCATTGACAGCATACTAGACATATATTATTCAGCATTCAGTAAACTTTAGTTCATCACACAACAGGTTTTGATTTTTCACACAGAGGATATTATCCTGCCCTTCTGGGGCAGCTACTGCTAAATTTATTTCTGAGTAAAATAGTCATGAACGGAACTTCCATTGTCACAGATGTTCAGAATAAAAAATATTAAAGGTCTTTTGCATTAAAATTCAGAATACTGAGTATTTCTGCAAACGTATCTGTTAAGAAGATCCAATCAGAATCATATTTATACATTGTAGAATTATTCTGTTGATCCTAACTGTAAAACCATTGTGTTTTTACAGAATAAATAAGTTCGTTTAACTCAGTCTATGATGGATACATGGGGAACAAAGTCTTGCCTGGCTCATCATCAAAATGCCAGATGGACATATTGAAGATGATATTCATAATAGATTTGCTCTGTCTACTTAAACTCCATCGTTTTAAAGACAATCTGTAACAAACACAAATGGTGAAACCCCCTTTTCCAGGAGACTGATTTGCAGATCTCCAGATTTGCTACAGAACTCTGTATCTGAGAAAGCTTGATGATTTCCTTTTAAATCCTTCTCTAGGTACAAAGATAAATCCACCTCTTACCACCCACAAGACTATGTATAACAGAAGGACTGTAGTGAAGTGACATCCTCTTGTATGAACATAAGAAGACCAACCAGGTAATTTTCCCTCTGCAAACAATATTCATGATATATCCCTGCAGTGAACCAACATCAATCAATGGTCAGAAAAATACTCCTCAGAAATTATAATTTAAAAGACCTAGTATTTCTTGTGTTTATCAGCACAGAAACAATGTCTTCTTAAATTAGAACCTTGTTATGCCCTAGTGCTGCACGGGCAGGCAAGAGAGGGATGTCCCTAGAAGCATCCTATGAACTTGCATCCCTGAAGGTCATCAGCCCATAGCAGCTACACTCTGACTATTCAAGCTCTGGGCAGGAAGACACACTACTGGTATAAGCAGAAGTAGAAGTAGGCATTCCGTAGATATTTTCAGTAATCAGGTACAAGTTCTGCATGAGTCCTTCCTTTGGTGTCAAACAAACTGGGCCTTAAATGGGCTTGCTGTTTTGAAGGTCAAGAATAACGCTTTAGGTTAATCAAGAAGCCACCTTAACAGGGATCTCTGAATATTCCCCTTCTGTATTCCATAAACAATGCAATGGGGAAAAGGGGTACTTGTCATTTCTATTTTGAACTTGCAAGCCACTCCAGTCCTTTAAACAGTATGAAGAAGAAGTAAACATGTGAAAACATCACGTAACTGTATGATGTCTGAATATGCTCGCTAAAATTCTGTAACACATGCCAGCAATACGTTACCATATCAATAATATGACCAGTATAATATTTAGGACGAGTTAGAAAGCAGCATGGCTTCAGGCAATAACCAGGATGCATTTAATAAACACTGAAATCTCTAGATCTCTTCTGATACTTACGTAACTAAAAAAATATTCATAGGCAGCAGGTAAGTGTTCCCTTTTGGTTTTGTGTACTTTTGTTTTTCAGTACCAAATTCTGTATTTCAGGAACAACTCAGGAATATAATAAGTTTAAAGACTCATGAAATATCACATCCGTATATGCGTTCTCTTGAGTGGTTTCTGATTGCACATTTGTTATGATAAAAAATCTGGCTTGATAAAATTGAAACAGGTAAAGCGTAAGATTGCAATTCTTATTTTTCCAAACCTTTCCTTGTTCCAGGAATAGAAATGAAAATGGAAAAAAAAATAAAATTAAAAGCTCAAACAGTAGTTAGAGCACTAAGGATTGTTGTTATGGACAATAAAATTTTTCTTAAAAACAAAAAAAAATTATGGAAACTATTAAAGTTTACTCCCTGAGAAAGAGTTAGGGTACACAAATGGCCATAGCATCATAGAATTTGTCCATGTTCCAGATGCTACTTCTGCATGTGCCCCTAGGGGAATAAATAACAATCTTAGCATTTTTATAATTTTAAATCATTTTTAGTATTTACTTACTATTAATGCATACTATAAGATGAATATGGCTATTTGCAGCTGGCCTATGTGGAACGTAAAGTAAAAAATCACTTTTCAATTTGCAAATCTGAATTACAAGTTTGAAGAAAACCCAACCGAACCAGTGAAAACGTAAACAACTTTTTTATGAGCAGTCAGAAGAAAATATGTTCTCATGACAAATGGAATGCTTCCTGAAACATGTGGTTACTCAGAAAAATGCTTTAAAAAAAACATGGTAGGAGGCTGTACTTCAATACCTGGAAGACAACTCCATCTTCTGGGAATTTTATTGAAAAGATGAAGACATGAACAGCCAAAGAGACCCAGAGCCACATCTAAGGTACTCTGTTTCTGAAAGAGCTTTACTTTTTCTTTCCTCTTAGCATTAGTGTGCATTCATGCTACTAAGACTAAGGTCTCCCTTAGCACCTCTTGCCATGTCATAAAGCACTTCTCAAGGAAAAGAAAGACTCAGCATAAAGCAAGACAGAAAATAGAGGCTGATGCAGGAGGTAGAATGAGTTCGCATTTAAGTGCATGAGTTTTAATGTTACAGACATAAAGGTGAAAACCATGGCAATACTGAGGGGGCAAGGCCACCTGCAACATTATTTTAGATTGACTGCACAGGGAAGGTGCAGAAATGAAGCATTTTTCAATCACTAAGGTGACTGGGAAAAGTGTCTGTGCTGGTGATTCTAGCTGATAATGAGAGAAAAAGAAAGTGAGACTGAAGGTAATGTTAAGGTAGTGAGTGCAGAAGATGGAAATGGTGATGAAGCTGTCATCAGGGAAAGGGAGAAAGAAGAAAAGCTGAGAGAGAGGCCATTTATATGTTTACTTATCAGATCTGTTGAAGATTAGATATCCACTAAGAACTATTAAAAACATAGACAGAGAGGGCTTGACAGAGGACAAGAGGTCAGTAAGAGGGCAAACAGATGTGAAAATCATTAGCAGGGAATTTATAAAAAATATTCTCTCAACATTAGACTTCTTGGGAATATGTAGAGCAGAATTAGAATGATTGCTTCCCAGAAGTAGTAAATTCAAACAAAGGCAAGATGGCCATTGTCTTTCCTCTAGGGAGGTAACAACTAAATTCCATCATTCAGAAATCTAGAAAGATGTTTAACTAAGTTATGCAGGATATTGAAAGGTGATATAAGAAGCGAATTCTCAGGCATGGAAACAAAAGATTTGATGTATAAAAGCCACACACAAGGGAAACAAAATAAGGCATGTGAATCAATATGTTTCTAATCACAGCTTTTTGTAGCAGACTAGAGACAGATCTCTATTATATTTTATTATTGAACAGCTTTTTTTAATCATACAAAATGGCATCTTGAAGAACTTTCAGATACAACTATAAGCAAATTAAAACTGAGAGAACTGTAAATTACTCTGGAATAGAATCTCGAGGCATTAATGGTATGGAAGCGGCTAGTGAATCTTAAAATGTAGAGCCTGATTAAAAGCCATATCATGCAAAACAGTTAGATATGGAGGAAATGCTTGCAGATGGCCCTTTTTTTTTACAGCAATTAACTAGGTATATACAAATGTCTACATGTGCCTTCCCAGAAGCGTTCCTATGAGAGCATTTCAGAGCTTTCTTTATACTTCGGATCCATTAAGATTGAGAAATTAGACAGAGTAGCAGGTAAGATCCTCAAAAGCTCAAGCCCATAGCTAAGTTTACTGACTAGACTGCTTCTGTCATCAAATGTATCTGTAGTTGCTTTCTTTTTTAAAACCTGGCCAAGTCAGAGAAAGCACTGCTGATATAACACTGCCTGTTAGGCTACTGATCTCATATTTTTGAGCACTTGAATTAGAAAGATCTGTGTGCGATCAGGTCCCTCTCTGAAGAGGGGATCCCCATCTGAAGGAATTATAAACCATACCTTCCTCACCTTGGATGAGAACATTCATTAGGATTCAAGGCTAGCACCACCAAAACCTGAGCTATCTAGGAGGAAAGGAGGAGCAAAACCATATTTAAATACTCATTTCACAACAGGCACAATACACAAGTCAAGGGTTCAGAAGAAATGCAGGTTTGCTAAATTCATCCCAGATAGCTGAGAGATGTCTCAAATTAGTGCTTTGCTGAATTCTTATGTCTACTAATTTAGGAGACACAAAAACATCACTCATAAGCTTAGTAATTCCTGGTCAGCATCAAATTACTTCTTTAGTGGATATCTCCCACTCTGAGCTTTGTATTCCACCTGGAGACCAAGCTGTCATAAGACAGTGCATCCCCATCACACACACACCTCTACAGCTTTAGCTGGCTATGCTCAAAAACAGCTCTGATATGATGCAAGTCTGTAACTTAGATCAGACTACTGTGAAAAGGGCTGTGAGAAGTGGGGCTCTATGCCCCTTCACTCAGGAGCTACACTTAAGCTGAATCAGCTGTGACTGTGCATGGCCATGTATTTTTGTTGTCTGAACCTTGGCCTGCAGATTTAGTGTGAAGGTCAAGCAACCTTGGACCTGCCTTTTCACGATGGACTTGCCTGGAGACCACTGAACTGTTAGCTGAATACCACCACTGGACCAGATCTTGAGCCTGATGATGTGACTTGACTTCCTGGCTTGATGTCAAATTTGCCTCATTACAATGAACTTGTGCGGTGATCTGGAATATTAGCTGGGCCTGGCTACCACCACAGACCTCCTCTGCTCTTCTTGTTTGCGTGCTGTGGGACCTTTCCTTTGCCAGAGAGGCCACGGTGCATGCCCTGCTGTCTTCTGGTTTCTCTCACAGAGCAGCCCACTTTTGCTTCTTCCTGAACCCAGAATCTGATAAATGGGTGCTGCAACATCTACTTGGTAAATGCCTTCAAGACAGGCTTGAGCAGAGTCATACAGAAAATCTGAAACAGAACTGTTACAGAAACACAGGTCTCCTGTGTCTCACTTTCATGTTCAAGCCATGACTCTAACCTTCCTCACAGGAATACATAACTAGGTCTTTGTTTTCTGGAGGCATGTCTAATTCAACTTGAATGTTCTCCATGGAGGAGATAAAGTGGATTAAGATTTGCTTAAGGGATTGTAAAAAGTTGTCCTGGGGCGTTGTGAAATCTAATTGTCAGGATAATGCATACATGCTTTATTTAGATTGTTTACATCATGCATATCACAACGAAAACTCAGTACCTCAGTGGGACGTATAGACACTACCCAATATAAGTACTAAGTAATACTAATTAGACTGAGTTTGATTTACTTGTTCACATTGTTGAATTCTAAATTAACTTTAATAACTCAGGAGAAATACCTCAGAGTTGTTATGGTCATTTCAATAAAACAACTGCACAATGAGGAGATGCTTTAAAAAAAATCTCACTAGAAAATTGGGCCTATAAAGAATGACAGAGCTTGGTTATTATGAGCTGTTATAATGCAATCACATGAATCACTATGGCACGTGGACCTTGTGCTCAGCTCTTGTTAGCCAATTCTGGTCATCCCATCTCCAGCATCCCCTGCTTCTTCCCTCCCACTCTCCCTCACCAAGAAGCTTTTCATGTATCGAAGGTGTGGGAGGAGGAATCAAAAAGATCCAAGCATCTAAGAAAAGAATGAAAACCAACAATCAACTACTTCACTAAGTAAAATGTTATACCATTACTGTTTCCCTTGTCCGAATTCAGGTGCCTTACATGTCCTTTAATTTTGAGTGCAGTTGTCAGAGAAAGATAGAGATGCTTAACTGGGTTGGGTTAAAAGGCTTGGGTTGCCTTCTCAGGGTTTTAAAAAATCATCTGAATTTGATATATATTGCATAGCCAGCTTAAACTGCATTTTAGGAATACTGGATTAACCCTTGCCTGTGACCGAGTATGTAAAATGCAAGCACATTATTCCTGAGATCAGTGCCAAAGCTAATCACAGAGTCTGGTCAAAATTTTTAACTCAAGATATAACATAGTGTTATACCTGCAGTAGATAGATTTCTAATTCTTAAAAAGTCTATTTGGATTTAGACCGACTTTTCAGATGCCCTTACGGTGCCTTCAGTTTTGCTTTTACACATAGTAAATAACTACTACTTTGGACAGCTAACCTGTAGAAAATACCATGAATAAGTAAACATCTTCTCTGTTTTTCCTGAGGCATGACATATGTCATCAAAAGGAGCCATCACCGTGCCAGGCTCTGCAACATTTGCATTGCTAACATATACACCTGATATAACCCTGCTGCCTCTTTGGCCCTACATCCTACCTGTAACCTATTTTCTGCTACAGTTATTCCAATACAAATTTTGATTTTATTGCTATTGTTATTTCTTTAATTTTTTGTGCCATTCATTGTAGTATGTTTATGAAATATATATTCAGAATAGAGAGTCCCCCACACTGAAACTATACTGCTTTGGCTAACTATCCCTTATTTCCTGGAAATATTGCCTGCAGGTAGCTCTATAAAGTTAAAATTCAATTCTACAATGTGCAGAGTTTACTCCAGACTGTTTGCTCACGTTATTTCATAAAAAATCATGGTGAATTCTTTTTAAACTGAATATCATGAATGTGAAATATGGAAACAAGAAGCAGGGATGAAATTTTTGCCTTTTACTGAACTATAGTTTTTGGGATCTAACAACACAACATAATTGTTTCAATTAATTTTCTGTACCTGAAAACATTAACACAGAGTGACTGAATTTACGTGCTAGAAAAGCTATTAATTTACTGAAAATTTCTGCAAATCCTGTTCAAAAATAATCTATACTTTTAGTCTTGCAAAATCATTCACCATGAAGTATTCTACATCTGAGTCCGGTTTTGCTATTACTGCCATGCCACATTTGGGATAACTGTCATTATCTCCACAGTCAGACCTATGAGATAGCCAGAAAAAAACCCCACACATTTCTTGCCTTCCAATAATATTTGACGATTTACAAATTATGATCCACTGTCAAGGTGGCTTTCCTACTAAAAATCATTCCCTGGAGAACTGGACAACCAAAAAGTGCCATTTTATATTATCCTTTTACCCCACCATATCCTGATTATAGCATTGTTACCGAACAAACAGTATTTTACAGGATGCTGGAAAGAAAATTGCCTTTTTTTTTTTTTTTCCCTTTAATTGTTTTCCCCTCTCTGTTCTGTGTAGTTTTTATGGTGCTATTGCTTTTATAGAATATTTTTGATGTGCTAAATGGGTTTTCTGTCCCTAATCCCAAAACATCTAAATGGTGCTTTATTGGAAACAAAACTAACTGCACTCTGGTGGCAAACATTCATAACAAAATTTCTAAACTGAAGGAAAGAGGAACAAAGTTAAGGGTCAGTGTAAGGATGCTCAGTTATTTGACCATATTTCACAGCAGTAACTTTTTTGCAGATGCACAGATGTGGACAGCATAATCTGGACCTATCTTGATATGAACTGTGGCTATTAATTAAATCTTGATGATTTAAACATCAAGAGTTTAAACTCATGTTGAGTTCTACAGTTACACTATGTTTACTGCAAAGGGACATTTGAATAGTAATGAAGCATTTTCAAAAGGTGCTCAGTGTCATCATCCAGCAAATAAGACTTTCAGTGCAGGTGCTGAGACAACATACTGGTTGCACTGCTTGGAGCAAGAAATTAATTGGACATAAAAGATTTTTTTTTTCCCCAAAACTTACACCAACATGCACATGAACATTAAAAATGGAACTGATGAGAATTTAGTGTAAGCGGTATAAGAAGTAAAATCAGTTAAGTGAAACAGCTAATTTAATCACATTAATAGGAATAAGCAAGTTTTATTATTCAACAGAGGTATGTAAGATTGGAAATTATATACAAGATGGGAGAAGAGGGGCACAGAAGCCCTTAAACAAAACCTGCAGGTATGTTTTAATAAGTAATTCCTTGGGCTTTTTAATAATGACCTACCACATTTAGGTTATGTTTGTGAAATTTTTATGTTATACCTTCCTTCATTTTTAGTTCTTTCTGTCATGGATTAAATCCAGCCTGGGCCCAAACGGTTAAACTGAGAACAAAGAAACCTCACTGGAACAGTAACTTGGCCTTGTTTTTCTTACATTCCTGAGAAAACTCTAGCCACCAACTACAGAATCATTTTCTCCTTTAGTCCAAACCTCAATATACTATAGACTTGACCTCAATGAAAAAAATCCTACCCATTTAGATACTTCTACTAAATGAAACTACTTCATCATGAAAGATTAAGATGGCAATATAAACACTGAGTACTAATGTTTTGTACCACCAAGAGGTTCAAATGCTGTGAAGAAACAAAGTAGTGTTTTGGCAATTCAGCAATTCTTAGCTTGTCAGACAGCCTATTATAACCATCCACCACAGCTGGGAGGTAAAATTACTTTACATAAGCTGTTTTAATGGAAGGTTTGGCTTTATTCCGGTGAAGCACTAAATCTAAAAAAATCTTAAAAATAAAATAAATAAAAAATTGCAAGTAACAATCCCATTTCATGCCCAGCTATAGCTAGGAGAGACTTTAAACGTTGCTAAAACCAGTGACAGTGCAGATTAATGTGAGCATAGAGAATGCTCACATGAATGACATTATGCTGACATGAATGACAGGTAATAATTTGGATCCAGAAGCTGGTGCTATCAATAGAAATTATATCCATAGGAAAAAAAGTCCATAAAAAGCATGCATGTGACTCACTAGACAGAGACTCCCTCAAACCGTACATTAAAAAGCTCAAGAACAAATACGCTGTTAGATAATTTAAAGATCAAGAAAATTATGAACAGGAGAAAATATTCTAACAAATGCCCACAAGAAGGAAAAATGGCCAAATTCCTACACAGTTCCTTACCTTCTTATTTTCCAAACTTTAAAAGAAAATTCCTAAATGCGTGCTTCAAGGGCATTCAAAGAACAAACACATATATTCAGCAAAATCCCTCTAATATCTTGTCAAATAAAATGATAAACAGTATAAACATAAACACTTCAAACTCCTCTGAGCTCTGATGTTGAATACCATTTCTAAGTAGATGAACTAGTGCCATATTTGAATGTCTTACCCTCTTGATGTGCAGCCTCTATCATTTCAGTTTATGAGAAGTTTGGATATCTATAATTTTAACTTCTGAAAATTATTTCTAAGTACAACCAGGAATGTAAAATAGATGATGTGGTATAAAATCACCAGCCATGTTTTCCAGTAGTGGAACTATTCATCCAAGAAACAGGTAGAAGTTCAATTTGGCAAAGTTAAATGACAGTCATTTTGCAGAAATTAACTTTTCTTTGTGCATTGTTGATTGTGAATGGAGGCCATTATTTTTCATTGCCTAGACAGTGATACAATTTTCAAAGCTAAATGAGCATTAAAAACATTCATTCTATGCTTCTGCAATGAACAATCTAAGATACCTAATGGCGAAATGAGACATTCCCTTTAATCTTTATGAACATATTGTACCCTCTTGAGGTAAAAATGAGAAAGAAGGGGATAAGCTTGCTGTATTTTTGATAAATATTTCCCTCAGAAGTGGGAGAAGTCTTGTATGTGCAGATGCAGCAGCCTGCCTCACTGCCAATCCCTGAAGATCCAAGCATCCTGATAACTGTCCCACAGTTTCTTCCCTCTGGGCAAGCCAGTCTATTTTCATTCTTCTGCTTTATTGGAGATGAGATTTTGGTGCCAATAGAGGAAGGAAATATGTTTCACCAAAGGGCACCGTTTATACACATATGAATGGATTTCCAAGTATTTACCTTTGAGATCAGCTCACATTCTAGCTATGCTGCTCCACAACAGGACCAGAGATGGGGTTTTCTGGACAAGTTACTATACTAATATACCATTTCCCCATAGATTTACTTGAAAACTACCTCCCTTTACTTGACTACTGAGTAATGGAAGATAGTATGAGGCCACAAAATTTTAATAACAATGTATTACAAAAAATAGCATATAACTAACACTGCTAACTATTAACTAATGTAAATGTCACTAAAAGTTATAAATTAGAAAAAAAAAAATCCACAAAATAATAGTCATTAAAGAGCAGCATAAGCTTTGAACCACAGATTATATGAAAAGTCATTCATGTAATGAGACCAAATTTATTTTCTATAAGACCATTTCCCAAAATATATTCTTAAAAGATTTAGAGAGGAATTCTGTCTATGGCTAATTACACGTCTCCATGTATGTGGACAGTGTTTGTTAAAACATAAAAACAACCACCAGAATATCAAGCTATTTGGCAGCACTGTAGGGCAATTTAAGCATTTCTGCTCCTTGCATCCAGTACCATTCAAACACAACAGGCCACAGAGCTGTGCCACATATTTTGAGTGAGAAAAAGTTTTTCTTCCCACTGTAAATTGGACTCGGAGAAAGAAAAAAAAAAAGGAAAGAAAGAAAGAAAAAGAAAAAGAAAATAATCTTTTACAGAGTTCCTCCTGAAATATTCCAAGGTGGGAAAAAGCTATATTCATCGATAGTAGAACCATCCTCTGATTTATATCACAAACCTTATCAAAGATCCTCTATCTCAGCCTTGAGCCAGAACAGCAAATGGGGTCCTAAAACTCACAGATGAAGTCAAGGGAAAGCAAAGCAAAGCAAAACAAATAATACCCCATGAAATCAGTGAACTTATGGGTTCAGAAATCACAGAAGATACTTCATAACTTTCTTCATATTAGCAAACCTGGTACATGGATGCTTTGGGACACTTTGAACTGATCTTACTGACACTGTTGGCTCTATCACCGTTATACAATCTGATTTTAACAGAATTGCAGACATATATGTAGTATCCATATGCCAAGGTCCAACCCTACATATTAAAAAATAATAATAATAAAAAAATTACACAGGCACAAAAATAATTAATGAGAATTATATCTGCCTACATTTACATGGCTTTGAAGTTTGATTTCAACAATATCTTATAATTCCACTGCCAAAATAATTACTTACCATAAAAGTATTTTTCTCTGATATTAATAATCCACTAACACCCTCATGAAACTGACTTGAAAAATGAAAAATGCTCTCCAGTTTGTTACCTCAATTGTTATGTTACTTTCAGGCTATGCAATTTGAAAGAGGAACATCTGTACTGCTATTCGGCATTAAAACCTACCGTCATCACTGAGGAAATCATACACTTTTTCAACACAGCAGGTTGATTTATCTAATATTCTAGATAGAAGTTCTTTCCCTCTCTTTTCTGTTTTTGGGGTGGTTATTTATTTGTTTGTTTGGGCTTTTTTTTGTTTGGTTGGTTGGTTTTTGGTTTTGAGGGTTTGTTTGGGGTTTTGGTTGGTTGGTTGGTTGGCTGTTCGGTGAAGAAGCCAGAAAATAACAACAAACTTTGGCAGCTGGTATATCACATCCTTAGCTTGGTATAAACCACGCTACCTCCACATTCAAAATGGAGCTCATTTTGGGGTAATAGACCTCTCTCTGACCCACCACAAGTAATGTGCAGAGCTAATAGCTGCCTCTTAAGTCTTTGTAAGTAATATTGTCTGTTGACTCCAGAGTCTCAGATGGGAAATCAGTCTGCTTCCACTGACTTTTGTTAGGTTTTACCAGCTGAAAGTAAGATTCTCGCTTCTATTCCTATTTTAACTAATCTATATTTTGTGGGTTCTTGGGGAGAGCATCTGTCATTCATTTCAGTCGCCAGCCCAGCCCAAACAACGACACCTTCTTTCATTTTCAGTAGTGAGTAATAAAACCCTGCAGAATTCATTAAAACTGAGGGTGAATTTTGCTGTTCACATTACTTAGTCACACCACCTCCAGCTGACCACCTCTAGCTTATGTACCACCAGATGATGGCTGGATGCTCTTGTCGTGACTGCCTTATTCCCAGCATAAGGCATCAGTCTGTGCAGAATTGCATTTTGTTATCAGACTGTAACACTCTGGTGCCTCTCCTGTTTAAGGGGAGGACTGTATTGTCTGGAATATCTTGACACTATACTTCACTGAATACGATTTTTGCCTCTTGGCACTACCTTAATACGAAATGATAATACCCTCTTGGGTGTGCGTTTACTCCAGCAACTCAAAGCTACAATCACAGACTTAATTTCTATCCCCTTAAGCCTCATTCTACTTGGAAATTTTTGAGACTCACTTAAAAATGCAGCTGTCCGAGGCAAAGGAGCAAATAAACACAGATATGTAATTCCTCAGGGCAATACTTAAGTGCACCTGTTAAAAAATGGCCTGTCATAAACCAGATGATTCCTCTAGAAAAAAAATGGCTTTTAATTGCTGATATAAAAAGGGGCCTATAAACAGAATGGTTCAGAAAAGAGTTTGCAGAGGTAGAAATTTAGGAATGATACAAGAATCTAAGATACGTACACTTAAATGCTGTGAAAAGTTATTTCCACAAATGGGCTGCTGACACTGCTTTCTGTTTTGGTTGGAGGCATTTTTTTTAATTAGACTGAAGCCTGGATGTCTGCATGTTTTATAGTTCCCATTTCTTTAGAACCTTTTACTCCACTGTATCTTATTTAATATAAGGTAGCAAAGGGAAACACCTTCTATTATTCCAGTTTCCTACAGCACACATTAAAAATACTGAATGGTTAATTTATTTAGCTTTAGCTTTAAGGATAGTTAATAAATCATATATACAAAAATAGCTACTAAATTATGACTACTACTTAGAATTAAGTTAGATTTTTATCCACATTTGTGAAGGTTGTTTGATAAAGATTCATATAGACATTCCCTTGATATTAGAAATTTTTAATCTTAAGTAACTGAGAGCAGTATTTCCTCAGGATCACTGAGTACGCAGTTTTAGAAAAGAGAGAAAAAAATCTACTCTTTTTTGCACTCTTCACAGCTAAGTTTTCAGGGAATGTGAATCATTTAATAAGCTTATTTGATATTGAGAGAGAAATACGAGCTCTGATCGTTTACTTCAGGCATTAAGTCAAATGCTGCAATGAGCTAGACCTTCAAAGTGTGCATGAAGTTTTTCCCCTTTAATCAGTGGAGAAAGCTTGAGTGTTCTGAAAGCCAACATATTGATCCGATCAAGGAATTGCTAAGGCTGCTGCAAAGGAAATGATATGAATACATGTGGAGCAGAAGTATATAAGGGTATAAAAACATTCCAATTGACCTTTCTCTATTGAGAAATTGACCTTTCTCCTATTCTTTTGTCTATTTTTCTCTGAAAACTGTCTCTTCTGGTAGTTTTTAGCCACCAGAAGATTGTTACATGTGGTTTGAGCAAATGGAGACCAGGGAAACAGGAAAGTGACGCTGGCTGTGTATAAATGCTGGGAGCTGAACGATTTTTTGAGGAATGAAGAAAGAAATGTGACAGATGCCCTTTCACATAACAGAGCATCTGCTCATCTGCTTTGGGGCACAAAAGACTTGTGGGCTACATCTGAGTGTGAAACTAAGAGGATTAGGGCCAGGAGCCAAAGACATGAATGAAAAGAACAGGGGGCAGAAGGCAGAACTTACAACTGCTGTGGCCACCGTGCTCACTATCCAAGAACAGAGTGTGACCAACTATGCATCACAGTGAAATGAGAAAAGCATTAATTATGCCTACCAGGACTGGTTTCTCACCTGGACTATCCCCTGAACTATGCCTTGACATTGTTTGGGCAGGTGCCAGGAATTAAACACTATGGAAAACTGTGGAATAGTTCTCAAGCCTGCATTTGGTGCTTTTGATTCATGTTTATAGACACAGCCATAAAAGCCAGATCCCAGCCCCAAGTGGGAAGATGACGGGCACTGACTCTTTTAGGTTGTTTTGAGAAGAAATGGGATATTACACAATGGAAACTGGAAAATTCTATATATAGCAAAATTATATAATAAAATATAAGAAAAGATCATTAGATTAATATTGCTTACTTTGGTGTGTATTTTACTAGTTATGCAAAAGCTAGGTAGAAATCTGAAGAGAATATAAATACTCCGTGAATTAAAGGGGACTTGTGTTTCATATCTACAAGGAATGTATTTTATTGCAAAACCATGCAAGCTTCACTTTATTCTTTCCTTGTGAAAATTTATTCTTGACAAAACCAAACATAATTATACTAATCATTACAGAGATATTTATACATGAACTATGACACATTAGAAGGAATGATTCTTGTTCACCTTCTTAAAAATAGTAAGTGCAATCCACATAGTGGTTCCTTAAAGGCTGTACCCTTAAATTTTGCTTTGTGAAAACATGGGTTATTCTGGAACAGCTTGGTGGAAACAGGAGAGAGATCTGAATGTCTGGTTTGGGCCATTTTATGGAATTTGCATTTTCATTTGTCTGACAGGTCCGATTTTCTTTCTATTGGAGAAAACGTTGACATTTTACCAGATGAATTTTTATTAACCACAAATATCCACTTTAAAATTCACAATACTGTGCTTTAGCACTGCACAGACTTGGAACAAGCAGTAATTTCACTACAAATTAATTCTGAGTATATGTGTTTGTAATTATTAAAATAGTTGTTTCCTGACTGAAAATTTTAGACATTTTCTTTACAACTTTGGACAAGTTAATATCAATGCTGTGTGTTTTTTTCTGTCTTCTTTAATATATTTGAAAAAAGAACCTTTCAAACGTTAAAACCAATTCAGTCTCTTAACATATTTTAGGCCAGTATGATATTGATGATATATAAGTTAGAGGATCTTGAGTGCTGCACTTCAGATGCACACCACTAACTCTGATATACAAAAAAGATAAGCAGAATAGGCAGATGCCTACGAACCATATAGTGTGGAGAGATTTCTAGAGAGTATACACGCGACCTAGAATTTACAAGACCTAAAAATCTTACCTTGGGAAAAGGTGAATGAACCCACAGTAACAGACAGAAATCCAGCTTGCTCATTTTCTAGGATTCCCAAAGCTCAGCAGGTGTACTACTGCTTGTGTCTTAACGGCTAGAATAGCTACATCTTCTCAAAGCTCCTTTGGTCACTAACATTTCTCTAGCTAGGACTACAAAATGGAAAGATACATGTGACAAGCCTTACAGGATTATCTAACCTTTTTGTAATAACTTCATGGGTATGAACATGGAATGGAAGATCGAAGGGGAAACAAGAAAGTATGCAAAGACACAAGATGATGGACACTGTTTTAAAAGAATTTTCTCCCCTGTGGCATCCTAATCTGTCTGTGAAGGCAGAAATCAGACTTTGATCTCTACTAATATTTATAAAGGTTATCTAAGCAGCTTAGTATGAACCTTTAAATGAAAAATCATAGGTTAATTACTGTACTGGATCAGATTACTCATCAGAGTAACTGTCACAGTAGCCATTTTTAAGTAGAGACATAACAGACTGTTAGTTAGAAGCTGATTTATGCATGTAAGCATGGCTTACACCTCTCCATTTTTCATATAATATCATAGCTAGCTGCATTCACCATGTAGACGGCAACTTGTTTTTATTTTATTCCTCTTAAGACCTTGGCCTCATGCTCATTCAGAATTAAATGTGCTGGTGTATAGTTTAGTGAAGAATCTTTGTTTTTCCCGTGAGCAAGATTAAACAGAGATATCAGCCTAGTTTCTCTTTTCGTTCACTTTTCAGTTGTGTACATCTAGTCCCTTTTAACAATCTGTTCTCAAATATCTATTCTAATCACTCCCATTCCCAATCTGTTATATTTTTTTATCATGCATCCCTGAACGTCGCTGTGTTCACAGTTTTTATTTACTCACAAAGTAGCATTTCTCTTTGCTTTAGATGACATGAATTATTCAAGCCTAAGCTAGCCACCAGGCTATCTTTATAGCCAGTGGAAGAACTTCCAGAAGGCAAGAGATGCCTTTAGATGTCTGAGAACGTATGAATTGCTTTCCTAAGCAGCAGTTTCCCTTCACTATAAAGGAAGCTTAGGAGGACTTTGGCAAACTTTGTGATGCTTAAAGTAAGTAAAATGAGTCCCAACCATATAATCTCAATTGAAAAGAGCATTGCAAGTGATGGCTACTGAAAATATAAAAAAATAATAATAATAAAAAAAAAATTCTTCAGACTGCTCTTTTTGCCCACTAAGGTTCTTTTCTCTGAACTCTGCTTAAAAGTGACCATGGGTTTTCACTGAATTCTTTTAAATTTCTACATTATGTATGTTTTGAACTACTCCCTCTTACATGCTCTGTCAACACTGAATTTAATCTGCCAGTGGATATCCCCGTCTTTTCATTTTGCTATACCCCCTGGAGATCCTCAGTTTTTCCTGTCTTTGACTAGTCTAAATAACTCTGTGATATCTGCATATTTTAGAACATTACTGATCACTCAAACATCAGTATTCATAAAATTAACATTAACAAAAAGTGGCTTTTCTCATGCTGAAAATTCTGTTTATTTTCTGTCAGTTCCAAATAACATCCATGACAACACACTGCACTTCAAGATTATTCGGTGTTCTCATAAATATCTTCTAAGAGCTGTAAGCTTGATTTTTGACAAAAGAGTCTCCTTTAACCATTTTTTTGGCTGCTGCTCTTAATAAAATTTGACAAGAGGGAAAATTTTCCATTACAAAAGATTCCTAATCTGCCATAGAAATATGCATCTCCTAATGTCACTCCATATTTTCAGTTCCACATTCCACCTGTATCTTTAAAGACAGTTAGCTTATGGCACTTCAATCTTCCAGTCTAGCAATTTTTTTTTAAATTAAGGGATGAATATTTCTTGATAGCAGTTCAGCCACCTTTTAGTACATTTGTTCAGAACTTGTAATGGTTTTCTGTGATGGGAACCCAAATCAGCCAAAGCCCTCAGGTGGATCTGCTTAGGCTTTTAGCTCTCCAAAAAAGTTCAAAAGGCTGTTAAAAGCTGAAATCTAAAATCAGGACCTCACCTTTTAAAACAGACAAAACAGAAAGCAAGTAGTTAACACAGAATGGTAATATGGTTTAAAAGCTTATCTCCCACTGCGTGTTGTATCCCTGCAGGTGGGGGATAGCTAACTCAGGGACTCTGAGTGGTAGCAAAAGCTCCTGTTTTTTCACACTATCATTTTCCTATGTCTGCTCAGCTGGTCCTGAGGAGGAGGAGGAGGTGGAGGAGGAGGAAGAAGAAGAGAAGGAGCAGGATGAAGAAGGAGGCTTCCAGCTCCTATCAGAGGCTTTTATTTCACCAAATCATTTCTTAAAGGAATATAATATAGAACAGAGAGCACACAAATGAAACAAATACCATCTATGCATGATCAAAGCAAATTGTTGCTTTTACATTTGTTAAGTTTTTCATAGCATATTCTGTATCCCTGAGAGAAGAGCTAAGAGGAGATGGACCTTGCACTAATGGAAATGTATTTGATTTGAGCTGCCTAAATAAACCATAAAGTATAGATATTGGATTATCTGGATTTGGAACCAGTCTCTGATGTTTTGTTCAGAAGCAACAAAAAATTGGGAGTTAAAAGCTACCATATTGAAAAGTTTAACAGTGTCTTGGCAACTGTCCTTATTGACCTTTGTAACTACTTCCAAATGTATACTATGTGGCTTGGCATAGCCTACCAAATAGTTAAGGCAACTTTCATCACTTCCCACCTGTCATGAGCTGAGAACGTGCAATGGACAGTCATTGCAGTGTGGCTGTTGTGTAGAACTTGTTAAGCCACAGTTACTTGCTTCTGTGTCTTGAAAGAAAGAGAAAATAAAATTCCATATGCAGAGGATCTCAGGAGATTAGCATATTGTGCTGGGTTTGGCTGGGATAGAGGTAATTTTCTTTGTAGTAGCTAATACGAGGCTCTGTTCTGGATTTGTGCTGAAAACTGTTGATGATACAGGGATGTTTTCCTTATTGCTGAGCAGTGCTTACAGAGAGTCAAGGCCTTTTCTGAGCCCAGCTGACCAAAGGGATGTTCCACACCGTATGATGTCATGCTCAGTATATAAAACTTAGGGAAAAAGAAGGAAGGAGCGGAAGGGGGAGAGGGGGGAATGCAGAGCATTTGGAGTGATGGCATTTGTCTTCCCAAGTAACTGTTACACATGATGGAGCCCTGCTTTCCTGGAGATGGCGGAACACCTGCCTGCTCATGGGAAGCAGCAAATTAAATCCTTGTTTTGCTTTGCTTGTGCACTCGTCTTTTGCTTTACCTATTAAACCGTCTTTATCTAAACCCATGTGTTTTCTCACTTTTACTCTTTCAATTCTCTCCCCAGTCCCACCGGGGGTAAATTAGCGAGTGGCTGTGTGGTGCTTAGTTCCCAGCAGGGATGAAACCATGACACATAACTGTCAAACACAATTAGATGTTCAAACTGTATACAGACCACTATAGTGCCATTCAATTAAAAATGAACTTGCAAACTGAAATTAGTAGAAGAAAACCAAGAATTCAGTGTAATACTATGAAATTTGCTACAGAACTGGATTTTATGTTTTTTTCTGACAGGAAGCAGCAGTTCATAATTAGTACTGAATCCTTTTTCTCATATATCTGAACTGTAGAATGAACCTCTGTAGAATGATTCTAAAAAACATATGCCAAAAGGCATTCAAAATGCTGAGGCTGAGAGATTACTTTATGGTAAATAGCTATGGAATAACTATTGTGTAGTCCTGTTTAAAGGTGAATGTATAAAAGTTGGGACTCCTTTCTGCACATATTTGCTTCCTGCATGGAATGTGTTTGCTGGCTTAAATGACAAGAATGTTATTACAACTTCTAAACAAGACCTCACACATTTTTAAACTCTTGTTGGTACAGCAGAATTAATGCTAAGACAAAACAACAACAACTGCATAGTTCATTCCCCTCAGTTGAGATCAACATGAATGTTCCCTAAGTTCCGAGTACTCAGTCAGACACAATTATGCCAGCCTCCTGAGGGGAACTACCCTAAAACTGAATTATTCCAGATGCATTCCTTCCTTGTTTATGAAAATAAGCAGTTACGCCTTGCTGATAACAACCTTCAGTCCCCATCTCACCATGTCACTTAAACTCAAGTTTTCTGGTCAGAGCTGCACAGCAGTCCTTTTTTGACAGTTGACCGAGCAAAGAGAGGATAAACTCATGACAATATGTCAAGGCACAGAGCAAGGTGGTCAGAATAAACCTATAAATTCATTTCACTTTTCTCAGTTTCTTTCTATTCCTTTGATGGCTATATAGTTAAGAACAGACCTACTCCTGGGTGCCTAAAAATATCTTATATGCGGGAAGAGAAAGATAATCAAAAGAGACTGTTAAGATTATGCAGTTATCTAGACTACTCAGTGCACAGCACAGTTTCTGATTCAATTGGAAAGTTGTTGCTGTTTCCCATTTGAAGCCATGAATATGTAGAGACACAGATTATTTGAATGCATCTTCTTAAAACATTTTCCAGCATTTTTTATACATTTTTCAGAGGACAAACAGATCAGAATGCAGTACAACATGCCAAGCAGCACGGGCTGTGCTCTTTAAATAAGCTCATCTTTTTATTTTGTCATAAAAATGCCATGGAACAAGCATTTCAAGAAAGATACTGTCTTTGCTTTATAAATTTGTGCAGGGTCTAACATAATGAAGGACTGACAACTGGAAGAAGCTTTAAGTGGTGCTACAGTGCAAACAGTATACAACAGAAACAATAAATCACTGGTTAAAAGCTAAAGTACCCCATACTGCCTATTGAAATTTTTTAAGCATTTTAAAACTGCCAGAGTTCTTTTTGGTGAGTTCTTTGACATGTCTCCAATACAAGGCTGTGCCTTAGTGTTTACAGTACTGTCAATCTAAATATGAACCGGACAACAATAATAAATATCTATTACTGCACAGGAAATTAGATATTCAATAGGGACATTCCAACAATTTCCCTGATTTATTCTGCCAACTAATTTCTAAATGACCATATTTTCTAACTAATTCTAATGACTTGCTGAAGAACTGACTGACATATAGATGCAGGAATATGCTAACTGAAGATCTGAAAGAATGTGTGCATGTTGGAAGTTTTGCTACCAGACAAACATATGTTTTGAATTTGTTCATTATACACAACTAGTTAATGTTGTTCTGGCATTATAAAAGTGCAGATATATAAAGTTAATTGAATAAGGAAGATACTAAGCAAAGACTAAATGCTTAGAAAATAGCTTTCAAACTATTTTTTGTTGTTGTTGAATTTTTAATAAAATGCCGTGATATTGCACAAGTGTTTATGGCTACTAATAAATGGAATTCAGTTGCTAAGAATCTTCATCTTTCATGTTTGTTATTATTTGATTATATTGTCTGGCAACTCTCCAGTGCTGAAAACAAAGTTTGAAAAATAAATCTGAATAAAATTTTGAAACTGTCACACATAGAAAAAACTGATGTAAGAAAACATAGGCTTAAATTATTTTGGAAAAGAACAGATTTTATTTTTTTTTCATTATTTCTTATCTGTCTATGCTGATTATCATCACAGCATAACGTGCAAAGACTGTTTTTTTGGAGAATAGAATATTAAAAGAGATAATGTCAACAAAATTTACATTTCTCAAGCTATTTCATACATCATTATTATCTCAATTAGCATGATTTTATAAATTATTATTTGAAACACTGTATATCCTGGAAATATATACTTGCAGTTCATAGTATTCTGATGAACATTTTCTGAATTTTATTTAGAGTCTGAAATCTGCATTTAGGTCTTGAGATATGATTATGGAGAAGTCAAACACGTAAGGCATACTGAGTGTATTAAACCAGAGGAGGTAATCAAGCAACAGAGATAATCTGGAGGAGGAGGAGCAGCCCAATCTGGGTTGTGATAGAAGTAGCAACTCTATAGTACATACTTGCAATTTCTGATTTTCAATAGGTCATAAATTTCATAGAAGAAATTCCTATTTCTTACCTACATTTCCAGTCATTAGGTATGAATTCTGAAAGTCCATCATTCCCATTCCAACAATGTGTATAAAATCTTCAATCACCTGCATTAACTCCACTGAGCCCGGATAGATCTAACAATGGAAGGTCAGACATGCCATTAACGATAATATGAAAATCTTGATAGCAGAAAATTCAAACAAAATTTAAATACCATCAAATGGAATGGGAGACTTAACTGCCAGAATGCTCTTCCCGTGTTTCAATACCCAACATTTCCTGTCACTGCAGGATAACCATTTTGTCATTAGATCCTCATGTGAACAGACACTACTTCCCATAAAGCTAAGTGAAATCGGCTTTGCGCTGAAACTGTGGAATGTTTGCTCTAAGTCACTGCACTAATCAAAAAAATGTTTATTGGCCATTACTTTCACGAATGGTTAAAGCATTTCATATTCCAGAATGATTCTAATTAAAATATTCTTCCTTCCTCTGGAAGATGTCTTCAATAACTTCAGAACTATTGATACAAACATCTGAATCCAGATCTTATCATGACTTGTCCAGCATGATAAACCTTTGTTGCTTGAATCAGTATTTAAATAATATAAATTGTTATTGGTAGTACTATTTTCATTGCTGATGTGGAGTAGTAGAATCATAGAATAGCTGAGGTTGGAAGAGGCCTCTGGAGGTCCTCTAGTTCAACCCCTTGCTCAGAGCAAGGTCAGCTCTAGCAGGTTTCCCGGGACCACATCCATTTGGATTTTGAACATCTCCCAGGATGGAGACCCCAGAGCCTGTCTGCGAACATGTTCTAGCATTCAGTCACTCTCACAGTGAAAGGGTTTTTCTTAAATTTAAATGGAATTTTCTGTATTTTTGCCCCTTGCTTCTTGTCCTGTCACTGGACACCACTGAGAAGAGTCTGGCTCTGTCTTCTTTACTCCCTCCCCTCATGAATTTTTAACGTTGACAGAATCCCCACTGTGCTTTCCCAAGGAAAATAGTGTCTTTCAGTTTCTGCTTGCATAACAGATGCTCCAGTCCCCTAAACATCTTCATGGTTCTTTGCTGGATTCATTCCATTAAGTCCATGTCTCGTACTGGGGAGCCCAGAACTGGACACAGTGAACTAAAAATAAATTGCAGTAGCCTTTGCATTACTAATGTAGCCTCTCAATACGACTTTCAAAATGGTAAGGACTAGCACATTTCTAAGAGACATAATTTATTTGCAAAGCTGTAAGCTACCACAATCACAAAAACATTAAAAATTGTTGTATTCAACAATAATGATGCATCATCAAAACTGCATTAAAGGTCAAAACAGTTATCAATAAGCATAAAAATTCTCCTTACATCACACACATTAAAAAGTCATTTTGTGCTATGAACAGGACAATTTTCAGTAATACAGTATTCTGCAATAGCAAAAAAATGGATGACCTGTTCATGGTGCTTTTTTCTTCATATCAGAGATGTCCAAATTTCACTTTATGAGAAACATTCAATCCATTCTTTCCACTACTGGGACTACAGACTCTAAAAAATGCCTATAGAGACTATAAATTCCAGCATGCTGCACTCCGTCTTCATTTTGCTTTATCTGTCTAGATGCATGGCGGCTCGGTTCAGGATAGAGAATTTCACATCGCGCTTTGTTTTCTACATGGATGTTTTTATAAAAGATAGGGCAGCGATACCATTTTTATGAAGAGTTTGCTGTGACATTTATGATCTAAACAGGTTGCAAATGCTGCTTCAGGTGAAGGAGACTTAATTTCCATTTTCCTGATAATAAGGTACTGAGGTAGTAAGTGTGGGTTTTGCATCCATCTCATTCATAGCACACACACTCCCAGATTATGTACTAAGGATAAATTTCAGTGAAAAGATTTTTTCACCCTAGTTCTTGCACATAAAATTTTATCGTAATAACTTCAGCAGAAGCTGTTGAACAGTCAGTGTTATAGAGGTACTCTTCATTTTTATATATCTGAAGTACTGGTTAATCAATAGGATGCCAGCAGATGGTGATGAAGAATATGCAGAATAGCTCCTGTGTTTTGAAACAACAGTATAAACTTATGCACTGTGGACTTGAAGTGGTTTCCTGTGTGCTGTGCTTTACATCAGCTCTTAACAAAAGGCAAGTATTAAAGTGAGTGCTCCTTAACTGAATGATATATAACCTGTAATTAATGGTATCAACTGCTGGCATTTAATCTAGAGAAAAAGATGTGCTGAGGCATTGCAGCTGTATACTTGATAGAAAGTCAGCAATTTGCTGACAGTGCATAAGATTTTCTTTCCAGCAAAGAATCCAGAAAACAGGCTAAGAGATCTATGCTAAGAGTAGCTGTGGAGTTCAAGAAAACCATACAAGCTGGCAAAAGTTGGTTAGACTGCCCCTTGGCTTCGTTACCAACCAAAAGTCAGTTGAATGGCTGAACTAGAAACAGAGTCATGTTTTCTATTTTTAATGAGTCAATAGTGTTTGCACTAGATTGTATTCATAGCACATAATGACCTGTGCATATTCTTTGCAAGTTCAATTCTTATCTTGATTTTGACATAAAAACTAAAAAAAGTCTTCACAGAGGATGTAGTAATTTCAAATAATATTAGTTCTGGTTTAAAATCCAATTCTATTTAGCCATAATATTTCAGTGTTTTATCCAAAATATGATAGAAAATAATATTTTGTATAGGAAATCTTTTTTTTTTTTTTCTCAATATTGAAGGAAAAAAAGAATCTTAAGTGTACTTAGGAGCCCAGCTCATCCTTCCTAGCCGGTATGAAGAGCTACTTGCTTCAATAGTTTGAGATAGTTTGTGTAACTGCCCAAGTACAGGAACAAGACTAGAGGTATGTTTTCTTCGGGTGCCACAGTTTAAGATTTAGTGAATTCCCCAGCTTTGTCACCAGGCATCTATGGCCCCACTACTCTTGCATTCAGCTCATCTTGGTTCTTGCTTGGCTTCCTGTCTGCCTACCAGTACTGTACTGAGGTCTACGAGACAATGAATTACCAGGCAGAGAGAAGGAGCTACAGAAAAGAAGAAATCACTTGTCTCCTCTCCCTTTTTCAACACCGCTTCTTCTACCAGCACCCATGAGGAGAGAGAACTCTAAATATATTGTTCCCTCTTTTACTTCCATGTTCTCACCATTTCTTCTCAGGTGCTGTCCTCCCCTGATCTTTGTGGGACAGATGGTGGACACAGCATGGGCAAGCAGGAAGGGTGGAGGTAGAAGAAGAAAAGGCCGATAACATAAGGAGTGGTATCCTGTCTGTTCATTAGTGGGGCTAAAATAGTTGCTTGATATTGGTTCCTTAATCTTGGTGCTGTTTATGGAAACTGCCCACATGCATGTGATTTTGCTGCTTCCATCCATCACTACTAAAGAAAATGACATATTTTGTCTATTTTTGTAGCTGTCTTTTACACAGGGGAACAGAAAAGCAACAAAAGAAAAATATGATTGCTGGCTAAATTCCAGTGGGTCAGCTGCAGTATCATATATCTACTGCAAGGTTTGAATGGTAGCGAAAAGTCCTGGTCTTCCCTTTCTTAGCCATATTATAAAGATGAACTTACAAAAATGAAGTTAAATAGCTTCGAAGACCATTAAACAGCTATTGATTTATTAAGAACCGCATTAAAAATGAACAAATTTCAAGTAACTATGGAACACTGTGGCAATGACCATACAAGAACAGACCAAAGACCTATGTAAGCCATTTTCTTGCCTTTGACAGTGGTAAATAGCAGATGTCTAAGGAAGAGTATAAAGGGGCATGCACATAGTGATACTTCTTTTGGAATTCTTGACTAGCCTTTAGCACTTTTTTGTCAAAGGACTTCCTTAAGTAAAAATGGGATCTTTCCATGAATAGTCCTATACTGACTTTTCTTTCATTAATTTGTCTATTTACTTTTTTAACTTGTGTACTTTCAGTGGTAGGAAGTTCTGCAACCTGGTTTTCTGTAGAAAAAAGTATCTCCTAGTATTCATTCTGAATCTGCCTTCATTCTGATGTCCTTTAGTTATTTTACAAGAAGCACAACGGAATAATCATTCCTGCATCACATTCTCCAATCCACTCCTGATTTTAAAAGCTTCTACTGCACATAAGTGCAGTTGACTCTTTTCCATACTGAAATATTTTGCTTTGGTTAATCATTCTTCATATAGAAATGTTTTCCTGCCTTTGACTACTTCCATAATTTTTTCTCTGTACATACTTATCTGTTCATCCCCATCATCACTGTTATTTGTATCTGAATAAATTTGATAGTTCTATGGTCATGTTCATAAACGTAAATATTAAATATGGTTCTACAATGTTCTTGGTATAAGCATGTAGAAAATAATTATATCCAAGCAAAACAATTGTTTCATTTGAATTTTAAACTCTTTTACTATAAATTAATTTTTGTTAGACTCTACTGCTTTATAAAGTGCTATCATAACATCTAACTTAGTCCTGAAATTGGCCAGTCTTAAGGATCACAACTGTTCTCCTAAATACAACCTTTTAAAAAAGGTCTACTATTTAAATTTCTGTAAATTGTTTGGTGGTGTCATATGAGTTCTTTGGGTAAATTCTGATATGTTCTGTTTAATAAAAGCATCATTGCAGCTAGTCTTTAGTAGCAGCTTTTGTATGTACTTCATTACAACATCATAAGGAAAGACATAATGAATAATCCCATAGACTGTAATGAAAATCTGTTCATCCAGGGAAGTGCCTTATGTTCTTAACATAATTTTAATCTAAGGAATTTGCCAATGGGTCCTGAAATTACTCCTTTTTGAAGAGGATCAGCTATTTCCAAAATACTGTCTCACTTAGGATTTCCTTTCTCCTACAGCAGGGTGTATGTTTAACCTGATTTTTGAAACTGTATATTCCACTTTGTCATGACTCACTGAAATAACGGGTGGCTTCTGATGCAGTGAATGTCATAATACAGATAGTTTGCAGTTTTTTAAATTGATGAGTGTCCTGGTTTTGGCTGGAATGGAGTAAATTTTCTTTCTAGTAGTTGCTGTGTTTTGGATTTAGCATGAGAATAATGTTGATAATACACATTTTAGTTGTTGCTAAGTAATGTTTGCATTAGTCGAGGTCTTTTTCAGCTTCCCACAGAAGCTGAGAGGGAGCATAAACAGAAAAAGCTGGCCAAAGGAATATTGCATTCCATAGATGTCATGGTCAGTATATGAATGGAGGTTGGCCAGGAGACAGGAATCCGTGATTGCTGCTCGGGATGGGCTGGGCAACCAATCATCAGCTGGTGAGAGCAACTTGTGTTGTATCGCTTTATTTTGTATATTTTTACCTTTATTTATTTATTTATTTATTTATTTATTTCTCTCTTCCATTACTGTTCTAGTAAACTGCCCTCATCTCAACCCATGAGTTTTTTCTCCTGTTCTTTTCCCTCTCTTCTCCCTACCATACTGGCAGGGTGGTGGGGAGTAAGTGAGTGGCTGCATGGTCCTAGTTGCTGCTTGGGTTAAACCACGACAATGAGTTACAAAATGCAAATCTTACCTGTTGCGCATCTTCCCATTTCTCTTTGTTTTCTTCATCTAAGAGGTTACTAATGATTTGAAAGAAGTTCTGAAAAATCAATTAAATAAAAGACAAAGTAAAATTACTTACTTTTAAAAAGCTACATTTGCCTCTGTCCTTTTAGTAATTTCAACAGAAAAGAAATAATTAACTTCTGTTTCTTTGACCTTAAACTGTTACTGTCTTTATCTGATTCTTCTATTCATTTAACTATAAGGAGAAAAAAAAAAAAAACAACACAAAAAACCCTCCCAACCAAACCAAATAAAAGCCAGGGTATTTAGCTTTTGAATCACACATTTTAAAATCACTTTATTCCAAGTGTTCGTGGAGAACTTTCCCTTCTAATTTTGTCTTCTCTCCCTACCAATTTGTATTCCCAACTTTTTCATCTTTAAAAGCTAAGAATTTGTGCAGTCTGTTCTTCTCAACTCTGTATCACTTTTTGTGCAGAATGTCAATTTTGTCTACAGCCTGCCAATTATAATTTATCTGTTCCTTCATAAAAGATACATGCAGTTTCCACTGACCTTAGCTGAAGAGTGCAATTAAGATCCTCGCAACCTCTAAAGAATCTTTGAGTGGAATACCAATCATAGGACCCTGTTGGAACTTGGATTAATGGTCATTCCCTCACCTGCACTTACTTTTTAGCCATTTTGGGGGGATAAATAGGGCTTAAGTAAAGTTTAAGTAAGAAGTAACTTTAACTCACTATTAATGAAAGTGCAAAGCATTCAACTGCACAGTGACTGAAATGAGAGCAGAAATAACTTCCAGTCTTAGTGTGCTATGGGTACTGTGGTTGTGCTTGAAAAGGCTAATGTCAAAATATGAGATACCACAGACACTTTTGATGTCCCAAAACCATGTAAGTAAAACATTGCAGGATACAAAATTGAATAAAACTTGTGAAAACTATTTTACATGAAAACTATTATTACATAAAGACATTTTTACCAGCTTAATCTAGTCCTAACACTAACTATTTAACAAGCAAGAGGATCCATCTTTGCCTCATCATTAGGAAGTTAATTATGCTGACCATAAAATTTACACAGATAAAAGTTGCTTTAATTTGGCAAATTTATTATAGAGGTGACTGACACTTCAGTGAACTTGGGCAAAATAATCCTGTATATTAATGAGGGCACAATTCTTCACTCAATGAAGTCAGTAGCAAAATATCCGCAAGTTTCAGTAACACATAACTTCATGAAAAGAAAGGAAATGTCTCAATGAACTCCTGTGAAAATGACAAGTATGCATTGGGACGGGATGATGGGGATTAAAGACAGGACATAAAAGAAATATCTTCTCATGGTTTCATCCAATTTGCAGTGATACAGAAGGGAAATTTCCAGTCAAGCTGAAGATAGGAGGAGGAAAATGTAGCTACGTATTGCTTATATACCAAGAATTTATTTCATCTTTTTCAGGTATTCAGTAGCAAAATAAAGCATACTGAAAAGAGTTACTTTGGCAAACCATAATTGTGTAAATGCAACTTCAGCTAGGAAAAATGTACAGCTTTATTGGTCCCCCAAGTGAAATAAGCTATACTGGCCAAAGCAGTTTCATGGCACTAGAACCACATCTACTCTAGGACATTATGATTTTGGCAAAGAGTTCTATTACGTAGATTCAACCATAGGGGGATTTTGCCTGAGGAAAACACTTTTCAAAGCATCATGGTTCTGCACTTTTCCAGTGTAATACCATGGAGATGCAGTGGACAGAAATTTTAGCTAACTAACTTGCCAGGGTGCCGGCAGCAGCCTAGCTGCAGCAGCATGCAGCTCAGTGTGGGATAAATTACCATACTAACGGGCTGGTTCAAAGCTAGTTTTCCACCACATTGCAGCCAGCAATTCCCCTGCAGAAAAAGTCTAAGCCTTAATTGCAGAACTATCCATGTCCGTGTAATGAGATCTATCTGAGAGTAGCTTAGATTGCCTGAAAAACACTCAGGAGCTATAAATGTTTCTTGCAGATGATAAATTACATGATCTTTCTAATACTGTTATGTGTTCATTAAATGTTATGTTTATTTTAGTTACTTGAAAGCATTAAGCATTAAAATAACTAATATTTAATAGAAATATATGTGAAAAAGCTTATAAATAATCCTAGACTCAGGCAAAAACGAAAGATGAGCAATAACGGATTTAATATATACTTTGTACTTGCCAATAAGCCATAAATGATGTATATGAACATAGTGACAAGAATATCTTGCTTGTTGAGATCTTTTTTGTCTCTGTTGCTATCCCTGGTTGATGTCATATTTATGGTGGCAGTGGAGGCTGAGATGTATGAAGATTTTTCAGCCACCAATACTGTTGCTTTGTGAATTAAACGGAGAGATGATTAAATGGCTTTGCTGCTTCAGTAATGAATAGATATGAGGTTCACTCCAAAAATGTGACAGGAGAATAGGGGTTAAAAACTCTTTCACCTACTTTCACTATTCTCTTGCTCACTGCATTAATACTGCAAGAAACAACATTGCCCTTTAGTAAAATGAGTGACAGGTATGAAGGCTAAATTTTAGAAGCATTATGGATATGATCTGATGGTATTACTGCAGTAAACACTGGACCTCCTTGTAGAATCAATGTCCTTCCTTTCATGGCAGGGCTTACGTATTACTGAACTGGCCACTATAGAAAACATTGTGACAGCCAGTGCCAAATTTTGAAGTCCTTTATTTTTGCCCAGGCTTTTCTGAGGATAATGCCAGTTACAGTCAGGAATGGACAATTATGTTTTCCTAATTTAATTTCCTTCCTTTCACTCTTTTTATTCTGTAGTACAATGGCTGCAGTTCTCTGTTTTGGTCCAAGTTCTTTGACCCTCTCTGCAGGAATAAAGCTGTCATAAATCCTTTTACACAGCTAGAGAAGAATTCCTCCCTAGCAGGAATTAATGGATAGCCTTAAGTCACCTCCACTTTCAGACTTCAGCATAGGGAGTGTATGTGTGGGAGAGGGAAGGTGAGGTGAAAAAAACATTGGGCAATCCTTTTAATCCCTGACTGACAGCAACGGTCCCTGTGGCTAATACAAATGGGATTATACTGCTCTGACTTCTTTGGGGAGAAACCTTGTTTCCTGTTGGTCGCTGGATCTGGGGATTGTACAACTCACTTTGCCATCCTGTCCTGAAAGGTAGTTCCTTCCTGCCATCCTGTCCTTAGAAAGTAGTCAAAGCACTCATAGACCAGTTTTGGAAAGTGACATGAAATGTTGCTTACATTATGCTTATTTAAAATTTTAATTATATTCCAGGTAGCATCCTTCTTACACAAGTAATAGCACAGTGTTCATCTCATAGCCTCAGTGTATTTTAAAGTAATTCCCATATTAAGAGAAAGACCTTGCTTGTAGAATAATTACATGACTCTTGCTTTCTGCTCTTTCAGTCACTGATGCAGGATACCTTCCATATTGTTTAACTGCCTCATACATAGTTATTTTTCTTCCTGACACTATATATGCAATGTCTACATAAATATTGTTGCAAAAAAGGTTAAAATATGCACACACCCCCCCCAGTCATATAATAAATAAATTGTCACTAAACATGCATGCTTTAGAAGTTTTGTTTTGCTCTTGGTATCTGTCTGCCTAAACAAGTGTAATTTTTCTATGCAGCATAACAGGTAGCGGCATCTTCATTTTGAGTAATTAGCCTGAAATTTTCAAATTTGATCTCACTTTTCTATTCATTCTTTTTGTTATGGAGTCTCTGAATCACGTATTTTGTACTATTCCTGAATAGTAATACTGGATATAAACCAGAGATTGTAGACAGTAGAGTAACTATCCAGATAGATGGAATGTATAAGAAACAAATATACTCCGACATATACACTTTTCCTTTCGCAGTTTTAATGTAGCTGGAAGTGTTGATTTTGTATGGACCTTTAAAAATACTATTACCCATAATTCATATTCTACTTTTCTGACATCATGTGAAATGATAAATTATGACTTTCAGGGATTTTAAACTTCACTCATGCTTTCCTGAGAATTCCTTTAAAATAAAACCCCAACACCTAAGGAATTCTACTCTTTATCTAGTGCAAAAACCAGAATGGAATTAGAACAGCACACAGAGGTTCCTCAGAAAGAAGAATATTGACATTTTTGTGCAAATTAATTTCATTTTCACCTTTTTGTCACTTACTTTGACGATGGGCTAGAAAGTATGAAAGTATGTCATAGTGAAAATAAAAATTAAATACAATCCTCCAAAGTATGGTAGGATATGACATTTGTTTACATATGGGAAAATCCCAGTTTCTCAAAAATTGACAGTAAAATTTAAAGTGATGTTACCGAGCCAGGGTTTCATTTCATATCATCATAAAACAGAAAAAGGAACATTGCTTAATATATCCACTGTGCAAAATATATGCTTCATTCTGACTTCACATACTTTCCTGAACACTGTGCATTGGTTTTTGGATTTTACCTTAGCTTGCAATTTGTTAAACTATTTTTTTTTTTTTAAGTTTCAGTGCCTCTTTTTTAGAGGGTTTTAAGAGTTCTTGGCATTTAGGCCTCTAAATCCTGAAATACAGTTATTTCTTTGGTTTGAGAAATCTTTCGTTATTTCCTTCAAAATATGGTTTACCACTTTTTGCCTTTTCTCATTTCTTCACTTAGAAATGATTAATCAAAATTATTAAAATAGTACTAATCATTTTGCCAACTTCTGCCAGAATACTAATACGTATTTTGGAAACAGCTCTACATTGCTGAAAGAAACAGAACCTTTGGCACAGTCATTAGTGGGAAAAGAATCAAATTCTCTCTAATGTATGTAAACTGCAAACGACCTGATCTGTTAAGCCTATGAACAAAATCACTTGCGCCAAGCCGTTTCTGAAGGCTGGTTCTACCACAGATTTCTGTAGTGCTTGTGAACCACGAAGAAGTTGCATTGGGCTGTCAGATTGTTGAATGCATTAAAAATTTTCAGTAAATCACACCCTGTTTAATAGTAAAACTTACTGAAAGTAGGAAAAGAAATTGACTCTTATACAATTAAAAAAAAAAAAAAAAAGGATTGTCCAGGCAAAATACTTTTTGACAAGTGCTGTTCAAAAAATATAACTTTCAGCTGGCTACAGGTCAACACAAAAAATGGTTTTATATGGAAGTTCATTTTTCTTTGTGCACATTAAAACAAGAAAACTGAAAATATAACAGCAAGCTCTTGAAAACTCAGCTCTGGAAAAATTGTCTTTTCCAAGACACCTCCATTTATCTGCATGCAGATATTCTAAAGTGTATTTATCATCTATGATTACCTTTATACAAACAAATACATACACGACACATTAATAATTTCATTATTAATTTATGAATGATGATGAAAATCTCTTTTTCATAAAAAATATATACATCTATCTTCTTAGTATTCTTTTTCAGTACATCTACAGCCTTTGAGAAGTGTCTAAAATTCTCAGATATAGATGAAACCAATATTCTGATTTGGAAGTCTTGTGAAATATTTATTTTAATGAACATTACACAATAAGTTGTGCAGCCCATTATGTAGAAATATAGTGGTTTTATCCCCGGTATTATTTTAATTGGCCTCTTGCACAAGAAGAGTTAATCTAACCTGTGAAATAGAAAATTTATATCAAATGTACTATCCATCAATCCTGTGCAATTTTAATGAGCTTTGTTTATTTGGACTGAAGAAGCAATGCCAGAATTACAACACTGTGGATAGATTTTTGAACTGAAATGAACTAGAACAAACACCACCAGTGAATTGGCTACCGGAAAAAAAAAAAAAAAAAAAAAAAATGCCAACACATCCCTTTCAGTCAAACCAAACCTTGAAAGAGAAAGATACTGAAAATTTTACAAAGAAAGGATTTTGCATTTTTCACTTGCTGCGTTGCTTTGGATAGTTGTCTCATTCAATTTAGCTGAGTCTTCTCCTATTTTACAGTTGTATCTTAGTTTTATGTGAACAATGTTTATGCCTATCATTCAGAAGATTTAGTTTCTTCAGTGGGTAAAATAGGAGACAGGCAGTATACTGACATAAACTCCATCAATTGAAACACTACCTTTACAATGTTTCACTTACCTGCACACCATCAGATGCAGGTATGTAACTTGCTCTTTTAAATGTGTCTGTAACATTTCTGAGAATTTCCACAGAAATAAGAAGGTCCCCTGCATAAAAGTTTTTCCTCTGAGTTAAATCCAATAGTGTCTTGGTTACTTGCGACATGCCATCACCAGCTAACATCCTCTGTCCCTTGGCGAGGTGCTCTTTAATCTGTACCAGAAGAACAAAATGAGTATCAGAACCTACTTTACTGGGAAAAAGGTATGATAAATTCTAAACACAGCCAAAAATATTAAATATTAAAACTATTATAGTATTAAATATTAAAGCCATTATAAAAAGTTCATCCTGTTAAAGAGAAGACAAAATAGTACACTATGATGACAGAACTATGATGTTTATCAGAGAATCATGGATTTTATACTGAAAGATTCTGAAGTTGTCAAGTTTCACCCATTTGCTTCTCTTTAGACACCAATAATTTCTCAATATCCATGTTCTCAAAGGATCTTCATGGTCTGGACTGCATCTACTGCCATGATGTAGCAGGGAACTGGTCTTCCTCAGAGGAACAGCTGTACAACCACTGTTGCCACTCATTAAAAAACCATGAGTTCTAAAAGGATTAAATGCCAAGGCAGTCCTTGTTATAATATAGTTTACTATAGGGCAGTATACCCTTCGTCTCTGCCAGCCCAGCTTGGTGAGTCAATACAAGAGTGATGGTTTAGGTGGCTGATTATGGTGCTCTCTTCTGCAGTACTAACAATACAAAGGTGCTAACTTTGAACAATCCTGTTTGGTTTTTTTTAAGAAATGCAAAATAAATTATGAATTTCTTCTATGTATCAGCCAAGAGAGCATACTTTAGTGGTAGCACTCCCAGTAGATCCGTATAGGGCCATTGATAAAGGTAATCCAAAACATATAATCTGGTAGAAGAATTTTCCTGATAAGAAGCTGAATTTGTGGGTCTGATTAATTCTCAAAGCTGACTCAGCATCCCAGGAAGATGCAGAGTGTATCACAAAGGTGTCACAAGGCCAGCCAACACTAAAAAAGAGTGTATGGTTTAAACAACCTTTTTTTAAAATATGCATATGAATTTATGTATACAAATACAAGTTCTTCCAAACTGAAGCTAAATTAAAGAAAAGATAAATGATCTGAGACAGACCTTACTCTAAGCAGTAGGGCTGAAGAGAAAGTTCTATGCAACTGGCAACCAAAATGCTGACACCATCTCTATAAATGTAACTTCGATTGCTTTTTAACTTGGCCTTATTACTGACAAAGGGAAGGATGACTAATGTAACGTAATTTGGTGGTGAAGTAGAAGGAAGAGTGTAAATATACCCTTTGTCACTTCCAGATCTCCCCAGCCACTTTGTTTGGATATGTGGCGCTTCATTAAAAATAAATAAAAAGGATAGAATATGTAGTAAAAATAGTACAGTGATTACAAGGTTCAAAATCACTTTCATGAAAGCAATTTAAAAAATGCAATCATCCTCTGACATACATGATCTAAATACTTTTTTTTCATGCTTTTGATTCATACTTTGGTTACATTCTCAGCCTGTCTTGAGATAAACTAGATAAATGTAACACAGCTGGGGCTGGGTAATGTGGCTGCTTCAAGTTACGTCTACGGCCTTAAGTCATCTTTGTAGCAGCTGGGGGTTGTTAGGGACCACAACAGGCTTGCCCAATCCCTAGAAATACATAAGGCTTGGCAGAACACCTGCCCACTGCTGCATGGACAGGGAATGAATCTACTCTATACCATGAGTACAGAGGTACAAGCCCAATTGTACAATCAAATATTTTCAACAAAAAAATCAGTGAGGAGAACTGAGGCAGTGAATTGATTTTTTTTTTAAACAATTATTTCAGCAGAAACACCTGCCTCAGCCCTCAGAATGCTGTAATAAATAATTAGGCAAGAAGCTTGCTTGCAAAAAATCCTTTTGTGCAGTTTCTATTCACTTTAGAAAAAGGTTTTGAAAGTAATCTTGTATGAAAATAATAGTGGAGAAAACGGTGTGAAAATGGAAGAAAATTCATTTGAGTAAATTCAGGGATCTGGTATTGTATATATAACTTTATGAACTACTTTCTTGGAAACAAGGAAAAGCAAACAAGAACTTTGTTTGTGATTTTTCCTGTGAAATGTTGCCATTTGCCTCATCTGCTCATACACTATTTCTGGATAGCAAATTAAAAAAGCATCAGCTAGCACAGTAACATGGAATAGTAGAACTTTTGCTGGAACTCGTCCAGCTGTTCATTGACCCCAGAGTGTATTTCCAGATTTTGAGGATTAATAATGTTCAGTGTGTCTTTAATCAAGCCAAAAGACATACAACATAAAAGACAGCTCACAAAGCTGAACTCCCAAATCTAACACGTGCCTCAGGATGTACTGTGGGAAAGGCATCACACAACTTGAAGGTAGAGCTTAAGAGAGAACAAAGAGGTTCTTTTAATTCCAGTAACAACAGTAAAATGATCAGTCCTCATAAAAACCCTACCACACTCTTATGCTTGTATAAAACACTAGTAGGAAAGCTGCTGAACTATTTAGCAATTTTATATTGGATTATTTTGCTTCCTTTTGCTCCATCTGTATGTTCATCCCCCCATTTGTTTTTCCATGCTCTTGCTAGACTTTAAAATCACATTTTAAAGATGGCAGGAGCCAATTTGATGTTGGTTTTGGACCAGGCATAGCACACAGAATTCTCAGCTGCTTTTGGAATGCAAATAATAAATTAAAATGATCCCAGTTTTGATGGGTTCTTAGGCTTTTGAGTAAGTAAAGCTCTGTTTTCAGGGAAAAAAATTACAGATCTCTAGCAGCAGAAGTGGGAGCTGTAGTATACCCTATAGTGCTTTCAGCAAGACATTTTGATTGCTTTTGGACACACTGATAAAAAAGGTCTAGCAAGTGCCCACAATACCACAGGACTAAATTATTACACCTACTTCACAAGTAGCCAGAGTTGTGGTGCAGGTGGTTTAAAGTACCTCAGAATTATTGGCTCTTAAAGTTACAGCTCAATTTGGAACTGTTTTTTTTTTTTTTTTTTTTTTTAAAATGACATATCCAGATAGCTCAGCTTCCCAGCACAAGTACTGTTTCTCCCTTGGGCCAGACCGCTCGTACACAGCTTGGTAGGCACCTTTTCTTCACCCTCTCAAGCTCCCACCCAGAAGTACCTTTCCCTCATCCTTAGCTACCCCTCCAGGCCCACGCTGCCTTGAGTTAGAGTAAGGGTAAAAAGGGAGGGTAAGAATTAGCAGCCTCTTTATTATCAGTTTATTAGATAATGTATTTTCTTGAAAGATAGCCTACAGCTCCTAAACACAACATTAAAATCACAGGCCATGCACTCAGTTGATATAAACTGGTAAAACTATTAAAGCCCATGAATATGTCCAGATTAGTACGAGTTGAAGGTAGTGGACTACTTGCATAGCTACCACAAGAATCTTTCTGTGTGAAAATACAGAATATTTTCAACACTAGTTAGTATAATGTCTTTCTCACCATACTGCTTATTTTCTGTGCTATGGTCACTGTGATATTATACACTGTCCAAGAATGCTATTTTGGTCGCCACTCTAGGTCCTTGTAGTTCTCTGTGAAGGTCATTTTTTAGTGGTCTTACAGGCAGGCTTATTAAAAATAAAGTTTATGAGCCGAGAGATAGTGAAATGAAGCAGCTGTTAAAGTGATACTTCAGTTGTCAGCCCAACCTCTAGCCGCCTGCACTATATGGCTGCATACTTGAAAAATTACTGAGATGTTTAACTGGACTTTGACTCAGGGTCCAACTGCCTTTGTCCCTCAATTTATCAGAAAGTATGATATAATAAAAATGCCTCTTTACAAAGTCAGAGCTCCCAGGCCTTTGGCATTGGAGTACAAATTTATTACTGCATAATAATTATTGCAAACTTAGCAGCTAGACATGGTTTAAAAGGACAGAAAACAATGAACCCTCAAGAAACCTATAAAAGATTGAAAAGAATGATTAATTTGAAGAGTAACTACACCATCATCCTTTTTTCATTATTTTTCAGGATGATGTTGGATTCATGGCTAGGTATTACTAAGGATGCCATTAATTCATTTTATGGTAGTGAGGACTATAAGAATCTGAATTAAGAAGCCTTTGATAGAAGTGAGGAAAGATAGTTCAAAATAAAAATATATCCTGAAATTGCTCATAATCTGCAAATCACTTTGCTTTGCACCTCCACAACCCAACACCAATATTTTGTAAAATATTTTTCATAATGCTCTTAAGATGCAGAACAGGAAGGAACATTCACATCACCTACAATAGCCACTTGATTTACACAACTGAACTAGAAACCTAATAGATCTTGAGAGTGTTGGTTCTTCTAGAGAGCAATCCAGAGCACCTGAAATCTTGTCTTGAATCATAGAATCATAGAACCATAAGGTTGGAAGGGACCTCTGGAGATCATCTAGTCCAACCCCCCTCCCAGAGCAGGGTCACCTTAGAGCAGGTTGCACAGGAATGCATCCAGGCGGGCTTTGAATGTCTCCTGAGATGGAGACTCCGTCACCTCTCTGGGCAGCCTGCTCCAGTGCTCTGCCACCCTCAAAGTAAAGAAGTTTAGGTGGAACTTCATATGCTCAAGTTTGTGCCCATTACCTCTTGTCCTGTCACTGGGCACCACTGAAAAGAGCCTGGCCCCATCCTGCTGACACCCACCCTTTAAGTATTTATAAGTGTTGATAAGATCCCCCCTCAATTGTCTTTTTTCCAGATTGAAGAGACCCAAATCCCTCAGCCTTTCTTCATAGGAGAGGTGTTCCAGTCCCCTGATCATCTTGGTAGCCCTTTGCTGTACCCTCTCCATCAGTTCCATGTCTTTCTTGAACTGGGGAGCCCAGAACTGGACACAGTGCTCCAGGTGCGGCCTCACCAAGGCAGAGTAGAGGGGGAGGATGACCTCCCTCGACCTGCTGGCCACACTCTTCTTGATGCATCCCAGAATGCCATTGGCTTCTTGGCCACGAGGGCACATTGCTGACTCATGGTCATCCTATTGTCCACCAGGACTCCCAGGTCTGTTTCCGCAGAGCTGCTCTCCAGCAGGTCAGCCCCCAACCTGTACTGGTGCATGGGGTTATTCCTCCCCAGGTGCAGCACCCTACAGTTGCCCTTGTTGAATTTCATGAGGTTCCTCTCTGCCCAAATCTCTAAGGTCCTCTGTATGGCAACACAGGTATGTCCAGGTCTGTATGACCTCTGTATGTCCAGGTCTCTCTGTATGGCAGCACAGCCTTCCGATGTGTCAGCCACCACCCCCAGCTTTGTGTCATCGGCAAACTTGATGAGGGTGCGCTCTATCCCCTCATCCAGGTCATTGATGAATATATTGAACAGGACTAGACCCAGTACTGACCCCTGGGGAACACCACTCGTCACTGGTCTCCAACTAGATTCTGTGCCCCTAATCACGACCCTCTGAGCTCTGTCTTTCAACCAGTTATCTATCCACCTTACTGTCCATTCATCTAACCCACTCTTCCTAAGCTTCCTTATGAGGATGCTGTGGGAGACTGTGTTGAACGCCTTGCTTAAGTCAAGGTAGACCACACCTACTGCCCTCCCCTCATCTATCTACCCAGTCATGCCATCATAGAAGGCTATCAGATTAGTCAGACATGATTTCCCCTTGGTGAATCCACGTTGAGTACTTCTGATAGCTTTCTTTTCCTCCACATGCCTTGAGATGACGCCCAGAACGAGCTGTTCCATCATCTTTCCAGGGATGGACGTGAGGCTGACCGGCCTGTAGTTCCCCGGCTCCTCCTTCTTGCCTTTTTTGAAGACTGGAGTGACATTGGCTTTCCTCCAGTCCTCAGGCACCTCGCCTGTTCTCCAGGACCTTTCAAAGATGATGGAGAGGGGCCCAGCAATGACTTCTGCCAGCTCCCTCAGCACTCTTGGGTGCACCCCATTGGGGCCCATGGACTTGTGAATATCTAATTGACCTAATCGATCCCTCACTTGATCCTCCTCAACCTAGGGGAAGTCATCTTCTTTCCCCATTACTTTCCCCAAAGCCTGGAACTCCTACGGGCTGCCGAGCAGTAAGGACCGAAGCAAAGCAGGCATTCAGTAACTCCACCTTCTCCGCATCCTCCATCACCCTGGCTCCTGTCTCATTCAACAGTGGGCCCACAATTTCTCTGTTCTTCCTTTTGCCTCCAATATACTTGTAGAAGCCCTTCCTGTTGAGCTTGACATCCCTAGCCAGATTTAATTCCAAGGCAGCCTTGGCTTTCCTTGTTTCATCCCTATGTGCTCTGGCAGCACTCTTGTAATCCTCCCAAGGGGTCAGTCCATTCTTCCACTTACTGTAAACTTCCTTCTTCCACTTGAGCTACCTGACCTCTGTGGCTTCTGATCTTGAAGCTGGAATTGATATACCCCCTCAATAACTATTAATTAATGATTTTGCATTAAACCTACTTTTATAGTTACCAGCATTGAGGTCCAGAAAGGTTGGAAGGAAAAGGTTGGAGACATTCAAGGCCAGGCTTGATGAGGCTCTGAGCAACCTGATCTAATTGAAGATGTCCCTGCTTACTGCAGGGGGGTTGGACTAGATGACCTTTAAAGGTCCCTTCCATCCCAACAGATTCTATGATTCTATGAAAATGCTGAAATCTGTGTGCTCAAAGTTAGACACATAAATTAAAAAGGCAGAAAATATATTTTTGGCAGCTGAAATATTCCGATAGGTATAATCCTGCACTGAACAGGACTCATGCAGCATGCTGATGTTTAACCTATAATGTGATGTCATTGTGAGAAAGATCTTCCTTTCAGATTTGAGAAAAAGCTTCATTACAGGCCGTTTTTTTCTGATTATCGTCAGGCAGTCCTTTAACTACTTCAGCAGAGAATCTAGAAGTTTCATTTACTTTCCCTTAATATAATTAATTATTTACAATTTATTTGTTTATTTTCAGGTTATTTCAGTGGTCAAGAATGTTATTTCATCCATCTTTTAAATAGGATACAGCTATGCATCTTCAGGTATGCACCTGAATATTTATTACCTAATGCCATATAAGAGTGTTCTTCCTTTTCTATACATTCAGCATTTCATGGAGGAGATTGCTAAAGCAATACAAAATAATTTTCCACTTTGTCATCAGTGAAATTAGTTAGTAATCTCAGTCTAGATCATGACAACATAGTAATAAATAAACAGTTCCTGCAGGGAGGAAGGAAATCTTATATTCCCTTTGTCTGTAATAGAAAAGGGGAAAAGTAATTGGTATACATTGTGTCAAGGAAGATTAAGGATACATATTATGGAAAACTTTTCAACTGTGAAGGAAATGATGTACCATAGTTTACCTGAAGAGTCTATGTAGTCTTCCATATTGGAGGCCTTAATAAAAGTCAAGAAAAACAAAATGCTGGAATAATGCAAGTATAGCTGATTCTGATAGGAGAGAAGTTTGGGCTGGATGATCTCATTAATTTCCTTTCAGTTCTATAATTCTGTAACGGGTCCCTACAAATATTCTGAAACCAAACAAATGCCTCCTATAATTTACCCCAATGAGAAACGTCAAAGTTTAAGGAGTGCCCTGAAAGTGAACTTAAACCTTCCTGCACTTATCCACTGTCATGGTGTGCAATCTGATGCACCGAGTTCCTGCAGATACTGTCCCTCAGTCTACCTCTGTGCGCTCAGCTGAAATCACTGCAACCCTGTGCTTTAAGGAACTTATTCTGAATTTACATTGATGAAAAGAACAATGAGGATTGTTTCACTGTATACAGTCATCCCACTGTAATATACTTCTTCTTAGGCAAAATACTCCTCAAACCAGTGATTTGGTTTTAGAGAAAAGGAGCCAGTTTAATCACACAGAATTCTGTGCTGTTCTAGACGTTCATCTCAAGCAAACTGAATCTCTGCAGAGATGCCAGAGAAATTGTATGTGCTCTTCTATATGTGATGAGGTGTATTGGAGAATCTTTGAAAGAAATAATCTAGTATCTGTGGAAGTCTGGTTTTAGAAGAAGGATGCGAACAGTTCAGAGGGACAGTTGGTTCTTTCTGTACCCTTTTTCTCTACTCTCTTTCACAAGAAGACTCTTATTATTTTGCTCATGAGATTTTTTTTGTCACTTTAACCCATTCCATAATTCCTTTTTTTTTTATCATCATCAATATTCTCACTTATTCTAGTCCTTGAGATATAACCACCAAATAGATGACAGTGAAAGTCATTATCAAGGTTCAGTATTTTGATTTCTGCATGGATACAACAAAATATCTTAACAGATATTTTGAATAGGTAAGACTGCTCCTCAGTAGAGCAACAAATGGCTCTAGAGATGAGAAATTAATAATCATTAAACAGATCACTTCTTTTGGGGTTGTTGGTTTTTTTTTTCCTTAATCTTATCACTGTGTTTGTTGGCCAGAATTTCTATTATTCTTTTATTAAGTACTGCTATTAAATGCTCCAATTATCTGTGATTAAATCCTGCTCACGTTGGCATGCTGTGCGAGAGATCTTGTTGTTATTGTTGTTTCCTTTTTTAACTAGAGGGCATATCTTCATGATTTGTGTTATCTATGTATAATGCAACATGACAAGAGCAAGAGTTGAGAGGAAAAAGAGAATGACGACTCTGTGAAGGTTGTTTTTGTTCTATAGCAGACGTAACATTGCTTGAGGTAAAGTTTCCTGGCTCCCCATACTGACTGAATGGCTGAGGCTGGGGGTCACAAAGGAACATACTACGAATTTTCTCTTTTTATAGTACATGGTCATCCTGCTACGTATGTATCCCTAAAACATAAAGCTCTGATTAACTGTTTGAATTTATATGTTTATTTAACTTAACCACTTTCTATATTTATTTGATTTTATGTTTCTATACAGTCATTCCAATGACAATCACTTCTGTTTGCAGGACAAACCAGAATGGTTTCTTCAAGGAAATTAGCATTACTGGGGAGCCCTAATTTCTGCATGGGACTACTGCATTAAGTAATAGGCAAGAGAAAAATCCTTTGTGCTACACATATTTAAAAAATCTGAGCTTAAACATGGTGGGGGAATGCAACGAATTAAGTTGTGGACAAAAAAGCGGGGGAATGACTGTAAGGGTAAGATGCTGTGACCACTTCTTTGCAGCTAGCTGCCTAGCCAAATTTCTGCAGTCATTCTGCAGCTGTGTGAGAGTGAAGACTCCTGCAGTTCTGGTAGATTTTAAGAGAAAATTACATTAATTCTTTCTCTATTGAGTTCCTCAACGGCCTTCATCTCTTGTTTTCCCTCTGGCCATACCCTAGTGGAGTTCACCTGTTGGCTGCAGTGTTGGTTGGTTTGGAATATCAATGTGATCAGGGAAAATTGAGCTGCTCACTGCTGCAGCAGACAGCAGCAGCAGCAGAAACCACAGGAGCACATTTCATTTAACACACAGATTACTCTTTGGTAAACCAGACATGGAAAAATGATTATAGATGCTGAGATGATAGTGGGACTTTTCTTGGAATTTAACAAGTGTGATTGGTTGGCTATTAAAAAGCAGATATTAAAAAGCAGAAAGAAAGAAAAGCAATTTATCCAGTTGAATTAAGTTGTGACGTGCTTCTGCAGAATAGCAGGTAAATGTTTTATGTCACTGTATAGCATCTCTAAGATTGGAGTGCATGTGTATGTTGGAGAGATCAAGCACTATAATTTCATGAACAGAGAAGGTACCACAGTAGCTTTAAATACATTTCATTCTCCTCATCCTAAACTGCTCATTTCTGGTTGCTATAATAACACAGTTACTTATGAAAAAAGTAGCCATTCACTTGGGACGGAGCAGTTGGTTTCTAGCCTACATATTTCATATGAGTGGCTGAAATATTGGGTTATTTCCTCTCTTTGACAAAGTGCATATTTATTTACAGAGAGCAAAGCAGATCTGTTAGGAGACTTAGAAAGCCATACTAACTTTATAACATGGTGCTAAAAGCATTCAAAAAACCAACATTTCACTTGTTCTATGGCTTTGGCAGGGCAGAGAAGGCAGAGCTTTCTCATAACCAAATGAGTGCCACCACCATCAAGCAAACAGAAATAGTGAAGTCATTAGCTTTTTTTCCAAAGTTTTAATCTTCTCACATGCAGAATAGGAAAATGTTAGTGAGGCAGGTGAAAACTGTTGCCTGCCACAATCTCTTGATCAGTTGCTTTCTGATGAGAGAAAACAGTTTGCCATCCTCCTGTCCAGATACGGAGGTGACAAAACAGACCTGACTCCTGCACATTCTGGGCTTACAGGGGAGGCAAGGCAAGGAAAGCAGATCATTTACTGATATAACTCACCTGCGTATCAAAGGGTGTGAAGGTGAAGATGAAGAGCTGGAATATACCAGTGTAAGGATAGAACCAAGAAGAAGAAAAATGTTGTTATTGAGGCCTGTACATTAAAATCTACAAAACTAAGCCTGGCTGCTTTGCTCTGCAGCTATGTAAAAAGAAATGAAGCACTAAACTAGCAAAAAAGGAGTAAAATTTTTAGGAGGAAGCCTTTCATTCCCCAGAGTACAGAAGTCATTTCACTGAGGAGGACATGGACAGGTTGATACGCTGCCCTTGTAATATAATTTGGAAAAACAAAATCATCTCTAATGAACTGCAGCTGAGCAAATCATTATTCACCTCAGAGTTCTTTTTATCAAATTATATTTTAGCCAAGCACTTGCAAAATTGTGAATAACACTGCTGTGGAAAAAGAGGAGACAAAATTACAGTATGAACTGGAAGCAGCAGAAATGCATTTTTATGGCTATATTATCAGTTTGATATGAAAAGATTCACCTGCGTAAGTTCCCATACTCCTTCGTAAGTGCTAATATCTTGACACCAGTGTGATATTTCATATGCAGATTTTTCCTTCCTAACTCTGAGGAGTTAAGAGCTTTTTTGGTTTTCCAACTTCCCCTTTCTAATAGAAAAGCAGCCCAGTTTACACAAACACATGTTTGATTTAGGTGTTATATCACCCAAATTGGCACAAATTAGTACCTTATTTTTATCGAAGCGACTAAATGTAGAATTTCATCATCCAGGTGCTACATAGGTTTAGAAAATGAGCTGTATTAATACAGTTTTTTCTGATAATATTGGAGATGACCTTCAGAAACAAAGTGTCTTGATGACAGGCTTTAGTCTTCCTCATTATCTATGAGCATAGTACAAATCTCTTCCAAACTAGCGTGTCCAAAATGTGCTTAGAGGAAGTCTCACTTTAGGCAAAAGGGATATTCCAGTGTGTGGCAAGTCAGTGATATATTACCTATATTTTTTTACAGTTACCTCACAAAATTCTCTTTTTTTCTGATTCAATAAATCCTACCCGCATCCATCCCATTTGGGCAACAAAAGGGATGAGCTGGAAGCCATTGTGCAGCAGGACAGCTACGATGTAGTCGCCATCACGGAAACATGGTGGGATGACTGTCATGACTGGAATGCTGCGATGAATGGCTATAAGCTCTTCAGAAGGGATAGGCAAGGAAGGAGAGGCGAGTGAGTGGCTCTGTACATTAGGGAGTGTTTTGATTGTATTGAGCTAGATTCCAGGGATGATAAAGTCAAGTGTTTATGGATAAGAATGAAGGGGAAGGCAAATAAGGGAGATTTTGTGCTGGGAGTATGCTATAGACCACCCAACCAGGATGAGGAGACAGATGAAGTATTCTATAAGCGGCTGGCTGAAGTCTCGCAATTGCCAGCCCTTGTTCTGGTTGGGGACTTCAACCTGCCAGATATCTGCTGGAAAAATAACACAGCAGAGAGCAGGCAGGCTAGGAGGTTCCTCAAGTGCATGGAAGATAACTTCCTGACGCAACTGGTAGGTGAGTCTACCAGGGGAAGTGCCTCACTAGACCTACTGTTCACAAACAGAGAAGGACTAGTGGGAGATGTGGTGGTTGGAGGCCATCTTGGGTTTAGTGATCATGAAATGGTCAAGTTTTCAATTTGTAGTGATGTAAGGAGGGGGGTTAGCAAAACCTCCACCTTGGACTTCCAGAGGGCGGACTTTAGCCTGTTCAGAACACTGGTTGAGAGAGTCCCTTGGGAGACAGTCCTGAAGGGCAAAGGGGTCCAGGAAGGCTGGACGCTCTTCAAGAAGGAAATCTTAAAGGCCCAGGAGCAGGCTGTCCCCAGGTGTCGCAAGATTAAAGGGCAGGGAAAATGGCCAGTCTGGATGAATAAGGAAATTCTGATGGGACTTAGGAATAAAAGAAGGGTTTACCACCTTTGGAAGAAGGGACAGGCAACTCAGGATTACAGAGATCTCATTAGGTTATACAGAGAAAAAATTAGGAAGGCAAAAGCCCAGCTGGAGCTCAACTTGGCCACTAACATAAAGGACAACAAAAAAAGTTTTTATAAATACATCAACAGAAAGAGAGCCAGGAAGAATCTCCATCCCTTACTGGATGTGGGGGGGAAAGTTGCAACCAAGGACGAGGAGAAGGCTGAGATACTTAATGCCTGCTTTGCCTCTGTCTTCAATAGTCAGACCAGCTATCCCCAGGGTGTTCAGCCTCCTGAGCTGGAAGATAAGGATGGAGAGCAGAACAACCCACCCGTAATCCAGAAGGAAGTAGTCAATGATCTGCTTCTGCACCTAGACACACATAAGTTTACGGGGACGGATGGCATTCAACCAAGAGTACTCAGGGAGCTGGCGGGAGAGTTCACCAAGCCTTTCTCCATCATTTATCAACAATCCTGGTCAACAGGGGAGGTACCAGATGACTGGAGGGTGTCTAATGTGATGTCCATCTACAAGAAGGATCAGAAGGATGATCCAGAGAACTACAGGCCTGTCAGCCTGACCTCGATACCAGGAAAGATCATGGAGAGGATCATCTTGAGTGAGCTATCATGGCAAGTGCAGGGCAGCCAAGGGATTAGGGCCAGCCAGCATGAGTTTAGGAGTTTAGGAAAGGGAGGTCCTGCTTAACCAACCTGATCTCTTTCTATGACCATGTGACCCACCTTCTGGATGCAGGGAAGGCTGTGGATGTTGTCTATCTGGACCATTGACACCATCCCCCACAGCATTCTCCTGGAGAAGCTGGAGAATCATGGCATAGACAAGTGTACTCTTCACTGGGTTAAAAACTGGCTGGATGGCCATGCCCAGAGAGTTGTGATTAATGAGTTGAAATCTTCTTGGCGGCCGGTCACCAGTGGTGTCCCTCAGGGCTCAGTTTGGTGCCAGTTTTGTTTAATATCTTTATCAATGATCTGGATGAGGGGATTGAGTGCACCCTCAGTAAGTTTGCAGATGACACCAAACTAGGTGGGAGTGTTGATCTGCTTGAGGGTAGGATGGCTCTACAGAGGGACCTGGACAGGCTGGATTGATGGGCCAAGGCCAATTGTATGAGGTTTAATAAGGCCAAGTGCCGGGTCCTGCATTTTGATCACAACAACCTTAAGCAATGCTACAGACTTGGGGAAGAGTGGCTGGAAAGCTGCCCAGCAGAAAAGGACCTGGGGGTGCTGGTGGACGGCCAGCTTAACATGAGCCAGCAGTGTGCCCAGGTGGCCAAGAAGGCCAACAGCATTCTGGCTTGTATCAGGAACAGCGTGGCCAGCAGGAGTAGGGAAGTGATCGTGCCTCTGTACTCAGCACTGGTGAGGCCTCACCTCGAGTGCTGTGTTCAGTTCTGGGCCCCTCTGTACAAGAGGGACACTGAAGTGCTGGAGCATGTCCAGAGGAGAGCTACCAAGCTGGTGAGGGGTCTGGAGACCAAGTCATATGAGGAGAGGTTGAGGGAACTGGGCATTTAGGTTTAGATTAGATATTAGGAAGAATTACTTTACTGAAAGAGTGGTCAGGCACTGGAACAGCCTGCCCAAGGAGGTGGTTGAGTCACCATGCTTAGAAGTATTTAAGAAACATCCAGATTTGGCACTTCAGGGCATGCTCTAGTGGCAGAGATTGTAGGGGGTTTTTTTGTGTATGTATGGTTGGACTTGATGATCTCAAAAGTCCTTTCCAACCATGAAGATTCTACGATTCTATGATTCTACCACTTAGAATGCATGCATAATAGAGTAGAAAATAGAACTAGCCCTATATATTCAAGTTTTTTTCTCCATTTACAAAAAAAATCAGTTTCTAATACTCTGTGGTAAGATATTCATTAGTGGTTTTCATTAAAAATGGTCATACATGCTTCAGATATTCATTTCATAAAGGTCTCATAAGATATGAAAACTCGTTGCTTTTCCATACCAAACTATTTTAATGTCATTTTCATTTTCTGCATTAGTTCTGATCCAAGTCTGTTGTTTCTTGGTTGTTTTTTTTATTTTTATTTTTTGGGTGACTCGGGGAGGGGGTGAGTGGTTTCTTTGTTTTGGTTTGGGGTTTTGTTTGTTTTGTTTTGTTTTGTTTTTTTTCTAATTTAGGTGGCTATCATCCATAGAATGGATTAAGAATACATGAAAAAGTCTTTAGCTCAGAAGCAGAAGCAGTTGTTCATACAAAGGATGATGTAGGATATTCCTAATGCTGGGTCTTGATTCTTAGTGTATCTTGCTATCAGTCAAATTTGATAGGCTTCAAGGGAGAATAAAAATGAAATTAACTCTTATTTGAGGCATTTCAGTGACTCTTTTTCTCAGATACCATCTGAGGTAGGCTTGTGGGCTTCTAATCACTGATTCTATTCTTGGTCCTGCAGTCGTTCACATCCAATACCAATAGTTGCATTTCTTATTCTCTAGAAAGATTTTACACTGTTTATCCAAATGAATGAAGTAAAAAAAAAAAAAAAAAAAAAAAAAAAGTCTTCAAGAATGCATTCTCCATTGAATTACTTTTTACGGTGAAGACTAGATGTCTTCCTATGGGACATATTCTGGTTCAAGGAGAGGTCATGCAGGAAGTCATGATAATTAATCATGACAGTCCCTTTATAGACTTAACATCTAGAAAGCAATAAAGACCAAACCAGAAGTTACATATCACCTTATATACTAAATGATTGTTGCAGCAAGAATAATTAATAGCTTACTAACATACACTTGAAATCCTAGACATGAAATAAATGCAAAAGATTAAATTTGAAGTTTGGTCTGTCTCAAAGTATCAATTACACAGCCCAGTTGACTTGATTGTGGCAGCCAAAATACATACATGCAGTATGTATTTTGCTTTAATTTCTTTGTTCCACAAGATACAGTTTGCAATCTCTCATGGTGATTCTAAACTTAACTTTATAGTGTATTCAGTCAGTGGAGTTACATGATGTCTGATCTACTTATAAAATTTCAGGTATGCAGAATAATTCTTTGGAATATTTTGGAGATATCTTTCTTTTATGAAAATGTATCTTGGAAAATACTAGTCCAAATAAACATTTTTAGGTAAAATAATTAGGCAGACCATTTTCTGCTTCCAGATCAAAAGAAGACAATAAACCATAAGGAGAATACTTCATAATATTATACAGTTTAAGTTTGGGTCATTATATCATCACCTAGTCTGCCTTTCCACATATAACAGTCCATTAAGATACCAACAGATACTCTTTAAAGAGATTAAAATATGCTAGTTAGACCAAAGGAGTTCATTTTTCAGAAAATGAAACTATTTGCCAAAGCTCGAAAGAGAAAATAAGCTTTGACAAGGTCCATAACTTCTGCTGTAGCACTAATTGATTTGGTAGCATTGTCCAAAAACCAAAACCATGTCTATCCCACAGAGGAGAAAACACCTCCAAATTATGAGAATATGATCTGGAATTAGAGAAAGCAGGGAAATTCCTCCCTATTAACTGAAATCTGGTGATAAGTATGTGACCAAGAACTATCCAGAAGGAACTGAAGGATATCCCCTGCCACTAAATCTTAATCAACCATATGACTTTACTTCATCTCCATCCACAGTAAAACAGATACTTGGGCAGACTTTCTTTGCTGTAATCTGCTCTTTATCAAGAACAAGTTTAACAAATTGTGCATCACTGGGCAAAATATTCCTTCTTAGCTGCAAAGATGACTGGTGACAGTCCTGAAACACCACGCTTGCCTAAGAGCATTTTCTTAATGCAATGCTGCAGGTACTGCAAACACACTAGGGCAATACAAGAAATCCAGAACAAAAACTGATATCTGTGATATTCCTTCTGTTCATCAAGTTATTGCTTGATCCCTGAGGTCATCAATCCAGAAGGCAAAGCACACCTATTAATTGGTTTGCATTTTCCACTTATAGTGCTTTAGTAAGAATAATCCTAATGAGGTTCTTTAAGTATTGTTATTAGAGCTAACCAAATAATTTCCCAAGGGTTTATTTCATTATTTTGGCATTTTTGTCCCTTATTTTGTTCAGTGAATAATTTTTCATATTAGTCAACCAGACATATAAGCTGGTCAAACAGTATTTGTTGAAATCATTTGATGACTGATTTGTACCAAATGCTGGATAAATTATTCATGACTAATGAGTTCCATTATTCAAAGAGATCTAATTATCAACCCTAGTTTTAAAAGGGACTTGTATTCCATAGCATACAAGTTAAAATAAACTAACGAAAGTACAGACTGTACATTAGTGGCATAGCTGAAGTGCATCATCCTCTTAACTGCTTTTACTCAGGCTCCTACACATGAATCCTGTAGGGCACTGTGTCCTCAAAAGAGGCAAGCTGACTGCCAATCTCCACTCCACAAGTCAAACCATTCCCCTGTACTGTTTCATCATGTTCCAGAGTGTAGTCTCTTCAGAGGCCCTGCAGTTATTATATTTTTACGATGCCAGAGATTTTCTGCGCTGTCATATGGAGAGGTATGAACATTAAGGAGGAACAGTGGCTAGGCACTAATTCAGAAGACCAGAGATAAATTTCCTGCTTAATTAGTCTCCCTCAGTTCCCCATCAACAAAAAATGGAGATGTAGTAGAGCCTGATCTCCAGCGTATGTTGAGGAGATACATTAATGAAAGATTGTGAATTACTCTGAAACTGCTGTACTAGAATATTAAGTACAATACTGATATATGTATCAAAAAGTGGTTTGTGTATCTAGACAACTACATTTAACCAGTGGAAAACCCTGCTTTCTTCTGAGGTGCCAGTGCTCTGCATCTGAAGTGCCAGTACGTGCCTGTCCTGAGTAGAGACAGTAATTCTGCCTGTCAAATTCTGCAAGTAGCTGGAAAAAGAGCTAGATTAATCACAATGCTGGGGGTTATGAGCAAAGTATATTATCTTTAGCATTAAGAGTGTATTTTCAACTTTACTGACTCTTCACTTTTTGCAAATAGACTTCCAAATGGATTTTGAGATGAAAAGACAGTGCCATTTTAGCATGATTTACATAGCTACCATATTGGTCTCCATATAAGTCTTGAGTCAAGCTGAAGAACATGCAGCACTAGCTGGGTTTCTGTTACTTTAATACTGCTTATTAAGGGTTGAAATTTGTCCCATGTCACTTCCATGACTCACAGGAAAACTATAAAAATACAAGAGGCTTTGTGCATAAGACAATGAACCTACTGTAGCTACATATAGTAAAGAAATAGTCTTCAGGGGTCAATCACCTGTGGTTATGTGGTAAAATTCTGCACTATATATAGCATAGAATTCTGGCTTAACATGGACATCTGCTGAAAACCTGTGTTAACGTTTGTAGGAAAAGATCATCTTTAGGAAGAAAGTAAAAATCGTACTGATATTAGAGTGGAATTCTATGAATTAGCTTTTCAGGATTTCTCCCTTGTGTGAATTTCCAATTTTCTGGAGTCATGAGAGTCATAGAATCACAGAATCATGGAATGGGTGAGATTGGAAGGGACCCTGGAGGTCATCTGGTTCAAACCCCCAGCTCAACAAGGGTCACCTAGAACAGGTTGGCCAGGACCATGTCAAGATGGCTTTTGAAGAGTGAAGAGACTCCACGAACTCCCTGGTCAATCTGTGCCAGTGCTTAGTCACTCTCACAGTGGAAAAGGGTTTCCTGATGTTCAGACAGGACGTCCTGTGTTTCAGTTTGGGCCCATTGCCTCTGGTCCTGTCACTGGGCACCACTGAAAAGAGTCTGGCTCTCTCTTCCTTGTACTCTCCCTTCTGGTACTTATATACATTGATAAGATCCCCTCTTAGCCTTCTCTTGTCTAGTCTGAACAGCTTCAGCTCTCTCAGCCTTTCCTCACAGGAGAGATGCTCCAGTCTGTTAATCATCTTATTGGCCCTTTGCTGGACTTGGTCCAGTAACACCATATCCCTCTTGCACTAGGGAGACCAGAATTGGACACAGTACTCCAGGTGTGGCCTCACTGCTGGACACATGCAGCCCTGAATTTCTCTGCTCACAGTCCAAGCTACCCAAATGCAAGGTGTTTTTACTATATAAATAGGTAAATAAAATAGCCATGGGAATATTGTCTAGCCTTGAGGCCAATGAGCACAGACAGCTTGTATCCCTCAAGCTAAAACTCTCCTTCCCTCCTATGTCACAGAAAACAATAGTTTTATTGCCTTCTGTGAATGGTCTCTCTGCCATGCTATCCCATCATTTGGGAGAGTGCTCATTGTCATGGTCTTAAATCATGTCAGGGAGTATGACATTTACAGTTAGACAGTGTAGATGACTGCAAGGACAGTGTTTAAGCTTGGACAGTCAGCCTGTTTAGTTCATTTACTAGTATAACTGTAAGCTTCCAGTCCAGAATTTGTATAGCCAGGTTAGCAGGATCTGTGGCCAAGGCAGTATTCTCTGGCTCCCAGCGTATGAAATGCTTTTCTTTAGAGAGCATTTGCTTGGGCACAGCACCATACGAATTCCACTACATGCCTTCTGGGCTTGTTCTGGATCATATGTGGCTTGTTTGGAGGGCAAAGAGACAGGGACCTGTCTGTATTCGTCCAAGTAGGCATGCTTTAATGTATTAAGTATTGTATGTATATCAACCGCTTTAAATCAACTTCAGAAATATCATTTTTGAAGACTATACACCTACTTTTGTTTTATGGATTTCAGGCAAGAAATGAAAAGGATTCAGCTCAGACTCTGATTTTACAGGAACTGTAACATTTCACAGAACTGAGTGACACCCCTCACTACTGGTCTGAGTTGGTAAAATAACGTTATTGGCAAGTTAAGCACACTGAGGCATCTCATAAGTGCTTTCATAAGCACACATATTTATTATAGCAACTCCGTCTGTCAGCAGCTTCCTTATAAAGCCCTATTTTCAGAGATTTATAGAGCTGACATATGTATCGTGGGGGGACAAGCCTACATTTGCAGGGCAATGACCTTATAGGTCTTTACCTCTATTTTCTACGATTCTTTAAATATGCTGTGTTGTTCACTTTGAGAAGCAGTAAGATGTAAGACTAACTCATTTTCTTTATGAACAGCTCCCAGGTGTAAAAGAAATCCACTTTTCTCCTTTAATTTGTATGCATATAAACTAGACCGAAATTTTGTGCAGCAGTAAGATGATGTTTAGATGCTTGTGTAATTTTAAAGAAGCTTTAGCTATTTTTAAATGTTCTTTGGCAAAAGATTATTTCACAGTGTGGTCTAATTGTATTTGATATTTTGAAAAAGGAAATACAGAAGAATAGATAAATCTGATATGGGTTAGAAATGCCTCATTTTGTCCAACAATGACCCCTTCCTGTCACGCAGACTAGCAGCTTTTCAAAAAATATCAGTGCCTCACCAAAAGTTAGCCAGGTAAGTCAAACCATCGAATAACATGAAAGAGCATTTCCCACTGTTTGAGTTGCTTATGAATGACTTCTAGCAATAACATAAAAAGAAAAGGCTGAATATCACTAAAGAATCAGTGGCATGAGGATCAATGCTATGAGTAAATGGTGATATGAAATGTAAAAAGGTAAGAGCAGAGGAACAAAACTCTAAAGGAATGGTCTTCTGTTCAGGCAAGTGAAGATGAATAAATCCTTTAAAACATTTCAAAATCCTTTATATTTCAGAAGTTTGTAAATTTAAATGCAAAAATAGCAAGTAAAAGGGAGGTAATTTGCTTTACTTTGAAATATCTCAATGTTTTCAATGACAAAATGTGAACTTTTTGTTCTGCAATATGACACTATTAATAATCAAAACCGAAATACAGATTCTAACCAAATTAAATACAAATATATAGCTGTTGATGCCCATAAAGTACATTTAGACATACTATATGCAGCTCTTGCAAAAAAATAAAATATCTAAAATATAAAATGCAAAAGAGTTAGAGCCAACTTATGTTGTTTTTTTCCAGCATGAATACTAAAGGAATAGAGCAACATGCAGACAGCTATATAAAATAGGGATGTTTCTCTGTAGTGGGGAAAATTGCTTTGACAATTTACTCTGTGTTATTTTAAAAATAATGCTTGCTTTGGCTTACCCTGAAACAATCCCAGGCCTCAATTAAGTTGGAATCTAATGAAACAGAAATGCAGCTCAAAGGAATTCATCAAAATCTCTTCTAAGTGGGAAGCCAGATTTGAGGAATGACAGCCAGGCTACCACTTTTCAAGATACCAAAGATTTTTAAACATGCTACAGAAGTGCTGCACTTGGTTGAGAGGTTGGGAATTACGAAGCACACAGCTGTATTAGTGCCCCTCTGCTGAATGACTAATGGAGCAGTGGCCTTCGGAAAAGGATGCAGAGTAGCAAAAGTGTCCCTTTGCTTCTTCACTGACCTTGGCATCTGTGGAGTTGCTTCTCTTATATTTTATATATTCTCACTCCTCTCTCTGACTGCAATCGCACGGTTGGTTTTATTTTTTCCCCTTCTTAAATATGTTATCACAGAGGTGCTACCACTGTTGCTGATTGTCTCAGCCTTTGCCAGCAGTGGATCTGTCTTGGAGCCGGCTGGCATTGGCTCTGTTGGACATGGGGGAAGCTTCTAGCAGCTTCTCACAGAAGCCACCCCTGTATTTCCCCCACTATGGAATCCTTGCCACGCAAACTCAATACGTGCAGGCAAAAACCATTCCCCGTGCAAATCTTCAAAGGAGCTCTTCCCACAATAGTATTAACCTGGCTGAATGCTTTGGCTATGGAAATAGAATGTGATCAATATACTTAGCATATAGCATGGTAGTGTATTTATAATGCAATGTATACAATGTTTTACATCTATCCATATAAACATATTTAGGCAGTAGATAAACGTATAATGCATATGCTTTGCAGAGGAACTTATTGTTAAGCATACTAAAAATACACCCATAATATTTCTTCATCTAGAGTTACTTTACTTTTTCCAAGACACTGCAATAGCTATACCCTATAGTAATTTCCTATTGTTACATTTGAAGCTGAAATTCTGACTTTGATAGCAAAAAGAAATACCATTTCTGACTTCCTAGTGTGTAATTAAAGAATTTAAGGTATTATAAAATTACTCAGCAAGTCACTGATTCAATAAATCTAATTTATTCACATCTCATTTTCTAGTAAACCAAAATATGTATCTTACCTCTGACCCCTATAAAAATTTCACACAGTTGACATGAAAAAATGAATCCGATTGATTTTTCCATTTCTACAGCAAGACAAAGCTTCTTTCACTCAAACACCACCAATATAAAAGATCAGAATAATATACATGAATATAAATTATACTTTCTTAGGTCTATTTTCCTCCTGGCATTTCTTATCAGAAATCTGACTTGAGAGTAAATACGTAAGGTTTTTTTCACACCAATGATTAGTAATGAATAAACAGAGCAAGTACTAAAGCTGGCTTTGCACCTACTGAATGCTGCAAGTGTCTGTACTCATTTGATATGCATCTAGCAAAGCTTGGATGTTCCCAGAAGGCCACTCCATGAACACTGAGAGAGCAGCGTCTGCTAGTGGTGCCTGTAAGTCACAAAGAAGACAGAAAATATTTATATAAGTGAGAGCAACTGGAAAGAATGAACCTTATTTAAACTACATTCCATGCTATTTTAAAAGCACACACAGAAACAATTTCATGTAATGATCATCAGTATATTGAGAGTAGCATAAGATTCTGAAACACATTCCAATGTTCACTTGGTGGGTTTTTACCAGTCTCTTCTAGCTTAAGAAGATTTTTATGTTTTGCTTCATTTTCATCACTTTGCCTGATAGGTCCTGTCAAATGGATTTCTTAATCAGCTTTTTCTCTCTGGCTATAATGCATAAATATGTGTGTATATATATACACACCACAGACACATGCATACATGTAAGCTGTAAGAGACAGTATATGTATGTATATGCATATGTAAATATGTTGGGTTTACATAGATATATTCACATATGTGCACATATATGTATGTATGCCTGTCTAGTAATGATTATGTCTAGAACACAATGCAAAGATTTCTCCCCTTTTTTATCACCATATATTTCAAGGTAATACTGTACCTGTGGCATTAAGAGGACATCGATTGAATGCCATGTCCCCAGCTGGGGTCCTTTTCCACACCATTGACATCAAATAGTCTTCAGGACATATTTCATAAGGTGCTGCCATTTAGAAATGAGAATATGAAAAGAAATATTAATGTAAAACAGATATTTTATATCAGAAAAGTGTCTTCAATCTTGTCATAATTTTTCCTGAGATGTATATGTTAACATCATTTCGTTTAATTCAAAGAATGAAGTACACAAATGCAAAAATGCAAACCCTGTAATTTTTATAAAATATGTCTTTGTGATGGCATTTATTTCATACAGACTGTGTCTTTATTCTCTTCACCAAACACTCTTTAGTTTGTAGCTGCAGTGTTAATAGGTTTGAATCTTTTCTTGTTGCTCTATTTTGATCAATAACATTAAGCATCTATCAGATGATGATACTTAAAATGTTATAAGCTGTGATGCTTATCTTACACTAAAATTTTTAAAGATTTTTCTAAAACTTAAACTGTATGTGAAAAAATCAGTTCTGAAACCACAGTTGAAACATTAAATGTGCTAAAGGTATTAAATGAGAGCTGTATATTCTGAAAAACCAAAAGCAGGTTATTTCTTTGAAATGTGTTTCAGTACAAGTTGGGAATTAAGCAAGTATAGTCAATAATGTGGGACTGAGTGACTATAAAACAAAATGGCCTTTTTAGTGATTATTGCAATACCATTTAAAGGGAAAAATATTTTCACAATTCTGTGGTAACAACCGCATGGGGAAAAAGAAGCTTCTGCAAATGCTTCGGTTTTTATTTTCACATGGTCAAGACTTACAGATTCCTTTCATTCTTTGTATTTTTTATTGTAGATTCCCAGTTTATGATTTTTGAGTAAATTAGATTAAAAAAACAAACATCTGTCTGAAGTCATCTTAAAGCTTAAAGCATTGACAAATGCTAGTTACTGAAATCAAATTCATTCCAAATTCAGCAGAGAAAAGCTATGAGTTGTTGAAAAGTTATATGTATTTCATGAAAATTGTAACCCCACTATATTACAGAAAAGCGGTTACAAACAAGAAAAATGAAAAGAGAAAGGAAATTCTGTCACCATAGCAGATGGGGTGACAAGGCAGAAAGCAATTCAATGATTCACCCGTGGCTGCACGGGAAATCTCTAGCAGAGGCAGGAACAGACTACAGATTTTTGCCTATCCCATTGCCTAACCTATAAAACTGTCCTCTTTTGTACTTCTGCTGATGGAAGACTGTACTGAGCAAGGGAACTGAGCAGACTTTTGCACAAAGCTGTACCCTCTCTTTATGGGGGACAAAGAATACCTTGCAGGTGGCTCAGTAATACTAATATGAATCATGGTTGGGCAGAAAAATTGCTTGCTAAATTTGCCTCGCCATCATCATTCCTGAATCGCAAATCAAGACAGTTGGTGCTGCTAAAACAACAAGAGATCCACTAATGGCAAAACCCCAAAAAGGTTAGTTATATTCATAATCTAGAATCCTAACACTGCTTCAGACATGCCCAAAAAGTGAATGCATCAGGACAGTGTTACAATGGGAAAAGCCAGATTTTGATAAACATAAGCCATCTGGGGACATAAGCAAATGTGATTACCATCCTATTATGACCTTATAAACAAAAGAAATGTTCTGATTTTGGGAGCATAAATTAACAAAATACAGAGGTAATATAATAAATTACATAAATTTACTAAAACTTAGAGCTCTTTGAGAAGTGTATTTGTCATGCAGCTGTGGCCATTTTAAACACTAATCAACACTTTAGGTGCTGATTCTCAGAACCAAAACTGTTATTTCCCTCCAAATACTGAATGTTAAATGCGTTTTTTTTTCTGAAAATAAATATATATGTACATATATATGCATACTTATATACACCACATTTTCTCTTTTATGTTAGCAAGTCACAGGTAATATCAGAGATCTCCCATCTATTTGGAACAGTACTACTTCTGTGCTTTTGAATCACACTTTTCAGAATTCAAAATTACATTTTAACTTTAGCCTACTGACAGAGATAATCTGTGCAGCTGCATGTTGTGTTCAAAGTAAAAGGCCCAAGACTCAGAGTTATCGGGAAAGAGGTGCGGGAGCAAATCAGAGTTTGTGAGAGGTATCACTTAGCCCAGGCAAACACGTTTTCCTGGTCCCTTGATGACTCTGTGGCATGCACTTATGTGCCTTTCAACGCACTGTACCAGTACCTTGGATCAAGGAATCCTGCCCATAAAAAACAAACCAGTTCTTCCCAAAGCTAAAATATATCTGGCAGAGCTTACTAATCAGGCATCCACCCACATTAAAGCATCTGTGAGGCTCAAACCCATGTTGCCTGTGGAGACATTGCAGTCACGCTGGAGTGGTATTATGTCAGAATTAAAAAGCTTCGCTGGACCTGCTGGCTCTGCTCAGGACCAGTTCAAGTATTTTTGTAACGATGGCACAATTAATTCACAACATACCCACAGATATATGTGAGTTAGCTCTACAAAATCATAGAGAATTTCTAAAATTTAGAAGCAAACAGCAAATACTGAGGTAAATTTGCTAAAACTGGCAAATAAAAAGCATATATCTCTTTCACTGACGATGTGATTCAGCAATATCTTCCCACACAGAGCATGTGCTCAAATTTACCATGTTATACCCCCATAATGACAGGCCTGAATTCATCCTACCTAAGCACAAACACTCAACAAACTCAGTGGTCTAGAAGCACAGTCTCCCTCCGACATTACTGGCGAGAGGACATGCATCTCCAAGAGGCAGTCAACCCACCTAAGATCTGAGGAAGCTGTGTACAACACACAGACAAAGCAAGAGACATGCACAACCTCACAGAGTTTATGATCTACGAGGGCAGATAACAAATATGGGAAAGGGTAATGAAAAGGTGAAGCAAGTTAGCCAATGGCACACAGTACCTCACAAACGGAGCTAGAACTACAGTTCCTCTCTTGAATCCTAATTCAATGCCACAGGCAAAATTATCTTAAACAAAGGCAGTAGAGAAAAGCTTTTGAACATCTTGTAGAATAGTGTTGTAATCAGAGAGAAAACAAACCCCACAAGTTTTATTTTATTATTTAGTTGTTGACAATTATTGGAATCTTCATCCTTCTCATATTGTATCTTATGTAGCTAGTATTGCCTCTGAAGAAAACTTCTACCTTCAGTAGGAAATCATTAGCTAGTCTTCAGCAGCAGTTGAGCTCTGTTATCTTTTTGTTAACAAACAAGGTGGTCTGTTATTTTTTTCAGTAATATTTTGGTCAATAAAATTCCTATATTATGTTTTCTACCACTGACAATAGGTCTATGAGAAAAATATTGAGGATCTGTTTTGTCTAAAATCTGGGTAAAGCACTGGAACATGTATAAAATTTCTGGTGACAACCAACATGGTTTCACTAAGGGCAAATAGTGCCTGACAAATTTGGTGGTTTTCTACAAAGGCGTTGGTGGATAAGACATCATTTACCTGGACTTGTGCAAAGCATTTGACACTGTCCCGCATGACATCCTTGTCTCTAAATTGGAGAGACGTGGATTTGATGGTTGGACCACTCAGTGGATAAGGAACTGGGTTGATGGTCGCACTCAAAGAGTTGTGGTCAATGACTTGATGTCTAAGTGGAGACCAGTGATGAGTGGCATTCCTTAGGGGTCCGTACTGGGACTGGTGCTGTTTATCTTTGCCAGTGACAAGGACGGTGGGACTGAGTGCACGCACAGCAAGTTTGCCAATGACAACAAGCTGTGTGGTGTGATCGACACACTGGAGGGAAGGGATGCCATCCAGAGGGACCTTGACAAGTGCAAACCTCATGAAGTTCAACAAGTCCAAGAGCAAGGTCCTGCATGTGTTTTGGGATACAGGCTGGGCAGAGAATGGATTGAGTGCAGCCCTGCCAAGAAGGACCTGGGGGGGGGGGGGGGGGGGGGGGGTGCGTTGGTTGATGAGAAGCTCAATGTGAGCCAGCCAATGTGTGCTTGCAGCCCAGAAAGCCAACGACACCCTGGGCTGCATCAAAAGAATTGTGCCCAGCAGGTCAAGGGAGGTGATTTACCCCCTTTGCTCCGCTCTGACGAGACCCCACCTACAGTACTGTGTTCAGCTCTGGAGCCCCCAACATAAGAAAGATATGGACCAGTTAGAACAAGTCCAGAGGAGGGCCACGAAGATGATCAGAGGGATGGAGGACCTCTCCTATGAAGACCAGCTGAGAGAGTTGGCTCAGAGTTTCTCCAGGTTGTTCAGCCTGAAGAAGAGAAAGCTCCAGGAAGACCTTATAGCAGCCTTCCAGTACTTAAAGGGGGACTACAGGAAAGATGGGAAGGGACTCTATCAGGGAGTGTATCAATAGGACAAGGGGTAATGGTTTTAAACTGGAAAAGGGTAGATTTAGATTAGATATTGGGAAGAAATTCTTTACTGTGAGGGTGGTGAGACACTGGAACAGGCTGCCCAGAGAAGTTGTAGATGTCCCATCCCTGGAAGTGTTCAAGGCCAGGTTGGATGGGGCTTTGGGTAACCTGATGGTTAGAACCATCAGTTGGAACTAGACGATCTTTAAGGTCCCTTTCAAGTATAACCATTCTATGTTTCTACTGTATGAATTATTATAGAATTAATTATTACAGAATTAAGTATTTCTGAAAACCAATATTATATTATTGGAACCTAAGTTCTTAAAACTGTCATAAGAACATGGTCCTATTTTTATAAAAATAAATTTACAGAAGACTTCTCTCCTGAATAATACTCTACTTTGTTCTCTGTTCCCACATCTCTTAGTTCTTACTGACACATTTGATGGGACTTACCTTATTTCTCTTACACGTTTCTCTCAAAGTTTCTGATCAGGTTGTCATGAAACTCCTTATCAGTCAAGGGCTGCAATTTCTTTTGTTACCTAGCTGTCTCCTTTATTCCTATGGGACAGACCTATTGTTCATTCATCCTGTATAAGTTTTCTGCAATGATTCCTGCGTGACTAACTGCCTAGCCAATCTAGAAGGTTTTTTACTTTCTATGATTTGTTTCCAATTTTCTGAAGTTATCATTCACAAAAGGATGCTTTGAGTGTAGAGTATTAAATCCCTAACACTGCTGACCTACTAGGAGTGAAATTTAACTTTAGGCATTTGGAATACAACAAAGGAGCAATGACTGAAGACAAAGTCTCTTCAGATCTTTTTTTTTTCGTTCCCAGAATATTACACAATGGAAGGAAACAACCGTAGTTTTAAAATTTCTAATTGTGAATGGAAATAAATAACAAAGAAAGATGCAAAATTTGTCTGGAAACCAAGCTGTTTGATAAACCAACTTTCAAATAATAATTCTGAGCCTGCCTTTTTTAGTGCTGCTTATATTCAGCTTCCAGGAGTATCTGATGTAATTCAGTCCCTGGCCAAACAATTTGAAGAGAATCACTGATCAGCTATGAAGAAAATCTTACATAATATTTACATAATGAAGAACTCAAACTACAGAAAAGTCCAGTCAAGATTTTCAGTCAGCAAAGTGAACAGTTCTGTTTGCAAAGTATTTTTTTAACAGCAACGAGCATGATAGAAACACGCTTCATTCTCCTTTTGTTTCCACAGTTTAAAGTCAGCTATAATTAAACTTTCTGTAAGTCTACAGACGTCTGGGTCATACAAATAGGTGCACATTCATCCACTTTACAAATATGTTATGCAGATCTACAGAGCTGAAGATCAGGTCTTGCGCTAATGGCAAAGCAATGCTCATAGAAGAAAAAAAATAACATTTTAGTCTCTAATGTTTCTCAATGACTTAAACAGAAAAAGAAACCACTGAGACAAAAATAGCTTTTCTGAACTATTTTAGGGCTATGGAAGAAAAGCATACAAATAATGAAATTTGCTTATACTTTGAATGATATCTCTTTCTAGTACTGAAATATAGTACTTTTCAATTTTGCTTGGTGTTTGTAAAATGTAAATCCGTATACCACAGTATAAAATTTAGGTAAATTATCCACTGTCTACATTTAAATCTAAGATGTTTTAGTAAATGTCAGTCTAGAAACAGATAACTTAAATCTGTTATTCATGTATAATCTTCTGCACAAGTATAGCTTCTTAAAAGGGGCTTTACGTTATGGTTTCTATAAGCATACTGATTCTAATCTGGAATTAATCAAGTAAATAAATAAACTTACTGAATGGAAAATAAAGCTCTGTGTGAATTTGACTTGTAAATACATCTGTAAAATATTTTATTAACAGCAGGTGGCAACCTTTGAAAATTGGACTGCAGCAGCATGGTTTTACTTTTAAATATATAAATGCAAATTATTTCAAGAATGGTTTTATAAGCAGACTCTGGTTGATCTGAATGTCTGCTTATTGAGAAGATTCACATTAACCTTCTCTTAGTGCTGTGCTTTTATCGTGGAAGTCTGCATTAACTATGGAAATTATAATTTGTTTAGGAATCCAATACAAATACTGTTTTGTACTGCTTTTTAGATAATGAATGTTTTATTAAAATTAAAGACATAATTTAAGATGTTAAATTTGCTTTTCTCCAGTATAGTATTATCATTTTATAACTACAAATAGTCCTTTTGTTGTTCTTCAAACACAATGAGATTCATTGTTCTACTGTACTGCAAATACCTTGAAAGCTGTTCTTTGATGGCTGTCAAGGGATAAACATGCTGCCTATGAAAATGTGGACTTGATAACATAAAATTCACATCTGATATATTTCCCATTTCCTGACCCAAAGCATGCCTGCCATTTAAGTTCTTTCTCTGACTAGCAGAGAACATAGCCATCGAAATGTCCAGAAGCCAGAGAGACTGCTAGATTGATTTTTGCTGCTTACTGGCTTGCAGCTCAGAACACATAATTTCCCAAGTGAATGCCTAGGACATCCGACATTACTTGCACCTTATTTTGTTATCTTACACCTATCCAAGAACGCATTCTTTTACTTTAGGACAATGTGTCTTTACAGATAAATATGATCAGCAGATTCACCAGCTGCTCTTGTTTATTCATCACTTTTGAAGAAGCTCAAAAGTACACTTTTATCAGCTTTCAGTGGGAAAGACTTAAATTTGTTGGGAGGGTAAAGTAAAAAGTTCTGCAAAGAAATATATTTATCATAGTAAAGCAGGAAAGACATGCCTTTTTGATTTTAAATTACTTCCCTTTTTATAAAATGTTGCTCATGTATTCATTCATTCTATACAGTACAGTAAGGTTCACTTTTTCCTTTATCTTTACTGCACTGAAATTTACCCCAAATGTATTACAAAAGTCTCTTGTACGCTGGATAAAGGAATTCTGTGATTTACAAAACCAGCCCTGATATTGTGAGACACAGCGCATTCAGAGAGAATTTCTGTAGCAAATCATCGCAGCTCCAAATAATATAGGCATACCTAGGCAATTAAATAATTTTCTGATAACAGTCTATACTGTTGTATTTTGATTTATTTAAAATCTGATGCATTGCTCATATATCCAATAAGGCTAGTTTACACCTAGCTACATAAACACAACTTTGCTGAGAAAAGCAGCAGTGACTTGTCTAAAGCAAGGTCAGATATGGCTAGTTATGACTATTGCTCTATGGACATCAATTTTGTCTCTCCTAAAGATGACCATTAAAGTAAGCCATACTGTAGAGTAGATAATAACAATGATTATATTTGCATCTCACCAGGACACCTCTGCTCACTGCACCGTCTAACTTCCTCTCCAGTTCCTTCACACTGTTGTCCAGTCACGGCAGCACCTTGACAGATCCTTATCCGTCTCTCCCAGCCACCATCACAGGATTTGGAACAGCCACTCCAATGGCCCCACTGGTTCCACTGGCCATTTGCTGTTTGGGAAAATATAGTTACGGTGATGACATAAAGAAAGAATAAAGAAGAATATATAGGTTATTCTTTACTTGGGTAAGAGAAGAAAAAGCTCCCCAGATATAATTAACAGTGACAGAAGTGGCAGATGTGGCTTTATGGAAGATGGGGAAGCCTGTACTTGACTCCTAAATATGGGATTGTTGTCTAAATGACTTGCATCTTGAGATAAAATAGAAAGAATTGGTGCACATTAACTTAGACTGTAAAACAGACATCGTCCCTTTTGTATTTTTTTTTTTTTTATATATATATAGTTGTATAGTGCTGTTGTATGGTAATGATACACAACGTGCATAACTACCCTTTAAAAAACTAAATAAAAACATTTTTGCATGTGATGTTTTAGGAGCTTGATTTTTACGTGCTCTGACAGTGCAAATGACGCTTAAAAGTCGGTATAAATGTAATTTACCTGATCTGGAAGGCTGCTTTTATACTGCCAGAGGAAGTAGTCTTAGTGTAAAAGGGAATCAGTTCACACACTTTCTAGGTTTGTGAGACACTTTATCAAGTTTTTTAGGCCTCAAACATATCTTTACAAAACTGTTGAATGTCCTTTAAATGGTGATAAAACTGAAAAGCTGATATGCAGCCCGGCATGCAGTCTTTCCAGATGCATTCTATAGCTTTTCATCACCAGGTGTCCCATCAAACAAAAAAGAGCAAGGCCCCAGGCCTCCCTCTTGGAGGTGGCTGCTCTGCCCCTTTGCTGAGGGGCCTGTGGTGGCCCCCGGGAGCCTGCCGGCATTCCCCCAGGTCCCAGCTCCGAGCTACGGGCAGGGTGGGCTCCCGAATCTCTCCTGAGCAGGAGAGGTGGAGCTGCAGCTGCCCGCGCCCGTCGGTACTCACCGGTGCAGTCGGGGTTATAGCACTCCCGGCTCTCGGCCCAGGGCCCTCTGCACTCGGAGCCGCCGTGGGCTGCTGCCGTGCACTGCCGGCTCCGCTGCTGGGTGCCGTTGGAGCAGGTCACCGAGCACTGGCTCCACGAGCTCCACTCCTGCCACTGTCCGTCCACTGCCGCGGCAGGCACAAAAGAGATGGACACAGCAGAGTTAACACCTAAGCCACGTCCTTCTAGGTAAGGGGGTTTCAACTTGGGCCTGAATGCAGTCCCTCAGACTGGGCCTAGTCCAGAGAGGCTTTACTTCTTACAGCAATCAAACACAGAAACCGCCACTATGAGCTACTTTAATTTAAAACGGTTTTCCTTTTTCTTCAAGTAAAAAGAGTGTTTCATCTCCTCTAATTACACACTGATAAAACAGAAGATAAAATATGATTTTGCTCGCGTACCATACTGTTTGAAAGACCTTATTAAAAACAAGGCCCTATTAAAAAGACTGGTCTTGTCTTTTTAGGTAAAAAGGGGGGCCAATCTTGTACCATGTAAACGCTGAGCCTTCCAAAGTATTTTATTACAGCTGTGGTGACCACGCACATGGCTCAGTTTATAATATTATTTGTCCTGACTGTGAAATTAGGTCTCTTTAGTTGAATAGGAAAAGGAAAACAGGAGTTACCCCTTTGCCTCACATACAGTCTCTGTTCTCTGTACTTATACTGGTGAATGTACTTTTATCATTCATCCTCCCTGTAAAGGTAAATGTTCCCAGTTCTTCAACATTCCTTTGAGATAAAATGTAGGAGGACAGAAGCGGCCTGCCATCCTCCTCAGTCTGCTTCTGTATTTGCATATTGCATAATCGTCTTTCTGAATTTGTCAGGTTGAATTTCTAAACAATATAGATATGGTGACCAGTTCTGTACTTAGTATTTCGTTATTAGCCCATACATTTGAGTTTGAATTAAAATTCCCATGAGTAAAGGTTTAGGACTGATATTTTTAATTATATATCTCAGAAAGCTTCTTGAGGTAAATGAAAATATTAAAAAAAAAATTAAAAATATAAACCAATTAAGTTCTCATACAAATGAAAAATTATATGTTCTACAATAGATAACAGGACTAGACAGTATTTTTGAAAATGAATAGCATTATGAAATGTTCTATTACTGATTGTGCTAATTCAGAATCCTGTGTTCATACAGACTGCAGCAATCATCAGTTCCTCATTGCACCTGCAGTTACCCAATATAAACTCAAAATGTAGGTTGTAATACAGTTTTGATTAATACTCGTCCTTGAAAACACAGTTTTATAACTACTATTGCCATAAAAGCACCAACACTGAAAATGAGTGGCTTCACTTGGTGCACTTGCCAACCCCTGATTTCAGGATTCTTCTAAAAAAGGGTTGGAACAGCAGCTTCCTAAGTTGATGGTGTTAATAATTACAACAGGAAGCAGAATCTTTTAGTGATTTAAGATACTGTGTCTGTATGGGTGCACCACTGTTCAGTGAAATATGGAGGTGAACTATTTTACTGTTGTCTGACAGTAACCACAGAACATGTCTAACAGTTCAAAGATACTATCTGTATCTCTAATGCCCAGGATGTCAGCAACCAGTGAATTAAAGGAAGAGAGTTTTTGAGGCTTCTTCCTAAATTTCTCTGTTAAATATTCTATGTAATGCCTGATTGTGAACCACTTCTCAATACATATGCCTCTTGAGCTATGAAGCTGCGCCCTGATAATTTATTCAGCAGAAAATAGGAATCTTTCCAAACATGGAAGCTAGTTGCATTCATTAATCATAAAAGCTTTATGTGAAGAGGAAAACATTATGGAAATTACATTTCAATGCACCCTCTTCAGTTTTATTCATTGCTCTATAGTATTATTTAGGGTAGGAAGGATCGAATCAATTATTATAGCGTCTTTGGAGAAAACTCATTCTGTGGCTTCTCATATATATTTCATACATCTCCGTTCTTTATCTTTTGGAGCAAATAGCGTGTGAGTTTTCTATTTCAGAAATACCATTAAAAGACTAAAGAATTCAACATGAAGAGTCCCTTATAAAATTGAACATTCAAATTGCAGCAAATCTTAACATTCAGCAAAGACTTAAACTCTTAATTTTAAATGTAATCAGTACATAACTTCCTCTGGTGAAAGTCATTTAGGTACAAATGATTGTTCAAAATCCAGAATTCTCAAACAACTGCTTATTTTGACAGATTAGGTGTAATATCTTTTGTGTTCCTTTGCAATACTGAAGTGAACTGAATGCATTAATTTCTTCACTGCTATTTTTATTTGGCATTTGTCTTGCTGTCAACTCTGCTTCATGCTCATATATCATGTTAATTACTTTTGTGTAGGCACATGTAAAATTGCACAGCTGCCAACTTGGCCAAAAATTGGATTAATTCAAAATTTTTGCAGCTGCATTCAACACTAAAACTTTTCCACAAATTTTGTCCTGAAGTTGGAGTATGCTTTGCTGACTAGAAGAAAAGCAAAGCTCAAGTTTAATAAAAATCTAATATATTTACTTTTAAGTGTGTGAAGCACTAAATTTCACTTTTTTCCTTCATCTCTGTTTTCCCATCATCAACCAACCATTTGCTAATTAAATGCCCATCAACTCTTTTACAGGAGGAGCTCTGTTCATGGAGAATCTATTTGCAGCAGTGTTGTGCACTGTGGATATTAAATAAGCCCACTGCAAGGGCAACCTTCACACGGTCAGACAGAATTCATGAAAGAAATTTCTCACGTTACAGCTACCTGACACCTTTTTAATACGTAAGTATTACCATGAGTTCAATAATAATATATATAATCTTCTTTATGGTTATTGAACTCATGGTAATACTTAGGTATTCTATACATATACATACACATGTGTATACTTACATATATATATGCACACATATTTAAGATTTTGGTCAAAATTAATCATCACCTATGGACAAAATTTTTAAAAGAATAGATGATTTTTTTGAGTTAGTTTCAGTTTCAGTGAATGGAAGGTTTAACGTGAAGCCCACACATTGTGTACTTGTTTAGGGGTAGTTTTTTGAAAGTGGTTTAGCAACTAACTTCCAGAAATGAGGCACTTAAAATTCTTACCATAAGGGCTTAACCGGGATTCAAATAATACCCTAGCTTGCGTCAACCTTTCTTTCTGCACACACGTAATAATATGCATTTTGAATAAATTAATAACAATTTTATGGTTTCCCAAATATGTTTGTTGTATGATGAATAAATAATTACAACGACCTTCCAAGCAAACATAATTCAAACAGATATGGAGGACACAAACTGTGTGACCTCGGAATGTCTGCCTTTATGCCACACTTATAAAGGTGCTTGCCTTCTGGTTCTCCAAGACCCATCCTAAATCAAGATTTCCTACACAACATATTGTGCCCTACAGAGAGGGTATCTTGAAGAAGTTAATGATTGTCTGCTTGTGTACTATCTTGAACCAAATTACCATCCTGATTATATCTGGTAATCACTACAGTCAGAATTATCAACATTACCTGGCCTACTCACTTTGTATAACTTTTTTTTTTTTTTCTGTGTGCAAAGGGCAATAAAAGAAATCACAAACAACGCACATTGAATGCACCGTAACAAAGCAGAGAGTTGCTATATGAGCTCACCAGGGCAGAGTGCAATATTGCAAGGTTTATGTTGTGTTTCAGGTCCATCACATGATCTTCCCCCATACTGGGGAGGTATACATGACCTTGTCCTAGTTCTTTGGCCTCGACCACATGTGAATGAACACAAACTCCAAGGTGACCATTCCTCCCAAACGCCATGTACTGCAACAAACCAAATAGATTTTAACCAGAAACAGACACACAAGTAACAGAAGGATTTCAAAATAAACAAGATCAGTATTTGAAATGGGAATTATTTTGCCAACTTCAAGAAAATCAGCACATAGGTAATCTTTAGCATTGGCAAATAAATCCTTTATAAAATTTATTTATTTTCAATTTTAATTTTCTCTACAATATATTTAAATTCAAATGGTTTTCTCTAACCTTTAAACTAATCTCACACCAACCTTTTCTTTCATCCTTTTAAAAAAGATGGCTTCCCTCTTCAAAAATTAGTTATGATAATTTTGTTGCCTTACTTAAGATATCTTTAATAGCCCTGATTTTCAGGAGACTAGTCTTTGTGAAAATCAGGCATATACATTATGTCTCAAGGCAACTCTAAAAACTTGAAGCAATCAAAATTAAGGTTCCTTTTGAAAATGCAGGAATAAACACAACAATTTCTTACTGTGTCACCATCATAAAGTGGGGCTGTTATCTTACAATTGTTTCACTTATTTAAATGCCAGTGGAAACAGGGCAGCACGTGTGCTTGATCACCTTCCTCAAAAATTCCAAGACCACATAAACAAAGAGATTTTCACTATTTCCTTACATATTCATTGATTTAACATACACAGTAATACATGCATCACTGTCTTAAAAAATGTTCACTCAACAAAATTCAAACACCTTCAGAGCACACAATAAATTACAAACACCAATATTTTTATATACAAGTATTTCATAAAATTAATATAAAGAATCACAGAAGATGCATCTTTTTCTACCTTAATTTTTTTCCACTGTAGGAGAAACTAGTATACAATAACCATATGAGTTTATATACTGTATGCATTCTTTTTTCAGAAACAACTTGAGTTAAATTTTCAGAAAGTTCTCTAATATACTTAAATATGTACTGGTAAGACAATTCCATACATGCATTGGCAAAACAGCTCTTTTTAAATTGAAAAATACTGCAAATAAGTTTTAGTTATTTTTCTTCTGCGTAAATAAAAGAAGTTGCACAGGTTTAAATTAGGCTGTGTGAGAAGACGAATGTAGTAATGAGACCTATAGTAATTCTAGGCATTTAAGAAAAAATCCAGAGACTTAATACGCAGACTTAGCATCACACCAGGTATCATATAACTCTGTTTTTGCAACCTGACTCTTTGAAGGGTGTCTGGAGGGTGAAATAGTGTACAACATCTCAGTGTATCATTTGGTAATGGTTCACAACTTTACAGAAGAAATAGATTTTCTGGTTTGTCCTCACTTTTTTTCATCACTGTGAAAGAATTTCTCATGTATAGGTTTCCTTTGCCTTGAAGGCATGTATCACCTGCCCAGTTTCTACAAATAACCCCCTCCCCCCTTTTTTTTTTTTTTTGTAGGGATCAGAATAACATTTCCTGAGGTAAAATTCAGTTGCCAAGGGTGTGGAAGGAGGTTCAGCTTCCTGGCATATTATCACAAAATCATCAGTAAGATCAAGGGGAATTCTGCATGTAGGTAAGTTCTAGTGCATTTCATTAAAAGTAAGGAAAATTGTCATTTCGGATGCTATGTTGAGGTAAAGTTAGCTGTGTTGTTAGCTAACTTCTCAGAAGTCATACCTGACAGAAAATGTCAAGCGTTATTCGGGGAAGATTTTACCCCTAGAAATAACAGCTCAATTGATGAAAGGAATTTAGTTGGTCACATGCAAGTGGCCAAAAAGCACAATAATTATTCCACGTCCTACATGGCTAGCTTTATTAAAATTAAATTATTCTAAATATCACATCAATTTGCATTATATAACAAAACAACCCAACCCTCAGGAAAGTTCCAAATTAATGTTTAAGTGACAGATTTTAGTCTAGTTATTTTAGAAACTTTGATTAACTGTGACATTTTGGTCAAACCCAGAAAACCTAACTCTTCTAAAACTAGTAATTTGATGACTATATCTGCGTATAATCCCTTAAATTTCATCTTTTCTCAACAGGTACTATACTTAGACAGCTACTCTGGTCCATCCATATGATCTGAAGATTTATTTCTCATTGGCAAAATATTAGATTCTGAATCCAGATGTATCTCTAAGACTCCAAATTTTTCATCATATGAGAAAAATGAATGAGAAACCAATTTGTCAGATCAGATTCCAAACAGCAGTCATTAATAACAATGATATAATTTCATCTTCTGATACCACAATGGTTGATTAAGATGCTCAGATGCAACAAGAAGAACTTCAAAAAGTACAAAACATAGCAAATAAAAAAATAATCCAAATTAGAAAAAGATTATTCTGTAAAAAATAATAATTTAGAATGGTCTTGACACTGTAGACACAGGCTGAGGTTTTTCAGGGTATAGATGAGTTTAAGTCTATTTTTTAATTTGGAGTTTTGATTTCTGTCAAAATGTTATAAATTAGTTGTCTTCATTTAAAAATTACAAAAACATGTGCTGAGGGGCTCTTTAAAGATGCTGTCTTGAGCCAAAACATTGTATATCTCTTCTGGTAAAAGTGACTGCATGTTAGTAGCAACATAGAATAATTCTTCTCTGATTTTGGATTTGAACATAAGCCAAAACAAAATGCGGACTCAAACTTACAGCAGCCTCTATGTGTTTGTGGTTTAAAGTAAGCTGTGTTCAAAATCATCTTCCGTGACAAATTTTAGCTCATTAAGTAAAAATTTCACAGTACCTTCTTCTATGTATAGACTTGTATATCTGAAACTAGTAGATAGCTAATAAAGTCAAGGAAAGGCATAACACTAAGAAAACAACCAATGTCAGCAAACAAATATTAAGGAGAATTAATCTGTTCAGTGCATCACAGAATTGTCCAGTATTACCCAGATCAACTTTAAAAGAACATCTTAATCTAAAATTTCTTACCTTTGAATATTTTTTTTCTTATATTTCATTTACATTTTCTTTCCTTAATACCATTTTCTAAATGCAAAATACCCTATAACATCTGATGAATTATAGCCAGATGAGCTATGCCAAATTACACCAGATGGAGAGCTGGTCCACAGAGGAGTTACTGTTTTCTATAACACAGTTTCAGATGCAAGATTCATTATTTGGGACAAAGATATTCAGGTTATTGCCAACTTATCTGTCAAAAACATTGCTAGTACAATGAGTTTGGATTACTGCAGAGCATCTTTCCCTTCTCTCTACCACTCTGTGAACCTAATCATGTTGAAGTGAACACCCACAGTGTTCACAATACGCAACTCCTGTGAAGTGGGAGGAGGCGTGAGGCCATACTGGCCTTCATCCTACAAGCATATTTTGGGAGACTTTTATGAGGGTTTAAATGCTTTTGATTTGTTCTGCCTTAAACTGAACAGATATTGGAAAGCTATTATGGCCATTGACGTTTCATTGTAAGTGGTATCATAGTTTACTATGGCTGAATAACTGCATCTAAGCAGATGTTACATTAAAGGAATTTTTAAAATTAAATTATAGGGTTTGTATGCAGAAATTTAAACTCACTTACGTGCTATAGTTTCCTTAAGTATAGCTTAAATTGTCCATTCAAAAATCTTTCTTAAATTCTCAATACACAAACTCAGCAAACTTTCTGACACCTGCCTTCTAACCTTCACATTGAAGTCATACATCTACTCTACTTCTGCCCTGTCTCTTTCTAATTATAAATTTAAATTTTCCTTACTCTTGTTTCTTGCTCTGAAGAGAAGGCCTGAACTTCCAGAGCATAGTTTACTAACAATAAAGCTACAGGAATTAAAAAAGATAGTGCTAATTTCTCTGTAACAATTTTGCTAGCGTACTGTGCAGGCACAGAATATATCAAAATGTGCAACATTTCAGCAATATGGCTAATCTTCACTGACATGAGCCCTGAGAAAAAAAGGGAGATAAGTAAAGCAGTCTTAGCATATCATACCAGCCAAAATATAGCTTTTGGTCATACAAATGTTTGAAATGATTTGAAATGTTTTGCTTTACACTTAAGCTTGAAAATGCTGAGCTTCAGCTAAATGCTGTGGTAAAAGCAGTTGAAGGCAATTGGGAAGGACAACCTGAAACTAATTGAGATGATCTACAGGCTTGGAAATTCCATGCGCTTTCTCCTTGAAGTTTTAGCTGTGTTAAAAATTAGCCACTAAGCTGAAATGAATCAGTGGCACTACAGTACTGGATCCTGAGGTGTCTTTGCTCAAAAAAGAACCAGTAACAACAGAGGTTACCTGAACCACAGGTTTTGTTGCCTACTATCCTGCACTTCTCCAGGAGGCTCTTGATTTCAAGACACTGACTGAATTACCTAATGGACTCCTGTCCCTAAAATATTATTGGTCCAGAACAAATATAAACAAGAATTCATGGTTTTACTTTAGTTATCAGGAGTATTATTTTGAAATTTCAGATGCAATTTCAATACTTATATATATACACATGCATACATACACATATATATATATTCAGCATGATAAAAACAAATAAATAAATGAAAACAAGTGGCAATTATGGACCAAATAGCTTTCATGTACTTATGTAAAAGGCTCTGTGGTCTCCCTGTTGCATAATGATGAAGCTGGTGAATACCATTCTCAAAATTTTCAAGGACAGTGAGATCGCAGAGGCATGTATTCCCTAACATCCCAGTGAGGATCTTGGACGCTATAGGGAGAATGTGAAGGCAGTAGATGAAAATAACCTGGAAACCTTGCATTAGTATTTTCAAGTTTAGCAGGTTCTCTTGAAGCTGGTGGATGCTTAAAGTATTGTCCAGTAGGCCAGTCTGCATACTTTTTTTATTTTGAAGGGACAACTTTTTGATTAGGCAACATTATTCCAGCTCTCAAAACACCCCCCCTTTTTCTAATCATGCAAATATATAATGAATATGCCCCAGTAGATTTTGTATTTGGGGGTTACAAAGACAGAGCACTGTGACCTCTGCATGTTTATTGCATCTAGTTTATGCTCTAAGGTGTAAAATCTTGCTGTGTTAACAGAGTCCAAAAGCTATATGGAATAAGTGGTAGAGGCCTGGGAACACAGGCCAGATCCCAGCTATGTATGCATATGCTTGGATTGTTTTGTCAAACTTGCGTACAAACTATGCATTTTGTTGTGCATGGACAACATAATCCTGAACTATGCAACCCTCTGAGTCAGGATACATAATACAATGAGGACAGAGGATATTTAGGCTAATAATTAAAATGGTGTTTGAAAAATTAATGGAGCTGTGACTAGGAAAAGCACATTTCTAAATTGCTAATCTTGCACACTGCTACACAGTAGTGACCCTGTAGCCAGACAGAGACCAACATAAATTAATAAGGTTCTTGTAATTATGTGAAACAACATGCAAGATTAAGCCCAGAAGACTAATTATTTAGGAAAGGTAACTCAAGATACATAAACATTATCAGAATCAGCTGTGGTGACCTGAAAAGGAAAATATCTTGGCAGTACTGCTGTTAGCCAGTAAGAATTGGTAGCCATTGCTTATATTGGATATCTGGAAAAGCCATACCCTGAAGTGGGAGTTCATGTGTAAGGAAATAGCTCCTTTGTGACCTGAGAAATATGGAGCAATCTCTTTTGTGTGAGCATTGTTTAGAAGTTTGCTAGACAATATGATTTTTAAGAATTAGCTTTACTCCAATTTACTTTGACAGCAAATTAATTACCTTGGTTTTTGCATTACATGGATTTTTTTTGGTTTGATATAAAAAGTTCTCATTCCTTACTGGAGAGAATGAAGATAAAATTCTGTAAAATTATGTAAAATCAAGTGATTTAAATGCCTTGCCTTTTCTTAGGTAATACAAAGTGAACAAGAAAGCAGGCAGAACTGCATCTCATTGCGAGTGCTGGACTGTGTGTTTTCGTGTTCATACTTCATGCAGTTTCAAAGGAATCTTTATCTTTGATTGTTTGGGAGGTTTGTTATTTTCTTTTATTTTTTTTTTTTTTTTTAGCTTCTTGCTTTTATACTTTCAAGTTGAGAGTTCTTTTGCAATGTATCCTACCTCTGGCAGAATGTAAGCTAGCCTAACCTTTTTAGAAATAGCTGCCATTTTTGTATGGAAACACTTCAAGTGATTGAATCCAACCCTGCCCGGGGGTTTTTACCATGAAATATTAGAAAATCCCATGTGAATTGCTTACCTAGAGCACAGTAGTAAAGCATTAGGTGCTGACAGCAGTTCTTATTACAATGGTGGCTTATCTAGATACAATCTTTTAAGTTGCTTTTCATTACAGAGATTCCCTAAATGCTTATAAGTCTGATACACAAACTCTGATGGGATCACGTATGCACTTGCCATTGGATATTTTTCAGCACACAGTAGCAACACGAGAGTCTGATTCTACATATTACTACTACTGATTGAGATAAAGTCCAGGGTTTTCTCTGTGTATGACAGTCTAGTTTACTTCAAAAATGGAGTGAGCTTCCCCAGAACCTGAAGATGGCTCACCACCCTCTTGGGATCAGATATGACAAACTGGTCAGGAATTTCTGCATCTGAAGGGAGGTACAAAATTTTTTTGCATTTCAGACACAGCAGAGGAAAATGAGTGTAGTTGCAGGGCATATGCCTTCCCTTTTGCTTCCAGTCCCAGATTAATCAGATCCACAGGTAGAGTCTAAAGAAATGAGATGTGGCCTTTCAGCAACTAACTCAAACATGCCTCTCTATTCTCCTTGGTGTATAACTACTGCTGAACTTCAACTATGTCTGGATCTCTGAGACAAAAGGAGTAGGAAAACTGTAATGTAGGATACTGATGACCTTTACCTTGTGTCAGATATGAGAGTTACTTTTTGTCTGATCTTTTTTCCTTTGATGGGTAGCTGTTGCCCTTTCTTGCCAGAACAATGTAGAGGAAAGTCCATGAATGCATTACTGTACAGAGAACATTGTCTGGCCCATTGCCTAGAAGACAGTACGCTAAATGGCGAAACAATTGCAGTGTCGAATAATATATGTTAACTTAACACACCCTGTTAATCAGTCTCTGCTTCTTAATGCATTGATGATCTGGATTTCTCCCCTAGTTTGTATTTTGTACTCACACTATGCCTTCGCTTTTCTGAGTGAAAATCAGAAAATACAGACATTTTTAAAAAATCTGAAACTGTCAGAAGAAGGGACTTTTGTTGCATATCTTGACTGTTCTGAAAGTAAAAATAACAATCTACATGACAAAATTTCACAGCTGAATAGAGTTACACTTCTCTCCTTTGATTGATATGCCCTTTTGAAATTCGTGTTAAAAATAATAATAATAAAAAAGATATAGTTTCAAATTCTTATCATTATACAGTTCAAAAACATCCACAATTTTATTTATTGGCTGCTAACACTACCTGGACAGAGGGCAGTGTTATTGCAAACCCTTGATTCTCTTAAAGGGCCGCTGCAGTGTGTCCCGTAAGGTGATACACAAGTTCTGGTTCGCACCTGCGACCCTTGACCACAAGTAACTGAACACGTACTCCACTGGGCCCACTCTTCAACACCAGATTCACCTGTATTCAAGACAACAAACAAACATGAATATAGACATAAGTAATAATGAAACTTTTTTTTTTTTCTGAAGCTCATTATCGTCTGCTCTTATACATCAAAGAAAAAAGTACCACACCAAAATAAATATTTAAAAATTCATGGAGTAAAGCAGCTGTGAAAATGTGCAATGAATAGAAAATAAAGACACCTACAATGCTGCAGTCACATAACGCCTGTCAGAGAGAAACACTTTGATTGCTTAGCATCATTTACAACTTTGTGAGAAGTACTGCCCTTCAACATTTTAGAAACAACACTACCCTCAGGATGCTAAAAGAACATAGACAACTCTTTTTATATCATAGCAAAGGATTTATCTTTGATACTTCTACTTTTGACTCTAGAATGAAGGCTAGGTAATAGTTTAAGGAACTCTAACAGTAAGGGAATTCTGATTAGGAAAAACCCCCAAACCAGCCCTCTAATTTCTCGTCTTTTCTTCAGCGGAGGAGAGTCGTCTAGCATTTGAGAGAAGTTCCCTGGAAAAAAGAAGCGCTTTGCTTACGAAATTTTAACTTGAATGGTGGGATGGGAACTTTGGTTTGATCATTTACTGCACAGATCTGCTCCTTGCTTTTGACCTACAGATGTGCTAGACTCTTGGATGTGCAAGACCTCATTCCTTCATATAATACATACCTCTATGTGATTTATTAATACTATACATTTGAATAGTGTATTTTTTTTTAATTGTTGAGAGATAGTGCATTATGTTATTTCTATCTTTTTGAAAGCAAATATGAAACAAGTCTTCTTGTATGGATGTTCAGGGAAGAATGCTTAAATTTAGTTTCCACGAACAGCCATACACACAATTCTGGAATTCTTTCCCAAAGGCATTCATGTTCAGAAAACAAATGCAAAAATAATATGAACATACCTCACTGAAAAATTTGAGTAAATACTTATGGATTCATGTTCACCTTGTTCCATTAAAAGTTAGTATAAAATGGCATGCTGAAGCCTCTATTACACCCTTGATTTTTAAACCTAAGTCCTTTTTGAAATAAAAGGGATTTTCTGCTTTAAAACAAGTGGCATGACACAACTTCCCCTCTTGAACAGCTTGCTTAAAATTTCAGTTATCTCAATATACCTCCAGTCTTCCAAAAGTTTTGATATTGGTCGAAATCAAGGGAATGCCTGCAAACTAGGAAGACTCTGGTGTTATCTTCCAAGAATGTAGTAAATGATATGCTATTTCTTTGAACTGTGCTTTTGTAGCAAGCATGTGTCCAAGTTCTTTTTTTTTGTTTCCAGAGGCCAAGCATGAAACCTTTGCAAAATGCTTGTCTCTGCTAGTCTTCTAAGAAGCAATTCTAAGGCTATTCAATGCTTTTTTTTGTTTTTCAAATGTACTTCTTATTCAGTAACAAGACAGAATGCTTTATAATTAGCACAAAGCTCTCTGCTTTTCATAAAATTATATACAATTCTAACAACTTATATGGACAAGAACAAACTGATGAGATTTTTTAAATACAAAAACCCACCGAAGTGAGTTTTGCAGTCATTTTCTTTGTTTTTAGGTGAAAAAAAAATGAGAAATTTAATCACTGATTATTATTTTAATCTTTTTTTCTTAAATGAATTTAGCATTTTAATTAGTTCATTACATGGATTAGTTCAGGTTAGACAATATAATATGATAAATATAGCTAATATCTAGACAGTAACAATTATAAAATATGTACTATAAGCCCTATGTTAAATAAATAACAATAAGCCACAGGTTAAAAATACCTGTATTACTGGGCTAATATTTTTTGTCTTTTCCTACACATTTGAAGTTTGACTTTGGCTTTGTTAAAATGGTTTAGATGAAAGGTCAAACAGCAGAAAAAGTCAAAGCTATGTTTCTCAAGATGTTCCTCATTATGTAAAACAGTCATATATACTCAGTATAAATTATCTATTACCCAACACAGACATGGTGACAGTGCATAGCTAATAAAATACAGAAATTAAGTATTAAAAAGTTAAGATATCTGAAATTTTAAAAGTGGTAAAAAGTTGCTCTTAACCCTTGGGATATGATGAAAAATAGCAGTAACATGATATTAAGAAGTGTGATTGTATTGAGTGAATTCTGAAATTAATATTCGTTATTAAAAGTTCTGAGCATATATGTACTGTCCATTCACAAAAGGCATAATCTAGCCATATATTTCAACACACCTACAGGACAGAAGGCTTAAACATTTGCTGTAGCAAGATCCTCCACACTAATATGATGTGTGGTGCAAAAAGAGTGAAATCAGAGAAAATAAAGACCAAATTTATCTCACTAGCTGCTTTACTTCCTTTTGCACAATGCATTAAGATTTTTGGTAATTTTTAATTTTTCAGAGTATTTTCTACTACTGTCGGTCAGATTATTACTTATTTTAAAATATTTTAAAAGAGGAAAACATCTTCACAGACATATCATACCATAGTTAACCATTTTTGATTTAAGCAAATAAAGACTTTATCTTCTAGTATAAACCTAGATTCCCTATGTAATCTGCAAATGCATCGTCCATTGTTTTAATCTTTCCCATTTTTTTCTGAAATGAAAATTTCAAAAGGGCTACTTTTTATTTTCCTTTTAGTTTTCAGTTACTTGACAATTTCAAGTAACTGAATTTTCTGAATTCAGTTGAATTACTTCACTGAAGTATTGAATTACTTCAATTTTTATATCTGTCGTATTACACCTACAATCTCAAATTATTATTGGCAAGCTACCAAGCCCTTGTTCTCCCTTGCTGCTCAACATGTAAGAGGAAACATAACTTACTGTATGGAAGGCCTCATTGATCTGTGTAACACTTACCTGTATTATACTCTCTAAATCCCATAACACCTAAGGGAAGGATCAGTCCAAACACATAAAATGACAAATATAGGACAATAAATTATTCAAACAATATTTTTTTAAATAAAATGTTTTACTGCCTCATATCACAAACAAACAGGAAATGCATATTTTAATACCACTTTTTAAAAATCTTCTATTCCCAGCAAAATTCAGTGGATTAAGTCCACTATTCTAACTATTACATGCTTTTCATAAATATTTTTCAGGACAATTCTCTATTCCTGTCTCTCTGCCTTTTTAAACCGTATAAATATTTTGTTGCACACTTGCATCTGTTTTATTATTGCACAAAAGAAAATATTAAACATGATTAAAATATAAGAAACCTCATAAATTCAGTATCCATTTACTTTAAAGGCTGTTAGAATTCTTAGTATATGGGTAAATTTATGAAATAGATATGTTAGAAAAAACCTTATGAATCAGTTTAAGAAGACATCACATTAATTATATCCCAAGAAAATGAATGCATTAGAGGTGAAGAAAATATGCAATGATCACTACAAAGGAAAATCAAAATGAAGGAGAGATGAAAATTAGTAAGTATGTCCAAAAAGAGCACAGTATTACTTAAAATGTGTTAACCTACAGTATGTAAAATACAGATTTCCTCAAAGCTGGGCATGTAAATTTATACGCTCTGCTGATACATCTCACATGCTTTCAGAACAGGACCTTGAAAACCAAGCTTGTTTAATTTTGAACGTTCATATCCCACTCCACACACACAATCTATCAGAAGGTGATGGCATAAGTGCTGCATTTATAATGCAGTTCTCTAATACCCATAATAGATGCACTGCAATGCATGACTAGAAATTATCAAATACAAGTTTTACCTGATAATATGAAAGTTTTAGGGATTTATATGAGGAAATAAAACAGATCATCTTACTTATTTTTGGAGTAATTGTATGAATTCAAGAAGCAGCATAAAAGCAAAGGTGTTATTCTATGTAGTAAGCAACTAACATTATAAGTCTGAGATAGGTATGTAAGTAATAAGTTCTACTTCCCTAAAAAAAAACCTGCATGGAGACCAAGAGGGTTCCGGGCTCCCCTCTTCCACTACATTTCCTTACAGTAGCATCAACTGGCAGTTAGCCATAAAAGTAGCCCTATAGATTAATAGGAGCGAAACAGGCTTTTTCCCCTTCTAAATTCTTTACCAAACATATCTACACTGATTGGCTCTACATGTATTTAGATTACTTCAAATATTTGATTTCTGCAAATCTGTTAAGTAAAGCACCCTACTACTACAGAATTCAACATGCAACGTAACTAGAAGCAATTATAGCTCTTTTACTAAAGTGAATATAAACTGTAAGCATTATGTATGACTGATGCAGGCATATTTTCTATGTTAGTAACTATGGAATACAGAGCAAGTTGTTTCAAATCCATACAATAATTATGGGGCACAAATATTTCCACGCAGTAACTTACTGGAATGCAGTGTGTAGGGAACCGTTAAAGAGTTAGATTTTACCAACAGATACACAGATCATTACTGATGTCAAAATGGACAGTAGTTTTGGTGTATGAGAGCCTAATTCAACTCACCACTAAAGTTTTATCATTGACCTCAAAGGCAGCTGTGGTAACTGTTGGTAAACAGGCTTTTTTTTTTTTTTTTTTTTTTAATTACATCAGCTCTAGGTTTGTTATATCATTTTGGTATCTTTATCTAAAGAAGATGAAGTTGCTCAAACAAAATTAGAAAACCTGTTTAGATGAAAAACTGTTAGATAATTTGCACATCCAATTAAAAACTACTTACGGCCAATTTCATTTAGCAATTATGAATCTGGAAACTAGAGAATAGAGCGTTGTGCTGGGCTGAATGTATGCACATTAAAGTCACCCTCGTAATTAATTAATTTGATAAACGCCTAAAGCTGGGATTAGACCTCAGTCTACTTATAAAGAAATTCTGAAGCATGTTCTTAACATCATCTTTCAAAAAACGTTAATATGTCACAGTAAGCTGTCCTGCGTCTTGTACGTGTGAGACTGCTTTTACTAGTAAAGAAATTCATGTTTACACTAAATGATTTGGTATCCACATTCACAGTGTATGTTTTTGCATGATCTACCTAATTCTCAGCTACTTTATTTATGGACTTTAACTGGTGAAAAAAAAAATAAATGATTCAAAAAAAGTATCAGCTTAGAAAACTGACAAATATGCAGCAAAAGATTATGGAAACATGCAGTGGTTTTGCTAAAATTAACAACAGTAAATAGAAAAATGTAACTGATGTATTACCAGTTTGTGCCATAAATTTAGCAGCATCAGCTTGTTCCTGAGGGACCCTTTTCTCATGAACAGATCGAGGTCGCTGACTTTTAATTGTATGATCTCCCATCATTCCAAATTCTAAAGACAGAATAAAGGTTTATGAAAGCTTGTGTGTAGACATTTCTCAAAAGTCACATACTGTCTCATGCAATATGTTCCTAAACATACCTGGAAGTTGCTGGTAAGAGGCAGGCAAGTGATCATGGCAGTTAACATCAACTTAACTTTGCTACACTCAGCTTTTAATAAATCCTTAAATTTGTTTCTGCAGATTTTCAAACATGATTTTATTGTATGAACCGACATTCAATGTAGTGACACATACTATAAATCAGCTGTATGACACCGGACAAAAACAATTATTCAAATGCAGACATTTTATTCCTATATTTTGAACCAGTGCAAACCACACCAGAAAATGATTGCGACAGTATTAGACATTGTTGTTCTACAGCAGAGCCTGCTGCTCCTCCAGAGGACTTCTATTTCTGCACTCGTCTTTCAGGCTGACGAAGCCTTCAACAGACATAACAAGTCATCTTTGGGAATGGTGGCAATGAGAAATAATAATAATTTAGCCAACAAACTACTTAACTTTTAGGCTGAATCCAGCAGAACAAGTGCTTGTGAACTGCTTCCTTTCTGAAACCTCTAAGTTATGAAGACGATAGATTGTATCTTGCCCTCAGTATTTAAAAAGAAGTCCCCATTGATTTTGGTAGGGTAATCTAGGTAAAAATCAATGACATAAAGGCCCAGAGCGTGGGAGACGAGAATGCTTCATTTTTCATCCTATCACTGCTGTCATTTTCCCTCTCTGGTCCTGCGCAAACCTCCCAGCCTTCTACCTCAGACTCCATTTCTCCTTTCTGTGATGAATTGTGGAGGGTCCTTTGAACTTAGAGGGGGACTGCTGCATCTTCAGCACAGTTCCCTCTGGTCCTCCCAGGCACACACAGCTGTCCGCAGCTTGGTACTAAATAAATATTCAGTTTCTATTGGGGCTCTAATTTAGGAAGTGTGTGCTGGCAACCATGGGTTAACATTAAAACTACTTCAACTACAGCCACATGAAGTTTCTGATGAGGCAGAAGGTGCTTGAAGCACTAGCAATAAAAACAGCAAAAAATACCTGTCCGCTGGAAGGTTACCTTGCAAATGCAAAATTCAAAATTCTCCCCAATTTGTAAAGTCATGAAGATAACAAAACTTACCTTCCTGCCTCAAAAAATGCAAAATGTTATATAAGATGTAAATGCTACTTTGCAAACACATTGTTTTGATAAATCATTAAAGTAAACATATTTAAATTTCTATTTACAGTAACGAAATAATAAAAGGTAAATATATTTTTAAGGGGTCAATCAGCAGAGAGAGGTGTTTTTCCCTTCCAGTAAATTATTAATACATTTCTCCAAACTAGTGTTTCTTTTTGTAAATATTCATTAATGGCACCACTTAAAATATAAATTTAATTATTCATTTGAGAACAGCAATGCAGTTGACATTCTAAAGAGAATATTTGAAAATCTAATGAATAAAATATATTTTGAGAATTAAACATTCAACATTTTTAATACATCCCAGAAATACATATAAAAGATAATTAAATTATATATATATACACATACGTATATATAAGTACATATATGTATGTATATACATATATGTGTGTTATAAAATTTTATGAATATATTTTTACAAAATACACCTCTTCTACAGCTCCTCTGTTTTAAGATAGCCTTTTATTCTCTGGGAAATTCCTTACTATAACTAAGGTTTTACAATCAATCCTCTAACGCAAATTAAGATTAGAAGGATACTTTTACAATTTTTACAAGGTGCAGTCCAGATGACCATTTAAACTGTAATTAACATGGTGAAGGACAAGAGACTTCCCACAGCTTTCCCTTGAAGAGGCTGTGAAAACAAGGCATGTTTGCTCCGAGTTTGCTGCCTGCGCCTTGCCTGCTTGTCAGGCAATTTAGAGGATATGGCACCATTCTTGCGGAAGACTTAATTCTAATTTTTAAGTTACAGAGTGCAATAATGGGAGACCTTTGCTAGAGGAAGGCTTTCCAGAGGCATACAGGGAGGTGGTGAATGCTCCGGTCCCAGTCCTGCAGCATCCCGTGCTGGCCACAGGCACATGCAGTGTCCCGCCGGACAGAGACCTCCGGTGAAGAGGCAAAGGAAACTCTGGGAGATCAGTTTTCAGGGTTATGGTTTACACCCAGTGTAGCTCCATTCACAACGATGGAGTTACTCATGAGTATCACCAAGCAAAACAAAATACAAGTCACTGATGCAGGATCTAATCATGCCCCGACTTTTTCATTTCTCCACTTAGCAACAACACATTTTTAATTTATACTTCACTCAGTTCAATTCACTTCAGCTATTGCTGATGGTCTTTGAGATGCACTTTTCAACTAATCTTCTTTTGATATATTAAGCATTTATATAGTAAATATATAATTATATATTCAGAATAAATGTTTCATAACAAAGCTAAAAAATATTTATGTTTTGTCAAAAAATGGAACCAGACTTATGCAGTGCTCTCATTTTCATATTCAGCTGAAGTTTTTAACAAAATGCTGCAACATTTTGTTAACATAACAGGAAATGCAGTGTACTGGCATGAGTGAGGACTTTAAGGCCTCATTAAAATTCAGGCCTCGTAAGAAAAGAAAAATAAGGGTCAAGTACATTTTCCTAATGGGATCAGGAGTGTCCGGTTTCTGTGTATAAGTACAAACAGGGCTCTCAGAATTGTTTAATCTAAGAACCTCAACAGTAATGTATTTTTTATGAAGCATTTTATAATAAAATACCTTACTTAAATGACTGCTGTAGTTTACAATAAATACTAAATAGAATAAAACTTTCCTCCATTTTCAGATCCTAGCTAAATAACGAATGCAGAAGGTGAACCAGTTATGCATTTTTTTTCCCTCAATACTTCATAAAGAAGAAGTATTTAAATGTCTTCTGGGCAGGGAAAGCATTTTAACCCAAGTCAGCCTAAAGTATGACCAAATGGCACCGTAGTTTCAAGGACCTCATTTGTGCGGGAAAAGTGATAGGAAGCATTTTACTCCAGACAGTGCCTGGCGTAGAGGTGTCCTGCATGATTCAAGACCTGATGTCTGGGATACAATATTGGACGTTTGAATTGAGATTCTGAGTAAAGGAATTTTTCTCATTCTCACTCTTCTTACCTAGCTCTTGCTGCTGAAAATAAGTTTTCTAACTCAGAAGAAGGTATTTTTGCAGACATCAGTTTCTGTACAGGATTTTTTGGTGATTCCTGTCCTCATTTTGCCTTGGGTGGAACAGGACAGTCCTTCTCATCTTTTACCTCAAACATTGACATTAATCAAATTGATTCATTAAATAAAGAGGGACAACGAATCTTTTCAGCAGCAGACAAATACATGGCCTGATCCAGAAATTGCCAACGTGACTCTAAGTTTGGAAACATGAAAGGGTTTTAATACTTTTTATTACATTGTTAATGCTATACTCTACCTGCATGAGAATAAAACTCATAAAAAAATACCTCAAAATGTAAATAACAAATAGCATTATGGGGAACCTTAAATGCATCATTTTAACCAGACTGTAACTTATAATCAATCACAACATATTCCAAACATTTGTGGTAGAAAATCTGAGGTTTAGTTATCTGATAAAAGAATTTATCCTGCCATCAGTGGTCCTTTGGTAGCTATGGAAGTACAACAGCTTCCTGCAATAGGATGCATATTCTTTCTCTCCTCATCTGCACACAATGGATCAATACTTGAAAGTATTTTAGCAATGCATATATCTTAACATGGATGTGATTTATCATTTCGTTTTACATATAACTCTGAAGCACTTCCTTCTAGGAGTGAAATAAAAAAATAACGTTTTCTGAAATTCCAAAGTTTACAGTTGAGTATTATTTACAACAACCCTTATCTGTAGTCCCATTGGCTTTACCTTTAATTTTATGTTTTGTTATGGGAATTTTTATTCCTATTGAGTAACCTTTTTAGTTTTTAAAGGAGAAGCTAAAATCTTGCGGCCAATGTAGGTGTACGATTTTAGGAGAGAAGAGAGGTGCCATGTGCTCTCTGTAGGAACAAAGAAGAAAAAACATCTGTTAACAGTACAAAAATGCAAAGTAGGAAGGCTGAGCAATACAAAAGAAAAATACCAGCTTTGCAAGTTTCTACTCACCAATTGCTAGTCTTTACTTTTTGACAAGTGAATAATCATTAAAGTTAAGGTCATGTCAAACAGATTTTATGCATAGGCTGTCTAATAATATTTGTAAGCCTGTTACATATATATCCTAGTCATCAGAAGACATTATAAACCATGTTGGTTTGTCTCTTATGGTTATTTTTATGTCACAGTGTAAATGTATTGATACGGTTATAGGTGTACCATCTACTATGAATTGTGCTATTAATGGTACAGAACACACTGGCATAATAAAAAAGTCTTTTCCAGCATAGTGCTTGTGAGGACTGCATGAATGAACTGCTGAACGAAAAGAGGTGATTCTGAGACCTTTAGGGTTACCCCTTTAGGGCATGTAAAATGTAAAGCAACCTCTGGGTGCTGCTGAGCGTCCTCAGCTTGTACTGAATGGCCTGGAAGGTGGGATGGTGAGCAGCTCCCTGAAGGCTGATCAGAACCTTAAAAGCAAGAAGAGGCAATCGATTCCCCAAAGTGACTTGTCATTTTTTTCTCTCACCCACAGCACTCCGGCAGTGTACTTCATACTATCCTACCCACTCCTGAACTGTAAATAGTCAAATGAGTGTTTTCAATTACTCTTGACTGCGGAATGAATATTAAAGGCCTTGCAGCCAGAATGTGCATTAATGTGAACCGTCTCACGTGCAGTAGCATGGCATCCTCTCTGTGCCAGCACACAAATGTTTTTCCCAGAAATTATGCAAAATGCTGATGTAAGTCCCAGGTGAAGGGGAAGAAGGGGATGTAGAGGGGGAAAGGAAGAAAGAAGCCTATAGAAATATATAAAGAACCAGTTTGTTTCAATTAATTTTTGGACTGAGCTATTGAATGATTTCAATAGATCTGATTAATTGCAGACTTCCCGGAGCTTGAAAAAGTTTCCTGCACTTTTAATGTCATCATAGCCCGTTCTAAAGTTTCTCTCACAAAGATACTAGTGCAATATGCAGCAGCAGCAGTACTCGGGGTTTCTCATCACACTGGCAGCTGGTCAGTACAATTTCTTCTGGTCACTAGATGGCAGAATGTGTGTTGGTTTAGAAGCACAATTTTGCGTTGCATTGAGAAACCTGGACTTTCTGTTTCTTTTGCACTATAGAATTATCTCCCATATAAAAACAAGAAAAAACTTCATTACATTCAAAGGACTGAGGAGGTTTTCTGTGCTTTTTTTTAGTTCTTCTTTTATAGGTCTCGAGTTAAAAAAAAAAAACCAAAAAAACCCAACAAAACAAAACACCCAAACCAAACAAAACATGAGCTGCAGGTCGTTTTCCCTTACAGTAAGCCCCATGACAAAAGACAAGAAAATCCCAGAAGCGCTCCCTTTCTTGTCTCCAGCCCTGCTTCACTGTAGCAGGGCACCCAGGCCCCACAAGGAAGCACTTGTTCTCAACTGCTGCATTGACAGGACACAGAGCTTCAGGGCATCAGTGAATATCGTCACTCTACAGTACAGAGTTAAGCTATGGATTTCTATGGGAACCCCTTAAAATGTTATTTCCTCACCAGGTGGGCAGGTTGCCAAAATGGTAACATAGCTATTAGCTGGATTAGATTTCCATGGGAACCTCCTCTTAGCAAATGTGGAAAATGTTCTTAAAACAGTCTTTGCCTACTTCCTATGTAGATCCTGGTCCCATAAAAAGTCCTCTTTTGGCTGTCTGAGACAGTATAGAAGAGCTTTGACCAGTTTCAAACTGAATGGAATAATTTCTTTTACCAGAGTGAATTAAGATCTGAACTGAGCTGTATTCATGAACACAGTGAGAAAGATATCCTATTACTCATCAAAACATGGAGAGGATTTTTATAGTAGTGAAAATATGAAAGGCAATAGGATTTGTACTAGCAAAGTAATTCTTTGATTATAATACACTCTTGCATTTTATCAAGTAAAAGATAGGTTAACATTTGTAGGAAATTAGATACAAAATTTCCTTTTTCTCACCCACAGAGATATACTAATATATACACGTATACATTCTTTCATCTTTCAGAAAATTAGGGAAAATAATTATGTATTCTAAACAGTCAACATATTCTACATAGGTAATTAGTTTATGTTTGTCTCTAGGGAGACCCATTTGCTCCTAGGAAATAATGTTGGATTAATACTATTGCTGCTATTTTTCATGACATAAGAAATGAAATACTACTGCATTAAAATATAAATTATAGCACAAATCCTGATGAGCTGGACTTTCTTGTGGCAATGCAATCTGTCGTCTCTCTGTGCATCTCTGCAGTGGTTCACTTGGCCAGCCATTATCTTCACTGGGATATGAACCTGTTTATTCATGGCTACAGATTTGGTCAGTGAAGAATATCATAAAGATGTAATATTTATTCACTTTGCATGTGCACAGAATGTTGAAACTGTGGAAGCTCTATTACTTGCCTTCCTGGGCTCAATTGCTCATCATTTTACACCTAGGCAGGAGAAACTGAGCATGTGAGTGTAGTGAAGTGACTCATACCTGTTCAAAATGAATGTAAAATGTCACCATGGCAGGTACTCTGTTTTCACATGTGCTTTGCAGAATTATAACTAAGCAAAGAGGAAAAGGAGGGGTGAATGAAAGCCTAAACTGCAGCTTTACCTATTTATATCTCTACTAAATCTGGCATATTTTATAATAATCATGGTCAGTATGCAGAAGATGCTCTGTAGTTCACATTTTTCCCATTCAAATATTTCCCTAGTAATCTATTGCAAAGTGTTTGTATTCAAATAAAAATAATAAAACTGATAAACGAAATTTACATTATTGAGTTTAACATTAAAATCACTAAATTCAGCAATATATTATTCTCTCATCTTCCCTATTGTTCTCTCTAGAGATTCATGGTTGCAATAACACATTAAAGAATGAAAACACAGGGGATTACTTTTATTTATTTTGCTTTTTAAATGAAAGATTTTAAATGCATTCTCTTGTAGTATTCTCATCATTTTAGTGTTTCTACTATAATAACTTATTCACGTGTAGCCTTTAAAAATTTAAATCATGGTATCATAATAATACTTCAGTATCTTCATTGCTTTTTTACATTTCATACTATTGTACTTCTGCATTAAGCATTTTGCTTTTATCATATATTTAATTAATTGATTTATTGATATATTTAGCTAGTGCAGTAGTTATTTCAGAATAGTAGCATTTTTATATAAACCATATCTTTTTACTGAGCACTGCAGCAAGCTACCTAGATATTACACAGGCTAGTATGTGCCTCTCTATTGCTCTATATATTTACAACTCAAGAGAAGTTGACTGAGGATAAACTGTAATTTTCCATGCTATTCTTGAATTCAATAACTTCATTGTCTTTCTTTTCCATTCTAGAAACACTAGAAAGGTAATTGTAGAAAGCAGGATTTACAAGGACATCTAGACTATTTCCTTGCCCTGCAACTATCTATGGCAGACATTTCTGCAGATGGTTGCCTAATCTTTTCTAAATGATAGCAGCATTCATTAAAATTTGAGATGAATTATCTATGAATTTATGACAGGAAAGTTTAAGGTCTGTGAAAGATTCTGAAGCTGTATGAAGAGAAGGAAGAAGAATCGACATTTTAAGTAATAGGTACTGCAAACTCTACTCACTAAGCACAGTTAAACTGAGTGTGGGGTTTTTTTCCAAATGGTAAAGCTTCCAGGTGAAGCTAAATGATATTGCCTGTGTTTTTTAGAGCATTTTCTTGTCCTTGTTTAAGTCTCCTAAACTGTTTTTACAAAAGAAAAATAAAAAATGGAGGAGGTGTCATGTCACTGCATGTGAATTTTGCACACTACATTTTTATCATTTGTGGTACCACAAAGCTGGCTATTCATATGCGAACTTCATGGGTAGCTGCTGAATTTTATGTAGAGAGGAGGGGAGAGGGAGAGGGAGAGGGAGAGGGAGAGGGAGAGGGAGAGGGAGAGGGAGAGGGAGAGGAGAGGAGAGAGGAGAGGAGAGGAGAGGAGAGGAGAGGAGAGGAGAGGAGAGGAGAGGAGAGGAGAGGAGAGGAGAGGAGAGGAGAGGAGAGGAGAGGAGAGGAGAGGAGAGGAGAGGAGAGGAGAGGAGAGGAGAGGAGAGGAGAGGAGAGGAGAGGAGAGGGGAGGGGAGGGGAGGAGAGGGGAGGGGAGGAGAGGGGAGGAGAGGGGAGGAGAGGGGAGGGGAGGGGAGGGGAGAGGAGAGGGAGGACAAGACCCTTGGCTGCTGTAAGCTGATCTCGTTCCACCCACCCAGGCCAAATTCTGTCAGCTGAGGATGTGGTCTAGATCTTTTCCAAAAGCATAGATCTACTTTAAGCTAAAGGGTTTATATAACCTGTTCACAAGGATATGTAGCATTTGCTAACCATCACTGGCAGGTTAACAATCACACACATGCAATTTCAAACACACTAGTCCACCCAGTTCAGCTGGGAGTTATGTGTATAGCACAGCCCCTTGCCATGTAGAGTGCTGCAATGGCTTCCAAAATGGACTTGGAACCTCCTAAAATGTCTGATTTCTTATGGTGACACGTATGGCCTTAACAAATATGACTCATAAATCTTCTCTAGTCAACAGAATTACCTTAATGGGAAGACATGACACAAATGAAAGGAAAATCAGCGATTCAAAATTTAAATCTCAGAACAGATTTTCACAATAACTAAATCCTTTCTTCAGAAATACATGCATGGGATTTTAAGTAGGAAAGCACATAAGAGATTTACCCTAAAACTATCAAAGAAAATCACTTGGACCTAGATCTTTCGGGATTACTTGAAAACCCACTAGATGTTTTCACTGGATTTGTAAAAGCACACTTTTGTAGATGTCACGGTTTAGGCTGGATGGCCACTAAACATATCTCAAACCAGGACATTAGGACTCTGGGATTCTCATTTCAGGGTCAGACTCAGCAATTCATTTAATGGTTTTAAGGACACAGATATCACACTGAGGCTAAAAAGCAGTATTCCCCTTCACTCTTGCTGCATAATCCACACTTAGAAAAAATATCTGAGCTCATCTGCTAACACATCCTTCCTACCTCTATGGCCCATAGTGTCAGACAAGACCGCATGGTTGGCTTATTTGACAGGTGTTGTCCATGCAATGCCTCTATAAAAGCAAATGAACTGTTCAACTGTAGATCTGAGCTAAGCAATGCATAGTTTGTCAACCACCTCTTACGGAAGTTCACCCTGAAGCCTGCATTAAGGAACAGCAGAGGCACAAGATTTCTCTCCTCCTTGATACCAGATCAAATAGCTAATGCCAACATAGAAAAAATTATAGCAGAAAAAATGACCTAAAAGCAGACATATTTGACAGGCATAATCTATCTGATCATAATGTACTACTCTTAACACAGGCACAAAAGCACTTTACTGGGTCGAGAAAATGAATCCAGAAAAGAATTAGTCACACTATGATAATGACATGCTGCAGGTCTACAAAATACTCTGTGAGCCATTAGTATACTTGTTTTTTTCCAATATACATTTTTTTAAAACTTTTTAAAATGCTATTCTGTAGATGAGACTTCTACTCAATCATGACAAAGTGCCTCCTGGTCCAGTTCTCCAATTAGATTAGAAAGCAATATAAAACACAATCTAGTCAAAGTGGCATTGATACTCATATTAGGGAGAACAATGGGGATGACACTACTGAAGTGGTATCATCCTCAGAGGTGGAAGGGCACGCCTGTCTTTCATCAATAAGCATCAAAGTAACTGATTTTGGTACTCTCATTGTTCCTACATCCCTAAATGATGTCAGACACTTGCATCATTTCTTTCAAAATTCTCATGCATCTCCCGCAAATATACTGCAACCATCTATACCTTTTGACCTCCAGAATGATTAACGTCAGTGTACTCTATGGAGAATTGTGGCTGCTTCCCCTACAGATGTCAATAATAAGGATCATTAAAAAACATCTATTCCCTGATGGCTGCATAAGATATACCTCATGTAACTCATTTCAGCTTGTCAGCACAATATGTGATGTGATTACCTAAAATCTATCTTAGCTCATCACAGCCCATCATTTGAAGAAATGGTGCCAATAGTCAACGTATATTAATATCTGGAGATTGCAAGCAGGGATTTTTTTAGTGAAGAAGTTTAGTTCTGGACTTAGAACTGTAGAGACTGTGATACTCATTAAGCTGGGAACTCTGACTGTAAGTTATGTGAATGCATTCTAAGAATTACCTTTTGCTTATGGACATAGATAAACTAGTATCTCTTTCACGGAGAAGTCTGCAGTTAGTGGTGTTTTATGTAGTGCAAACAGACTTTCTCTTAACAGCTGGAGACCTTCAACTGGGATGTATATCATGGCTCTCTAAGAGAGGCTTAGGACTGGAATGACATTATGCTGCTCCTAACTATGAACCTTTTTCAAATTCTCTCCAGTGCTACTTGCACATCTGCCCACAAATATCCTATAAATCTCTCCCATTGCCTCTACTCTGCTGTCTAGAAAGGGCTGGAAAAGAATGGTCTCACTGGGGAGCTCAGTAAAGTAGCTACAAAAATATCTTTTATACAAAGATATTTTCAAACAAAAAAAAATTGAATTTGCTTCAAATTATGTTTTTGCCTCTTGTGTGTTGGCTCTCGAAAATATTCAAACAATTTAGTTACCTGAAAGAAGTGTTTTCAAATATAGTCTGCTGTAAACATGCATAATGGAATATTTATGGTAAGTAAATTCTGAATCAATAGATTAAATTATGCTCACTAGAGACTTAATAGTATATATGTTGATTGTCCAATCAGGAATCAGAATCAGAACTATAAAAGCAGTATGTCTAGTCACAGCTAGCCAATATGCATTATAAGGTGAAACTAAAAAACAGTGAGTATTGAGGAACAGAGGCGGCCTTTGTAGGTGGAAATAATGCATTTTTTTAGAATAGCTAAAGTATTGGGGACAAATAGGCAGATTTTGGGTATACAAGCTTTCAGCTCTGAAGTAGAAGCATCAAACTTCAAAGCTCCTAGATGTTTTATTACTGCCACTTAAAACCTCGCCTTGCGTATGTACTTACACTACCATAGCCCCAACAATACTGCTAGAATGAACAGATTAGACGTATTTCACATTCAGTTAAGTGGTTAACAGTTAACGTCAAAAACTGAATAAACAGAAGGGATTATAAACAGAAAATTCAGGAAAAAAAAAGTTGCCCACGTTGACCACAAAAATTACACAACGTGTAATATTTGCTTCAGTCTAGCCATCAAGAGTAGCATGAAAAGCTAATGTTGAAACTCACAAGGTACCAGTTCACAGAAGACCACAGAAAAAGAATCCTAGCTTTAGACCTAATACAGAGACTTGTGGAATAATTTTTACATTTTCCAGGAGATATCTGTTTGATCTTTTCTATTTATTTAAAAAAAAAAAAAAAAAAAGTTACTTCAATTTGGTATTCATTCACATCTGAGATTTTAAATAAAGTACTTCTACAAACTAAAATCTTATGATTTTAGAAACAACTTTTGGCAAATGAGAATACCATTCTGTTTTTTGAAAATCGTTACTTTCTTGATATATAAGTAGCAAACTTCACTAAAATCTATTCCAGGAATCCTAGGTTTCAAAAGTAACGTTCCATTAGTTTTAATGAAGGTTTTGAAAGTGCTGCAGCAATGGGTCTGCAAAGCCTGACTGAACTGGAGTGCTCTGTGCCAGAACTGACTCTGGAGCCCTGAGGTAGTTATATCTACAGTCAGAGCAGTTTATTTCCCAGGATAACTGCAGAACCCATTGATGCAAGACATGGTTATACAAATGCCCACATGCTAACATATGTAAAACATCTCAAAAGTATAGTCTGGGTGCACAAGATCTACCTCTGGGAAAAGGGCTTGGTGCCACATGACAGCACATGTATAGAGTTTAGGCCATAGAACAGATGTTCCATTTCTTACTTCCATGTAATTTATATTTAAAAAAAAATCATTACAAGTTCCCAGAAGACATGAAGAAACAATTTTTTATGTAACAGATTCTGTCCAAAAAAAAGTCATTAATGCTAACATACAACCCCCTATATTGGTAATCACAGTTAGCACTTACATATCATTTTGATTACTTTATATGCTGCATTTAAATTATTCTTTCCCACTATCAAAAGAATAGACAAGTCTCGTTCTGCTTCATGTTGTAGTTTTCATACTGAACATCAGAGTAACATCACCTACAACTGACAATAATTTCACCTCCACTGGTGTAAATCAAAAGTTATGAAATAATGGAATTTAATGTGTGTATAACTGCTGTGTAAGCAGAATTGGCTCCAGATTAACTCTTGCGGTTGTGTGCAGCACACAGTACTGATAGACCTGGACTAATAAATTATGATTTTCTAGCTCCTTTCTCTATGTTCTGTTAGGCCAGGTGGATTTTTATGCACATCCAGACAATTTAATCCTTTAGATTACAGCAACAAACACAGCTAATTAAAGTATGACTTCTCTAAATCCTTATCCATGATAAGGTCATCTTGGATTTGCCTTTAAGTGGCAGTCTTTTAAAAGGTAATAACAATAAATTATTCCCAATACTAAGAATAGGACAGCACATTAATCTAGGAGAAAAAGTGCCCATTGGGAGAATGTCTGTTGTTGTTGTTGCCCTCTGCTGTTCTCTTATTACCCCAAGGCCCATCATTGTTACTGACATGAAATGTTATGGTTCTATGCACTGGGTACATACTAAACTGAAGTGAGGAGTGTCAGACACTTTACCTTTGTCACATGCCTGTGGCAGGGCCTGATCAATTTGCTAAAAAAGTGATAATTGAATGAAAATAGTAAAGCACTTGTGGAGATAAAAATTATTATATGCGATTACTGGAGTACTGGTGCTCTTCTGGACAAATGCCTGTAGCAATTAAGTACACGAATATTAGTCTGAAGAGAAGATGCTGTTTGAAGTATATAAATAAGGTGTAAATTGTTGGATAAGGTAATTCTTGCTAGCTCTAGTACTCTTTGTGTGAGGGAAAACAAGTCCCTTAGCTGGTATTTACAGTTGAAGAAAATGTGAGTCCCATACCAGTTCCACAAACTACCTGTAGATCTAGAATTGGGACTAGTAGTTGCAGAGTTGCAATGTTTCTGTGGGCATTTAGCTTCCTAACTCTGGCAGTCAAAACACAGCTTAGGGTTTCTAAATAAAAGGACTTAAAAATTGAGGATCTAGGGAGAGTTTCTGGCCTAGTTATAAAAAGCCTGTGTAAACACCACTACTTCTAGGTGTAAATTGTCGGGAGGGAGTTTATTCTGGTTCGTCATATGCCCTCTGCAATGAGTAGAACCTCTCTCATGTCTTGGACAACTTAAAAAGTTAGTTGTAGGACACAGAATTTGGAGTAGCAGAAGAACTGCTGCAGCCTTCAGGGCATCAGGAAAAAGAGGAGTCCTGATTCTTAACTAAATAATATCAAAAGAAGAATGTCAGCCAAGCAAAAAAATGAAAAAAGAAAAAAAAAAAAAGGAAAGCAAAGAAGGAAAGAAATCACATATGCATACATGTCTGATCAGGGTCAGTCTGGCTCTGCTCACTGAAGGAGTCGTCTATAGGGGTGAGGAAGACATAGAATCATTTAATCATCAGGGCTTCTGTTTTCATTGGCTGTATCTGAACTGAATTCAGAGTGTCCTGAGGGTATATAAGCAGAGGTACTGTCTTTTAACTGCTATGCTTAACTAAAATTTTAGCATGTTTTTTATATATATATATATATATATTTTTTTTTTTTTTTTTTTTACTATTATCTCTAAGTTAAGTAACTTCTATTAGAAAAAAAATGTCACAAACAGTTGCAGGTGACAGGGAGGTGTCCCTGCCCATGACAGGAGGGTTGGAACTAGATGATCTTTAAGGTCCCTTCTAACGCGAATTCTGTGATTCTATGATTCTACATTGGTTCACTGTAACAATATGCAGCAAATGAACAGGTAAACGTATTAAGCCTAATTCAGAGCTGACTGTACTAATGCTGTACCAGTGCATTCCAGTGGGCAGTAGGTGATATTTTTCATATGAAGAGATTATTTCACAAAAAAGCTGTTTCAAAGCCAGACTCATTGATTAATCTGAACTAAGAGTTTCAGACAAAAGAGAAGAAAGGCAAAAGCAAGAACAGCATTCTGTAAAAGCTGAAAGAGCTGGGTTTTTTTTCTTGTTTTATTATAGCTACATTTTGAATTTGAATTTTAATTAAAAAAAATAACTGAAAATAAAACAAAATTCCTTTCTGAGTTAAACATTTAATTCAGCCCCAAATATTTCTGTCTGGCTTGTGAAGGAAAAGATTATTATTATACCAGTGAACGAATTTGGAAAAATAGAAATTAAAAAAAAAAAATAATTGCATCTACTCAAGTGCACTAGGATTTACATTAAATGTAAATTATTACTTCCTACATTAGGCTTCTTCATAATAAAAATAATAGCAACTTTACCTAGTGAAAAAGAAATAAAAGAATCATAATTATGTGGGATGTAATCCAAGAATCATATTACATTGAGCATATACAGGGATAAAATATTAAAGGCAATAACCAAATGATAAGCAACTCTGAAACCTGTTCATCCCACCCCAGAAGGCTGTTAAGAAATGAACATTTCTACATTCACACCAAATATGAAATAGTACTTAAGAATCTTTGAAACCCATGTATCTGTTTATATTTCCTATTCCATATACTTACGCACTGATGGAGAAATTGCGGCTATTTTCTGCATATGCTGAGGATGAATAAATTGAGCCACGAGGAAAGTGAGTACCTAAAACCAGTCATCTTATTCTGCTTTAGAGTTGGCACACTGCTTCATGGCTGTGAATTTTTATCATGTCCTATCTATTGATGCTGCTGCTTGTCAGCTGCAGTTTTCATTAGGAAAAAGGAGTTAGAGCTGATGGTAAGCTTTGTAGGAGTTCATAAATATTCTCCTACTGTTCAAAACTGCTGCAATGAACTAAAAGCAGGCACATTATCTGCGTTCTTGAACCCACATGAAAGCAGAGATTTTAGACTATAAAGCATGATCACTAGACATGTTAATTAAATAATAAATCATATCAATTTAAATATGTCATTTTTTTTCTGCCCTGGTCCACGGCAAAACAACAAATCCAGCTCATCAGTTTTTGCTCCTAACCAGGAGCTCTGCATCTTCATAATCCTTCCAGTGGGATCTCTCTGAATACTGCTTTTGGAATGGTTTTATAATGGAAGGGGAGAATAGTGCGTGTTTGTCTCCGCTGCTCCTGCTTCCTTTGGTGACTCGAGCAGGGAGATGACCTATGATCCTGCCAGGCTACGGGACTTTCTGCAGCGCTCTGCATGGGGAGGCTGATGGCTGAGCGCCAGGCTGCCCTCGAGGAGTCTCTTCTATGGCCACTGACAGCCTGGTAGGACATTTTCCTCGATCATCAATATAATGCTTGTACATCACTCTAAGGTCACTTCGATATAAATACCCAGTGACAGATGAGGCCTGTGGGGTGCTTGTTAGAGACCCAGTGGTAGATATTTTATTTGAAGCCTGATCAATGGCAGCACAGCAAGGTTCTGGAGATCTGTACGTGTCACTGTAGAACCATAACAAGACCTTTTCTTCTTCAGCCACCGAGTCTGCAAATTTTGAACAGGGGCTTGTGCTCCTGCTTATAGACAGTTTGGTGAATCCAGTGGTCTTCACCTAGAGACAGCGAGACTGCCCAAGCTCTGGATGAGAACGCTGTCTCCCTCATGAATAAGTACAATCTGATTTGGACAAAGATGACTAAAGTTAGGGAGGCGGATCTGACTGTACAGGAAGGTGCCACTGCTATAGCCCTGGGGTGTTAGGAAAGGCAAAATTTAAAGTCACTCCATGCTGTTTGCTATAAGTCAACACACACGAGGGAACATTGGTTTAGAAATACGGCATTGGACATAGAAGATAGACCTCGGAAAAAGAAAGAGATATTTTTTAAAATTGAGGTGGGTGTTTTTTTCCTTAAGAACAAGAGGAGGCCTGTTTTCTTCTACTTATATATCTTTTTTTTCTTTTAGAAGAAAATTATCCCAGCAGTAGTGCTTGAGATTCATTAGTGTCATTTAGAAATCTTTCCTTTTGATAAATGCAGTGCATGTATTCATGTGACTGTTTCATTGGAAAATTGTTGCCCAGCCAACGCAGGCTACATAGATTGCTGTAAACTTGTGGACCCTAATTTTATATTTGAATTCCTAACTTAACTTTCCCACCTGTTGATGGTTGTTTCTTCTTTATTGTTATTGCCTTCTAAAAACACTTAATCTCAGAGGCTTTTGTCAGCTACCTCTTAATTTTTCAAGTTTCTTTGGTACAGAAGAGCCTCTGAGCTGTACAGTTTTCCACAGCACTACATGTGGTTGCAAAACTACCTCACGTCCTCCAGATCTGACTTTCTATCTGCCCCGCTGACTTGCTATTTGTATACCTAAAGCCTGTTCCCCACCCCCTGCCCCGTATTCATGCTAATCTCTCTAAATCTATTAATCTAATTAATTTATTTATTAATGTCTCTAAATTCTCAGAGCACATCTACAAGCAGGAGGTGTAGATTTTTACTCTTTATTGAAGTAAAGCACAGAACACCAAGATACTGAAGTCCTCCAGCAAGACTGCCCCATCTTTAGAGTTAATTACCACTCTAATAATTGTTTTGGTCAGCTGGGGCTTTATATTTACTGTTTATTAAATACTGAAAAGGCTCAGACTTGATACCGAATACTGGGGAAACCCGCTTTTAATCATAATACTTTAAGATCTTCTGGTGGGTCAAGTTGTGTTTCATTTAACTTTAATGTATCTATACACTTATCTTTGTCAACAACATGTAAAATAACTGAAGATAGGTAACAGCAAAAGGAAAAGTTTCGCATCTCATATTCTGTTTGTCAAATGGCATTAGTAGTATTCATGTATAGAAAGTAGAAACTCCACAGTAAAAGACTTATTTCTACATTTTCTTGGGAAATACATATAGTATTTCAGAAATAGAAATCTCCTTAACATGTCCAGATAGACACTTTGACTTTCCAAATTTTGGTTGGTAAAGTATGAAAATTTTTAAGAAAAAAAGACTAATATAAAATTCTTTTTTAAATCAGATATGTTCCAGATGTTTTCTCTCGTATCAGTGCCAAGGTTGTAGTATTTCATTCTTTTAATACCTTCTTTGAAATATTCACTTATTACGTGTTTTGGGGTTTTTTTGTTTTCTTTTTTTTTTTTTTTTTTTTTTTTAATTGAAGGTGTTTTAGACTGCAAGCAAGAACACTAGCTAAAATATAAGTCCAGATTAGAATAAAATATGAGATGGAAATTGGAAATTATGTTTGATACTGAAATTCAATACTTGTGTGAAAAATACCAAAATGACTTTAGGTAGGGATGATGATGCAAAATCTGAACATTTAACTTAGCACAGTGTGTTAAACAGTATAAACTATTGTGTTACTGTTAGAAGATGACAGCCAAAATGTAAGAAATGAACTGGTTGGAATGCACAGCCTATCTGCAAAGAATAGGAAATGTCACTGTACTACAGCAGTAAATGGAGAAAGGACAAGGTATATTTACTAACTACTTAGGCTATGTAAGAAGAGGATGACAGGAGATATTCAGTATCAGTAAGAGGTAAAAGGAAGCTATGAAAGACTATTATTTTTACTGCATATGCACATATAATTAGTCTCCCATGCTAGAATCCATGAAATATATTTCAGTACCAAGTTACTACTTACTCCATAAATATTATACTAACAATGGTAGCATTTTCAATACAGCTTTTAATCATGAGTATTTCTCACCTAGCAATCTATAAATAAGAATTAGGGCACATCCTCATTAGACATTAAGCCAAAATTCATTCTTGGTCTGTCAGTTCCATTTCCACAAAGGCTTTCTGTAATGTCCTTGTAGGGAAAGCAGCTGACAGTGGCTTGCCCACCTAAATTCATTAGACTTCAGAAAAGTAAAGAAAAGCTCCACACTTACATTTAGCACACGATACATAGATCTCAGTCACAGGAAATTTCAAATTTCAAAAATGTATAACCATGCATTTTAAATGGCCCTACTTTTCTACCCATATCCACACACCCTGTAATTACAGCACACATTCAGGGGATTCTTTGTTTTCTTCTGAAATCAATTTGGTTTATATTTTATTTTATTTTTTGTTTTTATTTTATTTTATTTTATTTTATTTTATTTTATTTTATTTTATTTACGTATACTAAGCAGTCCTGCTTAATTCATCTAGATAATATGATACAGAGGTGATATACTGCAACTTTGACACAGTAGTGTACATGAAGAATAGGCAGAAATAGAAAATCAGTGAGTACAGGAAAGTTAGATAGCTGTAACTTTACCTTCAGCTGCTTGCTAACTCAAAATATTGACATACTGAAGCACATGCATTCACAGTCATCACTAAATCTATGAGACAGAAGTAAATCTCAGATAGGAAGATTTTAATTTGTTGAGTATTTCCTGCTCTATTGCTATGTAGATTTGCATCCCAAAAGAAGGAATAAGTATCTTCTCTGTTCTTGTGTTACTCCAAAATATGAGCACCTAAACACACTATGTAAATAGAGCAAAAAAAGTGAGGTAACAAAAATGGAGAACAGGAAGTTCTTATGAAGCAGACAAGGAACTATAAAGGGATCATTTGGGAACACTAAGAGCAATGCAAATCAGTTTGTGTTATATTTGCAGTGATCTTTCCCCACAAAGGCCATTTAAAGCGAATAAATACAGCTGGCTGGAATGTGATGTTGACAGCTCCATAGCTCTTTAGCCTTTCTTTTCTGTTGCCCAGCCTCAACCGGCCTTAGTCAAGATCATTATACCAAGATGACTAAAAGAAAAAGGAGTAATCTCATGGGAGCAAAGCTGCCAGTTTACAAAGATGACATGTTTTTATGCGTTCTTCAAGTTTTCTCTTCATGACTTTCTACACACATTTGCTTGCCTCATGTCTCTCCTCCACACAAAAGCATTGTGTGTTTATATTTGGGAATTATATAAACAATTTTTACAACTTTGTTACATGTATTTTGTTCCCGTTTTATAAAAATAGAGCATATTATGAGAAATTTTATCTGTCTTATTCATTACATGTTTCTGCCAGGACCACAGTTTATTTTAGTATTACACAGAAGTATGCCTAACATGACTTCAATATTAAGAACCTGAAGTATTATTTCAATTAAAATGCTTATAATATTACAATATATTTTTAAGTAATTTTGAGATCAGAAGTTTTGTTCTTTCAGGGGCACTTCCCATAACCCAAAGACATCATATTATAAATAGGCTTCACATAATGTTACAGATCATTAAGTACACTAATTATTTACGACTATTCAAAATACACATGCCACAGTATGAGCAGCTGTATAGGTAATGAGCACGGAACTTTCACTTGCCTTGAAAAAATATTACAGATTTTTTCTTCATGTACTGGAAATGTCTCTCACACTACCGTATCTTCTACTGAAACATTCTTCAGACTTCTCCAGCTGAATCAAGGCTTTACTTACACACCTATTCCCTCAAACCTGCCCTCATGGGCAGATGTTTGCCTATAAATACATACATTATCAGGACAAATTCCTTAAACCTTTTGAATAACTCTATGCTTTGAACAAACAGATCCTAGGATACTTTCTATAAAGAGAATAAAACCCAAGATATAATAATAACCATAATCACATTTTCTTAATCCACTATGCATGGGCCTATATCATACTTGGCAATATAACTGCATTCATTCCAGTGATGCCAGGCCTGACTGACAATGTTATAAATATGTAAGTAATTAAGAGAAATGCAAATACTGCAGCTAAATTCTTTAGCAACCTTTACTACTTCATAGGAGAGTTTTGCATCTTTCATCTATGTTACTCTGTCTTTAAAATTGCCAGAGAAGTCAAGACACTGCATATTCTACATGACAATGAAGCCATCAATGTCAATGTCATTCTCTGAACAGCTATCATCTAAATTAAAGGGAAAACATTTAATATGCATATTAATATACTTATGTGTGCATCTCAGTATGACCAAGTGGGTAAAAAGGTTGTACACTGTCATTCCAATATGTATGCAGCTCTGATCCTCCTTGTCTCACTACTCATTCTCATAACTCCATTTGACTTATCATCCCAACTTTCTGTCTAAATATGTAATTATGCCTTCTCTTGTAGTAATAATATATGCTGATACTGAGTATGAAATTAGAGAGAATGTGAAGTACTATATTTAATGGCATAAAATGTTGGCTCTTAAACCTGTATTAATTATTCATTTGTGTGTAGCAGGTTCCTCAATGCATGACAGACTTAGTTAAGTACATATCTGGAATATCATATATTAATCACTGGTGAAAAAATAATTCAGAAGAGATAACTTTTCAGCCTCATTTAGATTGCTTTTGTGATTGAAAATACAAATGAAAGGGACAAGTACACTGTGTCTCTTGCTACCTAAAGCCACTGGCCATTAAACAGTCCAGATCCTAGGCTTGTGATAGCTCATGAATAACTACCAAAGCACTTTACTTAAATCGGTAGACTAAATTATTCATTCAGAATTAAAGTGTCCCCAATTCATTTTAGCTTACTGGGTAAATTAAGCTAAAAAGAATTAAAACCACTTTAACTCTGAATGAGAGTAGTCCACAAAGTAGACTAAGTAATTTATTTCAGGGTCACACCTTCAGCTGATTCTGAATTTTCTATGGCATTCCCACAAAGACAAGCCTGCAATCTGTCTCTCAATCTCACAGTTCTTATTTATTCCAACTACACATTTAGGGTTTTTTTTCTTCTAATGTTTTCTTTCTCTCTTGGACGTATTGGACATCTGAATGACAGAGTTTAAATTTCTGTAATTTGCAAAGCAGTAACAGGCGGAGACATTCAACGACTAGTGGGCAACCTGTCTATCTGTTTACTTTCCTTTTTTCCATGCAACCTCTGTTCTTTTTGCAATGAAACTTCTGCAGAATGCTGACGTGGTTCTCAAGAGAACACTAAGCTGAATGCTCGTCTTTAAAATTCCCTTTTTTTCAGTAGCAGGTTCCCACATAAAATGGGGAATAGGAGTTAGGAGGAAGGAAAAAGGTCAAACCTTAACTGTATCAATCATGTCATTTTGTCATGGTCATGAAATCTCTCTTCTGAGATACAAATAAAGGAGCTGATCCGTTAGTGATAGTCTTTCAACATGACCCAAAGTAGCACAGCCACAAAGACAGAAAATATTAGTAAGGAAAAGATTATGAAGAAAATAGTCTTTTTCAGCCTTTCTCTTTTGAGCCAAAGTTTATCAATACAATAGACTGAAACAGCCATACCTCAAATTATCAGGTTGGCTTCCTTTTTTTTTGTATCCTAAATCCTAACAGATTGACCTGACTTTCCTCTTCTCCTGCCCCTATGTGGAATAGCTACGTAGTTCTCCTCAGAAAGGTTCCAGTGTTTGGCCAGTGGTGTTCTTCTACACACTTTGACAAAGATCCTCAAAATCTTGCTGCAATTTTTTTTCATTGTGTATTTCAGTCAGCCGATTCTAGCATAGATGCATTTAGCTTCATAATTTAGTACAGCCTTATTTATTAAAATGAATTATGAGGTGGAGTTCTTGGATCTCCCACAAAATAAAAAAAACCCTGAGTGTTAAGAAACTTACAGAATAAAAGCTTCTATTGCTATTTTTGCATCTATTCAAAGTATACAGTCAGGTTTCTGACTTTCAGTATCTGCATGTTTATTTTCAAATGTGATTAATTTGAATACTGCATGGTTGTGTTGTGATCATGTGGTCCTTGAATTATTATGACTTACAAAAAAGAACTGGTTTTGTTTAGTCTGGCTCGGTTGCCCTCAGAAGCTTGCCATGCTTACTGCATGCTTACCAAGTACTGAACAAGAAGAAATTTAACGGATTTAAGATTAGAACAAGTCAGACTCAGGGCAGATATTAGGAAGAAATGTAAATACTGGAAGAGGATTTCTTTTTCTACTAGTGTATTAACACAATATTTCTCTATGATATTTATTACAAAGTATGTCTGTAGAATGAAATGTAGCAGCACTGATGTTCGTTCTACCCATCCCACCATACCTGCTCACCACACACAGACATCCCAATCTCCATAAAGTCCAGGATGTATCTTTTTTGATTACCTACCACCATGAAATACAATGCATATGAGAAATAATAAATAAACTTTGTAGAGATATGGAATACACAATCCAACATCAGATATACATTGTTCATTTGTTTTTAAAACTGAGAATTTCTTTGTGTATGTTTTAAAATACTCCTGCTGATCACACCTTATTGAGACGATCAGGATTTAGGCATCCCAAAGTGATTTAAAGACCACTGAAGAGGGTTAAATTCAATACCCTTTTTTTCTCCTTCCTTTCCTAGATAAAAGTTGCTTTTTAGAAAAAAAGATTAAAAAAAAAAAAAGAAAGAAATAGAATGGAATGGAATGGAATGGAACGAAGGTTTTCACATTCCAAAAATCAGAACAAAATTTCCATTTTGATTCAAAGCATTTTCAAAAACTATGCATATACATACATGAGTTGAAGTACACATCTTTCTATATAAAAAAAGCATAAATGAGAGCAGAAGTGTTAAGACGGAAATGGCCATGTATGCCTATATTTTCTGCATTTTGAATGCTTCTGAATTTTGCTGTGACTTGCATACTGAGCAGAGTACCTACATGCCTTGTCCTACCTATTTATAATTCCTGTCCGTGCGTTGCATTCTAGATGGTGGTAAACCCAGAAGTACAACTCTTCTCAAATGCTGCCACCTAGAGGCTAAAATGAAGTACAACTATAGAGATGTGTTCATACAACCAAAACCGGCAAAATTGAGCAAATGGTTCACAACTGTGCAACTGTGTGAAGAAACATGAAACATTGCAGACTTGTTGCTTGGATATCACGTAACAAATACATTCATGTTTAATCCCATATGGATAATTCCCCGAAAATACTTTGAGGATATAGTTTTTCAAAGGACAGGTCAACACTGAGGTTTGTATCTTCAGCGGTCATATTACTGAAGCATCATTACATTTATCAATTAAACAAAACTAAACAGTAAAACCAAAATTAATTATATGAGCTGAATGACTCAGAATTATGACACCACTGAAAAATCTCCAAACTTGCTTTCTACTTAGAAATATGCTTCCTACAATTTGAACACGTAATGCATGTCAACTCCCTAAAAAAAGAATGCACAATATATTTGAACCTTTTGAATTTTGATTGTCTCTTAAATATGCAGAAAAACATTATAAGCAGAGAAAAATGAGCATTTGGCTCTAAATTATTTCAAGTTAAGCATTTAGTAATTAAAAAAGACAACACCAAAACACCAAAGCAAAACCTCAAAAATCCTGCCTAACAGTTTTTTTGTTAGTGCTAGATAGATTTTCTGTATAAAGTAGTTCTTAAGAGAGAGGCTTTAAAACAGTCATCAAAATTAAGTGGATCTTTTAATTACCCTGCTAAAAGGTGGTTTGTGTCATAGGAAATGTGTTTTATGTCATAGGAAACATAACTAAACTTAGAGTAATTTACATGTGCTATCTTTGCAGTGCTTTAAACCATCTTAAAATCAAATAATAGAATGCTATAATCAACAGATGTAGTATTTGGCAGATTTTAACTAGATGTTAAGTATATTATCGCTAGGCTTTGTATGTATGGAAGAAAGCTAGGCTCTACAGCCAGAAGAAATGAATGGATGAGAAGTTTGAAAGTGTAGAGTTCATGTACCAATGTAGCCCTCATAGTTTGAGAATAAAAGCAAAACAAGTTCTGCAGATAGAGACAATATCTCATTATCCTAACTAATGAAGCAAAAAAAATATAATTCTGGGAATTTGCACTGAAAATTTTTTCCCCCAATTTCATAAGTTAATTTAATACCTTCTCCTGCAAAACCTTGATGCACTTAGTGCAGGAAATACATTATAGACCAGTATATTTGACATTCATAGTAGTAGCTTCCCCATCCTTGACTTGCATCCTGACTTGTCAATATCCTTCTATTTCACAGTAGGACACTTGACTATAAGCAAGGCAAAATGAAATCAGAGGGAAACAAAATACATTTTTTTTTTTTTCAACCAACAATTACACAGTTACGCTGGTATTGAAGAGTCTGCCAAATATGTGTAATTGTGATACTTCAATTGTTAGTTTTCTGATGCATAAAAATTGAGTTTAGGAATAAGACTATCCAGATTTATTTACTTGTGGGCTAAAATGAAATATAAGATTTAAGATATAAGATTTAATTGTCTGTGCTTCTTTATTTCTGTGTTTTGGCCTTGATTCTAGCAAGTTATTTCCAGTAAATACTTTAAAATCAAAAGAACAGGCAATGCCATTTAAAAAAAGTGTCATGCAGCCAATCAATGGAAAACAAAGCATTTAATGAAAAATTATGAAACACCTTGTTCATTAGCAGCAAATGTTAATATTTTATCATATCTAAGGAATACGACAGCCTCTACAGGACTGCCATTCTGTACATGAACACCCTGGTGTCCTTCAGTTGCTAAGGAATATGTGGTTTATTTTTGTTTCAGTTACAGTTTTCTCTTCTGGGACATTATCCAAGCTAAGACTCCCCACCAAAAGCAAATAGTAGGTTTACATCCTGTCCTTTCAGGTAGTTGACAGGGCTGCCCCACAATGCTATTGACACGACCAGTGACAAAGCAGATATGGCAGGATACCCAACATGCACTCCCATCCCTGACAGTTCCTGTCTGGGAACTCTCTGTACTTCCTTCTAGTCCGTGTGTCTGCTTCCCCTTCCCTCCCCTGTGGGCTTGAGCTGTTGACAGAGGACAAATCTGGACACAGGAACTGGAATCAGTTCCCAGGTTCTAATAGTCTGGACAGAATTGAGCAGTATAAAAAAACAGGGCTCATTACCCTGGCAACTTGTGAAAACAATCAGATTTTTAAAAATATTATTCAGGGAAATTAATGATGTACACTGTTTCCTACAACGTGGGATTTTTTGGCAATTGATCCAGATAAGAAAAAAAGTTTTGGTTATATATGACACTCAATGTTTTTGTTAATGGCACTATTTTCCATTGTTTTCATTTGGCCAGAATTTCTTTCGGGATTTTAGTAACAGTCAATTAATAATGCTGTGCAGCACAGAACATTTCTGCAGTCTGTAATGGTGTGCACCACATAGATCCTCAATCTAACAGCAGTCCAGCTCAGCAAGCTTGCGCAGTATAGCACAGCTGCATACAGATACAATAGTGTGGGTCTAGATGTAATTAAAGAAATTTTGCCTCTGCAAGGCTGGGTGCTTTATGAATGCTACTCTACTGGTTCTGGTACTGAGAGTGTTCTGGAAGAATTATTTGGACACTTCTGCACACAACACAGCAACTAGCTTAGAGCACAGAACATAGATTTCATAGTGTGTGCTGTATGTATTTGTATTTAATGCAAAGAATAAGAAGACTTAATCTCTTCTTCGGGGAATGTACAACTGAAATAGTTCTGATTTGATTCCTTCTTGTGATAACCACTGTGAGATTTCAGGTGTTTCAAGTTCCTAAAGCTAACAGAGGATAAAGAAAACAAAGTAAAAATAAAAAGTAAGCATTCTCTACTACGCTGCAGCTGGAGATCTTATCCCATAAGCTTTTTTCTGTAAAACCCTGATTGTTTCAATAATGTACTGTGAAAGATTCATAAGCCTTCTTGTAGCCTTGTTCTGCAGCCTTCCTTCTGGGTTAGAAGGAGTGTCCTTTAGGCCCTAAACATGAGCTTCTGTCTTATTCCCATAGATGTATTTCATATATCTTTTTCAAGTGTCATACAGTATCCTTCTAATTATGTTTTGTGGGAAACATGCTTATACTGTCAATTTATCTTTTTCTACTTATTAGCCGTTTCCATCACGAAGAAGTAGCAAAAGAAAGCGTAGTTAATTGCATAAGAGGCCAAGTCAGGACAAATGCAATGTCTTCCCATCACATCCCATCACACAAGGTTGCCATTTCTCCACTTTTTAAATGTCTATCCCTTGCTGCTAACACACAAAATTGAACGCTGCCTGTGGCATTTACTGTACCTTCATCTGCTGGATTAAATGTTGTCTCAGCTGCTCTACTCTGTCCCTCGGGGACCAAAAGCGTTACCATTCAGAATACTCTCAGCAGCAGAAGCAGCAGAACACCAATGTCTCATCCAAACTAACAGCATATAGGTGATATCTCACTACGATACTAGCTTATTCACCTTTTTATTCATTCTTTTTTTACGTTTTCCTCATAGTTTATAGTCTTTTTGGTATCAAGCAGGGACCTGAAGGATTAATCACTCTCTTACAATTCCGGACCACATTTATTAGAAGTGAGACAGAACCCAGAACTGCTCCTGGGCAGAGCTGTGTGAAGGATGGAAATTTTATTTCACATAGCGTTATCAGATGTACAGCCTGAGAAGACAGGGCAATGGCTCAATGATCCAGGAAATGTTTCCAGTTCCTTCAGGTTTCTTTTCATCTTACAGTACTACTCTGGAGATTTCAAAGTCTGACTTCAATCAAAGTCAGAAAGGAAAGTAACAAATTTCCAAGTTCTCCATTGAGAAAAAAAAAAAAAAAAAAAAAAAATCCTTTAAAGTGTTTTAGTTGAAACTGCTTCTTGTGCAACTTGATGAAAGAATCATTTGGGGAATTGGCCTTGGACATCTTTCAGTTGCCTCCCTGATTCCATCCCCAAGTAATTCTGCGAAAACTGACTGGGTCTCATCCCAGTTGAGACAGAGAAGCTTACTCCAGTACTATACAATTGTGCTGAAATTTTCAGAGGAGTTTTGCAAAGATATAGGTCTGGAGATAAGCCGTAGCACTTTTATACACCAAATGAAACTCTGCAACCAAATACTGCAAACTGCAGTGATGTTGGGAACAATTATGAAACTCTGTGGCTTGAATTCCTCTCAAGTTATAATATTGTGAGAAATCAAACTGCAAAAAGCTGCTGACAACATTTATAACATCACCTTATTTCCCTTGACAGTTTTTCAAGAGTAAAGTTTTTATGACAGCATGTAAACAAAAGAAAGCTACTTGTAAAACCCTAAACCCTGATTTTTTTTTTTTCTTTGTTTAAGATGTTTCCTTTTTACTTACCATTCTCAAAGCAATGCATATATTTACCTCAGTATTTCACATCTTGCCATTAAATGTATTAAAAAGACTGCCAGAGTTGGCCTTGGACACCTTCCAAAATAACAATTTCTTTAAAAAGATTCTCTGTAACTATATAAAGATTTACTCAGTTATGTCTTTTAACCATGAAAGCAGATGTTCTCATTTTTGGAAGATACCTTTTAGTGTCTGGTGGCAGATGGAAACTTCGAAAGTATCAACTACTGTAAGATGAGAGAGAGGAATGATGTACTCTCTCATTCATACTCCTAAAAATTCAGTCATATCATAGAGTGTGGACTTACAATCCCTGGCAACTAAGTTGAGAATGAGAGAAAAGGGAAGGCTAACACAAGCATAATTTTTTAAAGTCAAAGATGTCTCTACTTGTTATATCTGCAATAGGCATTTACCAGATACTTTGTTTGGGTATTCACCTATTCCTGAATGATAAGCAATTCAAAAGAAACTACAAAGCAACCAGAAAATTCTGCATACAATTTCAGCTTAACTTGAAACTTCTGAACTTCATTAAACTTCAATTAACTTCTCAAAATTATCATCTGTCTTTTATCTTACTAATTTCAGCCATAACCTAAAGCAAGAACAAAACCCACGAGGGAAGCTATGCTGATCGTGAAGAACATCGGAAACTTTACAAAGAAATCTCATTACACTTCAATACCGTTTCAGAACCAAAAACATTGGCATGAGCTTTGTAAAACCCTGAAAATTTTGTAACTCATGCAAATAATTCATGTGGGCCTTCAGGAACTGAAGCCACCAAAGCATGTTGACTAGCTTTTGCCTCTCCTCATAAGGTTACCTACTGATTCACATGATGAGAATGGATCCATACATTCTCAGGGAAGTTCAGACCCTGGCACTTTTTGGTGGGAAGACTTTAAGCAGATTTGTATTTACATTCCAGACTTGGAAAATAAATTCTTACAACTTGTCTTTCTTTTTTTTTTTTTTTTTTTTTTTTTTTTTGGTCAAAAGGGTCCATGTTGAGGTGTTGGAAGTGTCTGTCATAGCTTTTTTTCACATGCCCCCAGGAATATCTCAGCAAGCACTGGTCACGCTCTGTGTGTTCAGGCACACTTCAGGCACTGCTGAGGGTCAGTCAAGGGACCCTCCTTTTTGAAGGAACAGCATACAGGTAAACCTGACACCTCCCCAAAGAAATGGAGCTAAATGAATCTCTGACCAGCTTCACAGTGTAGATTTGTGGCTGTTTTGTTTGTGAAGCTTTTTTTTTTCCAAAGCTGATGCTGTTGAAACCAAAAGTACAAGTGGCACATCCTTGCAAACAGTCACTCACATTTTTGGACAGGAGTCCTATTATGAACTCTTACAGTCAGTGCACATATGTGATGTCTGCCGTCTACCCTCATACTCATCTCAACTTCAAAGCATAGTGCTTGTTTACAAGTTCATCAAACCCTTACCCAGGGATATAGGTGTCAAGCACTGAAAGGTGACTGCTTAGATGCCAGTGAATGATCTGTTTAGAAGGGAAACATTTCCAAAGTGCTGAATAAGAAATGAAGAGTTTCTCTTGTCTGCTATGCTAGTTTAAGTTAGTAATTATGACAGTTCCCCAAAATATATAATCAGTTTCCAAATTTATTATTATTATACATATAGATTATATTCAAACACTTATCATTTCCCAAGAGTTTTTGTTGCTCTTTTATATTTTCTACTCAATTTTTAAGTACTTTATGTAAAGGATACTTGCTGATTTTCCTTTACTTCTGGACACCTAATTTTGCTTTTTCTCTGAGATTCTGTCGAATTTCTTAGACTATCACCACAAAAAACTCCATCGTTAACTGTCTCACTTATCTCTCAGTTTCCCCTGTGACTTTTTCTTTCCATTCTCAATACACTACATTTCTCAGGTTCCCTCTAATATTTCACACTTTATTCGTTTCTTATTCGCCTCTCCCCTCTTCATTTAATATTTTCTTCTGGAGCCAGTCACCCTCCCTTCTCGTCCATCTTTTTTTTCCTCCGCCAGTTGGAATGTGGCTGTTTGTCACTTGCTCTATTATGGAACTGTTCCCACAGTATTTCATGAAAATAACATCAGAGTCAGTATTCTTCCAGCAGTTTTCAGCTTATTTTTCAGATTCCGGATGAGTGGGAAGGGTAACAGCAGGAGGAAAGAATCTAATTCTAATAAAAAACAACTGTTAACCACATAAAATAATTCACCCTCTTTAAAAAAAGTCCTTTTAAGGACTTTGTGAAAGGTCTTAAACCACCATCACTACATGCTCCCTATCACTGACAATCACCTGTTGATAGCTATCTGCCAAAACCCGATAACATAAGAAAGTGAGATCTGGAATTCATAGGCAACTGAGAATGCCAATGTGACAGGCTGATTTACAGCAGGTGCCTTAGTGACTCATGACGGCCAAAAACGTATTGAGCATGCTATCTTTTGTGGAAGCATCGTTCCTGCTGACAATGATACCAGCTGCCAAAATGTACCACAAAGGAGTAATTCTAGCAGAATTCAGGTTACACCTTTTCATTGTTTGAAAAAGTTCAGTAGCAGAGGAGAAGCTGGATGCTTAAAACAACAGTAAAATACCTGATTTCAAATGGATCAGAATTTTTTGTTTTAATACTTCTCAGCTAGGCTGAAGTCATCTGCATCCTGCAACAGCACCTCTCCCCCTTCAGGAAACAAATAGCAGGCAGAACCACACAAAATGAATTTAGCAGGTTGAGTGCCAAAGGTGTTGGAGTTGTAAGGATGAATAGAAGGGTAAAAAGCAGAACTTGCCTGGGTGCAGTAAGAGCACAGCTGGTTTTAAAAGGGAAAATCCTTCTACAGCCTTCTTTAACTACTGCACATTGCCTTACATAATGGGGCTTGAATCTCAGCTGTCCCTAGGCGCTACCACAAGCCACTTGATTAATAGTTAATCATTAGCACAGTACACGTTAGGCTCATTTTATAGCTGCCCAAGTAATTCTGATTTAGTGGAGCAGCGCTGGAAATAGAAACATTATAGTTCACACTAGCCTAAGGACACCAGTGAAACTTCGCCCACAGATCAAGAATAGCAGGTTGTTGTCTGAGATGGCATCAAACATACCTGTTAGTCAAGAGACAGTAGAAAGGCAACCCCGGTATTTTGTCTTTTTTAAGTATTATCAGCGATGAAGTTGTTGTCAAGGCTGTCTTCAAGAGCTTTTTTTATGTGTGAATGTCAGTGTTGTCTCAAAGCAAACTCTTGAGTCAGGCTGACTTTAATAGTATAGACTCAGTTATAGGTCTGGAAATATGACCCTGTATGTCAGACTAGTTAGGCTGGGGATTTCTAGACTGCTTCTGTAGAATGTCTTGAGTGGGTTTCAGATCCCAAGTGTGATCCCTTGGAATGTTTGTGTTTATATTATTTATATTTATAGTTCTTCTATCATAATTCTTATTGTTCAAATTGCAACATATCTGTAAGGTTGGGATTTTAAATTACTTCTGAAAAAAGTTTCTTTCTGCTTACAGGTGTTGAATTAACAGCAACTTGAATTAACAAAAACTAACTCCTCGACTTCAGGGTTATCTTGCCTGCAATGAGCCAAGGTAATTGCTAGACATAACAATGTTGCCCTATTTGATCTTCACTGTAGATCTTTTAGTCAGATTTGGTACCATAGCATTGGATTTTTAATCAAAATCTGTGGGAAGTCTGCATGTACACAGGTGTAGAACGTACTCAAGAGATATGGACTAATGATAAAAAGATTTGTAGCATGAAACTGAGAATATGTATTTGTCCTTAGCAGTTTTTGGCACTAACAATTACCAAATGTGGATCTGTGTTACAGTTCAATACCTAAACTTGCTTTTCAAATAAAGATCATATGAAATAATATTCATATGAAAGGACAGTATAAAATTGCCTTCATAGAAGACTAGGAGAAAAAAGAACTAAATTCAGGAGAAGATCTTGCTTTAAAAATGAAATGAGCTTCCCCCCTCATTTGCAATATTTATAAATTTAGCTGTCAAATTGGTTTTGCTATGCAAATATTGTTTACTCTTTGTCACTGTCACCTTTCAGTTCCTATCTCCATAAGTAAAGCACTTAAAATTGAGCTTTGAAGCTTCTGAACAAACAATAAAAAATGTTTTCCACCCAAGAAAATCCAAGGGTCCCCACTACTAATTAATGCTGCTAATATGTTTGTAGCTTTATTTCTTTTTCAAATGGTGCTTGAAAAACATTTGGAATTGCCTCTTATATTTCACCAATCAAAATTATCGCGTGTACTATTTTTTGTATCTTTGATCAAAAGCACTATTATACAAATAGAACCAACAGTCCATCAAGTAAAATTAATGTAGCAACCATCTGTAGCAGACACTGTATCAACATGTAAAGATACAGTCAGTCTTCACTAGAAAAATCAAAACAAAACCTCTGAGACAGGTTTTATATTCCCCTTTTCCATTCTTATATAAACACGCTAAAAATGGGAACCAGATAACACATTCCACTGACAAAAAGAATCCCGGACTAATATAATTGCAAACTTCCCAAAACCTACTCTCTTCTCTTCTGCTCCAGCACACTCATTTATCCACAGCAAACTCCATGGGCAGGTAGGTATACATCTTACGGCTTCAATTGTTTCTGTTTTACAGTCAAAAAAAGACTGCATACCACCTTGAAAAATGTACATGGGTTTATTCATAAAGTGGGTATAAAAAGCATAAAGATGTTCTTATTTCTTCTATGGTCTCAGTAAAGTTAATGGCTTGTGCTTGTAATTTGCGAGTAATCTGTCACAGCTAGTCAATCCACATAGGTCTGGTCTTTCAGTGGCTTATTACTTTCTGAACTATTTTTACCTGGTCAATGTGAGCATAGAAAAACATGTAAACAAGAATTCTTGGTTCATTGGCAGCTCGTATTCACTTGCCACATTTAGGAGAAGAGAAACAGGGAGCAGAGCAGTGGAGAAACAGACATAGTACATTTTGATTTTCTGTTTTCTCCTGAAACATGTGCTAGCAAAAACCTGATTAGAAAGAAAAAAAAAATCATTCTGCCTAATATGAGCTAGCAAGGAACATATGGCATGACATAGATTGTACACATTGAGACATCAGTCAACATGGCAAGAAGCTGAAGCAACATCCACAAATTACAACCTTAATTGCTAAAAATAATTAAACAGATTGGCAGACATTTTAAAAATCACACATGGGCATCCAGTAGCCATGGAAAGTGAGTAGGACTTAGTGATGTAAATAGTGATGCCATTTATCATTTTAAATGTCTTCCTTATTATTTAAAATATCTTTATTTGAGAGTTTTAAAAACATCCAAATTATATTATGCGCAAGTTTGACTGGGATAACCTTCTTTAATGCATGGGCTATTTTTAACTCATTCCTTCTCTCACTGTATCTCTACATCCTGTATTAGACTTTTAAATCAGTTGGATATTTATGTTCCAAGTTTTCCAAAAGTATCATAAATTACAGATAAAGTATTGTAATTTCTAAAAGAAAAAAGATTTTTTTTTTTTGAAAGTAAGGGTAAAATCAAAAGTTATTTTCTTTAACTGTCAGGAAATTAAAACCCCAAATGGAGCTTCTAAACATTTTTTTTATTCCCCCAGCTGTAGCCTACTGAAAGCTGACTTTTAAGGAAAAGGGACGAAATTCTGATTCAAAATTTCCTCATATTTTTCACCATAAAAGTGAACATATTTAAGGAAGAAGGAATTTTGCGCAATTTTTTGTTTTGTTTTGTTTAAAGAACTGACTCATTCTTAGTCATAGATTGAAGGAATTATGGATAATATTGTGCACACTTCCCTGAAAAGACAGCATAACGTTATATATATGCTGAGCCTTCAGTAGAGAAACACTGATAATTTACTAAAAAGGTAAATACCTGAGTTTCAGCTTTCCAGCAAACCTTATAGTTGCTGAATTAAATGTGAATGTCATTATAAGTGGAAAAAATAGAGTTGCATGACGACAGCAAAATAGAATGCCTGCCTTTTTCTTTGCGAAGAAACCCCACCAAATTAAGCTTGTTCATATTCATGACCTCTTTTTCCTCCAACTCTTCATCAGTATTCACTAAACAACTTTTCTTCAAAAGAATATTCATGGTTACCAAAATCTCTGCAAACTAGTGAATGTACAAGTGTTTGCACTAGTATACCAGCATATTGAAAAGCTCTTTTATTATTTGTACAATAAATTGATTACCTGATTAAGAACATTCAGTTCAATTAGAAATAGAAGGATCCTTCTCCTATTTGGAAAGCTCAGGCCACCCAACCAGAGGGAGCAACTATGCCACATGACTCACAGAAATCGTTCTAAGAGATAAATAACGTTAAATAGTCAGCTGCGATCACGCAATCCTCTAAAACAGTTTTATGCCCTCAATCTGCCAAGGAATTCGGAGGAATTTGATTTAAAAACCCCGCGACCTGCTCGCAGAGGATTCGGGCAGAGGAAAGGGCTCGGGTTTTTAGAAACCGGTCGCCGCCGGCTCGGCCGGCAAACCCGCAGCCAGGCAGGGCTGCCAGAACCGCTCCGCTGCCAGCGCAGCCCCGGCCGCCCCCGACACCGCCGCCCCCGGCACGGCCCGGCCGCCGCTAGTGGGAGCCGGGAGACCGCGCACCGCCGCCGCCTTGCGCGGGCAGCGGCCGCCTCTGCCTGCCTGCCTCTGCCTGCCTCTGCCTGCCTCTGCCTGCCTCTGCCTGCCTCTGCCTGCTTCTGCCTGCCTCTGCCTGCCTCTGCCTGCCTCCGCCTCCGCCTGCCCGCCCGGCGCGGGGAGGGGGGACGACACAGCATCCCTCCTTCTCACCCCCTTCTTCTGCAGCGCTCGTGGCCGTAACCTCTGGAGAGCGAAATACCGTCTGCTGTTTCATAATTAGAGGGTTATGGCCTGAAAAACTCACACCTGCTTTTTTTTTTTTTTTTTTTGGTAAATATGAGCCGAGACAATTATTTCTAAGTCAGCATGCTCTAGCGATTTCTAGATGTTTCTCTTCCTCGCCTTGCTTCAATTTTAAAGCCTCTCAGTCCTCCGGTGCCACAACTGCAGTTTGAGTGCTGGCAGTCCCGCTGAAGATCCAGTTCTGCGCTGAGGCTCCGGGTGGTGTCCTTACTGTAGTATTTGGCCCATGATTAATTTAATACTTTCTTAACTTTCAAAGTGTTAACAGCATGACAGCTGATGTTTACACAGGATACTGAAAGGATCTTCACAATGAAATGTAGTCCTTAGTATGTGGAAAAGGTTTTGTTAATTTATGCTGTCCCATGTCCCCAAAACTCGTACAAGATTTTACGTAGGAGTTATGAAAAAGATGTAGCTTAAAAGCCTGTACAACCACAGCCGTAGCTGCATGAGTACAATTGCTCAATATAAATTTTAATACAATTCCTGTAATAAAATCTGCAGTCATAAAAACACAGGCTGTCTTTCAGGTGCCCTGTTCTAATCGTGTATTTTAGAAATCAAATCTACTAACTGCAGCACTTTATTGTAGCATGTTTGTGAGAAATATTGCTTTGAAACTCATATTCAATTATTTGCTTCATTAGCATGGTTGCCCGGAATAAAAATTTGCTTAAAAGCAATAACGAAAGATACTTATTTCCGTGGCTAGAAGAGGTCTATTTTTTATTTTTATTTTTTAAATTTGAGATTTTCTTAAATGTAAAAGAATGATGAGAGCTGGGGATGAATCAAGTGATAATGGAGCTAGGAAGACAACAGATGACAAAAAAATCAGTACGAAGGATGTGTTGAAATGGAGCTGGGGAGATTAGAAAAGAAAGCATGTCACAGTAGTATTTTTTCTAGGAGAGACAAATAGGGACTTCTGGTGAGAACACTTTCACTAGCATGGACAAGGAAGAAACTGCACTTAAGAAAGAGACAGAACAGAATTAGGATTCAGGAATTAGATAACTACTGTTACCTTGTAGCCCTGAAACACGGTATTGCTATCCCTAGTAGGAGACCATAAACTTTGTAGTGAGTTTGCAAGGCCTCGTGCTTGCCTTGTCTGAAAGTTCCTGACTTGCCTGTAGCAGGTTTTTTTTCCTACAGCAATTTTTCTAGCAGACCAGGCAGCTATGGCTATTTTTTTTTTTTAACTTTTGTTTATCTTTCTATGGCACAGACATTGAGACAAAAATAAAAAGCAGTTACTCCTTTCACACAAACACACCCTACTGAAGGTACCAGCCTTAAGACCCAGAGGAGGAGTGGAAGCATGCGCATAATGGCAGAAAAAAAGGCTGAAACTGCTAAGTGTGTGTATTTAAACTAAAAGTATATATAAAAAAAAAATCTTATTTTTTTTTCTGTAATAATACTTGGGAGACAATAGTTAGATCGTGTTGCAAGAAGATTAAGTACAAGAAGGAAAGTCCAGGGAGGCAGGGCGCATGGAAAACTGGTGAGAAATTTCAGTGCAGCCATGAGGAGAAAGAAGGCGCGCAGAATGGGAAGCAACATCACAAGTTCTCAATTTAAAATAAAAAGACAGCAATACCTTAGTGGTAAAGACAGAAGAACTGTGTGAGGGGAATACTCAACGCACAATCTTGAAAGCTACTAAAATATCACAATGATTGAAATGTTTGCATTGCTATGGTTTTAGGAGGTTTTAAACATTTCCTGTTCAACAGAAAACCTAAACTAAATCTTCATGAGCTGTAGCTACAGCTTGTTCTGAGAAAGGGCCAAGCATTCTGAAACGGTTAATGAAAATGGATCTTCTAGTCATGTCCTCAAGGGGCAGAAGTGAAGTAGACACTGTCTTCTAGAGCTCTCAATAGCTAAGGAAAACTCAATCCCCAGTTCTTACTTTCCCTGTTGGTAATTGGGAATTTGCATACCACAAGTAGCTGAATCTGCCAGACTAGTCCCTATATCTGAGGCGTTTGCTTTAAGATAGGGGCATGACTCTCATTTTTCACTGCTCGGTCTCTTCTTGGATAAGGCTACGTCTGAAGCAACTAAGGCAAGAGACAAGTGGGATGAAACCAGAAACTTCATTTCAGCAAAGACGTGCTAGATATAGGGGTACTGCCAAAATACAATGGTCTTAGTACTATGCTTGGATTTGCAACTGACAGGATTAATTGAAGGCTATCCTAATCAATCAAAAAGGGCCAAAGCACAAGATCAAGGATGTCCTATGAACACTCGTACTGTACAGTCAGTGCTCAACACGTCTTTGGCCAGAGCTGGAGGATGCTCTTAGGGGGAATTTTACTTAAGTTAATCAATTGCCAACCAACACAAACTGCTGATCACCCTTTTAGGTATCGGGGAAAAAGAAAAGCACAAACAACTTAACAAGCACCTAAGCCTCTATCCTCCCCCCTCTACAGTCTCAGCTTTCTGTATTTTCTCCACCAGTTACACTCAGTCTTGCAGAATTCCACTGGGGGACAGGTAGCGGGGAGACTGAGGTGAAGTATGCATATGTCCTGGTTTGAGGTAAAACAGAACCAATTTTCTGATTTGTAATTTTACTTTTTAGCTGGGCCTCTTCTAACTGACTAAAGTCTGAAATTAACAGCATATTGTTCAGAAACTGTTCGCTCTCAGAGTGATAGGACCTGATTATACCAAGGAATGGTATGCACAGAGGCTCTTGCTTATACTTATTGCTGTAACAACCAAGGTCAACTAACTTCGCTGTTTGCCCCGTTGGAGGGTCAGAAGCGGAGAAGCGTAGAGGGGTCCCACCTGCAGGGAGGAGCGGACGGGACAGGTGACCCAAAACTGACCAACAGGGTATTCCATCCCATATGCATCACGCTCAGTATAAAAGCTAAGGGATCAAAGGGGCAAGACGGCTCTGGCTTGTCTTTTCTTCAGTGGCCAACACCTGAGGAGGACCCTGTCTGTTCGTCTGCCTTTGATCCCGATCTGAGCATTCCTGACTCTAGTTCCGGAATTCAGCTCCTGGAGTCGCTGACTCCAGTCTGGGACTTTCCCCATGTCTGCTCGTGACGCAGTCGCCATCCTGGAAGCTGGGTACGGTTTTGTATATATTGTATACTTTTTTGTTCTTTTTTTGTTTTCTCTATTATTATTTACTATTTTCTTATTTATTATTATTTTCATTAAAGTAGTTTAGTCCTTTTTCTAAACTCATAAATCTCCTTATCTCTTCCTCTCCTCACTGAGGAGCGGGGGGGGAGGGCCATCTGTCATTCTGATTGGCCAATACGGACAAAACCACGACAGCATAACAGTTTTTTGCTGCTCTGAACAAAATATTTTTCTGGCACCCTATGACCAAGTCTTTCATGCTGTGCTTTTACTGCCTTCATGGTTTCACGATGCTCCATTCCTAGTGTCCCTGTCCTGGTGTGGGTCGCCCACAGCCGCAGTCCCTGGCGATGTGGGTCCCCCTGTGGCATGGCACGACTCCTCAATTGCTGGTGCCTCTCATACGTACACCTGAGCAGGACCACAAGCTCCTCCAGCACAATGGCCATCCGGTGCCCATTGGGTTTTCCCACCGCTGTTCCCATTGGTCCCAGTTTTGAAGGGAAGAGCATTTAGCCAAATGAATAAAAACTCTCATGCCACTTTCTTCCAGGGCCAGGGCCAGGGCCAGGGCCAGGGCAGACCCTGATTTTTAGGTTTGACTAGTACAGACATAGTCACGATGGCTGGCTATAACATTCTTAATATTTTGACTTGTACACCCTAAAATCACTCTCTACTTAAATCTATGTTAGCTGAAAAGTCTTATGTAATGGGTTTAAAACATGAGTATTTTCCCTCTTCCAGGCATGCCTGAGGAGTTAGGTCATCGCTATAAAAATAAATAATTCTATATACATATAAATATGCATATTGCATAAGAAGAATCCAGTGTCTTGAAAACATTCATTAAGTTTTGAGACAGCCAGGCACTGACCAAGAAAGCAAGAATCCCAGGCAGCTGCCTGACAACCAGCCTACTGATTTTGGAGGTGTGACACAAGGGTTCGTCCTGCTTCTTTCGTTTCACACATAAATGAAATAGGCTGGACTTCTCTGTCATATGCAGCTTAACATCTTAAACCCTCATTCATAAACACTACCTCATAGCTCTGAATAAATTAAAGTTGAAATAGATCTTTGTTTATTTTTCAATGTTTCCTTTATAACTCATTCTGGGTTTTTTGTTGGAGTTTTTGGGGATTTTTGTTTTTTGGTTTTTTTTTTGTTTGTTTGTTTGGTTGTTTTTTTTTTTCTTTTTCAGTACAAAGTGATGCTAGACCAAATACAGTATGATATAATCAGACTTCAGAAGGTTATACCCTAGGGTGGTGGTCAGTTTCATAATGATGAGTTGTATTTATTTTTCCCAAAATTAAGAAGCTCAGTTTTTCAAGCTTAAGAAATAAAATGCCCAGATATTACAGCAAATATTTCAAGACTACAAAATATGAAATATAATTCTCCTAGACATATTGCTGGTAGTACTTAAGAATGCAGTGCTATGTGTAATCGTCCATTCACTCAGCCTGCTGCAATGCACAGTACTAGGTTTTGGCCCTCATGTCCCAGACAATTTCAGTACGTTTTATTTGTATCCACCTAATTTATTATTTTTTCTTCTCCAGGGACTGTAGCATCCTGCTTTTGCCAAAGATTTTTTTTTTTTTTTACACAAGTAGTAAATAATTGTTCTTATCCTGATAATTTTAAAGATAATTTTAAAGTCTTCAGTTGTAACTGTATCATGCTTTATGACTTTGGTTCCTTTTACTTATCTTCTTAATTTTTCTTTATTAGAAAATTGATTTTATCAAACACATCCAATAAAAAATCCTCTTGCAGATTTAATGCAGTGCCAGTAATTAAGTTTAGATTTTTGGTACATTAAGAACTGACTCTGCCTTCCCTAGATTCTGGTGCATATGGAATGACTCATTTCAGTATGGTTTTCCTCACCTTATTATTTATTCAACAGACCTGACAGTCATTATGAGATTTTCATTTGTTATTTAATACTGTAAGTCAGAAATATATGTATTTGTTCCCGGTGCAGAAATTGTATTAGTTTCTTTTACTCTTGAGGTGTACACCCAAAGAATCGATTGTGTGAAAAAAAAGAAGTCACATATCTACTCAGAGAAATATAGATCATAGTTGTAAAAAGCGACTGAAAAAGTCATTCTTCTGTCTATCCTAGTGACCTAAATAATTCCTGTCAGGTATTTGTCTAACCTTTCCTTAAAAACATCCAGTAACAGAAATTCTACATCACTGTACTCCACTCAAACACCAAATCAATCTTTCTTTTAGAATGTTTTTCCCTATGTCCCATGCTGCCCTTGAAGCCTGTTATTTGAGAGCGGTACATCACCTTTCTCATCATAGCATCTATTTACCTATTCAAAGACTGCTATGATATCTTCTCCACTTTTTTTTCAAGACTTAATAACCTCGGATACCTTCCTCAGAGGCCATATTTTCTAGACCTCTCACCTGTTTCATTGCTTTTCTCTGGACTCTGCGTAATTGCTTTACATCTTTCTTGAAGCTTGATGGAGTACTTGAGCTGAAGCCTTACCTGCATAAAGCAGAATGGAAGGATTACTCCTACAGGTTATATTCCTGTTGACATATCCCAGTAGGATATTTGCCTTGTTTGCAGTAGCTTAATAACATTGACTCATACAGAATTTGTCATCCACTCCAAATCTGAGATCTTTTTCTGCAGAACTTCTACCCATTTAGTGGTTTCCTGTCTTGCACTAAATAGCTGGTGAGTCCAGCAGAACTTCACATTCCCCTTTGCTGAACTATATCCACTTCACAGATCAAGTTTATTCGCAAGAAGTATATACTAGTGATTTAGGTGTCTGTAGACACTCATTGTGGACCAATAGCCAAAAATTATAAAAGATGCTAACATGAAAGCACACCTTTCAATTTCATTGCTTACGCTGATACCAACATAGCTTCAAGCATTCTTTTCTTTAAAAAAAAGAAACTGAAAATCATTTAATATGTGTGGAAGGGAACACCACTGAGGTTAGAAGGCTCAGTGTTGAGGGTTTTTTTTTCTTTTATTTCATGGAAAATTGCTGAACTGACAGCCTTGGGCAGTGAAGTCTTATTCATCAGCAGAAAATTTTAGCCTGAACAGTGGGAGCATACGCTTCTCCACTAATGTGCTTCAAATCTTGACCCTGAGAAACCAGTCCTTGTAGTACCGAGTCAATTCATTTTCCGTATCCACTCAGTTCTTCATCAGTCTGCCAGGATGGCCTACAGCAAAGATTTTGGAATATGGACAACGGTTCTGTAAGGACTGTGTCAAATGAACGAACCTATAAATTTTCAGGGCTAGTCTGTACAGAAACCTTGTGCCATTTTGACTGTACTGATATGCTTGAACTGTTACAACTTTTTAGTGTGGATTCACTTCTGTATTTTTACCATTAATCGAGCCAAAGGCAAGGGAGCAGGGACAGTCTGGATTTAGTCCTACATTAGTATGCTTTTTGTGGTCAATCCCGTTTGAGGGGTTTCTGTTCCCCTGCCTCTGGGCATTCATTCAGCCCTGCTGTGCTGTGCACCCCGTGACAGTTCCCCACCCTCCTTTACTCTGATGTAACTTTTTCTGAGATGCCATGGAGAGATACATGAGTGCTAAAATTACAGGAATTCAAAGCGCCGGGTTTTGGAGTGCTCCACTGCTCCTGTTTGCAGCACGGCAAGAGTTGTAAAGACGGGGTGAGCTGGGACACCTGGTGAGAAAACATGGCTAAAAGAGGTGAGTTGTGGTAACCTCCTAAAACACATTCCCCTCTACAGAAATTTTACTATCATGCTCCTGCCTGACTCTCTAATCCACCTGTTAAAGGGCACAGCTAGGGGGATGAAAATCAGAATCAAAGTTTTGCTTCAATGAATAGTTAATTGTGCAAGAAGAAACAGCAGTGAAAATGAGATAGACTGAGAAAAGATGACCATGGAACTGAGGTGGCTGCAAACCTGTTTGAAATCAGGCCAAGGAAGGATTTGAAAACTAACGTCTTTTACCACTGGGTAGTTCAGATAGGAACTACCTTCTTCTCAGGAAAGACCTGACCTGGCTTTCACCAGTAACCCAAAAGCCCTGAGCAGAGACACATGCCTTACTCTAACCTTCAAGGGACAGAGTGTATCCCCACTTCCCTTCATGGTGTTTTCTATAGAGTGGTTTAATCAGGCCCTTACTCAGAGCCATGTTGAGTTTTGTCAGGCCAATTGTCAGTCTCTGGCTTCACTGCAGAGTCTGACAGTGCTGTGTGAAGATATCAAAGTCCACTTTAAATGATGTAGCTTCCTACTGCAGGGAGTCTGTATTCTCAAGGTACATTAGTCTGCACAACATGCTGTACAGTGGACTGTTTCAGTACCCAAGCAAGGTATTTCTACACTGGAAATCTCTGTAGCACACAAACATAATATAGACATACCTTTCCCTCCTGTGAGGCATTGTACAGGGACTCTGGGCATCTAATTCACTTCTAATGATTTGATTCTGCTAGCCAGTGGGATACCTCAAAATGTAAAATCACCCCAAATTTCTCCCACAATTAAACTTTTAAGTCTCATGCTTTTCAATAAAATTTAGCATCCTAAAACTATGATGCTCAAAGAGATAGATAGCAAATTTCTATTGAATCCAGTGAGAGACTGATACTCTCACAGAGCTATACCTTTGAGATCTGGGTTTTACAGATGACATTGTAAAAAGGGCATAGACTTCTAAAGTGGGACATAACCAGGATTTAGGAGCTGAAATACAAAACACAGATGCTTGAAATATCTACTTTGCTGCTGCCTACTCTTGTCTGAAGTCTGCAGAGCTCTAAGTTTCCAAAATTAAAGCTCTCATGGTACCTAAAGATCTGGTTTGGGATTTGCTAATGAGTGAAGCACTGATCTTAGACTAAGCCCTATCAGGCTTCACAAACTAGATTTTTCTCTGCTGTATTTGCAGAAAGGACTCAATCTGTTAAACTCTACCAGAGCAGACCTGTGCTCTGCTCTTCTAATGAAGTTGAGTATGAGAGGTGGGATTTGAAGGGTTAAAGCACAGCCACAACAGAGTATTCAAAAGCTTTCTTTCCTATACTTGTCAGAGAGACTTTGAACTCTTATCTCCTATAGAAGTATTTTACATAATAGCTATATATTAATAGGGGAAAAAAAAGGAGAAAAAAAAAAAAAAAAAGAAGCATTCCTTAACAGCTGAGGCTATTCTACTTTGCATATAATAATTTGTGAGGCCAGAAGAGAACACGCAATATGACCATGACTCTTAAACAGTGGCTTAAATAACGTATCTTGCAAAATGTTACATGTCAAAATATTTAGGAGATGAGGGAAGTGAGGCTCCCCTGCCTCACAAACTAACCTATAATCACTAGAACTGTATACACTTTTGAAACCAGCTACGCTGAGCTTTGTTTGCAAAGTCAGTTTTACAGTTACAGATTTTTTTTTAAGCAATAGTTAAATAATCATTAAAAAAACATAAAGAGTACTCTGAGTATACGCTCTGTCTTCCTATAGTGAAAGAATGTGGTAGCTTCTAAGGCAAAAGGCATCAGCTTCAAGCAATCTGGAGAGTATTGCAGGTAATAATGAAAAAAAAAAAAAAAAGTAGGTTAAAAGTTATGAAAAAGGTTCACTTCCCGCCCTCATTTTCCTTGTGCCTTCACCTTCAGTTGTGCTCACCCAGTTCCCAGTGGAGGTAACAGAAGCACAGAGCGTGTTCGCAAAAGGGGGTGAATAGCTAAAGGACCAGGTGAGAGGACACCTTCCCCATTTTTGATTGCTGAGTGATAGCTGGCTGGGGTCAGTAATGAGAAAAACCTAATTTTACTAACATGTTCAAGCATATGATTACTTCTTGTGAAAGAGGCTAGGATTGAAACGTCTGCCTGAAATTAAGTACATTATTTAAGTATGTTTTTGAATAGGTCGTGTTACCATCTGAAATTCTTTGATAACCAGGTCAGTAAAAAGCACATTTAAACAGCCACTCTCCTCAAAGGTCTAATGTTTCAATTGGCAAAGGTAATATTTTTCTCTTACATGACAATCTTTCAAGGGCATGGCTGAGATGCGGTATTAGGGAAGTTTATCATTATTTGCAGTGATAAATACAAGTCTTCCATTTCCAGTTGTGTTCCTCTCGTACCTTGCTTTGATGCTAAACACACTTGAAAAAAAAGTCATGCCTTCAAATACTAAGGAATTACTTTTTTTTTCTTCGTTGACATTAGTCACTATGGTATGAATGAAAAATCAAAATAAAACCCCCACAATTTCTAAAAAAAGTCTCTGAGTATGTCATTTTGAGGAGTTAAGAACAGCTTGTTTGACTCATTACTTCCAATTATAATACACTGCTGTTGCAAATACAATAACAAACTGTTAAGCAGTTGTATGTTGTAAGGTGAAATGCAACTTCAATAAAGTAGATAGTTCAGTTTCTAAGAAATAATGAGCTCTACTGAAAACGCTGCTGCATACTTCATCTTTTTCTTACTTAGCTACGTTTAACAAATAAAAATATAAAAAAAAACCTTACAAGTTACTTATTGTGCCTGAAGGTCCCCAGAAAACAAGAAGGAACAGTGAGAAAACAACAAACCAAGAAAGTCTTAGCAGCATAAACGCAAGCATCCAGATGCTTAACCTCATGGATTTAAACTCTTTTTCAGTTGCAAGACCTTTTAATGTCTGAAGCAATTTGCTGAGGCAACATCCCAGTGATGGAAAAGTGTCTGATCAGCAAATTGAATATGTTGACACTTCAACCTAGATGTACTAATGTAATATATTATTTTTTTATCTTGAAACAAGAGTAAGTCACATCTGATTAAATGTGGATTACCTATATAAAGGAGCTATCTATAAATGAGCTAGACAACTAGAATCATAGAATCATAGAGTCTTCATGGCTGGAAAGGACCTTTGAGATCATCGAGTCCAACCATATACACACAAAAAAACCCCCAAAGCCTACAATCTCTGCCACTAGAGCATGCCCTGAAGTGCCAAATCTACACATTTCTTAAATACCTCTAGGGATGGTGACTCAACCACCTCCCTGGGCAGCCTGTTCCAGGGCCTGACCACTCTTTCAGTAAAGTAATTCTTCCTAATATCTAGTCTCAACTTCCCCTGCCGCAACTTCAGACCATTCCTTCTGGTCCTGTCATTATTCATTTGGGAGAAGAGGCCAACACCCACCTCTCTGCAACCTCATTTTATAATCAATTGAGAGAAATAGTCATTTTTAGGGCCTGATTCATCTTGTGATTCATTTTGTATTGAGAAAAGCAAACCACACATCATCAAAAAAACCCGCTGGAGGCCTTAAGTGTAAATCTAAATTCTAGCACATAGACAACTGACATATGTTATAGATTATTATGTTTATGTAGATGTGTATGTCACTGTTTTACTTGAAGTCTATTAGACTATAATAACATTTATGGTATTACATAGCTTCTTGTACTCTGTTACTGTAATTCTGTAAAAAAACAAGTTATGTTAAAACCATTAACAAGGAAGGAAAGAATTTTCTAACCTATAAGCTATAGAGTAAGAAGTGAAACACCAACTACTTTCATTTGGATACATTTTTTTTCTTGGAATTCTTCAGTGAATCATTTGTAGTTTGCAGATGACTATAAACCATACATTTTTCAAATAAACTATTAGAAAAAAAAAAACCAAAACAAGACATCAGTTTATTCTTACGTAAGTCAAATTGAATCTGTTGCAGTTTAATTACCATTTTGTCCAAAATTAATTTACTATGCTTTGCAATTATACAGTGCTCACTTGGAGAAAATCACTCAATGAAACTATACGCTATTTTACCATGTAAAAAATCCCTAGGAATTTTCTTAAACTTTGCCACGACACAAGTCATAATGTAAAAATGATAATGATAAAATTAATGACTTTACTAAGCTAATAATTGAATAGAATTGCACAGAGAAACTTCCAGTCATTCTCTTATTTACACCCTAAGCTTTCTGGCCCACTCAAACTAGATCCTAAATTCCTCCAGTGGTTTCTCTGACATCCACCCTCAATGACCTTGTTGGCTGCCCCAATGTGCTGGACGAGCACAGCCATTAACAGTCAAAGCTGGAAGAAAAGCACTACATGCAGAGTAAGTACTCTGAAGGACTGGGTTGTTCAACTAGAAAGTCAGTTATCCTTTACCTACATAAAAAGAGTCAGGTGATGTTATAAATACAAATGTGCTGTTCTTTCTTTGTTTCTTTTTGCTACGTGAAGCTTTCCACTTTCAGGTTGCCCATCTTCTGAAATACTGTCATCTTTCACATTGCTAAGTAGCACCAAAAATATTGCCAGTATTCATGGAAAAGGATGTGACAGCAAAAACTTGAGGAGCATTTGGTGTTGAAAAATCCAGTCTGCGTAAAAATGAGATTTCAAGAGCTAAACTGAAAAATATGTAGAACATTTTTGCAGATGAAAATGTTTAATAAATGATGATTCAAATGCACATTTCCAGTCATAAACAAATATCTTTCCCTCAGAGGTACATACAGCAGAGAAAAATTGACCCACACTCAGGGCTGCTGCACTATTCACGGGACAAGAGACAACACAAAATAAACCAATTACAGCCTAGCCTAGCTGCAACATTATAGAGCTAGCAGTAGCTACTCACACATGGATACGAAGTGTCTTCATGCAAATTGGAGACCTACCACAAAATATTAGTGACAGTCTAGTGAGTATGTCCTAGATTCTATGAAGCAAGATGCAAATATATGGAAATACGGATTCCTTCATCATTAAATTTTGTTAGTGCACCACAAATTTTAATCCTGATGAGTTTGTTAATTCTTTCCCACACAGGACTGAACAGTGCGAGTAAAACGCCCCACCAAGGTTGTCACTTGATATTCCAGTCACACTGGGGACATGGCTTCCCATTCCTGGCATTTCAGCCTGTTGAGTCTAAAGAAGTAACTGTTGTTATTCCACACTCAAAGCCAACATTTTCCACTTGAGACACAATTCCAACAAAATTAATGTCAGATGAGGAAAGCATTAATTCCTTTTCCAAGTAAATTGGTTATCTATTTTTTTGACAGCTTGTATTGTTTCTGTGCGCAATGCTGCAGGCAAGAGAACTCTTAAAGGAAAAAAAAAAGAAAGAGGGGAGTGGAGCTTTTTCACTATTGAAATATGCACCGACAGCATTATGAGCAGAGCAGGGTACTTTAAAAAGATGTCACAGTTCCTTTTTTGGCTTTGCCCTAGCACAAGTGAATTGTGTCTACATTTCAAATTTTATTAAAAGAAAATCCATACCACTCAGGTCTGAGGAAGGCTTAAATATATTTATTTAACTTCACTGAAATGTAATTCCTGATAGCTATTGTGGGATTCTTTTGGCAACCGTATGCCGAATTAAATTTTTTGTCTTGTAAAACATTATCCCAAACTAAATGAAAACTTGCGAAACAATGGACACAGACATCCTATCTGAAAATGAAGACTAATTTCATCAGCTCACATAACTAAGTTTATATGTATACCTTTCCTCCTATATAATCCAAATATCATTTGCATCTTTTTACTAAATATCTTTACAAACTATTTTCAACTTCTCTTTTGATCATTGCTTAAATGAAGAACAAATGAAAAATTATTTGATTATTTCATCTCTCACATGAATATTACTGTCGTGCATGTTAAAAAAAATAAGACAAATGTTTTTTAAAAACAGCAATTAGATGTCTTCACTGCTGGTTTACCATTCCAGCTATTTCTCAAATGCTTTGTACAGAAGGAGGAAAATTGCAGCTAGTGGGTCCATTATAAAAATATCAACTGTAAAGGTAGCAATTTAGCAAATTTAGCAATACCTTCCTGAGTGGACAAAGGCTATCTGTAAAGTAAAATTAGAGTGCTCCCACTTTAATAATATGGTTATTAAGACAGAGAATTTATCAGACAAGTTATTCACTTTAAAAAAAAAAAAAACAAACCAACAACAAAACAACCCAACCACAAAAAAAACAAACAAACAAAAAAAAAAACAAACAAAAGCCACACAACAAAAACTCCAAACCTAAAAGGCCTACAGTGCTTATTACACTTTATTCTATTAAATTTCAGACAATTCAGTGGAAAAGGCAGAAAGGCACAAGACCTTGCTGAAGATAAGATCCCTATCTGAAGTAAAGTTGCCTAGGTAAGTGAAATAGAAATTCTATACAAATTGCTTTTATCTAGGTTTTCTCATTATGTCAAAGCAAATTCTGTCCTAGGATATGAAGTAAAAGAAAAGTGTTCATATTTTTAACTGTAGATTCATATTTAATAATGCACTGATAGGCCAGAATTGTATATCATGTGTGAAATGTGTATGTGTTATGTGAAATGGAGCCAAGTTATAAGAAAACAAAGGTCCTTTATGACAATTCCATATGTACTTTTCACAGAAATAGAGGTGTTATTCATAGTGTCTTGACTGAATTCTAATGTGGGAACATGTTTAAATGTAAATTTTTACTTCCCTGAAGGAATTATTCAGCTATTAGAGATGGGGACAGGAGAATTCATGCTTACACTTCAGCATTGGCTAATTAATGAGATCTCTAAACATTCCTGTGAAGTTACTATTCCAGTCTTTAGATACAGAAATTGAAGCAATGGGTTAATTGGCTCATCTGATGCTATAGAGCATTTTAATAGCAATACAGAATTAATATAATGAAAAACGGAGCTTCCAATTTCTCAAATGATACAAAAGCTGCTAGTTCTAACCCTTCATTAAAAGGATATTGCTGGAATCATGTCAGAAGAAAAGTTCAATCTGAACTGTATGCGAGTGAGAGACAATATTTTTAGCAGTTTGCGCGAAGAAGAAAACAACCCTTATTACTCCCCAAAATACAGGAAACTACCTTCTGTTACAGCACCAATTATAAGCCTGGCTAGCTCATGGGCAGCTCATCCACACATGCTATAGACAAAATTGTACTTTACTCTCCCATTTCATTTCTTGTGGATCTGGGTAGTGTGGCAGGGTTTCATGGACAATATCTTCCCTGTGAGCTATGTGTCAGGTTTATTAGATGAGCAATACAAAATTTTTTTCTAGTTTAGGCCCACTAAGCCATAAACCAGTCATAGGCTTCCAGTTTGGGAGTAACAGATCATGAAGGCATGTTCCAAGCCCCAGACTTTGGTAAGTCTTGTTCCCAGCCGATTTAATGTGAGAGACTATTGATTGTAGACAGACGCATTATATGCGTACTTCCTAGTTCTCAGATCTGTATTGACTTCATTTGACTTTGACACTGTCCCACATGACATCCTTGTCTCTAAATCCGAGAGACATGGATTTGATGGATGGACCACTCAGTGGATAAGGAATTGGCTGGATGGCTGCATTCAAAGAGTTGCAGTCAATGGCTTGATGTCTAAGTGGAGACCAGTGATGAGTGGGTGTTCCTCAGGGGTCGGTTCTGAGACCGGTACTGTTTAACATCTTTGTCAGCAACAAGGGCAGTGAAATTGAGTACACCCTCAGCAAATTTGTCAGCAACACCAAGATACATGGTGCGGTCAACATGCTGGAGGGAAGGGATGTCATCCAGAGGGACCTGGAAAGGCTTGAGAGGTGGGTCCGTGCGAACCTCATGAAGTTCCACAAGATCAAGTGCAAGGTCCTGCACATGAATCAGGGCACTCCCAAGCCCAGATACAGGCTGGGTGGGGAAATGGATTGAGAGCAGCCCTGAGAAGGACTTGGGGGTGTTGATTGATGAGAAACTCAACATGACCTGGCAATGTGCACTCACAGCCCAGAAAGCCAACCATATCCTGGGCTACACCAAAAGAAGTGTGGCCAGCAGATCGAGGGAGGTGATTCTCCCCCTCTACTCCTCTCTGGTGAGATCCTACCTGGAGTACTGCGTCCAGCTCTGAGACCCCAACATAAGAAGGACATGGACCTGTTGAAGCAAGTCCAGAGGAGGGCCGCAGAGATGATCAGAGGCCTGGAGCACCTCTCCTGTGAGGACAAGCTGAGACAGTTGGGGTTGTTCAGTCTGGAGAAGAGAAGGCTCCGGGGAGACCTTATAGCAGCCTTCCAGTACTTAAGGGCGCCTACAGGAGAGATGGGGAGGGACTCTTTATCAGAGAGTGTAGTGATAAGATGAGGGGTTTAAACTGAAAGCGGGTAGCTTTAGATTAGGTATTGTGAAGAAATTCCTTACTGTGAAGATGGTGAGGCACTGGAACAAGTTGCCCAGAGAATTGTGGATGCCCCATCCTTGGAGGTGTTCAAGACCAGGCTGGATGAGGTGTTGAGTAACCTGGTCTAGTGGGAGGTGTCCCTGCCCATGGCAGGGGACTTGGAATTAGATGATCTTTAAGGTCTCTTCCAACCCAAACCATTCTATGATTCTATGATTCATTAGCCATGTTCCCAACTAAAAGATGGGACAAGACATCAGTATAAACCAATGTCCCTGCTCTCCCAGGATCTCCCATAAAGGAGGAAAGGAAACCAAACCTGGAAGAAAATGACAAGCATTTCCTGATCTGAACAATCAGGAGTTCAGGACTCCATGCACAGACGTATCTTCCTTGAAATCTAGACATATCCACTGATACTATCGGGGAGATAAATATATTATTTAAAATAATTTCAGTAACTGTAGTCTAGAAAGAACTGAAACTGTTTCATTTCCAAGTGTTATGAAACATAACACATCAAATAAAAAAGCTCTATTATTTTTCTAAAAAAATAAATCATTTTTCGACATGGTATATACCTCTGGCAAGCTTTCAAGGCAGACTTGTATCTTTCAAAATGGAAATATATGTATAAGTTCAGTTCATGGGCTAACTGAACCTTTCAAGATCTGGGTACGTTACAGAGCCTCTTCCTTAGCAGCATTATCAACAGTTTTTGTTTTTATTTTGTGTGTGACTGCACTTGTGAGTTTTTTAAGCTACAGCTTCTGGAGACTTGTGTCCCAGTAAGAATGTGTCCCAGTAAGAATCTAATCATCAAAAGGATTAAGTTTCTAGCCCTCACTGATACAGAGGAAGGCCTGAAAATTAGATGCACACTCTAAATTTCAGAACCCCGAGGCAGAATACCACTGCATTATTTTAAAAAGTAGTCAAGTGCACAACATTCAAGCCAGTTTCATGACATTTTATGTCCAGTAGATGGCTTGAAAGCCTGGGGGTAACAGCAGTCCTGAACTGTGGTCTATCCATACTCCTCCATCTGACTCATAATGTATTTTCAGTCTAACAAACAGCACCATTTCTTCTCAAAGGTCCAGAAGAACTTTACTAAAAAAATACCTTCCCATATTTGTCTTGGAGAACACAACAGAGGAGAAAATTAAGACTGTAAAATATGCTTTACAGCCTATTTCCACCTTTCTGACTAAATCATGCAATTCAAGCCCTGGGTTCCTGTGTTCCCAGTGATGGACACATCTCATGCAGGTGTATGTTTTCTTTTAAATCAGGATACTCTGGATTTTAGTTTATAAAGGTTTAAAAATAACTGATTAATGACTCTGGTAGTCTGATTTTAGCTGATCACAAGTGGCATTACCACTTAGTATACCTGTAGGTATACACTTATCTAGGGCATGATGAGCCTATGTGAATTAATTATACAGAAAAGATGGTCATGGTTATTCACCGCAGTGAGACTATACATTATTAATGAGGCTGATATGCAGACGAATCAGTCAGTACAAAGCTTATAGAAACTCTTTGCCAAAAACTTGATGCAAATCAACATCTGGCTCAGTCATGGGAGGAGAGGCAGTCCCATCTGGCTGAAAGTGAACCATCAGATTAAAAAACCTAAAAAAAAATCAGAAAGGAACATATAATTCCAATCTGTCCTGTAAGGAAGTCAGCCCTGAGTAGCAAAAAAATTGCAATGTTAAGGCTTTAACCATTCAAACTGAAAGACTGTTATTAAAAGAAAAAAAAAAAAAACAAACAAAAAAAACCCCAAAAAACCAGTATTACATTATGGCCTGCTGGAAATGTTGTGGAAAATACCAAAGCTGAAAAATGCAGCTGTGCTTCTAAGGACAGGTACATTATGATGGCTAGTCTCTTGAGGCCTGAGTTAAAAACTTTACAGCTCATGCAAGATATGTGGAAGGAAAAAAAAAAAAAAAAAAGCAATTACAAGGCACCCCTGCTGCAAGGAGTTAATTTATTTATAGCATTCAATGATTTCCAGTTTCTCTTTCCTTTTCTCAAGAGCCAGGTACTTGTCAGATCCAACCCCCCAAACAGCCCGTTTTTTCGCAACAGGGTTCCTTTTCACCTCGGTTCTACTTAAACAGCTTGCACAAATGTTTTGTCACCTCCTGAGGTTGATTATGGTTCTGAGTGGACATTTAACTTCCATCAATAACGTTAGACAGAAATCCATAGTATTTTCTTCTCAGATTCCCCACAGGTTTCAATGATGCCCTTCTCCTTTACTGGGGAGACAAATCAAGACACCTGGGCCCTGATGCACTGAATGGTCTCCTATTGATGGACTAGTAAATGTCTAGACAGTTGTCGCTCATCTGTATTGCATTGCAACACAGACAAGATATATCCTGTATCAGATAGAAAGTGACTCATTTAACTTAATCTTGACTTTTTTGCAGAGAAAAGTGAATCATGAAGAGATTTCTTTTTTCCATGTTATCATATTTAACTCTGACATGCCTCCTATATGTGAAATGCTTACTTTTCATTTCAAAATGCAGCACTAAGGGGAAGGAATGTATTGTGGTAGTTTTGTCAATAAACATCTATTGCAGTATTTATGGTATTTTTTGTTCTAAACTCTTTTCAGTTGTAGTGTCAGGAAGGTTTCTGTTTATGTCTTCAAAGATATATGACCTTGATATAAACTGTAAAAAATATCTTTTTGAAAACATTTGGTATTCTAGAAGCAAAACGTAAATTACAAAGATAGAAAATAATTTAGAATTTTGTAGAATTATGTAATAATTCAGAATTGTGTATTCTTTTGAAAAGTCATTTTAATAATAGTTTATTTTTCTAAACAATCACTGTTCTTGGATAAGTGTCCTGCCTCATCTGTTGAGATTGCAGATTGTGATGAACAGGACGATGTCAAACAGAGAGTGGCTTTGGCAACAGTGCTACACTATTACTTTCAGATATGATGCAAATTATTCTTAAGATAAATTATCTATTTCATGTAACAATGGCTACAGTCCTACCCTCTACAGAGAAGGAACTTTCACTTGCTAAACCAGAGTCAGTGTTCATGTTTCTGGTGCTACTAAATCAGCTACGTTCCTGTGTTATATACACTGTTAACCTTTAGTGTTGGAGGCCTACAGATATGCTCAAGAAAAGAAAAAAATTCTTTCCAATAATACCACCTCAGCAAAACTAAGTGCCTAATATCACTAAACAGCTCACAAATATGAATGAACTGTGGCACATAGATTTTCTGTAGGCTTCATTACTACATTTTAAATATGGGGAGTGAAACACAGCATATCCAACTACATAACTTTCACTCACAGAAAAATGTTCATTTATATCATTTTCTAGAGTTACAATCACAAGATTATAACTCAAACCTGTGACCGAATGGGCTAGAAAGCATTGGCACATAGCTGCAGCAGACCAGCTACATTGATTCCACAGCTGTTGCAGTATTTAAGTACCGACTCAGCATCATTAATTTATTTTTTTCCACTAGCCCTTCCAGAAGAATACTATTGACATAACAGAAATGAGCAGACCTTGATGAAAAATAGATGACAAATGCCACTTCAAAATGGATGGAGGCAATTTTCTGTACAGGTAAATCCAGACCCAAACACTTCAGCTCTGCCTGATATTTCAAAAGAACATTTAATGTTTATTAGCTTTAGCAATCATTCAAGAATTGAAAACAATCAGTTAAAATTCAAGTAATTTATGCAGGAAATGTATTGAATGCATTCACCTAAGCAAATTTGTCTGCTTCTGTAAAAATCTATGACTTTTTTTCTTCTGTTACAGAGGATGTGCACCATACTTAATCTAAATATAAACATTCCCTATTCTATAGTGATGTTACTATAAAATTTTCAGCACCACAAATGAAAGGTACGTTATTAGCATACTTTGCAATAATTTAACTTCTTGTAACATGTGGTGATTTTTATAGGGATGTCTTTACCTCATTGTCTCAGCTCCAAGGCATTTACATTTGCTTTGCCCTGGAACCATGAATGAATAATTTCTGATAGGAAAAATTAATTTCAGAAAAGGAGAAAAAAATCAATCCAAAGTAGAAAAGTTCTAACCCCTTAATTTGACATATAATCACAACAAGATTAAAGACTTCTCAGAGCATGGTAGCTTCCCATTGTAAGAAAAGAGAGAAAAAACTTATAAAATGTAGAGAGTGATAGCAACAGGAGTAAATTAATTCTTGTGGGTACGTTACAAACTTCTGTTGCTTTCAGATGGACCTTTCGTTCTGTGCATATTCTTTTTGTAGGATCACCCAAACCCACACATTTTATTGGTTTTATGGCTTTATGAGTTAGTAATTCATATTTTTCTCTGGTAATGTTTTCACCTTACCCAGCTAAAGTGTACAATCTTATATTCTTCTGATTAACTACACAGCTATCTGATGTCATCACCTCTTCTCTAGCTTTGCTAATGGCTATTTTTTGCTTAATATATCCTTCCTTTATGAATTTAATTATTTTCAGTACAAAGAAGTCTAATCAAAGCATCACGTAAATTATTGCAAAACTGAGATTTTCTTAGGATAAGCACATTTGCATTCAGTTAATATTTTTAACCACTCCATTGTGCTGTCTTTTGACAACTGCTTTGGAAAAAAATGGTTCAGCCACTTTCAGAACAGGATTTTAATTTGAATTGATTGCTGCAAACTACAAGTAAAGAGAATAAAAAGACAATAAGTATGCTGCTGTGGTTCTGCATTGAGTCTAGCTACTGCGTACTTATTTTGAACATATGCAACATGCATTATATTAAACAGCCAAGAAAAACAGAGGTATCTTTATTAAATAAGGTCTTAGTCTTCAGAGGTCATTGTTTACAGTCAGCTTGAACTCCTTGTCAAAAATTCATAGGCCCTAATCCTGCAATCACACCTCTGCTTGAACTCAAGGATGTGAGCAACCTCACTCATGGCAAGTGTCAAGTATGCAGGACCACATGTCCGTGTTTTAGTGTTTTCCAAGTTGAGATGCTGTTGCGGTGGAAGATTGATTTCCATCCTGTCATTTCAAGCATGCATATAACTTATTTTAAGAATATAGTGACATTACTTCTGTGAACCTAATTTCTTTAAAATATTTGAAACATTACTTTAATAAAACAAAGTTAATTACGGGACATCTTTAACTCTGTCTCGGCTCCAAAGCATTTACATTTGCTTTGCCCTGGACCCACGAATGAATAATTTCTGATATGAAAAATTAATTTCAGAAAAGGAGAAAAAAATCAATCCAAATTAGAAAGCTTGGCCTTAACCCCTTAATTTGACATGCAATCACAACAATGTTAAAGGTTTCTCAGAGCACAGTAGCTTCCCATTGTTACACCCTAACAAGAAGCAGAATCTGGTAATGGTGGCCTGACATTCTTCTCCATGGTTTCATGACATATCTGGAACAAGATCTCTGTTCTTCCATTTACAGGTTTGAATGCTTCAAAGTAGTTTGATAGAGAACTTTTTAGCTGGCAGTGTACATTACTGTTTGTTTCACTTCAAAGGAAAGATGTTTAAGCTTTTAGAACCGAAACTATGAACCTGTATACTTTGGAAATTGCAGAGTAGAAGGTCCAGGTATCCTCACCCCTGCCTGTAACCAGACGTGATCCAAAAGCCTAATGGAGAGGACGGGGGAATCCTGGCCATATTCAAAAGGAGAACTTCCAAGGGAACCGCTATGTTGAAAACTTGTTTGGCGTATAAAAACACCTTTTGAGAAAAAGAATCTTTTGGGAACTGCAGAATCCCTCCAAGGCTTCCTGGGAAAGCAGAAGCATGAGAAGCTCAGTTTAGCAATGGAAAGCAGGAATATGGCAATATTTTATAAATTTCAAGGCAGGAATAGACAGAATACAGTAAAAAGAGAACTTAGTTCCTAATATGAGTAGATGGAGCAAGAAAGCCTTGTCTTCTTCTGCTTCCGAAGAGCTACACACTGAAGATTCTGTGATGAAAAAAATGCAAAAAGAGGCTTTCAATATCCTCTTAAAAAATAAGGCTTAAGGAAATCTCCATTTGTTGTCAGCTCTCAGATTTATAGCAATTCAGCATGAAGCACTTTCTTTAGAATATGGTGTAAACCTTTACTTATGATTACAAAAGGGACCTGCTGTTCTACTTTTTGCCTTTGTTTAGTAGTGCCTCCACATTGGCTCTGAACTCGTACACTTTGCCTACTGTGTTAATTCTTGAAGAGGGTTTTATTTAAAAATAAATAAATGTACTTCTTTAGTCACCCAAACTGTGTTCAAAAATTGAAAACTGGAAAAAAAAGTACAATCTGTAAGAAAACCAAAGCTGATGTTATCATATGAATGAAAGTCACCTATATATTTATGTATCCAGCACCGGGAACAATGACTCTGCATCTCAATGACTCTGTATCCATTACCTGCACAAATGGATCACCGTGCACTCTGTTCACATGAACTATCATTCCACAGAAAGTCTTAGGCTGCATTTAAAAATATATGTAATATATATATAGGTAAATATATTTACATATATATTTTTATATGCACATACAAAGAAAGTGTAAGACCAGACATGGCATCCAAAGCAATGTAAAACAGAACTAAATACCTGTTTTGGCAACTGCATCCATCTTATGTCTCAGCCTTGTAACCATTAGCTTATGGCTGATGTAAATGATAGTAACCTAGATAAAATATTTGTTTTCTATTAGTAATCTAGAAAACAGAGGTTCTCTAGATCTAACCTCCACTGCAGTCATGGTTGTACTAGAATGAGTGACAAAGACTAAAATTAGCATCAGGAATCAGAGTTTTCCTATTAAGAAAACTTCAGAAGTCAGGATGCTTCTCTATAGGATACTGATGTAAAATAACAGCAGTAGATATACCCAACTTTTCGTAGTACTGTTTTAAACATATTTTCTGTTTCATATTATCTCTACTCATTTTATGATGGCTTCACTCAGTGTGTTGATGACAGATTGCATAGAAGAAAAGAGGACATTTTCTTATCTGGACAGTGGCTGGAGGTGCTCCATACTTTAGTCAAAGATTGTGTGACAGTAAAAGGAAAAAGAACTGTACTACAGATGTTCATTCTTACTAATTCCATTTTCTTTAATTTATGCCATGGTTCCAACCCTTTACTAAAAACAAAGGTATACATTATTCTACACAAATGTGAAATTATTCATTGATTTGATTTAATCTTGCAATTTACATTTTTAAAATTCTAGTTGTCGTGCTCCATGAGATGTCTGTAAATTTCAGCTGTGTCCCTGGTGCATAGATGGAGGTGTGTTGGTGGACCTTCATGTTATTCACTGTAGGAATCATTGATATAAATGTCCACCAGAGAAATCTGCTAGTGCAACCAGTTCATTTTTTTGGAAGAATGTTCCTTATCAGCTTGCATTCCAGAACTGCACATTACCTATGCAAACATCTCCTGATAATGTAATAAAGTCAATACCAGCATACTTCAGATATAGGAACTGCAAAAAACATTTTACACAGAGAAGGCTATTAAGTACAAAAAATGAGTACCCTATCAGGAAATTATTTATTCAGAGCACAGTAAGTCGGGCACCATCAGATTCATAATGTAGGTGAGTGCTGCACCTAGCAGTAGTTAGCTGTTTTTCAGGAGAGATGTGCATTTGGCAGATGCTAAAACTGGGTTTGACAAGAATGCACAATTTAACATCCCTTAATGGTGAAAGCAGTATAATTATATTTAGGAACAACCAGACTGACCAGTCAATGAATGGAAACTCTTTATTATGTTTGGAAGGAGGGATATGCGAGAAGAGGTAGAAGAAGGAGGAATATGGGATTTTCTATGATAATGGTACAGTGGTCTGTAATCTACACCCTTCTAATCCTTTCAAATACAGATTGGGAGGGGATGGTAAGGGTAATTCAATTTTACTTTTAAATAAATGTAATTTTCTGTCAGTAATTATGTTCATCTGGCAAGCTGAACAGCTAGAAACAGGGAAAACAATAAACAGAAATGACTCTAGTGACATCTTTCTGAAAAGAAAGTTCTGAGAAGCTGAGAAAAGAATGTATGTGGTTTCCTGGCTGGATTTGTTTTCTGTGGGCTTGACTCTGCTCTCTAAAATAGTCTGCTGATCAGCAAGCCAGGTGGAGGGTAGTTCAGATGTTCGTCTTTGAAAACAAATGATGATCCTGTGCTACCTCATACAGTGCAAAATCCATCTCCCATGTCTGTAAGACCATCTTTGTAGTCCCTGTCGCCCCTTGTCACTCTGTCTGACAGGGGTGGTCCTATATACACCGTTACAATTCTAACTATTCTTACATAGTGACAGAATTTAGAGGGGAACAAAAAAAAAAAAAAAGGAGGAATGTTTCCTCCCTTCTGTGTCTTTGTGCTAGAAAGGACAAGTAGTTCTGCCCTCAGACATTTAAAGTTTGATAGAAAGCTTGGTCCCTCATCCAGCTGGTTTATACCCAGTTACCAGGCAGTCTTGAGCCCAGACCAGCTCATTGTTCAAGATGAGAAAAGCTTCCCAAGTGAGGTGTCAGAGGGTATGCTTGAAGCCTGAGAGCCATTTGGAGAAGTCTTAAATGTTGCAAGTCTCTGGGAGCGTAGCTTAAAGAGATACTGGATTTGGCAGTGAAGCTGGCCAAACATATTAATGTTTCTGCATTACATCCTGCTCCAATCTTCTTTTTCCTGCTCCAGTGATTAAATTTTCCTCTTCCACGTTTGTACAGTTGTTTCTGGAGCTGTGTGCCAACCTGCATCACTAAAATGATACAGGGTAAAATCAACTTATTTTGGGGAGGTAATTCTTCACAGTAGCTTTTGTCCAATTACACTTTTCTTTTTTCCCTTTAGAAATAGGCAAGAGATGGGGAAAGACATGACTGTGATGCTGGGGTTAATTTGCAATTTATGGTGTCTGGAGAGGTCTCTCTATATTTGAGTGATGCTATATTCCACACAGGCCTGACAGTTCTTCGTATGTAATGTCATCATGTGAAATATAAAAGAAACAAGAACTGAAGTTGCAATTTACCACTGTGAAAAGTCCTGCTTGTTGTGATAAAGTATTTAGCATGAGAGAAGAGAAAGACATGTCTTTGCTTCTACACAGTCTGTTAAGAAGCATCACAGGGACTTCATAGTTAGAATTTAAGAGATTCCAGGTTCAATTTCCAATATGGCTCTTCTTTTAGGTGCATGTTTTTCCCTTCCTTTCCTTACTGAAAGTCCGGGATGATCTGAAAAATTTCTACATATCAAGCTAACAGATGATGGAATAAATCTGTAGATCTATGATGAGTATGAAATAATTTTTTCTCCAGAACATCTTTTCAATGCCATACCAGGAGACTACTGTAATTTAGTCAGGAAAAAGTTGTGCACATAGAAGAGAAACATTTTGTTAATCAACCTATGAATGTTACATGTATTTCTTGCTCTTTTCCAGCTCCTTAAAGATAAAGGATGGTTCCTTTTAATATTCTCTTAAAATTCCAGCAAAATCACCTTTGACAACCCAATCTGGTAGTTTTACCATATTTACTAATGGAGCTGCAAGAACAAATATGGTACAAGATTCTGCTCACATTTATGACTTTGAAATAGAGAAGTAGCAGCAAGCCGATGAAGAAGAAATGAAGTATTTATAACATCTGTGTCATAACTAAATGGTCATAACTTTGCAATACTCAGACTGTATCCACTTTTTCTAGTACAAATTACCTATAGGTTTAGACTGGATTATTAGGAAAAATTTTTACACTGAAAGGGCTATTAATCATTGGCACAGGCTGCCCAGGGAAGTGGTTGAGGCACCATCCCTGGAGGTATTTAAAAGATGGGTAGACATAGTGCTTAGCGATATGGTTTAGTGATGGTTTTGTCAGAGTTAGGCTGATGGTTGGACTAGATGATCTGAAAGGTCCCTTCCAACCTAGGTGATTCTATGATTCTATATTAAGAGAATAGCCAAAGAAAGGCAGAGAAGCATAATTCCACTCAATTTATCAGTTAAGGTGCTCAATTAGTCCTTATATGAAAAAGAAAGGTACAAACCTGTCAGCTCCTCACTACTGTCTTTTTGTCTGAGTGGGCAGAACAACCTGAACTCTAACTTTTGTATTTCACTTTTTACATTTTAACACTGCCATCCAATTGGGAAAAAGCGTGACTGGACTGTAAACTGTGAGTTAGCAAACTTAAAAAAAGAGAGAGACTTGCCTTGACCAGTATAAAACCAAACTTCAGTGAGGATACAAAAACTAAGCACGTACTCTTTTAGAAATCAAAGTGATTAACTGCACTTTGCAAGTGGCACATAGTCACACACCTGAAGTCCCCATGCAGAGAAAAACTGCATCTTCAAACCCATTAGTTAAGTTTGAGTGACTGCAGTTTGCAGACCTGTACTGACAGAGCTGGTCTTTACACTGAAGACTAGTATGAATTGCAGTGGTTATAACGCCAAGTGTTAAATAACTGCTTTAACAGGAGGTAAATTCAAAGTTAAGTCATTTGTTTAGTAAGTAACTTTTCATACATGTTTTTCCTTTGATATTTCGTTCTTCCAAAGGCAGTGAAGGGCAAGGTCTTTTCTTTATGTGCTGAAACTAGGCTAAGTCTAGAAATGTCAAAAATAATATTTGTCAGGGAAGACTACTAACTGATGCTGATTATGATAATGCATCTGATTCATAAAAGGATTAAGCCTTTTATTTTAAATAAAAGCATCATCTGCCACTATTCTTTCTGAAGGTCAACATTCAAGTTCTTTTAAACGTATCTGTTTCTTCAGTGTGCTGCTTGGCACTTACTGTACTGCTTATTTCTTGACCTTCATCAAGGTAAATTTTTTTCCCAAGTGTTTTTAGGTTGTGGACAACGTATAATAGAACCTTTGTGTTACAGTCTAATTAAAGCCAGCAAGCAGTACTACGTCCAACAAAATTTTGCCTCAGCTTTCACTAATGGTCAATATCATTCAGTGATTCTGTCTTTTTTAAAAACAAAAACACTGTTTCATCAACCTCGGGTTAAAATTGATCATACAAAAGAAATACGAGTGACAGCATGGAACCTTCTACAACAGACCCTTTTTGAAGGCCAAGCCTAAAATTGTGGGTGGTACTTCTCACAGAAAGCAAAGAGCATCACAAATGGACTTGCCATTTTCTTCTCTAAGTAGGACAAAAAAACCAAACACAACCCCCCCCAAAACCCCTTTGACCTTCTGAACTTGCTTTCTGTAACATTAATGCATATACATGAATATATGCTTTATATATATTGCAGGTGTATACGCATATATGACACATAAAAAATCCCAACAAAACAGTTATTGAATATTCTACAGAAACACCAAGTGTCAGAATGTATTCAACACGCTTAATATACTACTGGAAGATGCTAACAATATGATGCACCTCACACAGGAATTTATAAAGAGTAAGCCAAGAAAAGATATATTCAATGATAATGCTATGCCTTAAACAATTTTACTAAAAGTTTATTACGAAGCTGAATGGTTCAATGTAATTTTGGCTGTATCTCAAAATTAACATTTTTTTAAAATATGCAAGTACTTTTCTCATAATTTTTTCTTCAGCTTGTTTATACAGAAATTGCTACCATAAGTCATGCTGCCTGTGTCTGGAAGGTAGTGTGGAATGGTTTCTAAAAATATAACTGTTGTTTCTATATCATCAACATTTGATATTAACCCTATATTAAGGGAAAAAAAAAAAAAAAAGAGATGAGTTTTTCTTATTGTCTTAAAAAAACCTTAAAAGAGAGAGAAACTTCACAGTACATTCTCTTTGAATGAAATGCTCTTCTTTTATAATTGCCTGCACTGTGCCTAATTTTAATACAAATGAATATAAAGCAAATCATCTTAGTTCATAGCTATGACTATCATTGCCCTATCAATGTGATATAATGGTTTAAGTTTATTATAATAAAAAATTATTTTCCTTATGAAAATGTTTTTTTTTTCAGTGAAAAAAAAAAAGAAGTGTAGACATTAACTGAAATTTTTTTGACACCTGAGTACCACAGTGTCTGTGAAGAGATCTTTTGGGACAGACTTTGCCTCCCTTGGTGCACAAAGAATGCTGTAAATTAGTAGCTGCATAACTGTGAGTTATTCCAGGGTCTGACATGCAGCTGGAGAGCCTGACCCATAAAAGGAAAAAGAAATAGCACTGAGTTCAAAATGAGAATCACTTGGAAGACCAGAAACTGATGAGAAAAAAAAAAGTAATGACAGCTTGCACGTAAAAAGAAGAGTGAAGAAAATAGTGCTAATGCCATAGTAAGAACCCCTCATCTCCCATATTCTGATGTTGGAAATACATCCACAAAGAAGAAAGAAAGACAGGGCAAGAAAGTTCTTGAACAGCAAGCATTGCAAAACACAGAACTTGCTGGTTGATCTAAACCAGCTGGACTACAGTTTCAAATAAGTTTTTTTTTAGTAACATTTTGAAATACGAGTGGCATATTATTTTTCTCTGTTCAAATATGTGTTCATTTGATAAAATTAGAAATTAATCTTGACCGCATCTTAGTTCTGTTACAATCCATAATAATCCCATCTCTCCACCTCAGATGGCAGTGATCAAGGTTATTTCTTGCTTCAATATTCTCCCCACATACTCATTTTTCTCTTAAAATATTATTCTTGTTCCTGATTATTATTCATATATAATTATTACTATTTCATATCTGAGTAGGGTACATCCTAGGGTTTTCTATAATATCCTGTCTGCTTTGACATTTTCATTTTTTGACAATGTATTGGAAAAAAAAATAAATCGATCCACTTGCAGTTTTTCTGTTAACCTAACCAGGATAAAGGAGGGGTAAGCTACAACCTATGAAGATTTCTTCTTTCTTAAAAGGTGTTTATAGAAGAGATGGCGTCAGACCTCAAAGATGTTTGGTGAAAGGACAAGAGGCAATGGTCACCAACAACAAGGGAAGCTCTGACTGGACATGAGGAAAAACCCTGTGCAGTGAGATCAGTGAAGCCAGGGAACAGATGGCTCACAGATGCTGTGGAACATCAGTTCGTGCAGAATTTAAAAAGTTGACTGGATAAGACCCTGAACAACCTAATATAACTTTGAAGTTGACCTTGCTTGGAGGTAGTGATTGAATTTGATGACCTCCAGAGTTTCCTTCCAACCCTTTGCTCACACAGTAAGCTCTCACAGTGAGTCATTCTCCCATTGAGTGCTAGCTACTGTTTTGGGGTTTTTTTTTGTTTCTCACTCATCTTGAGTTTATGATCTAGGATGTCTGGGTGAACACAATCTCTGAAAAACAGGGGTTAAAGCAATTGGCTACAGATACACCTGAGTTCTCAATACATCTAATGGGTTTGAAACTGTGAATTAAGGTTTCGAAATAGCAAGGCAGGAAGAGTCTAGCATCTGCCTAGATTGTACATTCTGTTCAGAAAACAATTCTATTAAGCATAGTTGTTGGTCCTCAGGCACAGGGACAAAAACCTAAGACATTTGTTTTTATCTCGGCAAATCACCGTATTGAAAAAAATAAGCATATCACTGTATGAGTACTTCTCTGCAGCCCCGTAGTAATTTTGATAATGACAATACTGCATACTAGCCAGACAAACAGTGCCCTGATTTTTACATTTGCAATCTGTACCTGAGAAGCATGCACAAAAAGGTACTGTGAAAAATTATCATTTAGGCTGTAATACTGCTTTGTACTGTCAGACCAATGATTTCCACAATTATTTTAAAAAGAACTAGGATAGCCTTCTAGATTAAATTGATTTAAGTCTTCTTATGGCATCCATAACGTTAATTTAAAAACACAGTGTTTTGGAAACAGGACTGATACTGAAAAAAATAGCTTTATATCATTGCCGTGCTAGTTTGGAAGGACAAAAGATACTGGAAAAAGGAGGGAAATAGCTATTTGCAGTTGTCCTTGCTGAAAGCTGCATGTGCCGTAGAGTCAATGTCTACACCAATAACTCAACCAGGGCTCAAGATCTGTAATATAGCCATCCCTGCTTTTAAATCTCTAGCACGCTCTTTGGCACAGCATTGGCTTGGGTCAACTAGAAGAACTTTTTAGAGAATCCAGAGCAAGGCTTGGGAGTCACCTTGGGCCAGAGTCCATGTCCAGTAGGCAGTTGAGGTGTGACCTCTCTGTTTTGGGGGGTAAGATCAACTGTACAGATTTGAGCTGTGCTTTACCAGTCAGCTAGAGAGTGGTCCTTTGACCATGTCATTTACTAGCACATATATAGCCAGGGAAACTAAAGTGCTTTAAAAAAAAGAAAAAATATTCTTAAACCAGTTACTTCCCTCAAAAAAATTAACAACTTTTAAGAAAGATTTAATGAGAAACTATTTCCTGTTGTCTACTTAAATCATATGTTTTATTATTTTCTTGAAATAGATCTTGAAATTTGCTGGAATTTCTTCCTGGATCAAAAATTGGGGATTTTTTGGTTGCATTATTTTGTTCTGTAATGATTGACAAAAACCTAACACCTACAAAAATTATTGTTGTTATTTTAAGATAGAAATCAAGCAAACAATCAAAATGGCCCCCAAATAGAATTATTTCCTAAGTTAGAGGTAAATTGCTGTAACTCCATTAAGGAGCTTGAGGATACTGCTATCATGTCAGCTCCATGAGGACCATGAAGGAAAGTTTAAGGGAGCAGAAGAAACTCACTACTTGCTGGCGGTCGAGGCTGAGATAAATAGCTATCAGCTTCAAAATTTAGAAACTCACTTAATGAACCAAGCATTTCAAGTAAAGAATATATGGGAGGTTTGAGAGAAATATTTACATCCTAGGAGAGCAGGAATTCTAGCACAGGTTAGCAATGGCATTTATAGATTAGAAACATATTAACCTGAATTTCTCAGAATTCCTCATTGATTTTGCTGAGGGCACTGTCAATAAATCTGACCTGTTCTATAGCATATAATATACAATTTATTGGCATCCATTTTCAACCTTGTTCCTCTCTCCCTCCCTGGTACCATCACTTTTTAAATTCCAGAATCAGATAATTCATATTTCGGCACCTAAGAAATTGCAACACAGAGAATGAAGTGCTCAGAAACTTGAATGTTAAGAATTGCCTTCCACCAGATAAGAGGTCCCCGTAAATTGATAGTCGGTAGCTGACAGCAGCCATTATCAGATAAGCCTTTAGAGGAGTGTCTCCAACTTCCTGTGAAGAAAAACACCAATGTACTTATATACTGCAGGCAACATCATACTTTCTTTTCCCTGTCAACCTCAGTTTAACTTTCTCACCTCCAGCAGCCACAAGCAACAGTCTGCGATTTTATACTCTTCCCTAAAGCATCAACCCTTCTCTTAACAGTGTAGAAAATAATATAGAACTCTGTTAGCCCTTTTCTTGACCCAGTGTCCCTTGACTTCACTTTTAGCAATAAGACTTGAATCTTGGTTTAAAAAATAGCATTTTGGAAGAATGATCATTTGATTAAAAAAAAGATTGAGGAAGAGTGCTACAGAGAACCTTAGCAAGGCAGACTACTGTCTGCATAGCACGGGTTTTAGCAGTAACAGTGGAAGGCAAGAGGCAATGTGATTAGAGGAAGAGTAGCCACAGAAGACTTAGCTGAAAAGGTGTAAATATTTACAGAAAATAAAAAGCAATTCAAAAAAATTATGAAAGTGGTAAAAAAGATACCGAATAAAGGGATTGGAAAAGACAGTAAAACATCATAGAACTTCTGGCAGTGTTTTAAAGATTTTTTTTCAAAGGGGGGTAATTATTAGAGAGCAAAGATAGGTTTTATATTAATTGAAATAGTGGCTTATACATATTCCAAATATTTTGTCTACACTTCCTTCTTTCATTTGACTGAAGGGTGGTATTTTGGTCACATTTCACTCAGACCTGATCCTACTTTCCATGATTTATAGCTGCTTAATTTCATCTAGTACATTGCAATTTGGCTACTGAAAGATGAGAAAAGAATAAAATTGTCAAACTCCACAGCCACTGCAATAATAAAATGGTTTCTATATGTTTTCTAAGCTATTTCTTGACTGAAACTTCAAGAATGATACCTAGAATTTAATTACAACTTTATTTCAAAGTTCTTACCATAATTCATTTTTTTTAGTATATGAGAACTGCTAGGATATTAAATAAGTGTGGGTTTTGGTTTTTTTTCCTATACAAGTATATGAGCATAGGACTTAGAGGAAACAACTGGACAAGAGAATTGAATTCACCACTTCAGTTTTACACAACTGTGCAATAGCATTTTAAACTAGAAATAGGCCACAGAGCTTCTATCCTGCAATTTGCTACTCGTCATAGGTCTCAAATCTCCTCCAAACATTTTCAAACTATTTTTAGATTTGCAGGGTAAAATAATTCCAAGGAACACCATGGCCTTCTTAGAGAAGGTAAGCAAAATAAATAACAAACCTTGGCAAGGACAAAAGATGAACGCAGTCCAGAAAAATGAAAGGGCATATCATACTACAGATCAGTAAGAAAAAAAAATAATTAGTGGTCAAGTACATACCAGCACCACTAAGTGCAGTGTAAAATATAGTTATCTTTGAAATATTATTTAATGTGATAATCTTAGTACAAAAAGCAGTCTAGCCAAAGCAACATGGGGTCTCTCCTGGATTATTGTGCTCTGGTCAGAAGTGAGACTATGTCCAGAACTTGAGCTAGTCAAAATTATCTCAGGTATTGTTACACTGCAGCGGGCACCACCAACAGTTCTGGAGTTCCTTGCTTCAAGAAGTAAAACATAAACTATATAAAAACATAATGAAAAGTATACAAAAATAAAAATTAAAAACTACATAAGCTACAGTCTTATGAATGGTTGCATTCAACTAAAAAGATGTTACCTGAAGAATCAGCCTTCCATTTAATAATTAGTCTGCTAAAATTTACCTTTATTCCAGATGACAGAAATCACAGAATCAGAGAATGACTGGTGTTGAAAAGGACCCCTGGCGGTCATCTGGTCCACACCTCCAGATCAAGCAGAGTCTTAGAGCCAGCAGAGCCAGTTTCAGAGAACCCTGTCCAGATGGCTTTTGAATTATCTCCAAGGAGGGAGACTCCACAACCTCCACAACTCCACAACCTCCACAACCAGTGCTTATTCACCCTCACAGTGAAAAAGTGTTTCCTGATGTTCAAATGGTACCTCCTGTGCTTCCGTTTGGGTCCATTGCCTCAGGTCCTGCCACTGGGCACCACTGAAAAGAGCCTGGCTCTGTCCTGTTCGCACTCTCCCTTCAGGCATTTACATAAATTGATAAGATTCCCCCTGAGCCTTCTTGTCTCTAGGCTGAACAGCTCCAACTCTCTCAGCCTTTCCTCATAGGAGAGATGCTCCGTTCCCTCAGTTATATTTGTGTCCCCTCACTGGACTAGGTGCTTCGTCTCTGATCTAGAACAAATGCATTCTCTGGAGGTAGTGCAGCTGTGAGGTACTGCAGACGAGCGGGAAGATGGGGGTTTCTTGGGCAAGAGAAGGGCTTTTCCTGTAGATATTGAACACTCAGAATACCATTCTACTCTTACCTTCTGCCCTCATACATATAGAGAACCTTCATATACATGTATGTGTTTTCACACATACATGCATGTACAGACATTCATATGTGTGCACACTTATCTCCAACACCATTAATATCACATACAATGCAATGTCGCATAAGCAGTAATGCCACTAATGGAGGAATAAATGAGCATCCGATTACGGAAAACAATTATTCTTTTTAAGTGCTGTACATGGCATCTAAAAACTTTAGCTTTGGGGCATTACAAAGATACTACATTAGCCAGTTCAAGCTGCAGTAGTCAGGACTATAGTTTGTAAACGTGATGAAGCTGTACTCTGAGAACTCTCTGCTGCAGGTTGCTATGGGTAGTTCAAACTCAATCTACTTCAGAACACCAACTAATCCTTACAACATCTGTGAAAGGCAAATATCAGCACTTCTGTTTTGAGATATACTTTGAACTCTGTGATGCCAAAAGTAAACAACTTTGCTACCTGTTACAGTTCAAGATAGTTGTGCAATTTTCTAACTGGGGCATGATCAACTTGAGGATGCAAATACCCTTAAGAAGAATGGAAATATGGCTGTACGTTAGAAACAGTTACTCATAAGCACTAAGGATGAAGTTCTCCATAAGAAGAGCTGAAGACAGCAAGCAGGAAACACCTTCAAACATTCATGAAAAGACATGACACAACAATCACACTTTATCTGGTCTACTCCACTTTTCTGAGCTTCCTTCTTGTGGAGCAATTTGCAATAAAACTAGATTTAATGGTTACCTTTTCTAGACAGGCAAGTGAGCCAAACAGCCTGGGACTATGGAGACAGTAGGTTTTAAATCACAGGGGCTTTCAGACAAAAGTGGACAAAGTGTTTCTAAGCGGCTAAAATTAGTTTGAGGCAGCTGTATCTCAGTGCAGAGCTGTGGAACCTGGAAAAAACTGCTCTCTTTCCTATCAAAGAAAGCAGAGCCCAAGAAAACATCTGATCTGTGCACCTCTCAAGCACAGAAGTGGGAACACAAAGTCTGCTGCCAAATAGCAAAGGAACATAGAGAGGATTCATGCTTAGACATGAGAAATGTTGTTCTCATTTAAATACAAATGTTGTTTATTTGAGGAGGACATCTTTCATGCGAAGCTTACACCTAACTCTGTAAATGTAGAGCAACTTAGTCCAGTGAGGCCCTGTGAAGATTAGGCCTCTGTGCACTATAGCAATAGAGATAAGTAATTTTTATAGGAAACACTGTATTGAAATGGCTTATATTAATGAATAAGTGTTAAAACACATTTTAAAAAGTGAAGTGTATGTAAATTAATTGGGACATTCTACAACTCCCTTCTATGTACAGCTGGATCTAAGCAACCCTAAAGTGGGCCATTATTGGTGGCCCTGGAAGATGATCAGGACATCTGTGCGCACTGTGCACATCCCTTGAAACTTGTAGGGCCTGAGAAAGATTACATGAGATAATAAGGGTTTAAAAAAACACAGAGGTGTCCTGAAGTAGCTCTTAACTATGTATTCTCTTATGTGTGCTGTGATCCCTCCAGCTGCAGCTAAAGACCTGAGACAAGACCAATTAATCCCTTCCTTAATACACAGAAATGGAGATCCTTCCCATTCCTTTCTTAAGTGTTCTCTCTTCAGCCTTTACGGAAAACCTGGCAAATAGGTAAGGCTTTGTAGCATATCCTGAAGGTCAGCAGGGAAGGGAAAAAAAAAAAGTAAAACTTGGCATAAAAACAGATAAATAAACGACTGACATCTTGCCATTATTATCTGTTTCCACAAGAGGTAAATGAGGTCATGCCTAACTGCATTTATATCAAGCTAAGCAGCCCAAAAGAACAGCTAAAAAAACCCTTTAGGTTTGCGAAGGTCCTAAACGGTCATTATCTTACATAGGACAAATTAAGGGACATTCATTGAGGGACTAGGAGAATCTTTAATTAAGGTGAAGAATAAATTCTGTCTTGCAGTCTTTATACTTGTTTGGTTCCAAATTGGAGCATAAGTAAAATAGGTAGATTAGAAGAAGAAGAAAATAAGCAGATTCTTCCATAGGAACTTGCATGTCTGTGAAGCTTAAAGACATACAAACATCAAAACCCTCCAAAATAACTATATTGATTTCTTAAACCAAACAAACAGAAAAGAAAAATGTCTTCTATTTAATGTTGTTCTAATTAATTCTGCAAGCATTATTCTTGTGCTCCTGTGGAGTTAATTACAAATCAGTTTAGTATAATTAGATATTAATATCCTCAGCAATATTTTCTAATAACTCTTAAGTTAACAGTATCGTTGCTCAATAGAGATGTTTTATCACTGTAGGCCAGATCCTGCAACCCTGCAAGAACCAGGTGATTGCTTCCTGAAGAAATATTAGACATCATTGCAGAACCTGACCTTAACAGTTAAAATTTTAATGATACAACAGAATTCATGCACATTGTTTTTCAAAGCTATCTGAAGATTCAGGTGGACATTATTCACATAGAATCATTCCAATCTTTTTTCTAAAATTCAGAGCACAGGATGAATTTTCATCTCAGCATTCACAAACGCACTGCAAAATATAAACTGCAGGCTGATGTTATCTAAAGAAGGATTACTGACCAGTAACTAGAGTCCTTTGGGATGTGTGACTGACAGGTAGATTTGCCCCAGCCCTTATGGTCCTCTCTGGAGGCATGCAGCCACATAAGGCAAAGCATGGCCACCAGCACTTCAGTTTCCTCTCAAATGCAGAATGTAAAAGAGAAATTATGAGCAAAACTCTGAAGGGTGGGAGGAAGACTATGAGAAATGAATCAACTCATGAACAACACGTATTGCAGTGTAGCAGGTGAATACAATGTCCTTTCTGTCTTTTGGCCACCACTATCCCACAGTCTGTTCAGACTGTGAAATTCCCAGCAGTATTTCCCATACATGCAGTAATTATGGAGTTTCTCATTCTTCGCGTAAGTCAAAACTACAGGATCAATTTAGCAAGTGCTGCATCAGCTCTGTGTACCACAGATGGGCACAATGCAAGGTTAAGATATAGACAGAGCTCCAAGTATCTGCTAGACAAATAGCAGTCTTCAAAACATTTCCCAGGAAAGCCATAGGCATAGCTTGAAACACAAAGAGATACCTGTCATTTTCTTCTTATATAAGTTTCATTAAAGACTTCAGTCCATGCTTGCTCTATGAATATTACATAGATATCAAGAATCACTTGATATTGAGGGCATGAACAACGGTCTCAGCTGAAGAAGTTTCATGAAAAAAAGAGGTATATTGAGATCTTGTTTAGTGTGGAACTCAAAAATCCCCCTCATGAAAAATTTTGGATGATCTCTTAAGAATTTCCTATCTTCTGACAACTGTTTTCAGCAAGGTTCAGCCACAGGATTGGTATTTCTGTCATCTTCTGAGCAGCAGTAACTGCAACCAGCAAGGATACCTTCAGTGAGAAGAGTAACAAAGACCAAGTGCCAGCAACCAAAAGAGGGAGACGCTGGGATCTCTGGGGACAGATTCTGATGGAGAACAGAGTTACTATTGGGGTAATAGGTTAACCAGTACCCTTTGAGACCTGAGGATAGAAATTATAGCTAGAGGCTCATGACAGGTGGATATATGGAACTTAATCAAAGTGAAGAAGATCCATATTGCTTTAATGGAGGATACCATTAACTTAGGGTTGGTGGGAAAGTGGTTTGTGGAAAGATAAGGCAAAGAACATGGCTTATTTAGCCAGGTAGAGTACGACTCTTGCTGAGTCTATTGGGACCTTTCTGCAAGAGATCAATATTTTCCATTAGTAAGATCCATCTATGTATCTACATCTGTACCATGCTATAGAACAAGATTGATTTGACTAGTGAAGTAACCTGCATTAGAAGGTGTGGGAAATAAAGCTGGCTCCCTTGATTCCTCATTGATTGTCAACGGCTCAGATACAAAGATTCTTTCCACTACGTAGGATCATCAGTGCCATTTGCTGACGTACTGGACCAGGGCCTTTAGACCCAGAGGTGTCAAAGGAAAATTAGACCTGTCTGCTTCCTCACAAAGCCAGGAACACATCTGACGGAGACTCTCAGCACTATTTTGGGTTTGAATAGTCAGTGGAGTCTGAGAAACTTTCAGGTTTTTTTTTCAAGTGCTATTTTTTAGGGCTCTACAGCTTTTTGTTTTGTTTCTGTTGTTTGAAGACAGGGAACACTGTACACTGAACACTGCACATGAGAAACACAGGCAAAAAATGCTGTAGTACTGGATATGAAAAAAAACAAAGGACCAAAAGAAAAACAGAAGAAGGAAAGAATAGCAAAGGACCTTTCTAACAAGAATTTTTAGATGGAAAAACAATTCCACCATGAAATATTTTTGGGTCCCCACGAGGACCAATCATGCAGAATTCTGCTTCAATTTCATGGTTGATAGGATCTGTCACGGTACTTTGTGCACTTGGCTTAACTTGTTCAGGCTGCAAGCTCGAGAAAGTGAGGGATCCCCTACACCTAACACAAAGTTAAAAAGTAAAATTTTGCATTTGAGTGACAAGGCAAATGAGCAGCCTCTTTGTGAATGTATATATGGACTTTCACTAAAGAACAACAACAGAATTTGTCACAGCTCTAAACTGAAAAAAATAACTGTCATGAAACATGGTTAATTATCAATATCTTAAATTTTCATTCCAAATCCTACAGAAAGTTGCCAGATTCCTTCACAGACTGTGAATAGTATTATCCATGATCCAATACAATCATAAAAACCTTTATCTAATTTACAAAGCATGGGAGAATTGAGTCATACACTAAGGCAAGCGTAGATTTTAATTATTTCAGGAAGACAGAGATGTTATTGATCAGAAACCCAAAAAAATAGCAAAGAATCATAAGCCCTTATAATTTTTATTCCCTTAGCTGTTATAATAGAAGAAGTGTGTGTGTGCATGCTCAAATATATATGGACACAGAAACTATAAGTACAGGAGTTAGATGACTTACTGTTTGGAGACACATTCATAAGAATGTAAGCAATATTATCATATTGGAAAAACACTGTACATACGTATTTAAGACATATAATATGTAAGAAAATATAATATTTGAGTATTCATAAATATGTGTGGCTCCAAGGAAAGACTCAAATGAACAATTAAAAAACCACAGCTTTTTAGTTTTATCTTAATCTCCTTAGACAAAACCACTCAGAATAACAGGATTTAAATGGAAAAGAAATCTCCTAGAGTCATTTGGACTTATTTCTTACACAACACATTTCTAGTTCATAAATTTTGCATAGGAGGGAAATACTCTTCTCTACTACCTAAGTAAATACTATCAAGCCCAACATCTTGGGTCATAGTTTTAGAAATAAATTGGATTCCAAGACTTCAAGTAATGAATTTACTACTTTGTTCAATAAACTATAGCAATGATTAATTACTCTTATTCTAATAAGGTGTGTTTTATTACTAATTTCACTTCACCTAATCTCTATCATCAGACATTAGACCTTGTGCTTCGTTCATGCAGCACTATCTACCATGACCAAAATTTCTGCTCATCCTCTGTAATTTTTCACAATATTTTTTTCCATTTGCTATACGTTCTTTTTACTGTGGTTAAAGATCTTGTAGTAGCTTTCCAAAGTTAAAAAAGCCACCATGAGCTTCTTTCCCGCAATGCAATTTAAATATTTTGCACTTCACATTGCCTAGCATTGCCGTATATTCCTGAAAATCTTTTGCTTCACCATCAGCTTATCTCTAAATTAAGTGATGCAGTCTTTTTGTATACAGGCAGCACATGAAGCATTCAGAGAAACACAAAAGTAAGTGGCAATTGAGAATATTATTTTCTTTTTTCTTTTATATTATGTTTCAAGAAGTAAATCAAAACAAAATTTCTGTGAGGTCTAGCAAAAATATTTACCATCCAAGTTCAAAAAATGGTTGTGATTTTTCTTCACTCTTGTTACACTGATGTACGTCTGCTACTGACTGTGGAATCTCTTCTGATTTACATCAGAGAGAGAGCTACAATACACCCAGTATTTCTATATTTTTACAGATTTGTACATAATTTATTCTGTTACATTTAATATCATTAAGTGTGGACTCAAAGTACTGTCTGAGACCCTACCTTGAAGGTATTTTATGACATATAAATTTAAGCAGGAAATTTGCTCAGGGCATTTTTTCTGCCACTAAGTTCAATATAAATATTAATACTGTACTAGCTGTATTTTTAGAATTTAATTTTTAGCTCAGTTTTATCACTACCTTGCAGATAGGCAGTTTTAAACTGTACTATTTTAGCCTAGTAAAATCCCCTGTGCTGTTTATCGTAATGTATTTTATGATGTTTTTGTCACAATTTCAGAAAGTTTTTCAGAGGTCTAAATACTCCGTTATTTTTCCTTCAGTCCTTTTACAGTTTAGCTACAGCTATATTGACAGAGTCTTATTTATGTTTATAAAATTAAATTTAACCTGTTCCTACAGTAAAAAAGATATTCTCATCACCAGAAAAGAACTAAGCTGAAAATAAAGACTTGCAACCTTTGTAGCTTTTAAATAAAAAATCACAAAGTTAAGCATCATTTTTCAGTGAAGGGTGGAGCTTCTTCACACCCAATTATTTTTAAATTACTATTTTTCAGCCAAGCTTTTAATTGTCTCTTTGTCAAGGAATTAACTGAAATATTGTTCAGTTTGTTAAATGCTTTGGGTTTATACAATGGGAGGGACATCTAAACTATAAACTGTGGATTTGGGGGATTTTAAAATACAATTCCATTTGAACATACGGAACTGTGATTGATTGATTTTATTTCAGTTTGGTCTTCCTGCTAGTAGAAATACCGGTATTTTTAGAGATAGTTGCCTATGACTATCCAAAAGATAGTAAGGAGGGTGCTGGAACCAAAATCATTTTGCCAGGGACAATGCCCAAAAACTGAAATCTGAAGTCTCAGGTTGGACATTAGGAAGGGAAAAAGAAGCCTGACACCCCCCCCCCCCCCCATTAAAATCTGTGGAACAGACAGCCCAGAATGGCTGCAGTGCCTCCACCTTTGGTGGTTTCCAAGACTCAGGCAGACAAAGCTATAACTGATCTGACCTAGTGTAGGGATGCTCCTGCTTTGAGAAGGCTGGTATTTTAGATGATCTGTAGAGGTCCCTTCCAACCAGCTTTGCTATGATAAAGTGATTCTATAGTTCCATATTGCCCAAGCACACTTTGAATGTACTGAGTGTGTACCTACAATTCACTAGGCATAACTATATGCTATATTCTCCCCTCCCTCTCTTAAGTATAAGGTATGTGAACTTGGAAATGGAACTAGAAAGGAGAAAGAGGACAGAATAAGAAACTTTGTCAAGAAGACAGCAGTGATTCTTCCAATGCTTTAGATACTGGCATGCAAATGCAGAAAAAAACATGAGCAGGAAATCTTAACTAATTATAAGAATGATGAAGATAATAACATAACTGAAATAACAGATGCTCATGAAAAAATAAATGTGTCTAGAATATGAATAAAATATAAAATAACGGGAGACAAGACAGAAAAAATGTGCCTGTATGGGTGGAAGTATCAACATGGAGGGAAATATCAAAGGCATCCTGATGCACTTCAACTTAGGCGTGCTTTTTAAAATATTTTCATTAACAGCATTGATGATGGAAAAGTGAAAATTCTTATTAAGACAGCAGATGACACCACGTGTGTAGAGATCACAGATATACTGGAAGAAAGGATTAGAATTCAAAAGCATATTGAAAAATTGGAGGAATTTTAGAAAAGGATAGCATTCAAAAGAGAGAAATACAAGATGATCTATGTGGGAAAAAAATCAACCATGTCACCGCAAGACAGAAAAAAATGGCTAAATAGATCTTCTGCTGGGTAAAAAATATCACACTGTTGTGAAGAATACGTATACCATACTGGGTTGCTTAGACTGGAATATATTTCGCACATCATATGAAATCATCCTGTTGATAGTCTCAAGATGGGTAAGACCTCAAATGCAGTACTGTGCCCAGTTTAAGGCACCCCAATTCAAAAAAGAGACATGTACCAGCTAAAGGATGATAATGAGAATGACCAGAAGAATCTGGCAACAAAGTCTGAAACAACTGAATTTGCTCAGCCGCAGGAAGAGGAGGATAGGATAGTAGTGCTCAAGGATGTAAAAAAATTCTTGCCAAAAAGAAGGAAATATTTTTCCTATGTCCATAGCTGACAGAAGAAGGGACTGATATCACAATAAGAAATCAAGGATTCAAGCTAAAAAATAGTAAAAATTTGCTGATGATATGGATGCTTGAACAGGGTTGTGGTGGTGGTGTCATAAGGACAGGTTCGGGAAACACCTGTCAACCATGAGAGTCATAGCAGATTATACCCTGGAGTAGAGAAGCAGACTGGATGGCTTTGCAGGGTCTCTTCCAGTCTGCCTATTATGAATATATGGTGTTGATTCATTTATTGTTTTAATTTGGGGTGATTATTTTTTTTTTCCTCAGGGACAAAACCCCAAAGAATTCAAGGGCTTTTTTCCCCAAAGTTTTATTTTTAAAGTCTGTAGGTAGGCTGAAATTGTCAACTGAATTCTTCAGCTGTAACTAAAAATAATTTTCCAGATACAACTATCTGAGCAATTAAGACATTCAAGAGTTACTTATGTAGAGGAAATAAAAATGTAACTTTTTAAAAAAGTTTTTTTAGAAACTAAGAGCATGGTACATAGCCAAGACTGTTTCCTGTTGGAAAGAGTAGAAAGCACGCAAATTATCCCTGCAACCCTTCAGTGATCCCTTCCTCCATTCTTCTCCGTCTCTTATCTGACAAAGACTTACAGTGCTGTTGCAACAGACTTTCAAATGTCTGAACAATTTACAATGCAATTGCCAATACACTTCGTGATATATGTTGCAAAATGACAATACGTGAATGTTGACAGAGAAGGAAAATATAATGGAAGAAAAGTTGTGTTACCAAAAAAAGAGTATCAAATGGCAAAAGTCTTGAAACTAATGTCTGGAAGGAAGTGAAATCTCCCATGGCATGGGTTAACAATGGCCAGACAAAATGCCCATATTCGAATGCTTCAGGCACACTACTATAAAGGAACTGAACTTTTCACTAAATAATTTATGCTAAAATATGTATTTTCTGACATTAGATTTCATTGCTTGGAAAGAATTGACCTGATTTACATAATATTCTTATGCTGAGGATCTGACTCTAAAATAAAGACCTAGCTTAATAATATGTTTTTAACACAACTTTCTATTGCATATGTCAAGTTAAGCTGCATCTTAGAGCATTCTTCATCAATCAGTAACTATAGACATAAGTATTAAAGGATGTAAACAGACAAATTACAGAATTATCACTGTCATTTGAGATAATAAATATTTCTATAGTGCAAAATTCTTTTTTCCAAATTAATTTGTCAACATTTCTAACGAGGGAATCAGGAGAACAGATTAGGTTTTAATCCAACATTTTCAGAAACTCAGTAGCAATTATTTTTTGACTAAATAAGGCAGGCGAGAGTGGGGAAAAAAAGCCTCCACCTGAGTGACCAAAACCACTTTTACAATTCATCAGTCTGTCATTGCAGCATTTTTCTTAAAATAATGTTCATGTAAGCATTTGCCCCAGTCTAGTTTTCAAGAGGTGAAACTAATCATGCTTAATATCTAGCGTTTCTATGGTAGATCAATCTATAGATATTAAATTGCTGTAGCAAACATTTTTAAAAATTATTCTTGTTCTTTAAAGATGGGAAACTGAAACATATAGTAGTTCAGTTCTGTATCTAAGGTAACAGTATCAATTAGTGATGAAGGCAGAAACAGAAACAATTTCCTGGCTATTAAACCAGTACGTATGATGACATGTACTAAACACAGTTTTCCAAGAAACTGAACAATCCGCATATTATTAAAATACATTTTAAAATTATATAGAAAGTGAAAATGCAGGTTACTGGGTACCATAAAAGGAAAGGCTTCATCTCTTCATCTGACTCATTAATATAGGGTATGGTAGGCACAGGATTGACACAGACAAGCTAGCAGCACGTAAAGTAGATTATGCTTCAACTCTGCTTGGTATCAAGTGACAAGTTGATGGATGATAATATCTGTCTGTTCTCAGATTCACAATTTAATTACGCTTTTGATACAGTTAGAATAGCTGAAAACCTGAGGAAAAAATCTAAGGAATAAGAAACATTAATGTTTAGCCATCATCACACAGATCTTAAAAAAAAAAAAATAAAAATAAAAAATCAGCTCAACTTCATATTTCAAAGTTGTGTATAAACCTTGATAACCCTAGCATATTTATGCCCTATTTGCAAAAAAATCAAACCAAACGAAACCAAACCAAAACCAAAAACAACAAAAAAACAGCCCCCCTCCTAAAAAAAACCTCAAGAAAAAGTATTGAGAAGAACAATTGGAATAAAACCACAGCAGTATCAAAAGCTTAGAAGTCTGTCAATATTCTAAAGTGCCTTTCTGTGTTCATCTTCAAAGAGAGCAGCTAACATCTTCCCTCAGTTGCCTGTGTATTTTGTCTGGGTTGAAAAGGTCTGATTGCCATGGTGTCAAATTATACAACTTTTTCAAGTATAAAAGTCAGAAATCAGTTCTGTTGAATGAAATCTTTGTCAATATAGATAAAAGGTCAGTGCAATTTTATCTACAGTATAGGATAAGGTTGACCCTTGGAAGAAATGCTTTGTTGCTTTATGGGCTGCAAAACACAGTCTTTTGACACATTAATTCTGTTCTCAGCCTTTTATCTGAAAAGACATTGGTGGATGTTATAAAAATAAGGCATTGTTATGATGCAGTGTTATGTACCCCTTGTCTTAGGAAAGTTCAGTACCATCACTTATATTTTTATTGACTGGTGAACTTGCAGTTGGATACTCTCCCTTTCATAATCATCACTATTTCAGGCATCCATATTAAAATAAAATTGTCAGACGTAAAAAGGTAGGACAGCAGTTTGAAATAAGAGTTCCTATTTCAAATGCACGTTACTATATGTGGAATGAATTTAACAAGCAAAGTAGTCAGGCATATTTAAACATGTAAATTGCCCTATGGGACCTAGAAGGCTAAAGTCCATGCGTGAAGTTCTCTGAAAAAACAATTATTACTTTCCCCTGCATCAAAAGCAACACATGCAATGGAGACTGCAGTCACTTTTCTAAGCAAGGTTGCTGTCAAGTTACCTACATACCAAAAATGTGACTAGGTCTATACAGCTATGTTTGAAAACAGTTGCCTGAAGCGGTCTCATAAATAATAGGCAACTAAGGAAGACTGTGTTAGATCTGTAAGTACGCCTTCCTCTTCCAGAAGGGATGAATATTTTTCCAGCACATAGCTGAAGGCAAGGGGATATAGATAATAATACATGGATACCTTTATGTACACGCAGAGGTTTGCAATTGTACTTCAAAGATTCTAGCCTTTGTGTCATATGAAACACAGAATTTTAAATGACTAAAAGAAGTTTAGAAAATTCTGAAATGAAAACAGATTGTAACAAATTATTTTGTGCTTAAGGTGCAAGTTAACCAAAGCTTTTCAACATGGCCACCTTCTAAATCAGTCCTCAGACTACCCATTTGCAGTATCTAAAGCTAAAATTTAAAGCCTGCCAAGGAAAAGTTTATAAATTACATTATCTACAGGGGAATTATTTTTAAAAGTACAGGACTTAATGGTTGTAAAGGTTTTATTGGTTTCAAGAGCATTTTGTAATTAAAGAAAGGGTAGGTTACACTAACCCATACCTTAGCATTAAAGAGTGTACACTAACCAGAACTGTTAATGAGGAATTAAGCATATAGCTCCTATTACTGTTAATGGAGTTTTCATGCTCCATTCTCTATGCACCAAGTGAGAGATATAACCCTAAAGACATTGTTTAAAGAAGGTGCTGCCAAATCGCACACTGCAGAACAAAATATAATTTTTGAGAGGATATGGGTGTTCTAGAATCAGCAGCTTATATCTCATGTGTTATTACTTGAATGAACTTTAATGAAGTTGTGTGTGTTTCACTCTTCTTTAAAACCCTTGTGTAGTTCTTGGGTCATCTCAGCTTGCAATTTACCATCTGGAAAGCACTGCTGTATTTAAAAGGTCTTTGTGGACATTTTTTCTGGATTACTTTTACTGTATGAAGACAAAGGAGAGATTCTTTCTCACTGTCAAGCTGAGGTACCACAGTGCTTACTTTAGGCACCTGAACTCCTTACGGAGATCTGTCCTCCTCCTCGTACAAACACTCCACAAAAGACAAGATGCTAGATAAAGTTACCCTCTTAAATTTACTGAGGTAACATCTAATCTGATCTAGGGATACAACCCATAATGTGCCTCTCGTCACTTGTCTGTCCACTGTAAAGATTAAGGTCCTACTAGTATTGGACTGCAACTCCTGACTAGCTGGCATGTGCTCTCGAGGTTTCAACCGATTGCCATTAAATGTATGTAAAGTTCAGGCCCTGCAGCAATCACGTTAGCTGCCTACTCTTAAACAGTTTTAACATCTATCTATATGTAGTCCTGTACTACAACATTTAGCTGCATTAGTATTCAGAAGAAGTTACCTTGGCAATTTATCCCAATCATCTTTAAGCTATGGTTATAGGAGGGGAGAAGTAGCGTTTGTTTCATCTGAGAATGATGTTTTGGTTTTTCACTCATGCAACAGTTTTCTTCCTTTTTTTTTTTTTTTATTTTTTTTTTTTTTTTATTTTCTCCCCAACAGTCACACTATATCACTTATTATTTTCACATCTATTCTCAGAGTCCGGTCATAAGTCCAGCTCATCATGGAATTTTGCAGTATATATTAATGACAGATATAACAGTTCCATGGCTGTAATTTCTCTGATGTGACAAAGTAGTAAGTATTAGCAAACATTGAATTTCACCTGAAAATGTATTTGTCTTTGAGATTTACACTAACCGTAGATCTCATTCATCCTAAATACAGAAAGCTCATAATCTTGTATTTTGAAGTATATTGATATATATGTGCAATCATCCTTAAAAAAAAAAAAAAAAAAAATTGTTCAGCATTTGGATATAAACTGTCCAAATTTAGTCAAATTCTTCAATGAAACATTTTATAGCTGGTAAATTAGGTGGCCTAACTCCATAGCTTCTGTGCAAGAGACTGCCAAACAATGCATTTAAAGAAGTCGGTGCTGCTGAAAAAAAGCAGGCTTAGCACACTACAACTACCATCTCAGCAAAGAAAAGGGGTTTTGCTGACTTTATGCAGGACTTTTTCTCATACAAGCTGGTTAAGTGGGTCACTATATCTTATTAGTTTACTGGCCCAAGGGCAATTTAAAAATTTGAATGAATTTTATCTGTGTATGTAACGCTTTAATCTTATTCCCACATATTTGTGTTAGTTGCAGAGGAAAAGAGAATAATTTCTTTGTGATTAGAAACTATTGAAATTCACGGGCAAATCAATGTACCTCTGAGAGCTCTGGCGCCGAGCATAACTTTTACAAATGGGGTGTGCACTTTGTAGGAGAGCTTGCATTGACACATTGGATCACGTTTTTCCAGATTCTTTTCCCCCCTTCATTCTTTACAATTACCCCTGATAATTTAACTGCAGCCGTTTAGTCAGCAGTGTCATTACAGCAGCAAGCTAACTCCTCCTCAAATCAATATGAGCCTTTCTGTATGTTTTCATGAGAGCGGGATCAGAACACAGGAACAAACACGACTAAGAGGCCCTCTGGCCAGCTGACACACCATTATAATATGTAACTCCACAAAGACCTCTGCTTCCTGGAACTACAGCTGCCAGGGACAATTTACTTTTTCTTTCCCCCACAGTGTACAAAGGAATAAAAGCAGGATATATTCCTATCGCCAGATTGGTGATGTTACCAACATACGCAGTCATGCTCGAAGATAAGAGCAGGGATCTACGTGAGGAGTGCAATTCCTGTCAGGAGGAGTAAAATCTTAACCCAAAGGGTGTTAGTTTTAAATGACACTGAAGAACTGGATTAAAGGTAAAGTACACTGGTGTACACATAATTAAAACTGTAGTGATTACCCTACCTAAAAAACTGTGGTATAAAATTATTTTTGTGCATACACATGAAAAATTGAGTGAGACATCACTACTGGAAGAGCAGACCAAATTTCTCCTCAAACTGTAAGGTACCTGAAAGCATACTGCACTTGCCTGGATTAGCACTGGGGGGACAGTTTTTTAATCCTTCCAATATGCACGCATGGATTTTTGTGTTTGAAGAATAAGACAGCAACAGAGAGCTAGCAGGCTCAGCTACTTACCGAATTACAGAGTAATACTGCATAAGGAAGAGAGAAGAGCGGGGCTAAAATTAAGCTACAGTATTGTCTGAGAGTATATATGTCCATGGATCTGAACATTTCTTTAAACTAGTGCAGAGAAATAGCACATTAAGAGGAAAACTTTGTGTTTTCGACCATAATATAAGAACCGAAAGCACGTTTTTTTTTTTTTTTAAAGTATTAGCAACAACTGTTTACTAAGTGTGTCAACTTTCACACCAAAGTTCTACCACTAAATGTCACTGCTTAAAGCTGTTAGTATATACTGATCTATTGTGCAAATTGTACCAATAAACAACAAAGACAAGCTAATAGACCAAATAAGGACTGGTGATCAAGATGAAGGAATGTAAAGCTGCAGAATTCAAATAGTTCTACTGTATTTACTTTAAAAAAACCCATTCAAAACTAGAGGATTAGCAGAGGGAGAGAAAGGTGAGAAAAGTACAAAATCTTTTGCATAGCAATGTTTAATTTTTGTGCTTAGGAAAAAAGGGAACACCAGTAAGAAAAAGATACAGTGTTCAGTGAAGGTGACAGTGAGACAATTAAATACGTTAGAGGTGATCACTTCAAAAGCTATGTTACTGCACAATAGTAACCATTTCACTTGGTGCGTGGATATTTTTTAATTGTAAGAGCAAGCTAAGCCCTTGTGATAACCTCCATTCAGTCTTCAAAAACTGACACTGGGATTCAGTTGTGGATAGCATCCTTTCTAAGAAGTATTGAGCAAAATGTCCAAATACGTGATGTGGTAGGAACACACTTCAGGCAGAACATCAAATTCAAGTTCTGTCTTCTTTGACCCTTCAGGAACTAAATCATAATGTGTAAACTTAAAGGTGTCAACTGCATCTTTAAAAAATCCATGCATGTTATGTATGTCCCTTTTTCACTATGCTTCCATATGGAACTGGCATTAAATGGCATATCATCACAAACAGGTGTCAAGGCCTTGCGTTAAAAGTAACATAAATCAATGCTGAAATCTCTTGCATCAGCCAGCAAAATCACTGAGTTTATAGCAAAATTAGACAGAATTTCTGCCTGAAGGCCTAAGATTCCCACCTCTTCTATTCACTCCATAGCAAACCTGGTGGTTTATGTAACAGCACTAATTCTCTTGGGACTGAATTCTTCTGACTAAATTTAGGTATCTTTAGTGGTTTGTAATCAAGAATATCTCCAGAAGATCTAAATCCAGCAATAATACGAAGAAGTTCCACTGGCTGATTGAAAGCTCCGGTCATTGGGGATGGAATTCCTAATCTCTCAGTTACAGAACTGTTGCACTTTCTTTAGTTTTGGTGATTCTCCTAAGAATTATATTATAAATTGTCAGTTTATGGAGGTACTCTTGATTCTAACCAATGTGTTCAAGAAATTATTTCAAAATAAATACTTCTAGAAGTCCTGCAAGGGGCCAGTTGGGTTGCATAATGGAAGCTTGATGTAGGTGCAGTTCCATGGATATGATATACGTCTGTAATTTAGAATTTGCTCCAGTTGTAGACAGAATTTCTATAATCAGAAACCAAATCGCTTCTCATACCATTGAGCAGTTCAATCAGTTCAAGATTCAAGAATCTAATAAGTGCAATCTTCCAAGTTTACAGTAAGTTAAGAGTGTGATTTACAGCCTTCTCTCTTGATTTGAGCAATTTGTGTGTTAACTTTTCCACATTTTAAAAATCTTATATGAAGCAAGAGTTATTGTCTTACTCCTGAAGAAGAAAATACTATTAATCTCTCATACACTGTTACTCCGGGAAAGAACTTAAAAGAATTTTAATTTTCTGCTCCTAAAAATTGGCCACATCTGCAAGTTTTAGTGATAGAAATAACTTGAATTTCAGGGAGGAAAAAATAGGATTTAATGAAAATTATAAAATCAATGATTGCCCATGCATTTGACATTAATTAAACACTTCAGAAATTCATGTTCCATGAATCTCAGTTAGTTAGCAGTTTGCACCTTTGAAATTTTTCAGCTGGAGGCCTTTTAGTCTGGATTTGAGGGATTTTTTGAATTCTAGAGAATTCAGGATAACTGACTGATATGCTGCTCAAATACGGAAAACACTTGTGTGTATATATATATGTGCACTAGAATCTTCTGCTTTGAAACAATTTTTTTTTTTTTTTTGTCTTTGTGTGGTAAAGTTTCTTTTATAATTAGAAGAATAAGCTGCACCTTATATTTTCATATTTTATATATTTGTATATTTGTATTTTGTCATATTTTAAAAGGAAAACTGGACGGAAATCAAGGATTGATGGCACGATGGATAAAGGGGAGGAAAGCATCCAAGGACGCTACCTTCAGACAGACATAATCAAGCATTTTAGAGCCCTGTGAAACTGCTTGTAAAGGCACTTAAAATGTGCCATGTGGATGTTTCCTAAATTGGACAGATGTCCTACCTTCAACATTTTCATGTTAAAAGGAAGTGGGTTTTTCTGCATGTCCACCTGTCTCCACTGCATTTGCTTTATCTCATCATTTATCTTTGTCTGCTATGAATATGAATGAAAAGATCGACAGTCTCTCTTGGTTTTCCTTCAGTGATATCTTACATACGGTGGAGAAAGGAAGAAGAAATGCAAAAATTCCCAGGCAACAGATAGGCAAACAAAACACTTTTAGGTAGCAGCTGTTGTTCTCCTCCTGGTGCAACACTCCTGACGTTTTAACTTTCCCTTTTTGGTAGGGACGTGGTTTACTGTTTTACGACTGTTTCTTCCCAGTTGTAATACATAGCTGAGGGTCAGGAAAAAAAAGCTGTCTCTTGCTGAACTGGCCTTCCTCGTTATAAAACGGACACTTGTTAACTGTGGGTGTCACTTTAAATTATTTTATTTATTTTCAATTCTATTTTGGTGAGGAGCTGTCTCAGTTATCACTCACACAGATATGTGCCTTCCCACAAGGCTTGAGCTTTTTTGTTTTGTTTTGTTTTCTGCCATACATGAATAAGTAGATTAAAAAAAAAATAAATAAATCAAGTATTCTACCTAGAGATGGTCACTTTCCATACTCCACTTAATCAGAATTTACAGCTTGTTATCTCAGCTCTGGCAGATGGCTGGTGAGAGAGACAGGCAACTGATGTGCTCAACAACTCTGTTTTCTAGCATTACACAATGAAGCTAGAGGGAGCGTTTTTATTTTGCTTTGGTGTTGCTATTTCATACATAATCTATAAATGTTTTTAAAATATGCTTTATTTTCAGCCTGCGTGCTCCTTCAAGCAACTTGTAGAGTTTCACCACAGTGTGGTACATTAATTTTTAATATAAGAAAAATCTACAGGTAGGTAAATAAATGTACCAGCTCATTCTTAGAATCACAATGACAGTTAAACAAGAAAGATGAAGGAAAAAAAATAAATCCCAGATACAATGTAATTGCCTAGGCAACATAGGATTCTGATGATGTCATCCAATCCCTGTCCTCCTCAATGTAAAGAGATACAATCATAAGAAATCCTTGTAGGAGGGTTTACAGCTACATGTGGCAATTTTTCAGCTTGTTAAAGATATTCTTTAGAAAAGTCTAAATTATAGCTTTAGAAACATGTAAGCAGTTGTGGAAAGAAGTGAAAAAAGTGCAATGCTATTGTCAAAATTAATGACACTGAGTCACCAAATTAAAGAACTCTATGTTTTACATGTTTTTATTATGCTTCATTGTGTTTCTACCTATATCAATATGCTGACAAACTAAATACAACTACAGGGTGTAATAAATAAGTGATAACTTTGCCAGGATATTTTAGTTGAACTACTTACACTCCAGCATAGAGTGTAAAAGATTGTAGTAATGCCAAGCATTTAAAATTCTTTCCTAAAAAATGTACATATACTAGAAACTAGAAAAAGTTCCATTTTGATCAAAATAATAAACTGAAATTTGAACATATCAGGTTGGGTTTTTTGTTGGTTTTCCTAATTTACTTTTCAGTTTAATATTTTTGTGTTGCTAAGAAGAAACTGCCTTGTCTCTCTGGAGTGATTAATTAATCACTTTATTCCCAAATCAGAAGATGCAACAGCATCAGCGATCAACTACCTGTGGCAATATAGGCTGTGCATACACAAGCACCCAGGCATTTTCAGAAGAACTCTTTATATGCGCATAAAAATAACCGAGAAAGAAGAAAAAGCTCTCTCCCATGTTAAGGACAAACACGTGAGACTGATAAAACTGAAGCTACATTTTTCAGCTTCCTTTCGGTCCTTCCTTATGTACAACAGTCACCATTTGGACAGTGATCCAAATCCTCCATCTCTCCCCTTCTGCATCTCACTCCATCTCTCCATTTTTGCAGCATACTACATGTCTGAGGTTTATTGTTTAGCTGGCTGCAAACACGAGGGCACAAGGATTTCTTAACAATAAAAGCACTTGCTGAGAAAGTGGATAACTGGCAGTGGGAACAATTCAGCTTACTTTTCTGCCCTTCCCTAAGAACAATGCAAAAGTTACAGAAAAGACAGAGATCTACAGTTGGTAGAGCACACAGGCACTCTCTTTATTATCTGTTCATAGACATCTAATGCTTTGGCAGTCTTCCAAACATGCATATATAATACAGGGAACCACTTTTCTTGTAAAAAAGAAGTGTTTGCTGGCACAAATTCCAGACTTAGTTGGCTATCTTTTAAATCAGCAACTAAAGCTCAGCCCCTGCACTACCATCATGGATAAAGTGGTCTTTGTTACTCTGGCAGAGCTGAAAGGAAGAATTGAAACTTACTCTCTCCTCCCCCTGGCTTTGCTTAGATCGGAACTCCCTAATTAGACTTTTTGTTTAAATTCTTGATATATTATTTTATGAATAATGAACATTTTTAGTTAAATTATATTAATTTTTCTAATGGTGTGTCTGAAAAAAAAAGTAAAAAAAAAAGTTTCACGCAGATTTGACTGGATTGATGGTGTATCACATTTTTCTTTTTTTTTTTTTTCCCCAGGTAATTTCCTGAGTAATAATTGGAAGCTATTGCTTATCAGAAGGCAGTTCCGATCGTGAACTCTGACTGTGGTTTCAGGCCCCAGGAAACAAGTTTTCACAAATCACATGCAAATCCTTTGCAAGTGGTACTTGTTAGCTTCTTTCAGCTGAGAGGCTGAATGGATACGGAAAAGATCAGGCCAAAGCAACCAGACCTGTACTGATTTCGTGCATTTATAAATGTCAGACAGCTAGTGAGCTCCAAAATGAGCTTCCAGCCTGCCATGCAGTTTCCCTCATGTCAAGCTAAACAACATACAATGCCTGTAGAAACATGAGTCACATGGATTATTAGTGATTTTTAATCAGGTTTTCTGTTGCTTTTTTGCACGAATTATTCTTAATTCTAATTACTCCCTAATCTAATATAAATAACATTGGTTATCCCTGGAGTCCTCCAAATGGTATGATAATTGTATCTGTCTATGAGAGAAGTACCACAGGCAAAGAGTGGTTCCAGGTACCAAAGGCGACAAATGTGGAGGTCAACTGCATGCTCTACTCTACAACTGCATATGACTTTAATCAATGCTTGCTGTTAAAGCAAACCTGGCATCAAAACTAGCTTGTACTAATCACATTAGTTTCACTTATTGTTACCTTTACCATTGTGAAGAGCAGCCTATGGACGCCATCCTGTCGCAAACAGCCGTCTCTACCTGGACTGCAAAATCAGCCCTTCCTAATGTTGCCTGCTCTCCATTTTGGACTAAAATTAATACACAGTCTCAGTACAGGGCTAACAAAGGAAAGGCAGTGACTTGTGTGTTAGGCCATTGAAATATAATCACCCCAGATAATAAAGAAGCCTCAGCCGAGAAGAGCTGGTTTATTAGCACGGAGGTTGCCTGGTAACAGGCATTTGGCAGGTGCCTGTTATCATTTGATGAAAGCTGATCAGGGATTCACACTGAAGAAGATTGGATCATTATAAAAGAACAGCAATTTGCCCTTATGGCTCAAGTTGAGGGATCTAATACAGCAAGTGTCTACCGAGATAAGAGGTAACTGTTTTTTTTGCTCAGTGTAGAAGGAGAAAATTCTTTTTTTACAGCATCTTGCAGGGAAGTGGCTGATCTAGAGGACTCTGGGGCTCTGCGCAGGGCCTCCAGGTTCTGTCCTGGTGACTCCTGGGCTGCTTTGGGCACCACATTGAGGTACCTTCCAGTTTTCTGCTGCTCTGTGGTCTCTTCTGCTTTTTTCTCAAGCAAAAGCAATTAGGAGTTTAGAAACCTTGTGCAATACTTAAAATGCTCATTTTAATGATAGAGAGTAACTCAAATGGGTGTGATCTTTACTGACGCTCTAAGGGGAGAGGGGTTAAAAGTGAGGGAGATGCTAGGCTGTGCTTTGTACGCCTAAAACTTGAGGCTCTTCTACCCAAGAGATCCAACTGCCTTTTATTCTGAAATACTCAATCCTGCTTACGCAGGAAACTTCCATGTTCTCAGTCACTAGATCCCCCAGCAGCTATTTAATAGGTAACGAGCAAGAGCTGCTCAGTCAGTTGCTATCACGAGGCCCCATGTTCTAGGCTAGGTGGATGCTTTCTAAATAGGGAACCATTTTTTCACCTTCCAAAGGCTTCTGCAGTATGATTTACAGTCTGTTACGCTACAATTCAGGAGAGTTATAAATAGAGCAAAGGACAAGACCCAAATAGCGGATGCAGCTAAAGTGAAATTTAGGCAGAAAGTTTAGGAAAATTATTTTTTAAAAAAGAGGGGGGACAGGAAAGCATAACCTGCTTAAAAACCTGAAATCCTTTGCTATCTGACATTAGCTGACATAATCGTTTATAAGAAGTTAAAATTATATTGCTGTCTGGAAGTACTGCTATCTGGAGAGTCTAGTTATTCCCTAGAACTATTCAGGGTTGTGCAAGTAGGTATTTCTGTATGTGATGAAAGAGCTGACTTACCCAACTACATCAAGATCACAGCTACTCAGTCCTCCTTGGCTGTATTTCAAGAGAAAAATAAAGGTGATGTAGTAGCTAAACCCTGGACGAGCTTTGACAGAAGCAAGTAGCTGCAGCTCTGACTGGGAAACCCAAGTCTGTGAAAGACAACAATATGTCACTTTGGCTGACTTTGGCTGTTCCCAAAACACATCAACTCATCTTCCTATTCCTTCTCCTCTGCTCCTAGCTGTGCTGCCAGACCTCCTCCCTTGTACTGGCCCTGTTTTTCACTTAAGTCCATCATTAGCTACTTCAGATCACCGAATTCAAGGAAAACTGCCCTTCTTTTCTTGCTGGGTTAGTTTTCTTCCAGGATAGTGAATGAAATCAGTTCTCATAGGAGCCTGATGAGCTACAGAGCAGACAGAAAGTGAACGTCAGGAGTGGAGAAAAGTGAGAGAACGCTTTCTTTCCCTTTTGCCATAAGTGAGCTGTTTTGATTGCCTTACCTCATGTCAAGTAACGTTATTATAAATATTCTGGCTAGCAGGTCAACTCCTCAAGCCAAGTTTATGCAAATTCTACTCTAAATCTTCCTTAGTCAGTACTCTGATTTCCATTCAAAAGGCAGATGTCTAACTTCCAAGCATATCACTTCTTGCTTACCAATAAAATAATTTTCCTGCAGCTTAAGATGAATACCAAAAAAAAAAAAACAAACAAACCAATAAAAATTTTTAGAGATATTCACTCAAGGAATTCTGCAGTGTTGTTCAAATTTTGAGAAAATGAGTTTTAGTCATAGAGATGTCAAAGAAATCATGTTAGACTTGGAACTTGAGTTGTTGCACTGAATGGTGATATATTTCATATAAGATAGAAAGCAACTTGATGACAGGGTTACCAAAAGCCCTTGATGCAGAGGTAATTAAATGAGACAGTCAAGGCTCTGCCAACACCCTTTGCAGTAAGAACCGCTCACCCCCACACAATACTTTGTGCGAATGTCATGACAAAAAATTAATTTCAAATTTTTATCCAGCCAATATCTCTTGTGGCAACTTTTTTTTTTTTTTTCTGAGAGTGTGACTTTGGGCACAGCTTCTATGGTAAAAAGGAAGAATTTAAGGTTGGTTTTTTTTTTTTTTTTTTCTGAAAGTATATTTATCCCGTCTTCTCCTCCTCACAAGGATTTCAAAGTCCCTGTGAGTTGTTCTACCTAATTTGAAGTCTATATCTTACTTAAATTTGAGAAAAGTATTGATTCGTCTGCTTTATGTGAGCCAAGGGAGAGATTAAATTTTATTTGGAATATTCTTCTCGTATTATTCTCTCTCTAAAAATCCTTCATTTCAGTGACTGAATGAGAGTGTCTTGTGGGTACTTAGTAAAGTCTGGACCAGAAATCCTCCTAAATTTCAATTTTATTAACACAATAGCTTTACTTATTCTGGAATTGTTTTTCAGAGTTATTGAGGCATTTGAAAATGCAGATAGACCACAGTGGGATTGACAAATGCCCTTGAACAGTCTGAGTTTCTACTTCAATGCCATATCCAACGTCTGAGGAAAGTGCTTACCTGCATTCTTAAGCATCTGAGTTTTTCGTTTTTGTAAACTAGCCCTCTGTTTTTTGACTTCAAGCATATTCTGAGGGTATTTTGCTTCATGTGTTTCTCAGGCAGCTGGGCAGTGCTATGCACAGTGTATGTGCCACAGTACATTTTATGAGTCTACTTGCAAGTGGCACAAACAATGGAAACAAAGCAGCCCATGTTTACCATAGTTCTTCAGGGGGGTTGCTCTCCCTTTTTGCTGAGTTTCTGTACTGCTTATAGTAAAATTCTATGAAAATAATATAAGCAAATTGTAGTTGTTATTTTTTACTTGGATATTCCACAACAAAAATGCAATTTAAACAATCTGCTGATGACATTTATGCGAATGAACCATTCCTTTTAGTGTAGAATAAAAATAAAAACATTTACTTTTTTTATGCCCAAATTTAGGATCACCTGTGTCTACAAATTTTCTGATATTTATTGGATACAGAGGATGAACTGTTCAGTAGGATGAACTGTTCAACCATTTGTTGCTTCTTGAAGACAAATATCTGTGGAAGAAGAATGTTTTCTGTAGCCAGGTCTGACTTACCCTACCCCACAGACACCCCTACCATATCCCATGAATACCACCCTAACAGCTTTTAAGACAGCAGATCCTCTGAGACCTCTTAGTGCTGTATCCTTCAGCCTTTCTTCAAGACAAGTCTCTGTGTAGCTGACAAAAATGGATATACTGGGTTTTGGTTGTCTTGAAAACTGCTCAATATGCTGGAAAAACTCTCAGCCAAGTTCTAAAGTGCAGGAGAGACCTACAGGTTTAGGGAGACTGTTAATCAAGGACCTCCCTTTTTTGTAAAACTAAGATTTGCACCTTGGCTTTGTTTTCAATAACTATGTTTCCAGAAGATGAGCAAAATTACTATTGACAACAAAAGTTTGTGCATATGTACTATGTGTGCATCTGTTTGTGTAAAATCCAACACTTTTTGTGTAAAACTGAAACCAAAAGGGCTAAAGCAAAAAGGAAAAAGAGAGAAGAGACTACTGTATGCATAATTAGTGAGATCGTATCTGGTATACTACATGCTGCTCTGAGGTCTGATCTATGGAAGAATATTGAAAAATTGGGCAGGGATTAGAGAAATGCCACAAGAATTACTTCATATCTGTAAAAGAGAAAATCAGATTAAAATCTTGAGGAACACCATCTGATCATGCTCTATAGGAGGCTGAAGTAGAAGTCTCTGTGGTCTTTGGAGATCATGAGAGACAAATTTTGTCTAGAAATTAGGTGTATACCTGGAATAGAGATTGGAGTTTATCACCATGTGTGAATCTGTGGTCTTTGAAGATCATGAGAGACAAATTTTGTCTAGAAATTAGGTGTATACCTGGAATAGAGATTGGAGTTTATCACCATGTGATGAATTGGGTTCTGTATCATGGGGGATTTTTAAATGAGGATGATGTGGGTTTTGTTCGTTTTGTTTTGCTTTGTTTTGTTTCATTTTTTTCTCTAAAGCATACTCTAGTTAAACAGCTAATTATTAGATTCTGTGCAGGAGCAATAGATAAATACTATTCCCTTTCCTCTGCAAAAGTTACACAAAATGAACCTGTGGATCCCTTCTGGCTTCCTATTAAACACTGGAAGCAATTCAGTTCAACATCAAACAACTAACAGGGTGTGGTGTATACATTATTAATAAGATAAAGAGTATTATATGTTGTCATCCTTGTAAGAAGTAAAAGAGACAAATTATCTTATGATTGGCATCATTCTTGCATCCTTTTCGAAAAAAAAAAGGTCCATTTGGTTGCTTCAAATTCACTGAATTAGATTTTTCTGTTCAGTGGCAAAAGAAATCCTGTTTCTTTAGTATATGTAGAACCTTTACATATTATAATGGCTATAAATATGCTAATTTTAAGCCATAACGATCTGTATTTTGATCTCCCTACTCATAAGTCTGAAGACATCTAATTTTTCTACATTTCACACAACATATTGTCCACGTACTGAAATATTTTACAGATAAAATTAAGCAATGTACGCAAAAAGTTAAAATGCTTCACAGTACAAAGAAAAAAATTTGGAAAAGTCCCCCTGAGAAACTCCCTACTTCTCATCACGTATATGAGAGTCTATACTATCAAAAAAGCTACCAACTTTCCCAAGGATCCAAGGACTGTAAATATCCCAAGGATATTTACAAGAATTTTCAGGGGAGGTCAAGACTGCATATAACTGAGGCTCTGGTCCCTCTACATAAGTTCAGACAGCTTCATGTACGCTTTCTGCTAATAGAGCATACCTCCGCAGGCAGTGGCCACTCAGGTTCTTAATGAAATAGTTTTGAATTTTCTCTCCTATGGCTCATCTGTTGGCCCAGCCATCACTCTCGGTATTGAAAAAAATGCCGTGGACTTTATTGTTTGGGAGATGGAAACAAAACCAGAGGTGTGAAAGATGTTCTTGTCTGAGTAGCTAGAGGAGAGATGAAATAATTCAGAGCCATTTCAGCATCCTCCTTTGCCTGTTTAGCAAAACTGCGTCACAATGGTGTGCACTGGAGAGCCGCTCCTGTTTCTACTGGGAGAGGCAGCTGCATTTCTGTGATGCATGAATTCATCTGTGTAGCTTATAAAGCACTTAGGGTTCCATTGGGATAAAAAGCACTTAAAAAGGTAAGGTATTAGTATTTCTTATGTGTTTAAGTTGTCAAATCTTCTTACTTTCTTATCATTCAAATCAGCTTTAAAATTCACTTTTGCAGTGAAACCCACAAACGCTAATTCACTTCAATTAAAAATCTATTGCCTGCACATTATTTTTAATGAAGACAGGTGCTCGGGTAGAAAACCCCCTTGAATCTTACTGATGCAATACGCTGTGGTGGGCCGGCTTTCCTTGGCATTTCTAACCATGTGCAGGAGCAAGCAGTTCTTTTGACTGATTCACGATCTAAAAATCCTTTTGCTGGGGGTCAAAAAAACATTTGGATTTGTCTGCTTTTCTTCTTCAGGATTTGCTACCAGCATGATAATGAACATATGCAAGGGTTTGTTATGCACATACTTTCTTTCCCCTGTTCCTCCTCACTCTCCTCCCACTCTGCAAGGTTTCACTAAGTATAGGATGCTGCAAATGCTGTTTTCTAATCCTTCACCCAAATGCCATTTCAGTAATTTTTACAACGTGGAAGAAAGCTTGTACAAGACTTTCTAGTTAAGTGCTTCAGTGTGATGGGACTGTGGCTGACATTTATGTCAGCACCTTCTGTGATTTAAAAGGGGGCAGAAGTGCTTGGCCGGGGGGGTGGCTGGGCATTAGCGTATGTGCCCTCACTGCAGCTGTAGGGCTGAAGCTGCAGTTGGGGCAGGGTATGGGTAGAGGTTGGAGCACCACAATAAAAATAATTTTCTAGACATTATTGTACGATTTTGTGAAATATTGTTCACCTTAAATTACTCAGTAAAGTCAGGCTGAAAGAAACTTATCATTAAACAAAACAACATTCAAAACAAATTACAATAATTAATTTTTCAATTTAGAAATTTGTTGAGATTCAAAAGACTATGGTTCAGAAAATGAGCCTAATAATAGCTTTTTTGACTGCTAAAACTGCAAGTCACCGTGGCTTAGAAAGCAGCTGTGATAACATGATCTGAAGATACATTTCTCAGATCTAGCCAATAATTTACATGTTAAGCATCCTAAGAACGCAAAACCATTTGGTCAATAATCCATGTTCTTTAAGATTTATTTATCTTTTAATTAATATGAAGCTTCAGTTGTAGAAAAAGAACACCTAATGATGTACTCCACGTCTTCTTAATGGAGGACCATCATGTGCATTACCCCAGCATAAAAAAATGAGTTAACGACAGGGATTTAGCTTTAACTCTGAATTTCCTGGCTTTCTCAGGCTTAAACAAGACCCTTAATGTTACTTTAATGTAGTTTTTGGTGGTATAATTCTTCTTAATTCTGTCCATTGCAGTCCTTTGATACTTTATGAATTACTTATCTCACATTAATAAGGCTTAACATGGAGTATTAACCTCCTATACATTCCTAATTAGTTTTTAATGAATTTTAGTTTCCTTGTTAGAAAAAGAGCTAGCTAGCTAACTACCACAAATTTAATCTCCATTACTGGAACATAAGAAAACCACCCCTGGGGATGCATGTCCTTGAGATTTTCACGTTAAACAAGCAGCTTTATAAAACCGTCAAGGAAACTTAATACATGTGTGTCAGCTTATCCCCTCAACTTTGATGGTGTAATGAGCCCTGAACTATTTATAACTAGTAACACAATACACTGTATAAGCTTTAAGAGATTTCTATAATATGTTAAGATAATGCAAAAATTTAAAAGGCCAAATTGCCATTCACCTGACAGCCTGATACACTGGAGTAGGAAGGGAAGAAAAGGTGAATTTAGTGCATTTTCTAATACAGGCTTTATTTCAACAATAGCAGCAGTCATGATATATGCAATGCAAAATCAAATTTCCTTTTTTTGACATGATAAACATACTTTTTCCCCTAAATAGTTTTTTATGTGGATGAATTTCAATAAATGTATGTATGAGCTGTAATTATTTTTTTGTGCGTATTACAAACAAACATGTTGCAAGTAACTATTTTACAAGGGAGCTACTGGAGTACAGGTTACGTAAGTTTTTTTTTTTCTGTTTTTGGCAGTACTTTAAACAAATATAAATGTGAATAGAATTTATGAACTAGTACATTGGAATAAGTAAAACAAAAAGAACAGCATCTCATTATGAACTGCAGCAGCAGTTCAGTAACGAATTACAGAAAGGTTTTCACCGGCAGTACACAGGATGCTGCTGAAGTGCTCAGTGCCAGGATCAAGTCAGAGAAGCACAAACCCTCTAAGCCCTTTGGCTCTATTGGGAGGGTGCTACAAGGAGAACATCCTTCATGCTGGTTCTTCAATTTCAGGATTTGATTTCTTTGCTGATTTACCAAAGCCCTGTAATTTTGCATTCAGCATATATGCAGGAACTGTTTGTGAGTCCCTCATACAACTCTTGTGGAGATGGGGGAGCAGACATAGCTCTCTGGGGTTGGTGTAGGAGGTCTGCAGTGGAGGGCTCAGTTTCTCACACACTTTGTCTTCTCTGACATTGTTCTGCCACGTACACAGGCATTCTTGGTGTTGGATGTATGATCTTTTAGAATGGGAAGACATCTGATACTTGAGTGAATACCTATGTTATAGTGGTAGGCTGCAATTGTATACATTGGACAGTTTTATAAGTGCAAGTAGACATTTCCTTACAATAACACAAATTGTATTTGGTTCATTTCTTTTTGTCAACAAACAGGAGCAAAAAAGAAATGATAGCGTCCCAGACAGTGAAAATTTATACATGTATGAATACACCTTATTAAAACTTTTTAAATGCAGAAATCCAGTATGAAATACAACTCAAATTCATTTAAACAATATTGTTCTGAATTCTGGAATCCTTTCCATAGTGTTTTTACATATTTTCAAACACATAAAGATTATAAATATGTAATGCTCATCATTCATGATGGGGAACAGTCACTATGCTAGGCAAAAACAGAGAGCTGAGCATTTTAACAGCTGAATTTCCAGACCAAAAGCATAGATACTTCTCAGCAGATCAAGACCAACATGAAACACTGCATATGCCGTAGATCTCAGGGGAAAAAGGCCTGGCACAGTAATCTCTGCATCACCAGTGAATTTCACTCATTAATCTTTTACTTACAAACCACAGTAATAAATACAGGGTTATCATGCATTCATTAATTACACTGCGCATTGCATGTTGCATGTTGAGACCTATCACTGTGTAGCAGCTGATGGGAAACAGAGCAGCTGAAAATGAAAGGCTATCCAAATCCATGAAATGCTAGAGGCAACTTAATCACTGAGCATGACACAGAAAGTACAGACACCGTATACAGATGTGGTTTAGCTGGGTTCACAACCTTATTAACTTAATTCACCTAGGGTTTAGCAAGCAATAACTTGCACAGTGCAAATCATCAATCCTTTCCATTACAGGCTGTCATCAGCCACAACGGGCCTCAGCCAGCGTGAGGCTCCCCTGCTCTCACTTTGTGTGAAGGTTCAGGGGAAAGGGAGTACCTTCTTCATTACACAGAAAAGCAGCAGCTGTTGGAAAGTGCTAGTTTTCCCTAAATCCAGCACCAGGTGATCAGGGTGTAACAAGCAAGCCAGCGCACAAGACAGCTGCTATCGGATAGAATTATCCATTCGCTTAGCTGCCTTCATCAGCCTCTCAGTTTTCCAGGTAGTTAAACCGGCCATATCTACTTCCCGGTTTGAGAGAAATAGCCACTTTTCCCTCATATGGTTCTAAAGACGAATGTAGCACCTGGACTGTCAGAAGGGCTTATGTGCTCTTCCTTCTGTTCTGCAGGAGTTCGTCACTGCTTTCTCTCCCTCGCTTCTTGTCTCCCACTGACAGGGGTGAAGAAACCACGGATGCCATGAAAAATATTTTAACTCCAGTCATTAAAATTTTTTCCTGTATTTTCTTAAAATACTCAGTTTCCTGCTTCAGAATACTCCTGCCTTCTGTTAACGAGAGGAGACAGACTAGCCTAGGACATAGGTGGAAGCCAACAAACTTTTTCAAACTTGCCATTGCAAAGTCTTTCCTCCCATCTCAGTTCTGTGGTGGTAGGGACAGACAATATTGCCAATCACATCATCAATATCTGAGGTAAAATGTGGACCTCTTCAAAGATTCTATTTATTTTCCATAACAGGAACACCAGGGCTAGCTTTACATATATAAAAATACAATTCTAACTGAACAGCATAAAGATATTTTTTTGGCAGGAAGAACAGGAATTGCAAAAATGCTTTTCTGAAGCTACACAGGTAGATGGCTATCCCTTGTTCCTCTTCAGGGAATTCCTCCTGGAACTGACTGCTACCTGGATTGGTAGATGAATATTTTGGGTTTCGTTCATTATAAATGGTGTGTACTAGCTTCGCATCTGCATCACATCATTCTATTGAGACAAACCAAGTCGATTCACCGTTCAGTTCAACGTTATACCATTATGTTTACTCATGGCCCTTAGATGCTTTATTACATTTCAAGCAAGTCTTAACAGAAATTTTTGCTCAGTCTTAAACATGCTATTTCTGTAAAGCACACAGAAACTTCTACAAAGGACTATGCTAACTGCTTCCAATGATTACATTACAGTGAATTATGGTACTTCTGTGGTACTACTTTTTTCCTTGACTATCACAGCTGAATTGTCCAAATAGACATTCTTTCAAACTATATCACGTGTTCCTTTTAAAAGACTAATCCAGCACTACACTTATTCACGAATGTGGGTACAAGAGCGCCACTAAAAATGTAAAACTGAAAAATGCAATTTTTATAAAATGGCAGCAAAAGCCTCAAGTGCTCAAATTGTCATTGCAGCTTTTGGCAAGTCTTTCAGCAAATATTGATCCTTTTGGATTTTGCAGGCTTAAAAAAGATGACAAAATCGGTAGCATTTAGACCATTTAAACTGTCTTCTATTGAATACATTTATTCAGGCCATTCAAGCTTTCTTCTATTGAATACATTTATCACTGACAAATTTGAGAAAATTGTCTAATAATTGTTATATGAACAGATAAGAAGCAAAAGAAACAAAAGTAGGACATTGCCACCTGAGTAGTCACTCATTTTGAATATAACAAGACAATTTCCTACAGGACAGGAAGGCTGAGGGTATTGCTACAGCCAGTAGGTGTGGACTGTCCATCAAAGATAATTTTCAAGGACAGAATAAATTAAAAGTTGTATTGGAGCTTATTGATCTAACTTTGATCTTGAGTACAGCATGTGTGTGTTACTGATCACCTTCACAGGTGCCTTTTAACCTAAATAATTCTATGAGTTTCTGAAAGACTGCAAAGAGGTAGATAAAAGGAATGAGGAAGGAAAGAAGGAAAAGTAGACTATGAAAGGAGGAGCTGGTTTCGGGTAACAAGCTTTTCAATCAGATTAAATAGCTAGTTGGTAGGTAATAAGTATGTTCAGGAGGAAAGAATAAAAACATAATAGCTTGATGACATCAATGATCTCCAAGATGTGTATAGCAGTTCCTTCAGTATCTGATTCTGTTACTGGAGTCTCAGCCTTAACCTTGCTCCCCACTCAAAATATCTTTGTCTCTTGAGTTCTCAGTGTCTTCAGGGAATTCTTCTTTCATTGAGGTTATTACTGTTGTTTGCAGATTCGTCTCTCAACAGTTTCAGGATGACATGAACTATTTAATGGCTTGAATGTTATTCAGATGAGTTCTTGACATGACACTCGAGTTCCCATGAGATTATTTAGGGTGAGGTTAGTGATTCAATGCTAAAATCGGCAACACAGATTCTATTCTTCAGATTTTCTGAGAATGTGATTTTACCTGTTGCTAAGTATCTTTTTTTCTCTCTTTTTTTCTTTTTTTTTTTTTTTTTCTCTAGTATGCGATATCTTGACTTTCACCAGATGGTATTTTTCTCATCTTGATCCGTGCAATCCTGTGCTGAGTATCTGTGTACTTGTGATATGGCCAGATTTGCTTCCTTTGGTGAAGCTGAATTACTCACTGGTGGCATGCCCCTTTTTGCTTTGCTCTGTCACAATCACATTTTTGAACCACAGATAAGAAAGGCTGCTGATTTGTAGGAAAGGTCATGGCATACCCAAGACCCATAATACTGCTGTTGATCCCAGCTGAGGTATAGCTAGGTGCAAACTCCCATTCAAGAAAGAATGGTTAATCTACTTCCTTGTTTGCAGCTAGTCAGTCTTTGCAGTACCATCATAACACTAATATTTAACAGATTGGAGATAGATTTTACACTGCTGAATATTCCAGTGATCTGTTTCCAAAAGTAATGAATGGAATAGGATGGTTGGAAAGGCTTCTGTGCACAATCCCACTGTGTACACTGCTCAGTCTTTTACGAATTTTGCCAGTAGGCTTCTAAGCTTATATGTCTGAAATGTTTAAGGAAGATTGCAATTCATGTTTATTCATGTTTCATTTTCAAAAGGTTTTGGACAATGTGGACTTAAATCAGAGATTCAAAACAAACCTGGATGCAGAAGTTTAGAACTATGGGGTGGTGTTTTCTGGGGTCTCTTTGGTGTTGGTTTTGGTTTTGTTGATTTCAGAAAGATAAAAAATAAAGAAACACTGTAAGTGCAAAGGTAAAATACGCACATTGAAGAAAATAACGTGCACATATGCTCCCAAAGCTGAATAGTTCAGGGATTGAAAGCTTATAAAGACACTTTGCTCTTGAAAATCTCCTTAAAATAAAATAGTTTCAGCTCATTTTGAAATAAAAGTTTATGCCACCAACATTATTAAAAAGGAGAAAGAAAGGGAGGGACCAGCATAGAAACCATTGAAAATGGATCAATAGAAGTGCATTTAAGAAAAACAAACCAAAACAACCCCCGCCAAAACCCAAAAAACCTAGTCTGAAAGAATCAGAGAAAGGAAGGTCCTTGCCTTCTTATTATTTAGTAAATTCATCTTCTTGGCAAAAGATTTACACAATAATCTGCATTTTTAATACAGACAACTGAGAAGAACATTCCTAGATCACTATAAGGATTTCCTATATAGAGAGGTAGTTTTCCTCCTCCTTACCCCCACCAAATAAACAAATTAAAGTTTAAGTAGAGTCCTCATTACCCATACAAACATCTTTATACTGGAAAACTACTACACAATGTATCATTGCTGGCGAAGCTTACAAATAGTTATTTGGTCACCTAGATATTTAACATTCTAATTTACTTGAAATCTTGTCATCTGAGAAAAGGCTCTGACTATTTATGGAGTGAAGTAATTAATGGCCACTGGAATAAATTACTCATCCCAATTATTAATGGCCACTGGAATCTTATCCTTATGTAGTAAATCACAGGACAAGTCTGCATGTTGCTTAAAGCTTTTATTCTGCAAAAAAGAATGGAAATGGATCTGTAAAATGCAAACTTTTCTTTTTTTTTTTACCCTGTAAAAATATGGCATATGGACTTAACATTCAAGCCTGAGTTGCTTTATATAAATTTTAAATAATTCTCAAATAATCTCTTGAATATGCATCTCTTGTATTGTTTAAAGTTATTACCTGTAGTATTCTCAGAAAGACCAAGAGCCTGAGTCAGAGAAAAGGAATGCTCTATGTGATTCACTGCTTTGATTCTTTTTTTTTTTCAGCCAGTGGGCTCCACTTACTGAGATACATTCATATCAGCCTAAAAAGCTTTCTTCCCTTTTAAAAAATATGTTTGTATAAATTATTTAGAAACCATTGCCATTACACCATAACTTGTACTTATTTTCCTCCTGTTCAGCTGTATGACCAAGTATATTTTAAGAATTACAGGGAATCATAGTTTGAGGTCAAATCCATCCCCATATTTATGGGATTTTCAGATCTTTAGTGAAACACTAGTTCTACATGAAGTTGACCTATTGAGTCAAACTGTCAGTATGATTCTTCAAGGAAGTAAAAAGAAAGAGTAGCTCAAAGCAAGTGATTTCTATGTCATGAGCTCTCATTAACTGAGCTTCTTCTACCAAAGGTACCAGACAGTACTGTAGTGTAGACTGCTACAGCTATTAAAACTTTCCTTAATTGCTGGATTTCAGGGTAATTTAAAGGTAAAGCAATATGGGCTGAATGGAATTGTCACCTATGCAGTCCCTTTGAAATTATTTCATGAAGTAATGGTCAGCCAGGCAAGAACTGTCTTTGTCAGCATTTTTAATTTAGAAGAAACTGAATTATTTATTACTTGCACACCAAACGTATTCATTTCATTATTTTTGGAATCCAAAAATTTGTGTAATTTAGAATAACAATGTCAACCTTATCAATCAAATCTTGCATTCTTCTTTCAAAACTTTCTCTGAAAAAAACCAGGTGGTATAAACTAGGTAATATGTTATGTAAGGGGGTATTGTGTTTGTCTAATCCAATGACCTAAATTCCCTAGGCAGTCAGAGGAGAAGCCTGTAAAATTTACGACTGTAGATTTAAGATTCAAGTACTATTTAGGTATCTCCAGAGATAAGCCCAGCCCACTGAAGTAAAGGGCCAGCTTACTCAAGCATGAGTATATATAGTCAATAGGAGGTTTTCCAGCCCCTTGAAATCCAGGCTGTCTGATCCTAGCCTGACCTATGGTGCTGGATGCCCTGGGGTCTGTCCTATAATTGTAGATTAAACAGACATCTTCCATTTTTTTGAAGTACCTAAATACAAGCCCATGGGAATCCTTCATTAGAGCTTGCTCTCTCCTTCTTTCTTGTTGAAACTAAAGCAATGTGCAACCGAGAATACAAGAATTATAGGTCCAGACAGTATTGCCACAAACTGGCCTGCATCTTAACCTAGTGGTAAGATAATCACCAAGGGAGCACATACGTTCAGCTCTTCTATTCTCCAAAAGGTTACATATTTCACAACGTTAAATACAAAACAAAAACAGACCTGAGAGGAGCATTTTCTCAGAGTAGAGATGTATCAAACAATTCTATGTATACATGCAATTCACAGCCCTGAAAACTGCGTGGATAGGCTGGTATCTTGGATTTTGAAGTTGTCAGCAGGATTTAGGTAGATTTCATGCCAGCTAACGTCAATACAAGCTGAAGGGCAGGACTGTTATTCAAGATCATATATTCATATTAATATCACAGATTTTTTTGTTAAAAAGTACCAAAACAAAAGTTCTATCTTCTGTGTTACAGGCAGTGAAAAAAAGCTTACATGCAGCCCAAAGGGAACCTGATGGAAGAATGGAGATAAGGATAATAGAAAGGATTAGAGAGTAATACCATATCATTAGTTGATTAGAAAGTCAAGAGAACAGGGGAATGGGTTTAGATTTCAGGTCACAGAGAAGGAGATTAGTAAGGGGAGTAATTGTTGACCTTCATTCATAAGTAATGGGAGGGAGAAAACTCCATACATGCATCAGTACTTGTAATCATAAGGATATTAATGCCCTTATTTTCTGTACCTGATGGTCAGCATGTACCAATAAAGCATGAAAGACTGAGTGAGACTATTTATTGAGGATCTAATTTAATACCCATACGGCAGTGACTAGCTGAGTTTGTGATCAGTCTCACAAGTGGGATAGAATTTAGAAAAAGTATTTTGTTAAGTGTAACAGAAACAGAATTTAACCTATCATTGCAAAAAGGCTTCATTTTCATTATGTATAATAGGTAAAATCTAAACAATTATTATTATTTTTTAGAGAAAAATCTAAACTAATGGTGTAAGAAAATAATAATACTAAAGGCAACTATGTAAACAAGTCATTTTGTATTTGAACTAATTAAAACCACAATATACAGTTAACCCTCAATTAGGAATCCGGTTAATGATGCATGTTAAGAGCTGTTTTTTTCCATGTAATTTAAAGAAGGAGCTTATCTAGTTGACATGCTCTAGCTTATGTTGACATGAATCCATATTCATTGCTTCCTTTATTCAGTCTGAGACCATGGCAACAAAAGTAAGTCTTGAGCCCAACTGTCTAATTCAGTAGGAGAGAGAAAATCTGTGCTTTGAGCTTGATACTTCTTGGCATTAATGCTGTCGGTAGCAATTACTTCTCTTTACTTTGACTGGAAAGAGACTAATCATAATAAAGAGAGATGCCACAAGACAGCAGAGGAGTGGCCACCGCTATGTAAAGCACTGAGGCTACTTAGGACTCCTAGAAAGCATCTACTGTAATAAACTAAAGAGAAGCTGTACCAAGTGAAAAAGCACATGCCAACGATTAACTATATTGTCATACTGACAGCACCAACTGTGGTACTGTTTTGGTTCAACCCAAAGAATGACCTGTCTTGGATCAGGAGACATTCTCATTGCCTCGTGTTGATGCATCCACCATGTTTTGCAGAGGAAGAGACTTACCTATAGGAACATGAGGAGCGCCACGCGAGTCAGCCCTGGGGTCAGAGAACGCCTCCTGCCTCACTTGGTGGTATAGATACAGCCCTACAAAGGAACTTTCCCTCACAGTTCATAAAACAAGAGCTCCCACAAGCGCTATGAAGATGAACAAGTAGGAAGCATGAGGCATGGCCCCCGCATCTATTACCATGACCTTGGTAACTTTGGTCTTAAGATACAGCAAAAGCCCAGACAAACTATCTAATGCTTCAGTAGTTATCTTTAAATTGCACAAAGTGCACAAAGTGCTGAATTCATATATATGCAATACAAAAGAAAAGGCATCAGCCTCCATCCATCATGCTATAAAACATATCAAAAGAACCTCAGATAGCCATAGAAGTTTAATGAAAAATTGTAACTCAACCAGACTGTATTTCAGGATAATTTTGCACAGCCATGCTCTGTTTGGTGTCTGTGATCACACCACAGTTGAGTTGAAAAGCACTATGGCAGAATGGCATCTTTGTTTCTTCTGCTGGACACTTAGCAACCATTTGGGCTGAAATTAGTATCAAGCAGAAATTTAAAATCAAAAGATAACATTAAAATAAAAACAATAAATCATCTTTCAATGAAGAACTCTTAACAACCATCCCACTGTTATATATCTTTAGTTTTTTAGCTTTCTTAAAATGCCATAAATTCTTCTATTTACAATCACAACAATGCCATGGAAAAAAATATTAAAATAATTATAATTTAAATATTTCTCTTCTTCTATCTTTAGATATCAACTTCTTTTAAATTTGAGGGGGATTCAAAAATACTTTTATAGCAATCAAATATCTCAAAATATTATCAATATTTACATTTATCAAGGTATACGTACTTTAATGCAATCACATAGAAATATGTATTCTTTAGTATTGTGTATTTGCACTAAGGCTAAAAACTCAGAGTAGTAATTGCTTCAAAGCTGCTTCTGTAAATGAATCTCATAACTTAATTTGAGGAAAAATCCAATGAAGCACTGGACTTTTAAAATCAGAGGCTCAGATGGATTGCTTCCCCTACTTTTCAAGCATTTTCAACAGTAAACATCTGAACTTATGCTCCAGATTAATTAGTTTCTTTTGTAACATCTTGATTAGCTTTGGACTGACAGCAATTTGCAAAATTTTCCTTATTCAGTTATCTTTCATATTGGACATTTATTTTTCTATTTAGTTGCTTTCACAGAAAAGCGTTTTGAGATGGTTCAGATATGATTCTTAATGTCTGTAGACTGCTCTTTATTTTAAGATACTTCTTTTGTTTCCACTGAATTTCTTTTCTTCTTTAAAATTCCTAGTGGAAAGTACCTGTAACATCATCTTTTAAACCTCTATGTGTTGGTGCAACTGATGGGAACCATCAATAATGTAGCTGTGATACATCAAATTACTTAAGTCACACCTGAAGAACTCTGAATGAGATATCAAACTGCTTTTCTTTTATTATGATGTCACTTGGCTTGTTAGTTTTCCTTTAATAGTTATATTTGTATTCTTGAATGAGAAAATGATGTCTTTTTTTTTTTATTATTAATGATACGTATTATTAAATACCAACAATGTACTGAACACTCTACAAGACTAAAAGCGGAGGTATTCTTTTCTGTGGCCTGAATTTTACATTGGGAGAATACGGTAGATCCTAGCTGAAATAAAATTAAGGAGTCTAAAAGGAAGAAAGAAAGAAAAAAAAAAAAAAAGAAAATACATTTCAGAAAACACATGGGAAAGTGGGAACACATAGAAGCAATTACTCTTGGTAGCTATCAAAAGAACATTCAAATAACAATGAGTCCACATAGCCTCTATATAAATCTGAATATTTCACTCACCATCAAACCACATGAGTAAGGCTCAGCATCCCTTGGTCCTTGCCCTGTACCCCTAAGGACAGAACTCACATCATCTGACTTTAAATGGCTACACTGCAGATAGCTGCATCTCAACTTCCCAACCTTTACGATCAAGGAAGAGAAACAGGCTGTTGTAAAGTGCAATTCATCTTAACTACTGTACATGCCTGTTTTGGAAGAACTGCACTTTGGAATTAAAGGCTGGACCAGATGATCTTCTGAGGTCAACCTGGGCTGTTCTATGATTCTGTAAATTTACTCTTTTTCTGTAAGACATTGACAATAATGCACAAGATCAAGTCACATCTTCAAAGTGAAGAGATTAATATCATTCTGTCTACCTAAATACCATCTAACAGACAAATTCTTTCACTTGCTTTCTTTTGTGCATTCCTTGGAATACCTAAAATCAGCCCTGCTTTACAAAGCCTACTTAAACGCCCTGGCTGTGTCCCCTCCCAACTTCTTGCGCATACCCAGCCTACTTGCTGGGGAACAGAGTGGGAAAAGAGAAAGCCTTGACGCTGTGCAAGCACTGCTCAGCAATAGCCAAAACACTGGTGTGTTACCAACACTGTTTTAGTCACAAATCCAAAGTACAGCAAAATACGGGCTGCTATGAAGAAAATTAACTCCATCCCAGCCAGATCCAGTACAATATGCAAAGTTATAATCATTAGCAATGAGATGATTACTGATCTACCTACTCATGCTTGTAATTTATTCCCAGCAAAAACATGTATTTGCATGAAATGAAGCTTAAGAGTATCAGTAATTTAGAGGAAAAAAAAAATACTATGTTGCAATTATCCAAATACCAGCCATTACAAAGCAGAATAATAATTACACTTACAGAAATCTAAACACATCAAGATACAGAAATGCATCTGAAAGACTGAAATGGTTTTAATCCTGAGTCATAGAACTATGCAGGAACTACAAGACAGTATCTGAGACAGTTTCTTACTTGTATTTCGATTAAATTTGTTGTATTTAAAAAAAAAAATTGCTTTTTATGATCCTCCTTCTTATATTATTGAAAGGAAAAGGCTTTCATTAATTTGAAAGGCACCAAGCAATACTATGAGTATTGCTATCATGAATACTGACCAACACTATTATGACATATTTCCCTTCGTATGTGTGGAGAAATAAATAAATAAATAATGTTTCTATGAATGGGACAGCTTAAAGATTTTACAGTTCATATCTAGATTGACCTTTGCCTGAAGTGTTATACGGAGAAAAAAACCCGCTATGTAAATACTTAGAGCTCTTGGTGGTCTCTTACATCTTAATGATTTTGTTTGGAAGGAGTCCAACAGCCTGCCACGTAACGTAACCATCCAAAAGCAACGAAACTGCATCAGTATGATGTAACTTCTTCCCATTGGAGTTCTCTAAGTTGTTATATTTCTGCTGAAAAAAATCATAGTTTGGGTTGGAAGGGACCTTTAAAGATCAAATAGACCAAGCCCCCTGCAATGAGCAGGGACATCTTCAAGTAGATCTGGTTGCTCAGAGCCCTGACCAGCCTGACCTTGAATGTCACCAGGGAACATCTTGGGTTAAAATGTAAATAATGCAGTTACAAATATTGATACATCATAGTTAAATATTATGTACTGTATATTTGTTCTGTCATTATTGTTGTTTATTCTCATCATCCAAACTCTTGAGAATTCAAACTGAACATTGTCGCTTCTAAACACTACCAAGTTATATTTTTTGTTTGATAGCCACAACCAGCCATGTGACACTTATTTCTGAGGCACCACTGACACCTTTATTGCATATCTTGAATTTTTGAAGCCCCATGTGCTTGTCAGGGTGCACTGACACTGCTGTCACACTGTCACACAATAACACAAAAAAGCTAAATCAAATAAACCTAACTCTGGCTATTCAGGTGTGCCTCTCAACCAGACAAAAGCAATCTTATCCATTAAATTTTATTGATAAAACACAGTAAGACATTTTGTTTTTTCTTCTTACTTCAAACAACTGTATTTGACAATTACTGGCACTGCAGCAAAAGACCCAGACTGGCACAGACATGGCCAGTGGATTCAACAGCCTTTCAAAATCCAGCATGTCTTTTCTGTGACCGCAGGTCACAAAGAGGTAGAGAGCTGATCTGGTATTGACTTAGTTCTGGACAGGCTCTGACACAGAATTCAATTTAGTTTCCTTAGCCTATTCTGATGTGGTACAACATTTTTTTTTCAGGCTTAAAATTTCTTCTGGTTTAAGGTTAGGGTGTGATACTTGAGTCACAATGGATGAGGGATACATGAATTGGCTTATCTTGAAAACGCCTTAAATGACAAAGAACAGTCTTGGTCATAACAAAGTGACTTTTCTTGTCTTCATTTTAAAGAAAACAAAACCATCAAGAACTAATTTTTTCTTTCCTTGTTTAAACTACTAGTGCCCTGATGCCTTCTTCAAAAATATTTTTTATGTCCATACATTACATTTCTAATAAATTAAACCTGTATGTACTGAAAAGAATTATTAGGTATCTAGACAAAGAGGTTTGTTAGAAAGTTAGATGGATAAAGCTGTCAGCCTGGACAACAAAAAGACCAAATGGGATGTGTCTCCTATCATCCATAACAGGAGCTGCCTGAGACTAAAATGAAAGAAAAATCCTTCCTTGCATCACTTGTTTAACTGGGATTACTAAATAAACATGACTGAAATTAGACAATTAGTGACAGATCTTCACTGTGAGACATATGTCTTCACAGTGTATGTATACCAAAACAAACAAACAAACAAACAAAAAAGGTATAGCACAGCTGTTAATCGTAAGGCAGGAGACAAATAAAATCAGTAAAAGTAAGCCTTTATTTTTCCATGATGAAATCTTTGCTTAAAGTAAAGCCAATAATTTTCTCTTTTTTTTTTTTTTTTTTTTTAAGTGGAGACCTATGACCATTTCACTGTCCACAGCTGTACATTTTAGTCTTAATTTCATCTTTGTCTTCAAAGAGATCTTCTGCTATGTCACAGGATGAGAAATGGGCCTTAATTCTCACTATTGCCAGCCTGGCCAGAAGTATAACATACCGTGCATTTAGGAAAAGTCTCTTTTCACGGGTTATACTGACATAAGAATTGAGATTTTCACTCCTGTTCCAGCAGCCATATATTCGTTAAAAGGCTTACATGGACGTGAAAGGGCTTCCTAAATTTCAGGACTTTGGCCGACAGATGACTCTGCCGAGGCACCACTGAACACTAACCTCTGAATCCCACACTGCAAACTCCGATGGGCAGACTTGAGGATCATAAGACAATGAAAGAACAAGTACCCCAGTGGTGAAGCTGTAGCCTTGTGGTGCTACAGGTAATTGGGGAGGTAGGGAGCCTTCAGCAGTTTTATGGTGTAAACTCTTCTGAGTTTGCTAAATTAGTTTTATATCGCTACAGCTTTATCAGCAGCCAACCACTAGCAGGACACAAAAGCGCACTAAGGCATCTGGCTCATCCTCTCTGATTCCTGCCTTCCTGAACTGTTATTTTATGAGTTTCTAATTTTAATTAGACCTCTACATTTCTGAAAATTGAGCAATATTAATTATTAAATAGTAGGGGAGGAAAAGCAGGGATAATGGCATCAGATATATATATAGGCAGAGATGGAGTATATTAACTAGGACAATGAAGAAAGCTTTTATTTTTAAATTAAGTTTTTAACTGAGGATAATAGGTCTAAACATATCAATACGTATTCTGCAAAACCGCCCTGCTACGACATTGCTTCAGTGGACCCTCACAGAACTAGCCCCTACTACTTTACGTTATTCAAAATACCCCATGCTACTGTGTTTTTATATATAGAGGCCACAGAACCATGAGGCAGTCAGGGAGCAGGTCTAATATAATACATCCAAAACGTGCAGCAGCTATGGCCATTGGGGTTTCAGTATTTTGGTATTATGAGGTTCCAGAACAATCTGTTCCGAGATGACAATGTCTCAGGAAAAAGCTTCAAATCACATTAATACAAAGGTAGCAATAATAACTGGTACTGTCACAATTCAGTAATGAATAGTGAAGTACAAATAACTGGAAATAGGATGGAGAAAGGAAAGAAATCCAGGCCAGTGGAAAGATGAAGATTACACTTTAAAGCACTGCAATGAATTTATCATTACTAACTTCAACCTCAGATTATATTATTCTGAATGTTGTTTATTATGTCTCTGTTACTAGGGAGCTTACCCAATTTGAACCTCTGACATTCTCATCTCTGAAAACTGATGGAGAATTTTTGCATTCATTAACCTTAATATGCTTTTATCAGTCTCAGAATTAAAAACAAACAAACAAAAAGGCAGCTATATCCTGAACAGTAAGAGGTTCAGCTGCAAAAAAACAAAACAAGAACAAAAGGTGACAGTAAAAACCAGTTGATGAAATAGCTAGTGAAAGCAGACTTGAGTAGAAAGGACTGAGACTGGAATAAAATAATCAATTATCAATGGCCAAGGGGCATTTGATATGTGAAAAGAAGAGGGATTTTCCTTTCTTTTTCTTTTTTTTTTTTTTTTTTTTTTTTTTGGCCATATATGCAGAGCAAGGGTATATACTTTCATATTTGAAGTACTGATTTCAATTTAAGGGGAAAAAACTATTACAAAAAAGAAAAAAATCCCATGAGAAACCCAATATGGAACATCTATTTTTCACATAAAGGGCAGCTGCTTTGTACAGGATAGTCTTCAAAAGGTAAAGATGCAGAACGGAAAATAGGCTATCTTTCAAAACTATAAGCAAAAATTAGGTTATTTCTTGCTTCACATGGTATCCCAAGACATGAAGCTCTGAGTAACATTTTTGCCACATTTTTGCAGCCAAGAAGCTACAGCTACAGCTGATATTTGGAGTCCAAAGTAATAGAATTATGTTCATTTAAAAATCACAGCAGGTAAACTGTGATTAATTATTAATTTCCAAAAGTTTTAAAAATAATTAAAATTAAAATTGACATTGTGAGCACACAGCAAAAATAAAACATTTACTGGGCCTCTGAAGGTCTATTAAACGACTCACTAAGTCTTCGTTAGGTGCTTCCATGCTGTGAGGGTAGTCTTTACACTGCTGCAGTGGGGTTTTAATGCTGCTGTCACTCATTCTACATGGATTCTTGTTTGTTTGCCCATTCTGACTGGGGGCAAACATTTTCTGTGGAGAGGCCTGGGGTGCCAACGGTCCATGCCAGAGTCCAGACCGACATAGAAGGATGTATAACTCAGTCCAAGCACCCCTCCTGGCATCAATAACTAACGCATTTCAGCCCAATCATAACTAGCTTTGAAATCTCATTTTATTGTAGTATCTGTCTGCCAGCTGAGTAAGATAAGGACGCTAGAATGAAGATGAGGAGGAGGGAAAGGGAATGGGAAAGGCTGATTTACAATTAATAGGCCCCTCTTGTGGTTACTTTCTGAGGGCATCAGGCTTATCATAACAGACGTAAATCCTACTTTAAAAAGTAATAATCATTTACTCTTGATTTTTCACTGAGGGAACGTTCAGAGATTCTAATTTCATGAGCTGTTTAAGACATAAATTCTAGAAACGCACAGATGAGCCAACTGTGAGTTAAAGAAATAGCATAAACAGATACATGAATTATCATGCGTGACAGACCAAAATAAATGCAAGACGCCTTATTCTCATAACCATTCCCTACTAAAAGACCAATTATCACACCCAGAACTCCTTTAAGAGCTCGGTTCTGATCTTCATTTTCCTACTACATGCTAGACTGAAATTATGAAAAGTATATTATAAAATGTGTATTTGGTGTGCTTTGAGCTTTTGGTATTTCGTTATCAGTTTTGTAGTTTAGGAAGGTGTGCTTTCCTTCTACCTACCTGGCTGTGTGTTTGGGCCAAAGAAACACCTCTAAGAAATAACCTCAGAAGAGGCGTTTTTGCAAATGTTCTCTTTTAGGCAGAATTGCCTTACAGGGCCTCCCTTAGAATGATAAAACAATTCTAATGTTACCATTTTGATTTTTTTTCTTATAAATAATGTAAATATCTTTATCGTTTTACAGTGGACTCACACTTTATTATTTTTAGACTTTAATAATTTCGAGAGAAAAATACTAAAAGCAACTTAAAGTTTAATTGCTCACCGCAAACATAGTTACTTAGTCCTGTGTTCAAAACAAATTGGTTTTATTCACATCAAAAATGAAAGTTGACAGACCTCAAAGTTTGAGATCTTGAGATTTTTAAGGTCCAAGAACCAGTGGTTTCAAAAAAAAGTGAATAAAAAACCAACATGCAGAGGTTTTCTACCACCCCGTTCCAATCAATGCAAGTTACTCGTATACTGCAAATAAAGGAATACAGGCTCTATGGGAGAGTCCTATAATTTTAACTGCACCCTAAAATCTGAAATTTTAATCCTCGCATCATAGCACAGGATCAAATAATGACAGTTGACTTCACAGAGCCCTCTCAGTCTGTTATGCATTTCATCATTAAAGGATTATCCAATTAAGCTCTCCAGTAGATGAAAGAAATCTTTATGTTGACCCTGTCTTGAGACACACAGATAGATCTAATGAAAGGTTCCCGCATGTCTGAAACTGCAAAATCTCTCAGAGACCAAAACTGTGAAGTGGGTTTGAGCTTCCAGAGCTACCTGCCGAGCATCTCCACAAGTGGTAGGGGCGACCTAACAGCTTCAGAAGAGTTTATTGAAAAAACCAGTACACTGCAGAGATGACACTCCTCCACCAGCCAGTAAAAACATGCCACCTTCAGGTGTTTCTGATCTCCTGCTTGTGCTCCTCCTCCTGTGAGTGCATTGACTTTCCACCAAGTGATCCTAAGGTTTTAGGCATAGGAGAGTATTCTTTTGTTTTCTTTTTGTGTTAAAGCTGTAGCAACATGGTGAAAGGAATATGAGATTCGTGTAAGTAAAAAGTGAGACAAGGACAAAGTCTGTAGCCTTGTGCAGTATCATGAAATCTGTCATATATGTGCTATTGGTCCAAAAGAAGACAGAAGAGACTCCATAAAATTACTACAAAAAATAAAACAAATGACATCTAAGCACATATTCCCATGTAACCGTCACATGTCACTGCCTGGTGTTGGCTTTGATTAGAACAACTTCAATTATCAGTATGTAAACAGAAAAAACAGTGGGATTTCCTAAACCAATACTCTCCAGTCACCAAAAGCAGCAGAAGACAAAATGGTCTGTGGATATTTTCAAACACGTCATGAACTACCAGGCGCAAAGCCCTGTGCTTTCTCCTGTCCTCCTCCTGCCAATAATGCCACAGCCCCTCTGGAAAGCAGCCGTTTTCCCCAAGGTGGGGGGAAACCCATGGCACACCAAGCCCCATGCTGCCATGACCAGCTATCCTCTGGGATGTGTCTTCAGCCCCACTCGAAGCTCCTCTTGGCCTTGGAGCCCTTTAATCACTGTGATTTTTATCCTTTTGTTCCAGCATGAGCATAGCAAATTCTCCTTTCCCTCTGAATCTACTTGCAGGATGAAACCAGCTGCAGGTGAATTTTAAGAGAGGTCTCATCTTGTTGGGAGGCTGAGGAACAACAGCCATCTTCTGCCCACCCCACGGACCCCGGTGAAACTTGAGTGGGAGGAGAATGCCTGGCTGTGCCTGACGATGAAGTTCTGCTGGGCAGCGGAGCACAGCTGCAGACCGACTGCTGGGGAATTTTAACGCCAATCAGAAAGACATGTAATGAGTTTTAAGCACTTCCCAGGTTAAGCAGGGACTGAGCAGGGGGCACTTGGAGTGCCTAGATACAGCCTTAAACCTAGAGCTACTGGCTTCTAACGTGAAAGCTAATTCTCTATGATGTCTCAATGTGCCATTTATGCTGTGCCACCAGGGAACTCAGACGTGCTGCACTTGCCTACCTGATATGAATTCTCCTTTGATAGTTACCAGATTGCCTATTAGTTAAAGAGGTATAAATGTAGTACATGTGGTTTATATACCATCTGCATGTTCACAGTTCTGCCATGAACGGGGAAATGATAAAACTTTTACAAACATTGATTTTATGGCAGACTGCCTCTGGGGAAAATCACATCTTTTGTTAAGGCAATAGCCTTCTGCCAAATGGAAATCACGTCACTGAAAATCCCCTTCTGCGTTGTCCATTTAATCTCTGCTTGCAATTTTTGTGGGTTTGATTTTTTTTTACCTTTTTAGCTAAATAATAATGCTCTAAGCATCAAAAGATAATGCTGGCAGACATCCAGCAATGCGGTATATACAAAACAAGAAATGTGAAATACTTTTTTTTTTTTTCTATCTAAGTGTGTGCCCTATATGTGGTACAAGTTAAATAACCAGTCAAATAAAAAAAATCAGGTTATGATTATCTATTGCAAGCTATTGCAACATTTGTTATTATAATCTGACAGGATTTTGATTTACAAACTTCTTTTATGAAGATATGTGTGTAATAAGATGGCAAAATTTTCTGATAGTCTTTATGCAATGCTGATCAGTAGCACTAATATTACTATCAACAACCAATGAATAGAATATAATTTATCGGCCTATACCTTTTAGTATAACTGTGTGCTATATAAGACAGAGCATAAAAAAAGGTCGCTGCACGTTTTGTGAATGATAAATTCCCTTCCTCATGTCCAATTGCAAAAATATCTTCTTTTGCTTCCTCTTTTGAAGACAGGAGCTGTTTACAGATTGAATACAGACAAAAGACACTGCCAAATGTACGGTGTATGAGATCAATCGATTGTAAAAATGTGTGGATTACTGTTCTTCCATAGAAACGTCCCTGACACTGATCCCCACATTGCTGCATCAAAGAGATGGGGAAAAAATGCTGGAAAAAAATGCTGCTTGGGCTAGACATGATTAGTATATTTTGTCTTGAGACAATGCAATGGGAACAACCTACAGAAAGTGAGTTTTTCCTTGACTCTTCCCACAGTCTCACTCTCAGCCATTCAAGTCTGAGGTGCATCACCATGGCTATAGAAACGAAAGAAAGAGGATGAACTTTTCAGCATCCCGTTTCTTTCCCCTCTTCTGTACAAAAAGGGAGCATATAACTCAAAATCCACATAGGAAAAAAAGTGACGTATCGTAAACGGTTCACAAAATATCCAGAGGTCAATAAATTCTCATTCTATAGTCTCCAGGAGCAATTTTAATCTAACAGGTATTACACTGTTATTGGTATGCAATATTGTAATTCAGTGTGACCAATGGAAATGGTATTCAGTACTAAATAGCCAGGAAAGCAGCAGATCCAAACTATCTGCATCTCATTTCAGATTTAATTATTGCAATAACATCTCATTTGCTTCAAGGTATTATAATTATCTTCTCATTTAAATGGAGTGGTATTTTAATATGAATGCAGTTAATGAGGCAATAGGTTGAAAATGTCCATAGCATTGGGCTTTAAAGTAGAACAAACTATTTTAAAAATTGATCACCACAGAAAGTTGAATGCGTTTTCATTCTGTCAAATGCAGAGTATACACTCAAGTGATTTATAATAAATTTTACAAATTGTAGTGGTTTTAAATTAAAAATTGGTAATAAATGCAGGCATTAATTAAGAGTTCTGCTGCATTTAGCCAGTTAGACTGTATCAGGCCATGATTTAAAATGTAAATATTCTTTTAATTTGAAGACAAAGAAAGAAGAAAAGTCTGTCACAGCAAGCTTTCAGTTCTTTTGCCCATTAATAAAAGTATTCTGGTCTATTTATAATTTATCTAGATGGGAAAAACATTCCTTCAATAATGCTGTGTACAAACAGTAACATTTTATTTCCTAACTAATAGCTATTGGATTATATGCCTTCAACATATATTATTTAAAAAATAATATTCTTCAAATGGTTTATAATTGATTTTAAATTATAAAGTGTTCTCTGGAAACTTTAAAATAAATGATTATTATTCTGATATGCAATTTAAAAATCCCCCAAAGCCCATGGAGATGTTCCTGCATAACTATGTTACAGCCCTGAAACACTCATATCCATAACCCAGGATAAGGTGTTCCCTCAGAAAGTAAATTTTTTTTTTTTATGTCATTGATAATATTTTGTCATTATTAAGTAACCTGTTATAAGCACCTCAGCCTACACTAGTTATTTCCCTGAGGATTACTTTGAGACATTGCAACTGATCGGTACCATTTGCTAAGCCATTTCTGCTGCCTGTAAAAGCCTGAAACGCTTGGTATTTTTCAAGTTGACAATTTCTATTTGGCCATTAGAGACTGTCAACATTTTAAATTTTGAACGTTTTCTTTCTTTTCTTTTTTTTTTTTTTTTTTTTTAATCAGATATCACATATTTGACACACAGAATTTAAGATGACTTAGGACTACAGCAAAAGGGCTTTGTTCCCTGAGCATCAGGGAACAGTCACAGGCAGATGGTTTAAATATTAATTTTTTTTACAAAATATGGTGAGATTACCACTAAATGATTACATTCTTTTTCTCCTACCCTGCTTACATTTTGACTTTTGACCTTGCTCCAAATACTTTCCTTTGTGAAACCTGAGGTTTTTTCCTCTGTCTTCATCTCTGTCACCCTTCCCCCATTTTTTATTTTGAACCCAACAAAGTGATTACAGGCCAGAGAATTCTTGTCAGAATAAAGTTTTCTTTTACTTCAGTTTAGTTTAAAGTGAAATTCAGCTGCATTCTTTCTGACCACATCAAACACTGGTAACATTTTATTCTCTTCCAAATTTGCAGATTTTGCGTCAAAATTAATCTGAGGAGAGGAGCAATATGGAGATGGTCTCACACAGATTATTTTGGACACATCTAGTATGCTGATACCACAAGATAGTTCCCAATTCTTTTATTTAAACTTGTGCCTTTCTCTGACCCTAACACAACTAAACGTTGATAGACTGCTTGCGGTCACTTCTGTATTTCTACTGATTATTGGCTAGCTCTGGTTTGCAGTTTCCTAAAGCATTTGTCTATAACAGATCCCTTTCAAATCTCTAATATATTTGCCCTTCTTCAGCTTTCCTCGCTCCAACCTGACTATCAAAAAACTTGTTTTTTTCTTCTTTTTTTTTTAAACAACCTATCAAAAACTGTTGCACGCACTCGTGCTAACCCTCTTGAATCTTACCAGCAACTGCAAATCCCAGTGGGACACATGCTTTTGCAGTACCTCCTGATTAAGATGTCCCAGAGTTACAGCTCTGTGTTTGGAAAATATAATACTCTTTTTGCATATTCTGCTCTACATTACTTATGCCTGCTGTGCTAATCAGTCATGTCACTCAATAGCTATTTTGAGTTCTTGTTGCTGTTTTTTTACAAACTGAAAAATTGATTCAATCAGGATGATGCACGGTAACCTTTTTAGCGACTTACCATTGTCCAGAAATGTTCAGGCTGTGGAGCAGCTGCCATAAAGACACAGGGCATCATCTCATCCAAATCTTCTAGCACTGAAATATAGCTACATACCATATCATTGCTTTGGAGGCCTTGACAATAGTTGTCATTAATGAACATTTGTAATTTGAGGGTTCAATTTTAACAGCAGGATAACCACTGCTAAGCTGGCAGTACCACTTATCCCAAATGCTTAAGTCAAAAGCTCTTTCTATATTTGGGTACAGCCATAGGGGCATTGAATCCCACTAAACAGTACACTTCCATTAACATCTGGCTATTCCCTTACCTTTCCTGCTATAAGTATTACTTCTTTCCACGTCTTAACCTATCCAGGAGTTCAGAGCAGGGGATCACTCACGTACCTTGCAGTTTTAAATGCTTCATGCTGTACGACTGGGGTCTGTTACTCCTTATTCTTGCCCAGAAACTGGTTTGCATTCTTTTGCCCACAAATAAGACCTAAATTTAGACAGGTGTCGTAATATCTCTATACTATTGTTCACTTCCACTTCTGGGGCAGGCATTATTTTTATCTGTCCTAACCCACTAGAATCAGCCTTCACTTTCTTCATTCTGATAAATAGGCTACCAAATGCTATTACCTTGGGAAGAAGGGTTCTCTAATTTTAGTTCTTTGTCCTTCCCTCTCTGTGAGCATTACTGTCCTTTTCTGTTTTCTGCCTCACTGTCACGGTTTACGCCATGCCCAGGGAGGATGTGAGTTTTCATCCCACAGAGGCTCTCCTGCATGGATATGGGTACTCTCATAAACATACCAGAATTTTTCTTCTCCTCTGTGCTTGTGCAGAGACATCTGTAGTGACAAAATAGCATTGCAAAAGTCATCAGTGTACTGAACATTTCATCTAGCTCTATGTGCAAAAGCCAAATGTCAGGTGCCAGATTTACGACTCCACAGGATATAAATATTCCCTCTCTGGAAAGGTCACGCAAGATTATCATCAATATATGAAGCAGACAGTGACAACAGTGTCCATTTCAGTACCTTCAGTTGTTTGTAGATCTATAATTTGCTGTGCAGTTGTTTTACAACCACCATAATGATTAGCGAATATGCAGTAATGTTATCTTCTGATTCTGCAGTAATGGTCTTTCATTGACTTCAAATCACAGCTTTGTCATGAAAGAACAATTTCCTTTGAAAATGGCTTGTTATTCCTGGTTGTATAGAGCTGTTTTCTTGCACTTTACATATGAAGTCATGAGTTGTCTCCAGTCTCTATCTTACAGGAATCATTTCCCTTTGGAGTTCTCTAGAATTTGCTGTTAATTACTGCTGGGCTGTTACTCACTGTAAGAAAGTGCGCTTTTTTTGCCTCTTTTTTTCTTTTTTTCTTTATTTTTTTTTTAATTGGATTTACAATGTTTTTTAAATAATTGTATCTGGTTGTAATTTGAGCAACCTGGTCTGGTGGGAGGTGTCCCTGCCCATGGCAGGGGGGTTAGAACTAGATGATTTTTAAGGTCCCTTCCAACCCGAACCATTCTGTGATTCTGTGTAATTCATCCTTGAGGAGTCACACTGGATTGCCTAGTTGAAGCATAACCTGATGGTGTCTTAGTGCTACTGCTCCTGCTTTAATTTTGACATCATATCTGGATGTTTTCCTGTCCAGACTACTTAATCTTTATGTCTTCTAGGACTGAGGCCATTCTCTGATACCTTACTCTTTCCAGCCAAATTTTGGTGAAATCCTTCCCTGGCTTGTCTCTGTCGCATCTGAGGCTACCGTAGCTCTCGCTGCAAAAAGGCACTGCCATGCTTTCATGTCATCTATCTCAGTAAACATAAGTTCTGCAAGCATGGACTCCTGACTGTCATTTGTACATATTGGGGGGGAAGATAACAACTGAGTAGTCTTGGTTACTCATCTTTCCAGGATTTTGATTCTTCCCTTTCTATGTATTTGTATGTTAAAATGGATATAAGATCAGATTCCTCTCTCATACTAGATGGTCTTTTGAGTGGTGTCCCCTACACCAGTTTCCTTAAAATGACCATATTATGTGACAAGAACTATTCACAATGTGCAGAAGATCCATTCCTTCATACTTGCATTGGATTCTTTTAAGGATCTGCACAAGTCCTTTCAGATCTGAATTCTCAAGCAAGGCAAGCTTTAGAGAAACACGCTTTCCCCTTATAGTCACCTTTTTGGCACAGCGATATCTATGACCTCAGGCTCCCATGCCCACTGAATCTCCGTTCTGGTTTCTCTCTCTGCTGTAAAATTCGGACACCTCAGTACTTCAGACATGCCAGTGCTTCAGTGCTGCAATGAATAGTGCTGCAGTAAGCACAACTGTAAGAAACAGATCTTTCATGTGCGTACAGCATGCTCAGACTCTGCTGTTTCCAACTACATCAAAAACAACTTCAATTATGCCCTTAGTCCACGCTAATATACGTCCTTCATGAAAACTGTTCATTTTTCAATTCTGCTATAACCTTCATTATCTTTCCCTCAGAAAAAAAAAAAAAAAAAGGAAAAAAGTCAGTTACAGCTGAGGGTGCATATCAGAAACTTAGGATAAAGCACATGATAGAAAAACTCTGATTGTTTCAATATCCCTAAAAGTCACTGTGAAGGTTAAACTGAGAAGAAATTCAAGTATGTTAAGAGAGAAACACACAGGATAATCCCCATGCAATCTAAATTCTTGTACTGTAGTAACACCACAAAGAAAGCATTTGGTTTCTGTAAAGATTTTCAGAGCTTGTGATTCCAGATCTCGTTAAACTGATTTTTTGAACATATTGTCTTCTTTTTTCTTGCTAGTTTCACACTAGTGAAAGATAATTCACACATTTCTTTACCTTGGCATGTCTCAGAACACAGAGTGAAGAGTGCCAATGTTTTTATGAAAGTACATATTTAACCCCTCTACCACTGCTCTTCATTAGCATTTGAAAGAGTGCCTTTTAAGCAGTCAGAAATGCAAGACAAAGTTTGTAGGCAGACATTATTATTATTATTATTGTTACTATTATTATTATTATTATTATTATACAAACTAATGCCTGTTTTTTCCCTAATTTTAGGTTTTCAGGCATGTAAACCTTGTCTGCAAGCAGAGGCAGCAAGCTTAAAACTAAAACATACACTTGTGAACAACTACTTAAATGGTAAGTTTATATGTGTCTTAAAAAGTAGTTTAATAGAAGATGATCTATTAAACAAAATAATTAGTGCAAAGGACTCAGTGCCCACACTATATGCATTTTGAGGGACTACTTTGGATTAGTTTTGGTATGATCCAGAAAACTGAAGGCCTGAAGTATGCACTCCTGGAGCTCACCTTCTGGTTTGCTTTGATTTCTTAGGAATACCTGGTATGAATTCTGAGTTCTTTCCTTGCCATGGATCAAGCACAGTAAGTGGAGGTGACTGGGAGATCTTATTCAAAAGTGTACACCCGATCTGCACTAAAAGGATCATGTAAACGCACCCTAAACTTGCCTTGCTGATCGATCTAATTAAGTTGAGCTTACAGCAACACTTCCCATCTTCTTAGACCTGTCTCTATGCCTGAAAGCTCAGCTCTATCCACTCCCTCCCTGGCCCCTGCCCCAGTCCTCTCAGCTTGTACAATAAAAGACATAACCTTTTCCTACAAATCTTCCCACATTTCTATCCTTAGACCCTCACGGCTCCAGCACTGCTATTTGTTAAATATGTGCATGCTTATTCAACCATGCAGCTATGGAAGATGGAAACAGGCTCCCTACACTCACTGTCCTCTGCCTAGTTAGTTTACTTCTTCCTATAATAGAAATGTGGCCAGAAATTGAAATTTTTCTTACCTGAAAAGGTAACTGGAACTTTGTCAATAATAAGTCCACAAGTTAGTAAGTGCATGGCCATTTTGTTGCAGAGACTATTGATTGTCACTGGCTACATCGGAGTCCTTTTCTTTTTCCCTAACAGCTTCAAATTAGAGGGCAGAAATGGGTTACATCATTTACTTCCGACACATCAAGCTTCTTTTTTTTTTCCTTCTTTTTCTTCCTGAATGGGCAGAAAGATTGTATTTTGCCTTGTGGAGTATGGACAGTTTCTCCTCACAAAGGCAGCTCAATGAAACAGCGAAGAAAACTTCTGTGGGACTCATTTAGTGCCCTAGGCAACATGGGAACAGCTGAAAAGCACTACTAGATGCCTCTGGCACAAGCGCACCAATGCATGAGCAGAGTATCATCAGAGCGGGAATATATGTTTCTTTACAGCCCGGGAAAATACTGTCCATTGATTCCACCTATTATTTGATTTTGGACACTATTTAATATTTAACAGGAAGCATTTTGGTTATGTTTGCTTCTTCTATGGTATTGTAACAAGATACTTTTTCTTCTACGTTACCGTTCTCCCTCCTGGCCGTCGCTGTCCCGTCGCTGCCTCTCCGCAGTGGAGCGAGCAGAAGGGGTGCAGCAGACTGAGCGTGGGAAGCATTTATTTGCCGGAGTTCTCTTCCGGACAGCTCCAGCACTCCCCCTCACCGCTCTGCTCCGGCTTCGTGGGGTTTTTTTCTGCTTTTCATAATAAGCCAAATTCTCCTCTCTGTGTAGAAAGGCTGTGGGTGTATTGTGCTTGATCTGGCAGTATGAGTGTAAAAAGAAAAAAAAACCAAAACCTAAAAGGTTTTTCTACCTTAATAGGAAAGGTCCATTAAATTTCGTGAATAAAACATCACTGATGATGCAAGCATGGCTTTGGGGAGGGTGCTAAATTACAGGGGGTGCTGAAGTAGCAGAAAGAATGATGCGCGTGTCTACAAAGCAGGTACATCTTATCCACTGCATAAGAAAGCCTTAAATTTTAAAAGATAAAATTTATGTCCTAAATGCACAAAATTGTCATTTAAACAAAAATGTAATGTTACCTTTATTTTAAACAGATTGTCTATATTAGCTTGGTTTTAGAACTACATTAACGAAGCGAAGTTGCTAGACCTTGTTAGCCTAACACTTCCTACCAAACCAGGACTATTGAGCATCTCTCCATCTCGCTCTAACATGGTATGTAAAATCTTACTCTTCTCTAGAAATAGAAGAGCAAACAGATTAGTCTGACATTTTTGATTGAAATTAATTTTTTTTAAATTTAAAATATTTTATTTCAACTGGTAAAGGCTCCAGTCAGTCCCAGTTACCGTGGCTCTTTATACTTTTATTCCTTCCAACAGACAAAACTCAAACCATTTGGGTCACTTTCATGTCATTAATGGTTTTCAGACTTCCTACAACAAACAACAGGAACCAGAGTTACTAATAATAATGCAGAAGGAGTCTGAGAATCATTTATGCCTCTGATCTCAGTGCATTTGGAAAAGAAGTGCAAAAGTTGTGCTGCATCACAGACAGCCTGCCCCTAATGCATAGAGGGGATTCAACCAGCTCAAAAACTACAATGGATTTTGACAGACAAAGTCCAGGGATGGAAGGCACCGCAGGTCTAGGTCTCATGAAGTACATGTTCAAACAGAAATAACTGACTAACTGATCTAAAGTAAAACACTTCGGTATATCAGGTCAAAACTTAACTTGCCTTCCATCTGACTTGAAGTATTTTTTTAATGATTTTTTTAATTTAAGAGAAACCAATCATTTTTTTCCCCCCCCAGGAAACCTAGTTTTGCCCAAGCTCTACTTTCTGCTTTTAAAAACTACACATAAAATTCTCAACCAGTTTAGAGACATTCCTTGAGCTTGAAAAGAAAACAGGAATACAGCCAAGAAACACGGATATTCTTTCTTCCAGCCTCCTTATCTGCTACAGTTTGTATTACAAGTAGTCAGAAACCAAGTTAATTTTTGGCAAAATCTGAGGAAAGGAGGCTACCTAAAACCTCGCGTTCCAAGAAGGGGAGCAGGCAGGGAACCGGGCACATGTTCCCAGGCTGCAGGGGCTGCCTTCTTGCCTGGCAAAGGCGAAAGAGCTTGTTTCCAAAACACTGACAAAACCCCCAAGAAGCTATGCTCGGATTGTGAAGTTATGCTGGCATTTTTTTGACTATGTTTATAAGTAGTGATCACTTTATATAGAGATATGCCAAGAATCACTGGGAATTACTTGGACAAAGTACTACAAGAACAGCTTAAAATGTTCTCAGAAATGTCTTTGCATCAGTTACAAGAAGCTCGCTGCAGGAAAGGACTCTAAAGGAAATAGGGCTTCAAGTAGTGCTTTAATCACAGTCCCAAATGGGAAACAGAAGGTGACCTCATCTTATGATGCCCTGAGATACTAAGCTGTAGGTGGATGAGCTACAGAGGAAGCTTGAAGCAGATGTCCAGTCAGAAACAAATTAATCCTCTTCTCTCCCAAGAGAGTTAAGGTTGTCTAACCTTGACCTCCATCCAAGAGGTTAAGAGGTTTTCTTAACTGGATGTTTCTGGTTTTAGCCATTCTTTGGTGTTAATTTTGTTTGATACTGTTTAGTTTCCCAGCTTTTCAAAAAGGGAAAAAGGGATGATGACAGGAGAGTGACTTTTGCTTTGTAAGTTTTCAGAACTGTATGATTTAGCCAAAAAATGAAAGCTCATTCACCTATAAAAAAGCACAGAGTGCCCTTAAGGTTACCCTGCCCTCACTGGAAGGTAAGATTTGATTAATTCATTGACAGCTAGCCCCAAAAGTTTCACGAAACAGCACAAAAAGCTGAGGTCGGCTGCCTGACAGCTTTGCTGTGGAACGCAGCTGTATTATGATTTCTGCTGCATATGAAGCTCTACAGGGACATGAGGAAATGAATACACATACGGATTAAAGAGTATATATAAAGTAGATAGCCCCAGCACTCAGAGCTATATTGTTCTCTCTTTGCCCTCACTCTTTCTTAAGCTTTTTTTGCCGTAACATTGAGCCATCTCCTTCGAATCCATTAGCCCCCTGAGCAATCACAAATATATAAGCCCCTGAGCACTGCTCACCCCAAAAAGCCACATCTGTTTCAGTCACTATGCAGCTACAAATGAGCAACAACACAATTATAACATAGCTCATAACGAGTGAAATTCAAAATGCTGCTTACATTGCCGCTTGCAGTGGTAACAAAATTATGAGAGCAACAACAAACACTGAAACCATTCAAGCAAACAAACTAGAATACATGCTCGGTTTTTGTGGCAGCCGCATCCTAGTGCTTTCTCCGGGCTTTCTTCTTCCCTTGATGTAATATTTCCCTTTGACCACATCTCACTTTGCATCAAAAAAGTCATTCTTTCTTGTAGAATGTGCAAATTGGATGTACGCTATGAGATGAAGAAGGGTAGAGGTAACATGAATCTTAAACTGAAAAATAAAAGAACTGGAAAAGAAAGTTAACCCAAATAATCTACTTGCACATACTCAGAAATCTTTGGAGAGCTATGTGCGCATTGCAAGTTGCAGCAGGCCTGCAGGCAGCTTTAATTTGCGTGAATGGCTCTAGCACAGAAGGGGAGGGCTGGATGGCTGGACGACCTTGGCAGCATTCCGAGGGTCACTGAAATGCAGTTTCTTCAGTCAGGCTCAGAGGGACTCCTTTGATAGGATATATACCAGTATTTCCTTTGGCAAACATAATTCCAGGCGCACTAAGGCTGTCGTACTCTCGGTTGAAATTTGACTGTTACAGAAATTTGAATATTTCCCTCTCTGGATATTATCTCACTGTATTCTATTAACAGAATGCATCTTGTGATTTTAGCGGTATTTTGGAGCACTTAGTAGGCCATTGCCACTCATCATGATGTTAGTCAACATAAGCTATGTTTCTTATGAGATTTTGATTAATTATCATCAGACCAGCATGTGAAGATCCACTGCATGCCCCTTTTCCTCACACTTCTGAGATACAGCAGCAGAAAATACGCAGGTAGTACGCTTCAGGCAGCAAAAGTGACAGCATCGTCAGGGTTAGATACCTATTTCCTAATTAATTCAAACAGCTTCTGCTCACTACCCACTGATTAAGTCTGTTCCGCTTTGTCTGAATACCATTAAACTGAACATAGATATCACGCATGCTGTTACTATAAACAAAAAATAAATCATTCCATACATAAAAGATATTATCCTAATAAAAAATGAAAGAAGGATCTTAAAATGCTCAGTATAATGCATGTGCCTAACATTTAAGCACAAACCAAATAAGCTTCTGTGAAGCAGACACTCAAGTTCCTATGTTAACAGGGAGAGCTTATTTCTCTTCTTGGTGGTAGTTCAAGTTTGTAATTAGATCAGTGTATCTCATGGCTAGGAGGATGGGTAGGATAAGTGCAGGAGCCAATAAAGATGATGAGATAACACAAGATAAAATGTCAAACATATGTAGAGCTACTCCATTGTTCCAACACATTTCGTCTTCTTAAAAAACCTGAGCATAGCAAAGATGAGACGACATGATGACACCATGGAGAGAAAAAGGCACATGTTATACAGACCTCTTATCAGTTTTCTTGACCCAGAAATAATATTTCACAGGCTGATCTACTCACTCGTGGTTTGTAGATTTGATAACTGCACCTCATCCTCATAAATGGAGACAAGCTCCTTAAAAAGGCTCTGTTTAGTACAAAACATTACGGTTTAACTGCAGTCCATTTTGCTTGGCATAACAGATTGTCACAGACATGTCACTTTCGCATTCTCTTTGTGTTAGTTGCCTCTGAATTCAGAGTCCAGTTCAAGGTCCTGCTATTCATAGCCCAAGGAAACAATTCTTTTGTGTACGGGGCCATTCTGGTTGAGTAACCTGAGACAGCTGAAAACCACAAAAACAGACTTGACAAAAAATAACAAAACATATAAAGAAGAGCTTCATCCATCTTCATGGCTAAAATACCTCTAAAAATTGGAATAGCAAAAAAAAAAAAAAAAATATTCCTTTCTCATATACTTCAGAAGGCAATTTTTCCTTCAGAAGTGATCGCAAAATATGCATGATCTAAGCCCATCAGCAGAGAACAGAAAGGTTGGGTCCCACATTGAAATGGTGAACAATGTCACACATGTTGTAACGTTAAAAACAACAAAAAAGGCAGTTAGGATTTCTCAGTACTTTGTGTAGGGCTCAGCTCCAAATAGGATATGCAAATGTAAGTGTCTACTTTTGAGTGATGCATCTGAACTCTGATTATAGCCCTTGGGAAGCTAGTACAGCCAGTGGAGCCTGGAGAGCAAGTGCAGGGTCTACCTCTATCCCGTTGATCATAATTTTGAAAAATCCGCATCAGTAATTCTGTAACATATTCTCTTTAGCCCAGAAAATCCCCTAACAAATATAAAAGTGCTATTCATTTTTGATAGATCCTCCCGTCACAGATTAGAATTAGGCTATTCATTAATCCTGCTGTTTTCCTAACTCCTGCAGTTTTACAGGGAGTCTCACATAGTATTTTCTTCTTTAAAGCTCCAGGTTTTGTATTCTCTTGAACCCATCAACATCTTATAACTGTCTTTGAAAAAAATGATTTTAGGTATGGAGAACAACATGAAAATACGAACAATACACACTGCAAAATGGAAGTGATAGAAGACATAGCCGTTACCTAAAGACTTATCATAAGCTTGGGTAAAGTTTTCAAATAGAAGTATGTGCAGCTACCAGTGCTGGGTCTCTTTGATCCCACAGGCTTCAGGCATGCAATGTGTCATGGCCATGGAAGTCCCATGTATTTTCAAGGTACCTCAGTTTACCTTACAAGTCCACCTGGCACAGGCGCCTCCTCAGTACTGTCTGGTTCCATAGCACAGCTGATCAGTAACTTTTTTTGCAATTGCACATATGAATTCTGATGAAAGACCATTCCCTGGGTGATGTGGGAGAGACTTGAACATAAAGCTTAAGTTGCAGATCGTACCTAGCTCGTATCTCATGTTTGGCAAAAACTGGTGGCTGCTTTTCACATACACTTTTAAGACTGATGTTCTGTGTTTGATGGGGGAGCGCTTCAACATGCATGAACTTCCCCATCCTTTAGAATGATTACTTCTTAAACTTTCTTCATCATCTTATGCATTCCTCTATATATTTTGCTTTATATTAATTATATTTTCCACTGTGGGTAAAGAAAGAAGCCACTTTTATAAAAAAAAAAAAAAAACCCTACACTTTTTATAACATTTCCTTTGCCTGTTTTTTCTTCATAAGGAAATCAGAATTGCAGTTGGTAGTAAGTAATTCTCTGCACAATAGTCATGATTTACAATGTTTTTCATGAGAGAGGCAAATGAACAGTTCAGTTAACTTTTAAATCAAGTTTTTCAATTTTATTTTAATTACCTTCTGCTCAGGTTTTTATTCAAGGTCAAAGTGCAACTAAACATTTAAAACTGTCAAAAGATTTTTTTCAGTATTTTTCTCACAGAAAATTTGCTTTTTCTTCCTGATTTCAAACAAACTCTAAAGTCACGAGAAACTTCATGGCATTTTTTATTGTCTGAAGAGCTCTGCTTTGAGGTCTGTCCAAAATATCATTTGGCTTATAGTATGTTTTGTAAGAAGATCTGTCACGGAAAAAAAATGTGGATAAGTAAAAATGTCCCTACTCTTATATGCTACTTGATCCCTTGCTAAAAGTACAAACTAAAAAAAATCATTCTATGTGCTATTGTATTTGCTGGCAGTTATACCATCATGAGTAAACTGCCTAATTACATAAACAGCCATGATATTTCTGCGTCAGTTGACAATTGCATTTGGAGGCACAGGAGTCCCAAGGAATATCTGAAAGTCATAACTGGCAAAAGCTACATCTGCAGCATTTCTGTATTTATCTTAAGGGGCAATGATTCAGTCATTCAACATTTGTCCACCAATCAACCAAATGCCAAGTCATTATTTTAAGTCTCTGGACTCAATATGCAGATGTGATTTTGTTCCTTCACAAACTAAGTAGCATTTTTCAGATATTAAGAATGAGACTATTCTCAGCACTTATTATACCACAGACAGCCTTTAGAGAAAGAAGACAGAAATCAGAAATTCACAAACATATTAAAAAAAAATTGTCCTTAATAAAAGATGAGACTTGAACAAGCAAAAGCAAAGTATATGCTGAGATGCGGATAAATTTAAGCTTTAAGTGTATATATATTACTAAGTTGAACACCTAAAACTCTTCTCTTTTTTCTCAGACATTTCTGCATTTCCAGTTCTTTCTTCTGAATTATTCCTCATTTACCGTTGTTTAAATGAGACGACAATTAGAGCCTTTCTTGTTTTTTTTTTTCCATTTGAGCACAGTGTTCTTGATTCAGAAGATCTGGTGCAGAGCTATATTAACAATTCACCTTTTTTCAGAGAGGGATTGCTGTCCATAGGCCTACTATAAAGGCCATAAGGAAGGGGATAGCTGTCACTCCAGTATGAACAATGCGGCGTATCTGTCATCAAAAACAGATGAGGAGAGGCTGTGATCCGCTGAATCTCATGATAGCCTTTGTCTTGCGGTTCTTTCTGCAGCTACTTTCTATTGCTCCAGACTAATCTGGTCCTGGATTTCTCCCTACTAGGTACCTCTGACAGGAATTTATGGCTTCGTAAGACATCAAAACCATAAGGATGGAAGATGAAATATTTTATGCAATTTATTCATTTGCAACACACTTTATTTCATTGTTCTTAATAGGTACTGATGGCATGAACATGAAAAATCCATTAATTTGGGTACAAACACTGCACTCTTTACTCATCAATCTCAGTAAAAGTTTGTTCGCATAAAGGCTAAATTTAGTCCTTACACTTCAAAATAAATAGACAACTTCGCCCCCCCGCCTTCCACCCACCACAAAAAGCTTTCAGTTGTAGCACTTGGAGAAAAAGGCACATAAAGCCCATAAATGAGTCAGATCAAACCACCACTTTAATCAAACTTGTAGTACTTGGCTGTAAAGCACTACAAAAAAAGTAAGAAAAACTGAAACACCCTTAAGGATAATTGAACAAGCCAGGACTGCCATCATACAGGGAATAAATATTGGAAAAACAATAATCTAGAAAGGCTGATGCTGAGAGAATTAAATTAAATACCCATGGAAGTTAATTACTGGGAAAGTAAAAAGTGTATTGGAAGGAGCAAAAGAGAAGATAGACAAATAAACCTGCTACCAACTAAACTTGGTTTAAAACTATTCCTTCTTCTATTCCCCGTAGTGTGTAAATTACAGTGACTAATCTGACAGGAGCAGATTCAAAGTAATGCAAGAAGGAAAAAAAAATTAGCCCACACTTTTTCTACGTTATTGAATTCCATCTGTGTCTATTTATTGGAATTCTTGGTAACTACCCTGGTGGTAAAAATGACTGAACTTTTCCAATTCCTTTTTTCTCATTTCAACATTGTTTATTCTTTGGAGAAGCCATTCAGTGTGTATTCACTCCTCTCTATAGGCAGTGGAGCGCCAAAACCAGTTGTGGCATTAATTTGGTATTAGTTTCTTCTCCATACAGGTGAAAAACACCCTGTTCTGCATTACAGATATCCACTTAGCATTTCATATAAAGACAAGACCTGGCAAAGATGATGTGAGAACATTCTCTAAGGAGAGGGCTGAAGAGTACAAATCATCTACGTATTTCAGTTGCATTTGGTGCTTCTCCTATTGGTCTCCAGTTGGAAGAAGGACACCTGTTTCACAGTAAGCAGCCCAAAGAATACGAAGTGAAGTGTGAGACATGTAGTGAACCTACCCAGAAGATTATTGTAAATTGAGGAGTTAGTGGTCCATGTAACAGGCAACATGAGTAGCCACAGACCTGTGCTGTCCTGTACTACATTGCATACACAGCATGGCTTCCAGGCCTGCGTTGTGTGGCATTTGTCCTGCGGCTGCAGGATAAACTTAGATGGTTAGTCCTAACAGAGGAGGCTACAGGCAGCTCACCGGTCATTATGTCACCTACGTGTCCTCGTCTTTGCCTTAAAGTGAAACAGCAAGTTCTTATGTGAACACCAATTTATTTCATAGTAGAAATGATGAATAGAGTAGTTTTCCTCCAAGAAAATACTAGAAGAACTCTAAGGACTACAATGCTGACAAACCTCTCCTTGGACAGGATCTGCACGTTGTGCTGTGCCCAGACTGGAGGTGTATCTGATGACACTGCTCAACCTGGGGTTCTCGCATGTGAAGGACCATGAGGTTACCTATCCTCTTCCTCATTTTTCTGTTAGCTCCCATAAATGGTATTCTCAGCAATACCTTATGGAGTCTGAGTGCATTTCTTACTGGGGTCATAATGAACACCACCACAACAGGAGTCTAACACAAAAGCCATATAGGCTGGGAGTTAAATTGCCCTGAACGCTAAAACTATTGCTAAAATTCTGGTAATACCATAGTTCTCGGTGCAGTAGAAATAGATTTTGCTGTCCTTCTTTAAAATGTCAGTTATAAAACTGATACACATCTCACAAATTTACAAACTTGCATTATAATTCCAATGCTCACTTGTTCTCAGAAGCAGCTTAATTAAATATTGAAAGGTTATTTCTTTGAGGTCCCATTTTAAATGGATTTTATTAAAAAAATATATATTTCAGAGAGCTGAAATGAGTTATAAAAATTTACAAAGAAAAATTTTAATCGCCTTTCACCAAGTTATTTCAGTGCAGCACTATGCATTCAAAACTCCTGTAAGAGATATAATATTCTATCATGCTCTTGAAGATAGACTGTATCGTGTGGTCCATGATACATGGATGGGAGGAGAATGTATGTCCCATGCCTTGATATTAACAAGGCACCCTTTGACACTCTCTCCCATAATATCTCTGTAGCCAAATAACTGAAATAGGGATTGGATAAGGGGGTAAAAAAGTGGGTAGAAAACCAGCTGGAACATTGATCTCATAGGGTTGCAATTAGCAGCACGAAGTTCAGATGGCAGCTGGTTAACTAGTGGCATCCCTGGGATGCACAGTAGGGCCAACAATAGCTACAGTCTTTTTTAAGAACCCAAATGGTTGGTCAGAGATCACTCTTGAAAGTTTACAGACACTGCCAAAGACAGAGACAGACTTAGAGGCAGACAGTGGCATGATGAGAGACAACAGACACTGGTGGCAACATAGAATCAATCCTAGAATGCTCTGGGTTGGAAGGGAACTTCAAAGATCACCTAGTTCCAACCCCCTTCTACAGGCTGGGACATCTTTCACTAGATCAGGTTGCTCAAAAGCCCCATCCAACCTGACCTTGAACACTTCCAGGGATGGAACATCCACAGTTTCTCTGGGCATCCCAACCCTAAGAAATCTACCATTTCTCTGTGTAATTGTCTGGATAACCAGCATCTCACCACCCTGATCATAAAAAGTTTCTTCCTTTTATCCAATTTAAATTTACCCTCTTTCAGTTTAAAACCATTGCCCCTTGCCCTGCCACTACAGATTTTGGTAAAAAGTCTTTCTCCATCTTTCTTATAAGCCACTCTAAGGTCTCCCCAGAGCCTTCTCTTCTCCAGGCTGAACAACCCCAACTCTCTCAGCATTTCTTCATAGGAAACACGGCATATCCCATCTTTATTTACAAATTCACCATGAGGATCGTCAAAAAATGGAACAGGTTATCCAGGCAGGTGGTAGAGATATGCTCCTGGAGATATTAAAACTCAGCTGTAAAAGTCCCCGAGCAACTTGGTATAATCAGTCTGCTTGGGTGGGGAAACAATACTTAACATGTCTAAACCCTCAATCTTCAACAGTTTACAGTGCAGCTGGAAAAGGAATTCTTTTGTCATCTTATGAATGTTTCAAAAATCTCAAATGTTTTTCCTGTCTTTTAACAGAATGTAAAAGAGAAAACATTTAAAATTTTTAAAAAGCTTTTTTTTTTTTTTTTTTTTTAATTTCATCTGGGTCACTTGGTTATGACCTTTAAGACAATTGTTTCACTAGGATTAGCTTATTTTTCAAAATGTCATTTGCTGGTGAAAAATAGTGAGGTCTTTCATTTTGAAAAGGTCAAAAAGCTTTGACCTTTTCAAAACTCTTTTGAGAAAAAAAAAAACTGTCAAAAAAGTTTGTTTTGTGAATAGCTGAATGTAGTTGTTACAACAAAACAACTCCATTGTGCAAAACCACTGCTCACATTAAAAACTTTGTGGCCTGGCTTTCAGTAAAGACACATGGTCTGACTTTAAAAAATGATGACTCTTTCACCTTTTTTCTGACTGCCTAAAGGAAAATTTCATTTTCCTTCATCAATAGCAGCAATCTACCAAGACACAGCAATTTAATCTCAGTAATTAACGTATTTTTATTTACAACCATAATTTGAAGTAATACTTAAAAATAAAAATGCATAAAATTCTAAATATTTAAATATTTTCTAATATTGTGTATTAGGTATAAAGAAGCGGAGCTAAAATGCTTCTGGCTCCATGATAGTGAGCATTCCTGTCTGACTTACAATGTTTTTCTCAGCCTGTCAGAACTGTAGCACCTCTGGGCATGACATTTCTCTTGGATGAATGTCTCCTCCACAGTTTGTTAGACATTGCATACTGATGCGTTGATTCCCCAAAGGTGACATCATTACAAGAGGCGTTATCTTTTTCAAGTTGTCAGAAACACTGTCCAGCTTTTTTTTTTTTTTTTTTTAATGCAGACTTCTCCTCTTAACTTAAATTTTCTTTTTCCCCTTCCTTTCACAGAGTATTTCTTTTGAGGATAATATTTTGGGCAGTAATTGGCCCCTTCTGCTACTTTTTGAAATAAAATTTCATACAGCTTCTGATTCTGAAACACCAGGAAAGAAATTCTCCACATTTTAACTAATTAATCTTTTTTTCCAGGTTGTTTTGCAATATCTTTCCCCAAAAAAATGGCTACAGCAACATACAACAGTTCATACATACAACAGTTCATACATACAACAGTTCATACATACAACATACATACAACAGTTCATGTGTCACACTAACAACTTACTTTGATTTTGTTAGAATCCAAAATACTGAGTCATTCTAAACACCCATATTTTGTGCCAAGTTGCTAATACCATTTCTGAGTTTCAGGTTCATAAAGAATTAAAAGTAATCAATATTTAAGTAATTTCATTCCTATTTTCCAATTGGATCTATGAAGGTGGACTTCTATTAATTTATACACTTTCCAATTCATTCTGAAGCCAGTGAACCTCTGCAAAAATGCATAGGCCCATCATGCTGTTTCAGACTGCAGTATCATGGTTTAAAATTGTACAGGATGGTCGTATAAGAAATGAATTATGGAAAACCTATTTGACAAAATTGATAAGGTGTTAGCAACCTTAACTCAGCAACTTCCATCAGGCTGTGTGAATCACTCGTCGGAGGAGAGAGAAGGGGCATTCATGTGGCTCACTGCAGACTGTATTAAGAGAAATTAGGAACGTAAATTCGCTGCACCCTCATACAGCAAGATAGAAGTCCCTGTAGGACAGTGATTCAGAATACCTAAACCAAAAGAGTAGACGATGTGAATACCTTTGATTTGCTTAGCAAGTAGAAGCAATACAAGGGATCAGATATATCTATATCTGACAATTGCATGCCTAAATTGTCCGGAATAAAAGGATCAGAATGGGGTGAATCTGGCAAAAATGAATGTCAAAACTACAAAGGGATGCCATACTCATTTCTCTGCTTTGCTGCCAATATCCCATGTTTTTGATTTACAGCTCTCCAGCAGTAGTCCTCGCTTGAGCAAAAGCTGCCAATTCTATCAGACTACCCATACATAATTATACCTTCGCTCTATCACAGGAGGTCTTAAGAAGACAGCGGTATCCTCACTCCCCTGGCAGTCACTGCCTGACAAAGAATAGCCCTTTGTGTGTGCAGGCTGTGACAGGGAAACATAAAAATAGCTGCAGGTGGATGCAAGACTGGAAGGGAAAGGGTTGCTGAGCTCCTTCTAGGGAAGACCCAGGGTCCCTGAGATGCCCCAGCATCCCCCTCCAGCAGCACTGGCGCTCCCAACCTTGGCACCCAGGGGGACTTTAGAAGGACCACCATAGCAGCATAGCAAATGGTAGATATTTATAAGTCCTATTGTATAATAATTTTGAGGGCATTCTTTCTAATGAAGCTGTACTTTATTATTTGGGTATTAAAAGCAGTTGCATTATTATAGTTGGACAAAACAACCGTTTGGTATATTTCAATGCGATTGTTCAGTTTTCAGTTAGGCTAACAATAAATGCTTTTCTCCACACATGTATGACATATTTCCTTCTGTCCAAGACAAGATTTTGAGCGTAACAATATTTAAGTAATTCATGCAAATTTCAATGGGGTCTCAGCATACATCAGTTCTCAATGCTGCAGCTATTCAGGAACCAAAGCGCCAAATCACCTCCCTGATGGTTTTCTGAGGGAAAAAACAAACAAACAAACAAACCCCTCAAATGTACCAAAGAGGATTTCTGCAGAAGTATTCTTCAGAGTTTTTAAAGTCTCTCCCTTCGTATCAGATTTTTAACAGTATTAGCTGCAGTATTAACTGCTATGGAAACTGTTACTGTTGCTGCAGTGACACCAGCAGTGGTCAAAATGGTGCTGCAGAAGGAGAAATGCAAACACAAGCAGTATTCTGCTGCTGCTCGGGGTTTTGTTTCGTTTTCTTGCACAAACATTTCATAGAGCTCTGAGACGTTTCAGACTGGCAGAAATCAGGACGTTGTAGCCACTGGCTGCCAGGGACTTGAACAGTGGTATCATGGCTGATGCTCAAACCATTTGCAGGTCCACTAGTGGGGGACAGCAGTGACACGGACAGACCAAAACTCGGCACGGCATCTCCATTTTTATGATAATGTCCCAGAGTGTCCTGAATTTTCATTGCATTTGTACTCAGGGTCAATTCTCCCTTCCTCCCTCCCTGCATCCTGAGGAACACCCTGGAGTACTCTGTCACCCTGCTCCCTCTCATGGCTTTCTCCAGGGCTGAAGAGCTGGCCCTTGCTTACAACCTGGGCATAGCTTGTTTATTGTTTCCATCCTGTAATAAATAACAGCAAAAGGAAAAAGATCATTATACTACTCACTTCAACTACCCAAACAGAAAGTTTCAGTAATCTGAGTGTGGCTATTCTGTTCTAGGTAAGTAATTCAGCCCATGCCTAGATCTGGAGATCTGGAAACAGGAACTAAGAGTTATAGGAGGACAATGAGAATTTCTGCGGTTTTTTTTTTTTTTTTTTTTTTTTCAGGTATCTTATGCCATTATTTCAGCAGATAGTCAGAAGTAAAAACTGTTTTGTTTTGTTTTGTTTTTTTTTAAAAAAGAAATATCACAAATTTCAACCTGCTTATCATGACTGAGACCAAGAAGAACATTTGACATTCGCCCTGTTTTTTCCTAAAGCAGGGATAACTCCAGTGAAACTTCCAGCTGCGGATTTCATGCTATGCAGGAGGCTGCCTGATTTTCAGCAGCTGCTCTCTCCTCCCGGTCCTCACGGCAGGAATGGTCATTCTATAACCAGTGAGCCATAACTCCATAAATCATGCATGAAGGTTGCTCTCGCCATAGCGCTGGCAGGAGGTAGGGTGCCACAGAAGCCCTGCTTAACATCTCTCGGGAACAGTCTTAACCCGGTGCTGGCTCAGAGTGTCTATCTGCACCTGAAGAGGAAGGTAAGACACGAGAGGGTTCCAAACTCTGCAAACAACTGAGCGTTGAACAGAAAGTTTAATATGAGGTCTGTGGTGTATTGCTGTTGGAGTTTCAGTAAAGCCAGATATAAGCAAGGATCTCATTGGAGACTCATTTCCACTAAGTCAGGGCCTTAACACAGCCCATAGCCGGTTACATGGTGGTTTCTGGAAAAAGTCCTAACTGAATTTTCAATATTGTATTTCTCTCAAGAAAGAGCAGCTTAAAAGAAAAAGTAACATCTGACTTTCTTTGGTAAGCAATCGGGAAACAATCCAATTTACAAATATATAGGAATAAAATTTACTTCTGGGATTCGCAAAATTAAGTTGAAATACACTTTCCAAATGTTGCTGTTGTCGCAAATTCCATCTGTTCTACAAGTTAAATCCTGAGCTGGGAATACCATAAAAACCAGAAGAAGTTGCAAGCCATCAGAAGCGCTTTAAGCACTTTTGAAGCACATCTTTTACAAATGCTTTATATTTATGAATTTGCTACAAAACAAACTAAATGCAGGTGAGGTGTTCATGACATAGAATCAATCTCCAGCTAGTTTATGCACAAACAAAAATAAATGGAATTCATATATCAAACAAATACATACAATGTAACACTCATTGTTATCTTTCTGTTAATTTGGTAAAATAAAATCAATTTCATTATTTTCACTGATCTCCCACAGTCTGCACCTACATAAGGATTCAGTAGCTGGTTTAGTTTGGCTGTTTCTGAAAGCACGATGTAACCTAATGACTGACAGGATGACAGGAGAAGTTTGACCTGACTACTGCTTTCATAATGAAGTTTCTCTACTCGAAGAGAAATGTAATTCAAGAGTTCTATTACTTCCTTTGAAAGGCATCTTCCATACTTTGAGACAGTGACCCCAGTAGACGTATTTTTCCCAAGACTACTCACCAACAAGGACAAAAAGGAAAGAATCTATTTGAAAGAAATTATTTTCATGTTATGTCTGTTTTGTCAGAACACAGAATTAGGGATGCTTCATGAAGCTAAAGCAATAGGATTAACTTTTCAAAGCAAACCCACTAAACTAAGAAGATGGCAGAGAACTATTCTTACTTTGAGAGGTCTATAAACGTCATCTTGTTTCCTGGCTGAGTTCTGGATGTTACTGTAATATATGCTAAAACACTTTTTATAAGTAACGTTATTTCTTTACAAGCCAAAATATCTACTGACCTTTTGAAATTTCATTATAATTTGTAGCTGAGCTCTCAATAATAGATTTACAATTAGTTGGTGTCAGTAACCTCTTATTAACCTGTAAAACTGATGCAAAACTGATACCTCTCTTGAATAAATACGACAACTTATTTCTTACATAATACTAATGTATTAAAGATTAGTGCATTTTTGGTATATGTAAGAAATTAATCATCTGTGTATAATTAAAATTAATGTAAAAATATTAGTAGATACAATCTGCTAAAAATCCCCTGAACTGAATTTTATTGGGAAAATATATGCTAAGTTATCAATTGCCATAATTTCCTCCAGCATTTCTGTCATTTTCTTTACTGAGATTAGGCCTCCCTGGCTCAGGGATCATCCTCTCATCTGAACTATTACATTGCTCAAACATCATGGTAGGAATAAGCCACACAAACAAAAAGAATGTCATTAAATTAGTAACACATTGAGCAACAAAAAGAATATTTTGACTTTAAAAATCACATTCTGATACACAGATATAATAGATACCATGTTAAAAAAATACACTGCCTTATAATTAAACAGTATAGGTAATTGCTGAAATTCCTGTGACCTAAAGAAAAGACAAAGAAAAAAAAAAAAAAAAAACAGGTTTTGCAAAATGGTACTTTTGAAAACCCTTGTTATAGTTTTGTTGAGTGAGTAGTGGTTCAAGGTCCATCAAACGGTTTTATATTTAAGTTCATATCCTAAAAAATTTTCTCACTTCTTACACGGAAAGACTTCTTCTAAATTTAATGGAATTTTGCCTGGCTAGGGAGCCTCAAGATCCCTGCATTAGTGTATTATGCACCATTTGATAAGTGAGAAAGTAATGACTTAGAAAATGGTAATCATTTAGTTTGGTCTGCTCAATCCTAAATGGTTGAAAATATCTTCCCTTGTAAATTATAACTATCATAAAACCTGTGTCTTCAAAACTACATTTTGAGCAACATTAAAAAGAAAAACAAAGCAAACCAAGGTGGCGAATTCATTCTGGTTTTAGGCTTGCTTTTATGATGTCTTCAATTGTAATGAGCAAGGAGTAATATCCTACAGATAAAACTGCCATAGCAAAGTATCAGCTGTAAGTTTTCCTTGTCTAAAGAAGCAGTAGGAAAATACCAGCTCAACCAAAACAAGAGACATCAATGACCTTGGCACAATTGTGACCACCAGCCAGGTTACAATGCAGCACAGCTCTCATGACAAAAAAATCATTGTTCATTATGTAAATTGAGGATGAACTCTTCTTGTATGCTAATTTTAATAATCTCCGTAATGTTAATTTTTAAAAACTTTTTATTTCCAAACTCTGGAAGAATTATATTGATAATGGAATATGTATTAGAAGGTATATAAGGAAGAGTCTTTTCTATAAAGAGATGATTTAATTTTTTGTGGCTTGCTTTGTAACATCTGTTTGCATAGGTTGCCTAGACATTGTGACCTCCCGAGAAGACAGCAGTTCCTTAATTATCTAAGCATTTATTGTCACATTTTTTCAGCAAGCATCCAATTTTGCAGTCAGGATACCAAGGAAAAGAGTATTCAATGTGCCTTTGCACAGGATTTCTGTGACAGATCTATTAACTCTCGTTCTATTGCCTTCAGCAGAAAACTGCTTTCTTGTGGTCATTTAGCAAACTTCTTTCCATGAGTAAAGTAAAGTGGAGCTAAGAAGATGACTGAAAAAGTTTTAATTACCTAGTGCTGCTGCACAATACATTAGAAAAGAGAATGTACAGAACAATTCTGCGTGCTCGGGATGCATGAGACATTGTCCAAAGCCTATAGTATGAGGATTTTCATTGTACTGATTAAAAAAGAGAAAAGGGAATATAAACTGGGTTTAGAAACATTATAGGAGATTTTTCTTCTTCTTTAGGTATTATACTGATTTTATTATATAAAGAGTAAAAGTAGATTGAAAAATACTGGCGTTGCCACTACTATTTATTCAATACAGTAATTTAATCATAGAAATTTAAACCTAAAGTAATGTAACTCTAGTTCATGCAGATGACTGAAAGGTCTTCTCAAATTGCAGGTCTTCCATACCCCTACTGAATCCCCCAGCAGTTTTCTCTTGACCAACAGATCTTTAATTCCTTTATGTGGAATACAACAGCCTCATCAGAAGGGGCACGGAACACACAATTCAGCCCCATCCCACACACATCTGCTGCCTGGTCATTCGGCCATTCTCCTGGAAAATGGGAACATGGGTTTGAACCCCTTTGATTTCTGAACAAACTAAGCATTAGACTATTGAAGAAAGGTGGGAAGGCATGAGGGTGGTTCCCAGAAAGAAAGTATTAAGTCCATTTGTTTATTTACTTATTTATTTAATAAATACACTGAAGAAACACTTAGGTCAGGCAATGACTCAGGACTGAAATCCCGAGAGGATGTTAATGCTTCCCAGTAGTGCTGAGTAAGGGATGTAAATCCCACAGAGATATGTAATTTAGGATGTATGTCTGTGTTCAGCATTTCCTGATGGCTAACTCTGAGGCTCCCTGCTCAGCGTGCTGCTTTTTCTAAACTCTTTTCTGAGACACCTAACTCTGATACACATTGTCTTTGTATTTTAGTAACGTAGATTTAGATGTCAGCAGGTTATGAATGAGGTGCTACAGTACTACGCAGCTGTGTCTCATCCCTTTGTGGCTCTACAATTTTACAAAACAGTTTAAATTCAGATTTTTCACTTGATACCAACTTGCCCTACTACCTCAAGAGAACTATACCAATTTAGACCAACGAAAGGCTGGCCATAATGGTACAATTAAAGCATGAGCTAATATCAGTCACAATAAGCACCCAATCACAATCCAAGTATGTAAGAGAAACCAAAGTGATTAATGCCTGAAAAATGACATGAGAACATTAATTTCTATTTAGACAACCCTAAGGAATAGGCAAAGTGAACACCAGCTTGATGGTATGGTTCTTTTCTAGACCTGCAATTTGTACACAGGGCATAACCAAGACCTGATGAGTGATTTGCACAGATTACGTCTTAGCCCAAAGGAAAGAGGCATTCTGTGAGAATGGCTCAGTTCATAGTTGTCCTATTACAGAATGACAAGTGATTTGATTGTGATACACAATGTGAGTGCTCTGTTCTCATTAAAAGTGAACATGCTGTGGGAGACTTTTACCACTTACTCTACAGGTACCCACTGTGAAAAGCTGAGATAGAATGAATATGCAATTTGGATATATCTTTTACGGAAAAAATCCAATGAACCCAAAATAAAACTTGGGGAGAACCCCTAAGGTTAGATATAATTTTCCTTGCCTGTTCTACCTATGGTTTTAAATGAGGTGACTTGTCATCTCTGAGCTGTAACACCTTTCCTTTCAAATATTTACTGGATTGCCATGTCAGACTGTGGCATGAAGTACTACAATAAGATAGACAAACTATCTGTTATGTATTATAACTGGAGTTCTACCTCTGCCAACAAGAAAATTACAGAATCTATACACACATCATATAATGTGCACGGTATTTCCATGGAACATTTCTCATTCATCCTTGGCTATCTGATCTGACGTCTGCCCGCTGCTTGTAGGTATGGTGTCTGATATTCTATTCATCTGGGAAGGTCCTGCAAATACACTTTTTTAGGGAAAACAGTCACACTGACACAGGTTTTCTTTTTCTCCTAGCCTGGAACTCCAGCTTTCAAGCATGTAATCAAAATAAATGAAAAAACAAAACAAAACAAAAACACAAAAACCAACCCCACACTTCAACTAAAAATGCACAAATGGACAATATTTACTGCTTATAAAATGACAGGTTTGAAATACTGTGACCAAGCTTTCAAGGTGAAACTTTTACCCTTAAAAGGAATATCCTGGCTTCAGCGCGCTATACAATACCTGCTTCCAGTATTAAAAATGGTCATAAATTCAGCCTTTAGTCTGTGGAATACAGCATTATAAACATTACACAACTACACGATGATTTTTATGTGTCCCTCTGAGAGGTGTGCAGTTGTATATTTGAAAACTAAGGCATCTGAAGCATTACAGAGTAATAATGGACAACAAATAATGTTTTAATTTTTTTAAAAACAATTCTCTTTGCATAAATATAATACATAGAATATATAGAGTGGGAGAAGTACCAATGTTGGCAGAAGTCTGTCAGCGTTGCATATGGCTTCCTTAGTCATTAATTCAGTAGCCACTTCCATTACAGTACACACACACCCCCACACCCCCAAACCTCCTTATCTGAGAAAATGCACACATGTATCTACAAAGTCGCATCAGAATTTGAAACACATTAAAATGCTTGAGAGTATCTAGAGCATAGGGTAACCTGCTGTAACGCTGTCACAATTTTCCAGGATCAACAATGTTAATTTTCACTTCTCAAATGGTCAGAAAAAGAATTTCTCTTTTATTTTCAATCAGTGAATACTATTTTTGGACAGTGCTGAAATGGAGTCAATTAAAATCTTTGGATGCTCTCATCAATGGCTCTGCTACACTTGGAACTAAAGCATTTGAAAAGAAAGTAAAAGTTATGAAAGGAGCCAGATTGTCTCCTTCGTGGAGCATGAAGCAAAAGTCAAAAACAGAGCAAATCAGAGACAGAACTAACCAGATGTGCTAAGAAAAAATTAGTTTCTTCTACATTCAGCAGATGTATCTGTATTTGGAAAGTTAATAGACTTTGCCATAAACACAGTTCACTGCATTTATTTGTTCTTAAATACCCCAAAAGGACCTACAAATAACAAGACATAAGGGTATTGGAAGACCCACAGATCTGGGCACAGGACCCACTATAGAAGCTCCTTTGTAGACAAAGAAATTCTCTAATCTGTTCAGATTTGCTGCATTGATATGTTCTATTTCCTTACAAACTGAAACAGACAGAATTCAGTTCTAAAAGGTTTGCAGCAAGTTGTAACTCATAAAAAGGCTTATCAATGGTGTGGTGATGGCAGGGTCCTACCCTACCCACTCTTCTACTGTGTGACGGTGTAGCACTTTTGGTTCGGAATCAGGTACTCCTTCTTCAGACCTAATAACCCCAACTCATCTCAGCCCTGGTCTTTAACAATCATTTGGCTGAAGAAAATATTTATTTTGAACCTGAGGAAAAATACTTAGCTTTTTTTTTGTGTCGCAGCCAAGATGATTTCAAACATTATACCTAACCACAAACACATATGAAGTGTCATAGGATGTCTGGTCAAACTTCATTAGTCGAACAATAACCACTATTAGTTTTGTGTATCTGGAACCTGGTCAATCCTCAAGCAACTGCAAATGGAAAGGGAATAAGGAGTCTCCTCTTTTTTCCAAGGCCTCTGCAAATGCAATGCAGAATTGCAGCAGTCCTAGCCAGCACTCAAGGGAATATATGGATTGCTGCCAAGTTCTCTACTCAAGAGCAACATGCAAACCGGGAACGATAAAGGGATGTGGAACAATAGCCCTCCCATGCCCTTGTGCCGATAGCCTCTGGCCTGCCGTGCTGGAGATTGCTGCTACCCGCCTCCCCTTTCAGGGATGTCACTCTGCTACCAGGCAAAACATCTTCTAGAGTTGCAAGAGGAGCAGCACTGTAAATTTAGTTCATAATGATTTATGCTAGTCCTTCCAAAAGAAAACAATGCTATTACGCTAGGAAGAACTTTCAAAAGATTCTAAGTGCAAACCTCAAAAGCGTATTAGTCACTGAGGTGCCTCAGTCCCACTGAAGGACATGAGGACCTAGCTAATTAGAAATGTACCTAGAATGGGAATCTTTAATCTATCTCCATCTATTCACACGTTAAAGGGAACAGTACTTTGTTTCCTTCAAATTAAAAATTGACATTAAGAAGGCTTTTAAAATTAGTTAAAAATCCATAGATAACTTAAGTACTGCTTATGAATTAATAACTGAAAATAAACCCATGCTCTCATTCTTTTATTTATACTTGAAATGCATATGCATTACAAAAATGTTCAAACATATAAACTAAAACAGAAGCATCACTAGTTTGAATAAGAATGAGGCAATGGTAAATCTGACATTTATGCTCTTTGCACAGGATCAACAATGTTGCTAAGCACTGAGCGAGTACAAGCTCAGGCGATTACTTCACTTTTTTTTTGATAATTTAACCTGTTATCAAGAGATTAGGCCCAGTGTTCTTCATTAAGGAGCTTCTTATGAATGTATTATATTTACATTAACTTCTACAAAACTGTATTTCTTGGTTTTTGTATTCTCAGGATGTATTTCATATCCTCAGGCACCAATACTATGAACTGTATAAAAAATTCTACTTATTGTCATAGGTTTAATATGCTCAGGTACTTTACATGAGACATACAGTATTAGAATTCAGAGGTCAGAAAACTTTGATTAAGATGAAAAATAGAAGAATGGTTTGAAAGTATATTATTTTACCTCAGTATATAATTTGCAAGTGTATAAGATCTCATCATCCATATAACTGAAGTTATTTTTAATCAGGAAGATCAAGGATTCATCTTTGATATTCTCTCATCACATAAGCTTTTATCATATGTTAATAATATAACTTTTATGTAATGTTAGATGTTGCAACACATCAAACAGTAGAAAGATTAAAGTAAGAAAAAGAAACATATGTAGGCCACACTGAAAAAAATATAGATGGGAATAATTAGAAACTAGAAAAGTAAACAGACACAAAATGCTGAGAACAAACAAATGCCATCAAAAGAAATTTAAACAGAAACATGAAAATCTGTCACACACAAAATTAGAATACTCCTGGAGAGCACACATTCTTAATGACTGCATAACAAAATAATCATTTTAATTATTAGTGGAGGAGGTCCTCTTACATTGGTTGGCAAATGTGCAAAATTATCCTTTCAAAGAAAACCCAACCTGTTGTAAGCAGGATTCATTAATAAGTGCAACACAATATGCCCCTTAGGAGAAAAGGCTTTGTAAATTCCTAAATTGTTGAAGATAATGGAATCTTTTAAATGAAGAAAAAAAATCAGTATACAGTACAAATGTGATGTTTAAATATCAGATGCGATGTGGAAACTGAAATGTATTTGAAGTACCACTTAATCAAACACTTGTCTAGAAGCTAATCAGTTAAAAAATGTATCTAATTTTATAATATTAAATAAATTCTGGTGTAATCATTTCGTACGTATTTGTTATTGAAACACTAAATATAAGGACAAGAGTACAGCTAATGGGAACGCATCATGAATTTTAGACTACCTCAGTGAATGCAAACTGGGTGAATCTACACAAGGTTTTTCGTACTCCAGAAGGAGCAGGTTTCTGTCCCTGCCTGTCACTGAGCTGCAGCTGTCAACCAGAGAGTGCCCTTATCTTAATTTTTTTTTTTTTTCCTGAAGATGGCGATCAAAAGAGAAGATGTAGCCTGCTATTGTGAATTACAAACATGCTGCCTTGTACTCCTGCAATTCCCCTGCTGCCTGGAGACTATCATGGCACTACAACATCTCCTAATGTTTGATATTCTACTTAACCCCCAGCTACTTAGAGCATTTGAGAGGAACAAATACAGAAGGAACAAACACTCTCTCTGCAGCCTCACACCATCACGGTCTGTCACATCAGGAGTGTGAAATCATAGTAGGGAAAGGGGTGAGACTCTGCAAAGGACCCAAAGGAGGAACATGTGGCTGTACGAGTTGGGAGCTTGCATGCATTTGGCACATTCAGCTGCTTAAAACGCATCACGCTGCTCATCTCTGGAGCACCGATAAACAGCAGATGATGGTAACGTGGCAGGTGATATCTTTCTGTCTGCCCACCTTTATGAATGGACAGTGGCATGCTCTGCCTTAGTAAAAGAGTTCTCAGAAACTGAAGGGATCACAGGAGAAGCAGGAAAAGCATGACCATGACTTTGAAAGTGATGTGAGATGATGTGCCAATAATGGGTCACGGCATGCCTAACAGCTAGAGATTTCCTTGGAATAAAGTATCGGAGAGTAGGGTAAACTTTCTGGGACACGGGTAAGTATCCCTTTAGTCCAATATTCTGGCTCTGTACTTCAGAATAAAAATGTCAGAAGCTCCCAGTACTCACTCCTGGTCTCCTTCAGGCAGCAGTTGCTGAAGTACTAAAGCATAAAGATTTACTTTTTTTTTTTTTTTTTTTTTTCAGTTTAGCATAACTGAAAACCCTCAGTAAGTAAGCCTTACAATAAAATACAGTTGTTTGGGTTTTTTTTCTATTCTGAGCAGACACAGTTCATTTACAAAATAACAAACTAAAACAGCATTTCAAGTTACTCCTCCCAACCTGCATTAGCATGTGTCCATAATCAGCACCATTAACTGTCAAAATACTTGGAGTCATAGAATCATAGAATGGTTTGAGTTGGAAAGGACATTAAAGATCACGTAGTCTGCCATGGGCAGGGACACCTCCCACTAGACCAGGTTGCTCAAAGCCCCATCAAGCCTGGCCTTGAACACTTCCAAGGATGGGGCATCCACAACTTCTCTGGGCAACCTGTTCCGGTGTCTCACCACCCTCACAGTAAAGAATTTCTTCCCAATATCTAATGTAAATCTACTCTTTTGCAGTTTAAAACCGTTACCCCTCGTCCTATAACTACACTCCCTGATAAAAAGTCCTTCCCCGTCTCTCCTGTAGTCCCCCTTTAGGTGCTAGAAAGCTGCTATAAGGTCTCCCCAGAGCCTTCGCTTCTCCAGGACCAACTGTCCCAGCTCCCTCAGCCTGTCTTCATAGAAGAGGTGCTCCAGCCCTCTGATCATCTTTGTGGTCCTCCTTTGAACTCAGTCCAACAAGTCCATGTCCTTCTTATGTTGGGGCCTCCAGAGCTGCACGCAGTACTCCAGATGGGATCTCATGAGAGCAGAGTAGAGGGGAAGCATGACGTCCCTCAACTTGCTGACTACGCTTCTTTTGATGCAGCCCATGATGCGGTTGGCTTTCTGGGCTGCGAGCACACATTGCTGCGTTATGTTGAGCTTCTCATCCACCAGCACCCCCAAGTCCTTCTCCTCAGGGCTGCTCTCAATCCATTCTCTGCCTAGACAGTACTTGTGCTTGGGATTGCCCCAACTCATGTGCAGCAACTTGCACTTGGTCTTGTTGAACTTCATGAGGCTTGCCTGGGCCCACCTCTCAAGCCTGTCCAGGTCCCTCTGGATGGCATCCCTTCCATCCAGTGTGTTGGCCACACCACACGTCTTGGTGTCATCAGCAAACTTGCTGAGGGTGCACTCAATCCCACTGTCCACACCGCCAACAAAGATGTAGTGCCGGTCCCAGTACTGACCCCTGAGGAACGCCACTCATCACTGGTCTCCACTTAGATATCGAGCTGTTTTGTTTCCCACTGAAGTTTCTCACTATTCTCTCTTCCTGACTGGAAGTGCTGGAAAGGCACTGCATCTCTGACATAATGGCTTCATTTGAATGGCTGATAAAAAATGCATTATATATGTAATGCCTTGATTGCCACAATTCAAGCCTCCAAGTACAACATAAACCTTTTCACAATTTGGTAAAAAGATAATAAAATCCCTCCTTATCAAATCTTGTATTACAGAAAATATGTCTACATTTCAAACTAGAAGGCAGACCCTTAAAGATTTCTGAGTAATTATTGCTTCTTTGCTTCCCAAAGACATTATTTCCCCTTTTTCTCCTTGTTAAATTAAAAAAAAAAAAAAAAAATTATAGCACAGATTTATCATCACCCTCACGTCTGCGTGATGTCTTTCCTTTCTCAACAGCAATTACGTCCAAACTTTCCCACTGACCTTTTACTAAGCCTTTTCATACCCCACCTCCCAGAATAGCAGTATCTTCCCCTGAGCTCTGGCAGAAGGACAAAGGTTCCTACACTCACAGGGTTCGTAGCTCACAAACAATTACTTGCTGTGGCCATGTAGGCAGTCAAAGGAAATTTATAGCAACAGAGTTCCAGCAGATCAAATATCCTAACTGGTGCCTATTTGGATAAACTGATTTTCTCATGCCAGACATACAGGGAGTCCTTTTTGCTAAATGACAATAACTGGTATAGGTGCTCTCTCTCTTGCCTGGAGGGAGCACTTCACTCATCCTTCCTGTTCCTCTACTGACTAGTTCCATAATAAATTAGTCTTGTCTGTATTCTTCATTCAGTGATTCAATAGCTGATGAGTTGAGATTTACAAAGTAGATTTAGAGAGGAACAAGAAAAAGTCTCATTTTTGATAATATGCTTTCCATCTATTTTTTACATTGTTTTTAAGCTTCCCATGCTTATTCGTGAATCCAAAGCTGGCAAATACCTCTGGGGAGTCTCCTGGAGGCAGGTGATCAAACAAGTTTATCTACAGATTTATTCATTCCCTTTTCCTGATAAAAACCTCAAAGCATTATAAAGCCCACTGCTCATTTTTTCTTCTTTACTCTCCCTTTTTCTGTTTACCTACTTTTCGATAGATTGGGTCTTCGCTTCTCACCTTACATCAGGGAAGTTGAAATCCTACAGTTCTTATGTAGCACATAAGGACAAGAAAATAAAAGTCTTATATCAGTTAAAGGAGAAAACTTACTTCTTGTTTCTCTGATTTCATTCTACAATCCAGGCAGCATAGCTTGCAGTCACATTGACACAGGTAACCTCAGCAATGCCATGATGATAATCATGTTCAAATGGAGCCATTGCCTACCTTAATGGAACCATTTTTTGTTTCTTGTTATATATAGAAAGATACCTTTCCTCACAGGTCTTCAGGTAAACCCCTGAAACTTTACCTGTTTTAAAAGGTGACTTATGCTAAGGATAACAGGTAGTTAGGATTAGAGACTTCACTAGCTGTTACTAATTTCATAATACCAAGAATTCTTTTTTTTTTCTCAAAAAAATAAAAATAAGTGCACAATATATTTTAACATTAAATTTATTGTATATCCTGATTTCCTCTAGGCACAGCAATTACCTTGTAGATCACTCTTAACACAAATTGATTTTCTCAGTTTTCTAAGAGTATGCTCAATCTCATTCCCTAATAAAACACTGTACCTACTCGAAAAGCAGAATTCAGAGGGAAAGCAAGTAAATGATGAATTAGCCAATACTTCTGGAGAGACAGGAGAATGTGCAACTGCCATCAAAAGTAATGGGAGCATTTTACTCCCCTTAAGATTTTGGGTTTTAGTTATGAAAGCCTTTTAGCTGGGATTTCTCTCAGTGAAAAGATGTAAATCTGATTATAAACAGTGTCTCTCATAAAGAAATGGTAACCTCAGTTAATGGAGACACTGTCAGTAAGCTCGCGGTGCTAAGTTACTGCTTCTGGTCTTTTTTTTTCCTCTCGTGCTCTTCCTGACTATTTACTTCTTTGATAGAAGCTTCTGTTGTTGTGATAAAATCTCAAAGTATATAAATCACCTAACTATGGCCTCTTACTGTTTTCTCTTTCAAAGCTAGCAGCCACACATTAGTACAAATTGCCAGGAATATCACAAAAGCCACTCAATTTCTGGCATGCGTTCAAGTCTTTTTCATACATCCATTTGCACTTCTACAAAAATTCAGGAGACTCTCTGCAACTCAGCAGTTACCTTTACAGAAATACTAGTGTTAAAATACCACCTTCTGCTAATCTGTCACTGCTATTACTAGGGATAAACTGTCCCCCAATTAAACACAGCGTTCTAATAAGGCCATGGTGTTATTAACTGCTGCACTGCTCTTCCACAAGAGAAAAAGAGCGGATTAAAAATTATCCTGGAGTAGCCTACGAGTAGTCTAAAGCTGATAAAGGGAAGAAAACAAGGGTACAAAAACAGGTTAAAATCTTTCACATAACTGCATTTTATTCTGTAAAGAGGCTACTATTAAAAAGTCAATGTCTACCAACCCTTACCCCACTCCAGCTTCTGATATATCACTGCCACCTCTTTTTTTTTTTTTTTATATATATGTAAAAGAGAAAAAAAGTGCCTCATTTTTAGAGAAGCTGAAGAATCACGCTTAGTTTAAAGTCTAGTCTATGTGAGACTGGCCTGTTTTCTTCGATGAATGGAAATTACTGACACCACCTAAATTAATCTTAGAACAGATCAAAACAATGTCAAAACAATGCATTTCATTATTGAACATTTTCTTTGTATGATTGTACTTCACCAAATTAGGTCACATAACTAACATTCTTACCCCTCCCCAAATCTTCCATTAGTTTTTCTTAGTTTCTCTACAATCCTTTTATCTCTTGAAAGGATTTTCAAGTAAAAGTTACTGACAGTGCAATTTTGCTATTGACTTTTGTGCTTTTAGAGAAAATTAAACTGCACTGAAACCTCCCTACTGGAGATGTTTTATTCTGAGTACCTCACAATTTATAAAAAATTATTAGGTGTAGTAGATAAAATACAGTACTCTCAAATCTTCGTACATTTCGTTACTTTCTCATAATTTATAGATTTATCAATGAAGTTTCTAAATGCACATTAAAGTCTGGCATTAGTTTAATTTCTGATTTCCATTTTGGATGAGTTAAAAGCTTCTTAAGAGGTAAAATGGCTCCTATGAAAATCACCATTTTGTCTCTATTGCTCTGATGAAAAAGCAAGGCAGAAGTACCTATTTGACTTCCAAAACATCTTTCTCAGTCTAGAATAACCATTTTCTTTGATGATCAGGACTGAGGACTGAGTGACAATTAGGGATGGCTTAACTTGCAGTGACCGGTGAGGTTTCAGCCTGCGTTTTCTTGGGGTCTCCGAGCTGTTCAGCAGTCACATCCTGAACCCCAGAGGTTTACAGCAGTGGTTCTGCATGAAATACCATGATGGAAGCTGTGACAGTTCATCAGCTGACTGACAGGCAGTCCAGTATCTGTGCAGTGCAGGTGGTGAAAAAGCTGGAAGCAGTAACGTCAACATCCATTAAGCTGTCCCCAGTTGTCATTCAGACCCTTAAGCAGCCACTCAGCTGTCGGGATCATCCTGCAAGATATAGCTGGCATATACCTGCCAATTTTAATATTTATCCCAGGAAAACATAAAAGAGCTTTTAACCAGCCCCTTGTCTAAAGTGCTACTAGTTTCCCAGAAATTGAATTTGGGAGTGGGGACCAGGGATAATCTGCTGCAGAGTCAGGGGGCCGTGACGGTGACAGAAGTGAGAGTAATGGCAGGTCAAAAGCTCCACTAAGACACAGTTCCACTCCGCAAGCTATTGAAGAGCAGCTCTGCCACATATGTTAAGAGGCTTTGCTCACACCTGTAAGGCTGAGTGCATTTCATGATAGTTCTAGTAATAAGAAGAATTGACTGAAATTCTCGTTTTTATATATAAACAAGGGAAAGAATGTGGAATTAGGTATTAAGAAGAGAGGTATGTTTGTTTTTAACTAGTACGTAGCACACAGCAAAAGAAGATTGGAATGAGCAATGAAATCCAAGTCCTCTTCCTTCTACCATTTTGCTTTTCAGGTTCAAAAAAGTGGCAGTTCTTAATATGCTAACACAATTTGTCTAGCTGTTGAACAGATATTCACACCAGGTAAATTGCACTGAAATTAGGGTTTCAATGTTTACTTTTTTAAAAAAACTTCAACAGTGTTTTACCAATCGTTTGGCATCTTGTTCCATGACCTTGGCCCTTCCCAGTTCTGCCACGGACAGTTTTGGTGAGCTGTGGATATGATGGTGATCACATCTGAAGAAGAGACAGAACCCCCTGGATAGAGCATAAACCATCAATACTATTTTTGACCTCCTTCACTCATTTTCTCAGTTTTTTACATCACTTTTTCTCTGAATTCTTGGAACACTGACAGGGTTTTTTTGTTGGTGGTGGTGTTTTTTTTTTTTTAATTAACATAGAAAAGTCAATTGACTTTATGAAACTTTGGAAATCCAAGGGTTTTATTTCTGAAATTTCCTTATTTTAATAAGTTAGTAATTCACTTACCATAAAACCTTCAGCATCCTTGTACACACTACTAAGTAATAGCAATTAGACTATAGTATTATTTTCATGAAGTAGGTTGGAAAGATTTCAGTTACTGAAAGAAGGATGTTTTCAGTCCTCCTTTTTAATAAATTCAATGGAATTAACTTGCCACAAAACCTCCAGCATCCTTTACACACTACTAAGTAATAACAATCAGACTACAGTATTATTTTCATCAAGTAGGTTGAAAAGATTTCAGTTACTGAAAGAATGTTTTCAGTCCTCCTTTTTTATAAATTCAATTGAGTGGTCCACAAATATCACTGTGAATGCTGCAAAAAAGGAATTTGTTATAATTAGACCTTCATAAAGAAAAGAGAAAATAGCAACTTTAAGAACTGGTTATGTTATCTGAAAATAATAGGTGAGCCTTAGAAAAAAGTATTTGTTCCCTCATTTATACACAGCAGCACATGAAGCCATTATATTCACATTTTTTGTTGGCTAAATTCTTCATATCTTTTTTTTTCTCTGAGATGTGTTATGACCCCTGTTTGGTTGAGCTTGGTCGGACATTTTTAACCATATGCAAAGACATTGGCAAGCAGGATACGTACAGCTTGAAAGTATAAAGTAATTATTTATTGCCTAACAGCCACAAAAGATAGCTCGGATTTAATAAGCTATCAAGCTAAGTATTAATATGCTCACCACACCCAATAAAACACCTCATGAGTCCTTGCTGGCACGGCAGGCATCAGTTGGAGGAAAAAAGGTTGGTTTCTGCTGATCCCAGAGACAAATCCTCAATATCGCTATGTTGCATCATCCACCCCACCCAGTCCACACCAGTGACATTGTCTGGTGATCAGACTGACGACACAATTGCCTGTTTTTTTCCACTATTGCAGACACAGAGGCCTGTGGCAACCGTTAATTATAAATCTACTAATCAAGACATAATTAATATTCGCTTGCCTTGATTCTGAATACGAGCATGCTAAAATAGTGCAACTAATAGTGGTATGAAGGTATTTTGTGATGGCATCGCCAGACAGTACGTGAGCAGTGTGGTCACCAGAGAGGAAAACAAAGATTGGTGTTGCTGCAGGTAGGAAGCATCCGAGTAACAAATGTTGCCAGAGAGAGGACAAAATAAGCACAAGGGACTGCAAATAGTTAGGATATGCTCCCATACACACATGGAGGATGACTGGCAAGACAAAAAGAAACCTCAAGATAAGCAGTATCAGGAGCAGAGGAGACCACCCTTTTGAGAGGATAAATAGCATAAAAATATCAGGTTTAAGCAAGTAAAATCAGAGGAGAAAGAAGACAAGCTCACAAGTTCTGACTCTTACTGTCAATGAGCTCTCAAGAGTGATCTCCTGGATCTCTGTGACTAACAACCACCAAGGACCATCAACTTTACTTAAACACCTTCAGCTCCATGGTATTGTATAGTCACAGATAAATTAGGATACAAGTATTAAAGACTAACAGTTTGGTATATGCAGTGATAAGATGGTTTAACGTTGTGTAAGAACTGACCATTAGCAAGAAGCGTGTGGCTAATTAACAAATTTAGTAAAGTCCAGTTTTAGAGCTGAAAGCTTTCCTGATTTGTCAGTCTTCTGAATGCTCCCATCACAGTGATCTCTAGTACATATACACACATATATTCAATTGCAACATCGTATTGGTGTTCTGACTCCTGAACCCTTGGACTTCTAAGAACCCAGTCAAAAAATCCTGCCTCCAACTGTAATTTTACGTTACCTTTCTACAGACTTTCTCAGACCTCTCTCTCACCACTTCACAATTTCCCCAGACTGAGCCAAAGTTATGGAGCAGAGCCATATCAAAGCTGGCCCTTGGACCCAAGAAAAACAGATAGCTGAACCCCTGCGAGCAGGGAGATAACATCTACACGGCAAAAGCTTACGTAATATGGAAACTAGAGGATGGGGCCACACTCTTTTCAGTGGTGCCTGCTGCCAGAAAAAGGGGCAAGGGGCACAAACGGAAACACAGGAAATTCCATCTCAAGATGAGGAAAAACTTTTTTTTACTTTGAGGGTGTCGGAGCACTGGAACAGGCTGCCCAGAGAGATGGTGGATTCTCCTTCTCTGGAGATACTCAAAACCTGCCTGGATAGGTTCCTGTCCCGTCTGCTCTAGATGACCCTGCTTTGGCAGGGAGGTTGGACTAGATGATCTCTGAAGGTTCCTTCCAACCCCTACCACTCCATGATTCTGTGATTGCATGTAGTAGTGCCATAATCTTCCCTTTCTATCAAAGAGTTTATAATTAATATTATTTAGCACAAATGTAGGGTCATGTTTGTTGCTGTATACCAGTCTCTCTAAACCAACACTGAGTTTGGGTTTTGTTTTTAAACCATATTCACTCTTCATAAACCTGAGCTGTATTGGATAGATACATGCTGGTAAAGCATACCAGCATTTCCCTGCAATAGCTTCCTCCTGCCCTAACCCCATACAAGCATTCATTTAAATATCAGAAAGGAAAGGCTTGGCATCTTCTTCTGGATATTTGTCAGTGCCCACTAGCAGGACAGTACCACCTTGACACCTTAACTCGCAAAATACCACATGAGACTGATCACTCACTCCATTTTTCTGCAAAGGCAATAACCTCTAGATAGACAATGGTAATAGGCAGCCAGTGGGCAATTACATATTAAACAATTCCCATCAGTTGTAAAGCAAATGAGCACTAAACCCTGAGATTTTAAATGCTGTGGCTGCAAAGAAATCATGAAGAAATCAAATCACACGTAACAAATATAGCATGTCTAACTGTCTCTGCAGACAATCTAGGGGATAAGGGGGAAACAAATACAAAAGTACCTTCAAATGACCTTGTACATTTCTTTAAGTTGCTAATTCTGAAACTCAATTTAGGTATTTCAATCATCAGTATTGTTAACCACCCCTACTAAAAAGAGGTACAGTGGTGATCAAGACTGAAGTTAAAAAAATAACATTGTATTTGGTATCACAAGTGGAAGCACTTAAAAATACCGATATTTTCCCCTTCTTCCACTCCTCTAGCTCAGCTCTTCCTATGTATAAAGAAATCAAACCCAAACAGCTCACTTGAATAAACAAGCACAGTCAAAGCCTAATCAAAACCATGCCCAGAAAATATCAATGGAGCAAAAAATCATGTTTGATTGTATCCTGAATATCTATGCAACCTGCTAAAAGATGCATTTGTGACAAACAGAAGAAAAAAAGTGTTTTATGAGTGGGGATGGAAAACCATCACACTTTGTTTTCAAGCTTCACTTTTGTTCATAGGAATCGGTTAACTGGTTTATGCTCATTACATTCAGATTAATAGGTTCTGGAAATTATTTGCTCTGTTCCCAGTTTGCTACTTGACGTATGTAGTTGGTTACCTAAGCCTGTACAGATGGAGGCAGACAGAACGCCATTCACACTTCATATAGTCAGGCATGAGCCCATTTTGGGCCAGAAGTAATTTTAGCCACATTAGAAAAGTGACACATTCCAGCAAAGGGGCTTTACAGAAATGCACAGGAATTCGCTACTGTGGTTACACCATTTTGGGATCAGAGCTGACTTATATCCAGAGAGCTCAGAGTGAAAGCAGAGAAGCTCAGGTCCCCCCACACCCATTCACGCGGGTGTGCCTGAAGTCTCATGGCATTGTTTCTGCTCTTTGACAGCACAACTGTGATGTTTTTCAACAAGAGAGCAATCAGGGTGTAATAAAATTCTAGTGCAGAGGGTCAGTACATATCCTATACGCTAACAGCTCTTAAATTATAGTATAATTTGCTTCACTGAAAATGGGAATTAACTTTAAAAGCTTAAACAACACATAAATTACAGTATATTCAGGGCCATATAACTGTTACTTAATCAATAAATATTAATTATTACTTATCAACAAGGATACCATGGCAAACAGATACCCATTACATGAAAATTATACAGCTGATGAGGATATTGCTCCTTTCTTAAAGTTTGAACTATGTTACTAAATTTCATATTATTATTATTTTTTTTAGAAAAAAATGTATGCTGTTCTACATGCTGTTTATTTTGTCACGCTAACTGTAAGAATGAGGAAATTGGGCACCTTTCAAAGTGTTTGCCAACAATTAGGAGTGACAAATCTTAGCCACCTCTCTGTATGCTGGTTAAGTACCCTAAGCTGAAAGAAGGAGAAAGCCAACAGTTGGCTAAGTATACCAGTAGAACAACTGCAGCACTTGGTAGAAAATTGCATACTGTTCTCTAAGACTGAGTTTCTCTGATGATGTAGAAATAAGGATGGGGGAAAACGCAGTGTGGGCATTTACATGTGAAATTCTCACATTTACCATGTAGGAAAAAAAGAAAAAAAACCCCAACCTAAACATGTATTAACAAAGTTGTCTTCAACACCTACAGTAAGTAAATAAAATTTTCAATGACTTTCATTCTGGGAAAAAAACTTCCTTGGTATTCAAAACTATTTGGTATTTGGTTGAAATCAATGGCTTGATGTCTAAATGGAAATCAGTAACAAGTGGTGTCCCCAAGGGGTTCGTATAGGGACCAGGTTCAATATCTTTATTAATGACAAAGGCTGTGGGATTTAGTGCACTCTCAGCAAGTTTGTGGATGACACCAAGCTCAGTGGTGCAGTTGATTCACTTAAGGGAAGGAATGCTATTCAGGGGGATCTTGACAGGCTAGAGAAGTGGGCCCATGTGAACCTCATGAAGTTCAACAAGGCCAAGTGTAAGGTCCTGCAAGGTTGAGGCAATCCCCAATGTCAGTACAGACTGGGGCATGAATGGACTGAGAGCAGCCCTGCACAGAAGGATTTGATGATATTGGTGGATGAAAAATTAGATGTGAGCCAGCAATGGGCACTTGCAGCTCAGAACGCCAAACGTATCCTGAGCTGCATAAAATGATGCATTGCCAGTAGGTTGAGGGATGTGATTCCTCCCCTCTACTCTGCTCTCGAGACCCAACCTGGAGTACTGCATCCAGTTCTGGGGCCTCCAGTACAAGAAAGACATGGACCTGTTAGAGCAGGTCCAGAAGAGGGCCATGAAAACGATCAGAAGGCTGAGACACCTCTCCTGTGAATGAAGGCTGAGAGAGTTGGGCTGTTCAGCACAGAGAAGAGAAGGCTCTGGGGATATCTTAGAGCAGCCTTCCAGTAGTTAAAGGGGGCTTAGGAGAAAGCCTGAGAGGGATTTTTTACCAGGGCCTGTAGTGACAGGACAAGGAGCAATGGTTTTAAACTGAAAGACAGTCGATTTAGATTGGACATAAGGAAGACATCTTTTACGATGAGGGTGGTGAGACACTGGAATGGGTTGCCCAGAGAAGATGTGGATGCCCCACCATTGGAAGTGTTCTAAGCCAGGTTGGATGGGGTTTTGATCAAACTGATCTAGTGAAAGACATCCCTGTCCACAGAAGGGCAGATAGACTACGTGATCTTTAAAAGTTCCTTCCAACCAAAACCATTCTCTGATTCTGTGATTCTGTGATTCTATAAATTAGCTGGAGAAAGAAAAAGGTCCAGATAAAACTAACATATGGTAAATTAGATGCAAAACTTAATAGAAGAAGTACTCAGAGGATTAGAGGATCATTTTCAGAATAGAAGGATTTATTAAGCAGAATTCTGCAGGGTCCTGTCTGGGCTCTGGTTCTATTCATATTTTTAATAACACTGGATAACAATACTCTAAAGATTACATGCAATAATTCTAAGCTGGTAGAAAACAGTAAGAATTCATAATTTTCTTGGGGTGAGTAAGGGAAAGTACGGTGTTCTTCATTTGAGCAACAGCTATGCAGACGTTGGAGGAACAACTTACTAGGTAGCAATTCCTCAGGAGGAAATCTGGAGGTCATGTTGAAATCCTAACTAAGCCAGACTCAGCAATACCCAGTAGTTCTCAGAAAGCTAAACATTATACCTGTCATCTGTGTCATATGTGAGACATGAGGAGTAAATCTGTTTGAACTAACAGCTGGTTTGAGTACTGCATCTTGCTTTGAGAATTGCTCTTGCAGAAGGTGGTTCACTTGGAGGCAATCCAGAGGAGAAAAACAGGAATTATAAAGCTATAGCAAGTGATCTACATGGAAATGCTGAAGAAACTGGGGATAATTAGAAAAAAAAGAAGAGTTATGGATAGAAGGTTTTGTCCAGGGTGATCAGTCTTCAATTACATAAAAGGCACCTACCAAGAAGGGAATATTTTTTTCTTCATTATCTACAATGATTAATAAAAGAACTGGTTAACAAGAAACATTTCTTAGAAATAAAAACCCCCAAACCTGTTCTTAAGGACAGCTAGTAAAACAGCTTTTCCTGGGCGGCTGGCAAATCTGAGTTCCTTGCAGTGTCTAAGAACAGGTTACATGTACATCTCCCTGGAATGATTTAGATACAGTTCAGAATTTTCCAGGGGGAAGAACGAAAGATACAATGACTTCCCAAGGTCTTCTCAAGCTCTTTTATTAATCAAAGACAGGTTTAGACAATCCAGTTTAAACCGACTTGCTCAGGTAGCGAAAGCAGTGCAGGTATTACATTATGAAGTACTAAAGACCAGATGCAGAAGATATTCTCTCTTTTGTAAAAATATAAACATCTGCAGACATTCTTTTTCTAGTACTTAGTCCATTCAAAGTTAGTTTCAAGTAAAAAGTGTATTGTCCTGTAGCGCAGCCAGACCTTAACAATGTGTCACGATAGCTGGTAAGTCAGAACTGCAGACATGACCATTTAAAGGAGATAAGTACAGTTTGTTCTGAAACGCCATGAATACCTCTCTCCTGCAACTTCTGTGAAACATAAATATTAATTAGGATGAAAGGGATAAAATTTTTCATCCCATAACATGCCTGGACACGCTTTTTAAAAGCAAACCAACAAATAAAAACTGGAATTTAGAACACAGTCGTTGTAATATACCTACTATTTTTCATCCTTACTCTGTGGTCTATAAACTGTATCTAAGAGATCTCGGACAATCAGCTGATTAGTTCAAACAACTTTATGAGAAATTTCACTCAATATAATGGAATCATAATCTGAATTCAGAGTATTATGTAGACAAAGAACCAACATAAAACTAAAACTTTTTATATTTTTTTTTTTCAAACTTGTACGTGAGCACAAGACTGACCTAAACATCCCCAGATTTTCCATAAAAGATAGACAATATAGGATTTGCTACATTTGGTTGTAGTACTCCTGGACAATATGGGAGGCCACATTCACATCCCTAAATTGCTAATATTTTTCACCATAAGTAAGACACCCAATTATTTGGCTATGGGATTATTGTCTTTCCCCTACAAGTAATCTCTGTTTAGAAAATAATATAGTTTTAACAGTAAAAATTGAAAGGAACATACCAGAAATCTAGTGCCTTTTGGAGAGATCAGATTAAGGCTCATGTCCTTGAACATGGGCCTCCCGTATCCCAGTGGCGTTTCCTGACTATTTACTATATATCATTCTTTCTCTGTCCAGTTTCAAAGAGAAATCCAACCCTCATGACAGTCTTATACAGTCATGTTGGGGGAGTTATACAGTCCCTAAAACTTCCTGTTAAAATGAATTACCATTTTTCACGGAAATATGTTACTGAAAAATATCTAACTCTGCAGCTCCTTGAGATAAGTGCCTTTATTGTTATAAAATAAGGGATAGGCATGTTAAAAAAAAAAAAAAAAGAAAAAAAAAGAAAAAGGAAAGAAATAAATTGTGCAACATAAAATCTGGTTCAAAAATAGCTTCTTCTTTTTTTGTTTTGTTTTTGTTTTTTTTTTTTTCTTTTTTCCTGAAAAAATCTGGATTAGAAATCGGAACACAGAAAAGTGTCACTATATATAGAATAACTAGGGTCTTTCCACAGGTGCAAGAGTAGAGATATCAATGTTGCTTTTAAAAGGACCACATTTTTACAATATCTTTTTTGATACAGATACAAAGCTCAATGTCCTAACACTCTAAATTTAAAGGATTGAGATTTTGAAGAAAATAAGGCATAGTGCAATTTACTTCTACCAGATTCAAGGTTAAGCTGAAGAGTTTCTTCTACAACTACTGCTTATTTAGAAGTCAGTCAGATAGATGGAATGAAAATTCATATGTCTCAGGATTTTCAAAGACAAGTTGCACAAACACAGAAATGAAGATTTAGATTGTGACATGAAAATACACTTGTCTTCTACACAGATACTGTGATTCACACATTCTTGGGTTTGGGTTTTAAAGGACTTGGTTGAACTGACTTGATTTGCTTTTTCAAACAGTTTTAAATTCTTTCAAGTAAGGAACAGAAGAAATGATATGTTTGTTATATAAGCAATCACTGATGGGCAAATGGCTCAAATCAAAGATTAAAAGATAATAAAAATCATAATACAGTATTTACAAAAGAATACATTTAATAAAATCCTGATTGGGTCACAAGTTTGCTTTGAGAAGGATGGGTTAAACATATCAATTAACTTGCTCATTAAAGAGCATTCCCTGAGTTGTGCCGACAAATATTATCTGTAAGAAGTTAAATTATTTTATTGGTGCTTTAGTGCATCAGATCCTGCTATCACTGTCTTCACTGGGAAAAAAAAGAGGAATGAGCAGTTTACAATAGGATTGGGATTTATTAAAAAGAAGATTATGTAATACTTCTGGAGGTTACAAAACCTTTCAGAATAAAAAATGTGATTCATAAATTGCTGAGAATTCTACCATAAATTGTTTATGAATCAATCAAATGATGGCATAAGATGCTTGTTTAGAAACAGATTTGATCAAAACTCTATCCAGAAATAAAATATAGCAGCAGATTTACTATTACATAAGCTTGCAGTTTGTGCACTATTCTGATGATTAAAATTGTTTACTTACTGTTTTTAATATATGTTCTTCAATTAAAAGGTTAAGAAATCCATTTATACTCCGTTGTATAAAACTTAATGTCACATTTCTGCTCTGTTTCAATGCCTGCTTCTCTTGGATTGAGTATCATGAATGGTAGCATAGACTGAAATCACACCTTTTAGAGTAGGTTTACATTCTAGAGGCTGAAATTGCTATTAAAAATTAATAAATATACTGATGCTTTTAGATTAAAAAGAGTTATATATATATGCATAAGATATATATATTATGCATATATATATATGCATATATATGCATAAGCAAAACATGCTAAGTCTTGAGCATGTTAAGGTACAAAAGTTTGTCACTCTACTGGTTTTGTGTATCTGATGGAATCTAAAGTGAAAGGCAGATTTTTACTGCAGACAAATCATTGGAGAAATGTAATTCATACTCAAGAGCCCCAGATAGGATGTATCTAAGAATACACCGACAATGCAGAATTGGAACTGTAGTTATGAGGAATCACCAAGATAAACAGGAAAAAAAGAACCTCTTATTGAATGATGTTTAAGTCTGGAAAGAACACATTGATTGCTTTTTCTCAAAGACAATGTTGGATTTTTGTTTATTTCATTCCATATACCTATGTTCTGTATTAATATTCACGGATATTTTTTTGTTGTTGTTGTTCTTTCCTTTTTCTCTTGAGCTATATAGAAGAATAAACAAAGAACAAATAATGCAAGGTAACTTGTCTTGTGCAAACCAAGAATATATACAAAATGCTGTTTCAATGTTTCTCTGCTGGTCTAATTAGCTATGTATGTAAATGAGATACTCAATATAAAGTATAATTCTCTTTGGAAAGAGTTTTGCAGTGACATCTGCTAAAAAGACAAGATCTGGCATTTATCTGTAGCAAAGAATTCAGAAAGATCGGTTTTCACTTAAATTAAGAAATTTCTATATGGTTCTTCTGTACAGAATACAGCATGCTAAACAAAAAAAAAAAAAAAAATTCCTTGACATTTTGCAAACTCTAACACATTCCTCCAGGCACAAAGTTTATTTTTGTGTCTCCCCAGCAAACTACTGTGCAAAAGATTCCAGCTTTTTTTTTTTTTTTTTTGAAAGAAAACCAGTATTGTTTGTTTATTTCTTGTGTATGAGAAGAGCTGAAAAATATGCAGGTCCTTTGAATGAGGTACTGTAAAAATAACAGAAAAGTTAAAATTTTCTATAGAAAGCAGATCTCTGTGTGCTTACAGTATCAAAGAAGACTATTTCCAGGACTCATTCTTCCATCTTTTATACCCCTTTCATTTCAGAGGCCATTGTGTCCTTATAAATGGCAATTCACATTCCCTTAGGGGAAAAAATATGTATACTTTTTAAAGCCAGATTTTTGTGAACAAATACATGACCTTAATCTATTGTAATATATTGTCTAAGGAACATTTCTTCTTTCTTCAAATTCCTCACCGTGCATCTCTTCATAGAAGTGTAGGAAATACCATACTGGATCCAACAAGGATATATCAAATTTAGTATCTTCTTACTAGAAGTGTCTTGACTAGGAATTAAAATATGTTAAGTGTGGCTCCAAACTAATAAAGCACGCATTACAGGTTTGGAACTTTCTATATGCTAAGAAAGTGAACTTTCTAGAGTTCAATACAACTCAACTGATGCATGTCAGAATCTAAAGCTTTCTTTAAAGTTGAGTTTTGGAACATATAAGAGCATACCTCCTAAACACACTTTTAAAGGGATGATAAGCCTTTAGACAGTAGAAGAAATGCAAAGCAGACAGGCTTTTTCCAAATATCTGAAAAGTAATCATTTTGTGCCATGAGAAAAGAATTAAACTCCTCTCTTGTATAACTGGGGATGTTCTCTTTTATTCCTATAGCTGTCTAATCCTTTTTACCAAGATCTCGGTCTCAGTGAATTAATTTTTTGCTTTAGTGTGACATGCTTGGTGTATTTAGCCCTAAGACAACCTAGTGGTGACACAGGAAATCATTGCAGGCTTTCCCCAGAGTATATTCTTCTCTAGTCTTGAAGGAATCAATCCTGCAATGAGAAATTGAGAAGACAAACAAGAAAAAGTGCTGGAGGCTGACTGAAAGACTGCCTTTACCTTAATAGCAGAGAATAAACTGCTGCAAAAGAAAACTGGATTTCTGTATATCCTGTGACCCCTTAAGAGCCCCTCCAGGGTGAAGTAAGCCTGCTTTTCAAATGAGAAAACAGCGACCCCTGGAAAGGCTGTGTTTGTTTTGCAGGTCCAGAATGTTTTCTGGAGATATTTAGGATAGAATACACCTTAAAACAGAGGGTCAGGAAAACTGCTATTCACCAGTTAGGTTCCATTTCAGTCTTTCTGTAAGCACTGAAATATATAATTATTGAGTTGTTTTTCTATTCTGAAATAAATGACTGTTTAATACTCAGAAAACTCAACGGCTCACCCTGGAGCAATGGTGACGCTTCATCCAATTTGCTACCCCATGAGCTATTAAACCTTCTCACCCATACTTAGGTTTGTGTCATTCATGCCCACAGGTCCTTCTGTCATTCATGGATCATCCTTATCTGTCATTAAGAATACCAACTTAATTTTGGAGCTAAATTAGCTGACTTTGGCTATCACATCTTAATTATTTCATGTTTAGGAGGAAAAAAGTTTCTTTTCTTTTATTAAGACATTTATGTATGAGAATATACAAATCCTTTACTATCAGATCATAGTATTTTGAATGAAAAAAGCACAGGGAGTACATATAATGTGTATATATAATATAAATAATATATATTATACTCTGTAAGATATACAATGCAATTTATTGTAACATTTTTGCTGACTAAAGAAGGTGTAACAAGAATGCCTCTGTATCATGAATTGGGAAAAAAAGAGAAGTGCTGCATGAAACTTTACCATATATTCCATAATTCTGTGATTCTATGTTTCTAATTTAATGTCCTTCTCTTTTGCTCATGTTTACTGCTGTCTTTTCAAACTTGCATACTCAGGCAATAAACTTCTGAAAGTGTGGTCTTTGTCTTCTAACCCTCCCTTCCCAAGTGCTTCAGCCCCCTGCTAGCATACTAGGAACAACTCATTTTATTTGTAGTTAGTTCATTTATATCTAGAGATGATGCTCATGTTTGCATCTTTGAACATCATACTGCATCTAAACAGATGTTGCAGTTAGTTCTGGTACTCAACCTAGATTTTCTACTTTTTTCATTCAATAGATTACTTTTAATTCTGTGTCTTGGAGTTTTCATAAATAACTCTTCTGCTTGACTTGATATGGTATTTTAATACCCTTCAAATATTTGGGGATGTACTGCTAACTGTGCTTACGTATCTTTTAGCTAGATATTTTTTATTGCTTTTAATCTTCTGTCTTAAACCATTCACTTCACTGTCTGCATGGTTGCTGCTCTTCTCTGAAGTTTGTGGTGTACCATGATCTTTTTGGTATAAAAATTAAAGACCTGTAACTGTATATCCAGTTCACGAAGAAAAATAAATTTAGATTAGAAGCCACATTTTCAGTCTTTGCTTACATAGGGACCTTTTGTTTTGAGTTCCAAACCACTATCAGACAACTCTTCCTCTCTGCAATCACCTCCAAGTATCATTTGCTATTACTGCTTTCAGGATTTCCCTTTCCCGTTTTATTTCAATTGATTCCCAATACAGAGCATTAGTTTCCAGTATTCTGAATTCTATTATCTTATGTCCTGCCCATGTTTCCAATTGCTGTAAGCCTTTTTTATTTTCTCTCAGTCCCCACTAGTATTTGCATTACCTCCTAATTTATCGTTGATCTGCAAGTTTCATCAAATAGATTATTTCCTTTCTTAAATCGCTACTGAACATGCAAGTCCAAATATTAATTCATGCAGATGTCATTACCTCACTGCTATTAATTTACAGTGTTTTATATAGCCCACAGTCCAATTTGACAAACTGTGTGAAAAACTAAACAAATTTGAATTAAGTTTTGCAGGGACATAATAGAAGTTTGAATAAAATCCATATATATGCCCATACACTCTCGTTTAATACTTTCCATTCATTCACCCATTTTACAATACCAGAAAAAGCTGAGTAGCATTTAGAATAAATCTAATAATACAGAAAGTCATGATAATTATTAAAATCTAATAATACAGAAAGTCATGATAATTATTAACATTTTGTTATTTCCACAGAGTGATATCCTTTCAGCTTCTTTTCATAGTTTTACTAGTCCAGAAATTAGATTCTTAGAATGGTAAAGTTAACAAATTTCTTGCTAACTTTAAAAAAGTATTATATAATCCTGTGTTATTTACTTCGTTTAATAGTCTAAAATACATATTCCCTGTGCTGTTGGATTCCTGCATATTCAGATTTCCCACAGATGACCTTATTTCTCATTTGTCAAGTTCTTCTTACTTTTTAATTGTTCCAGAATCGCCCTTTATTTCTTATTCCTAAAAAAAAAGGTTTTTAACTCTGATATTTTAAATAAGATTAATATCATCCCCTTCAGTCTTTCCGGTATTTGTTTTTTCCCTATGATGTTGTAAGAAAATCCTTATTATCTTAACCCCTTTGGCTAACATTAATCTATTTCTCTTTTTATACAGCCTTATCTTTCCCCTACAAGCTTTAACTTCGAATATTCTTGTCTGGCTGCCTCTTCTCTTTCCCCTTTCCAGAACACTATTCAGTAGTGATTCCTTATCTTGTCTTTCAGTGCCAGAAGCTACCAACAGCATGGTACAGCTGTGACATATCACAAGGAAAAGGGAAGGCACGCAAACATGCTCTCACTGTAGCTGAGTGACATAAAATCCTGTAAGAAACTATTAATATTATTTTTAATACAATGTCTTGGTAACATTGAACCTGACTTGCTAAATACCAAAATGTTTCAAAAATCTATAGATTAAGGCTGACATAGCCATAATTATTTTTTTTTTAAAAACTGTCTCTAGAATTATTTATTAGCTATTCTTCAGATTAACTGTTGTGGCCATTCTGTGCACTGTCAGTGTGTTTTAGATCATTTTACTCCTAATTAGAATACTACAACCTGAAGCATGTTAAAGAATAACTGAAAAACCATGAACCATTACAGTGACTGACAGGAATAACAAAGTTCACTGACAACATACACACTAGCTCCGATTATGGGTCTAGCTATTTGCTGAATACTGACATATGTATAAACTATTAGGGATCAAGAAACCCGCACTAGGAACCAAAGAGAAGACTGAAATAAAAGATGCAACTCAATTAGTTTTACCCTGAGCAAGGGATTGGACTATACGACCTTCAGAAGTCCCTTCAAACCTGAATTTATCTATGAGTCTATTTCAAATATTTCAAAAGATATTTTGGAATCTATTCACAAAAATTGGTGTGACATTAAAATGTTAGCCTTAAGGCACCACCCTTAAAATCTCCTAAATTTATTATTACATCTTGTTACATGAACACAATGAACTACTCTCAAATATGAAAGAACCCCAAAATCTTAATATACATTTCTACATTAAAAAAAAATCTCTATTCCAATCATAAGTGAAGTTGGAAAACTTGAGCTCTGGTCTCCTGGGACTGCTCAACATCTGAATCCCGCACACCACATCACACCAGGGGAATGCTAAAATATAACCAAACCATGAGCACGGCCTGCTAACTTAAGTGATCTTCCAGAGACTGCCATCAGTTCTAGACGTTAACTTGCAACAAAAAAGTCATCCAGCTAACTGATCTCACCCAGCTGATGTTGTAAACCATTCAAGCTTCCAACCTCAGTTACAAATGTTTTCCAGAGGTTTCCCAGTTCTAACTTTACAACTGTTTTCTATCCATTCAGAGTAGAATCTAAAAAAAAAAAAAAAATAATAATACAAAGCTCATATGTTTACAAAGATTTTTTCTAAATGGAAAAAAAAAAAGATAAGGACTGCTACAAAGAGCATCAGCGCTTTTCAAAATTATTTTATTAGTGTTGAAATGGTTGAGGGTAACCTCAGAAACCAAGATACTCTCGTTCTCATAAACTTCCCAGACTTACTTGTGAAGGCATAAATTGCCTTTTGATAGCTGTATATCAACAATTTCTGCAAAAATGTAGGAAATAATCTATTGCACATATAAAGGAATAAGAAAGACACCATCCATGTCAATTTAGTAAAAAAAAAATAAATTCAGAAGATACTGTTTAACATCATTAGGAAATTTGTTTAAACATTGTAACTGCATATGTCTCAGTGAGATGGCATTGATTTGTTTCAGATTACCATGGATTTGTACATGAACGGAACACAAAATTATTAGTACTATAAAACTGAGTGCTGTGTGGTTGTGCTTATCATGTGACTAATGAGTGGTGTACGCAAAAATTAAACTTCTTGGAAAATAGAAATACATGCTCAAAGGCTGCAGGGGACCCCTGTGTGGACAAAGACTTTTATGTATGATATCTGGCCAGACTTCAAAATTTATGCTACTAAATGTTCACCTGGGAGAAGTAGGACAAATTCATCTGTGGCAAATGTGCCAGAAACAAGGTGACTAAGAAAGGGAGGGGGAAATTTATAGCATTTTCTTGAATACAAAACAAAAAAGTGAAAAAACGCTGTGATTGGTCATTAAAGCTATTCACTGATACAAATGAAGATTAACTGAATAAAGACAGCTCAGAGAGCAGAAGTGCTCCCAGCACCATTGCCACTCAAAAGCACATAGATCTAACATTGTCCTGAAAAGGTCATCAGTCCATCTGTTTCTTTGGCAGAGGTGACAACCAGCCTACACGGATTAGTCTCTCCTAACAGTATTTAACATTTGATAATCCTCAAACCAAACAGAGGCAATCGCATAAAATTCTAGGGGACAATCTAAAGCATTTCTATGCTATTGCAGACACAATGGGTTAGAAGGAACACAGTCATCATTTTGTGGTAAAAAGCACTGATTTCAACAGTTTCTGATAAACTAGATCCTCCAAATGAAAGTGTAAATGATTTATGATATCATTAGACTCAATTGTCTCTATGTAGACAATTACTTCCATTTCTTTGAGTTTGTAGTGTGGTTTATTGTAAATAATTTAAACAAGAAAATGTAGAACATACATTGAGCTATTTATTTTAATCATTTCATAATGATTACTTTGTACTCATAAATGAAAGTATTTCAACTTCGTTTGTAATTCATGTGATTTCAAAGACTTCTTATGTAGTTTAGATTAAGGCATTGTCACATTTGAGTAGACTTCAGTGCATTTACACACGACATTAAAAATGTAGTAACCATTTGTGACAGTGAAACCACTTCAATAAGAAAAATAAAACCTTGATTAAGTAACACCTGTACCTTTGTCTTTCTTACACTAATGAGTAACTAACTTGTAACTTTGCTTTTATATAAACAGGAAAAAGAACGCTATAAATAAAATCTAGAAATTTCACTTTTAAGAGTAATTTCATTTTTAAGAGAATTTCATTTTTAAGAGTATTTGAGGCTCTTTCTTTTAGTTCTTGTGCTTAAACAGACAAAACCCAAAACTAGAGAATATGAAAGACTCCCTGGCTCACTTTCTCCCCTTCAATCCTACTGACGACATGGAACTCAAATACTAATGTAAGCAAAGCTTGACAAGCAATATAATGAAAATCTTCAAGGTTACTGCAAACGCATTAACTCACAGTATTTGTACATGGCCTACATACCTGCTTCGGTGTCTATGACTGAGCAGAACTGGAAGTTTCATTTCAAGTAAGTGGTGCAGATGGCCTGGAATTAGCTCCTGAAGTGCCTATGTGGGGACATCCCTGTTCCTGATGGGCCTGAATAAAGGCTTCCAGGACTGCACAACGTACTTTGTTCCTTCTTTGAGCCTGGTCAGGGATGTAGGGGACCACGTTAAGTCTGCTGTGCACCAGCAAAAGGCATCTAACCTGCTGATGACCGAATCTCTATGCGTTCTTGGGCAATGCTATATATCTGAGAGAGTACTGAGCTGGACTCAAAGACTTTTTGCTCACTTTTATTCAAAAATACCAGCTGTGAAAAAAGATGGACTATGCCTTTCACATATAAATATGCTACTTAAAGTAAGTATCTCTTAAGGAGGAGGAGATACAAGCTCATGGTCATCCTTAGCCTGAGGAAACTTAAACCCATGTTTTCCCTTTCCTGGGATATTGCCCTCACTAGTAGGCAAAGGGCTCACATTGAGTGTCGGTGCGTTCTGATATTACTGTGAAAGTACAGCACTGCAAGAAATAAGAAAGCAAGATTTATGGGGTCAGCAGAAGCAGCTCAGAGGAAACCCCACTCTGTACTGGTGGTTAAAGTGCTTCCTGACTGAGGGAAGACTAGGTTCTGGGCAACATACACATTTAACTCACATCCTAGCCTAACCCACTGCAATTTGGTTGCCTGCCTACACTTTCCCATCACAGCAGTAATGGGACTTGCAGAAATGAATGGAGCATGGGCTGGAAGGCATATCCTGCCTTTTATGATTGAGACCTTTTTTGTGCATAAAACCAATGGAGAAAACTGGTGGAAGCCAATGGCACAGAGCAATGGAAGAAAAGAAACAGATTTGAAGAGAATTCATACCGCAGAGGAATCAAGTGCAAAGTAGAGTGTAAAGCTGGGAATACTGGACTCTTCACAGACCTTCAACTTCAAAAGGTTGTGTGGCTGGAGCGATGAGGAAACAAAACCAGGGAATTAAATACAGGGATTCTATTTCTTTGTCCAAGCCTGTGCATTTCTTGGGCTAGCTGAAATAAAGACTGTTTTTTCTTTTGTTTTGTTTGTTTTATTTTTTCACTTGTAATTCCTACAAAGCTTCTGTGTTTGTTTACTTCACCTATTTTATGCCCCAGAAGGGATAAACTGTAAGCTTAGAGTACTAATAAGACTGGAGTTCTGTGAAAGTGCAAGCTTCTGGGAAATCTGAGGGTTTAGCTGAAAGAGTAACGTAAAGAGCTAACAACCTAGAGACAAGGCAGAGCACAGGAAGACCAAGGGGAAAAGAAAAAAAAAAAAGCAAAAAAACATGCTTAGAGCCAGTATAATTTCAAGGGAAGCTTAAGTGTCTATAAACCTTGGGTTATGAGCTGCAAACCAAGAAGCTTGCTCTGTATTTAGCTGTGAGCTCCATCAGGGCAATGTGACAATTTCTAACAGAGAGCTACAAGTTACAAACACCAAATATGCTGAAATGGACTTTGTGGCCTGAGGGTCTGTCTTATGAGAGGAACAGTGTGTGATCATCCTTCAAGTTAGCATGCACATAATGTATTCTCTGATCAACACAGCACTTTGTGTCTTTGCCAGGGCATCACTACTACCATGAGCAATGTGTGTCTGCCAAAGGAACAAAGGAGAATACTGGGGGTCTTTTTTGCCTGCATGCCAAAGGGATCCCTGTCTTGAAATGGCAGGATTCCTGACTATATCACAGTATCAGACACCATCTTGGTGTCATATCATAATAGTGTCTTTCAATAGAAGAGATTTAGCATCTCCAGTATTTTTTTCATCAAGAAATCTCTAGTGTACCCTATGCCTAGTCTGCACTGTTTCATTTACTTATGCATTTTGAATTAATCCATATAACAGACACAAATACTTTCTAAATTTTCATCTTTTCATCTGGTTTGGAATCTAATTTTCTCCCTGCGTAAAGGTCCGCATAGACTTCTCTTCAGAATACCACAGTGATTTTCCTTAATTTGCCAAAAAAGATCACCTTTTTAATTAACAGTATTAACCCTTAAAATGTACACAGACTGTAAGTAGTCAAGAAACAGAAGGTCAAAACTTGTAACGGTAACTGAGCTGTGAGGAATCCTTGGTTAGTATCAGACGTAAAAAAAGATTCATGTTAACAGGGTTATGCAATTCACAACATTCTGTGTTGCTAGCAAAATAACTTGCTTTTTTTAATTGAATTCTCTCTTACCCAGAAAAATAGCAACCAGATCATTGAAAAGATCCACATTGATTTTAATGGAAAATGGTTCTCTAAGATCTTCCATACCCAACTGTTGAGAGTGAAATATTGTGGTCAAAGTATACGCGCAATAGAAAACAGACCTTAGAAATGTAAAAAATCCTTTGACACTATGCCACAGTATTATTGTAAGATATTCAGATAGGATTTCAAAAAATAGAAGTTACCAACCTCTGAAATGTAATAATTGCTGAACACTGTTTTGGTAGTTCACCAAAACATCCTACATGTTTGCTTCTGCAGTCTCACCTCATTCCATCTAAGTAAACTATGAATTCTGATGTTAAGATGATCTTTTTGTCATGTTTTTTGATAACCTTTACTATAAATACTCACATCTTTTAGGGCCACATATTCTTCCACAGCTCGTACTACAATAAATATTGTCCTCCAATACTTTATAATTTAATGCCTTCTCTTTCTTGGGAAGAAACTCCCTGACAGTGGCTGTCATCTTAAAGGACTGTCAACTTTGTGTTCAAACACATATATATTTAAAATGCTTAGTGAAAGGAAAAATTTAGAGACAAATACAATGCCAACTTACACCAAAAAAAAACCAAACCCCAAAACAAAAACAAACAAACAAACAAAAAAAAACCCCCAAGAAATAAGAAGCATCTATTCCTACAGCGGTTGTGTCAATTATAGCCAAACATCAGTCAGCTGCTACTAAAATGACTCCTGTTTTTATCCAGATGTGTCTACTGTGATACAATTTGTCAAATATAAATCAATAAGGTTATACTACTTTTTCTTTCACCTAACAAAAAAAAAAAAAAAAAAAAAAAAAAAAAAAAAAAAAAAGACGCAGGCTTTAGAATGCTGAAATTTTGTAATGAATTCCATGGCAGCTCCTGGACATGTTCAACAGAAAGGAAAAAATAAAAAAAAAAGTAAAATGATGATCATCAGTGCCATTCTTGCTGATTAATTCTAAATGGGTTTTAGTGTAGCCCTGTATCCCAATAAATAGAGCACCACCACTGCCATTAAAAAGCCTGAGGGCATGTCAAATATTGTCTGGACTTTTCTTGTTCTTCCTGCAGCTTTATTTAACTTGCTAAATGACCAACCAGCTATTGCCTGATGTGTTTAACTTTTCCTTATCTTTGTGGAACCATATTCTTTTTATAGATGGCAGCAGCAAGCAGTTATTCTGTACAGAATGACATACTTATTACCCCGGCATAATAATGCAATGCAGAAGAACACAGCCATAGCAATGAAAGAATGGTTTAAGTGTCCAAGCAGGAGACACTGGATGCAGTGCAGGGGAGCACAGGTCTGGCAGGGTCAGTGAGGGGCACTGAGGATCCCAGGGCTAATGAAGAATACACTAATGATCAGTTAAAACAGTGCAGACCTGGGAACTGGACAAAACTAGGTTCTAGGATAACAAGAACTAAGATATTTACCCAATTTACATAAGACAGTTCATATATAGTCAATTCATTATTAATTCATCATTATTAATTATGAGTAATTATGTGGTAGTAATTTAATATTTATTTTTATAATTAATGTGATTCATAATATTTAGAGAAATTATTGTTAATAATAAAATACTGATTTCCTGTTCCAATATTGATTAGGTATGCGCACATTTTCAGTTGAGGGCATTTACTGGCAAACATGCTTTTGATTAAATCCCATTTACATGAATAATCCTGTTGATTCAATGAGATTAATTATGTGCAAGTGAACACAAAAGCAGGAATTTAGTCATGTCTGAAAAATATTTAGATGCTACACCCAGACACACTTGGGTTCCCCTTCATGTCTTATTTATGATAGAAATTCTTTTATTGTATATTTACTGTACACATTATGTTACCAGACTAAAATCTATTTTTTGCAACACTTCAGATTTCACATGGACAAAAATCCATTATCCAAAACCTCAGAAGCATGGAATAGGAGATAAATGTAAGAATGCTTCATTCCCTTCACATATTTCACCTGCAAAGCAGCCAATAAAATCACACTTTCACTCCAAGCACCAGAAAATACCTGAAGACAACATGGATTTGATTTTCATCAGAACTTTGGGGGGAAAAAAATGTTTCAGGTTTAGCAGTGATGACATAATCTATATATTTTAAGTACCTGTATGATAGTGATTACTGAGCAAACTACAAACTTTGACATGTTTATCCTCATAATAACGCCAGAAGGCAAGTCACTACTATTACAACAATACCACAGGGAAAAGAAGCGATGCACTGAAGCTGTATTTACAAAAGAAATCAAATAAATTTACGTGCCTCATCATCGCTTCCAAGGCCTACATCCAAAATGGAGACCTCCAAAATGTTAGTCCCAGGGCAGGCCACACCTGCTGATGTCCAAGAGCCATAAGAGACATGCAGGAGGTGCACACAAGGGTCTGGGCATTCCCTTAGCTGTGAGAGGAAGCAAACTCCTGAGAGTCACTTGCACCGATTTACCAGTAAGGCCTAATCCAAAAGGTGGTCCTGGATCACACCTGCTTGACCAAGCTTTGCACGAATGACAGACAGAGATGGCATCCTGTTTTTACAATGGCATCCTCCTTTTATAATTTGCTGCCAACTCAGACCTGAACGCCCTGTAAACAGGTGCAGCACCTGGAGCAATCTGGACGTGGTGGCTCTACTTCTCAGAAGGTTCTGTCTGATCAAGGAATAGGAATATTCTCATTTTTTCTCGAATTTGAAGCTGTCACAATTTTTGTGGATAAACTGAAAATTCAGTGGATTAAAGAGAACGAATATGTAATAATTTGAACATTTATTTACAAGACAGAAAAACGTTGGTTCCAGGCCCAGCTTCAATTATTTTTAAGTATATGAGATTATCTCAGGACAATAGCTATAAACTTTTCTTATGATCGTAATTCTGCTTCAAGAGGTAAAACTCATACCTATTGCATTTATGAACGCAAATAACAGCTCAACCAGCTGAAGCCCAATGGTCCTACATGTAACTTCCACAACTTTATCAGTTGTTGGGATTGGCTGATATCCTACCCTTGGCACCCTCCTCCCTTCCAAGGGGAGTGAACCTTCACGATACTCTCTGTATTATTATTGACTACCTAGACATTTGGTGCAGACGGGACCAGCTGGACTGGGCTCTGTACTCACATTACACCTGCAGTGCTGAACATTTTTTCTCCTCTCCTTTGTCAGTGTGAAGTACATCTATCAACCTTCAAACCTACCGGTACGGAGCATCTGTATGTGTGCCAATCACTGCAGACATCAGACAATGCCACAGAACAAACAAAACGCTTCCAAGGATAAAAACATAACTCATTATAATTCAAGCTGAAGTGCCCAGCTTTGCAGACAATTGACATCTTCTATGCATATAGTACAGAAGGGACTGCAAAGGATATATTCATAGGATAGAGAAGCAAACAAAGTATGAGAAAAAGTGAATCATTTAGGACTCAAAGAAACATTCCACATAAAATCTTCAGACTTAAGATTTTCCAAAACCCGTTTGGGAAAAAGTGTTCTTGCATGAAACATGTACAAAATTATTCCTCACAAACAATAAATAGCATTAATTCAATTCCCTGATGTTCTAATCAGCAATTTAAACCCTTTCTAGCTGCACTACAGGAATGAGTTCCAAGGGCTTCGCAGACTCATCCCCGAGCACTCTCTGCACACCTTCACAGCAATCTGCACCACTCTTTAATGGTTGGCACGAAGCCCTGGATAAACGCATATCTTGGACTCTATTTTGAAGGATCTGCCAGTAATACTGTAACCGAACTGGTGTAGCTGCCTAGAAGATGTAACTGGCTGCTAACATGTGGAAAAGAATGGGCAAGGGTAACATGTATTGGGCGCTTTTTGATAGACTTTGTTTTGTTTTGTTTTGCCTAAACAAATCTAAACTTGGTTGAACCAGCACCACTGTTCCTCTCCAGCTCTTTCTTGTGCCACCTTTTGATACCACTGGAAGCTCAGCTGGGCCATCATAGCACACTCACCCAACATGAAGACCACCCAACTGAAAAAGACCCAACGTGAACAGTTTTCTGCTTGATTGGTGTGCTGACATAGCTCAGTGAAGGGAAAGAAGTGAAATCAGAGCCATTTTAGCAGCAATGTAATCTCAGATCCTCACAAGCAACATCTGGTAACATACTTCAGTTAATTTCCACTTAACATAAGGTATTTCCAATGCTAGTTAGAAGTGGTAAGGTCGGAAGTCCTGCTAATCATTTTCGCCAGCTAAGAGTTGGAGAATTGCTTTCTTGATCCTTCATCCCCCCCATCATCCCTCAGCAAAGCCGTCCAATAGCACACAACTACCAGCTATGACTGAAAGTTATAAACCGTTCTATAAACAAACACTGTCTCTGCATAACTGATGAATGAGCAATCATCACATGGAGAAGAACAACAGGAACCGAAGCCAGCTCCCTGTGTGTTTTGCATCTTCTGGTGCAAATTGGCCAAAAGGGGATGACACATCTTCTCCCTGTTGTCACCAATTTTCTATCAAGCTACCAAAAAATGGACGGTATTCAAAGTTTATACTTTTTGTTGTGTTTTTGCCATTTCAAGGAGATATAAATAAAATTTGAACTGGAAATAACTTGCTTCCAAATTTCAGTTTCATGCATTTTCAGCACCATCAAAGAAATACTAATTTGAGTATGTCACGTGCCTTGTTTCCCCTTCAGATAATGAAGAAGAACAAAAGCCAGAAGCTGAAGTGCAGCACATAAAGAAATAGGCTAACCAGCTAAAAGAGACACAAATGCAGCAAGCAGTTACAAAATTGCCTTTTTTTAAGTGCATCTGCTTCACTCTATCAAATGTCAAGCATGGTTTCAAAAGTAAAACTACAGAGAAAAAAAAAGATCTTAAGAAGTTTGAAAGGATAGATTTAATACAAATTATGAAATAATTTGCTTTTGGTAGAAGCAACACATGCTATCACTGTTTCACATCTCTTTTGTGGGCTCTAATCTAATCTTCATTTAGATGAAATTATATTGATAGCATAGGGAATTTGCTTTGAGTAAGGACAATAATTTTGTCATTGCAGAGTAAAGTAACAACGCTGGTCTCATACACTATTATTATAGATTATTTTTATTATTATAGATTGTTTTTATTAATTCTGACGTTGGCTAGTCCATCAGAAAAATGTGTCATCAATTTGACAAAAACTTTATTAATAACTTCTCTAAGAGATTAACAAAACTGAGAATGACTTTGAAAAATTTGACTGCCTTCCTCTTGAGATTTAACTAGCATCAGAAAGGGCTCAAACTCTGAAATATTCATAAATCAGTGATGCATAATTTGTAAATTTGTGCTTTATATCTTGTACAACTTTCTCTATCCTAAAGAGCATTTTATATTTCTTGTTAACAGTGAATGCAAATAATGCTCAATGGAATTCTGCAGTGACCTTTGTTTTATTACAATTACTGCATATTTAGAAATGAACAGCTAAACTTCAATTTGAGAACTACAACAACTTTGAGTTGGAATCCTTTGATAGAACACAACTGAATAAGCTTCATAAAATTAATTCCCTAAGAAGAGGAAAAGAAAGTCTCCTCTGAAAATTCCTCTGTGTATACCAACACACAAAGCAGATTTTTCCACGCTTTTGCAAACAGAAAACTAAACAAAACAGCAATATGGGTAGATTTGAACAGAAGAGGATAAATTGCTTTAAAAAAAGCACAGGAGAACCTGTTAAATGTGATAGATCATATAATCACTGTATTATATATAATCACTGCATTATATACATGTATAAAATATAAATACGTAGGTATAAAACACTGTATAATAATAAGAAATGCAGTACCCGCATTATGTCATAATATAATTCCATGTAATGTCACTGAGACCTAATAACTGAAATCCCACTATGTAAACAGAATCACCATTAGCTTGTGTTAATGGCTGTTCTGCACCCGAACACTTCCACATTTGTCAAAAGCACAAGCAAATCAGAGGACAAGGTCTAAAATACAGTAAACGTATTGCATGCTCTGTCCACCCAGACAAAATGTAATTGAAGTATTTCAAGACAAAAGGCAGAGCTTACTAATATGAGAGGCAAACAAAAGCGGCGTGACTGGTCTGAGATATCTGACAGTACAGGACTTGGTACTATCGAGTACTTGTTCACTGGAACCAGCAGCAAGAGTCAGAATTCTGTTCCTAATTTGGATATTCTTTGACTTCAGTCTGAAGTCACTTAATTTCTTTATATCATATCCCCATTCTTTATCGGTGTTTTCTATTTATGTCCTGTGCTCTTTAGAGTGGAGGTCTCTAGCAGCGTTTGTCCCCATCTGAGAGCAGGTCTCCACAACGTCTGTTGTGCAACGGTGCACATAAATAGAGGTTTAATTCAAGGCAAAATGGCAGTCTGGGGAACCAAAATCCTGGGTTTGGTTATAACCCAGCTTCCAACATACTATTTCATTGAAGCCATGAGCTCATGAGCAAGCAATGAGTTCACGCAAAACTGGTATTCAGGTCCTATACATTTGTGATCTTGCTGAAGGCAGGGCAAATATTTGATGACAGTAGGCTGACCTTTCCCACAAAATAAGTAATATGCCATCTTGTTAGTGTGAGAAGTTCTGAACAAAATACTGATAGAATCCGTGATGCCAAAGAAATTACCATTCAGACATATTTACATATATAACCAAGTATATTTACTAGTAAAGCATTTAAATAACTGGAAGCAAAGCCATTTATGTAGGCTTTTCCCACCATAAAGGAAATTGTCTTGGCATGTTCCTTTTTTTTTAAGATATCAGAAAATTCACTTACAGATTGATCCAAATCCCACCAAATTCAGTGCACATATGCGAAGTGCTGATTACTCTTGCACACAAACTTCTAAACTTTACATCAAAACAAAAAGTTTCATAGTGTACTGAAGTAAATCAGGTGGAAATGATCAATACACTACAAACTGAAGTACAATCATTAGTGATAATAGCATATATTCCTTGAAAACAAAGGTAGTGCTTATTGATTAAAAGAGATTCTGATCATTAAGGTTTTTTTATAGTGCATCGCTTCAAAAAAAAAAGAATCTGAAATCAAACTTGCATGTCTCTGATAAAGCATCCTATTATGAGTGGTCTAGAGTGACCCAAATATGTGTCAAGAATATAAATGTTTAGGGTAATAATTTTCTTTTAGCAAAGTAAGTCGAAGAGGGCATTATATGAAGCACACTGGAATCCATAGGAGATTTTTGAAACATTTCTTTCAACTGGGAACCAGACACATAAAGAAGAAACCAATGTCTCTAACTGATTTTATGAAAGTTTACACAAAGATTTTGGAAATGAACATTTTAGGAGGAACAATATTAATGTAAAAAATTATTTAAAGTGAAATTATTTTTCTTTACATTCTAGATTTTCACTTAGATCAAACTGCTCATAACAGTGTGTAACAAACTGCTCAGAACTGCTCATAACCTGCATGGTAACAGGTTCTTTTAATATATCAGATTGAAGTTTTTAAACAGTACTTTATAAGTCATAATGAAAGATACCTTTCAGGCAAAATTAAAAAGCCTCTTCTTCCTCAGTGGCCACCCTCCTTTCTCCCCTTGAACTCATGAATAAAAGAACCACTGCAAGCAGCAGGATATAAAAATTATTAAGAGTCTTCCAAGTGTGTTACTGTATTCATTCAATATTCTGGGCAACAGATTTATTTATTTTAGATTTTCTAAATTTTGCTTTGGTCTCAAATAGTTGTTGCGCACTAAATATTAAATATCCCTGTAGAAGTGTAAGGTTGTTAGACTCCATTTTGTAATTTTTGATCTTCCTAGACAAATCCTGCACTGATTTAACTGTTTAAATCCTCTGATGGAGCCATGCTATGACATGTTGTTACTGCCTATGACTTTGTGACTAGGGATGTCCAGCCTACTCAGCCAGCTAGTGCACTCTGGGTATGTGATGAATATTATAAATTCATCTCAAATGTGTGCAACAGGAGGTGGGCATTCATGGAACCACATATAAATAAATGCATACATGCCATGAAAGCTTCACAAAACTATCTACATCCTACTATTGCTCAACACTGTGTCATAAATCATTGTTTTAAAGAGACATCTGTTATAGGAAATCCTTGGTTAAGATGTCCCTGTTGTTTTTGGATCTGAAATCAGGGGGGAAGAAAAAAAAAAAAAAAAAAATCAGTTGCTGAATACTAAGATGCTGGTACACAGTGAGCTGTTAGAATTTATGACAAAGTAGACCAATGCTACATTTCTACCATATTTATTAGGAGTTCCTACTAAAATTATTTTAGGCTGGCTGAACAAGACACACAAGCCTGGAACTCCAAATGCCAAGACTTCATTAATGTGAATATCTTTTTTTCTTCTGTTGGATGAAAGTAAGAGGATGAAAGAATTATTTTCCTTGTTTTATGAGGGCCCCTGTCAGATGTGGCAGTAAAATACAGGGGAAAACTCTCTCTTAGTTCCTAAACAACTGTGATAAAACCCCACAGTAATATTTTGGCTTTGTAGTGGTCACAATAACAAAATATATTTTTGCATTCTTATTATCACCATTCATAAAATTGAATGGGTTGACTACATGCAAAGGCTTTACAAGTCCACAAACGTTGGAACTGAGCCCTGTTTTATTGACAGAAACTTCATGAGATGCTTCAGTCACAGCACTGAAGATCAAGAGGACAAATTCCCCTGAGCCCTTAAATTCAGGCCCCTGCCAGAGTGTTCATTGAGATCTATTTGCTCGTGCTTTGATCTAGGCTAAGCACCTCAGATGGAAGGCTGCGGGAAAGGATCAAGATACAATGAAACTGGGTCTTAGTGCAAATGTGGCGATTTTCAATATGGCTTTAATCAGTGACACCAAAGATGATCTGCCTATGGAAGAAATGCTGATTAAACCACGTATTTCCAAGCCATTTTCTTCAAAAAATAATAGTTACAGTTTCCTTTTTTGACCTAGTTCCTTTTATTGTTCAACACTCTTCAGCACTTTGAGAAACACAAGCATCCATTGTACACTTGTCACATCTTTTGTAAAATGCAACACTTTTTTAAAAAGGAAAAATACTGACTTTCATTCATTTTTCCTAAGCCATTTATCATACTCAAAATTGTAAAAATCTTCAGAGGTTCAAAAAAGAAACAGTAGGCTTTAATCTAAATGCTCTCTATTTACATTATGGTTCTAAAATGTGACTGGAAATAGTTTTTGGAAAAGATTTTGCACTTCATACAGTCAAGTTTGATGAAAGCAAATCTGAAGGATGGGAGGGTATGCATAATCCTATAGAAAGCTGTTAGGTCTTTGCAGTTCCTTCCCGAAAGTCACTGCTAGGCAATGTCAGTACCAAACCTCAAAGTAATACACGAATTCATAAAACACAATCTCACCAAGTCTGCAGCACTCTCACAGTGACAGGCAACCACTATTCCCCTTAAAACTCAAATTACACTAACAAGACTGTACTTTTAGTTGCTATTATGAACTCTAACAACAAGAAACCATTCTCTTAGTTATTGGTCAACCTTATTTTTGCTAGCTGTGCCGATCTAACTTGAACCAGATTGCCTGTGAAAACAAAATTTCCATTTCTTGCCTAAATGTTTGCTGACACAAGTGATGAATTGCGTTATGTTTGTGGCAGGAATATTCTACATTTTTATCCCTCAATAAAGTCTCCAACTGAACTAAAAACCAGCTTTATACGTGCAAATACACTGACTGATGTGCTTGATAAATATGACTATATGTACAGAAAACAAAGGCTCAACACATCTCTCTTGCAGATGTTTAGCCATCTGAGGAAAGGGGAAAAATGATTTAAACACTGATTGGAGACAAAGAGCATAATACTACTGAGAAGTACCATGAGGCTTAATTTGCTGACTGATTATAACTTTTAGTAACAATCTGATGAACAATTTTCAAGTGCATTAAAGTAATTAAATAAAACATTCAAATAATTGCATTACTGTTAAAATTCTCAGCAACACCAAAAAAAAAGCCCTCTCAGTAATAGTGACAAACAAGTGAAGGAAACCTTCCACCTACCAAACAAAATTTCCACCCCCTCTAACAATGCCGTTTCTCAAGCTGATATCCAGGAAAACCCGCAAATAGGGGCAAGAATTAAAATATGTCTGATATTGGAAGCAAAATATGCTGGAAACGTGTTTCAAAATTTAAGGGGGGGATGGTGGTGGTGGGTGTAATTGCCCTAAACTGTCCTTTCCACTAAGCACATTTCAGAAAGAGGTGTTTTATATGGGAGACACGCATCCCCCTGGAATTCACAGTATTTTTGCGAGCGGTGTGAAGGGCCCCCGGCGGCCGGTGCATCCCTCGGTGCGAGAGCTCCCTCTCCCCCAGCCCCACCGACGAGGCGGTACCCAAGGATGGGCACCAAGCGCCGGGGGGATTTGGGGGGGGAGGTGTGAAGGGGAGAATGCGCCTTTCTCCCACCGTGGGAGTGACTCCTGCAGCGCTGGGGCCGCGGGGAGAAGGGCCGCCCCCCCGCCGTCGGGGCCTCGCTAGACTTACGCGGGGCGGCCGCCCCACCGCGGCTGCGGCTCCTACGCGCCTTTGGGTCTGCGGCGTTTACATTTCCTAAAGGGGGCTCCCTGGCTTCCCCGGGCCCTGGCCCACGATACACAGGATGGAGGTGGAGGGGGTGCGAGCAAAGCCTCCCCCCGAACTTTTACGGCCCGCTGACGGGCGGTGCGAGCCCCTGCGCACCCGCGCAGCGCCCTGCGCGGCGAGCTGAGGCGGCCGCCCCCGCGCAGCGCCCAACGTCCCCCCGCCCCCGGCCGCGTCTCTGCCTGCTGCCCCCCGGGCTCCGCGGCCGGGGCTGCCTCCGCCTCCCAGGGCACTAATTAGCTCTAAACGATGTTAAATACCATCCCTGTCGCTGCACAGGCTTCTCTGGGAGGTTTTTTTACAGGAGAGGAGCTTCCCCATCATTACAGATCTGTGTGTTTTCCTGGGCTCCGAGCTGTTGGGTGCTGGGAGAGGCTCTGACCTGCAGGACACCAAAAGCGTCCCTCGACCCTTCCTTCCCCCCCACATCCCGGCCCTGCCCGCGGCCGCTGGCACCGCGGCAGCTGGAGCAAGTTCAGCTTTTCTTCTCCCACAGCACTGGGGCTTGGCTGCCCTTAAAGAAAATCCTCTCCTAACAACGTGTCAATGTTACATTCCTCCACAAAGCAACTTCTATTAGGGGGGGGCTGGGAGCTTGGCGCTGCCTCGCCACAGACTGGGAGCTTTGTGGCTATGCAGAAAACAAGGAGAGAGGGAACATTTCCTGCATTAAAATGCAATACCCTGGGCTTGATGATTTATCCCTTGCCGCAGGGGCACATCCCTCCCCACCCCCACCCCACCCCCCCCCACCCCCCGGTTCCCGCATGGCTGTTCTGAAGGACCCCATCTCCCATAGGCTGCAGTCAGAGGATCCCATCTACGTTCAGACTATGCTTTCTCTGCCTTTCATCCCCCCTCGATGTGCTTCCAAAAATCACATCAGGAGGCCAAAACAGGAGGTACGAAGCAGAGGGGCTAGGCAGAGGCTGCAGCTATAATTGCTGGACCCCTGTCTTCCCACCCTTCCACAACCCTCCTTTTCCAGCAGGGACATGAAGCAGCTGCCAGGACTATCACATCAACCACCCCCTCACTAATATTGCTATGAGATTCAGAGCCTTCATCTCCTCGAGCCAGAGCTCCCAGCAGGTCAAAACAGCATGTCCTGACTCTGCATGGTGCCTCACATCTTCAGGCACCACAGGCAGAGGGTTCACCCTGAAGAACTGCATTTGCTTTTGGTTTGGTTTTAGGTTGTTGAGGTCTGGTCCAGTTGAGACCAGGTGTCCTGACTATGGTAAATCTCCTGGTCTTTTAGTCAGGTTGCCTGCATGCCTTTGGAAACATTTTCCTTGCAAAGTCAAGGGATTGTATCAAGAGGGACAAGATTTTGTAGTCAGGTCATTGCAGTAAAGAGGTGACAAGGGGGAGAGCGATTCCTAGTAATGCCACCTGTGGGCATTACTGTAAATGGGGGCTGAAAACAGATGGATCATACTTATGAGGAGTTTCAACAGCGCTCAGCAGAACTATATGCTGAAGGTTCGGTCAGTTTAGAAATGAAAACGCAGCCCTCCCTGCCCTGAGAGAGTGTGCATCTTCTCCAGCCCTTTCGCCTCGTCTAGAAGCGAGCTGGAGTGGACAGCAAGTTAAATGAATGTGAGTATCGAGGAGAGCCGGCAGCAGGACCTACATACCGGTGTGGGATTCAGCCCCCCCTCCAAGAAGCACCTACCTTCTTTTGGCGGCCGTTTGGCTTCTCTGGTGAGATTGCAGACCTGGGTGGTTTGCAGCTCCTGGGTCAGGCAGCCCTCCGTCTGCTCGTTGAGGGGCAGCACCACGTTATTGAGCAACACCAGAGACTGGTCGTCTATTCCCCATTCTCCCAAATGCTGAGGGCAGGTGCATTTTGTATACATGATCCCACAGGACTCGGTTCTCCCGTTCTCGGATTTCAAGCAGCTCTCCAACCAAGTGCATAACACATGGCACCCAAACTGGCTTGGGCTCACCTTGTTCAACACCAAAAACTCAAAGAAGGATTTTTGGTTGTCTTCTTTTTTGTGTAATCCTGGGAAATCGATAGGATAGACGCGGCGTATCTGAATAAAATTCTTATCATACTGCAGAAATACAAAAGCATTCTTGGAATCGCAGAGCTGCATTATAGAATGGTTATTTTTTAAAAGATCCTTTATTTTTTCATGGGAAAAATGATCAAACTGATAAGCCAAGAGGGAAAAGTTGGAGCAGCTGAAGTCCTTTTTGGAAAATTTCAGGTAAATACTATATTTGGTCGGATCTGGATTTTCCAGTGTCCAAGTGCAGTTTGTGAAGTTTTTAGGAAACATTTCACTTACAGAATACGATCCATAAATGACCCCCTTCACCAGCGTGGAACACCAGAAGTCTTGGGCAGCATTAAATCCAAACATAACCAGTAGATAGGTGGAAAATATATAAATCAGCAAATTACGAACAGCCTTCATCCTATGTCATTTGGCCTGCAGGAGATGAAATGAAATAAAAATGCAAGTAGAATTCCTCACGCATTGAAAACCAAACTCCTTCCAATATTCGAGCCAGCTGTTTTCAAGCTTGCAGTTAGAGCCCCTTTCAGAAAGAAGGGCAGGTAATTTTTATTTTATAACGCCAGGGACGGGTTCGCTGCTGTGTGCACAGCGCCATCACGTGGCCATGGCCACCGCCAAGTCTGCCACAGCCAAATTAAAAAACAACAATCTATTAGATTATTAATAGGAATGTCCTCTCCTGTCTAGGATGTAGCCATCATGGCGTGGACTAGAACTGCTCAACTTAGCTAAAAACCTAGGCGCCTTACCTGGCGGATCAAGAAAAGGGCGAGTTATTTATTTATTTCTTCAAAAAGTAAATAAGTAGTCTGCTATAGTCGTATAGCTGCATATACAATATGCACATGCAGAATTTCACCGTAATAGAACAAGAAAGCTAGCACCGTCTGTTGATATATATTATTTTTCGATTAAGTCTGAGAAGTAGCTGGGAAGAATTACAGCCATAATTTAAAAATGCACAAATTATTACTTGCTACAGATGGAACATTATCTCCCATATGCCTACATGCCTTTGCCCTGGCCACCTGGTATGCAGAGGTCTCTATAAAAAGAAAACCCAGGCGAGAAATACTGAGATTAATGTATTAATAAAATTTTGAGACTATCAGAGAAAGAAACAAAGACAAACGGATGAAGCTAGTGCTGGTCTGACACTACCACAAAGTGCAGGCTTTTTAAGATAATTTCAATGTGCTTCAGCCTCTAAGGATATATAAAATGGATCATTGTATTAGCATCTACAACCAGTAGCTCTATATAACTGGTAGTGCTACAGCAGGATCTCTGCACCTATTGGACTGCACTTGCCCTCTTATTACGAATATCTTGTACTGTCTGATTAGCTCCCGTGTTTTGCAGATGTGCGCTTGAATGATGAAAGGCATATTACATTTTCTCTGCTAGTATCTCCAAATAAAGCTGTTTTACTGCACCTGTCAGCCGTTACAGCCTCCACATGCTCTGTGCTCTTAACAGTGGCCTAGGTTAATAAAGCGAACCTTAGTTATATTTACCTCCGTAACGTTATCCAAAAAATTCACATGGAACGTTTTCAGCATTAACCTTTGAGAAGTTGCTTATCTCTTAGAAGTGAGTAGGTTTTCGCCTTCTGCTCTCAAACGCAAGCACACAGAAGTGATGCCAAGCTAATTTCAAAACTCTCCTAGATTGCAGTCTCTTCCACTGTTGCTCTGTAAGCAGAGGCAGGCATACACACACAGGCAGCGGTACTGAGTTTTGATGTGTGTCTTTGCCTAGCTTTTCATCTCCTCACCAAACAGCAAGGCATCTTCTGTCTCCCATTGCGTAACACACAGCAACTCACTGGATTAAGCTCCCTTGAAGAGATTTTCGTATCTCCTAGATTATAATTCAAACTCTGAATCTTGAAATGGGCAGCAAAGCAGCACCAACTCTAACCCTCTTTATAGCAGAGGTTCAAAAAAAAAAAAAAAAAAAAAAAAAAGGCAGAGCTGCTGCCGGGTCTATCCACACAGTTGGATTTTCTCCTTTCTGAGCGTCCATCTCAATGAATAACACGGTCCTCCTTTGCCAAATAGGGTCAGTACAGCATTTAAGGTTTTAAAAAGAGAAACTTATCGGGAATTCTGGAAACAATTTCCCCTTTGCTGAAGCACTTTGCAGGCAATGCAGTTCTGCGCAGTGTTATTCAGGATGGTGTAGGCGTTGAAAGCCAATGTGACAATAAGTGTCTAAATTAGGAATTCCACCCATGAAAAGGGATTAATTTTATAATCTTGAAGGCAAAAAGGGGGCTTATTTGCTTTTCTGTTTGAAAAGGAAAAAAAAGCCTCTGACTTCTCCCATCCTATGTAATATTTGCACTAGAAAAATAAAGACGTCTGCAGTGCTAGGCTGTTTTCTATGAAGAAACATAATCAAATAACCCTCATTTTAGTTGTGCATTTATTCACGCAACGCTACTGAAACACAACGTTGTCTTAATCTCTCTCTCCCTGTGTGCATTACACACACACACATGCACGCACACACCCGAATTGAGTGTGCCGGCAGCATTTCATTTAGTTTGTAGTATTGCTAAATACAAGAGTGAATCTGCTTACTGAAAGGATTAGGCACTCCGATTAAAAAGATCGTTCTTTTCCATGGAGGAGGGAGTTAAAGAACGGCCACAGAGGCTTAAGGTTGCCCATTTGGGAAGGGGGAGAACCCTCTCCAGCTAAAAAGCAAACGGGCGTTTAGTTTGGATATTCCCCAAACTGATTTTCTAGGTGACACTGTAGTTTAGCCGAACATAGACGGCGCCATCACTCCACTTATTTTTCCCCCCAACAGAAGACCCACAGACTTCTCTTATTTTAACTTCCTATTAACCTAACATCCTCCCCCCACCCCCCTCCAAAATTACCCCAATCGTGCACAAACCTCAGGTTTTCTCGGTCTCGCTGGAAATGACTCTCAGGGAAGCAGACCTGTCGCAAAACGGACTTCTCTAACTTTTAAACTGCAGCGCTGAAGTAAATGCGGAGATCATTTTGTATGTGCTGTCTCTCTCTCTCTCTCTCTCTCCTTCAGCAACAGCCTGTCCCCCTCCTCCGCCACCTCCTCCCCGGAATCCCAAGCTAAAAGCTCTCCAGTCGTAATCCCTGGAAATGGGAAATGGAAATGCCCCGGGCACCCTTACCTTCCACTCCGAAAGCTGTCAGGCTATTTCTCTAAAACACTAGCACCACAGGCACACGTCCCAACAACAGCGATGGAGAGATTCCCCTTCTGTCGGAAGCACCGTTTCCCATTTTCCCCGGCTCAGGTTCAAAACCAAGATTAAAAAAAAGCAGCAGAAGATAAAAAACGCAGCGAGAAAACCCCCGCACGCCTCACACACACCCCACCGAGGAAAAAAAAAAAAACAGCTTTGGCTCTGGATCCACCAAATCCAACCACATGAAGGAAACGAAAAGGAGAAAAAAAAAAAAAAAAACACCAAAAACCAAAACCAAAAAACCACCTCAAACCAGCGAGACTGCAGGGGAAAAAAATGGAAGTGGTTGAGCAAGCGAATTTTTCTTTTTTGGTTGTTTTGGTTTTTTTTTTTTTTTTTTTTTTTTTTAACTTGAAACAAAGTCTCAGCACAGCAGCCCGATGAGCGGCGATGCCAGGCAGGCGACGGTCTGAGAGGAGGACTAAGGCGCTAGTGCAGATTTGTTGGTGGGTTTTGTTGTTGTTGTTGTTATTACTAATAGACTTATTCCTCTTTCCTCCCTCCTCCTCCTCCTCCTCCTCCCCCCTCAGGCACTAATGGCCGGACAGCGGCGGGGTGGGGGGGGTCCTTGGCTGCCGATGTCGGGAAGCGGTGAGAACGCCGGGCGCGCAGGGAGTACGGAGGGAGCGAGAGCGCGTCTCTGCCGCTGCGTGTGTGTGTGTGCGTGTGTGTGTGTGTGTGGTGTGGGGTGTGTGGGGTGTGTGTGTGTGTGTGTGTGCGGGAGCCAGCCAGCGAGCCTCCGTGGGTGCCGGTGTGCGAGTGCGCGCCTGTGCGCGCCCCCTGCGCGCCCCCCCCCCCCCCTCCTCCTGCGCGCCCCTCCGCCGCCCGCTGGGCGCGGGGATGGGTGGCTGCGCGCCCCGCTCTCTCCCGGGGCGGCGTGCGCGCCCCTGCGCCCCGCTCCGCGCGTGTGCGTGCGCGGGTGCGCGCCTGTGTGCCCGGCGCTCCTGCCGGCCCGCCGTGCCTTTCCCACGTCACGGATGCTCGGTACCCAGCACGCCCCAAAAACGCTGGGTTTTTTTTGCGTCCGGGAGGTTTTTCTGTCCTCGGTTCCCAGCGCCGGGGCCGGCTGCGCCCCGGCGTAAGGCAAAGTGGCGGGCGGGGAGCGGGGGAAACGGGGACGGCGGGGAGGGGGGGCGGGAAGCCCGCACTTGATCTCCTTCCTCTCGTTCTTTCTTCTAAAGCATAAACCCCCCCTGTGGCAGCCCCGAGAGCTGTCAGTCCGGCACCGCGATGCAGATTAACTGACACAGGGCTGCGAGGATAAACCCTTTTCAAACTGCCGCCTGCCTTTGACTGGAAACAATAGCAATTTTCTCAGCGAGGCTGCAATTAACGCCGTATTTGTTCCCTGCCAGAGATGAGGCTGTGCCCGGATCGCGGCTGCGTTCATTCCCCCGGCTGCGTTCATTCCCCCGGCTGCCGCGGTCCGGCCGCTCTGCGCGGGGAGGGATGGGGAGCCGGGGGGTGTCAGGGAAGGGGAGGGGGCTGCCCGCAGGGAGGTGCCCGGTGCCGGGTACCCGGCGCGGGAGAAGCGCTGCCTCCTCCCGGGGCGGGGGGGGTCTCACCGCCGGGTTGCCAGCAGAGTTTGCGAGGCGACAGAGGCTGAAGTGGCACCGTCAGCGGCGGGTGGGGCACGAAAGACGGGGGAGTTTCGCAGAAGAAGCCTTGCCACAAGGATGGCATATTTCCCCCCTCCCGTCCGCCTCCCGGTTTTTCTTTTTTTTTTTCCAGTTTGTGTGTTTTTTGGTTTTTGGGTTTTTGTTTTTTTTTTTTTTTTTTTTTTTTCCTCAATTTTATTTCGATACATCTAGGTAAGGTTGGATACGCATTTTCGCCCTCCCCTCCGGCTGTGTCTCTCCTGCTCCCCAGGGAGGGCTGGGTTGTCCTCTGGCCCTTCCCGCCGGGCGTGAGAGATCGGGGCAGGCTACGCGACAGCAGATATCCGGCGTGAAAATTAGGCGATGACATTTTAATAAATGCTGCTGTCAGTCACCGGCTCGCAGCCTGGCTGCTTGTGCGCTCCCCCCGCTGCCATTCAGCGCGGAGAACAAAGCCTCGCCGAGGCTGTGTGGTCCGGCCGCCGCTCGCAGCCCCTCGGCGGGTTTCAAAGTTCACGGGAAACATGACTGGGTGGTTTTGGACTCGCTCTCCCACCCACCCCCACGAAACCGAAGTTTCAACTTCTGGACGGCGTCCAAACCCAGCGGTCCTTAAAGCAAACGGTTTTCTCCCCTAGCCCCGCGCCCAAGCCCCTGTAAGGTTTGAATTCCAGTAATACAAAGCTTTTATGATGACAATCACACGCTGCACAAATTCTGATCAGAGGTATTACTGGTCACAAACCTACTTCTGACCAAAGTAAACAAAAGCATGGTTATAGCTTTTTACTGTATTTCCCATAGGTACAAGCTGTAAACCACATCCCTGCTAGCTTTTACAAACATAAATACTTTATGCCCCTGTAGTCAAAATAAGACAAAAAATAACTACCCAAATCAAGGAAAATGTGAGAGGTGTGCATGATCTATACCCAGAAAATACAATGCAATGAAAACTGAATCGTTACTGATTTAGAGATAATCCTATTCTCTCACATTTGGTGACACTCCATATTGTCTGTTGGTGATCATCATGTTGCTCAAAATACTTCAGGGGAACTTTGGTTCATTGACAGACTGATAGGAGCAGAACAAATCAAAGGTCTACATACAATGCAGCATTTAAATACCTTTTTCACCCCCTTTATATTAAACAAAGAACTTGAGCGTAAGTCATGGAAAAAAATACCCTGAATTAACTCTTTTGCCTGTTTCCTATGGCATTGGCAAGTTGTAGCTCCTTTAACTGTGAGTGGAAATGAAAATTAATAAATACACAATGTATGGTAAACCATTGTCTTTAGCAATCTTCTAGGTGTCCCAACCCAGTGATTAACTTCCACTTTTCAGTTTTGTGAGGATGTGGCAATGCTGGAAAGGAATCTGGGAGGGAAGATTCCTTGGCCTCTTGCCTACAAACTGAAGGAAATGATGGAAGTTGCACAAGTCATATTAGATTAACTATGGGAACTGAAGAACAAAGGGGTGGGGTGGGATGGGACGGGATGGGATGGGATGGGATGGGATGGGATGGGATGGGATGGGATGGGATGGCAGCACAGAGCACTCTGCAGATTTCTTCTCAAGATTTGTTGCAATCAGACTTGAACTATGCAGGTTTTAATTACTGGAACTAACTCTAAAATAAGCTATGCCATTTGTAAGCACACAGATATCCACGATTCACTTGTAGGTGCCTTTCTACTTCAACTGAGGCCAAGTTCAAAAATACTTTGTTTGCCAGGTGTCATGCATTTGAGGTAACAAAACCCTGGAATTTTGATAGTCTAGAAATGAGAGTCAGGATATGTTTAAGTCTACACAATATAAATAAATATAAATGTAACAATATGCTTGTTTGAATTGGGCATGCAGATCATTGGTGTTTGGAATGGCTAATGTACATTTAGTGCTAAATTGCAGCCTGAAGGGCAGATGCAAAGTGAACCCGTACACATCATTCACAAATATTGAGTAGATCCAGCTTGTTTGAGTACCTCTGTTAAAACCTAGGAATAAGGTATTAATACAATCCCACGGTGTTTCATGGGAGGGCTGTCAGAACTGCATGGCACATGTGGTGCCATCTGTACTACAAAGAAGGTATCAAGGCACTGAAAGAAGTGTTATGTTGCTCAGTAGTAGTGTGGTAGGGATAGGCACAACATAGTGAATGCTAAATTTATAGCGCTGCTTTCTAGACTTGATGCGATTGTTTCAGCAAGGTTGGGCTTGATCCAAACTAGGAAAGAGGGAGGAGAGTAATATTTTTAAGTAATTTCTCTATTAGTGAGAAAAATGAGGCTTACTCAATTTAATATGTTGGATGGAATAAATTAAAGGATTTGTTTAGTTGCCTTTTTTTTTTTTTTTTTTTTTTTCTCCTTCCAATCTACAGTAGCACTTTGAGATCTTTGGTATTATGGTCACAGTAACTAGATGATTTCAGTCCAGGTTTTAGTGGACACAGCACAAAATTCGACACAATTGTAATTGGTATTATAATTCACTGACATCTTTGGTGCAAATTTTAAAAGGGAGGCCACAGCTTAAAGCAAGTGGCTTTGGAGAATGGACTGTTTTTTCACTCAATCACCTGTCACCCTTAGGGGGACTCTTTTCAAGTCAAGGTCACTGTTGCAGCCCTCAGCGTCACTCCTTTGAGCAAATAAAAGACAGCATGTCTCCAACACTGAAGGCACACATTAAAAAAAAAAAAAAATCATAAAAAGCTTTTTCAACAAAGACTTTCATACTTTATTTATAATTCTTTATTATTATCTTCATGTTTAACTGACTACAGAGTTACAGATACTTAGATGTGTCACCTTATTATGCACAATAATGGAAACCATAGTTATAGAGCCAACTTACAGGTAAGAGCCAAGCACTATTTTTACCGAGCGTCTTAGCTGACATAGAAGTGGCACTGGTCTGTTCCCCACACCCAACTTCACTCAGACATGTAGGACCCTTCAAAATCCGCTTTGGCAAGCACAGATTTTCTATGCTGCATCACAGATTCTGTTGCATAACACCAAATTTCTGTAAGAAAACTATTTCCTTGCTATAAGTAAGGGAAAAATTTAAGTCCAAAGCTGTTGAGACCATCTCAAGAGAAATGGTATTTACCTTAGTCTGAAATAAGGAAATAAAATGGAAGATGCTGACCATATTACAGCTATTATAAAATTAAATAAATATCTAAATATGAAAAGAAGAAAAATTTTTTGTTGCTCTAACCAGTTGAGAGTGAGTATAAATTGGAAATAATTTAATAGGTTTGTATAGGTTTTCTGGTCCAGCATCTTACAAACCGTTAAGAAATGTTGCATTTCTCTGGTGACCCCAGATTCTAAAGGAATTTAAGAAAGATGGGAACAAACATTTTCAGGATCTATTGCGATAGGACAAGGGGTAATGGCTTTAAATTAAAAGAGGGTAGATTTAGACTAGATACAAGGAAGACATTTTTTATAATGAGGGTGGTGAAACACTGGAACAGGTTGCCCAGAGAGGTGGTAGATGTCCCATCCCTGGAGACATTCAAGGCCAGGTTGGACGAGGCTCTGGGCAACCTGATCGAGTTGAAGATGTCCCTGCTTATTGCAAAGGGGTTGGACTAGATGACCTTTAAATGTCCCTTCCAACCCAAACCATTCTATGATTCTATGAGTATTCATTTTCTATCATCAAGAGGAAATGTGAATTTAGTAAATTATAGGTTATATTTTGTCTTCTCCATTTTAAATATATTTTGAAAGATTATAGGATTCAATTTGAATTTTATTACATAAATTATTTGTACCTTCATAAATAGTTAATTAACAATGCAGCACCAGTAGATGGTGCTCTAGAATATATAGCATAACTGAGGGGCAGGGGTGATTAAAAGTATTTATTTTAAAAATGAAAAATTTCTGGGAGTGTTGGTTTTCTTATGAGAAGTTGATTTTTCTTCAGAAAACAGTATCTCCTTCCAAATTTCAAGCAAACCTTTGGTTGATTGGAATTTTCCAAGTCAAAAAGGTCAGTGGTTTGCTTTCTTGTTTGTTTTCATTCTTAGTATGTCTTCTTCAGTGGAGATTTGCACAAGAACTTTTAAATTCTGCTATCAGTTTAAATATTTTTGTGTTGTTATTCAGTCACAATTATTGAGCTAGAAACAGTGAAATTCATGCAATAGGTGACATTAAGAGCATGGGCAAAAGGGGTCTTAAGCACATCTGAGGCCTGTGCAGTATCCTGCCTCAGACAGTGGCTCTTGAACACTCCTGAGAAACCGAGAACAGGAGTATTTTTTAGCTTCATAAAGTCTGACCCAGTCTCCAATCTGTAGAGAACTATTTCAGTCTCCAAATAAGTTTCAGTTCCCCTGCAATACTCATTTAGCTAGTGTAACTCCATACATTCTTGTTATCCACATGAGCATCTCGTTCTTTTCAATCTTATATTTTTTCTGGCTCAGCATTATCAAATGAGTCCCACAGCATAAATGTATACTATGTGAAAACTGATGTGTATCACTTCTGTTAAATTTGCTGCCTTTTGATTTAATTGTGTGTCACCATAGTCTTGTATTAAGGCAGGGAGAATGAGATTCTGGCATACTACTAGCAATTATTTCACATATTTTTATCATGCCTCTTTTTAATTTCTTTTTTTAAGATAATTGCAGTTATTCCAATCTATTTCCAAAAAAGCATACTTTTTAAGGAACTTCTGTCACTCTTGTCACTTTTCTCTTAAACAGCCTCTAGTTTTCTGATGTCTTTCTGAGATGTAGAAACCAGTACTGCACACAGTAGTTCAGATCAGGCTGCAGCACTGATTTATATGACATTGTTTATCATCTCAGTCCTGTTCTTGATTAATTTTAATATCTTGCTTCTTTCTTTTGATAGCTGCTACACTGAACAGAGGTCTTCAGTTAGCAGCCTATGTCCCTTCTTTTTATCAGTGTCCTGTGAGAAACTTTGTCAAGGCCTTTAGGAAGTTTAAATATGTCAATTGGTTCTCCTTTGACCACTACGGTATTTTACTGATGTGTTGAAAACATTCTAACAGATGAGTGAGGCATCATCTTCCTTTGCACATATCTATCATCTCATGGTCTTCTGAGTGTTATATTTTCTTATTTTTAATTTGCTAGGTACAGATGTAAGATTTATGAATCTTTGATTCCCTGAATCGTCCTAAGCCTTTTTATAATATATGTGAAACATTTGCTACTCCCTAACCTTCCAGTACAGGAGTTGTTTTCCAATTAGAGATTGCATAGCTCAACTACTTCTTGTTTAGGATTTTCGGTCCTGGTGGCTTCCTGCTTTTTAAATGATTGATTTGTTCCAGCACCTCTTCATCTGATAGTATACCTCATTTTTATTACCCAAAAGTAGATATCTCCCTAACATCCTCTATTGTGAAGACTGGTGCAAATAAATCTTCTATCATCCTAGCAACGTTCTTCTCTTCCGTAATTGCTGTCTTTATTCACTAAGTTCCCAGCAGACATAGTGACTGTTATAAGCTTCTTGCATTTGATATATTTAAGGAGTTTCTTTTAATTTGTTTTTATATTTTTAACTGTTTGCTTTTCAGCAGCTACGTCTGCTATACAGTTTTCCCTCTTACCTCTTTACTATCATTGCTTGTGATCATTTTCCTCATTTCATGAACACTGCCTTTGCAGATTTTGACAGTTCCCTGCTTAGCTCAAGTAGCATCTCAAATCCTTTCATTTCACTCCACTGCTTTCAACTTACCTTCCTTGTTTGTCTCCTCCCCTTCCCCGTCTGTGCAGTTATCAATGGAAATATTCTTGGTTTTGTGAGCAACATGAATGCCACATATAAGGACCCGATTGCCTTTAATTTTGATACTAGGGTTGTTTTTTTTGTCTACCATCCATTTTATTGAATACCTCTGTCCAAAGTTTAGTGTCATGACATTTTTTAATATGTTTTTATATATATATATTTTTTTATATGTTATCTCATGCTAGATGCATTTAACCTCATTATTTTAGAATCACTTTACATATTAGTTTGGATATCCTTAATCCTTGACTTCTTTTGCTTACTGTGATTGAAGTCTAAAGGCATGTCTAAACTGTGCTTGAATATGGGTCTACAACTTATCAAGCTGAGCTGGTTGGTTTAAGGCTATCTTATGTCTTCCAAGGTGACAGTCATTTCTCAGAACAGTCTTCTCTCAGTTGTGTGCTGTTTCAAGAAGTAAATTCTGAGAAATTATATTGTTAAGCTTTGCCATTTGCAGATTTGATTTTTTTTCTAATTGGGGTCTAAGATCTATGATTATCCTGTTTTGTTACATTTTATTGTTTTTTCCTTTCCAGCACTCCATACTTAATATCCTAGTTGCAACCTGCACTCTTTGGCACATGCCTTCCTGGATTTCCATTCTCAGGTACTGCCCTCTTCACTTAGAGGATTTTTTTTAGACTGGAATTTATTGCATCTTTTACATACAGATCAAAATTCCTTGTGGGATTCTTTTATTCTGTTATTCTGGGATAGTTTGCAACAAGGCATTGTAGGGTTTTTTTAATTTATTTTTTGAAGTATTTTTCCAGCAATTTTCCTATGGTGCCACACTTCCATTGTGACAATAACATAAAGCCTTCCTCTATTGGAAAGCCTTCTATTTCACTAATTTTGCTTTTAAGTTGCAATTTCACATAAATATTTGCAGTTCTTTACTTTGATCAGATACCATTCAATGTTGTCTTTCCTGAATTTGTGCTTCTTCAGTTGCATTTTTCATGGATGCTCAGAAGTATTTGTATTACTAATAACATTTGTAGATGACTTGATGTTCTTCAGCTCTTGTTTATGAGATGATCAGAACATTTTTTTTCTAGTTTTTCATCTATGAAATCCATATTTGCAGTACTTTATATCTTGCATATATAATGGTTGTCATTTGAAAACAAACTTGTCACTAGTTCATGGTGGCATGTATTTGGTGGTGAAATTCTAACTAGTTGTGCTGTTGTATGACTGTAAAGCTAGGAAGAACTCATTGCAGTGCCTACACGTGGGCTATGTTATTAGCTTGACCAAATTAATTGGAGAATATTTATGCAAAGATCAAAATAAAAACAAGGCCACTGTTTTCATATTAATTATCTAAATGCACAGAAATCCTCTTTATACTGGGAAGAGGACAAATATTTTAAAAATGACCTTTCATCTCTGATGTTATTAATCTACTCTAGAATATTGCCTAGTCATTAATCAAATTGAACTGTGATAAATACAAAACCCCTGTGTTGTTTTGGCTCACCCTACTGAAAAGAAAGAAATTTGGAGTTAATGCTGAATCCATCTTTAATGTCCTTCATTTTACTTATGTAGTCTGGAGAAGAGCGATTTTATGTACTTTGTGTGTTGTTGAGATCACTAATCATGGAGGGGAGTGTTAAAATAAAAGATGGCATCTTGTGTTGACTTTTTCCTGCATTAGTAAAAATGAAGGACTGATAATCCTGTCTAGGGCTTAACTTTCTGCTGTTAGTAAGAGTTTAGTGTTTAAAATGCACAAAATATGCTGTTTGTTCCCTACCAAGTTCAGCTGTGATCCCTGTTTTAAGATATTGGTCAAGTTAGCTGTATAGAATCTTGTTTAAGTAAGATCTTAGTGGAAGACTTGGGCTCCAATTCCCTTTTTGAGAGTCTGAAACGTGGATTCCTTTCTCATAAATTGTTAAGCCAACAGAAATGGTAGCAGCATTTGGTTAGGGCTAACAAGGGTATTCTCAATTTTTATTATTCATCTTAGGACCCATTCAAGAAGACTCAGTCCACAGTGCCTATTCAGCACAAAATACAGAAAGAATTTTCTAAACTATGACCAGAATCCAAGTGACTCTTTATTCCCTTATGTCTTTGTTTCTAGCGAGCGGAAGCACAAAGAGTATGGTGGCACCATTACTGCTGTTACAGCCACTAGTTTTGTTGACAAAGTATGTCCTGCCTGTTTCCTTAAAAGAAAGTTTCCATGAACCTAATTTGAGGACAGGATTCGAACTGTGTGTCTTGAGCGTCAAGAAATGGTAGTTTGACATTCATTTTTAGGAGGTTTCAGGCAAACACTTTGTAGCAATATCACCAGTTACCTGGGGCTTTAAGTTTCCCCTTGCTAAGCATGCTGACTTTCTGAGGCACATAACTCTTCCCAAGAACCTTACTATAAAGAAAATCTTCATCCTAGTTCAGACTTCCAAATTCCATGCTAAGGAATAGGAACTGAAGTCTCACCATAGTCCTCCTCTGCATGCTTCTGTTTATCTAAATGCACACATTTTTATAAAAATAAATTAGTATGCTGTGTGTTTAAGGACAGTATTTTCTCAAATACCCAATATTTCCATGGAAAGGCCATTCAAGAATTAGCTGAGTTAGCCAGGAAAATTCAGCCTGGGAGGAAAAAAGAAGACAGGTTATGAGACTATGGTACTACAGACTCGTGAGTGGCAAAGACAGCCTGAATAGGGATTGATTATTCACTGTCTTTTCTAGCAAAAGGAACAGCAGGCATCAAATAAAGCTGGAAGGAGTCATGCTCAAAACAGAAGTGATTCTTCATGCAGTAGGTCACTGACCTTTGATACTCTTTGCCAAAGGATGTTATAGATAATTAACATTTTTCAGGACTGGCAAGCATATGAAAGAGAAATCCAATGGTGGTGGTGGCGAGGGGGGTGGCAATAAGTGTGCAAAGTCATACCCACTTCATGAATTTCCCTAAGCTGAAAATAATTGGAGGTTGGGAATGTATTAGAGGAGAATCTTGCCTTGATCTTAGTACTCCTTCAGCATTTACTTACAGTCACTTCTGAAGCAGAATGTGGGTCTGGGTAAACCTTTAGTTTGGTCTAGTATGACCATATTCATCTTCAGTCTTGTGTTTTAATACTGGAAAACTGAGAGGTAGATTTTCAGATGTGCAGATTGTGGAAACAGTTGGAATTTGGAGTCAGTCACTGGACATTGATGTTCAGAATGTCAAGACATCAGCATTTCAGTTTGAAAATATTGGCTAAGTGCCTATAATTGCCTAAAATGAATGCACACATTAAAAAAATAAAGGATATAGTCAAGATTCAGATAAGTTTAATACACAGGAGGGAAATTCTCGAGGTCTTTTTTCTCTATCTGAACTCCATTGGCTTTGTAAATGCAATAATGAAATGTGAACACAACATATAGAATCATAGAATGTGTTGGGTTGGAAGGGACCTTTAAAGGTCATCCAGTCCAAGCCCCCTGCAGTAAGCAGGGACACCTTTAGACCAGATTTCTCAGAGCATAAGCTGTGTTTCCCCCAAATTTCTAAAAAAGTAAGGAGATATGTCGTTTTCTAAAATTGTCTAGTATCTGAAGTTTGATTGAACATGGCAAGGATTATCTTCAGCTAAAGGAATGTTTTAGAATTGGGAATAAATGCATATAGGTCAGAATGACATACTTTATGATTTTGGAAGAAGACACTTAGAAGAAGAAAAAAATACACTCATTTGATGAAATCACTTCTTTGGCTGCATGGTAGACATCCAGAGTAAACTGTTTCATTGAAACAGTTTGTTCGTGAGTTTGTGTATATGTCATATATGATTTTGACATCATATCATAAAAATCATAAAAATATCTGAAAAAGAGAGAACATTACACACTAATGGCCTCAGGCATGAATGTCAAATGCTGCTTACTGAAACAGGTAGGACTTTTCAGATGGCCATCAGTAAGTGGTTCATAGTCCACAGTTCTACAAGGAGGTGCTGTGAAGCTGAACTACTTGGTGAAAACAGATGTGAATGTATCATTCAGAATTTAAGAAATGCAGCTTTTTGCATGTGTTGAAATATGTGTTTCACATCATTGTATTAGTCTTCTGAAATACTCTTGACATGGAATTTTTGAGAAATAGCTGAGTTTACTTAATATTCTTAAGAAATGTAAGACCTGAGTCAGAGAGGTGTATCCTGGCAGTAACTCAGCTCATATCAATGGCTTTGTACCATTGTGTAAAACATATGTGAGAATAGAATCATGCTCTTGATATGTACTGTGTGCTCAAACTGAAGGGTGAGAGGAGAGGAACACATTTATATTACCAAAGGGCAGAATACTCTGTGAAAATGTGGGATATTCCTGTAAAGAGCTGAAGGTGGCTGTCATCATTCTAAGAGACACATTTTGACTACACTATCCAAAATATAAGGCAGTGAAAGAAAGAGGGTTCCCAAATTGTCAGGCACAAGAGAAGAGTATTAGCAGAGTGGTTTTGGTGTGGGTTTTTTGTTGTTTTTTTTTTTCAAAGATGAAAACTATGTTTGGGTGGGTGAGAGGAATGAAATGACAGAGATGCACTAGTTTATATAGTTATCTAACACTGGATCAAAAATGGGCAATAAGTAAAGGGAATTAACCCCAACATAATATATAGCAGCTACGCTAAATGTATTGTATCTATTGCTAAGAGCCATAGGTTTTTTTTTTCTCTTTCCTAAATTCTGGCAATGTTCCTGGTCTTCTCCTGCCAATGATGTCTACTTACACTGAAATCTTTTTTCCTCTCTTTTTCTTTCTTTCTCCCTCTATCCCTCTCTTTACTCTCCTCCCTCCCTCCCTCCCTCCCTCCCTCCCTTCCTTCCTTCCTTCCTTCCTTCCTTCCTTCCTTCCTTCCTTCCTTCCTTCCTTCCTTCCTTCCTTCCTTCCTTCCTTCCTTCCTTCCCTCCCTCCTTCCTTCCTTCCCTCCCTCCTTCCTTCCTTCCCTCTTTCCTTCCTTCCCTCCTTCCTTCCCTCCTTCCCTCCTTCCTTCCCTCCTTCCTTCCATGTACACTTTCATCTGTTATTTCACTGTTGTTAATCAGTGAATCCTAGACGTTTTATTGAAGTGGTATGACTAAAAATTACTGGCGATTTATTGGTATTGCAAAAAACTACTGTTCTCTATGAACACTGCTGACTTATCACAGTAAATTGAAGTAGCATCACTGAAGTCAGCAGATCTATGCTGAATGAATCTGTATGGAATCTGGCCCTCAGAGTCATAAATGATAAAGTCATTTGTGTGCTTGCAACAGATCTTGAATGGATGGCTTGATATGGGTTCCTTCAGACTGGCCCAACTGCACGTTTCATTTATTTTAGAGAGTGACGCCTTCAAAATTTACTTGGTTTTGGTTTCTGTGACGTGATAGCTAATCAGGGTAAACTTTAATATTAGATTCCAGATAAAATTTAAGTTTCCAGTGTATAGATATTAGAATGATTATCTGTTCTCCCATTGGTTTACCATAATCTCAAATATTCCAGTTGTACCTGTACCAGAATTTGTCTTCTTTCACTGGCAACTGGACCTTATTTGTTGATTTAACTGCCTGCATGCACACACGATTCGCTAATGTAGGTGTGTCAATAAGGGCAGTATGAGATGTTTGAATCTGCCTGAAAACTTTTTAGCTCTTAGAAGTTCATATTTTAGACACTCATGAATGCATGGGTGTTTGTGCTTATTGAAGTAGACATTCATATATATATGAATGCATATAGTACCTGTTCATGCATAAATACATGTAAGCAAGGACCAGCATTAACTGAATGCTTACTTCCTGTGTCAGGAAGAAATTGGTATATGAATATCTGTGTCTCATCAGAACATGAAATCAGAGGCTTTACAGTGATATCAAAAGTAGGAGGCCCACACATGTATTTAACTCATCCACAAAAATAAAAGGAAGGTATTTATAACGTTATTCTTCATAAACTTTTTTTTGTTGTTTATTATATTAGATTTTTTCTGTGCTTTATTTTTTGTGTATCATACAAGGCTTTCAAAAATAAGTAGGTCACCATGCAAAAAGGAAGCCATCAAATGTAAATAGTTTCAAACAGTTACATTGTGCTGTATGTTAAAAAGTGACACAGCGTTGAAAAAAAAAATCAGTAGCCTATTTTCAGTAAAATGCTTAATATGATCATATTTCTATTTTATACCCTATTTTAAACATGTAAGAGGAAGAGACTGAGAAATATTTAATGACAATACTAAAATATGATATTCAAATATACTGACAAAAAGCTGTTCTAATCTCATCTCTTCCTTTCTTTTATATGCCTCTGCTAGCTTCTTCTCTCTTAGTATATTTATTACAATCCTTTCATCCCATTTAAAGAGCCTTGCCTAATCTTTTTTCTTATGTAGTTCTTGCACTCATTTTTCTCTCCCAACCGTGTATTTCCATTGCTCAGTATTTCTTCTCATCTGGTTTGCTTCTCTTGCTCCCGTGTTACCGGCTTCTCATAAGCATCTATACTATCAGAATATTTTCCATATTCTAATTTTACACTTCGATTAATTGCTCTTTGAATTCTATCTCCACAGTATTGTTTCAGCTATGTGGAAATACAGATGAGAAGTGAAGGATATTGTTTATTTAAACAGCAACTTTCCTAACTCACCTGAAAACATCAGGCAGTGAAGAACAGGTTTCCTTCCTTGACTGTTTCTACAAGATGGAGGTCTTCCTCAGTCCCCTTCTCCCCACCATTCCTCAGAAAACTGGACCATCAATGGGATATGGGTTGGAATGAATCTATCCAATTTTGGATGGACTGCTAAAATGTAGAAAGATGGAAGATGTTTTAAATGTAGATGTCTATATCTGGGCTGTTTAGTCTCCTGGTATGGACAACAAATAGAAGCAAGTGCTTCTATTATATTTTTCATATAATCTTGCTGTAGATCTCTGAAGTAAGTTAGGTGTTTCACATGCTGACAATTGCCCTTTTCCCTGTTCAGATGTAAATGTCTCAAGTTATGTGAGATGAACCTTATTTCTGCTGTCTCCTACAGTTGATAGTGGGCTGGTAGAGGTAATTCTCCGATTTCTTTGGATAACCCGTTCCCTAAGTCTGTTTCTGTCTCTAATTTGAATGGAGGTCAGACCTTTTATAAAATTTCTCAGCTGGAGACCTGCCATTTGTAACAAGACATACTTAAACTGTGTCTTTGAACCTCTCCAGGAGGGTCTCTGACTTGATACAGGGTCCAGTCCTGTCAGTCTGGGAGAGAGGAAAAATCCTCCCAAGTCCTAGCAAGCAATCAGAAAAATGTTCACATCTGTCTCCTCATCTTGTCCTTTTACCAGTGTAGTTTCCCTCACCCTATTTCCATCTTCTCTTTCCACTCTGTACGTGTTGGAGTGGGCCCACACCAAGTTGGAGTAGGGCATCACTGTAGCAGTGGGGTCACTGTCCCATGCCCTCCTGCAAGCTGCTGTCTGAGTGTCCAAGGGCAGGCTGAGTGCTCTGACTCCTCCTGTCCCCAGGGAGCAGACGGATGCAGGCAGGGGGATGCTGAGGCTCAGGTAGGATCCTTGTGCTGCTGCAACGCTTGTAGCCCCATTCCTCCAGCAAGGCAATGGTACGTGGCTGAAAACCACCACCCAGTCCCTGTAAGTAGCTGGTGTCAGCCACAGGCTTGGCACAGCGTAGGTAAGCCCAGCCTGTGCTCTGGGATCCTCCATGCCTGGGTACAGTCTGCCACTGCAACCCTACCCATGAATTATCAAAAATCTGGAGTATGGATGACTGATAGTTGATCACCTGCTTGGAAAAAAGAGTTGCTATGATTTAAGGTGAGCCTTTACAAACATTCCTGAATTCAGGACTTATGTGGCATACCTCGAGTCAGGAAATCACATGTCAAGTTTTATGAAGCCTTCTGATATCTACCCTCCCAACTGTTGCTGTAGAAGGACTTGCAATGTCTTTTTTTTTTTCCTGCTGGTCCAGAGAAAACCTGGATGATATTCTGGGTTTATTCTCTTCTCTTTGCTTATCTTATTAATGACTTGCTCTTCTGCCTTTCTCTCCTTTCCTAAGTTGCTGTCTTCCAACATGTCTTGACAAGTTTCTTTTAAGCTATGAACCCTTTGGGGCCAGGGACATATCTTGTTAAAATTTAAGAAGTGCTGTAGAAGTGATTTTTAGCATGCTAGAATAAAATTTAAAAATATTCATGAGATACAATAAAACTCTGCACTCACATGCATGGCCACAGTTGGAAACGTCCAGTTGAAAGCAGAACAGGCTGATACTTGCAGAATAAGCTGCACTGGCAGCAAAGGTCTGGCTCACTAACTACACATTTTATAATTAGTAATAATCTTCACAATTTAAATGTAACTGATAGAAAGGAGAAACTTCACCATAAATTCATTTTTTCAGTAGTTTGAAAGGCTTGGTTTGTGATGCAGTGATGGATACTGGCCTAAATGGTCTATTGATTAATTAACTCTTTATACTTTATGATTCTGAATTTGCACATTTTTCTTCAATCTGATCTTTATTATGCAAAACTCTTGTGAGCAATTAACTTTAACAGAGTAACTGCTATTTGGCACTTAGAATTAAGGATGTGGGTGGCGTGTCTTGTGGGGTACCAACTGGCATTAATTATGAGGTTGAACTTTTGCACTCAGTCCTACTACCTCTGTGGTTTTAATATAGAATCCATGTCTCTTATGAAAACATATTTTTTAAAATGTTCATATAGATTTTTCTTCCTGTTATATTTTTGGACAGAGGATGTTAATTAGAAAACTTTAAAATTCTACTTGGTGCAAAGAAAGGTGAATAGAGGGAAGCTTAGTACGTAAGAAATCTCAACCTTTTTTATAGGGTCAAAATGAAAATAATTTTAAAACTCCAGTTATAAATCACATGTATTTATTTACAAAAAAATTGCTAATACTTCTATTATTAAGGCATTTAATAGAGTAGATGAGGGAGGAGGCACTCATGCATTTTGTTGCTTTTAAAGAATGCCACAGCATGCTCCAGTACACTTCAATTCTGCATGAAGCATTTATTTTGCCAGACTACATTTTAATATACTTGCTTTGTCATATTAAAGAAAGGCATTTTACCCATTTTTATCTTGACTTATTTTTTGATAAGTTAAAACAGTTGCTCACTTGCTTTTTATTCCAGCTGCTTGGTAGTAAGGTAAACAAAAATGTAAAATCTGAGAGTTTGGAATAAAGAGGCGGCTGTGGAACACACACTATTTCTATATGTTTTCAGGCAAATCAGATGGAGGAATAAGTGAAGAGGGAAAGGGACACGATTGACTGGAATGGGAAGGGAAAAGGATTAGTTCAAAAATGTTTCACCTAAGTAGGAATGTCAGATTATTTTTTATTTTTTTTCCAAAAGCATTTTGCAGTTGAGAACATTGCACATTCAGCCCATGCCACAACATAAGCAGGTATTGTACTTCACAGTTGCTCTTTGACTAAGCCAGAGCAGTGGACAAATAAATTGATGACCACTGGATCCATGGAGTTCCTGTACTGAAGGACATAAAAGGCAAAATGGCACAGGTGTCTTTAGTCAGAAATAAAACTAAAGTAGCTCTTTGTCAGTTCAGTCCCGTTCTTTGGCCATGAGCTCCATGCACATAAACAGCAAAGGTATTTTATTCTGTACTATATTTCAAATCCCATGAGAAATAAAATGTACACGGTACTGTTTCCTAAACTGACACCATGAAGGAATGCCTTAATTCCGATCTTTTGCTTCCTGGGTATTTAGAAACAAATGCACACACACACTCTTCATTCACATGACCCCAAAGAGGACTTTCTTCATCATCATTCTTTCCTCTTCAGGGTCTGTACTGTGACTCTGGGTGTTTGTAGACTGAGCAGCTTCCTAGTTTTGATTCAGAGGAGACAATGAAGGAAACCACAGGACATACTGGTGTGTCCTAGTCATGTGAGACTGGAGAGTGACGGCTGAGCTACTCTGTTTAATACATGTGAGATGAATCTGCAGCTGGTAGATATGAGCAGATCTTCAGTTTCAGATATCGTCATCAACAGGACTTTGAAAGGCAGTGGGAAGGGACAGGCAAAAGTCACCAGCCCAGGTTTTTTCCTCTGTTGCCAAATTGCTTCAAAGATGTTGGTATGAAGTTAAATAGTGCCTCCCATGCAGCGATAAAGGGTAGGTCAGTCAGATATATCCCAGAACAGGTTTTTACCGGTATGCTGTGTGAGCTTGTGGGAGAGGTATGATGCCTGAAGACTCCTTGTTTGTTATGCTCTGTGGACGTGCCTGGGATGTGCTGGTGTGAGTATGAAGGCCTGAAGAGAATGCACACACCTTATGGGTCTGATTTTGGAATTGTCTTAAAGCATGCTATAGACATAGCCACAGACAACCCGGGTGAGGTACTGTTCTGTATAAAAAACTCTAATCAGGGATTATACAGGGATAGGAATAACACACAATGGGCTAGATTGCTTGAGTAATGAATGTATGTACACTCTTTCTCTGAGAAAAATGCCATTCAGTTTGAATTAAGAGTTCTTTTTCCTTATTTTTTTCAGCATTTGGCGTATCTCTACTGCTCCAACAAAAGTGTCACTTTGTGCTCTGTCGTATTTTTGTGTCTGTCATAGGAATGAGGGATGGGGAGTAGAAGTAATTCCCTAAAGTTTGATTTCATGAGTGAGGGAACCTCCAGTCACTGTGAATGAAGCAAACTTGCATTATTTTACATTTTTTCCCTTATTTTTTTATTGTGACTGCTTATTTTTAAATAGTTTTCCTCTTTTTTCCGTTTCACTCTTGTCTCATGTAATGTATTTATGATACTACATTGAATAATCATATTTTTTCAACTATAGATTTTAAGTGTTTCAAAAGATGTCACAGTATCTATCTTTATTCCATAGACACAGAGATGCTGAATTATTTTGCCAAGGTAACTAAGAAGGGAACAATAACAAAAATGAGAACAGAACCTTTTCCTTCCTCTATCCTTCAGCTACAGCCTGTGATGCTCTTAGTGCAGAACCATGACACTGGATGCAAAAAAGCTGGGATGTGTTCACTGAAGACATTTAAGAAAATTAAAATCTTGCGTAATAGAAAGGAAATGAATGCCTTGACCTCTTTATACATTTATGCACAAGTCTAATTTTATTCATAGGAGCAATTCCTCAGAACTCAATGGGATTACTCATTTGTTGCATAAAGTGAAACATATTTAAGCGCCTTTGGGACATGGACTTATTGTGGATAACATTAACATTATCAGAGTTGTTTTCTGTTTTCTTTCTGAGACCATACTCTTGACATTTGATTGTTGTTTGAGGTTTTTTAGTTGTTTTTTTTTTTTTTTGTTATTGGTTGTCCTTCATAAAGAACTGTTACAAGGGGGACAACTAGTCCTTGTCTTCTGTACTAGCTGAATGCAATTTGGTCTGAAACAGATGAAAACAGACGGAGTGAGATGAAAAATAACATGCCCTATCAAAATCCGTGAATATGGGAAAGTTACAGCTTACAGTTAAAACAAACAAGGCATCAAAGCCTTTACTGGCTTCCATATAAAGAATAAGTCTTAGTTGAAGAACATAAATACTCAGCCTTTTTGCAAAGATGTCGTTCATGTCTTTTTGTTAATTTGTCTGTTTTTCCTACTTTAATATATTTTGCAAGCCATTTTTCAAAGTAAAAATGGTATAACTAAATTTACCTTTGAAAAGATTAAATGTAAGTGATTTAAAATGGGTAGTTTTAAGAAAACACCATCTGGTACATGGTTATTAAAAAAGCCCATGAAAATATTACAAGACAACAGTCATATGCAATTAAATTAACATAAAGCCCTAAATTAACAAGTCAGTTCAAACTGCTGATTATGATTAATTTTGTAAATAAGTGGAATAATTTTGCATATCTGTTATGACCCCTGATGAGATGTAGAAGGGATTTTTGTAGGACGCACACTATGGCAGTATTTGAGGGGATTAGTAGTACTTGAGGGGATAAGAACCAATAGAAATCACTCAGTATTTTGTCGATCAGGTTACCTTATTAATAAATTTCTATAATAATGAAAGATTTGCAAAATCGGATTTTTGAGGAGGTTGTCTGCAATTTTTATAAGCTTAATTTTTATGAGTGACTTAGAAGCACACTAAGTTGTGACAGATATGAAATTACTATGTATTAGTGTATTAATCTAAAATAATGATGAAAATTTATTGGATAGTGTATTTATTGGTGGTATTTCATATTATTTTTGCATTATTTGATCAAGTTGCCTTGGTCACTGAAATCCCTTTGCTTTATATCAATGGTGAGTTATGAACAGTCCCTGTGGTATTATACTGATTAACTTAATAGCAAGCTATGTGCAAAATAAGCATAAATAAATAAATAACTAAACAAAGTGCACAATCCATCCCTGTCAGCATTCTCAAGACACAAGTGAAGGACAGTATTGCAGTTTCTTAGCGTCAGCAATTGTGGTTTTGACAAGGTGTGCTTTGGTTTGACAGAGATAGTCTTCAAAGACATAAAACAGTTAGTAAATATCTTTATTTGTTTTGATTTCTAGGAAAGCGAGGGTCAGTTGTAACAAACTGCTTAGGGAGACAAACTGACAGGAAGATAAAGGGAGAACGCTCCAGGAACTGAAAGATGGAAGCCTTCATCCATTCTGAGAACAGTGTGTTCTGGTAGAGAGGCTAAAGGTGTGTGCAATGAGACAGGGGCCTGCTGAGACAATATTAGGTAAACTATTAAAATTCTTTTCTTTCTGCATACCAGCCTAACCCACTGTTGCAGCGCCAACGTTGTTCAGTGGTTCAGCATTTGGGAATGTCCTGCATGAGTAAGTATCGGTGTGATGCTATATATATGTAAAAACCTGATAAACGGCTGTTGATAGTTCCAAAGCAACTTTCAATAAATGAGTAAATATTTGATGTGTTCAGAAAACATGACAATGGCACAAAGAGTACCAACAATTCGGTGAACAAAGGCAGTGGGAATCATCCTGTCTGACTCCAGGCAAAATTGGGTGTCTGCTGTCACTTAATCACCCACATTCATTCTTTCACCCTGTCTGCCTTAGATACCAGTCCTAGCGCAGGATATGTCCCTTCCCTGGGCTCCCTTCTTTGACCATTGGCCATAGTAGCAGCCTGGTCAGCTAGCTTGGATCAGATGCCAACGTTTTAGATGGTTGAAATGAGGTGAGATAAGCCACGCCTAAAGTTTGTCGGTTCTCCTTCCACAGGTTTCTCTGCTCTGTTTTTGTATCTAACCATACATAATGTCTCAATATAACCTATAGACTTCAACCCACATGCGTGTGTGTGTGTGTTTCTGAACACATAGACAAAGCACATTTGTCTGTCAGATTTTTTAAGGATGTGATTTGGTCTTTAAAAAGCAACTCTTATACATGGTATATGTCGTCTGCATATATGAGAACTTGAAAAGGCATCACCTCAGTCCTTTTCCAAACAGTTTCTGAATTCTGTCAGCAAACGGTTTAGCATTTCCCCAAATAGCAGCCTTCTCTCTGTTGGATCGATGGTTAACTGCTACTCATTGCAGACATAAAAACGTGTAGCCTATCCCCAAAGTGTTGCAAGTGTTGAGATCAACACAAAAATATTTTGCTGGATCTCTAATTAGCTGAGACTGTGTTAAACACGATCTTTTCCCCACAGCCCCTCTCACAGGTGAAAATATACAGCTCTAAATTAAATGTAGAGGTAAAATAGATGGGTAAAAAATATTTACAGCTCACAGGTAAAAATAAAATTCTTTCCCTTGCTCTTATTTTAACTGTGATAGATTGGAGACAGGGCCATGGTTACCTAACCACTTTTAAGGAGGTGAGCACTATTCTTAGAGTGTCCTGATGGCTGCATTGTCATTATGATTACACAAAGGTTTAAGAGCAGGAGGAGTGAGGCCTCCTACTTACCACCTAGATGACATTGTTTACACAATTAAGATGAGCAATACATTAACTAAGACTGCATAGCTCATCCTCTGTAGTTCAGTCTCATAAATCAAAGAAGGAATAGTGTTATGATGTAGTTGCCTTCTCTGTACAAAAAAAAAAAAAAAAAAAAAAAAGTGCTCTGATCCATAATTTGTTTGGGGTATTTTTATAGCAATTTTGGCTTGTTTTAATCAAATTGTGCATTATCTTCAGGGCTTGAAGTTACAAAAAAAAAAAAAAAGGCAGTAAGGCTCCAAACTCAGCAGGAATTGGCTACCAATGCAGTCAGAAGGAGCTGAGAGCCAAGACACCTGCTTTCACACAGGTAAAATCCTGTCTAAGACAGAGGCATGGGGTCTATAAGTGCTGAAGTCTTTGGTAGCTGAAGGCCATTGTTTTCTTATTCTTACAGAAATGGCATGCTTGCTCCTGTAAGAGGCAGAGCTTCTGGGTCCAGGGTCCTGTCGAGTTCTAAGCTCTGCAGGAACTTCCAGAGGCAACGTGTTTCTCACTTCTGTAGGATTAATTATTCTTTCCTTCTGTGACAGCAGTATGAAAAATCCTGAACTGAATATTGTTCCAGTTGAAGACACAAAAGACTACAATAAAACACCTGTAACATTAATATAAGGAACCATAAATGACACATTTCTATATTTCAGGCTTCATTGATTTGACACTGAATTCACAAAATATCCTACTTTTTTAAATGGAAAAAATCAAGTTCAGTTAATTGTTCCCACCCCGTCACCTCTCCATCCCCATCTCTGCACTGTCTGGGATTCCTCTTCATGTGTGTGGTGTTGGACTTTAGCTGAAGCTCTGCCAGTCCCACCTCTCAGCAACTCACCTCTAAGGAAGTCACTCTTCATCTCCTACAGTTTCTTGGACATGGCCTTGGGGCCTGAGACAGTCATCTGATGCGGTTCAGTGTTCGCTGCCCAGAGCCAGTCAATAGTTTGATTTTTACATAGAAGTGAAGAAGTTAAAATAAATAGTACCGTCAAAAAACTGTAGCATCTTTTTATTTCTGTATGGTATCTTAGATTTACTGAAAGACAAGTGATTTTCCATGTTACATTACCATTAACTAGCTTTTGGCAGTGAGGTTTTAAGAATGTATGAATCATATTTCCAACAGGCTGGAGGGTTCCTCAAGGAAGCATATCTCATATTTAAGATACAAGGACCAAGAGGTTTAAGTCCTTGAGGACATTTCAAACGCTTATGCTTTTAAAACTGGATACATTAAATACAATTCAATTTATTATGTGTGAGCTTTTAGCATAAGCCTTTAAAAAACACCTTTCTTCATGTAAACTGGATACATGGACTGTTAATTTTGATAAAATAAGCAAGTGGATCTGGTATGCTTTACAAAATTTTAGCCAGTCTCTCATTTATTGCATGACATACTTTAGACCCATTAAGACCTGCTGGCTGTGCAAGGGAGGTGACATTTTGTTCACTGATATGTTTGAAAGAGCTTTGTTTTTTCAACAAACTCTAATGATTCAGATCAATATTTAGCAAGGTTTGCCTATTTACAGCATCTGAGGGCTAATCTTACATACTTTTTTGTTGTTGTTTGCATTCTAAATGTTCATTATTCCCAGATCATAGAGAAGAAAAACTAACAGTCAATTATTTTCGATGAAATTCTAGGCTTTCTGAGGTTTATTGCTTTTTTGTTGTTTTGATATTTTAGATGTATTATACATTTATTCCTTCTTTTCTTCCTCTGACATGAAGACTGCTGTTTTTGTTTGTTGAATTATTTTGTTGGAACTTACTGTACTTTATTTTTTAAATGGAAATGGTATGATCCTTGGGATTCATATTGGAGATGTTTATTTGCTACATCTTTTCCAGTTGTCTTTGGCCAGGGATGCCTGTTTAGCTTATTTCAAACTAGAATATGATACAGAACTTCACATCCTGAAAGATGCTGATAGATACTCTGCCTTAGACAAGAAGAAGCTTGTATAACTTTTTTGGTACCAGTATCTAGATAAACAATACAACGTAAAACAGATCTAGTGGTCCTAATTACTATCTGAACTGTATAAACTCATAATAACTTTTTAAGATCCTAAAAAATTCAATTGAACTACTATGACGTCTTCAAAATTCATCACTTTACCTGCCAGTTAAATACCATGTAGCCGCCCTACATCTGTGGCTGCTCAGAAGAAGGAGGGCTTACAGGCTTGCTTAAAAAAAAAATTTAAAAAAAAAAAAAAAATTAAAAAAGGGAGTCCAGTCACAGCTATAACCTGTGCTCAGAGGCTCAGATCTGCAGCAAGCACAACACATTGGAAATGCCAATATAACTTCAGCTCTCATGACTTTCATATTATGCAACCTGGTAGTTAATCCAAACACCTGAAAATCTTACCACCCATGAGAGATCCTTGTTGCAGAACATCTCCTTCCAAGGTTGCAGCCTGGAGATTGGCAAATAGTCTTCTAGACTGTAACATTGTACAACAAAGAGTCTTTTTTTGTAAATCGGTCATAGTTAATATTTCACTTTAGAATTATGAACATATGCATCATACATATACCTGAGCATGTGCAGAGACTATGAAAATATGTGGAATCTTTTCTGGATTAGGAAAACAGTATTTATTTTTTTAAGCGTTACATTCTATATTTTCATTTAAAACTGGCATCTGTGGGTTTGTGTGAAGGTATTGTGGTTTATGCTGTAAAGAAAATATGTTGGTGATTCCTCTTCAAGTTACATACGCTTTGATGGCCTTGGTCAAAAATAAATGTAGTGACTGTGACACAAAAGTATATTGTGAGACTGAAGTCCTCAAGGGTGGTGCGAAAAAGATTTCTATACTACTTGAACGAATGTAGTAATCCAAACAGGTCCCATAATTCACTGAAGAGAGCTTTTTTCCTTCCCTGGGCAAGAGAAAACAAGCAATGTCAAGCACAGCAGCTTTCAGTGTATCTCAGGAATATTAGTTAACAGTTAAAATTGAACTACTGATAAATACTTTTGGGAAAACCAAAGAAATTTCATTATTCCAGAGAAGAAAGTGGTGTTAAGAGTTTAACAGCATATCATTTTGGAAACCATATTTTGTATTTTAATTGGGAGCTTAGCCAAATGTAAATTTCTGCTTTTCTAGAACAAAGCAAAGTCAAATTATTTTGAATTTCTCTGTCAATTTTTTTTTCAGTTTTGTTTTTTTATCTGAAACTTTTGATTTCGAAAAAAATCACAGTTCTTCATTCCAATGTCAATATTTTGCAAATAGTAATGAAATAAATGGAAATGAAAGTGTTTCTGAAAATGAAAATTCAAAAGTCATAACAATATTATCACAAAAATGGACTTTTCCACTTTTCATATACCTCATGATGAAAAGTGATGTTTCTATTCACCATTGTACTTTGAATTGATTGATATTGTGAATGATGGAAAAATACCGTGAAAGTTCCTTGTTAACTTTACTGATGGGTCTCATTCTGATGTCAATTATTTTTTTAATCCTTGATACCATAGACCAGCACATAACTATGATTAGTATTATATCACTGATAAACAGTGCCAAGTCTGGACTGCAGGGACAAAAGAGGTCTGTCAGTGCATTTTTTACCAGGCATTTTAACACATAAAACATTTGGCTTTAAGTTTCATCCTAGTTTTTGGATTGTTACAAGTAGGAGATGCATAATAATTCAGCAATGATTTACCAGCTCTGCTTGTTACAGTCCTTTTCATATACACACAATTTATACTATCTTACTCTGTTTTGGAAAATAAAGAGAATACTATTAATTTTAAATGAATAACTTAAACTAAATTCCATTAGAATTATTTATTATTCTGAGATTCTTAGACATCAATATGGCAACTATCCGTATTTTATCTGTTACAGATGAACAAATTATGTTCATGGTTCGGTGTAATCCATTCATTGGTTCACGGATCCCAAAGTCCTTCAGGCAGTGTGACAAATCCACATAATTTCCCTGAGTGCTAGGTTGTCCATTTGTGTATCTGATTAAGTTGAAAGATGTGTTAAAAAACATATAAAAAACCTCATGTAGCCAGGCAGCTCCCTATGGCTACATATCTCAGAAATCTCTGGAGCATTTTGTTATTCAAAGCAAAGCTGGCAGTAATTTACACTCAATAAATTGGTTCCAGATCCGCCTGTTTCAGATGATATCACAAGGACAAGATTTTATGTGAAATTCCCTTACATTTTGTCAATGTGTATTCCTTTTATGAGATTTGCCATCATAAATGCAGATGATATGGAGATAAAGAGACTCCCTTGCTCTCCAGAGCGTGATAGAATGTCATGGATCAACAGTTCATATGCAAGCTATGTTTTGATCAAATCAAATCAAATCAAACCAAATAATCCTTTTTTTCCATGTTTTTTGAAAGAGAGGGTTCTGGATTCATGGCAAAATCATGGCATATATCATTCATCATGCATTAATAAATCCTGTATTTGGTACGGGCCACAAGGTCTCTGTAGAGAGGTGCAATAATTTATGATCTGTGACCAAAACCACTAAAAATTAAGTCTTCTAGTAGTCAGGCCTTGACTATGAGGAACTAGTCCTATGTATGGTCTCAAGTCCTTTGCCGTTAAACAGCTTTACCAAATAATAGTTTGTTACAAGATTGGTTAATTTGGCCCAGCATTTTTTTAAAGGCAGATGCAAAGAAAGACAGCTTGTCTGTCTGCAAGTTGCAAATTCATAGAAAAAAGTGGCTCAAAAGAACAACAACAGAAATTATAAATGGCTATGAAAGTGTGAAATTAAGAACATGAAAATTTAGACTGAAAGAAGAGAAATCATTTTCTCATGATGGTATCAACTAGACTTGAAACTTTAAAACAAAAAAAAAAAAATTGAAACATTGAAAGAAAAAAGGAAATAATTTATAAGGTACAAACCAGCCCTTGCAAAAGGATAGTTTAAATAATGTAATAGCTCTTTTATATTTTGAACTTCACTAGCTCTGTGATTATGAATGGATGCAATTTTAGGAGAAAGGAGGGAAAATGTGCTTTGTTGGGTTGACAGTGGTACTTATGTTTGTGCATATGTATGTCTGAGAGAAAAACGCTGCTGTGAAGCTGCCTGTACGTCTATACATTTTATTATTTGAAGGAAAAAATACTTAAAGTGGAAATACATTAAAGAGGTCCATAGGCACCAGTTGCTTGACTTCAGATAAGTTGCAGTTGCAGGATGAGATCAACAACATCTTGTACATCTGGTACAAGCATACTCTGTGACCTGAAATCAATGAAGTATTGGAAATAACAAAATTCTCTTCTGTCCCCATCCCTTTGTATAAAGTAAAGCATCAGGTGGCTGATATGAGTAGTGTCTTTAAAACTTCTGTTGGCTTTGTGTCACTTGAGGAAATTATCATTTTCATGGTGCAAAGTAAGTTTAGCTGACTGTAATATCTCTACCTTTGACCTTTATTATATGCTTTTTTTCCCCAATTGTTCAAAAGCTTGAGAATGTGCAAGATACAACTATATTCATGGATCTTAATATTTATGGACTCTGTTTCCTTAATCTAAGTGAATATATATAAATGAACTTTGCACCATTTTCCTTGTTACTGGCAATGGTATGTTTGTAGAAGCTTTTTCTATTTTCTCTCACAACAGGTTGATAAGACTTATTGCTAGACTGTATTATTTTTACCCCTTTTTGCACTTGAAAAGCATTAATTTGTAGGTATTTGTCTTTTTGTTTGTATCACAGCTTTGTAGGTAGATCTTTATTTGTTGAAGTGCTGCTTTATGGTGCTACTCAGAAGTACATCAATTCTACTAGACAGATCGGTGTGTAAGACCCCTTCATCTAAACCAAAATTGATCCTATTGCTTCTTTATATGTATACATAGGCTGTCTGTAGCTGTCTGAAGATATCAGGCGGAGTTACAGTCCAAATACAAAACATTCTCCGTTCTGTATTTGTGTTCATGTAAAATATAAGAATAGTGCCTATTTACATATTACCATTTTAGTTTTCACTTCAAGATGTTTTCCGAAAACCATAAATTAGCTTTTCCCTGGTCAAAAAGGCATTTAAATGCAGGTGTTTATTGCTTTTCTTTCTTTAAATAAATATACAGATAAATAAAATGCAAAAGCAAGTTCTAAATCGAAAGAACATTAAAATAGTAGTGAAGCATTTGTTCCCTGAAAGAAAATGGTAATGGATCTGTGTCCTTGTTGTTATTAAATACTGAACATTTTATATAGACTTACAAGGAAATAAAACCAAATACTGGAACTTTTGAATAGTGAAAAAGAAACAGCTCAAAAATAACATGCAAATAGGGTCAGTTGCTGAAACTTCTAGTGCATGATGTCAGATTATTCTGTTGTAAAACTTGTTCATATGAATTCTTTTGGACACTCAGAACAACTACTGTTTTTTTCATTTTACGTATTGAAATTATTGTTTCCATATAGAAAAATTGAAGGCTCTCTTTAGACAATATATTGGGATGGCAAGGTTTTGATACGGGGGAGCTGCAGGGGTGGCTTCTGTGAGAAGATGCTAGAAGCTTCCCCTATATCCAACAGAGCCAATGCCAGCTGACTCCAAGATGGACACACTGCTGGTCAAGGCTGAGCCCATCAGCAACAGTGGTAACACGTCTGTGATAACATATTTAAAAAGGGGAAAAAAACTGCTGCATAACAGCTGGAAGAGAGGAGTGAGAATATGTCAGTTGCAGTTTGTAAAACCCATTTTGTGAGGGTATTATGTTAGTGTTGTCTTTTCACTATTATTTGCATAATTAAAATTACAAGTTTGGTTTGATTTAAGGAAAAACATAATTTTAAACATCTATTCAAGTAAGAAACAAACCTTTAAGGTTTTCTTTTTTTAAAAAAAATATTGTAATTATGAAAGGTAGACAAAATGGCATACAAAAAATATTTAAAAAGCATTTTATAGAACCAAGAGATATACATGCATATGTTCATATGTATTATTTTTTTGATATAATTTTCCATGGTTCTGCCAATTTATCTGAATGTGTATAGTGACACATCATGGAGAGATGAATTAGTCATTGCTAATTGAGTTGGTAACACTTAGCATATTTGAGGTACTGCAGAAATACTAAAAACTGGATAACAACATTAATAAGAGTTGTAAATGATACCGTATTAACTGTGGTAATTTTTGGAACTTTATGTCAAAGCAGCACATTTTTCGTATTTTTTTTATTTAATAGAGAACTGACTGAAACTTCTGTTACCACAAAGTCTACTGGAGTTTTTGTTGGGTTACTATGTACTAACCTGAGATGGGCAAAAGATGATAGGGTAATTCATAGTAGAGAAGGGTCATAAGGGATTAATAATGAAATTCTACAAATATGTATTTTTCAAATGCAATGTAAATTCGATTTAATGAAAAATTTTTAGATCAAATAGATTGCCTTTAAAAGTGAGTACATTCTATGGAAATTTTGGGGGTTTTCCATTATGTTTTTTTTTTTAATTAACTGAAACCTGAAATGTAAATGTCCATTTTCAAGGATTTAAGCACTCAAATATTAGTACTTTTTTGTTTAATTCTTGTAATAAACAATGTCTAATGGAAAATTCTCTTACTTCCTATTTGCAAGCCAAAATGACAGCATACATAAAGTTGGAAGACAAACTGTTGCAGTGCTTAGTAGTTTTTTTCCTTGATTTTCTATTTTCTGATTCATTTTACCTTTGATGATGATTAAATGAACTTAAATCTGTCTGAATTTTTACAACACAAAAGCTGAGCAAAGTACCATGCCTCTTTCAAGAACTGATTTGAGCACCTGTGATCTTCTGCGTGATTTGTAGGTGACTTTTCACAAGGCAATACAAATTGTCTTTCCATCTTCTCATAATCTTCTTGCAGATAAAGAGCACAATTCTTCTAATTTTTTTCTCTACCTCAGGCTCTCCAACTCCTTAAAGCATGTTTTTCAAAAATATTTCTTCCTCTTCTAAGATCATTCACTCTAAATATTTTTCCTGGAAGTCATACCTTGAATGGCAGACACTGAAAGGCAAATTTCTCATTGACTTCTGTGCTGAAAGATCAGTCTCTATGTTTTCTCCATTTTCTCTCTTCCCATATTTTTTTTTAAAGCTTCTCAGCATTATTATTCTGACCTCTACTTCTTTCCACCCAGATGCAACAGAACTGAAAATGCTATCGAGTTATTGTCATGAATAAGTTCATTGCAATGACTAATAACATCAGTGAAAAAGAAGAAATGTAAGACATACTTTGATTACGTACGTAGTCAAAACAGTAAAATATGGAGAAAATTGGAGAGAGTAAGTGTTAAATTATCATGGTGATGATAAACATCATCAGACTTGCCCTGGAGATGTTGGAAAATATGTTGAAAAAGATGTCTTGCAATTTCTCATTTACCAAATTGGTTTATAAAATGTGCATGAATTAAAATATTTCAAAGAACTATCTTTTATTGCTCTTCATTTTTTTATGAAGAATGGAAGGAAATTATAGTTAACAATTTAAAAACACTGCTCCTGCAGAATGAAAGCTTGCAACTATATGCAATAAGAGAGATGCTTGTATATTATGTTTCCTTTTTGGCAATCTTTTCACATATAGAATATATGTAGGCAAAATATTTACAGCCTCTCAGCCTACTGCTAACTAAATCCTTTTCACAATTACCCATATCCCTTATGCTAAATGGATAAGCCAGATAAACAACCACAAACATTAAAGAATTTATGCACATATTGCAACTCGTCCTATTTTACTGAGTAGAGGGCATACATGGAATCTCAAAATTCTATTTAAAATTGACAATTAATAATGCAAAACAAAAATTCTACACTGGACGAGAACTACAGGTTACCATTTTTAGAAAAGAGCTTTATTTTGTGACATGGAAAACCTAGGGATTGTGATTAATGTGAGAGTAGAGTTATGCAGTATCTATCATTCAAGCAAGGCGCACCACTGCTGGTAAGGGTTAAGTGTTTATTACATGTCTATCAGGGTCTTTATCAAAGATAAAAAAAAGTGGTATTGTTCCCACAGGTCATTCCTGCATTGGCTGAGAACTGAACCAGAATTCCACATGAGAAATAAAGAGTCTGGAGGAATATGGACTGGGTTTGGAACTTTCGAACTCCCAAACATTTTTGAACGGGCATATCTTGTAGTCATTAAGCTGTAATGCAGGAAAAAAAAATATTATATAGTTTTGTACTGCATGGTTGTGTAGTTATATAGGTATGTATATCCACACATGTATAATAGTAAGTAATAGAGATAATCTTGTAAAATGGCAATAAGTCAAAGGTATCTTAATATGTCAAATTTTAAGACATCTTACTTTCCATTTAATTCTTTGTATTTAATGATTTAGACAGGGAAGTCCTATTGCTTTCACTCTAAATCTGAAAAATATGCAAACACTCAGGTGATAATTCCTGTGAAAATTGTATGCCTTATTAGTGTTGCCTGCAGAGAACATGAAAATTCCTTCTTTTCTGTTTACATAGAATATAAAACAAAAAAACAAATCAACCCACCTCCCCTCTTTTGTTCTGTTCCTTCCTTTCATTACTTAGCCTTTGACATACTGAAGTAACTTTCTGTATTATTTTATTACTTCAGGGGAAAATCTTACTCTTGTTTCCACCTTATGGAAATACTCGCCAAACTAGAGCTGTTCAGCCTAGTAGTTTAAGGGTTATTAAGGTTATACGGCTCATCTCCTTCCCCTTCCAGATCAGCTTCACAACTTCACAGAAATTCCCTGCACAACAGGCCTTTGAAGGAGTATTAGAGGCCGAATCCACTTGTTAATGCTTCCCCTCAAGCAGTTGCTGACACTATTGCAGTCTCTGAGTTTCAGTAACATTTGCGATGCGGGTTAGAATGAGGATTATTTTGACCTAAAGATCACCAAGAATCTTTTTGTGTTAAGCTTGGATACACATGAAGCTGACCCCATCTGATACTGCCTTTTTTATTGCTTTTATTATAATATAAATATCAATCTATCATGCTCTGCTAACAAAGGTCTTTTATATGAAGAATCTTGTTACTCCGTAACTATCATTATGTTTCCAAGAAACTAAGTAGAGAATTTACTGGTCACCATACGATATTGTCACAGAAATAAAAAGAAATCCCAAACTCTGTGTGAGGAACCTCTGAAAGGACATGTTCAGAATAGGATTTTAGTTAAGATCAGAGAAGTGTTTTTGAGGTGAATCTCCCAAGCAGCTCCTTTACTGCACTTGGTGTCACGGAGGCACTTGGCATCACGGAGTGGTCACTCCTCAAACAAGTGAAACTCCTTTTGGACAAAACTAACCTGGCCATGTGCTCCCAGGCATTCCAGCTGCTTAAAAGTCTCCAGTTCATGGGACCAAACTAGGTTTAACATAGCAATCTCTGAAACATATATAGGATCAACATCAGGTCCTCAGCACTGACTGATTAGCTCTACCAACCTACTCCTACTATGCAGCGCTACTTGCTAATTGTAAAGGCAGTGAACTGTCCTCCAGCAGTGGCTATTGTGCCACCAGAAAAATACACAAGTCTGATAAAACTGCCAGCAGTGGTGCTGTGGAAGAGGAGGAAGCAAATTACTTGTAACTGTAGCCTTAGCCTGGTTATCTGTATTGCCTGGACCTTGGGTGTATTTTTCTCGGTCTTTACTATGAGAATTTAGGGCTTGTGATCACTGGTTAAGAGCAGCAGTTCCATAAACATTTGAACGCTGCTATTAGTAAAAGAGGAATTCATTTCTCACTGGAATAATGTAGATTAGATCTAGATAATTCATTTGTAAGTACAGCCCTTGAAATATTGTGTAAGGCATTTCAGAAGCACAGAAGAATAAGGAAATGAATACTTGCAGGTTCCGGAGAGGCTGTTACTAAATATAGTAAGTAAAATGCGTGTATTTGTTGCAGCCCTCTAGTTATATACACTATGAGATGGCTCTGTCATACAAATTAGAAAATCAAAACATCTATTGGGTTGTTAAGGTAATGCTCTTCTCAGGGTTTGATTCTCTCTACAGTGCTGTCTAGGTATTTATATAGTCCAGTTTTAAATGGTTTAAGAAAATGTCTTCCAGATTTCACACCAGGACACTGTTTTGTAATTGAATGCGTATCATTCTGAGATTGCTTTACAAGTGATTGGCACTCTTCAGAATATATTTATAACATAGCTCTGGTAAAACAAACAAGCATACTCAAATTAGATCCTGAGGAAGCTAATTTTCTTTCCCAGCCACTGCAGTACATCTGTCATTCTCCTCACTGTTGCTATCGTGTTGTCATGCTCAGGCATATATCCCATAAAAGCTTATCCTCAGCTCTAACCTGTGTTTTATTCTTTGCTTCCTCTTAAATGCCTCCATGTAAAACCCTTCTGTTCAGTGTGTATGTGCTTCGACTCCGGACTCAACTGCATTAGATGTTGACAGATATTGACTCTTTGCAGTTGTGTCCAACAATAGAACAAGGGGCAACAGACACAATCAGGAACACAGGAAATCCCATTTCAACATGAGGAAAAACTTCTTTACTTTAAGGGTGACAGGTTGTGGAACTGGAACAGGTCGTGGAAAGGGTGTGGATTCTCCATCTCTGGAGATATTCAAAACCTGTCTGCATGCATTCCTGTCCTGCCTGCTCTAGGTGACCCTGCTTTGGCAAGGGGGTTGGACTAGATGATTTCCGAAGGTCCCTTCCAACCCCCACCATTCTGTGATTCTGTGATTCTGTATTACAATTGCTGGAGATATGGAAGGAAACATGATTTTGCTTTAAAGAAGGCTTTTTTTCTGTCCACCTTGTAATGAAAATGCAGCCATCGTTTGGGTTGCTGAGATGAGCCAAGCAACTATTAGAAGATGTCATCTTTCCACACAGAAGGGTACAGCAGGATTTTGCTCGCCTTGGCAAGTTCTGCAAGCAGCATGGTTTAGGGAGAAGCATTTGAAAGCTTCATTCACTAAACTATCTTGAGGAAGTTGGTAGAGGTGGGTGTCAAATAAATGCCCCTCTAGCATGAGTGACCACATGCAGTCGTTATGACAATGCAATCTTGCCTGTCTGTGCAGGGTTCATGCTTCAAGCATTCCGATTTGCAGAGGGGAAGTCATAGAATCATAGAATCATAGAACCATAGGGTTGGAAGGGACCTCTGGGGATCATCTAGTCCAACCCCCCTGCCAGAGCAGGGTCACCTAGAGCAGGTTACACAGGAACACGTCCAGGCGGGTTTTGAATGTCTCCAGAGATGGAGACTCCACCACCTCTCTGGGCAGCCTGTGCCAGTGCTCTGCCACCCTCAGGGTAAAGAAGTTCCTCCTCATGTTTAGGTGGAACTTCTTGTGCTCAAGTTTGTGCCCATTGCCTCTTGTCCTGTCCCCGGGCACTACTGAAAAGAGCCTGGTCCCATCCTCCTGACACCCACCCTTTAAGTATTTATGAGCGTTGATAAGATCCCCCCTCAGCCGTCTTTTTTCCAGACTGAAGAGACCCAAATCCCTCAGCCTTTCCTCATAAGAGAGGTGTTCCAGTCCCCTAATCATCTTGGTAGCCCTCTGCTGCACCCTTTCCAGCAGTTCCCTGTCCTTCTGGAACCGGGGAGCCCAGAACTGGACACAGTACTCCAGGTGTGGCCTCACCAATGCAGAGTAGAGAGGGAGGATGACTTCCCTTGACCTGCTGGCCACACTCTTTTTGATGCACCCCAGGATGCCATTGGCCTTCTTGGCCACAAGGGCACATTGCTGGCTCATGGTCATCCTGTTGTCCACCAGGACTCCCAGGTCTCTTTCCACAGAGCTGCTCTCCAGCAGGTCAGCCCCCAACCTGTACTGGTGCATGGGGTTGTTCCTCCCCAGGTGCAGCACCCTACACTTGCCCTTGTCGAATTTCATGAGGTTTCTCTCTGCCCAGATCTCCAACCTGTCCAGGTCTCTCTGTATGGCAGCACAGCCTTCTGCAGTGTCAGTCACTCCCCCCAGCTTTGTGTCATCAGCAAACTTGCTGAGGGTGCACTCTATCCCCTCATCCAGATCATTGATTAATATATTGAAGAGGACTGGACCCAGTACTGACCCCTGGGGAACACCACTCGTCACTGGTCTCCAACTAGATTCTGTGCCCCTAATGACAACCCTCTGAGCTCTATCTTTCAACCAGTTTTCTATCCACCTTACTGTCCGTTCATCTAACCCACACTTCCTAAGCTTCCCTATGAGGATGCTGTGGGAGACCGTGTCAAACGCTTTGCTTAAGTCAAGATAGACCACATCTACCGCCCTCCCCTCATCTATCCATCCAGTCGTGCCATCATAGAAGGCTATCAGATTAGTCAGACATGATTTCCCCTTGGTGAATCCATGCTGAGTACTTCTGATAGCTTTCTTTTCTTCCACGTGCCTTGAGATGACGCCCAGAACAAGCTGTTCCATCATCTTTCCAGGGATGGAGGTGAGGCTGACCAGCCTGTAGTTCCCTGGCTCCTCCTTCTTGCCTTTTTTGAAGACTGGAGTGACATTAGCTTTCCTCCAGTCCTCAGGCACCTTGCCTGTTCTCCAGGACCTTTCAAAGATGATGGAGAGCGGTCCAGCAATGACTTCTGCCAGCTCCCTCAGCACTCTTGGGTGCATCCCATCGGGGCCCATGGACTTGTGAATATCTAAATGATCTAATTGATCCCTCACTCGCTCCTCCTCAACCCAAGGGAAGTCTTCTTCTTTCCCTCTTACTTTATTCAATGCCTGGGACTTCTGAGGGCTGGGCCGAGCAGAAAAGACCGAAGCAAAGAAGGCATTCAGTAACTCTGCCTTCTCCGCATCCTCTGTCACCATGACTCCTGTCTCATTCAACAGTGGGCCCACAACTTCTCTGGTCTTCCTTTTGCTTCATGACATGTTCTTATCGTAAGCATGAATGAATTCTGGAAGATTTGGAAGATCTGGAAGTAGAAAATACCGCTGAGATATTCTGCACCACAGAAGTGTGGACAACAGGTCAAGGGAGGTGATTCTCCCCCTCTGCTCCACTCTCGTGAGACCCCACCTGGAGTACTGCATCCAATTCTGGAGCCCCTACTACAAGAGAGATATGGATGTGCTGGAACGTGTCCAGAGAAGGGCCACAAGGATGATCAAAGGGCTGGAGCACCTCTCCTATGAGGACAGACCGAGAGAGTTGGGGTTGTTCAGTCTGGAGAAGAGAAGGCTCCAAGGAGACCTTATAGTGGCCTACTAGGGGCCTACAAGAAAGCTGGTGAGGGACTTTTTTAGGATGTTGGGTAATGGTAGGACTAGAGGGAATGGATTAAAACTAGAGATGGGACAATTCAGACTGGACGTTAGGAAGGAGTTCTTCACCATGAGGGTGGTGAGACACTGGCACTGGTTGCCTAGGGAGGTGGTGGAAGCCCCATCCCTGGAAGTGTTCAAGGCCAGGCTGGATGGGGCTTTGAGCAACCTGATCTAGTAGGAGGTGTCCCTGCCCACGGCAGGGGGGTTGGAACTAGATGATCTTTAAGGTCCCTTCCAACCCTAACAATTCTATGATTCTATGATTCCTCAGCATTTTCCTACACCCTGCTAAAATAGCTTCTGCACATCAGTTGTGCCAGTCCTGCAGCTTGATACAGGCTGGATTAAAAAAAAAAGGTGGACTGGCTAAAAATATTGCTGTAGAAAGCCTTAGGAAAGACATATATTTTGTCAAAGCATCTCACAAAGTGGCTGGATTTGTTCAAATAACAAAATTCCAGAACAGTTTCCCAGGCTGTACTGCTGCATCCGTACCTTGCACCACAGAAACAACTGTAAGGGAGTATGTGACCCCTGCCTAAATGTAAACATCAACTAATCAAAGCCTGTTGTTGCCAGATGGAGGAGTGCTGGGAGCCTCTGCTCTCCACCTCGCCCCCAGAAATCCTGGAGCTCAAACTGGGCATGTTTTAGTTGTGCTTGATTCTGCATCTGTTGTGGGAGTGCGGGGTAAGGCACCGGCAGCAGGGGCTGCGGGGCGGCCTCTGTGAGGAGAGGCCGGATCTGCCCTTAGCCGGACACAGCCGGTTCCAGCCATCTCCAACTGACCCCCGTCAGGGCACGGCTGAGCCCTGCAGCCGCAGTGGTGGTGCCTTGGGGGAAAATATATTTAAGAAAGGGCAAAATTCTGCACAACAGAGACCAGTGAGTAAAAGAAAAAAAATAAATTTAAGAAACAGCCCTGTGAACATCAAGATCAGAGAAGGAGGCAGCGGGGCTGAGGGGAAGGTGGTTTAGTTTTTGTCTTTATTTCTCACTACCCTACTCTAATTGGGAAGGAATTAAATTATTTTTCCCCAAGTCGCGTCTGTTTTGCCTGTGATGGTAATCGGTAAGTGGCCTCCCTTGCCCTTATCTCAGCCCATGAGCTTTTCAGCGTATTTTCTCCTCCCTGTCCTGCTGAGGAGGGCGACTGACTGCTAGAGAGGCTGGTGGGGGTCTGCAGCCACCCCAGGTCAACCCACCACCCATCACAGGTGATCTTGGCAACTCCAGGTGCACGTGTCTGGGAGTTCAGGTTCAGGAATACTACCTATGTGTGAGGGAGGGAGCACTAACTGTTTCAGGAAAAATGAGTTAGACGCTTCCTTGGGAACAGTACCAGCTGCGTGCCATATGCAGTCAGGGTCATGCAGGACGTGGAAGCTAGACAGGGAAAGGACAAGGTGCACTATGACATTATGTATGTACACACTATGATGCTTCAGGATTTTTTAAAAATTCATTTAAACTTAAAAAAACCCTAAATCCCCTGAAGGCAAAAAATAGGAATTCTTCAGTGAAATGAAATCTCATGCTACCTGCTGTTACAGGCTAATTGCTCACAATCAATGCACTCTTATCTTTTTCATTTCAAAATTATTAGTATTACTTTGGTTATTAGTGTAATTTGGTGTTATCCTTTTTCCTTTCCAAATTAAAATGCACCATGATATGCTCTAAAATGAATAAGAAGTTTAATTATTTTTCCAAGGGAAAACATTTCATTTAAGTTTATACTCAATACTCCTGTAGAATACATCAGTGTTATCATAAAGAGGCAATTTTGGCGTGTGAGCAAAATAACTGAAAACTGTGCTGAATGTATACGGTTAAAACGCTCAGCTGGCAGTAAGTTGATATAGCAAAAATTCATCTGTATCTCACAGTCCATATGTTTTCTCCCCTCATCCCTGGTATTTCACCTTCGTTCATTGACTTGATTTCTGAGTATCCCAGTTAATGATTATCCTCCTCTGTAACTCAACTTTCCTTTTGCTAAACCATTCCATGATTCTGTCTGATCCTGCAGACACTTCCTCAAGACATCTGTCCTCTGAGTCTTATTTAGCAAATCACCAATTCCCTTTGGAATAACAGGTAAGGGGCCCACACTGGGGAACCCTTTCTGGATATGAAATTTTCCTACCCTTTCTGTGTATCAAGTTAATTCCATTAGGGTTTTTCTTGATCTTGATCTCTACATTGCTTGCAAATCAGCTTTCTGATATTTAATTCTGAACCTTCTTGGTTTTGCTTATAAGTACATCTAATTTGGCACCTCTGGATCACTGTCAAAACATTGAACTTCCTGTCACAGTAATTGTAACTCTTTCTTTTTACCATTTTTTTTTCTATATTTGCATTCTCTAAAATCTAAACCAATGAAGCACTTAAGAACCAAGTGGTAAAATATCTCACCACTATAGTGACCCTGTGGTTGTGCAGTTTCAATTATGCATTTGGGCAGTTCACTGAATTTTCCCTTCAGTACACCCTGCAGCTATAAATTGCCTCAAAGGAGCTGGAAGGGAATCAGAAAAACTTTGTTCCATAGAATCCAATGGTTATGTTAGTTCAGAAATCCTTAAGTAGGAAACATCATGTACCAGAAAGTTTCTCTGCCTTATGTCTGTGCCAGCATCTCTATTTCAGTATGCATCTCATGATTCTGTTCCATACCACTTGAATTATTTCTCTCTGACAATGATATCAAGGTGAGACTAATGATGTGAAGAAAACAGGTTATTTAAATTAAGCCTTGAACATATAAGCTTCAATTTTCTTGTTTTGAAATATCCTAATTTCTTTAACCTAAATAATTTTTATTGTAATAGAACTAGACAGGACTGTTTTTGAGAAGTGATTTTTCTGTGACGAGCAAGGATTTATTTGCAAGTAAAAAAGATAAAAAATATTTCAGGAAATGCTATAAAAATGAAGACATGGCTAGATACGTGCAAAGTATAGATGAAGTAAAGGATTGTACTGACTAGGTCATTAACCATAATAAGAGTGTATAGGAAACTAGAGGAGTGTATATTATTTGCATTCCAGCTGTTTCTCAGTGAGGATGAAGGAAAATTAAACTTCACCTGGGAAACTTTGTTTCTTTTCTCTCATGATATGTTTAAAGCAGATCTGTTACAGAGTTAAAAAGGATATTATGTCAGAATTGCCAGGAGAAAGATCTGATTGTTCTTTTAATTTTACAGTGACTGCAGGTAAAGTTTGATTCTTCAGCCTAGGTTTAAACACGGTTTGAGAGAGAATTACACGTTCTGTTCCATTTGTTCAGAAGTTCTTTAGAGAATTACCATTAAAAAAAACCAACCTAGAATCACAAGATAGATACACAAATAGAGATAGATAAGACATCATACTTCTCATGACCACTATAAAGAAAATCCATAATCTGAGATCTTCTTATCCTAAGGCTAGTCTGAAAGAAGGTGATCATCACCCACAGGATCTACTTGCCTATGCATACAGGAAGTGGAAGTATATATGGAGAATGGAACTATAGATGGGATACCAGGGAGGGATGTAAAATCATGCTCTGACATGCTGAAATGGAATTAGAAAGATGAAAATTCAGATGGAGAGAGATAGGAAGAAAATAAAATAGTAAGGAGAATAAGAAGGGCTGCTAAAGATACATCAGAAGCAAAAGGAGAGCCAAAGAATCTTGGCCTGCTGGATGGGGTGGTCTGTCCCTGGTGAAGGACACTGAAAAGTCTGAAATACTTGCTACCTTCTTTGCCTCATCTTTTCTGGTAAGGACTGGTCTTGGGTCTCCTAGATCTCTATGCCTAGTAGTTGAGCTTGAGGGAGAGAGGTCCTATCCATAATAGAGAATGATTTGAGTTAGGTACTATTTAATTGAGCTGGATATGCACAAGTCCATGCAACCAGATGGTGCTGAGGGATCTGGCCAATGTAATCCTGAGGCCTTCATCTGTGGTCTTTGAAAGGTCATAGCAACTAGTAGATTTTTCCTGCTGACTAGAAAAAGACATCTTCAAAAAGAACAAAAAGGAGGACCTAGGGAACCACAGGACAGTCAGCCTCACCTCAGTACCTGGGAAGTTATGGAGCAAATCCTCCTATAAACCAGTTCAAGACACATAAAGGCCAAGAGGTGATTTGGAACAACTAGCATAGGTCTAATAAGGGCAAACAGTGCCATATCAATAGTTATGCCTTCTTTGAGAAGATCGTTGGCACTGGGGAGAGCAGTGAATGACAATTGCTTTAGCAGTGTCTAGGCTTTTGACGATGTCTCCCATAGCATTGTTGTATCCAAGAGATATGGACTGGATGGGTAAACTACAAACAAGAAAAATATTGGCTGGACTGTTAGGCTTAATGTTTCAAAACCTAACTGGCAACCAGTTATAAATGGTGTTAATTGGGTGATACTGAAGTTGAGGCTATTTAACATCTTAATCAACAGCCTGGTTAGGGGAGAGAATATCTCTTCATTAAGTGGGTGTGAGACCTCAGGCTGGCAAGACTGCTTGATACACTGGATGGCAGGGTTACGATTCAGAGAGACCTTGACAAGCTGGAGATAGAGGCCAACAGAAACTCAAGAATTCATCAAAGACAAATAAAAAGTCCTGCCATCTGAGATGGAATAAACTCATGGAAAATTACAGCCTGCCAGCTAAGAAGATGCACTGCAGAAAAGGCTTGTGCAGCCCTGGTGGACAAAACACCCTTACAGCAGTGAAAGCTAACTGCATACTATGCTAGTAGAAGTGTAGTCAGCAAGTTAATTACTCTTTTCTCTTTGATAGTTTGAGGCCATATATAAGATACTATGTCCAGTGTCGCCCCCTCCTGTACAAAAGAGATTGACAAGCTTCAGAAAGTCCAACAATTGACTACCAAGATGATTGGGGGCTGTGGCATATGGTGCAGGAGGTGAAGGTGACTGACTGGGAGTTACTCAGGTTGGAGAAGAGACAATCAAGGACATCTAACTGCAGTCTACTGAAAGTTAAAGGGTTTTATAGAGAAGAACCAGACTTCTAGTTACCTGCTCCAGGTGAACCTGCTCTGGCAGGGGGGTTGGACTAGATGATCTCCAGATGTCCCTTCCAACCCAATTCTGTGATTCTGTCAGCCATGCGTAGTGGAAGAACAAGAGGAAATAGACACAAATTCCAGCAAGAGACCTTCCAGTTGGATACATAAAGAAAAAAAAGCAAAAATCACAGTGAGGGTGATTAAGCATTACAGCAGGCTGCCCAGAGAGGCTGTGAGAACTCCATCCTTGGAGATATTCAAAACTTGACTGGGCATGGCCCTAAACAACCTGACCTAACTTTGTTGTTGATCCTGCTTTAAGAAGCATGTAGACTAAATGACTTAGAGACAGCCCTTGCAACCTAAAGCATTTTATGCCTCAAAAACATTTCAGGATCATTGTCTATCATTATTTGTGGTGTAGTCAAGCTGCTTGCGTTTTCCTGGGGTTGAGTTTGTTCAGCTTCCCATCTGGACCACACTCTGAATTCCTACAAAGCCCGTTATCTCCCATTTGATTTGCTGTTTTTTGATTAACTGTTTCCACACAAGTTGCTCTTGTGATAGCTGGTAAGCCTGGGTTTTGGACAATTTTATATTAATTACACCACTGTACCCCCTAGAAATAAGTGGCCTGAGTGTTACTGTCTGAGTAATTTGTGTCTTCCCCTAAATTGTCATAGTACTGTGTGAATGGCTGGGGTCCTGTATCTACAGATGGAACCAGGCTCTGGACTGAGGCTCTGATTCAGGCCATTGCCCTGTATAACCCCTTATTGCACAACTGGATGCACATATGAAAATGGAATCTTGCTACATTGTCGAGCTCTTTGCTTTCTTGCTGTCTGAAAGTCTCTTTTTTCTCACTCCCTCTAGGCCAAGCATCCTAAGGGGATGCCTGCCTTTGTCTGTGGTTTGATTCTGTATGTCTTTAGAGAATTTCCTAAATCTGAATAGGAAGAAGTAACTTGACCCCCCAGCATGCTGCAAAATAAGTTCTAATTTTTTAATAACACTTTTAAAACTATGAATGACTATACTTTTATGTAATTGGATATGCAAATGCAACCTCAGATCACCCTGAATTGTAAAAGGGCATGTGCAACACCAGCTCAGAAGTAGGTAAAACTAATAAGTATAATCATTCTGCCTCTAAATTAAAGCAGGAAGACAAAGGTTTAAATATCAGTCAGCCAACAAATTGCAGATTCGCGGTGTCTAATTCCTGTATCAGAGAATGACTCTTTAGGTTCTTTCAATTAGTACTTTATAGAAATCAGTCATGTGTTATATGATTTACATGTTTTCTTGTATCGGTTATTAACTTCCAAACTGATTGATGAATTCTAGGTACAACCCTAAGCTGAGGTTCCATTTTCACAGAATCACAGACTCATAGAATCAATAGAATGGTTTGGGTTGGAAGGGACATTTAAAGGTCATCTAGAACAACGCCCCTGCAATGAGCAGGGACATATTCAACTAGATCAGGTTGCTCAGAGCCCATCCAACCTGACCTTGAATGTTGCCAAGGATGGATCCTTTTACCACGTCTCTGGGCAACCTGTTCCAGTGTTTCAACACACTCATTGTAAAAAATTTCTTCCTTCTATCTACTCTAAATCTCCCCTTTTTTGGTTTAAAACCATTACTCCTTGTGCTATCGACACAGACCCTGATAAAAAGTCTCCCTCCAATGGGTTGGGCAGCATCTCTGGACGTCACCTGGTCCAACTGCTTTGCACCCAGCCAGGGTCAGCTACAGCAGGATGTCCAGTTGTTTTCTGAATATCTCCAAGGATGGAGACTCCACAACCTCTCTGGGAAACCTATTCTAGAATTCAATCACCTTCTCAAAAAAAAAAAAAAGTATTGTTTAAGTGGAATTTCTTGTATTTCAGTTTGTGCCCAGTGCTCCTTGTCCTGTCACTGGGTATGGTTCCTTCATCTTAACTCCCTCCTATCAGGTATTTATAAACATTAATGAGATCCCCTCTGACACTTCTCCAGCCTGAACAGTCCCAGCTCTTTTACCCTTCCATCGTATATCAGATGTTCCAGACCTTCATCTCCATGGCCCTTCACTAGTGTTGCTCTATTATGTCCATATGATGACACAAAGCTGGGGGGGGCGGCTGACACACCGGAGGGCTGTGCTGCCATACAGAGAGACCTGGACAGGTTGGAGATCTGGGCAGAGAGGAACCTTATGAAATTCAACAAGGGCAAGTGTAGGGTGCTGCACCTGGGGAGGAACAACCCCATGCACCAGTACAGGTTGGGGGCTGACCTGCTGGAGAGCAGCTCTGTGGAAAGAGACCTGGGAGTCCTGGTGGACAACAGGATGACCATGAGCCAGCAATGTGCCCTTGTGGCCAAGAAGGCCAATGGCATCCTGGGGTGCATCAAAAAGAGTGTGGCCAGCAGGTCAAGGGAGGTCATCCTCCCCCTCTACTCTGCCCTGGTGAGGCCACACCTGGAGTACTGTGTCCAGTTCTGGGCTCCCCGGTTCCAGAAGGACAGGGAACTGCTGGAAAGGGTGCAGCAGAGGGCTACCAAGATGATTAGGGGACTGGAACACCTCTCTTATGAGGAAAGGCTGAGGGATTTGGGTCTCTTCAGTCTGGAAAAAAGACGGCTGAGGGGGGATCTTATCAACACTTATAAATACTTAAAGGGTGGGTGTCAGGAGGATGGGGCCAGGCTCTTTTCAGTAGTGCCCGGGGACAGGACAAGAGGCAATGGGCACAAACTTGAGCACAAGAAGTTCCACCTAAACATGAGGAGGAACTTCTTTACCCTGAGGGTGGCAGAGCACTGGAACAGGCTGCCCAGAGAGGTGGTGGAGTCTCCATCTCTGGAGACATTCAAAACCCGCCTGGACGTGTTCCTGTGTAACCTGCTCTAGGTGACCCTGCTCTGGCAGGGGAGTTGGACTAGATGATCTCCAGAGGTCCCTTCCAACCCTATGGTTCTATGATTCTATGATTCTATGATTCTATGATATGTCTTATACTGGGGAGTCCAGAAGTGGACCCTGTCCTCCAGATGTCAGTGAGGTGCTGAGCAGAGGTAAATGATCACCTCCCTCAAGCTGCTGTCAGTGTTTTTTGTAACGCAGCCCAGGATGCTGTTGACCTTCCTTCTTTCAGAGCACATTGCTGATTCATTTTATTAATTTCTTATTACATTGGGATGCTTAGTTAAGAATTTAATTTATTTAATGTGGTGTCTTACTAATTCCTGATAAAACTTATAAACAACATTCTTGTATTTTTCTTCAAAATTGCAATGAAGGCTCTGAGAGGTATCCATTACTATGTTTACAATCACCTGTATTTTTTTCCAGGGTTGCCTGTTTTGAAGTTTCTAAAGGATGTGTCAGTGTCAGGGGAATTATATAGCATGCGTGATCTTAGTGAACCATGCATGGCTTACAGGTTTTAGCTTTAACATTTATTATGAGGACCTGACAAAGTTTTTATTTCTCCATCTCATTTTTTATTGATGTGTTGCTGGACAGGTACATTTACCTGTAATGACTGTGATGGTGGTCACATTGGTTGTAATGACATGTCTTCCTTGCTGAAGGAAGGCACATTACGGAAGCATTTCAGAGGAAACGTTTTAGACTGGACAGAGTGACATAAATTTCAAATTGATAGCTTCACTCCTGCCACATAACACATCTTTCCTACACTAAAACATTTCTTTATCCTTCACATATCACTCTTATTCCACCACTGGGGAATTCCTTACTGACCCATTCAAGATTGAAAACTGAAGTTACTCAGCTACTCATACTAGTAAAACGTATTGTAAAACCAAACTAAAATGTCATTATCCTTCTTCCCTGCATATAGCCAATATGGAATGTCCTCTATGTTTCATGAAACCTATATTTATGGATCAGAGATTTATTTTATTTTGCTTTTATTTTTTTGAAAGAGGGTAGAAAAAAGGAAACTGAGCCAAATCTTGTCACAATTTTACTGACAGCATGAAATTGTCTTGCTGTTCCAGAGGTTAATAAGAAAAAAAATCTCTTATCAAGCATCAAAGAAAATGTAGAATTATCACAACAGCAAGCAATATTCTTTCATTCTCTAATAATAAACAGTGCGTGTTGCTACAGGAAACAAATGTACCCAACTGAATAGATAAATCCATAAATAAGAGCAGATTTTTTGCTTTAGCGAAGAAGCAAACTGAAAAATATTCTGTATGTGGCTGGAGCCAAACTGTAGTAGTAATAGTGAGATTTACCAGAAACCACACTGCTTTCAGTGGTTCTTTAGCACTATCCATTAACACATTATGGAAACTTGTAATAGAAAGCAAACCCCTGGTTGAAGAACTCTCTGTTTTAAGAGAAGAGGAATACAAAACACTGACAGACATTATTTTCATTTTAACTTCATAGATAGCAAGGAAGCAGAAATTATTAGGATCCAATAAAAGGGTTCAGGCCCTTTCAGCAGGCCTTAGAGAGAATGCATTGCCTAAATCCAAAATGGTATTGCTGAGAAACCACTCAGTTGCTGCTTAGGTCTGGAATTTCGCAAGCTTTCCATGCTTTTTTTTTTTTTTTTCCTTTACTTTCCCATACTTAAGAGTTACACCTTTTGCAACTTCTTGAATGAGCACTGCAACCACTATCCTGATAGTGGAAAAGAAAAGGTTTCTTCTGGATGGGTTTCAAAATAAATAAGTGAGCCCTGACAATGCTCAAGGATCAAGGATATAGTTCCCATTTTCACAGAAGGTTTCTATGCTATGAATGCTGAGTACTTCCACGTGTCTTCATAAATTCGTGTGGGTAGAGGAGCGCGGTGCTGGATGCACTCTGTTCTTGGTGTTTTCTTAGATACTGCTCTGTTTCATGCTGAAGCAAACTGCCTCCCCAGGGTCTGTTCAAAGGTGCCAAACTCCTGTCCAGGACTTTCAGTGCTTTCCTTGAGGCAGGTGGCTAAACGTCAGGGTTGGGGAATCCCAAGCAGCTTGAGCAAAAGGTAACTCGAAAAGAATCTGCTGAATATCCTTCTTCTGAACCCTAAGTCTTTGCTTTTGCCATGAATTATCTTAATTCTCAGTGTGTACAGGCCTTAAAAAGATCTGACTTCTTTTCCTGTCATAAAAAGCCTAATAAACCTTCTTTTTTATTCAAGGATTTTATTTCATTTCAGATTTCTCACTTTGGAAACACTCTTTTAATTTCACTTGATTTTGATTTGCTGACATTTTACTTCTCAGTTCCATTTAGCATCAAAGAAAACACTAAACAAGCTATCAGGAGTTATTCTGAACTTTCAATAATTTTTAAAACAGTCTAGCCCTTGTAATGCCAGAAATAAGCTAGGACTTCACTTTCCTAGTTCTAGTACTTTTTTACCTTGAATGCAAATGAAGTCTCCCAGCCTTTTCCTCTAGAATTGTGATATTTAACATTGTTATCACACCAAGAAATAAGCAATTGTTTAAGGAAATGGGTGAGAGTTGTTCTCAGTGCTACAGTGCTGAGTCAGTCATGCAGAACTAATTTCCTGGCTGTCTCTGAATGCACATAAAGCTGCTCTGTAGCTGCTGCTGACAATGAACTAGTGACTGGAAAAAGGAATCTTAAACACAGTCACATCCCTTGACTGTTAAAATCTTTTACACAAAGCATGCTGATCTAATGCACTGTAGTAAGCAGTATCCTTTTCTTTTTGAGTGTTAGTAAAAGAAGTTTTAATACCTGAAACTGTTGCTAAGTAACCAAATGCTTCCAAAATGTATCTTTCCCGCTAATAAAACTGGGTTCATTTTCTGCTAATGAATGTACTTACATTGGAAATGCAACCCGGGATATTACATAATGGGAAAAATATCTTAACAATAGAAGATTATCACGCATAACTGAGGATGTCTCATTCATGTGGGGAGCATATTACAAGTCACTTAATCAGAAAATCTGTATTTGAATAAAACTGCCCAACATTTTAGAAGCAAGATGCAAATGGCAGTAAGCTGCCTTTGTAAAAAGGGGTTCTCTTGTTTCTTTAGAACATCATATGGTGCAGAAAAGGAGAACTGATGTCTGTCCTTAATATATATTTAAAGCAGGCTCACAGACACTTTTGCTTTCAGAAATAAAGTGAATTTCATAAAATGGTGTTTCAGCACAAAGATCCTTAGAACAAAAAAAATTCCCAAACGATCCACCAAAAGTAAGAGAAAAATTAAATGCATTCATGTACACAGATTAATTAAGATTGCAAGAAAACAGAAGATGCTCACATGTAGCAATACTGCTTCTAGCTTAATGTTATCTAGTGCTATTCTTCAGATAAACTTTAATGGTTGCGAGAAGATGAAGGTGGGAGGAAAGGCACTCAAATCCAAGTTTGCAGTGTTACAGCCCACACAGGGATGTAAATGAAGATTTGGACAGAGAATCTGCTCAGTGAAGCAGAAGGTTTTACTGCCCTCTAGTAAAATGCAGTTACAAAACTGTCTTTTAAAATGTATGCATGCTGAGTAAACCTATTCAGTTATTGTTGCTGAAAATGTGATTAGTCTTGGATTGTCATCTCATTGTTTCCATAGTCAAATAATAAAACGTTTACATTCAATCTAGACTGACTTATTTTTGAATTAAGGAAAATAGCAATAATGAAGCACCGAAGGAAGGTCTCTGTGGCTGCATCTGCATGAACAAATCTCATGCCAAATTTTCAGCACTGTTATTAGCAAGAGAGCCTAAGTGGTGGCACACCGTGGTAAAGAACAGAGTTTTCATAGCACAGTGCAAAAATTCCTGAGTCCTAACGACAGGGGAACTTACCCCGTCGTTAGCATTGTACCAGCACTAAATTAGCAGCTCAAGAGTGAGCACGATTTGTGTCCTTTAATTTCTGGCAGCAGCAACTCTGAGAATGAAATGGCAGCTGAACTCTTTAGATGGTGCTTAGACAGCACTGTAGAGAACTGGAAGATAGTTGCAGGGAAGTTGTAGATATTTAAAGGTGCAACACAAAGGAAAAAAGAAGTAAAATCATAGTTTTGTTGCCACACATATAGCTGTACCATGCAGTGCTGTACTGCTGGATTATTACTAACAAGATGGCATGAAAGGATGCATGAGGCTGTCATCTTAAAAAGCCTGACACTGACGGCGATTGTTGTAACTGTGTACACTGTGACTTGTTAGGCAGTGCAGCCTCTGCTTCTCAAATGGCAGCAGGAAAAGCACTTGGGAAAGGGCAAGTACTAACTGCAGCCTCACAAAGTGCCTAGTGCTTTCCTCCCTGCATCTTGGTTTTCTTTCGTTATTTATTTAGCATTTTTTTCCTCAAATATGAAGTACAAAACTAGCAAGTTTTTCAGAAGTCACATGGCCCCTCTGGGAAAATTATATTTGCAATTCTCAACATCAGCAACTGAAAGGTACAAATATTCTGTCAATCCTACCAGTGCTTTTGTATAAAGGAATGCTCAATCTCCATATATTCTTATTTATATAGCTCCATAAATATTCAAATGCCTGGGGAAAATGGTGTTGGAAAAAGGGGGAATATTTCTTAAGTAAATATAAATTAAAATAAACACAAGGAAATAGAAAGAGTTTATATTCATTCATAGAAAAGGTGCAAGTAGAGGGTAGCGTAGCTCATTTCTTCTCCTACCTCTTGACTTCCTCTGCCAGGGACAGACTGCAGGGTCATTATCTTGTCCAAGGGCCATCACAGAGGAGGGACTTTGTGACCTGTCACTGTGCCCTTGTATACTGTCTCAAGGTCAACACATAACTTGAATCTAGAAACTCAGTCCAGTCCTATCTTGTTCATTGGTGGTGGTTTGGGATCACAGAACCATAGTTGGTTTCCTGATATACTTCTTTTCTCTTGAGACCTGCTTGGATGTGGGTGAGAAATCAGGCTTTCAAGTGCTCCAATACCTACCTTGTTCAATGTAGTAACAAATGTGAAAAGAACAACATCGTTGAAATATTTTTCATCATTTGTTATGACAGGAAGGCTCTTTGGTCATTTTCCAGTCCAAATTCATGGATTCCTAGAAAAAGAGGTCTGGAAAGGGCTCTGGGAGACAACCTAATGCAAACTCTATATAGAAAGCAGAATCTATTGTACCTCGATCATTGTTGACAAACGCTGACACCTTGTACCTCAAGGATGACCTGTCCTTGAAAGCCTCAAATAACAGCTACTCCAGGTACTCCAAGGTCTTTTCCGTCTTCATTAAGTAAGATCCCTGATGAATCTTTCCTTTTTACTGCTCTCCTATTTGCTAACTACTTGGCTCTTTTTTATTAACTCCTTGGCTGAATCCTGCTCCCTTAAAGGTGGTTTTACATTTAACTCTCCTAATGATTTATGCACTAAAAGAATATGGGGAAAAAAAAGATATTGTTTGAGCATCCTGGGAATAACAACCTTACTTTTTTAAACACTGTAGTTTTATTTAAGATATATTTCTATCTTTTCACTTAAACTTTCTTAACTAAGACAACACATTATATTCATTTAAACTTGACAATTGTTCATTTATTATGTATATTTGTACTGCCTTGTGTGTAATACAGGTATTGCATTATGATCATTTGACATCCTACGGTACATTTGGTAGCATTATTTATTATTCTTTTGTTGATTTATTCTTATTGTTCTCATACTGTGAGCATGTTTGTATTTTTGAGATATGTGAGTGCTTGATCAGATTTATTTCTATTGAGTTTTGTGCAATTAGGTAGGAGATGTGTTGGTGGAATTTGTGTGTATGAAAGAAACTTACTGTTATATTAGGCACTTAAGACATGTAAAACATGCCTTCCATGATTGTGAGTGCATCTTAGACAGTTCTGTGATCTTATATTCCACCTGAATTCTGAATGGACCTATATGTGCAATGGTGAAAAGCAACGACTTCACAGAGAGCCCTCAAAATTGGTAATACAGCCACAGCTGTCAACACAGTCTCCTCTAGGTTTCCTGTTAATGGAGTCAAAACATTTTCCTCATAGCTCCATTCCAAGATACGACCCATATGTCTACATGTATTGTGTGGTAAAGTAAATAAAAAAGATAGACCATAATGGCTGTTTTCAGCTGCAAGAATGACAGGTATAAGCATCTTAAGTGAAAAAATCTCAATTTGTTTGAGTTTAAAGTCAGAACCTGAATACTGCATTGATAAAATGTGCTGGTGAGGCTTGGATACCTTTAGCTGCACTGTTTTTGGAAGTCACCATCACTTTTGGATGCAGTTCCAGATTTGTATTTCTCTCCCTTCCCCCCACAAAGTATTCTATATGCTATAGTCTATATTCTATATTCAAGTAGAATAAGTAAATAATTAAAAAATAGAAGACAGTCCAAAGAAATTCCAGGAATAATTTTAATAATGTTGTGATCGCAATATGGTCCATGCATTTCTTGTCCTTGGAGATATCTGAGTTTCTAAGCCCTCACCAGATCAAATTATGTGACAAGATCATAACTAGATGTGAATGATAAACAGGTTTCTATCCATGTGTTATAAAGATATAAACATCTTTCTATTGTGAATCATATAAAAATCGCAACTTTTCAAAACTTTTTATTAAAATAAAACTGCAAGGACATTTCCCTCTCCTCATGGTTGCTGCATAAACCTAGGTTTCCTCCCTGCCCATTGAATATTGGATTCACAATTTTGTCCTCATGCACTAAGTCCTCCGTGAACATTTGATGAGGAAGGCACTGCTGTGCAAATGGGGAAACGCATATTTGCATCTCTGCTATGCCTGATTTAGACCAGAACAGTGATTTTCAGCCTTTGTTCTGTAGACCCCTGTCATTTGCAAAACAGCAAATAAAAAGGCAAGTCCACATATGCTGTAGAACTCTACAGACGTGAAATTTCTAAAGGGGGTCCGTATCTCCTTTGGGAAATTTATGCAGGTAAACAAACTGAAAAAGACCGAAAAACTCTGGACTAGAAATTTGAGCAAGTCACTCTCAATGGTGTCTTAGTTCTCATGCTGTTTTGAAACTCGCATGTTTTCTGGATGAAATTGTTTCACTTCATAGGAAGGATAATGTATTCACTGAAGGGGCAGGGGCAAAGGCTGATAATGCCCTTGTCTTTGAAGTCTCTGCAAAAAATAGGTATGGAACTATTTAGACAAAGTTGAACAGCTTGAACAGATGCTTATCTAGAGCTTAGAGGCTGTTATATTCTTTTTATTCTTTTTTTTTTTTAACTCAATGCTCTATAATAATAAAAGGATATCTGATAAAAGACAGGGGAATGATGAAAATTAAATCACTTCTAGGAAAATGGTGAGATTCAGCTTTCTGTATATTTATGAATCCTGAAAGTATGCTTGGATGAAATCGACATCACCGATTCACTACCCTCATTTTCCCCCATACTGTGAAGTCTTTCCGAATCAGTAGCAAAAATAGGAATGATCGAATCAGTGCAGCTGTGAACATTACAAGATGCACACTCCAACAAACATAAAATGCGTGAGTGCCTGGTGAGCATTAGGAAATCTGTCACTATGAACAATTGAAGGTGACAAGTTTAAGTAGACCAAGGAATTCCAGTGTTAACTTACTTCCAAACAAGATATTTTCAAAATCGTCATGATCAATTTTTTTTACTGAAGATTAGCTGAATGAAAAATAAGCTAATTTAAATTCTCTTTAGGTAAATGCAAAAAAATGATTCTGCGAAAACTATTAAAAATGGAAAAATGGAAACACTGATCACTTTTTTTTTTTTTTTTCCTAGAACATTCAAGAAAACGTTTCCATACTGTGAGTGCTGGATGACTAGCCCCACATTACAGTCTGTCATGGGGTGATGAAGGTGCCTCAGCTAAAAAGCGTTCCCAGTTTTCTCTTGTCTTCTGGAAAGAAAGGGAAAACTCTGTGTTTGAGAAGTCTACCTTTTTCATCAATAACTTGTGAGAGTCCTATGTGTGACTGTTTCCATTCTGAAAGAGTTCAAGTCCTGCAGAGAGAGCCCATCAGGCAACTCCAGGAGCACCTAGAATATTGGCTGGCACAGAAAAGCAACAAGGATGGGGGAGGAACCATTAAAAGCATTAGAAGCGTTTTCACTGTACAGTATTTTGTTCTTTTGTGAGTTATTTTATCTTGTTTAATTCATGGAGAAGAAGACAGGAAATGATAATAAGAGCTAAGGACAATGGCACTGTCTTGAGATACCTGACACCACTCTCAGTGGGCACATAGATGATGTGAAAGGAGGCATAAAAATTATGTTTTTTTTCCACAGCAACTCTAAGCTTCGGGAACTGGCTAAATTGTTTTCTGTTACATTTTTGGGCATAGCTTCATCTGCAAGTCATTTAAATGCCTACTACCCCTTCAGCACCTAACTTCTGCTCATTTGGCTATGAAAATGGTTTTGTTGATTTTAGTCTTTAACCTGTAGCCTAAATGGCAAAAATAGAATACCAAGGAAATCTTTGCAACGTCTGTGAACATAACAAGGATAAAGTGTCCAAAAGTAAGTTTCTCTCTTTCCTGCTACCTCCAGTATAAACCCTTTCTAAATGATCTGTGCACTTCCATACTTATAACTTTCTTACTTATGCTGCATGTTAGATGGAAGTGCTAACTTTAAAATTAGTCATCCTAATGCGCAAAGCACTGGAAAAAGATGGATGTTTTGAACATAACAGGCTTTACATTAAACTCCAGCACAGATTAGATGAATTGTGGAATTATGGCTAATACTCTTAAAGGGTTTTAGTGATCAAACACGCAGTAGACCCATGCTGACATTAGGTCTGACGCATGTAAGGTATACATAATAGAGATCCAGGGCCTTACAGACCTGCGGTTCTACTAGTTTATAGTCAAACTTTTACAATGTAAAAATGTTGACCCAAAATACCCATGTTTTTCTACAGTCATCAGTATCTGCAGTGGTATTTCTGGACAGTTCTGAGTCTCTGTTCTGTACCTACATAGGCCACATACTGTATGGTATACATATTGGCTGCAATACTGTGTAGTCCTCTTACACTGTAAATAGATTAGACTGTCACTTGCAAGTTATAGCTTATTGTTGATGTACTAAAAATATTTCTGCCTTCACCATAAGACTTTGACATGAAGTCTGCTATGATAACATATGAACTTCAATACATATCTAATATTATATTTCTTGGGAGATTTAAAAGAATTTGTTTTATGGACCACTGGTTTGCTAGTGTTCACTTATGACTGGGGAAAGCTTTTTCCCATCCATCTTAGAGCTTTAGAAGTTAATCATCTTATCTAAGCTATTCTCATAGACTATTTCATAAGATAAGGAAAGGTATCTAAAGCCCATGGCATCTAAGACAGATAAACTCCTGCCTGAAAGTTCCTGTCTCAGTCCAGGACTAGACTATTCAGCTAAAGTTACGTGAGATGAATCTCATCCATAGTATGGAGGGCAGCTACAGCAGAGCTTCAGATTCCTTAAGATGGGAAGTGTTCCTCATGCTTTCAGAGGAGTCTGAGAGCTTTGGCTGCTGTCATGTCCTGGTTTGAGGTAAACAGAACCAACTTTCTGCTCAGTAATTTTACTTCTTAGCTAAGCCTCTCCCAACTCTCTGAAATTAACACCATATTGTGCAGAAAAATGTTCGTTCTCAGAGTGATGACCCGTTTATGCCAAGGAATGGCATGCAGAGAGAATCTTGCTTATATTTATTGCTATAACAACAAAGGTCAGCTAATTGTGTTATTTGCCCTGTTGGAGGGTTGGAAACGGAAAAGTGTAGAGGGATCCCACCTGTAGGGAGGAGTGGACAGGACAGGTGACCCAAAACTGACCAATGGGGTATTCCATCCCATCTGCCTCATGCTCAGTATAAAAGCTGAGGGATCAAAGGATCAGCCCTCTTTCTTCAATGGCTGACGTCCAAGGAGTATCCTGTCTATTCATCAGCCTTTGATCCCGATCCATGGGTTCCTGACTCCAGCTGTGGATTCCAGTTCTCATCCGTTGCTGAGTCCAGTCTGGGACTTCCCCAGTGCTTGTCGGTGACGTCATCCTGAGAGCTTGATACCGTTTTGTATATATTGTATCTATTTCATTATTTCCTTTTTATTTTATTATTAATATTTCATTAAAGTTGTTTAGTTCCTTCTAAACTCATAAAACTCTTTATCTCTCCTCCTCCTCTCCTTGGAGTGAGAGGTGGGGGGAGAGCATCTGTCTTGTCATTGGCCAATTTGGCCTAAAGCACGACATGTCAGAAGTCACTGGGAATAGTTCAACACAGTTAAGTACAGTGAATCATGAAAAAGCTGGTAAGCCTGAGTTGCAAACAGATTAACTTTAAGTCAGGAACTGGGTGTGAGTTTTCACAGCAAAGAATGAAATTACATGACCATTTTAACTAGGAGTCAGACTGCATGAAACAATAGTACTGTTTGGTGTTACGGACTACAAATTTGTGTATTTTAGATGTTTCTGAACAGTTTTATTGCATTCTACACCCTTATCATGTAAGGAGAAATAAATTGAAGAAACAAATATGTATTGGTTTTGTGTGACAAAGTTTTGGTAGTGGGGGGCCTGCAGGTGTGTCGTCTGTGAGAAGACATCAGGAGCTGCCCCCATGTCAGACACAGACAGATCCAGCTGGCTCCAAGATGGACTTGCCACTGGCCAAGGCCAAGGCAATCAGCAACAGTGGGAGCACCTCTGTGATAACATATTTAAGAAAGGTAAAAAAAAAAACTGCTGTGCAAAAGCAGCTGGGAGAGAGGAGTGAGAATATGTGAAAGAAACAACTCTACAGACACCAAGTTCGGTGAAAAAGGAGGGGAAGGAGGTGCTCCAGGTACGAGAGCAAAGATTCCCCTGCAGCCTGTGGAGAGGACTGTGGTGATCCAGGTTATTCCTTGCAGCCCATGGAGATCCACTGTGGAGCAGATATTAACCTGCAACCTGTAGAGGACCCCACACTGGAGCAGGTGAATGTCCCTTAAATGAAGCTGTGGCTCATGAAGAGACCATGCTAGAACTTCTGTCATGAACTGCAGCCCATGGAGAGAAGCTCAAACAGGAGCAGGTTTGCTGGCAGACCTATGATCCTATGGGGGACCCACACTGGAGCAGTCTGTTCCTGAAGGACAGCACCCTGTGGAAAGGACCCATGCCTGGGCAGTTCTTGAAAAACTGCAGCCCTGTGGGAAGGACCCATGTTGAAGAAGTTTGTGAAGGACTGTCTCCCATGGATGAGACCTCACGATGGAGCAGGAGAAGCATGTGAGGAGGAAGGTGCAACAGAGATGAAGCATTAACGAACTGACTGCAACTGACACCATGCCCCATCCCACTGCACTGTTTGAGGAGGTAGAAGAGTTGGGAGTGAAGTTGAGTCTGGGAAGAAAGGAGGGATGGGGGGAACATGGTTTTTTTTAGATTTGTTCTTATTTCTTATTAATCTACTCTGCTTAATTTGCAATAAATTAAATTATTTTTTCCCAAGTCCAGTCTGTTTTCCCTTTGACAGTAATTGGTAAGTGATCTCCCTGTCCTTACCTCGACCCATGAGTTTTCATTGTATTTGCTCCCTCTGTACTGTTGAGGAGCACGGGTGACAGAGTGGCTTCGTGGGCACCTGGCAGTAGGCCCACGGGGTGGTCATCCCACCACAAAATAATAAAGAAATTGTTTCCTGAGCCCAATACTGTGCAAAAGACAGGAGACAGAAAACTAACTTATGGGGGATGGGAATTAAGTCCCCCAAATGCTAAGGTCTCATCTATGCACAAGGCTACAGCAGTGTAATTAGATGTATGGTGAATCATGGTATAGTTAATAATCTGAATATGTCCTGATGAAACTAGATTTAAGCTTGCATAAAAATGTCTGTACATAACATACACTAGTTTAAGATAAAAAGTGAAGACAATCCAGTACAACATGATGGCACAGATGACTAATTTCAGACTAATGAAAAACCAGTCCTTAAACAGTGCAAGATACAGAAGATTTTCTTAGTAAATTTCATCAGAAGTTGTTCAGTCAAAAATGTCTGTGTTTATTTCTATATTTTTTTTGCATTTTAAAATCTCTCATCCTTTATTACTTCTATATTCACCCGGAGTACTCTATGACTCTCGATCATTCAGTCTGTGTGAGCCAGAGAAGACGTGACTGTAACATTTGAATAAAGAAATTGGAACATCTGAATTAGACTTCCCCTTGCAGAAACACTTGTCAGTTACTGAACTGATCCATTTTAACTGTGAACTGGTGCAATAAGGAATTTTAAACATATGCCATTGGAGTGCATTTCAAAGGCTGTTATTTCAACAATTTTATGTACAAGCCTCCAATGTATTTAACTTTGTCTTAATGCTGTATTGTTGGGCACTTGCTGAAATAAATTTGTGGTACAACATCTATTACCTTCTTTACCAGTTTGGAATTTTGTCCATGTCTGACATCCTAAGTATTGATAAAACTGAGGATTTACTTGGGTAAAGGTTAAATTCTAAAGGCAATTTCATGGCTTTGATCTTTGTGCACCAGTCCCATTAACAGAGATAACAGCCGCAATAAGGAATGGGAGTATGCTCCAACTCTGCCTTCATACTGTGAAACAAATTGAGGAAAACGATTTTGAGGAAATGAAGTAAAATAGGTTGATCTACAGAATATATAATATCGAATGCAATGTCTTATACTACGGGTAATGTATCACCTGCACTTTTTAGCCTGTTCCAGGGGTGGCTCGCTTGCAGACCATACAAATCTGCATCACCCAGTAACAGGAAGAGGATGATTTCCTTAGGAGACAAGCAGGGGAGCTCTTCACACTTTGACATCATGGAAGTAGGTGCTTTAGGAATACTTCAGACAGGCAGATGAGGTGGATTTTATCCTTTTTCAGAATTTTTTTCTGATCTTTTTTGAGTAGCTTTTCTAATATGAATGTCAGAAAAGAGAAGTGCTATTTCTGATCTCCATAAAAGAAATGGATGAGTTAATTCTAGCACTTATTACTATTTCTAGACTGAATTTTGATCTTAGTAGCATATTGCACTGGCTGTTTTGTAATTAGGTGCCATTAAAAGAGGATGTCTATCAAAATGTTAACAAGGATGGTGGTCAATCACTGTCACATTTATTGAAAGCAAATACATTTACAAGTTCCATCATAAATCTAGGTCAAGTAATGAGATTCTCAACTTATTTTCCATAAAGCAGTTATTACATTATGCAGGCAAAATGACATGGTACACAACGGTTCAATTTCATCAGCTCTTCACACATCAATAAAATCAGAAACCAGTACTGTTTAAATTTTGATTTATTTCATTGTCATCTATTTGTCTGGAATATATACATACATGGAATATTTTGGCAGAATATATGTTATGAAAACAGAGAATTCTCTTATTTCTGCTGAAATCCAAACAATAAAATGTTAAGCTCTTCTTTAAGAAAAAAATAAAGTATGTACATTTTTAATATTTCATTTTGAAGTGCTGAAATTAGTATTTTGAAATTAATACTACTGTCAGCACTCTTACACTGACATTAATACACATAAATAATGTGTAGAGCCAAATGATACAGAACTGCTTTTTGAATCTGCTAACTTTTAGTGAGCAATTCTGAATATGAAGACATTTCCTTAGGCTTACTAAGTGTTTGATAACAGTTAGAACCTGTTTCCTCTCCATGTCCTGATATAATTAACCGTTTAATGTAACTTTGAGCTCAAGATGAACTTTCTAAGTGCTGGGCTATAGGATAGTATTTGCCATCTATCTCAAAAATGTTTAGGTATTTTTTAAAGACCAGTTTTCACTTCAGTGTCTGAGGAAGCCATGTAATCTTGTAAGTACTTTCAGTGCAGAGGTAGGAACTTGTGGTTCATCTTCCAGCACTGATCAATCATTGAGCAATCAGTTGGTGTTTAGGGAATTCATATAACTAGTGTGAGATGTGGTTTCAGATTCCCTCAGCTGGAAAAAGGAACTGAAATTGTTTGTTGCTCCTGAAGGTATGCTCTGCTCACACAACAAGCAAAGAGTGTAATGTCCTCTGAAGTTTTATAACTCTAATTCATCTTTCTTCTCATTTCTTCCACCTCCAATTATGTGGAAAATTTGGATTAAATTAGGAAGTAATTTGGGGAGAAAAGAGTAGGTTTTTAAATGATCATGCTGTTGAAGAAGAAATTCTTCCCCAATACAAGACCATACTCATCTGTATGGCTCTATTTACATCTACACTGAATGTTAGAGTGAATTGTAAATTTACTTCTATGCCTATAAGTGCTGATCTTGTGTAATAAAAACACCTTAGATCAACGCCAAACAGCTGAACATACCTCAAATTCAGCACTATGTGGAGTGTCCAAATGCAAGGTAGCAATGTCTACTGGCCCTTCCTGCTGTGTATGGAATTTAACCATATATTGAAAGTTGTAAATGTATTAAATCCTGCAATGGCGATTCTGCAATTTCTTGGTCCAACATTTCTAGCTTTCTACAAACTTTTATTTCTTTTTCTTTTTGTTGTGATTAGAGCAAGCGGGGAAAGGGAAAGAAGGTCTGTTCTAAAAGGACTCTGAGGAGCAGAGTGTGGACCACTGTAGGGTTGCCCCAAAGTAATGGATATGAAAATGCGGATGTTGTGTCTTAAATCAGATGAAGATGACCTTCAGATTAGACTCTGGGGATAGCTGTGTGCTATATCACTCGCCGGATATTGTTCCTGAAAGGTGTTATCAACTGCTTTGTTCTGCTTAGGTGAGCAAAACAGTCAGATTGGGCCTGATGTTTATGCACTATGTGCTCATTTTTGGCATAAACTCAGTTTAATGTTTCCATTGTACGTATCTTTTCTGCTCTTTTTGCATTCTGTATAAAGAGTGCACAGAGACAATATTGTGAAATTGAGGAAGAATAGCAAATCAGTTGGTTGATTTTAATATAGCTTCTATCCGGAATATTTTTGGACTCTTGAATTAGGCATCTGAATATAAGTTGTATTTTCCCTATGTAGTTCTATGTTTGAAATGCTGGAAGCAAGCTACAATTTTCTGGATTCACAGTGCACCAATACAGATCAATATTACCCTGTCTGAATATATGTTATATCCTGGCTGAGTACACAACACCAGTTGGAAGCTCTCCTACAACCAGATTCAAGCACAGATACCCATTTATCACCTAAGTAAATTTATAATTTGGATTTAAATCACCTTTCTTTTTATTTTTCCTTTCTGCCTAGGAAACAGGAATTTGATGACTTGCTGAAGGTTTCAGGAAGCCCCAGAGAAATGGCTGCTGTGCTTCATGATCAGGTATTTTGGGCACACAGGATTTATGTACTGTAATAAACATGATCTGGCTACCTAGATACACTGCTGTTTGCAGTTTTAATGGCTAAAGGGCAGGAGCAACTACAGGGCTCACAAAGTATATGATGGCATATTCTCAAGCATATGGTGTCCTTTCTGGATGTTCCTCTTGAGTTTTGCTGTGAAGAGGATTAAAGGAGAAAAAAACCATATTTTCTTGGCTAAAATTCTGCTCACTGACAGGGGAAATAATATCCTATCCCTACTGACGGATCATTGTAACCCTACAGTGAGAAACTTGTGCCAAACATTATTCCTGTTGCAAGGATTTATGAATAGCAGATCACAAGTTGATACTGACCACCTGAAACACAATAGTTGGTGGCAACTCTGGATATTAAGTGTTACAAACCTGGAGAAATTTTGAAGGAAGTTTTTTGAGAAATTTTGAAGGAAACTTGCTCTTTCAGAACTGGGGGAGAAAAGCAGAAAGTGGTGTCAGAAGGATCAGGGAAGTAATCAGGAATGAGGCTTGAGTGGAATATAATGGCATCCGAGAAAGAAACACCGATGATGTCCATAACCCCTGCTGTCAGTTTGCTCCCCGCTGCTGGGGTTTTAGTTGCTCGTGTAAGGGGTCCAGCTTTGATACACCCCAGCTGTGTCACCTTGACTCAGACTGCTGAGGCAGAGCTGTGAGACCAACCGTCTGTAGAGAGATAAGAAAGGTAAAAGCTGCAGAGTGGTAGGGCTGCTGATCTGCGCCTAAATACTAGTGGTCTTTTATGTGCATTGGCCAATAAATAAATGCTTTGTACATATGAGTTATCCATATTCTACTTTCTGAGTCTTTTGGTGCCAGGCTGATGGTGCCCAAACAAATTGACTATAAAAATATTTTGTAGAGGTTAAGGGGTGATTTTATTATTATGCTGGGAAGCCAATGTGCATATTTAAGAAAGTAGCAGCATAACAGGAAAGGAACATGATCTTGTAAGAAGTGATTTACATTTGTAGAATTAAAAAAAAAAAAAAGGGGAATTTCATCTAACAGGAGCAGGAGGTACAGTAAGTCTCCCTGGGATGGATGAAGAATCCTTTGCTGCAGCCATACATCTAGAAGAGCTCTGATGCTCAGAGCTATCTGACATTAAATCATGTCATGCAGAAGCAAACACCAATTGAAAAAAAATCATTAATGTTTTTAATTAGGTTGTCTTGAGTTCTCATCTGCATTCTGAAAGCAAAGGACTTATTTCAGTAAAAATCATGGCCAGCTTCTGTAGCAAGGAAACTGGCTGTACTCTAACTGAATTGGGCCCTAAATTTGTTGCTTGGCAAGAGCAGGGAAATGTTTTGCTCTGGTGTCTGACTCCATTGGCAGTGGTTCTTGTTAATCACACAACCTATTACAACGGACTGTACAAGGAGGAATCTCAAAAACACCTTATTGCTGAGCTAAAGGCTATGAAGTGCAGTCTTTTCTACTAACCAGATTTGTGCTCTGTTGTGTTTAATGGTAGTTGTGCCAGTCCATGATTACTTACAAATGGTGACTAGAGACTGTGGCTGAGAACCCTCAGTGTGAGTGCAAGAAGGGGAGGACCTCAGAGCTCATGTTTTGAAGCAATATTTAGGCTAGCTTAACACCGAGCAATAAAATGAAGACAATAACATGGAAAACGAAGGCTAAAAATGTTTAATTACTTTAGCCTGATCACCCTGCTCTCTTCCAAGTTGGCAAGTAGGAACTGGAACTTGCCAAATGTGTTTTATTTTTAAATCTTTTATCCATTGGCAAAACTGCATATTGCATCAGACTTCATAAATGTGTTTTACAATTTTGTATGGTTTTCCAGCCTGCACATACCTGTGTGTTCATGCACACATACTTATGGAACTGACACATACAGGGACAGCTCTGACTTTGGGTTTTGTGGGGGTCCATCCCCCATTGAATTTTGTAACTCTAGGTAAAATCATGCTTCCCACTTCACTCAGTGCAGTAGCAGCAGCAGCAATGCTAGCACCAAGCCTAGCGCTGCAGCTGACTGCAGGAAGTACTCTCCACCCATGCAGTAACCCTTGGAAGGAAGGAATCCTCCACCACCAGCACCTTCCAACCCTGCAGCTAGAAAGCTCAGGAACTACCCACATGTACTGTGTTTTTATAAGTATGTTGGATGCTGTCTCTAAACAGTGCTCTAGGATCTCATTTAAGGTGTAGCAGAGCATGTGAATATAAGTAATGTTGAAATACTGACAATAACAAAGCTTAGTCTCATAAAAACCTCAAAATCTGGTAATGGAATCAGAGCTCTGGCACAGCACTGCCTGACTCTTTTTTGTCTGGGAGATGGGCATCACGGCAGCTGTGCACACTCTCATTTACACTGCCCATTTCCTGTGATCCTTTCTAGCGCACAAACAACACAACTAGCAAATAACTCTGATATTTTTTTTTGTGTGTTAGCATTCTAGTGATTTAAATTCAGGTATTGGTTAATAAGCAAGTATCTGATGACTAGTAGCTCAATAGAATGTAATCTTACTCACATAATTCAATTACTTTCACTTACTTTTCCATTTTTGTATTCAACAGGAAGTAAAATGGGACAGTAGCTGTTTTTCCAGGAGGTGGGGGAGAGCATCTGTCGTTCATTTCAGTGGCCAGTCTGGCCCAAACCACGACAAAGGTATTTGAATCGCTCTTTTGGAGTGGCACAGGTGATCACTTCATCACTAAAGAGGTTGAGCTAACTTTTTAGAATGATTTCTATGCACAAATTTTCAGTTGCATGCATCCCTGGATGTGCACTTCCACACGGTATAGCATGGTCCAAAGGTGACAGTAATTCTTTGTATTACTGTTGTGACTGAAATGTCCTTTCATCATTACTATGCTCTATCTGATCAGCAGAGAAAGTAAGAAGTGTCACAGGCTGTAAAAGAGACCATTACTTAAAAATAAAACCAATGTGCTGAGGAAGGTGGGTTCATGTAGTTAAGCATAGTTTTATTTTTTACAAAAGCTAATTATTTATTCCCAACATTTGGCTCAAAATATCACCCTACAAAATTAATCATTCACAATTTTAAACATTTGGCAACTACAAATCAAGTTTAACAAAGTGAATTTAGTGATAAAAAGCATGGACTTGTTTTGGAGGCACATGTTTTTCCTCTCAGATGAGAAAGGAAATCAGACGTAGCTAGGAATTTGATTTTAGTTTAAGTTTTTTTTAAAAATACTTATGTATGTGTAGAAATGTATATATATATGACTGTATGTGGATGCATGCATATAGAATCTATCTCTAATTTTGACATTATTTTGATTTTTATCTTAGATTTTAATACAGTTCCTTTGGATATTCCAACAAATGACCAATGTATATTGCAATCATGTCAGTTTTGTATCCAATTTAGTTTTCAAATATTCAGGGTGCTGAATCATAGTTATATTAAAAAAACACATTTCATTTCATTACCTGTCAGACTGGCTGTGCTCTATAGAAGCGGTATGGTCAACAAAGTCCAGGAAAAACGCATTCCTGTGCATTCCACATCATATTAAGTGCTCTAAGACTATATTTTCTTAGCTACTAATGACCCATATGTTTCAGTCAGATTCTATGACCCTTCTTTTTCTGGTAATCTTTCTACAGTGGACAGAAATATTGACAGTAGCATTTATCATTAACAAATTAAATTAAATAGGGGAATGAGTGACCAAGAATACAGAATAAAATACTTGGATATCCATAAATCATTATTTTTTTTAACCTTCCACAAGATAGGATTTCCTAGATATAAAGGAAAGTGATTTGATATATATAGATCAACAACATGCTTTGCCTTTTATGACAAAACATTGTCTTGTCACGAATTCCAGTGTATAACATAGGGAACACTTGGAATCTATCAAAACTGAGATATTAATAAATCCTAATTCTAAAGGTCAAAAAGCATGGAAATTTGAAACTACACATGATGTCCAAGAAGAAACGATTTTTTACAGAATCTTGAGTTTTTCCAGGCTCACAGCTTAGTGAAACAAAGTAAAGCAAGTTTAACATGGACACAATATTGAGACATAATAAACACAGAGTTTTCATGGCTCCTTTTACCTATATTTAGGTGAGATGGCTCATCTGAGGTGGCTTAGGGAGGTTCAAGATTGTGTTGAAGAATTCTTTGTGACAGATTTCTTTTGAGATTTTCAGCTACTGGCCCAAAATTTGAATTGGTCTCCTATAGGGTCTGTGTGTACCCGACAGTCCCATGGAGATGTCTTGGAGACCCTAGGATATTGCAAGTGGCATTAGAGATTTGAGTTTAGTCAACTATATTGTCTTTTTTTGATACATTTTATGACATTTAACTTTAGACATCAGAAAGACAGGAGAAGGATTCAATTCAATGTTGATACCTAAATTAGGTATCTACCTCTGTCATGTGGCATATATATCATTCCTGTGCAGATATCTCAGACAATTTAGGACATCTCAAATGGCAATAGGTGTAATTTTGGCAACTGGATATGGCAATTCAGTTGCCAGGACTCTTGATGAAACTTAGTTGATAGAGACCTAAGTCCAGTTCAACACATGCCAGTACTTATTTACCTATTGCTTTCATTCTGGCCAATTTGGATATTTGCTTTAGGCTGTCATTAACCCTTTTTGGAGTGAACAGACTATGGAGAAAGCCTATATAATTAAGACTTCTCTAAATCTTAAAAGTTTAAGGTAAGTTTAAGTTAAAGCAAAATACTTATTTTTTTAGATAGTTTAGGAAAGATAAGATAAATTCACATTTTTTGACTATTTTTTCTGTGATTAGGAAAGACAGTAGCATTACTTGTAGTGATTCACCATCAGTAAATTTACAAATTAAACCCAAACGTTATAATTTTAAAAAATGCAAAGAGTTTTCTTTCAAAGTAATTTTTTTTTTTGGCAAAATTTTCACCTCAATAAATGACAGGCTGAGGGAGTTGGGGTTGTTCAGCCTGGAGAAGAGAAGGCTCCAAGGAGACCTTACAGCAGCCTTTCAGTACCTAAAGGGGCCTACAGGAAGGATGGGGAGGGACTCTTTATCAGGGAGTGTAATGATAGGATGAGGGGTAATGGTTTCAAACTGAAAGAGGGTAGATTTAGATTGGATATTAGGAAGAAATTCTTTACTGTGAGGGTGGTGAGGCACTGGAAGAGGTTGCCCAGGGAAGTTGTGGATGCCCCATCCCTGGAAGTGTTCAAGGCCAGGCTTGATGAGGTTTTGAGGAACCTGGTCTAGTGGGAGGTGTCCCTGCCCATGGCAGGGGGGTTGGAACTAGGTGATCTTTAAGGTCACTTCCAACCCAAACCATTCTATTATTCTATGAAATCCATTTTCCCCCTCTTCTGTTCTGGCAAAAAGAAAATGCTTACCCAAAAGTATAAAGACATCCTCCCCCCACATTTATACACACACACTTATAATGAAAGACTTCTATAAGCTAAATGTCTCAAGCTAAAAATACTAAAAATAGACACTTTAATGCCAAGACTGTTGGATAAAAAAAGTCTACTGTTGTAGTGGCTAAATCACTGACACTGTCAAAAGAGCCATCTTCTGGACGTTGTAGTTGTTGTGATACTTCTGAAACATATCAGAGATAGTAAAGTCCTTAGTCCCTTATAACACATTAAAAAAAAAAAAAGTATTAAAAATCAAGAGAAAGAATTATTTTCATTCTGAGCAATTCATTTTTCATTATATTTAAATCAACTGTTGACCTTACATATACATAGAAAATTATAATTTCTGAGAGCTCTGACATGTTTTGCCATTTCCTACTGGTGCAGCATATGAGGTTATTGCCCTAGCTCTCTGTCCTAAGCAGGCAGTATATCTGTTTCTCGCTGCTGCAGTTCATAACTTGGTATGTGAACTCAAATTATCATCCTAGTCTCAGAAACTGCAACGCCACATAATAGACACATTGCCTATGCTCTGTCCCTGCAGTAGGGTAACAAGCAGTCGAGTATTGTAACCTCTTAGTTGCATCATAAATATGAAGATAACAGGTCAAACCCCTGGCAGACATCTCACTTAGGGTATAAAAAACAACCAAAAACCTGCAAGCCATACCAAAGCAACACAGTGTCATACATTTTTTTTTTTTTTTCAACAGAAGGATCACATAAATTATCTTCATACTGTAGAAGAACAAAGCAGATGGTAATAAATGCCAGACTGTCTTTAGAACACTGGTGAGAAAGGTCATCCCCTAGTTCAAACAATTTGAATCTGTAAGTCACACAATTTTCTCAATAGTCTTGATAACTCCTTGCAATAAGGAGTTTAGAATTGATGAACAACTTGGTAAATTTGCAGGGACTGGGTTTGCTCTTTCCAAAAGAAAATAATTTGAAAATTTTGTTTCACAGACTGTTTGGAAACTTGTACTCTTCAATACCATTCAGACTAAAGAAAATTTCAAAAATATTTGAATTTTCTGTGAAACAGAAAATTTAATTTTGGATTAACTTGTTGAAAGCTACACTTAAAATATGATCTGCAGCAGCAACCTTTTCAGGTATAATCCCAGTAAAGCTGGACTGTCTTGACATCTTCTTTGAGTTTTATGTAATAGCATTTTATTCATTAAAGCTAAAAGGAATAATGAGGTGACTTTACGAAAGATAGATGCCAGAAGACAAATGTGGGAAACACAGAAAGATGATGAGGACTTATTTAGAATAAAACCTCTATCCTCTGTTTAATTACAGTTATTGTCCATTTTAAAATAACTTCAGTTAAGCAAAAGGACAAAACTACATTATTCACCCTTCTGTTTTAGAAGGGTCTGTTGTGCTGGTTATTAATTGTGGCTAGTATAACAAACATGCCTGGAAGAAGCACCTCAAATAAATGATCAGACACATAGAAAAAAAAAATGACCTGTTTAAATGTCAAGAAATCACACATTTAATTAGCAAGCTTGTTATTTCTCACAAGGAAGATTATCAGATGACAGCATTCATATTTTAATTAGGAGAGAATACCTTTGCACTCTTCTTCAGGCAGAGTAGGAAATCTGTCATGCAAGCTGATTTTCTTTGTGAACTGTTCTGCTCTGACTGCAGACCCAGACTCTCCAAGCCAAAACTGCACTGAAATCGGTAGCATAGATACCTGAATAACCTGGAGAACCTTGGACGCTGTCTTTGACAGGAAGATGCATAGAAGACTATCAAAGGGTCTCTTCTAGCTGAGGGGAGTTTTTTTGATGACTCAACAGAGTCATAATTTTGCCCATAAACTTAATTTGACTTCAGGTCTGTACAGTTTCCATACTCCATTGATCTTCAATTTTTATTATTTCAGCTAGCTAGCCATTTACAGTCAGAAGACTAATTCAGCACCCATTTATGGTCACTTTTGTTCCTTATGGTTTTAGTTGTCTTTGACTCCAGGAGAATGAAATGGCTGCATGCTTCCCTCACCGCTGCAGCAACATCCATTCACTCTTTTTCTTTAGTCTCCATGGCTTGTGTTCTCAGCTCATTTCTGAGCTACGTGTCTGTGTTCTTCTATTCAAGCAGCTAACAAGCGTTGTGGTCATTCACTTCTTGTGACACTCTTTGATGGGTTTCACTTTGAAGACTTTAACTTCACTTTGGCTTTTCAACATGAAATTGAATGTTCCACTCAGTCTTTAATATACCAGGTAGCTTTGACACCAGTGCTCATAATCTGCTGTGTTCATCAATCAACAGTTCTTGTTTAAAATATTAAAAAAAAAAAAAAAAAAAGCCCACCATATTATACTGATGACAGTGGCTATAGTATCCTAGCAACAGCTTCCTTTTATGATGAGTTATTTTTCAAAGGGCTAGTGTCCAGAATGCTTCAAATAGTCTTAATTTTCCATACAGTTTCTCTAACTTCATCATTTCTTTTTTTATGCAAAATGTCCCTGATAAGACTCTTGTAACAAATAAAATGTCATATAACTTCGGGGGTTTTAGGTTTGGGGTTTTTTTAAGGTCTGCATTTTTATAGTAATGTAATAACAAGGAAAAATGGAAGTTCTTCTCTCAGAAAATTCCCCATAGTAAATTTTTTATAGGGAGCTATTTAAATTGATGAAGAGTTTTCTATGGAAATGATTTTCACAGGATGTGTATCTTCTCTGGATTTTTTTTTTTCCATAAAATACCTTGATTTTGTCTTTGAAAAGTCAAATACACGGTGCCCAAAATTTCAACCTGAAAACCTTTTGGCGCTCCTCAAAGAGAGTGGGATGCCTCCTTGTGGACTCTATCTCTGCTCCAGGGTCCTTCTGCTCTGCCCAAGGGCACAGTTTGCAATAGGGCATGCACTGGATAAGAGTCTGGGTGCCTAATTCTTGGGTTAGGAAACCATTCCAACACCTGTGGTATGCTGGTACTTAACTGACAGATGACTGAATCAATAATTAAATCTAACCCTCCTCTGACAAGCTAAGGAGAGAGATGGGGCAGCAGGGTCAAGAAATGCTGCTGTCAATAAAGAAAGATCAAAGGGGAATAAATAGGTGGAAAACATGCAGGTAAAAAATCTGTTCTTGTTCTCCAGATACAAGGGGAACATTAATAAAAACTACATTAATGTATTAAGGTCCTTATTGTAATTATACATTCTCTGTAGCACATGGATTCTCTTCTTCTTTCTGGTTCTGTAAAATGTGGAAAATATTCACCTCTGTCAAGACTTTAAATAACTTGTATTATGGTTATCATGAGGTGGAACTTTAAGTTTTAGTTAGCTAGGAATTTTAAGACTTTATTCAGTCCATTTTAGTCTCACAGAATGGCAGAAATCTAATCAGACTAGGCTTTGAGCCTTATTTGAATGTTTCATAGATAAAAGGAGAATTGGTATAAGACCTAATAGCAATTCTGCAATTATGTCTGCCATTTTTTTATGTGGTGTTAATTTTTTGAGGTCTCTTCTGCAAGAAATTATTCTGGGTTGATTTTTTTTTTTTTTTTTTTTTTTTTTTGGTGTGTCTGTGTTTTGATCAGCACCGTTGCTCCTGTAATGCTGATTTTGCCAGCATTAGTTAGAATTTGGTTATTTACCTGTGGAATATGTCAACAAACTTGTATAGATAACTTCAGAGAAAAGCAATGAGAGAAACCCACTGCATTTATCATTGAGGAAGTAGGAAGGCAGAAACTTTCTGGCAATACCCCAATGAGTCCCTGTGGCAGATCACAGAAATAGAGCTTTCCAACAAAGTAAAAGATAGAAATGATGGGAAAGCTAGTGCAGTGTAATCTTTTAAATACTTTATACATCTTAATTCTTTTTCACACTCTTCATATGGTTTCTAAAATTTCCCTCCGATTTTGCTCTCCTTTGATCATTAGGCTATGATGTTCCTTGGGGAGATCACTCTCTATGCTGTGGGGGATATTCTGGGAAAATGTTGAAGAGAGCTGCTAGGAGATGGCCAGCAGGTCACAGGAGGTCATTCTCCCCCTCTGCTCTGCACTGGTGAGGCCACAACTGGAATACTCTCTCCACTTCTGGGGTCCCCAGTTCAAGAGAGACAGGGAACTACTGGAGAGAGTCCAGCATAGGCCAACAAAGATGATTGAAGGACTGGAGCATCTCCCTTATGAGGAAAGGCTGAGAGAGCTGGGACTCTTTAGCCTGGAGAAGGCTGAGGGGAGACCTTATTAATGTTTACAAGTATCTAAAGGGTGGGTTTAAGGAGGATGGAGCCAAACTCTTTTCAGTGGTTGCCAGTAACAGGACGAGGGGTAACGGGCACAAGCCGGAACATAGGAAGTTCTGATCAAATATGAGAAAAAACTTCTTTACAGTGAGGGTGACAGAGTGCTGGAACAGGCTGCCCAGGGAGATTGTGGAGTCCCCTTCTCTGGAGACTTTCAAGACCTGCCTGGATGCAGTCCTGAGTAATGTGCTCCAGGCAATCCTGCTTTAGCAGGGGAGTTGGACTAGAGGATCTCACTAGAGGTCCCTTCCTACGCTGAAAATTCCATGATTCCGTGATTCCGTGAGATCATAGAATCATAGAATATGTTGGTATGGAAGGGAACTTTAAAGGTCATCTAGTCCAAGCCCCCTGCAGTAAGCAGGGACATCTTCAACTAGGTCAGGTTGCTCAGAGCCTCATCAAGCCTGGCCTTGAATGTCTCCACGGATGGGGTCTCCACCACCTCTCTGGGCAACCTGTTCCAGTGTCTCATCACCCTCACTGTAAAGAACTTCATCCTAATGTCTAATCTAAACCTACCCTGCTCCAGTTTAAAACCATTGCCCCTCGTCCTATCGTTACATGCCCTTGCAAACAGCCCCTCCCCAGCTTTCTTATAGGCACTCTTCAGGTACTGGAAGGCCGCTATAAGGTGTCCGTGGAGCCTTCTCTTCTCCAGGCTGAACAACCCCAACTCTCTCAGCCTGTCTTCATAAGAGAGGTGCTCCAGCCCTTTGATCATCTTCGTGGCCCTCCTCTGGACCCATTCCAACAGGTCCATGTCCTTCTTGTGGTGAGGGCTCCAGAGCTGGACACAGCATTTCAGGTGGGGTGTCACGAGAGCAGAGCAGAGGGGGAGAATCGGCTCTGTGGATCCACTGGCAATGGTTCTTTTGATGCAGCCCAGGATGCGATTGGCCTTCTGGGCTGCAAGCACACATTGTTGGCTCATGTCCAGTTTTTCATCCACCACTACCCCCAAGTCCTTGTCTGCAGGACTGCTCTCTATCACATCATCCCCCAGCCTGTATTGATAATGAGGATTGTCCCGACCCAAGTGTAGGACCTTGCACTTGGCCTTGTTGAACTTCATAATGTTTGCTCAGGCCCACCTCTCTATCTTGTCCAGGTCCCTCTGGCTGACATCCCGTCCCTCTGGCACATCAACCACACCACTCAGCTTAGTTTCATTGGCAAACTTGCTGAGGGTGCACTTGATCCCACTGTCTATGTCATTGATGAAGGTGTTGAACACCACCGGTCCCAGTACGGATCCCCAAGGGACACAACTTGTGACTCCTCTCTGTCTGGACAGCGAGCCATTGACCACTACCCTCTGGATGTGACCATCCAGCCAGTTCCTTATCCACCGAACAGTCCACCCATCAAATCCATATCTCTCCAATTGAGAGAGAAGGATCTTGTGGGGGACCGTTCAGGAACAGTTCAAAGCCTCATAGATTTTATGGTCAAAAGAGAGTAGTGTGATTGTTTACTCCAATCTCTCCCATAAAACAGCCCTGGAAACTTTAAGGCTGTTTTTCATAGAACTGAAAGCTCCATGAGAGGACACTGTGAGTACCAGACATCGTCTGCAACTAACCCTGAGTCAGGAGAATTGCACATTTCTTTGTAAGGTTTAAGGAGAAGATGTGGGCATGACTGAGAATCAGCAGTTGTGGCTGTACTACAGAAAAATGCACCATTTATGTTCCAGCTACCTCCGTTTCCTTCAGATGTTATTCCCTGGGTTTCAGAGGTTTATGTTTCAACATTCTCTACACCCTGGAAAGAAATAAGAAAATGCCAGGCAACTAATCCATACGCACATACAAGTTTCTTCTGCAGTGGACTATAATAGAAGGATAGACTAAGACATCTTGTTCAAAACATTTCATATTTTATTTCTGGCTGGATGTGATAGCATTTTTACAGAAACAAAGAACAAAACAACAACCCTAAACAAAACCACAGATTCTCTCTTAACTGTGTTAGGAAGGAAGGCGAGAGAGTCTAAAGAGAAATGAAGGTTTATAAATCTTGCAAAGGATCTGTGAATTCCTTTCTATAGTGCTTAAGGTATAACGGTTCTGGTTTCTAACACTGGTCCATATCTCACAGTCCCTTATACAAAGACCTCACATTCTGAGTTTATGCACATGATAAATAATCATTGCCAGGATTAAATTATGTACCACTTGGTGTAAATTCCTCAGGTTCCCTTAGGTGGAATTTTACTGTAGTTGGCAACGCTAGTGAAAGAGAGAATGCATCTGCTGGCATACATGATTGCAACACCTGCTTTCTCAGGATTTGTCCCTAAATGTGTCAATGGCCATACTATTTGTCTGAGAGGCAGAAAGGTAACAACACTTTACCCACATATCTGTGGGACCAATGAAAACGTAAAAAGTTTCCCCTGCCAAATCAAAGTTAATCCCAGGTCAAATACAAAAAAAAGCTTTTTCTTCTTGAGTTTTGCTGATGAGGAATGACAAAGCTTTGCAGGTCTTGAAAGATAGTTTAGCTGTGTAATGGGTGTTAAATTAAGAGTTTCAAAATCACAGTTTCCTAAATAGAGGAATCATGCTTACCATGTTTTCCACGATAACAATACTCTTTGAATTAAGAAAGAACAACGCTCTCCTGAGGTCATGAGTGATAAGAGACAAATGCCTGGAAACAAAGAAGTAGATAATAGAAGCAGGGAAATAATTAAAACTGCTATGGAGGTGTAAAATGTATGCTTCTGCTTTATGGTAAAAATAAGCAAAGAACAAACTAGTTAGCATTTACATGAAATTCTCAGTAAAATGGAAGTTAAAGAAAATATTATCTCTGACTAAAAATATCTTTCATTTTGCAGAAGCGAATGGTTTCTTCCTATGGTTACCTTCCTATTCCCTGCCTTTCAGCCATGTGGGAATAGAATAAATGAGAAAGTAAATGAAAAGCAATATAATGAAAAGTTAAAAAAAAAAAAAATTGCCACAAAGCATTACTCTAGTTCATATAGGGTATTGTTTTTATAGTCAGCAAACTCTTAAGATTTTTAATGTGAAAAGAAAGTGACACATTGAATTTGTTATTATGCCAGCAGTTGTTCTGAGAAATGAAAAACTACACAGGACTGAGCCATTCATGATCTGATTTGAAAATCACCAAACCCAGTGTGATTTAGTTACTTCTATAATCTCTACTGCTTTTCAGAGCAGCCAATTCCTCCCGCTGTAGCTGATGTGAAATCTAGATGTTCCATTCCTAGGGGTGAGATACTGTAGAAAATAGAACACTGCTAACTCAGACATGCACAATGTGAACCAGTCATTTTGTGTTACAGCTGCTCAGGAGGTGAAAAAAAAAAATGAAAAAAAGGTAAAGTCTCAGAAAATTTGGTTCAAACTATTCCTAGGCTTCAACTCAGCAGAAAACGGGTCTGACTGTATGAGTCTCACTATCTATTTAGGTATGCCAATAAACTTGGATTTTAACACAGTCCTCCAAGATGTTCTGTCTCTGATGAGTTTGATCCTAAAAACTCTTGGCTCAAGCAACAGTAATGACTGGTAAAAATAAAGCCTGCTATACTAAAGATAAGGTGGGACGACAATGACCATAAGCTTCCAATGTGTACGGAGAAAATAAATGCCTTGAAAATAATAACTATCTGAGTGTTCACACTGATATAGTATTACTACTGGGAGAAGTATGGAATGCTTCTCCAGACAGCACACAACAGAAGTGTTAAAAACATTTTCTGTGGTAGACAAATGGTCCTCAAAAACTAAGCTATATCTTTGGCAAATTTCTTTGCTTCAAAAAACCTGAACACACTGTTGCTTTCATGCTTAAGGGAACGTGTATTTCACAGTAGGACTCTCCTGGCAACCGCTTTTATGTAACATTAATGTTCCTCAAAAGTAGCATATTAGGACATAAATATATTACTAACAAACAGCAATGTAGTAAATGTTTTGTATGCACACAGAAGGACCAAAGTCACACATAAAGAATAAAATAAATCTAACATGAGAATTTTCAAATTTAATCAGGTCAACAGTCTTACTGTGTTTGAGTTTAGGTGCATCAAAATGAAAGAGTGAGTTTACTGGCTAGAATACAGAATTGAGAATCAATATCCCTAGGTTTTATTCTCTGTCACTTACTTGCCGTGCGACTTCGGGCAAATCATTTGAGAGCTTTGTGCCTAAGGTTGTTCATCTTTCAAATGAGATATTTACATGATTTATGAGGATGTTGTAAGTCTCAGTTCACAGGATATTTGCAAAGGTACAGACTAAGAGGCACTAGAAATGTTAGATGCAATGACAGTAATATGTTGCCATGGCCAGCTGTAAACATATGTTTGTCTTAATGATAGGGCCAAATTGTGACTGTCAAGAATGTTTCCAAAGGTGGAAAACTATGTCACAGGTTTTTCCCACTATAAAACTGGCTTCTGATGTTGCAGTATAAAGCAGGAATTCTTTGTAATCTCAGTTGCCCTGTGGAACTGCACATGACACCTTTTTGTTATATTGTTTTCAGAAGCCCTGCAGGAGGAAACAATTTCCAGGAGGACTATCAAGGAACTGAAAAGAAAGAAAAAATAAAAAAGAAAAATCTATGCTGCAAGTCATTATAGCAAAAATCCTTCTCCTTTAAATAACAAAAAGAAGAGAATAGGTCCCTTAATTGGGGTGGTTTATGATAAAACTGTAATTTGAGTAATAGCCTCAATGGCAGAATATGCATTATTTTGGTAAGAAGAAATGACTGTGCCCCCATTAAGACCAATCTCACTTTCTTGATTGATAGGTTAAGGAGGAACTGGCTGGAGAAGCTCAGGTGAGCCACTGGATCACTGTGTATTTGGCAGGGAGATACAGATTTGTCCTGTCCTGCTGAGACCATCTTTATGGACAAAGTGTTATCTATTGTCAGGACTTGGAAAGGTAGCTCAGAAAGTAGAGTATGTGCTGCTTTAACTTACCAGATGACAGACGTCCAGTGAATTAGAATTTGTTTGTGGGAAAGCATCTCCAAAGAGTTATTTGAAAAGCCACCAGGGATTCCACCAGCTGGCATGGTGCAAGTTCATAGCTCCTATTTGTGAGGTGGGAGACAGTAGTCTTATCTAAATAGGTAGAATAAGTGAGGAAGGAATTATTGCAGAATCACAGAATCATGGTAGTTGGAAGGGACCTCTGGAGGTCATGTGGTCTAACCCCCTAGATCAAGCAAGGCCACTTAGAGTCAGTTTCCCAGGACCATGTCCAGACAGCTTTTGAATATGTCTAAGGAGGGAGACTCCACAACCTCCCCTAGCAACTGGTGCCAGGTCTTGGCTACCCTCACAGTGAAAAAATGTTTCCTGTGTTTCAGTTTGTGCCCATTGCCTCTGGTTCTGACTTCATCCTCTTTGCACCCTCCCTTTGGGCATTTAATACACGTTGATAAGATCCCCCCTGAACGTTCTCTTCTCCAGACTTAACAGTATCAGCTCACTCAGCCTTTCATCATAGGAGAGATGCTCCAGTCCCTTAGTCATCTTTGGAGCCCTTTGTTAAACTGTCTTCACTATGTCCCTATCTCTTGTACTGACGAGCCCAGTACAAGAGACAACTGGACACAGTACTCCAGGTGTGGCCTTGCCAGTGCTGAGCAGAGGGGAAGGATCACCTGCCTTGACCTGCTGTCAATACTTTGCCTAATGCAGCCCAGAATAGTTGTCTTTGCTGCAAGGGCACATTGATGGCTCATGTTCAACTTGGTGTACACCAGGATCCCCAGGTCCTTTTCTGGAAAGCTTCTTTCCTGCTGGGTGGCATGGGGTTGTTCCTCCCAGGTGCAGGACTTTGAACTTGTTAAAATTCATGAGGTTCCTGTCAACCCATTTCTCCAGCCTGTCGAGGTCCCTCTGGATGGTAGCATAACCTTCTGGATGGCCAGCATAACCTGGTGGCATACCAGCCACCCCTCCCATTTTTGTGTCATCAGAAGAGTTGCTGAGGGTACACTCTACTCCCTCATACAGATCATTAATAAAGATTTTGAACAAAATTGGACCCAGTATTGACCCCTGGGTTTCCCTGCTATTAACTGGACTCCAATGACACTTCATGTCACTGACCACCACCCTCTGGGCTTGGCCGTTCAACCAGTTTTTAACTTACCTCACTGTCTGCTTATCCAGCCCATATATCGACAGCTAGTCTATGAAGATCTTATGGGAGATGACGTGAAAAGCCTTACCGAAGTCCAGGTAGACCATATCTACTGCTCTCCCTTTGACTACCAGGCCAGTCATTTCATCATAGAAGTTTATCAAGTTGGTCAAGCATGATTTCCCCTTAGTGAACTCCTGAATACTCACGATGATTTTCTTGTCCTTAATATGCCTTGAAATGGCTTCCAGGATTCGTTCACCAGGGATCTAGGTGAAGCTGACTGGCCTGTATCTCCCTGGGCCTCCTTTCCCTTCTTAAAAGTAGGAGTGACATTTGCTTTCCTCCACTCCCCAAACATTACTCCTAGTTACCACAATTGATGAAAGATTATCAAGAGTGGCCTTTCAATGACATCTGTCAACTCCTTCGGCATTTGTGGGTGCATCCCATCAGGGCGCATGGACTTATGTATATTCAGTTTGCTTAAGTATTCCCTGACCTGATCCTTTTCCACCAAGGGTACATCTTCCTCACTTCAGCCTTTCCTTGTGGTCTCTGGGACCTGGGATTCCTGAAGGTGAGTCTTGCCAGTAAAGACTGAGGCAAAGAAGGCATACGGTACTTCAGCTGTTTCCATGTCCTCTGTCACCAGGTCCCCTGTCTTGTTGAGGAATACGCCCACATTTTCTCCTGTCTTCCTTTTGTCACCTATGGACTTATAGATCTTCTTGTAGCCTTTGATATCCCTGGCCAGACTCAGTTTCACGTGGACTTTGGCTTTCCTAACTTCATCCCTGAATGCTCAGACAGTGTTTCTGTATTGCCCCCACTGAATTCTTTCTTTTGGAGTTTGGCTAGGAGCTCTTTTGTCAACAGGCCTCCTGGCATTTTTGCCTGACACTGGGTCTGTTGGAATAGAATTCTCTTGAGCTTGGAGGAAGTGATCCTTGAATATTAACCAGCTTTCTTGGGCCCCCTGCCCTCCAGAGTCTTATCCCATGGGACTCTTCCAAGCAGATCTTTGAAGAGGTCAAATTCTGCTCTCCTGAAGTCCGGGCTGTCCAGGCTTGTGAGCTTGCTTTTTACTGTCCTCTCTGCCCTAAGGATCCTGAACTCTACCATCTCATGGTCATTGCAGACAAGGTTGCCTTAGATCTTCACATCTCCAATAAGCCCCTTCTTGCTGGTGAGTATGAGTTCCAGTATAGCATTGGCTCCTTTGTCACTTGGAGGAGGAAGTTATTGATGCTCTCCAGGAACCTCCTGGATTGCTTATGTCCAGCTGTGTTGTCCCTCCAGCAGAAATCAGGGTGGTCAAAATCCCCTTTGAGGACCAGGGCCTGCCCTTCCTTAAAAACCTGTATCCTCCATTGCAACACTCCAATCATGGGTGCCATACCACCATGTTTCCCTGATCCCAACAAGATCATAGCCCTGCAACTGCACACAGATCTTTAAGTCATCATTTTTATTCCCCATAACTGCATGCATTGGTATAGAGGTGCTTTAGAGAGACACCCCAGCATGTTGAGTTCCTGGAGAGGGAACTACTTCTGCAGTACTCAGAAGGCTAGAAAAGCTTTGGCAGTCCTTCCACAACATTGTGGATCCTAGCCCCTGGAAGGCAGCAAACCTCTCTAGATGATTGATTGGGTTGACAGATGTGTGCCTCTGTCCCGCGCAGCAGGGAGTTACGCTCAGGGGATGGCTCACCATTTCTTTCTGGTAGTCTTGCACGGTTTAGTGTTAGGTGAACCAGGTTCTTTGCTTGTAGGCATATCTGGCTTCTCTTCAACTTTGAGGATTGCGAACATATTTTGCATTTGTGAGCTCTTAGGTGGGGCAAGAGCCTTCCTCTTGCTACAAGAAGTCACCAGCTTCCATCTTTCACTATCTCCAGAGGTTGCATTTACCATGATAGAGGGGGTTCTTCAAGCCGTTGAGTCTCAGAGAAGATCCTATCTATTTGCCTTTCACTTTCTCTCATGATGACTCATGGCACAGGAATTCCCACAAAGGAAATGCATAAATAGATCACCCATTTAAAACCATTGTCATATCTTTCTGTTCTTTGTGAATTTCCAAAGTGAAAACAGAGAACAAGGTTACAGGTGGGAACAAAGGCAGTTTCAAAACTTTTTAAGTGGAAAAAAGTCCCTTAAATGTTAGTTGCAATACCCTAGAAAGTAGCTTACAGGTATACCTACATTAACATTAAATAATTTTATGTCAGAAAACATAAGCTATATTAAAATTTTATCCCCCAAAAGGTAGATGAAATATGCCCATGCTCTTTTAAGTTAGTAGAATTTTGTCTTGTTTGAATTGGAAGGAAAGTGCCTTTTACCAAGAGAGCAATTTTCAAATATCAGAATACTTTGGACCTGAGAGATTACTTAATTTAAAAGCATTGATGTACTGTACTTAAATAAGTCACATTTCTCTAGGAATATCTTTAACAGATTTGTTCATCAAAGCTGCCTGTGCTTCTTCTGAGTGCTCATTATACAGATGGACAGTTATACTATCAGTAGTAGCAAAGGGTAACTGGATGCTAGTAAGTTTATTGTAGTTGATGGTTACTGGGGATGTGAAGACTTGATTAATTAACCATGTTAATGAACATTTACAATATTCATTTTTTTTTTTGGCTGTCCAAAATATGTGACTAAAATTCCTTGAGCATTATGTTATCTGTTAAAAAATTATATTTAAAGTCTTTAAACTGGCTTTTGGACAGAACGTAAAAGACCTGCCAAAGCCCCGACGATCTGGATGCCACAAGTTATAGCACTTATTACTCCCTATAATTTGCCATTTTCATTTCTCTTACCATAACATAAAGTGACAGAAATGCAGTGATGTAGACTGACTTTACAAATTCTCCTGAAGATCCTAAAAGCAGTCAGCATCAGAGGCAAAATTCTGCTGCAGAAGGACCATCACAGAATGCAGTGGAGTTCCTGTAAATACCATAAAAATTGCTCTCAAGGTGTGTTTATGAAAACTCGGTTTTGACACAGGTGAACTTTCAAAATTTAAGGCAGCCAAATTGTAAAGTAATATTGTTGAAGTAATGTAGCTTGAGAGAATGGATGGAAAACGAACATAATACCAAAATACTGAGTAAGGTGCATTTGGTGCTCCTGTAGAGAAAAAAGACCTTAAAAAAAAAGAAAGACAGCAACACAGAAGGAAGAACATTTTGAACTGTGGAGAAAATGATACTAAAATGCCTTTGTTAAATGAATAATTAAAAAAGCTGTTTTAAAGGATTAAAAAAGAATGACTGATATTCTGATACAACTGATGCAAAACAAAGCCTACATGTTACACCGTCTAAAGAAAAAGGAATATGATTTGAAGATGCATGTGTCAGAAGCTGAAGGGCTAGTGCAGGTACAATGAGGACTTAGCCTCCTGGTTTTATAAGAACTTCCTTCTACACAGATAACTTTTTCCTTTAGAATACATATGCCCTGTTGCCTCCCCTTGTTCTTGCCTCTGGCTTTGAGTTGAATGTGCTACAGCATGCTGAAAATATTGTTGACCAATAGTAATTTTAAGATAAAAATAAAATGCATGTAGTTTAATGCTTTTCGTGTAATTCAAAGATATAATAATCCCATAAATGGTGTAAAATCTTTATGGCTAAAGCCTTTTTTATTAAAGTAGTTTAAAATCTTCTCTGCAAACTGAAGATCTTTGAAATTGTGTTTAAAGTTTTGGTGTTCCTGAGAGAAAAACCTGCAGGAGAAGTGATTACTTGCCTTCCGTGTTCTACAGTCATTGTACTAACATATCCCTAAATGTCAGATAAAATGTTTACATAAATAATATATAGAACTACGTATTTGCCTTAGATATCACCTTTCAAAATTCCGGTAGTTATTCACCACTTACTTGAGAAAATCATATCTCTTTGAGTAGATTTTAGAAGCTGGCAGGCAGGGGGCTTCATTGGTTTCAGTTAAACACGAAGTATAGTCAAGATATGCCTTCATGTGCATACTTGTCCTTCAGTTTGGTGTATGATACCAGAGAATAATTTTTAAGCTTAAATATGAGAGTAATATTATTTTCTCATTATCACTCATTACATGATATTATTTTCTTGCTTTGGGGATAATAATAGAACAATTGCATACTATTTTGCCGTGCTTTAATCCTTCCTATATTCATGTAGGTATATGATCGCATTAAAACATTATTACTTACTACTCATGGTAGTAAAGCAATCTCCATACAAAGGTGAGACCCTCCTTCTTACCAAATGACAAACCACACTGCTAAGCTTTTGAAAGACATATTGGTCAAATATTTTTAACTGTTTAAATAAACAAAAGCTATCATTAGGTGTAAAATGCAGATTTTCAAGCTGGGTATTCAGTTTAGCCAAGTAAGTAGTTTTGCCTCTTTCATAAGATAAGGTCTTTTTTTCTTCATTTTATTGCAAGTGCATTTACAATCTCAAAACTTCTTTTGCCCCTAGATTACATAATGAAACACAATGGAAGCCAATGTATGTGACTTATAACTGGCACCGATTAAAATCAAGAATGTGGTCAGCTGTCTCAGTTGCTAGACAGTAGCTTGTTAAGCCATGGAAATAAAAGTGCATTTGATCATATGATCATACCCATAGTATTTACCAAAAATATGCAGCAAAAAGTTCTACAATGAGTAGATAAAATCTTAACTGAATAAACACTACACTTCTAGAGTTATTTATTTTAACACTTTAAAAATCGCTGTTGAGTAGTTATTAACCCATTTTTAAAATAAATTTTGTCCTTCTGGTATGTGGTAAATTCATATAACTGCTTATTACAGCTTCAGCACCACAGAGAAGTGTTCGAATTTTGCTTTAATAAAACTGAACTGCTTCCTCACCACTTTAAGCTTGCTACAGGTGAATGTCCTTTCATTAAAAGTCTGTGTGATCCAATCTGCTTAAGTCTGTTTCTCTGATTTTCCACCTTTTTTTATGAAAGTTGATGACAGATGAGTGCCTAACAGTGAAAAGTGGTCATAGTACACATTTTAATCATGCTTACAATTCAGGATGAAATTTGTCTTATTACAATGTCAGTGAAGATCCTCATGGGAGCTTACGTATGTGGCATAAATTTGACCCCTCTGCAACCCAAGGGTGTTGTAGAATAAATAAACATAGCCCACTGCTTGCAGAGTGTATTTTTGTTAAGGGAAGAAGAAAAACTGTTGAGCTTTCGAGAAGCTTACCTGGGAACGCTTCTTACATCTAAAGCTGTCACTGGTAGTCACCTGAAAAAAGATGAAATTCTTAAAACTTTTCCTAGCACTATTGTCCTCCTGGATAAGGGCAAGAGGACAAAGGAATTCAAAGCAAGTTACTAAGTGTTAGCCATATGGAAAGGTTTCTGCATTTCAGAAATCACATGGAAACAAAGTGTACCTTAACACCAGCTGTTCCAGATGATTAAGTTGGGCATAACTTACATCAATAGGTACAAATATATTGAAGAATGACAGCTATAGTGTGTATAGATTAAATGACAGCATTCTTCCAGGTTCAGACTTTATGAAAACAGTTTTAGTATAGGAAATGTCCTTTTGAATTGATGCCTGCATACCCCCCTCTGCAGGTATGCTCCATTTAGGTGGCACATGCCACACGGCTGATTTTGATAGAGGTAGATGGGTATATCTGCAATGACAATTACATTCACCAGGGAGCAAGCGCAACCACTGAACCCGTCTTCGTCCATACTGCTTAATTGTCAGCTTGCTTCCTGTCTGTCATCCAGATCACTACAATTAGCTTTCTGCCAGACAAGGGCTAGGCACGTTTCTCCATTTCCTCTTGAAAAAAAAAAAAAAAAAAAAAGGGAAAAAACTAGCACAGAAGAGTCTGCACTAGTTTTGGCTCCTCCTTCCATAGTACTGCTATACTACCCCTGTAACATGTTAGAGCACCCCACATGGGCATTGTTTTGTGCTATAAAAGCACAGGTCTGGTGACCTGCAACACACTTTTCATGTTTTTTCAAGCATTTTGAACAGAAAAAGCACAGGAAAAAAAAAAAAACATTTTAGGGGGCACCATAAAGCATCAGAGGAGAGCAAATTGCCATGGGCTGTGAGACATTTTGTTTTAGAGCATGGCTAATCCTAACAGCATGGGTGGGAACCAGTCTAAGCCATTTGGCCTATGGACCAGGGGCTTGTCCTTGATGTCTTGCATGCAACAGTGTGGAAACTACTGTAATAGCTGTATGAGACCATCCGCTCCCCTTCTTCTACACAGCTTCTTAAGGCAGGGTCATGGCATAATTCTGTGAAAAAGGCAATGCAGATTAACTGTAATTTTTTTCTTCAGAAATTATCTGGACTTTTCTCAGAAATGAAATAAAGGAGGTTTATTTTTCTCTTCCAGGAAAGAGCACATCTATTCTGGATTTCTCCCTTCCTTTCAGATGGTTTTGCCCTCACCCATTATCACCAGGACATACAAAAGTAAATTTATTACAGATATATTCTCAAACTGTTTATTCCCCCTATTCTCACTCTGTGTAGAACTCTGGTCAAAGCCCTTGATAGCTAAATCAAAAGTACTGGCTTTGCCTGAACCTCACACTACCTCCTTAAAATCGTGTTGTGGGTTAACCCTGGCAGGCAGCAAAGCACCACACAGCTGCTTGCTCACTCCCCCACAGCAGGATGGGGGAGGGAATAGCAAGGGTAAAAGTGAGAAAACTCGTGGGTCAATACAAAAATAGTTTAATAGGGAAAGCAAAAACTGCATGCTTAAGCAAAGCAAAATAAGAAATTCATTTGCTACTTCCTGTCGGCAGGCAGGTGTTTAGCTATTTTTGAGGAAAGCAGGGTTTCATCACAGTTAACAGTTACTTGGGAAGACAAACACCATAACTCCCAATTTCTATCCCAGCCCAAACCAGTACAGATCACTTTTTTCTTTTCTTTTTTTTTTTTTTCTTTAGAGCTACATCTCCCCTTCCTCATATACAATTTGTGATCCTAAAAACCAAATGTGCACAAACTCAAAATAATTCTTATAGCTGTAGAAAGACAGCAAATTGGATGGGTTAAAGGTGGGCAGTAAAGACATTTTATTAGACAATATATGTAGAGTTACTGGGGTAGCATTATAGAAACAACAATTTAGTTAGAATGCATGAAAAATGAAGGGGTTTTCTGTAGAATTTAGATAAATATCGTATGTTGCTGGGGTTATCTGTGTGAGAACTTGTTTGAACACTTTGAATTAAATGAAAATATGCTGTAAGGGAGGCAGCAGAAGAAAATAAGATACGAGAAAGAAAAGCTGTGCTAACGCATATCAAAAGTCTTTTGAGGAAACAAAGATGAAATTACTAATTGAGGAAAATATCCCGGCATTGTCCCAGTTGACCTGGTTAGGTACAGCATTCTCTAACCAAGATCTGAGGTCAAAGAGAATATTATAACCTTGATGATGCATGCCTGAAGGAAAAAGTTAAAGTAGATTTCATCAGAGTGAGGCTGAGGCACAGACTATATAAGACAAATAACAATGTGAAAACATGCTGAGAACGGGAAGAAAAATTTCTCCCTGCAAGGTGCAGGGGTTAACGTGGCTAAGGAGAACCTATATTTCCCAGACTTTGGCTGGCTTCTTGAGCTGTTATGAAAGGTCTGTTCAGCTGCTAATAGTCTTTTGTATCCATTCCAGTCTAAGGCAGACAACAGGATTGAACTTATTCTGAAAAGATAAGATGTAAGAACATAGAAAAAGAACGATAAGACAGAGTTTGTAGAATCAGACTGACAAATCATTATTTGAGATGCTTAAATGAGAATGAGCAAAACACTAGAGGAAGCGTTCAGGTGTGTAAACACTGACTGTATCCTGCCTGACCCCTGGTTGCCATCCCAGAGGAGCAGGGGTCTTCCTGCGGATCTTCTGTCACACCTCCTAGCCCCTTGGGAAACTACGCACCTGATTGTTTCAGATGCCTCAGTGCATGCTAAGTGCAGGTTGCTAGGTATTTACACAGCTGAATCTCTGCCCAGGAGACATAATTTAGAGAGTAAGACTGTTTTTCCAGTAAACTAAGCAGTTTAAGGTGACTTTTCCACCTGTGATTTATGGATCTGATGTTTCATTTAACCTTTTTCTGTTTTAAAAAAAGTGATCACCAGGTGGTCTACATTCATATAAGTGAAGATTCCATCCCTTACCATATAGATAATCTTATTTGCTTGAAATATGTTTGTATCTTTGGTATTATATTTTCTATTGTCATCAACCAATTAAGGCTGCACTGACTTAAATTAATTATTCACGTGTTTATAGAAACCAGTGGTTATTTGTTGGTTGTTCTTATTCTCAGTAATCTCTCAGGATTTAGCAGCTGAAAAGACTGATTCAGTTGCCTGAACTCAAGGGTTTTGTGCTGTTAAACACAATCTAGAATGTCTTAGTCTTTATTTGCAAAAGGTAGCATGCATTTTGTCACATCTACTAGTTCTGGATGAATATTTTGAATACCTTAGCTCATAGTTTCATGATGGTTACTAGCTCTGAGGTTTTTGTGAGGGGACAGCCAAGAAAGTTCCCACTTTCCTTTAATGCATCCAAAGGAAAGCAAACAAATTTCTTTCCTACACTAATTTGAAAATATCCCACCCAATTACATTCTGAAAAGAACCAAAAAATACTCATGCATCTCTTTCTTCTTTCCCTTTCCACTCTGTTTCCTATTCCCTCTTTTGTTCTTGTTTATACTGTCTTGTACTTTTTGGGGTGTGTAAATGTGTAACTTAAGTTATAGAATCATTGAATCTTAGAATAGTTTGGGTTGGAAGGGACCTTTAAAGATCATCTAGTCCAACCCCCTTGTTGCCCCCCCCCGCCACTTCCTGCAGTTCTAATTGTTCCTTGGAGATCTGTGCACAGAAGGAGCATACGAAGGGTCATATGATTTCTCTCTGTGGCACTGCCACACAGATTACAAGCTCTTCCTAAGGCAAGCCAAACCAGAAGTATTAATATAGTGCAAGCTGTATACCAGTTGTGTAATTCCTTTACATTTACAAATATACACATCCATACACCCCCCCTCCAAAAATATCTTCCAAGGATAAAGCGGCAGGGTGACCAAAAGAGTCTGGGAAGCAGTGTGGTTACTCTTCTTTTGAAGTAGAATTTGCAGGAAGCACCTCCAAGAAATGGTTATTCATTTGTCTTTTCCTTAATGTACCACTGTAGGTAGAGTACTTTTGCCTGATGATGGTTATGGGTGGGAGAAGTGGATATATGTTCATTTCAGAAACAAATTTGTGATAGCAAAGTAAACATGCTGCTTGTATCATAGCATAAATAATGCAGAGATCATGTTTGAATGACTGGCTTATGTTTTACTTGTCTAGCAAGTTTGGGCAGTTTTATAGATAAAAAAGCTTTCAAAATTAGGCTTGATGGTAAGTTCTCATAGCAACATTATGGTGTTTCATTTCTAAATTACTGAACATGTTTCCTCATCCAAACCTGACAGCTGGCAGGTAACCCCAGTGAAGGCTAGTATTTGTAAGCCAACTAGTTGTATATTTTGCAAGGAATATTTTAAGGAAAAAGAATAAAATATTGATTTTTTTTTTTTTTGTGCTAAAAATGGAACTGCAGAATGTTCCTGAAATATTGCTCTCAAGATTTAAATTAGCAATTCACAAAAAACCAAGAAACATTATTTCTGACCTCATTACAATAACAAAGCCATCTAATTCTTCTACAGTTCTATGTGCCAGAATCTAATTTGGCTGTCTTTAATCTTCCAAGATAAAAAGGCTTAATATTTTAGTAAACAGCTTATAAATGATATCAGACAAAGGATCTGCAAGGAATTTTACAATACTTTCTGTTGATTTGTCTTCCATGCTTTCTGTCTCAGGATAAATCACTTACAGTCCCTGCCACAATGTTTTCACACTTCAGCAAATGATATATACATGCATTTTGCTCTGCCAAGTTTGAACAATATTGGGGGAAATATATGATTTCTTTTGAATAAGATTACCCTATCTGCTTTTTTTTCCAAAACCAAACCAAAACAAAACAAAAAAACCAAAAAAACCCAAGCAGTTACTATTAAATGGTTACAATGATGTCTTAGGTCAGAAGTAAGACATTGTCTGATGATACTAATTGTAAAGAGTCTTTTTTTTTCTGCTTGCACTAGATAGACAATCAGGATACATCTACCTCAGAGATAACCCTTGAAAAACATAATTTCTGAGAATACACTAGCAGCCTTTTGGAATACATTTGGAATATTCTTTTTATTCTTTTATATAGTGTTTCATATTCCCTTGAATATATATGTTACAAATGAACTAATGATATTCAGATATTGACTGAGTGGGTATGCGAACAGCATCACTGAAGGCAATGAAAAGTTTTGGGAACATAGATGCCTACACACATTGCAAAAGCCTCTCCTTTGAAAACTGAGTTCTATTCTATTTTTTGTTTGTTCTGCCATTACTTATTATTTATATTATGGTAAAATTTGTGTTATCTAATTAAAGTTAGGTGCTCTCTAAATAAAATTTATTTTTAGTAAAAAAAATATTTCCAATAAAATATAAAAATACAGCAGTGATAACTTTAAAACAGAAATGGGATCAAAAGCAAGAAATGACATAATATTTGTTTGCTTGCTAGTAATATGTAAGACATAATGACATACTTTCAAGACAATTAATAACTTGGGAAAATGCTAGACAACAGCATTATGGTTATACATTGACAGGTCCTGGTAATTTACATCTATCTTTCACAAACATCTGTCTGTTAAGATCAGTTTTTAATACATCTTGCAACATGCATCTGAAATATTGGAAAGTTCCTAATGTTTGAGTAAGTACCGAGAAAGAACAGACCACACGATCAACTCAAATACAAACGAGTATTCTAGATAATAATTTAAAACAAACAAACAAACAAACAAACAAACAGGATATGCTAAATGTGGGACTGGGTTGATGATGAGCCAGGCAGCAAGCATTGTGCTAAGGTGAATCAGTAGGGCTTTGTAGGAAACAAATTTTGTGAAGCAAATCTGATAAAATTATAAAATTGACTGGATATTAGCAATATATTTAAGACTTCTGTTAATGGATAAGCAAAAATATCACAGGGCTCATTTCATTGCTACATTTGACCCTGATGAGACTGATTTTGAGGTGTTGCATGTATTCCCGGTGTGCATTCTTGTTGCTTATCCAAGACAAAGTTAGTTGCAATGATAAGTGTCTTCACAAGGATAATGGTGCAAAAAGAGTCATTACTTCTTTCGGAGAAAGACATAAACCACTCTAAGAATGGGAAGCCCACTAAAACAAAATAAGAATGTAGGCACATTGTCAACAAAGACTGAAAATATGGGGAACTTGTCAAGGTGGTGGGTTCTCTTTCAATCAAAATGGAGTTTTCCAAGAGAAATGCTTTAGCAAAACATGCAATTTGCAATAGGCAAGCTGAAGCAGTCGTATGCAGTTAGGCAGTAACCGTGTGAAATTTAATAGCCTATAATAATCCTTGTGGTATTAAACATAATCAAACCACAGAAGCAATGGTCTCATCACTATAACTTACCTATCTACGATGAAATATCTTGAAGAATTTGACTAATTTTCAAGTTAAGCATTTCAATACAGCTGAACCAACAGCAGAATCCCTACTAAATACATCCTTAAAAGCACTGACACAAAAATAAATTTAAAACAAAGGGTTTGAAATTAGATTGAAAATTAGGAAGCAAATACTCAAAAAATAGACTATTTTTCTTTGACTAAATCATAGATTAGCAGTTGAATAAGGTCAATATGATCATTTATGCATTTATAACAAGTATTATTTTAATTTCAGGTTCTAAAATATTTTTTCTGAAGCAATTGATTTACAGATTAACTTTTTGTGTATTTTTGTTCAGACACAAAGGCTCCGAGTGCAATCCAACACCCATTGAAAACTATTAGAATCCTTCCGTTAGAACAATAGCCATTGTACCAAACATAGAAATTAAATGAAGTGACAAATAATAGGGTAGAAGGAAGCAGTGGAGGAGAAAATTCAGAATAAATATATAATAGATTATGGCTACAGTACAATTACTATGTGTGTGAAGGTTTCAATATTACACCAAAAGACTCTTTGTGAAAGACCTATTGTGAATATGACATAAATTTTTAACTTTTTAAAAATGCATCTCTGAAATGAGTTAGTAAAGTTGCATAACCTTTTACAAAGGAAATACACGCTATTACAGCTGTCAGACAGGTGTCCAAACATACAATTCCACCAATTTTCTAATGCATCAGAAATAATTATTGAAAGCAGCTATGAAATAAATCCCAGAAATTATTGATTGAATAGTACTTGATCAATGCAAATATTTGGAATTGAAGTGTGAGATTTATCAAAAATAAAAACAAGTGCATGAATATCTGACAAACATTCATTCTTTTCATCGGGGAAAACATGATCCCTAGTGCTATAGGATTTGTTAAATAAGAAATGTGGACCTATCAGTTTCCCATTACAAACATAACGGATAGATTTACTATAATCCCTTCAATTTAATTTGAATGAAAACTCTCTCTTCCACTTTTCCTTCTCACCCGTTTCTTTTCTTGGAATGACTAGCACATAAAGTAGAAAATAGCTGTGTAAATGGGTTCTGTTCATTTCCTATTTGGAAAGACAGACACTGTCTTCTCAGAGTTTTCCTCCCTCCCCACTTCATATTATTCTCTAAAACAAGCAGGAAGAAAAATAGGACAGTCTTTTGTAAAATGATTATGCCGCATTTAACAGGCTCTAGGCCACTTTGATGGCAATTTTCATCATTGGGTTGAATGAATGGTTGAATGAATGGTTGAGAGCAGAAAGCCAGTATCTATTGTTTAATTTTCTGGAAGCCCACTGGCTTTCGGCATCTTAGTTCATAGAATCATAGAATTGTTAGGGTTGGAAGGGACCTTAAAGATCATCTAGTTCCAACCCCCCTGCCATAGGCCGGGACACCTCCCACTAGACCAGGTTGCTTAGAGCCCCGTCCAGCCTGGCCTTGAACACTTCCAGGGATGGGGCTTCCACCACCTCCCTGGGCAACCTCTTCCAGTGTCTCACCACCCTCACGGTGAAGAACTCCTTCTTAACATCCAGTCTGAATCATCCCATCTCTAGTTTTAATCCATTCCTTCTAGTCCTACCACTATCCAACATCCTAAAAAGTCCCTCACCAGCTTTCTTGCAGGCCCCCTTAAGATACTGGTAGGCCACTATTAGATGTCCTCGGACCCTTCTTTTCTCCAGACTGAACAACCCCAACTCTCTCGGTCTGTCCTCATAGGAGAGGTGTTCCAGCCCTCTGATCATCCTCGTGGCCCTTCTCTGGACACGTTCCAGCACATCCATATCTCTCTTGTAGTAGGGGCTCCAGAATTGGCGCAGTACTCCAGGTGGGGTCTCACGAGAGTGGAGTAGAGGGGGAGAATCACCTCCCTCCACCTGCTCTTTCTGCTTCTCTTGCCACTTCTTGTAATTAAGAAGAGATCTATTGACCCCAGCCACACACACACAGTCCCTTTCTCTGCAATACCTCCATCCAGCAGCTTCATTCACTGTGGGAACTAGAGATGGCCATTAAAGAACAATGAAACCACTTTTCTCCAGCCTATCCCAGCAAGGACAGAGGACACTGTGGGCTCAAGTTGTAGGAAACTAAGAGTATGAGCAAAACATAACAGAAAAAAATATTCCTTCAGAAGAATGTCTCCTACTGTGGAGGCATTCTCAGACCGTGCTTTTGCTTCTGCTACCGTAGCAGTTCGAAGCCTGGATTATTGCAAGTAATAAGCACACACACCAACAGACATATATACACGTGTGTATGAACGTGATATTTGTAATTCCAGACCTACACTGCATGCCAGCAATACAGTCAACATCTGGTAAGAAAATCGCAGGAAGATAATATGCATAGAGGTAGATCAGGTGAACAGCAGAGTAAACCTGATTAGATTATAAAGAACAAAATTTAAATGACTGACGCGAGGGGAATAATAACAACCCCAAATGTCCAACTAGTTAAATCCAGCAGAGACAGCAATTTCTCTAATTCATCCAGAGTCACTAGCATCTTTCTCAGCAACATATTCCAGTACACATTCAAGTGCTATTCAAGTGTTGCTCAGTTATAACTTATTTTGCTGGCTGATTAAAATGTTGAGTATTAAAACTGGCACTGGTTCAACCATCACAGTTCATTAAATTACTCAGGAGATGTGGACTGCAGCAGGAAGGCCCATGTGGTAAAATGAAATGTTCTATTTATCAAATAGTACCCTGCTGTGCTATTCATTTGGTAATAAAAACTTTATTTTTTCCACTTGTGTCCTGTCTCATTAATGAGATAAAAAGTGTAGTCAGTTTATTGGCTTGTATAAATACCTGAACAATCAACCAAAGGCCAACAAAATATAGGTAAGGCTCCTCTGGCACAAAAAAATAAGCGTTTATTTTTTGATATCTGCATATGTTCCTTTTTGTAATTTCCTGGGCTTTGTGGCCTAATCAGTCTTCACATACACTAAAGTGATAAAAATCCATTATCTGACAAAGATAATTCTAATGGTATAAAGACAAGTGTTTCAGTTGTGCAGCTCTGTTGTGTTAGTTTTGTCACTTTTCACACAATTTTGCCTTGGTGAAAACAGTATGATAAATACCTTGTGTTCAGTTTGGACAAAGAAAAGCTTTGAGAAAGCTAACCGCCAATTGGGCCACAGGTCCTGATCATGAGGCAATATATATGCTATTCTAGTTCAAACTAGTGTCTCCGAGAAGCTATTCTTTTCACTCACACATTAGCACCTGGAACAGATTTAGTCCTAGATATTTCCTGTCTGGGCAAGAAACTGCCTGTTTGGCAAAGCAGCTAAAAGCAGAACCAGTTATGTCCATTCCATAAATGCAATCGTGAGAGTGGCTTAAGGGGAGTGGGCGTGTATAGACTGCAAATGTCTCGCGTTTGCTTATTTAGAATCATAGAATGTGTTGGGTTGGAAGGGATCTTTAAAGTTCATCTAGTCCAACCCCCCCTGCAGTAAGCAGTGAGCAGGGACATCTTCAACTAGGTCAGGTTGCTCAGAGCCTCATCAAGCCTGGCCTTGAATGTCTCCACGGATGGGGTCTCCACCACCTCTCTGGGCAACCTGTTCCAGTGTCTCATCACCCTCACTGTAAAGAACTTCATCCTAATGTCTAATCTAAACCTACCCTGCTCCAGTTTAAAACCATTGCCCCTCGTCCTATCGTTACATGCCCTTGCAAACAGCCCCTCCCCAGCTTTCTTATAGGCACTCTTCAGGTACTGGAAGGCCGCTATAAGGTGTCCGTGGAGCCTTCTCTTCTCCAGGCTGAACAACCCCAACTCTCTCAGCTTGTCTTCATAGGGGAAGTGCTCCAGCCCTTTGATCATCTTCGTGGTCCTCCTCTGGACCCATTCCAACAGGTCCATGTCCTTCTTGTGGTGAGGGTTCCAGAGCTGGATACAGTACTCCAGGCAGTGTGGAGGGGGAGAATCGGCTCTGTGGATCTGCTGGCAATGGTTCTTTTGATGCAGCCCAGGATGCGATTGGCCTTCTGGGCTGTAAGCACACATTGTTGGCTCATGTTCAGCTTTTCATCTACCAGTACGCCAAAGGCCTTTTCTGTGGGGCTACTCTATCACATCATCCCCCAGCCTGTATTGATAATGAGGATTGTCCCAACCCAAGTGTAGGACATTGCACTTCGCCGTGTTGAACTTCATAAGGTTAACTTCATAGGGTATAAAGAGACCTAGGTTATTTAATATTAAGACCTCAATAAGTATGAATAAGTTCAGAATCTTAGAAAACTTTGTTTTCTATTCAAAGTTTTATTGTGATACCTCTCTGGAGTGTAGCCCTGCAGACCAGTAATACTGTGTTGACATCGCTAGTCACATGCCATAAGCATGTACCGAGTTTCAAAGATCTTAGGACTGAGGCTTGTCAGGCTCGCTCTGAAGTTGTTTTGACCTGCCTGGAGCCTTGTTTTCACTTGGTTTAGCTATAACAGCAACTTTTGTTTGTGAGTAGGTATCTATGTCTAAGCTGTTTTACTTTTTGATTATCTTTGTGTGGTACTACTGTAGTTGTTATATAGATACCAGTAACAAGCAGTTATTCTGTGTAAAATGAAAAATTTATGACTGTAACTTAATAATGTAGTGTGGAGAAATATATGCCTCATACACCAACAGAGACCTTGAGAAGTGGGAATACAGGACACAGCACAGGGGAGTGCAGGCATGGGATGATAAGAGGTGCAGCACAGGCTTGGCACTGATTATAACCCCATTGTTATAACAACTCACCAGTGGCCAGTTAAAGAAGAAGTGCAGACATGGAACTTGCCAAAAACAGTTTGAGGGCTAACGAAGAGAACAAGGAGCAAATAGTTAATCTCTGTAAAATCATAGAACTGTAGAATACCAGGTTGGAAGGGAACTCAAGGATCATCTGATCCAATCTTTCTTGGCAAAAGCACAGTCCATTCAAGATGCCCCAGCACCCTGTCCGGCTGCATCTTGAAGGTGTCCAGTGTTGGGGAATCCACCACTTCTCTGGGGAGGTTATTCCAATGGATTATTTTTCTCTGTGTAAAATTCTCCTCTTCTGTCCAATTGGAATCTCCCCAGGAGTAACTTGTACCCATTACCCTGTATCTTTTCCATGTGACCCCTTGTAAAAAGGGAGTCTCCATCTTCTTTGTAGCCACCCTTGAAATACCGGAACATGGTGATAAGGTCTCCCCTAAGCCTTCTTTTCTCAAGGCTGAACAAACCCAGTTCTCTCAGCCTTTCCTCATATGGCAGCCTTCCCAGTCTTTTGGTCATTTTTGTGGCCCTTCTCTGGACCCTCTCCAGCCTGTCCGCATCTTTTTTCATATAGCAGGGACCCAAACTGAACACATTATTCCAGGTGTGGCCTGACAAGCACTGAGTAGAGTAGGATAATCTCTTCTTTATCTCTGATGGCGATGCCCTTGTTGATGCAACCCAGCATCCTGTTGGCTTTCTTTGCAGCTGCAGGACGCTGATCACTCATATTGTGTTTGTTGTCCACCAGGTCCCCCAGGTTCCTTTCCACAGAGTTGCTCCCCAGATAGGTAAATCTGCATGCTTCACTCCTGGATTATATTTTCCCAGGTACAAGACTTTATGCTTGTCCTTGTTGAACTTCATAAGGTTCTTGTTAGCACACTCTTCCAGCCTATCCAGGTCTTCCTGCAGGGTGGCTCTCCCTTCTGAAGTGTCCACTTCCCCACTCAGTTTGGTATCATCAGCAAACTTGATCAGGGTACACTTGATTCTATCATCCGGATCACTTATGATGATATTAAACAGCGTTGGGCTCAATATGACCCCTGGGACATCCCACTTGTGACAGGTTGCCAGGTACCACCACCGTCTGGCTGCAGTGTGGATATCTGCTCACCATGGTCTCCCTATAGGCTGCATGGGAATCTCTTCTCTCACCTTGGTGTTCCCTCTGCTGTTTCTCACTATTTTTGTTCCGTCCTCCTCCCCCTGTAGTGTTTTGCCCCCTTTTTTAAATACATTTCCCCCTGAGGTGCCCCCACTGTGGCTGCGGGTCTCAGCCGTGCCCTGCGGGCATCGGTTGGAGCCGGCTGGAACCGGCTGCGTCCAGCTCAGGGCAGCCCCGGCCTCCCCTCACAGAGGCCGCCCTGCAGCCCCCTCCCATTAATTCCTTGACACCTGCACCAAGTACGCGTCTTTTTCTGTTAAAAATAGACCTAGATTAATAATAACTCTTTGACTGGGCTATTAATATTTCATTTACACTACAAGTCAAATCTCAGGCTTACATATAATATGTATTTTCTTTCTACCATAAAAAAAATTTTGAGCCGAAAAAGAGAAGCAAGAAAAAGTGTAAAAAATTTTGACTGGTTTTACTTCAGGACTGCCTGCAGTTTATCATGGTAATAGCAGTTGCCATGACAATCAAATAAGGAGTTAATAGAGACCTGATTCCTTCATAAGCTTTCCACCTCGTCTACAGGGTCAACCTTTGAGGTACAATAAAAAGCAAACAGTTATGAAGGAAAATATTCCACAAAGGTCATAAAATGAGAAGCTCACAGGACATTAAAGAGCCTCCCATTTTCCAAAGAGTCCCTGCTGTTCCTAGCAAGAACAGTACCTCTCAGGTGAAGAAGAACGATATCTAATTCTCGTTTTCTAGGAAAAAGGACAGAAAAATGCAAGCACAGCAACAATAATAGTCAAATAAATAAAGTACATGCAAAAAAATACTAACAGATCTTGGGAACTAAAAAACTTTAAAATCTCCAACAGATGGACTGATTGCTGCCCCGTATCTCTCTGAATTTAAGTCAATCAAAAGAATAAGGCATCATTAAAATGTTACACATTGAACTGCTAGCAAGGACATATTCAGAAATTTATAATCTGAGGTGTCCCATTCAATGAAAAAAACTCCTACAATTTTTTGGGCCCTGCACTGGGCCCAGTGACTGCTGCCCTCTCTGGTCCAGCTTCAGCTCTGGAGGTGGCTCCACTGGGGAGGGGAGGAAACCCCCCCAGTGCTGTCACAAACCGTAGTCCTTTGCCTGAGAAACCATAGTCCTTTGTGTGCTTGGGGCTGGTGGGGCAGGGGTTCACGGACCCCACTAAGAAGAAAGCAGAATACATTAAAAAAGTGCATAAAAAGAAATCCAAGCAAGCCCCAGGAATGAGAAGGAAGAGGTAGCCACTGTGAACATGATAATCCTCCTGGTGAAGACCTCAAGGATACTGGTGACTTGTTGTAAATATCCCCTCCCATCATCCATCTTTAGGATGACTGTAATGGATGACCTTGGGCTCCAGAGGGATGGTGGAAGGGTAGATACTTGTAGATACCCAAAGAAAAGGGTAGATACTTATATGTTTTATTATATGAAAAATGTAAGGATATTTGGAAGTTTTTCTGTATTGATTTGGGTTATAAGTGACAGTATTCTTCTAATTGGACTAATAATAGCTGTCTTTTTGTATTTTGATGAGACTGTCAAGATTTTAATTAGGCTAACTAACTAAAATTCTTGGCTCTACAATACGTAGTGTGTTTCCTGTTGTCTATAACGAGATTCTGAGTGTAGCAAGCTATGTCTGCATAGTAGGGCAGACAATCGTTGAGGGGTTTATAGGTTGTAGATGTTGAAGTCTGACTCTGGTCTACTTCCACGGAGCAATGAGGTTGCTCATTGTCACCTGGAGTACTGTGTCCAGTTCTGGGCTCCCTGGTTCAAGAAGGACAGGGAACTGCTGGAGAGGGTACAGCAAAGGGCTACCAAGGTGATTAGGGGACTGGAAGACCTCTCTTATGAAGAAAGGCTGAGAGATTTGGGTCTCTTCAGTCTGGAAGAAAGACGACTGAGGGGGGACCTTATCAACACTTATAAATACTTAAAGGGTGGGTGTCAGCAGGATGGGGCCAGTCTTTTTTCAGTGGTGCCCAGCGACAGGACAAGAGGTGATGGGCACAAAGTTGAGCATAGGAAGTTCCACATAACGTGATGAGGAGCTTCTTTACTTTGAGGGTGGCAGAGTACTGGAACAGGCTGCCCAGAGAGGTGGTGGAGTCTCCATCTCTGGAGACATTCAAAACCCACCTGGACATGTTCCTGTGCAATCTGCTCTAGGTGACCCTGCTCTGGGAGGGGGGTTGGACTAGATGACCTCCAGAGGTCCCTTCCAACCCTATGGTTCTATGGTTCCCTGTAAATTCATTTTCCAATGGAAGAAAACTGGCATTGGGTATGCCAGGAAACTAGGGTGTGCAGGAAAGATGGGAGCATACTCTAGTACATCCCTTAGGTTTGGACAGACGGTATGCAACAAGGGACATCAAGGACCACACCTACTTCACAGTATTACACATGGACACAGAAATTCATACAGGTCTAGTGACAGGCACAGTGCAGAATGGTATAATATTTCTTTCACTTTCCATTGCTTTTGGTTTTTTGCTCCATCTGCTTAAACAACTTGAAGTTTGTGATTTAGTGCTGATACATTATGTGGAGATTCAGTAAAATAAATGAAGCAGCAATAGAAAATAAACAGATCACAATGAAAAACTCTTCATTATTGATGAAGTCGTGAAATAAAACAGAGGCGTGTGATCTTTACATTCACACTACATTAGTACTTACAGGTCCCAAACCAAAATGAGACCTATTTCTTTCATAAGTGGTACTTAGGTAAAGCTGAAGGCAGTATTTGATCATAGAGAGTTCATACGTTTGTAGGAAATACATGAAGTACAGTTACAGGGTATAAGGAAGAAAAGTAATTCCTATAATTAGGGATACCTATAACTCAGAATAACTATTTCATAATTTTATATACAAACAGCAGTGACAAAAAGATCACTGAACAGTTTACTGGAAATCACACAAGTATGAGAATCAAAAATTAAATCTAGCACTTCAGACTTCTAGCCCAGTGGCATAAACAAAACATACTCTGCCACTTTGCTAGTGTACCTGTACAGGATCTGTTACTGATGCATTGCTCCCATAGGATTAGACACCACTCACTGGGTAATACAAAAAAAGGCTATCAATCTTTCAGTAGGAACTAGGCTCCTTAGCCTGGGGCTTTAGCATAGGTACCATTGGTATGCCACTGAATCATGTTATGTGGAGTTACCCTATGTTTTGGCATACTGAGATGCTCTAGGATCAGGTAGACCCTGAATGATTGTAAGAAAGAAAACTTCCCAGAAACTTCCAAATTTTATCTGGCTTTTTGTAACATCATGGATATTATAGCTGTATATATTTTAGCTGTAAGAAGATTGGGATGTCAACAAATCACTACTGTCTGGTAGAGGTTCTATAAATGGCAAACTTAAACTTGCATTTCTTTGCTGAATGGTGCTAATTGTTTTACCACCTACTTCTCCTCTTTCCTACATCATTTGTTTTATCTACTTGTAATGTTCTGTCTAGCATCAACTGAATAATAATAAGTTAAAAAACTCTACTAGGCTTTACCTACTACAGCAACTGTGAGCAATTCTGAAGGGGGGGTAAAGAGGGGTGCAGAGTCACAGAGGATATCCTGAGGGCACTAGGTAAGATTTTAGATATGCCTGGCTGAGTTTAGTTGATGTTTAGGTAGAAACATATTGGAAAGCAGAAGGAGATTAAGTTGCTTAAATATAGACTTTTAGGAACATTTTTTACAATTAATATAAAATTCCACCTAGCCTCCCATTGTTCAGAAGACGTCTCCTGCAGGTCACACTTCATATGGAGAAGTTCCATGCAGATACCTCAGATACCCTAAGGTTTCTGAAGGAGCCCCAGAAACAAAAGCTTGTATTTGGGTGTCTGAATTGTACCTCAGGTACTTTAACCATTTTTTTTTTTTCAGTTTGTCTCACCTGAGTATGTGCTGCAGTAAGGTAACAGGACTATTCAGAAAGCAGGGATTAGTGTTTGCCCTGAGGTGTTTCTGGGGAGGGTCTGGTAGGTAAGCTCTATCAGCTGTTGGGGAGAAGAGAAGGAGGGAGAGCGTGAGCTGGCTTTGGCATTGGAATTCTAAGAGGAGGGAAGAAAGTCAAGACAAAGGGAGTTCAATTGGCAAATTATAACTGAAAAACTGTGATTCCTCGTGTGTGAGAGGCTGTGCGCTGACCCAGCAGTGCAGGGGCTCAGGCTTGCCCTGGCCGTGTTGCTGGTTTAACCCCTCCTCTGGGCCCCAGTGTCTGCTGCCTCCCCTCCTCCCGCTTCAGCTCTGGCTGTGGCCTGGCTGAGGAGGTGGTGACACCCTGCCCCCCCAGTCACTGTCTGACAAACCATAGTCCTTTGTGTGCCTGGGGCTGGGAACCGCTGCCAGCTGATGAGAATAAAGCAGAGTGCATTAAGAAATTGTATAAAAAGGAATCCAAACAAGCCCCAGGATTGAGAAGGAAGGGATACCCTTGAGAACATGAACTCCTCCTGGTAAAGACCTTGGGGATGCTGATGACTTCTTGTAAATATCCCCTCCCACTATCCTTCTTTAGGGTGACTGTAACGGTCAACCTTGGAGTCCCTGAGCAAGGTAGATCTTACGGTCTACCTTGGTTTCAGTAGCAGGTTGGCCTGCTAGATGACCTCCCTTGAAATGGTGAAATCCTTTGATTCTGTAGGTAAACACTCATACATTTCCTTCTACAAGAATTATAAGGCTATTATTGAGGCATTTATGCCTTTATATAGACTGCGAGTGTTAGCATTCTTGTAAATGGAGTACTAATAACTGTTTGCTGTGTTTTGGTGAGACTGCTAAGATTTTAATCAGGCTAAAAATAGATTACTGGCTCCACACATACATGTTGTGCTCCCTTTTGCCCATAACCAGATTTCAATGGTAACAGTATGTAAGAGGCAATGTAGAGAAAATAATATGTGAAAGGGAAGAGAGTGATGCTTCTCACTGGTGGAAGTGTAGATAGGAGATTAAGGGGAGAAAGAGCATGGTTGTCAGTGTATTGGTGTGTGAGAGAGCTGATAATGGTAGAGGAAAGGCTCTCAGATGAGAGAAGGAAGCTCAGCATGGAAGGGGTGAGAAGAGGATGCTAGGGCCTTGCCTTAGCAGAGAAGAACAGAAAAATATGATTTTGGTGGGTCTTTGTCAGGAAAGAAGTAGTTTCTCCAAAAAGATTGTTTTTGCATCTTGGCTCCATCAATCAGTGAAACTTGTTCAAACAAGTTTAACTTCTGTTTATAAGAATTAAAATATTCCTAAATGTATGGTGTTTTAAAATATCCGTCATCACTATCAAATGCCCTTGATTCAAGCGGGGGTGGCACCAAACCTCAAAATAAGTATTCATTAGATATATTTGGGAGGCACTCTTGCTAAGAAGATGCATTTTAAATCTTCTAAATGAACTTAGAACGTGGGAGAGACAAATTTAGCTAGAAACTAAATTAGACTAAATTCATACGGATTTCTATTAATAATAAGAATAGCTATTAAATTGAAGTGGGTCATTGCAGTAAGGCTCACTATTTCACAGATTTCCAGGCCTATTAGAAGACATAAAAATTTCAGTGTTAAGTGTTATCAAGTTGTTGTTCAGTTTGAGATTAGAGATTTTATTAAATGTATTACTTATTAAAATGTATTACTGTCATATTCTTCCAGTAGACAATGAAACAACATAAATGATAAAGAGAAAAGCCAGTGAAAGTCCTTCACACTCAAGTGAGGAATTGGTAGAAGATACACAGAAAAAAACCCACACAAGCCGTGAAGGGGAAGGGTTAACACTGTGTTAAAAGTTGGGGGAAGAAATATCATCAAGCATGTGGGTTGATGAAGGGTACCTAAACTGTATTTAATCTGATATTATGCAAACCATTCTGAGCAAAAAACTTCAAAAGGCAAAAATGCCACAGAGGATGGTAAGTGAAGAGAGATTTTTCAGTGGTGAGAATGGCAAATGAAAGCCATTGGATTTTATGGGCAAACAGACAACAAACCTTGCAAAAGAACAAATGGCTTCTTGAGTTTCCTTGCTAATTGCTAAATATAAACACAGTGAGATAAATAAATTCTTCTCGATGCATCTAGAAGATGTTCAACTATACATGGGGACAGATTTGCAACTCTGCTATAATGGATTTTATTGTCCAGTGCTGAAGTTATTTGTGATCAGTGATAAAGTTACTTGATGCATTGCCAAGAACTGACAATAACAGAACCTCTTAAAATGTGACCCCAAAATACTTGTAATTCTTTGAGTCTAGAAATACATTTAATTCAGCTTGACCACTTGCCATTGCAAGATACTTTCTTGATAGGAAGCTATAAGATGCTGTATTATTTAGCAGTTAATTTCAGAAGAAGATAATAGGAAAACACTGTACATGAAAAAGGGCTATAGTGAGCAGATCAATGTAACAACGGAGTTAAGAGGTGTTGGAAAGCAACAGAGATTTAAATAAAAGAATCTAGAAGAGTTTTATGGATTCCTAAATGAAACATATCAAGCCTAAAAAGTGTTCTAAAAATGCTGCAGAAAGAATAAATTTAATATTTTGTCTCTTGAATTCAAGACTGTTTTATATGTTTTGTAGAGAAATGGGATTAAGCCATTTTATGGAAAAATCCTAATGCTCCTGAAAATTGCAGTTATTTCATATGTTTGCTTGAGCTGTTCTTTATCCAAGTTTCAGCCAATAGGGACTCAGTCCAAGTGCCTAAACATTCTCATCTGAGATGACCCAGGGGATCTTGACATCTGCATTTCTTGGCAGTTATGACAAAGGACCTATGAAAGGTCATAAACAAAAGGACTTACTGACATAATAGATGAATGCGAGGCAGCATACCCTATGGTATCTCCTATTGCACCAGAGACTAGAAAATGAATTAAGCCCTATATCTCCGTTGGGTATAGTGAGAGCTCGGTCACATAGTGTGCACGTAACTGGGGTATTTAGGTATCTTTATCTCATATTGAACTCCACCTTGACTGATGGTTTTGAATTAGCTTCCTAAAACAGTAAGCTTTGACTAGAAAGAAACATTTGGAGATAATTCATTTTGTGGTAAAATTTGGGCAAATAAAGTAGGCTTGAACTTGAAACAATGAAGCCAATAATGGTTTGCTATCTTGTCAAGTCCCCTTAGGCACTTTAAAAATGTTTTGAGAATATGACTGTTGATCAATGTGACTAGATTCAACAACCCTTTGTATCTGTCTTTGCCAGGAATTTGTCACTGAGACAGAGGAAGCCCTCATGGAATTGTCAAGTGATCAATCATTCAAGACAATATTTACTTCCTGTTTACTGAAGGAGTTCTGGCTTTCAATCATTTGGGAGTACCACATGCTATAAGAGCCTGTAATTAAGGTCTTAACCCGTGTCTACCTATGTGTGTGCAAGGACCTTTTCTTCCTCAGTCTTCGTGAATAGCACATGGCAGATTTTCCTTCCAGAGAAACAGCTCTGGAAGGCTGTCTCAGCTTTCTAGGACAGACTAGCTTTCTACCATTGTATGAATGAAGTAAATGAGAAGTATTTAAAATAAAATATTAACTGTTAAGACAGCTTCAAATTAGCTGTTTGTTTAACCTAAGTAAGGAGGGGGAAGGATTTAAAAAAGGCATGCTTTAACAATTCTGTAAAAGAAACTGCTAGATAAAATTGTCTTGGTAAATAGATTTTTAAGGGTAAAAAGAGTTAAGTCCCTCAAAGGAGCAATAAAAAAGCACAAGTTCAAACTCTCCCAATAGAGAAGAAGAAGACGAAGTACAGGTAAGAGATCTATGTGGCTAAGTCATGAGTTCTTCATTAAACTCAAACATAAGAAGAAATCATATAGAAAGTAGAAACTAGTTCCAAGTATCAATGACGTTTATAAAAAAGTAATACAAGCATTTAGGGATTTGGTTTAGAAAGACACAAAACAATATGCAAGTAGTGTAAGACATCAGAAATGTAGTCATAACTTTGTAAGTAGATTAGCATGAAACTGAGGATCTACTGTTCACTGGGAAGGGTGAACTGTACACATATGACACCAAGAAGGATGAAATGTTTAATGCATTTTTTTTGCTTCTGTCTTTCCCAAAAGGTTAACTTGAGCTACTGACTAATCAATGCCATTGAAGGCAGCATTAGAGAATCAGTTCCATTACCCAAATATAGATTAAAATGTTGTTTGATAAGCTTTAGAATATCTGTGATATCTTCATGGAGCTAGTGGTTATAATGCAAGCCCTCCTGGAGTGGCATCTGGAGGACAGTCAGGACACCTAGAAGTATCTCAGGGGCAGTAGATACTTAGTGCTTAGTCTGAGCAAGGACTAGGTGTTTGAGCTGAATCTAGGTCAAGGCATCAGCGTACGATAGAGACTTTAGACTAGAGATTGTTTACATAACTCAGAAGTTTTAAAATAATCTCAGTGCAATTCATCATCTCAAGGAGGATCACTGACTGAGGGTGGGATTCAGTTTGAGATTAGAACCCTTAAATTCAGATTTCTGTATGTAGGTGTTTGAAGGTGTGCCAGGTACTTGATTAAAATAACCACACTTACGTATCTGGTGCCATTTGAAGTGTTCTTCAGTATCCAGACTTCCCTATATGCCTTCCAGATATGATACTGGACCTCTGAATGTCCCAGGTCCTTTTGAAACAGTTAATTGGGGCAGGGTGAGAATACCCCACAGCGTCTCAAATAGCAATAGATTCCCACTGTAGGCAATGGAACCTAAAGTGCATTTCAGTTGCTTAAACACCAACCTCTAGTACAACTTGAGATTTTCAGACTAGCTAAGGAAGACATGGGTCTCACTGGTCTGCTGTTATATCCCCAGTGGCTGTCTTGAGACCCTGCATGACCTCAAATGATACTAGACCCTTGTGTGGGTAACTTAAACTGGGTTTCTATTTTCTCTGTATTGAGAGCTTAGATACCTGGGATAGCTGGGGAAATTTATAATGTAGACACAAAGACATGTTAATATACACTTGTAAACTTAGAATTTAAATATATCCCACCCTGAAAGACAAGGAAAGACAACATGCAGTGGTGATCATAGAATCTGTGGGGAGGAGGGGTGTAGAGGAGAGGGACATAGAACTATACAGTTAAAGAAAAAATTCTGAATTAATAGACTATTTCAAGCCTCTGAAGGACAATTAGCAGATGAATTAATCTGAGTTTGCAAAAAAACGCAACAAACTCTGGTCCAAGCCACTTAATTTTTTTCCATTACAAGATTAGAGGCCCTGGGAATATAGAAAAATCTGGATATAAATCTATGGTATCTTGCATTTAGTGTGATTTTAACCTTTATAACTTTTTCTTTTCTTTTCTTTTCTTTTCTTTTCTTTTCTTTTCTTTTCTTTTCTTTTCTTTTCTTTTCTTTTCTTTTTTTTTTTTTTAATAATACAGTTAAGGAAATAGATTTTTGTTGACTCTTCTACAGAGACCTTAAACACTGGTTGGGTAACTGTGCCCAGAGAATTGTTATTTGTGGTTCACTGCCAGAACGAAAAGATGTACAGAGAGGAGCTTCATTCAGTTTTTTCATTAACAACTGGGATGATGGAATCAAGAGCATATGATTAAATTTTCAGACAACACATAGCTGGGAGGGACTGTAGGCATACTGGAGGATAGGATGAGAATTCAAAATGATCTTGACAAATTGGAGAAATGGTCTGGAAAAAAACAGATGTAGTTCAACAGAGACGAGTGCAAGGAACTACATTTAGACAGATATAATGAACAGCATAAGTGGGAAGAAAAACAAATGGTTGCGAAGAAATTCATTCCCCACCTTTCCAGGGATTATAGTGGATCATAAACTGAACTTGTATCTGTAAAATCATCCTGTTGTGAGAAAATCAAATGCCATAGTCAAAGTATAATCAAGAGTCTAGTCTGCAAGACATATTAAATAAGTCTACTTTACTCATTAATGAGGCAACAGGTACAGTACTGTCTGGGCAGGTCACCTCCAAAAAATATGTCTTCCAAAGAGAGGAATTTCAAATTAAAACAATCCCAGATACACATCAAAGATCTAGAAAACATGATTTAAAAGGAAGTATTGAATAAACTAAGTCCAGTGAGCAGGATACTCTGTTGAATATGTAAAAAAAATATTTTTTTTAAAAAAATCTTACTGTTACAGAAAAATACATCATGCTGGATCTAATAGCCCAAGTGAGTGCTGAGGCTGCTGCAGCTCCATGGTCCGGGTGTAACCAGTAGCAAAGCATATGCAGTAGGCACACGCACACGAAGCACATCTATCCATACACACACAGCCAGCCACACAGACCACAGACCCACAGAGCACTCCCACAAACACAGACAGCATCAACAGCCTCTTCCTGCTCCCTTCTCTAGCTGAGCAGGGTGGAGGTTTGCTAGTGAGAACATATACATATATATATACACACATATATAAATATATATATATATGAACAATATGGGACCCCCCCAGCAGCTGGGCTCAGACACCACATTTCCCAGTAGCTATGCCTGGATCCCAGTCTCCCTGGTTACTGGGACCTGGACATACAATCCCCTGAGGCTGCATTTGGTCTCCAGTTGCCAGTACAGACCCTGTCACTCACACACACACACACACACCCCATCCCCTCCCCCCACACACACCCCCACACACCCCCAGAGCTGACTGGGACTCCCCTGCTCCCCAGTAGCCAAGCTCCCCAGGCTCTCACCCTTACAGACACACCAGCAGGTCTCGCCCCTAGAGACTCCAGACCCTATGATCTCTCCAGCAGTTGTTGACACTCTCCTGGTCCCCCAAAGCCACCCTCTCCTGTGATCTCACCCTTGGAGACACCACCTCCTCTCCAGCTCCCTGGCCATGTCACATGCTTGCTGGCTCATCTGACTTAGCCATCATGCATGCCCTCCCACACCACTTGTGTCTCTGTGCTCCTTTGTGAGTGTAGATGATCTTCTCATCACACAACCTAACAGTTACTCGGAAGAAGAAAACTGTCCATTTCTTCTACATGTCTTCTACTGTCCATTTCTTCTTAAAGCATAAGAAGAAATGGCATGATTTGGTAATAAGAAAAACTTCCAAATGATAAAGAAGTCCTGAAGTCAATAATTAGGCATATTGTGCTTATGAAATTTGGAAGACTTTAAGAAATGGCTAGACAAATATCTCTTGCAAATGACAGGAATAATTGTCCTGGTTTGAGGTAAAACAACAAATTTTCTGTTCAGTAATTTTAGTTTTCGACTAAGCCTCTTCTCACTGAACTCTCTGAGATTACCAGCATATTTTTCAGACACTGTCCACTTCCAGAGTGATAAGACCTGATTGTTTATAATTTGTATCAAAGAACAGTATGCAGAGAGGCTCTTGCTATAACAACAAAGGTCAGCTAACTCTGCTATATGCCCTGTTAGAGGGTTAGAAGCAGAAAAGCATAGAGGGGTAAAAATGGTAAATGTTTTTGGTTTGGTTTGTTGTTTTGTTTTTTTTTTTTTCCATTACACTTTTGCATAATTAGCATTATACATAGTTATAAGAACAGAATAATTTTTCTTGTAACTTGTCTGTACTTTGGTTAGATGTAGTACTTGTTTGGAATTTTAATTGTTACATAATTTTGGTGCATATGAAACAGAAATATTTATGGTTTATTTTGAGGATGACCTAACAGTTAGAGATGGAACTTTGAAATCCTCTGAGATCTTTGATTTCCTTTCTGAATTCTGCGGATGAATCACATTAGAGCATTTGCTTCAAATTCCCTATATGTGATGCAAATTTAATAATATTTATCAGTGTTTGTGTGTAGCAAAATTATTTAATTTTTATGGAGTACTTTGAGATACTCACATGGTTTGCACTGTTTAATAAGTGCTTTATTTTTACTAGAGGCAAAATACATTTTATTGTAGTTGTGAAGAAATCTATTCCAACAGTTTGAGATTTGTACCGATCAACATAAAGCAAAATAACAAGGAGACATATAGTTGTGAATTTATATACATATATATTTGATGATGGTTATGACTTTCTTACAGGTTGTTACAATCAGCAACAGATCCGTCATCTGTGCTAGTGTTCTTATTAGAGGCTATCACTGAACGTCCTCTCTAGAAGTGTAAACAGACTTCAGAGAACTGATTAATAAAGCTGCAGTTCAACTTCTAGACATTATCATTGAATGTTTTGCAGCAAATTAAGTTACTACAAGTAATTTAAGAATTCAAAGTATCTAATAAAGTGACTGTTCACCCTTATTGTAGCTCCTTTCTCCAGGAAAATCATTCAGCATCAAGTTATAGGAAGGACAAATAGTAAATCAATCTATGAAAGATCAGGGCAAATGCTGTCTTTTTCAGATACGGTTCTTGAGTAACAAATGTTTAAAAAACATTGGAGTAATCTTAACTAAATACTATTGCTGTTCTATGCATAAAAATACCACTGTAACCAGCTGTCCTTTTTTTTTGCATAAAGAACGGTCTAAAATTTATTTGCTATAAAGGCATCACAGAGGTCCATCATGCACCTAAGTACTTGAAAAAATATGCCAAAACAGAAAGTACTGTTTTTCATAACAAACAAACTGTAATATGCAAAATTACAGAAAAAAAAAAAAAAAGAAGAGACAAGGACATAAAGAAATAAATAGCTTTGCCTTATTTAGCATTTGCTGTGTGAGTTCATGGTAATATTACCTATTATTAACAAAAAATGATTAAGGGTGAAAGTAATGCCAAACAACAGGCAAGAACACATTATATAAATCAGGACTAATTGGTTGTTCATGTAAATTAAACATCTTGCTAAAGAAGTTCACAGGACATGAAAGACTTGATGCAAGAAACACAGGAAAAATGATCTGTCATTTTTTCCAGCAACATAATAATTTTAGTAATTACAAAATATCATTAGCAAAAAGTTGTTTGGTGCTGGTTCCTTTTTTGATCATTCTGCCAGAAAGAAAAAGGCAATAAATTCTCTGTGTCTACTGGGAAAAAAAGACAGAAAGTCATAAGCTCAAATGTCAGTTAATCCTGGCTTGGGGCAGAACTTCTGACTAATTAACCCTATGAGCTTCCTCCGAGTCATATTTTATGAGTCCATAATTTAAAATTGGTAAAGTTTTAAAAAATGCTTGGCTGAAATAAGCAGAGCAGTCACACATCTCATGTTTGTGTGTCCCTGGAGCTGTATGCATTTGTGGTAGTTCTGCAACGCAGAAAAGTCTTGCGCTTGCCCAGCTTTTTTCTCTTACTGATGTGTAAGTGCATTATAAACGTAGCCAAGCATTATTGTCCTGATTTCTCAGATTGGGTAACAGAGTCAATTAAAGGTTAATTGAGTTCTCCTAGGTCTGAGAGGAAGTTAGTAGCATAGGAGTATAACCAATCTTTGCTGATGCCCAGCTTTAACCACAAATGAATCATACCTGGTGGCATTCATAGTACTTTGAAAAGAAACCTCATGTATATGATTTCTAGACATAATTATTATTAACTTTCTAAATGGGTTGGCGTTTAAACAGTTACTTGGATTGATTCCACCTGGAAAGTAAATATATGTGAGTATTACAAAGAGTTACTGTATGTGATTGTACATGCTCAGATCTCTGTTCAGTAGCTGATTAAATGACTTAAGTTTGCAATGAAGTTCACTGTATATAGTTTATAATCTTTTCACTTTGTTACGTGTTACAATGTTGTCTTTTTCATTAAAAGTTATCTTATTTAATGCTTTATCCGTGACTTGTCACTGACACATAACAATTAGTTTGCCGAATTGTTCTGGAAGGCATTTTCATTTAAGGCCACTATTAGCACAATTAATAAGGTCTTGAAATAAACAAAACCACCACCAAAAATCATCAGTCCTCAAACTACATCAAGATTTTTGACTAGTTTAATTCAAGTCTCTGCATTTTTATTATATACTTATGTTGCCAGATATATACGTACACATTTAAACAGAATTCTTAAACAAAGAAGAAAAAACAAAGACAATTCAAGATTTTAAAAAGTATTAACATACTGTTGTGACTGGAAAGTCTAGTGACAAAAAAACCACCCCAAAATATCAGACTTTCAGCTTTGTGCCAAACCTTTTGTAAACTGATGTCAAAGTGTCACACGGGTACTTTTCATTCAGACAGTACTATATTAGTTTCATAAAAATTATTATGTGTTACGTCTTTGGAAGTTCATAGTTTCAAAGTCTGTGCTGTGCAAAACATTAATACATTCAAAGTCATGGTACAACATGATTCTTGCTTCAGATTAGATCAGGAAAACACTACTGACTTGGATTTCATGATTGTCTCCAGTGACATGCTGCTCTTCACTTTATACGCCACTCTTGGAGAACACAAGCTGAATTCCTTTCGGGCAAAACTAAAGTGGAAAGTGTATTGCAGGAGTGCACCTAATGTACTCCAACTTAGGTGACATGGGTCTCAGTCAATCAGAATAGAACAGGGTTTGTCAGAAGTTAACTCCTCAAAGAATTTACAGTTCTCAGTACCACCATTTCTACTCTGCTGATCCACTTTTTCCAGACTGCACACCCTGCTGGTGTACATCTAGCCTCTGTGGACCCAAGTCCCTGATTCCATTTTCGGTCTCACAATGAGTATTTCTAGAGAAACTTTTCTATAGAAGGTCTACTTAAAGGTATGTCCTAGAAATACCGGAGATAACTTTAGTTCTAACTCCAATTTCTTCAACTCAAATCAGAAAAATTAAACTCCTAAATTATATCATATTTACATTATCTGTGAGGCATGGATGGCTTGTCATCCTTTGATAGAGGCTGAACATCTGACTGCACGTTTACCCACGCATATAAACATTTGGGAAGTCAACACAATAACGAAAACAACAGCAGACTTTCTTGAAAAACACAACTTTGGAAATCTGAGCAGACGGAGTGACAGACTAGAAGCCTTACCAGCATCTTGGTTGGTATATAGTGGCAGAATTTAATTTTACTTGAATTTAAAATCTACAATAAAAAAAGTTTCACAGACTTTTTTGCTTTGTACAAGAAAGAGCAAGTGAAAGCTTATAGAAGTAGGAAGTGGACAACAAACCCTTCATTTCAGACTGGGAAGAATGCCAGTCAGGTAGGTAGAATTTAGTCAACAGCAACAAAAATATTGTAGTAAACAAGCTGTGGGATTTGACAGATGGTGCAAAATAGTTTGCATGGCCTGGCAAGAAATATTTTTTCTGTTCTTGAATTAATTTTAATGCCTTTATTTCTATGGGGGTAAACAGACATTAACACAAAGTATCCAATACTTGGAATACTAACTTTGGATATGGAAGATTTGAATTAATGTTCCTTGTCCAAATCAAAGAAAGAAAGGATTTAACTCTTTCCTTCTAATTTTTCCTATACTCCATCAAACTACTGCTGAATCTTCAATACTCTGTCAGACTATTGGCTATTTTAGCACTCTTGATCTGGTTTTGTTTAGAAATTCTGCCTGGAACACTAGAATGTAACTTTCCCTAATTCCATTATTGTTAAAATTAGCACATTGTGTCCCGAAACTGTAATCATACCTCAGTGAAGAAATTTTTAACTTAAAATTTATGATGAGCTCAGGTTACATATTTATCTCAGTACACTTATTTTAATATACTTATCTCTTGCTCACATTCATTTTTTTAATCCTTCAAAGAAGAGTTAGAAAATATTACAAGCAGTACAGAAGAATGAATAGTAAAAAGGTAGATTAAAACTCTTTTGAGCTGAAAACAGAAATAGTTAATGGCTTTGAAACACTCATAAAATAGTATTCAAAAAATCTTCAAAAATTTAACAGGATAACCAAGTGGGGCATCTGCTTTAAAAAGAGTCTTGACAATAGCTATTTTGATACAAGTAACATCAGAAAATGATATGCCATTTCTATGTGGTTTTGGTTTTATACATGTGCATATTATGATAAAATAATACTGCTTTGGAGACAAGAGCTGTTAAATTAAGGAAATATTACATTCAACAATGGCCAGTCCTTCCATTTCTTTTTAAAGAGAAATAATGACAAGTACCAAACAACACAGTTGGAAGGTCATGACTGTAGCGACATCTCTGTGGAAAAAACACGTTGCATTTATTTTTCCCTTCTAATAGTGCTTCTAACAGCCAATGCTGTTGCAAAGTAACATTTATGATGTCAAACTCTGTCTCTCATACTCCTTCATTCATTATTGCCACTCAGTGTCATTACTTTCTTTTTTCCTTCAGCAGCACTAACCTTGCCTCCGTCTGTAAAAACACAGACTACTTTAACTTGCAGATAATGATGAGTAGTTTCAGTGCACCATTAGAGTTTGGATCATTATCTAGTACATATTTCCCATTCCTCTGCTTTCCTTTTTGAGATATTTATGTACATATTTCTCTGTCATTTTCCTTCTAATGCAATAGCATCCTCCACTATAGTCCTCCTTCCTGAAGATATCACCATAACTTTTCCTGAAAAAGACTTTTTAAAGAAATTTCAGCAAATCTAGGTTGCCAAGTCCAGACTGATTGATTACTTAAGGAGTGAAACTGCATCAGTGGTGTTTTCTGCTTATTTTTTCAGGATTCTTATCCTTTCTAACCTCTCAAGAAAGAGTTCATGATTTCTTTCCAGAATTGTTATCCAATTTTCTGATCTCACATGATAAACCTTCTGCCATAACTACTCACCTTGTTTATGCACTCTTGGCAACTTACTCATTGAAAAAATCACAGTTGGGTATCACCTTTTCAGTTCTACTGCTCCATTTCTCTGAAATTCTTTCTTTTCTACCACAAGACATTGAATAAATTTCTACTTCTTAAACCGTATCTTCAAACTTTTCTCCTCTGAGATTTTGTTGTGCTTTATCTGTAGGAAAAGTGTTACATAAAAATTGTCTTTTCCTTTCCCCGCACTCTGAAGGTAAGCATCTAACACAACTGGCTAAAACTGTGCCATCTATTATGACAGCAAATACTGTGCAACTTTCTCACATAGCTATATCTGCATAGTTTGTGAATGAAGACTAGATCTCCTCCAATTTATTGAGTATTCTTGACGCATTCTTTTCTGTAACAACAAATTTGTGCATTTCTTAAAGGTTATCCTTCAAGATACCTGGATCTATTTCCTTCAGTTTCAACTATTCAGTTGTCAGTATGAGTATTTTTCATCAGGTGTGTACATTTCATTTTAAAAAAGCATGTCAGAGCTTGTGGAATTTATTTTTGAATCATGAGCTTTGTCTTTTGCTATGACAAAAGCTTATTGAGTGATGCCAACAGAAAACCAAACAAATAAAATGAGAAAAAAAATCCATTAATGTTCAGTTCGCTGTAAGTGATAATTAGTTCTGCCCCTGTTCATTTTCCCTTTGAATGTAATTTCTCTGGATGCTTACAGCTAAGAGTCATGACTTAAATTTCACATGCTGGATATTCAACAGTAAGAAACAGACTATACACATAAATTTATCAAATTTAAAATAATGAATAAACACTGACTGAGACCACCTCTCAATTCTGAGTCATTTGAAGGCTAATAGTATCCTGGAGCCAGTGATGCAGCTAGATGTCAAAAAAGAACAGTTGTAGAAAAAATGTCACCATTTTTTCTGGATAACAACCACCACATGTACAAACATGTAAAATGTGACATTAATTGAAGATTATATGTGTTTGTCCCCTTTCTAGGGTTATGCTTATCGCAGGTAAACCAAATTGCCTTTTGTTATATTCAGAGATCTGACCTTGCTTACTACTCCTCATTATCTCAATTTTATTTTATTTTTCACTAAAACTTTATGCCTTCCCTTAAGCAAATTGACTCAATATAACTACCATCTATAAACCTCGCTTTTGTGAATTATAATTTTTTCCCACCAGCTACTCTTTGTTAAAAGAAAAAAAAAAATCAACAGTAAAGAAAATCTTTTGTATCTTCATGCTCCCTGAACTTTATTTCCTCAGTGTTATCCAATTTAAAAGTAGATACTTTACTTCTCAGCTTATGATGTGCCTACTGAGATAAAAATAATCCCACACTAGTTCTATGAATAAAGATTTAGCCGATTTCTTCTGCTTATCTTTCACAATCTGTGAGTAAGATCATGAAAACACTAAATGACAGGTCTAAGAAGAAAATCACCATAAAAAAAAATAATCTCCTCATAAAGATTTATCAAAGTGTGTCTGCTTGCAAGGTGGTGAATTCTATTCAAACCTCACACAGATGAGGTATACAAAGCACCAGAGTCTTCAGCTGTGAAACAAAGCCATAAAACATCACTAGTGAGGATTCATCAAAGTGGTGTTAGCAGAGATTCACTGTGTCTGAAAATGTCTCTGGAAGCTGAAAGTCTGCAGAATTTTTTCTGCAAACACTGATGCTACTTTGCATCATGTTTCCATTAGGAGTCTTATTTATAACGCTAAGATTTGGGAAACACGTTTTTCCCTTGTTCTGAGCACTCGACTTCTTGGCCAGACGGATGTTTTTTCCTTTATGCGTCTTTGAATGATTTCTCTAGGATCCAGCTGGGTCATGAAAGTTACAAAAAAGTGCTCTGTTCTGTAGTTTGCAGCGTGGAAGACTCCTCAAAAATTCAACTAGTGAGTTCTATTTAATAATGTGCTTGTAGCATTTAAAATCTCTCTCTCAAAAAAATTCTATATAAGCCCCAATGCATTTGTCTCCTTGTAAGAAATGTGCTATGAGTTATTTGCTATATTTCAGTTGCATATGTTGCTATATTACATTATAATGGAGCATCTTAGAAGCTTTTTTAATTACAGTTCTGAACATTTTTTTTCTTCCAAGTCCCATCTTTGAGATGCATAGGAGAAAAACATATCCCACTATCTAATACATTTTTTCCTAGTGATCTATAATGTTACCTGCTATTTTTTGAAAGTTTCTTTGGAGTTTAGTATTTAAGCATATTTTCCCATATATCAATGCCCCCATATATATATATATATTTAACAAATTAATTTTTGTGTGATTTTTTTTTTTTTTCTTGTTCTTCATCCAGACCTTTATTTTTTTCATACTCTTCTCTCTCCTGTGTAGGAGTACTTAGTACTTTCATGTTACATTTTCTTAATATTAAAGGGAACCTTCCTGCAAGAAAGCTTAAGTATAATTACCTCAATTTTCTATATAAGGAAGATATTGGTTAAAAAGAGGAAAAATAAGGCTTCTCAGTGAATAAACATATATATACTGTGAAGTGGATGTGATCTGTGGTGTGCTCCACAACTGTGATTCTTTTATTGTCCCCCCCTTGGGGACCTACTAGACTGAACAGAAGCCTCTCTCTTCCTTTCTTAGGATTATTTCAAAGGAAAGCAGGGAGCGTCAGCAGTGACTAAGATCTCACTAGGTCTGACATGGCCCAATATGCAGCATGGCTATGTTATACACGTGATTTTGATATCAAAACAGAAGGTCAGGATGAGGAGTGCACTGCCCTGCACAAAGGAATTTTGGAAGCAGGAAGAGAAAAGAATTTTCTGTTGCTTGCTCAAATCACAGTCTCACATCCAGTTCCTCTTGCCAGCTTTCTTCAATGGAAGCTGTTCCTCTGTTAGGCAATTATAGATGAGTTTTCTACTGGTACATTGTTATTTTGTTTGTTAGCTGGTTAAACAGCCTCCTTAAACAGGCTATGTAATGCTTTCAAGGCATAATTCAGTTTTTCATGCTGTCACTGTAATGACTCATCCAGCTTTCTAGTAGAAAACTAACTCTGACTTGGAACAGATCTCTGCCGGATGAGTGGAAATTGGGAGCTTGCAACTAAACAAAAGTATTATCTCAAAGTTAGTATTAATGCTGCCTGAAAACTGCCACTTCATGATTGATAAGACAAATATATCATTATGCTATGTGTCCTGCTACAGAACTGCATTGCACCAAGAAGATGTAAGAGTATTTTTGCTTTTTTTTAATTGTTTATGTTTAGGTATTTACTCCATAGAATGCATCTGTTCAGTCTGTGGGCCTTTTTTTCTAATACTGCTGTGGGTTAAACCTGGCAAGCACTGAAGCACCACACAGATCCTTGCTCACTCCCTCTCAGAGGGACATGGGAGAGAATGTGAAGTATAGAATCACAGAAGGTTTGGGTTAGAAGGGACCTTAAAGATCATCTAGTTCCAACCTCCTTGCCATGGACAGGGACACCTCCCACTAGACCAGGTCGCTCAAAGCCCCGTCCAGCCTGGCCTTGAACACTTCCAGGGATGGGGCATCCACAACTTCCCTAAGCAACCTGTTCCAGTGCCTCACCACCCTCACAATAAAGAATTTCTTCATAAAATCCAATCTAAATCTACCCTCTTTCAGGCTGAAATCATTACCCCTCATCCTATCTCTCCACTCCCTGATAAAAAGTCCCTCCCCATCTTTTCTGTATGTCCCCTTTAGGTACTGGGTGGCTGCTATAAGGTCTCCTTAGAGCCTTCTCTTCTCCAGGCTGAACAACCCCAACTCTCTCAGCCTGTCCTCATAGCTCATAGGTGCTCCAGCCCTCTGATCATCAATGGCTGGACCCGTTCCACAGGTCCACGTCCTGCTTGTGGTGAGGACTCCAGAACTGCACACAGTGCTCCAGGTGGGGTCTCACCAGAGCAGAGTAGAGGGGTAGAATCACCTCCCTCGACCTGCTGGCCATACCCCTTTTGATGCAGCCCAGGAAGTAACTAGTACAATCATTCAATAAGAAAAATTTTCACTGTTGAAGGCAGATATTTCCCTTTTTCCTCCCCCCCCCCCCCCTTTTTTTTCTTCTCTTAGTGATTCCCATTCTTGATTACATAAAACAATGTTTTGATTAAATGAACACTTACCTGCTTCCATCAGACCACATTCCAGTAAATAGACCATATAAGCAATATATAATTCCCTTTGTAGGCCAGCTCAAGACAAGAATGCTTTGTTTATGTACATTCTAAGAGAAATCAATTCAAGTTTTCAGAAGCTAGTTCTAGCAGTCAGGTCAAAACTTGTACTATCTGATATATCAAGGAGAGGAACACCTGTCATTATAACTGGAAACAACTGGAGTTATAGATGATCAGTGAATCAGAAAGGTTAATGTATTTAAAATTAATGAATTGTTTTCTAATCATATGTAGAAGATAATTTCCTATTCTCATAGAATTTCTTTCACAAATTCTTTTCCTCCCTTCCCCAGCTCCTCACAGAAGTTTAAGATCCTAAGTCCTTAATGGACTGGTTTTGTTATATTCAACATAACACACACCTGTGAGGGAGCAAGGATTTCCGCTAAGTCTTCCAAGTCTGGGGCTGCTGCCCTCTAGACTTTCTTTCCACTTAAAATTTGACAGAAAAGGCAAGGGGCCAGATTTACTGCAACTTTATTCAGAGCAGATGGAGACAGATGAAACTATAAACAGCAAAGTAGCTGAGCGTAGAAGTTAGCTAAAACACTAAGTGAAGCTGTTAAATCTGACACAAGGACTAACGATACACTTCAGAAAACAGTGTTGCTGAATTAACTACTGCCAGAAACCAGGACCTGATTTCAGAGGACAATGAAAACCAAAAAAGTTTTTTTAAAAGGCTAAAAAAAAAGATATTAAGAAATAATCAGTGCTAACTTAATTTAGAAAGGCATCAGATTAGTTGTTCTAATGAGCCTTAGAAACCGCCAGTGTAATGTGTTCTTGACTTCCATCATAAAAGAAAATGTGTAAATTTTGCCTTCAGTGAGAATACTACCTTTAAACATGAGACAACTGTTTCCTGTTAGGGCCCATAAACCTGCATTTGATTTTATCTGCATAAAACTATAAATCATAAAAGGCCTGATTTTCGGGGGCAGTGTCTTTGTAAATGTTTTCAATACTCTCCATCACTAAACCACATTTTATTTTAAGAAGTGTGGGTACTGATTAGTTGCTGTGATAGTGACTACTGGCTGCAACTGCTGCCTTAAATGGGCTATAAGACAAAACATGGTTCAGGTATGGTTCATTTTGTTCCCGGAATGCAAACTAAAATGGCGCAAAGTTGGCTTCTTCTTTACACATCTCTCCCCCTGCTCTCATTCTGATGGACAGGTCGATTTCCTACCTCAATCAAGACTGGAGCAGGTGAAAGCCACTATAATCATTAACCTATGGATGCCTTGAATTAGTAATGATACCTTTAACAGCAGTTAGACAGTGGTGTCCAATTTAGTTCAGTTATTTCTCATTTCAAGCATAGCACGAAGAAAACCTGTGCCATCTCAATTGTTGTCGTATGTAATTGTTGTTAGTGAGTTGTTTTTTATTATATGTAAAGTGGTGGAAACTGCATTTCTCCCAATTAATATTTGATTGTAATTTGTCTACAGTGGAGTGACCCCATAGTTTTTAAAAGTGATTTTGATTTACAAAAAAAAAAAAAAAAAAGTAAGCTACTAAATAAAATTACATTTTATGAAAACAAAAAGGGCACTCCAAATTTTAATAGCTCTCTTTGAAACACTGTAAACATATTTACACCAAGATGAGATCATTAAGAAGTAAAGCTGCTTGGCTTTGGAATAGGTATACAGAAGAGGAAGAAGTTAATCAGACGTATCCCTGCAGATTCTGTTATGACCAAATGAGTGTGATGGGGTGACAGTAATTAACATCATCATGTGGAGAAATGACGCCATCCGTGTTCTCGTTTAGGGAATATAAAAATGGATTGTTGATTGTAAAGCTGAGAGGCAGATCAGGCTATGGAGGGAACGGCACTCCTGGTAGGGAAATTTTAAATCCCAGAGATCTCAAAAATAAAAGCCAGCTGAATAGCAACTGCAGATTGTTTAGTCACAGGAACATATGGCATCATGCAAAATACTGAAACTGAATGATTAAACAGACAGACTGAACATTTATATGCAAGGTACAGAGCTTGTAGTCTATTTAAAGTCAAAGATGAGTACTAATTCTAAAAGCTAATGAAATCAGAAGATCATTTCTGGAAGCAATAGACACAATTTTATGATGCTGAGTACCTTGATTACCTCAATTAGTGGTATAACATGAATTCGCCAGAATTTACTTGCAAGAGTCATTCATGACTAGCAGAATGTGCCAAGGTATATATGTGCATGTGTATGCGCATGTGTGCTTTAGGTTATGCCCAATGGTATGCTTATACGTATCAGGAAAAAAAAAAAAAAAAGTTTATCCCTGAAAACTGATGTCTACAATGCTGGTGCTACAACACTAAAAGTGACTGATTCCAGCACAGTTACTATGCACTCTAAATAGAAACTGGAATTTATTTAACCCTTATTATTGTGGTATCTGAATAAACAATATGAGGACCAACATTCTCTACAATAAATAAGTCATTGAAACACACTGCATGGGACAAGAGATGCTCTTCTCTTTAGTACAGACTTGTCATAAAGCTATGAATGTTTTTTAGTATTTACTGGACAGTAAAGTGAGTGATTCAGTCTGATTTTAACGTAGTCATAATCTGGGGTTTACTTCCCAGATTATGGGATTGCTTCTTCTTCCTTTACTTCCTCTAATTTTTGTCTCTCAGTAAGCATGTGAAGTCAAGAAAAATAAGTCTGCTGAAGTAAAAGTAAAGGTGAAATAGGTAAGGACAATTATTATTAATAAAAATATAATTAATTTATTTGCTCTTAGATGAAACTCTATGTCCTCTGAAGCCAAAGAAATTTGAATTTATTCTTGTATTTTTCGTTGGGGTGTTATGTTTTCTTAGGAATTTTGTCAGAACATTCTTATTTGTACTGCTGTTTAGATATTTATAACTATTTATAGGTGTATAGATTTAGCCATAGGCTATTTGTTGCAGTGACTGCTTGCATACGTACCATATGTTCTCTATGACACATGGTCCTATAATATTATAAGCTTTTGTTCATGTTTCTGTTTGATTTGCTATTCTTAATCTAGTTTGATTACGCTTACAGTTTGTATAATTATGACTACAACAGAATGTTTTTTGCGTCAGCACAAGCAAGATAACTTCTTAAGAGGCTGCTAGATAAGTGCTGACAATAAAATCAAATGGATTTTAAGATCTAATTGCTATAGTCAACATTTTGATGCCTCATATTCACTTTTAAGCATTAACTCTAGTATGATCTCCTGCTGAGTTATTTATCCAACTGCAAATTTCTTTCTAACAGTGCTTTTCAATTTTCATTGCCTAAATTCTCATCAGCATACATAGCAGAAAGGTTATGGTGCACAAAGTGGCAGGTACACATTACTCTCTAGTTAATTTATTATTTTTACCACTCCCTGTCAACGCACCTAATTGTTGTTTTCAAAGTTACCTTAGATCCAGATGTTCCAGGCAAACATTTTACATAAACCTATGAGGAAATCTACCAGTGATCATAGAGTTTGCAAGAAAGAGTTGAAAACACCAAGAAAAAAAACAAACCCCCAAATTACTATTAATGAATGGGATAGCTTTTATCTATATGTGTAAGTGTGCTGAAAATAACAGCAGGTATATACTGAAATGTCCTAATTGTATTTCTTTATTCCAGTGGCACTGCATTTTTCCTTAAGGGTAGGTAGGATGAATGCATTGTACCTCTAACAGTAGTATGAGATGGATCTAATGGACATCACACCTAAAGGGGTGTTTCTTTCCCCAGCAGCTGGAAATTTGTTTAAACTCAACACTTTCCAGCTGGGCAGATAAGAAGGAACATAGAGATTGGCTGGTTTAGTGCAGCTGACCTATTTTCTGTCTTCTTCCATTGATCTTCTTGTTTCCTACCTCTCTACTGTAATTAGTTGAGCTGAAAAGTGAGGCTTGTGCAAGCATTACTTAAGCAGCTAGGTAGCTGACGGGTTAAGCTCCTTTTTATTCTGATAAAATCAACAATTTCTTTGAGCACTGCTCTGAGTGGAATGTATACAAATATGGATTAATGAACCCATAATGTATCTATCCAGTAGATCACAGTGATCAAATTAAAAGGATTCAGTGGCTGCATTTGAAAACACAGGTTAGTGGTGGCTATAACATGAGGTTGAGAAGATGAAACTCTCTCTTTCAGAAATAAATTAATTTAGACAAGCTCTGAATAACCAGTAACAAAATTTTGGCCTACAGGGGTAGTCATTTTTCAAGAAAGCTAATCTTACGAGGCCTCCATTTGTCAGAATCACAATGAAATGAATCACAATGAAACAAATCACAATGAAACAACAGATCTCACTGGCCTTCTGCAATTTTGGGTTGAAGCGTTAGAAGAAAAGGTCTAATAGTTTCCATACTATTGATTCTTTCCCTCAGTCTGAATCTGTCTCTGATTCAGCTTCAAATACCGAATCAAACCATAGTATAAGCAATCTGAACTTCTACTCAAATACTTCTGTCATTGTATATTGTGATCAATATTCTCTGTGAAAAGAAAAACCATCGTTGATTGTTTAGGTGAGTTGCTTACAGTATTCACATTAGTACCACTTTCACTGCCAACATTTACTGATGTCAACACTAGAATTGCAATTCATATGGCTAATAACTGCAAATCCATTTACCGTTCCTATAGTACTCCCAAAACACCTTTTATTTTCTGTCAGCAACTAAACTATTATATAATACATGAATGACAATAGAGAAATGAATATTCTTTGTTCAAAATATATGATTCAATCTTCTAAGTACCTATATAGCGCCATGTGAAATTCAGCAGGGAATTTTTGCTTCAAGTCATGAATTATATCACACTCTAAATGAATTTTTTCTGCCATTTAGCTCCTTGAATGCATAGCAATCTACCCGAAACACTGGAAAATTTATGCCTATTTTCCGTCCCAATTTGCTGGCTAGTGAAGTTAATAAAAAAAATTTGTCACTGAATCCAGTGGTACCTCGACTGCGTCCATGACATCTAGGACAGAAACTAGTAGCAAGAACCGGAAATTTATAAATAAATAATTATTCTCCATGTCCTTATTTGTTTATTCAGCTGTCAGCCCTTTTAGACAAATTTATGTCAGCTAACAGTTAAATTAAGCAGCCATGAGGTTGTCCCAGTAGAGAAAGTTAAGCACCTCCAAGGGGCATGTCACTGATGAACTTAGCTGGGGTGAGTTACTTTTTAGAGATGTTGTTGGTCTCTATTTAGTATTGAAGTTTTTTTAGACATGGATATAAAAAGGGAAGACATGGGCTTGAGACCCAAAAAAGTTTGGAAGGAGATTAAAATTATTCAAGTTATTAATAATCAAAGCTATTAATACTTTGCATCACTTTCAGTAAGAGCAAAGTATATCCAGGAGCAGAGAGAGGATGGCTAATGGCAATGACAGAATAGAAATGGAAATTACCACATCTGAGGAGGAAACAGAACTCAAAGTTTAATGTGCTCAGATCAAGACAGTTAATGATTGTCACTGCAGAATAATGAAGAAACTGGCACACTTTTAAATTTTGATAAGAGTAGCTGATTTATCAAATTGGGACTATAACTATATCTGTAAAATAGTAAATATTGTACTACAGTTAATAGGAAAAAAATCATAACCCAGAGAAATAAGAACCTGTCTCTTGATTTCAATACAATAGAAACCTTTGGAATGAATTATGAAAAAATTAGTTATAGAAATAGAAATTAATGGAAAATCAGCAACATGACTTTTTTTAAAGAGCTAGGTAATACCTAGGTAGTTTCTTAGGTAGTACAAAGAAAACTTGGTATCTTTGTTTGCTAAAATAACTGATTCCTTAGGTAAGAGAGAAGTGGAAGATCTAACATCTTTTTTTCAGTAAAGTACTTGAAGTGGTTAACTATGGGAAAATATTAAACTTCAGAAGATAGAACTAGTCAAATAATTTTAAAGTGGATAAAAAGCTAAGAGGAAGAGGTGTAAAGTCTATTATAACATATTTTTATGTTGTGTGACTGCTAAATTCTTTGATTACAAGCATAAACACATTGGTGATCTGAAGTTCTTCATTATAAACTGTTTCAGGATAATATTAGGAGAATCAGGAGGGACTACATTGCAGGAGTACTTCTTATGTATTGACTTTTGAAAGGCTGATGGTTAATTATAAAGGACTATCATAAAACCTCACAAAAAATGCACTAGAAAGTATATTCCAAAAGATAAGCATTTTAATTCTGTCAGATCATTCAAGCTTACAGGCATATCCTTTTTTGTCAAATTGCTTGCCAACCTTGGTGTAGGCTTAGACCTATAATAATTAGACCCCACTCATAACCGTGGTAAACTGGCATAGCTGCTCTGAAATCAGTGAAGATGCACAGATTTATGGTAGCTGAAGTCTGTCCAATAATGATTCTGTTCCCTCATGATAGATACAGTTCATATGCACAGTACCCTTCAAATATTAACAAGCTCCTGGCTTCTCGGAGAAGAGTCAGTTAAAAATACTTTGAAGTGACAACAGAGTCTTGTTCCATGGAAGAGTTGCACAACTGATTTGGTAACTGATGATTTCATTTTTTGATTGAAATCAAAGTTTTTCTTAAATATCCATTAATTTTTTTTTATTTTTTTTTTTTTTTTTTACATACAGCAAATTAGTGTTTTTTTTAGAGCTCACTCACTCTTTACCATGGAGGAACACAACATAGAATCATAGAATGTGTTGGGTTGGAAGGGACCCTCAAAGGTCATCTAGTCCAACCCCCCTGCAGTAAGCAGGGACATCTTCAACTAGATCATGTTGCTCACAGCCTCATCAAGCCTGACCACCTCTCTGGGCAACCTGTGCCAGTGTTTCAGGTTGGAACATGGACCAGCTTTCCTTCATTCCCCTTTCAATACATCTTCCTTTTAGGGATGAAACATTTATTGCACCTGAACATGTGTGCATGTATGAACACACACACATACATGTAAAATACACATGACATTTAGAGTTATGGAATCAGATATCACTGCAATGGCATGTTTAAAAACTGATAAATCACTCCTGTAACTGTAGAACAAAGCTTTACTAGACTGGTACTCATTAACAACATATTTTGTGCAAATGGTTATTTCTCATTATCAACAATTATTACGCACTCAAAGTCATCACTACTTAGCAATCATACCCAACATTAGCTGTAAGAACCAACACCACAGAGCTGGCCTGTGTAACTAGCAGTGATGGCAACAGTCCTTCATGTCCTCGGTCACCACAGTGCAGGTGATCAGGCCTAAGAGCTCTTAAACAAGGGGACCCAGAGGTGAAGTAAATATCTCCTTACTCTTACCCATCTCCAAGTTCAGGATCTTGTCCTTTTATAAGGAGGTTGAGTTTCAAGGCATTTCCCAGCCCTTGGCCTCCACCCTGAGTTATACACTGCCTGAACCTGGAGAAAAATTATTTTCCAGGCTGCAGCAGATGCCTCACTCACTCTGTTCCTTGGTTGCCACTCCCTTTCCTAAAGCAGAAGCAGTCTTTTTGCAGCTGTGTTTTTTTCTACAATGAGTAATTGCCTGCCAGTGCATTGCTAGTTGTTCTGTGACTTCTTTCCTCGACCAGTGCCCATATTTTCAAGGCCTTTGCTGTTATCCCACCCTTCAGATGTAACAAGAGACGCATGGTGCCGTGCACAGTCCACCCAGCAAGTTGATAACAAACCCAACAGGTTGGACTGGGTTCCTGCAGAGTCGACAGGAGGCACAGTTAGCATAAGCCCTGTGGCCTGTAATTAGCAATAGCAATACTATTTAGCTGGGCTGTTGGGTACACAAATGCTTCTGCAGGTATGCTGTTTTACTGTGCTGCTTCTTTTATGAATGTGTTGTACAGGTTCATGCTATTTCTTCCTTCAGTGCTTGGCTTGCCTCTCAGAAGAACAAACAAAACTCTAATTAAAGTGTGTTGCAATATTGGTTTTAAAACTTCATGAAGATGAAAGCTTTTTATTGCATCAATTATATCTGGATGTTTTTTATTTTTACCACAACCTTTTTAAGGTCTTAATGTAGGTATTTTGTAACTTGCAAGATAGCCATGAAGATTCCCTAGTGCAGTGAGGATGGAAATTGTTTATCTAGTTCTGAACCAAATATAGTAAAATTGTTTCCTGTAACGGTGAATTGACTCCGACTCTGCCTTTACACACAATATATGCTTTTCCATTTTCATTTTCATTATAATGGGTCATGTTTTAAGAATACTGCTGTGTGGCATATATATCTGTATCATATATATGAAGGAATAGGTTCCCTGATCTCTTGAAAGAATGCTCCGTAAAATGTCTATTTCTTAATTCTCGCCTTTGGATAAATAAAAGCCGTCAAATAACTAGATTCACTTCTCTCTACCCACAAAGGAATTGACTAGTGATTAAGTCTTTGTCTTTTTTCATTTTATTCATAGCTTCTAGTTATGTAGCTATTTCACTCAACCCTGATGATAGACTTCAAACACTTCACTTAATGCTGATTTAGCCATACAAATATTTAATTGTATTGAAAGGTTGTGAGGTCCCAGTTGTTTTAAGTCTCTTACTGAAATGTGACTGTAATATTGTGGAGAAACGTCTGTTTTTCATTAGTTAATACATTTTATGGATGAATAACAGATTGTCATTCAAATGGATTGTTTCACTTAGAATGTTAAACTGCTGAGGTGGATTGCTTTTGTACACCATTATTCAAAGCAGAGAATACACTTTTTAGAAAGGTTTTAAAATGGAAAGCAGTTAAATGTTATGGAAGTATGGTCACTGCCTTATACAAAAGGAAGGCCAAAGCCTGATGACCAGTTTTGAAAGTTATTATATTTTGTTTATGAATATTCGTACAAGTCAGTCTAGTTTGAATGTTTTCCTTGCCAAAGGGTACACCAGGTACAGGAAAGACAGTGATTTCCTGTAGGATATTTTTTTTTTTTTTTTTTTAATTATTATAGGCAGCTTTATTATAGGTGCATTGAAATAATAGTGTTATAAATTAAACACATATTTGTTAGGTTGAAGTAAAGAGAAAGATTGCCTCGCTAAAAGCTCATATAAATGCTAAATATTTTTTTTAATACATGCTTGTGTAAAACAGGTGACAGAATCAAAACACAAGTATATTAATAGATACTATTCTTTATAGGTAAGTAGTGAAAATTAAAAATTATAGTAAATCTAACATTTAGATCTGCTCAGAACCTGTCCCATGAAGGCAAAGAAGTGAGCCATTCTGATGCCCGATCTCCTATAGATGTATACTTAGGGACTGAATGAAAAGAAAACAGAGAGAGGAACAGATTGCCCAAGGACAAAAAGTGACGAGCTCGTGACAATGCACTGAGACTACTGAAACTTTTTTTTATCTCCATATATTTCCTTTTCTTTTTTTTTTTTTACCATTTTGTGAAAATTATAGGTTTAGAAGTCTTTTAGGTTATTCACGTTAAAATATTTTTATGTCTGTCCTAACCCTGTGACTTAGCCCTTGAATAGGGCCCCTAGATGCTCCAGAAAGAAAAAGAAAAAAATAATTCACTATTACTTTTGTTTCAGAGATTGAATTCAGATGGTCAGGTGAATATTTAAGTTACAGAAAGATCTGTTATTGTTTTTGTTCTGTTCATCTATCTGCAGGATCAAGCTAACGGAGCAAGCTCTGTGGCTGGTAGTTCCAGGGCACAAGCTGAAGCATGACAGAAAAGTACATAACACCAAAAATATCTTGGGTCAAAAGACGTAAAGGGACAGCCTTAAATGACCTGCTCAAAGCAGCTATGGTGGGGACAAGAATGAGAGACAGCAGTTTTTAAAAGATACATCATTTATTTTACTCCTCTTCCTCCACACTTGGTGTTCAAATTATCTATTTCTTTTTTCTTTTTTTTTTTCTTTTGTAGAATCAACTGTCTCCTCAAATAAGCAAGCCCAAGTCTGTGTCTGTAAAAGTCCAAAATCACTCTGTCACAACACTTTGATCTGTTTTTGCCTTCATCACTTATCTTCTCTGACTGTACTGCTAACAGCATTCTAATGCTTTTAATAGTGCTGTCTCCTCAGCAGTGAAGCTGGAAGAGTATTTTTTTGTATATTGAGACTTCTCTTGCTCCCAGACAGGAGAATGTGAGGTTCTTCCTCACTCTAACAGCAAGTGAAGTCAGGTTTCTGAAATAATGAAGTTTTTTTTTTTCTTTATTTGTTGCCCTTGATGACTTTTTGTGTTGAACGTTTTCCTTAGATCCATAAGGTCTAAATTGCTGCTTGATGGTGTGTCCTTTTCTGCTCTGAAGAGGCTGACATCTGCAATGCTGGAGAAACTTTATTTTCTGACTGGCCTTGATTGTAGCTTTGGATACAGTTTCATGAGCTGATGCAAGCATTTTGTTTGTTAACTTCTGGTCTTAGAAGAGTTCGTCATCTTTTCTCACTGTGGAAGAATCTTTACTGTAATCTTGATTTTAGGGATCAAAGTGGTTTTAGCTGTATTCTGTGACCTGACATTGTTTTTATAAATGGGCATTAAGTAGGGGCAAGGGATTAAATGTGATGTGATACAGAATGGTGGGAAGGAAGGAGAGTTGAGATGAAGTACTCTCAAGATCTATGCAGCTTCCCTGAAAAGTGGGTCCCTTACTGTAAGTGGCATTTAGGCCCTTCCTGGATGAGACTACTGTTGTCCTTATGTGCTTATCTCTAGCAGACACCGTGACCCCTACGTGGCAACACTGATTTCACCTGCTGAAGGAGAAATGTGAACCTGAGCATGACCACCTTTACTTTAAATAGGACATGACAGTGTCCATGACACTGCCTCTTCTGGTACATAGTGAAGCACTGCTAGACAGAATGTGGGAGCAAGCTCACACCTGGCTCTAGAACACAGCTCTTGGTAAAGAGCTTTAATTCTTGTTTAGCCTTAAGTTAGCAGTTAACAAATTTACCTGGCTGGCATTTCTGTATTGTCATAACAAATGGGATATAACAATGAGGTGATTTGAAAATACTGTATTTTCAGTGACAGAGCTCAACTTTAGAGACCATTTAACCACTGCTTATTTAACTATCTAATTTTGGGTTTTTTTTCTCCTTGTGTATGAAAAGCAAGAAAAGGAGCATTTTTTACAATCTATTGCTTTTCTAGCAAAGCAGTAGGTTAGTCAGCTCTAGAAGATTTCCTTCCTTTTATTCATTTTTCTCCACTTGGTACATTTCTGCCCATGGAGAGCACTTGCAACAATTTTTTTAAATTATTTTTTTCTAAAAATTCTAAAGTGTTTATCTTACATGTAAACACCTAGATACCTGCAGGTCACTAAGAACTAATACATCTAAGTCACTTTTGAAAGTAGGGCTTAGGTACTTCTGAAAATGTCAAACAAATGTGCAAGACCAAGTTTTCTTGGAATTAGGCAAGTTTGAAAGGTTTGATTTTTAAAAAAGATAAGGATCCATCTATTCAAGGATCTTGCCTCTGATGACTTAGGAAGAGTGTGACTGGGGCATGCCTTTGAAGATGCTTTTCTAGCATATTCTCCAAGGTTCCACCAATCTCTATCTCAAGAAACAACAGACCAAAAAAGATGACACTTTTAACTGTACTTGAGCAAAGTTTCCTTTTTTTTGGATTACTCCAGTTCATTAAGACAATTCATTCTTCTCAGAATCTCAGCTTTGGGGGAACAGCACAAAGTGGCATTTAATAGCAAGAAAGTGCTTGAAAATGGAAGAGATAGAGCAATTCCACATAAGGAGAAGGGACTAGGTCAGTGATTTATAAGAGATTATAAATGCTTTATCACCCCATCATTTTACAGTGGGGCAGTAACCCAGTTATATTTGCCTTCTTAAGAATGATCAATTAATTATTTATTTAATTCATATTTACCATAGATGACTTTTAGTTGCATTTTCAGGATAAAATTTCTTAAATATCTATTCTGAATACTAAGAAAATGATACTAAGAAAATGATACTAAGAAAATGAAACATGAATACATTTCTGAAAAATTATTTGTGTTCTGTAAGAACTATGTTTTATATAAAGCAACACAACTGTTACATTAAACTGTATTATTACAGTTTTAGCTCAGTTGTATTCTGTAATTTTATGTAATAACCATTTAGAAATATACAGTATTTTTATCTAGAAATATTATCCTTTTTGCTTTTATATCTATTTTATATAAAGTCACCTGTGTTGTATTAAAACAGTATTACATTATCTACAGGCTATTGATGAGGAACTAAAGTACAAAATAAGCTCTCCAATATAAGTTGGCTAAAGTTACAATGACACACCGAACACAATCAACTTGAAACACGAAGCACCAACAGTACCTAGCTACAAAACTGTTTAAAGATGACTACCAAAACTGCAACCTTTTATCCTGATTTGCTGAAACTCATTTTACATTAAACACTGGTGCCCATTTGTGGCTTCAACAATTTCCACAAATATATTCATCAGATGATTCAGTGTAGTTCATGTCCAGATTTATAATGATTGGTTGAGCTGGAATGTTTCATTAAAATAAACAATACTGTAACTGTACAGGTAAAAGCTTTTCTATTTGGTATAAGTAGGCAGCATTCTGAAATGTAAAATCTTCACCTGAAGTAAATACTACAATGTCTGATGAATGGGTGGCCTGATTCACAGCACTTTAGCTAAACAGATGGACTCTCTGTCCAATCAGTAGAGAAAGTAGGTGCCTGTGAAGAACAATTTTAGACAGTCTCAGTGACAGAAACATCCATAGAGTGATATAATACTTTCACAGACTGCACAGGGACCTGTCTAGATCCAGAAAATAGGAAACACAAGGTATTGAGTGCATTAGAATTAGCATATGGGAATGTGGAGTAAATGCTCCTCCTTCCACTTAGAATTTACTGGTGACCTTGCTTTGGAGAACAGATGCCTAGTATTTTGCAATAATTTTCTATGGGCCATCATATCAGCATAGAAAATCCAGAGCCTTGACTATATATCTTTTACTCTGATGTCAGGAAATGATGGAGAAGAGTTAGAGCTAGAACTTCATTAATACATAGAGCCAACACAAGGACAGAATTTAACAACTTGTACTTTAGTGGCAGAACTGTATCATTTCTTGTGGGAAAGAGACCAGGTAACATACTTGTAGAAACCTGAGGAAAACGTTTGGTTGACAGAATGAAGTGGTAAGAACTAGAATTTGGCTTGAGCATCAGTTTGATGCTGTGCAGTCGTCTGTAGTGACTGCAACAAGAGCATCACTTTTACATGACTTCTGAAAATTAGCCTAGCTAAACAAGATAGTACCTCTCCAGATTGTGCTGAAGCCTTTCTTCAGTGTTGTTTCAGAGGAGAGATACCACATACTGAGTTACAAAATCTTTCATGGAATGATCAATGATTTCCTTGGCTCCTTCAATACAGAAAGAAATGCGGAAGGAAAGAAAGAAAAAAAAAAATCCAGTGGGTTTTGTCTGTCTCTTTGACTCTTGTAGCAGAGGGGCAGGGAACTAAAACAGAATCATTATGCTGTCTTGTTTTGGCTAGCAAATCCTCTAGAGAGGGGGCAGATCTGGCGCGATGTAAAAGCTGCAAAATAAGGATGTGAACAGCATTTAACACTGGCAGCACACAGTGACAAGACTCTAAAAAAGTGGTTTTTCTATGATGTATCCAGATACTTAACAACGAAGTAATATTCAGTGGTCATTCACAGATGCTATTTTTTGCAGAGATAATGCTCAGATTTCTGAAAGCGCACCTTTGAAGTTATTTTAGAGCTGCTGATTCTACCTATTTATTTACCTTCTTTTAGGCATTTCTAGCAATTTTCTCTGTAGCATCTGCCACATAGAAGGGCATCATGATTTTTCTGCAGCTCTGAATATATTACTTGTTAACCTTTACAAACACCTAGTGTGACTCATTCCATCTTATCACAGCAGACATCAGTGGGAGTAAGCATCACTCAACAGGACAACCAGTTTGTACAAGATATAGGCACATGTACCAAATGTACCCAGATAAAAGAGTCAGTTAATTTTTAAAGTGTTAAAAAGGAACATGAATATAACAACGCAGTCTGCGATGGGATTTGAGGCAAGTGCATTGGTAGTCATACTGAGGGGATCAAGAAGGTAACGATAGCCTAAATAATGAATGAGAAAGATCCATTGTAATTGTCACCTTAAGTATCTCTCCTTAAAAAAAAAAGCAGATAGCTTTAGCCCTTTGCGATTCTTCCCCCTTTTCCCAGGAACTCCAGCATTGTTAAACCAGTCACTGCAGTTCCCCTGAGCCAAACTCTGTTTGCTGCATTTCTCTAGGCCATGCTTTTGCCATGAAAGGTTGGACCAGATGATCCTTGAGGTTCCTTCCAACCTGGTATTCTATGATTCTATGATCCTCTGCCTAATGCTAACATCCACAAGCTTGGGAAGCACTAAATTTAAACAGTTTAACTTTCAAGAGTTTGGCCATGCTGCATTCTCTAAATTTGTCATGCTCGCAGAAAGCAGAATTTCCCAAGACGCATACTTAGCTATGTGGACTGTCCTTTTGAATAATTTTTATTGTTGAATTCATACGTCTCTTCAGACCACCAGTGCTCTCACAAAACCAAATTTATGTCAACTCATACTAAAATGGGCAAAAGAGCAAATTAGCAAATAAAAAATAAATAATCCAAATGCTCAGCTGAACCAACTTAACCTTAAACAAGCAAACAATCAACGTTTGGGAAGAATGTTGTCTCTCTCTCTCTCTCAAGTAAAGGTTACTTCACGAGGACAGTTGTCTTCAAATTTCACTTCACAAAAGAACCCTTGGGAAGGTTCCCAAGAGCTTTCTTTCTGAAATGGCTGGAATTGTAAGAATTGTCTGTGATTAGACATGGTCATCCAGCCAGTTTGTTTTTTTTTTTAAAAAGTATATAGATTTTTATTTTAGTTGTCTAATTGGAGAAATGTAAAATGAAATGGCACCCACTGTCTCAAAATAAGATCTATAAAGTCATACAAAAAGGTATTTTTGTTGAAAGCATGACAAATGACATGCGCTTGGATAGGATTATTCCTGTATACTACAGTATTTTTTCTTAGTAAAGACTGATAGTCTGGAGTACTGTATCCAGCTCTGGAGCCCTCACCACAAAAAGGACATGGACCTGTTGGAATGGATCCAGAGGAGGGCCACGAAGATGATCAAAGGGCTAGAGCACCTCTCTTATGAAGACAGGCTGAGAGAGTTGGGGTTGTTCAGCCTGGAGAAGAGAAGACTTCGGGCAGAACTTACAGCAGCCTTCCAGTACCTGAAGGGGGACTAAAAGAAAGCTGCAGAAGGGCTGCTTGCAAGGGCATGTAGCGATAGGATGAGGGGCAATGGTTTTAAACTGGAGCAGGGTAGGTTTAGGTTAGACATTAGGAGGAAGTTCTTTACAATGAGGATGGTGAGACACTGGAACAGGTTGCCCAGAGAGGTGGTGGAGGCCCCATCCCTGGGGACCTTCAAGGCCAGGCTTGATGAGGCTGTGAGCAACCTGATCTAGTTGAAGATGTCCCTGCTTACTGCAGGGGGCTTGGACTAGATGACCTTTAAAGTTCCCTTCCATCCCAACACATTCTATGATTCTATGGTTCTATGATTCTATGACAGAAAACCCAAGAACTATTTCCTTCATAGAATCAGAATGGTTTGGTTTGGAAGGGACCTTAAAGTTCATCTAGTTCCGGTTGGCTTTTGGTCTGCAAGCACATATTGCCAGTGAATGTTGAATTTCTCATCAACCAACATGCCCAAGTCCTTCTCCTCAGGGCTGCTTTCAATCCATTCTCCACCCAGCCTGTATTTGCACTTGGGATTGCCCTGACCCGTGTACAAGACCTTGCACTTGGCTTTCTTGAATTTCATGAGGTTTGCACAAGCCCACCTCTTAAACCTGTCAAGGTCCCTTCCTTGGCATCCCTTGGCATGTCTTCCCTCCACCATGTTGGCCGCACCACACAGTTTGATGACATCAGCAAACTTGCTGAGGGTGGACCGAATTCCACTGTCCTTGTCACTGACAAAGATGTTAAACAGCACCAGTCCCAATACCAACCCCTGAGGAGCTCCACTTGTCACTGGTTGCCACTTGGACATCAGGCTGTAGACCGCAACTCTTTGAGTGTGACCATCCAGCCAATTCCTTATCCACCATAAGGTCCATTCATGAAATCCATATTGCTCCAATTTAGAGACAAGGATCTCGTGTAGGACAGTGTCAAATGCTTTGCACAAGTTCAGGTAGATGACATCAGTTGCTCTTCCCTTATCCACCAATGCTATAACCCCATCGTAGAAGGCCATCAAATTTGTCAGACATGATTTGCCCTCAGTGAAGCCATTTTCCATGTGCCTTAGCATAGTTTCCAAGCGGGAAACTCCATGACCTTTCTGGTAACAGATGTAAGACTGATTGGTCTGTAGTTCCCTGGGTCTTCCTTTTTCCTTTATTGAAAATGGGGTTGTTTCCTGTTCTCCAGTCAGTGGGATCTTCACCAGATTGCCACGACTTCTCAAATATGATGGATAGCAGCTTAGCAACTTCACAGCTCAGGACTCATGGATGCATCTCATTAGGTCCTATGGGTTTGTTCATCTTTAGGTTCCTTAGATGGTCTCAAACCTGGTCTTTGCCTACAGTGGGAGATCATTCATTCTCCCAGTCATAGAATCATAGAATGGTTTTGGGTTGGAAAGATTATCTAGATTTAATTCTTTCTGGGCTTTATCTTTCCTAACCTGATCCCTGACTGCTTGGACAATTTCTCTGTATTCCTTCCAGGCTACCTGTCCTTGCTTCTGTCCTCTATAGGCTTCCTTTTTGTGTTTAAGTTTGTCCAGGAGCTCTTCGTTGATCCGTGCTGGCTTCCTGATGGTTTTGCCCGAATTCCTCTTTGTTGGGATGCATCAGTCTTGAACTTGGAGGAGGTGATCCTGGAATATTAAGCAGCTTTCTTGGGACCTTCTTGCCCCCAGGGCTTTATCCCATGGTACTCTACCAAACAGATCCCTGACAAGGCCAAAGTCTGCTCTCCTACTCTTTTCAGGACCAACAAATCACCATGAGATATTAGGAGAAGATTAAACATCTATCTAGGTAGTCGAATTAGGGTTCTTTGTTACTTATAAAGGCAATGGGGCCTAAGAAAGTCAATAAACTACTATGCGTTTAGATTTTTAAATTCATTTTCAATGCCTTAGAAACTCTATAAACAGATTACAGGTACCCAAAATAATAAAGTTAAATGTCCCAAACAAGGTTGTGTGAATGTTTTCGTGTATTATTAAGGCAAGACTGTATTTGACTATGCATGATTGTTAAGCTTTTTTTCTTTTTTAAGTACCTCTTCCCTTGTGTCACATTGCTGATCCTGAGGATTTTTCATGTATGACAAATGTTATATTACCTCAGTGTTATATCTTAGTTTTGTTTTAACCTGTTTATTTGTGCAAAGAAAAATCTACCTCCTTCTCAACAAGGGTGCCTCTGAGCATGACATATAAATCACTTACAATATTGCACCAAAGAAATGGAGCCTTTAAGACTAGAAGAGACCTTTGCAATCCATAGCTAACATGGTTTTTCTGCATTGAAAATTTTAAATAATGACGTTGTCATAGATTGGATTACCTTGGTAATGATGTATCTGATTCTGACATATAATGTCAGGTTGCAGCATTTACTTAAAGTTACTTTGTGGTTTGTATTCTGACACGGTATGACTCACATAGCTTGACTTGATATGTCTTAAACTGACACTTTGCCATAGATATGCAAATGGTCCCATTTTCTGAAAAAAGCAATTAAAATACTCTTGATAAACCAAGACTTCTACAGAAAAATACTGATATTTTTCCACTTAGTCAAAATATAAATAGTATTATACAGAATTTGCTAGCGCACTTTATCATTTTTTTAGACGTACAGAGGTACCTGTGCAGCAACAATTAAGTGATACTGTTCTGAAAACAATATAAAACAGTATAAAACTGTAAACATGCTGGTAAACAGTAATGCTACTTGATCACACACTTTACACTTATTTTTTAAGATATAGCACGCACACATATAAGCATAAAACTATAATAAATTCAATATGTTGTATTTTCTTCTCAATATCCACATTTTTCATGTGCTTCTTGGTTTCTGATGTACATACAGGAACAGTTAGGCTCAGCTATTGTTTATCCTTATCAAGACCAAAACCATGTTATTAAATATCTTCTATACCTTGTCTAATTTAAGTTATAGTCTAAGACATGTTTATGGTTTATAACTAACATGGTAAAGTCCATAATTCTATATAAGTTTACAAATTATAATTGCTGTATTTATTGCTATGAGCATAAGAGACTAACTACTGTACATTGTAAGGCCTAACTTTCATCTGTCTCGTCCTCATGGGACAAATAGGGAATATTTTTGAATCATCAGAATGGGATCCAAAATATTTATTACGCCCTAAAGAAAGTCACTTAAGGCTCTGCTCAGTGGCTTACGTTTTCGTTTTTGAGTGAAAATAAGTAAGTGCTGTTTGAGGTACACTAGGGTACCTTAAGCGTTCAGGTGTTGGCAGATATGATACCTGTGTGAAATCTATGATCTACTAGAGTAGCAGCTGGGGCCCAGATGGGATGCCCTAAAGTATCTCTGACAGCACAAGACATCTATGTATGAGCAAGTGAATTCAGTCCTCAAATCAGGGTACCGCATGCAGCTGTCAGTGACTATTCAGTAAGAAAATAAGAGGCAAGGGGGTAAATTTAAGGGAAATATTTTAAATTCTGCTTTGCCCACAAGCTCTGTCAGGTGCAGCAGAGAGGCAGCATCCAGGCACTAGAGAGAAAGAAGAATGCTGGTGTTTATCTAGGTCTTGACTATTTGATTTTTGAGTTTCTCTTCCTTTTTCCTCTTCCACCTCTGCATTCCCGTTCCCATTCAAAGACAGCTTGAGTATGAGTCCATATAAGAGTGACAGTGGTTTGATTTCAGTGGCTGGGGGAAGATGGGGGGCAGGTGCCCTAGATGTTCTGACAGGTTTTCTAGATGCATCCTTGGTCCACTTAGGACCTACAGCTCTGTAGTTACCTCTCTCATAGCAGAGAAATCACAGTACTCCCAGGTCAGCTCTGCATGGGAAAGGAGTCATGGTGTGAATTCATATTCTGGAGTTTTGCAACTATATTACTGTCAATTTGCTTTCTGCAGTACAACTACTGAAGAAGAGATCCAGAGATCATACTGTGCTACTCGAAGCATGTTTCAAGTGCCTACATGCTCTCTCAGTTCAGCAAGACTATAACTGCTGTTTGCTTTATACCTGAGATACATTTTTCTTCCTCCTACAAGATCCTAATATGTGTAAATTGAGTAATTTTTAATTCACCCCCAGTATGGGTGCTGCACATCCTCATCATGTGGCACTGTTATTGATGGGCAAAGTATTTATTCTTAACCTAAACTTCCAGAGGGGCAAATCCATTAAACTATCTGTCTCACATACATTGATAAAATTTGTTCTACTACTACAGTTGTATTGCAATTTTTTATCAATAAAAAGATTGCTGTGTGAATATATTTTTATATGATGTGTTTTTTAAAACCTTTACTCAGAAGCTGGTAGACAAGTGTTTATTTGTCTTATTGAAGAGCAAAAAACCTTATACATTTTATGTCCAAAATATATTCTCTCCTATCTACTGACTGTCTTACACAGTGGACTAAACTCCATGTCCCACCAACTGAATATGATGTGATATATGATATGATTGATATGATATGATATGATATGATATGATATGATATGATATGACATGACATGACATGACATGATATGATATGATATGATATGATATGATATGATATGATATGATATGATATGATATGCAATGCACCAGGAAATGCAAGTACATTTGGTCAGAGAACAAACAGAATGAAGAAGAGAAGAGAAAAAACTGCAGACTACCAGCAAGGTCATACCAGTTTTGGACAGGAAGTACAATGTCACTCTTGGTATTTGAAGGTCATCACCTACAGTTGGTTAGTTTTCCACTTCAAGCACTTTAGGACTGACAAAGTACTAGCAACGATGAGCCTGACACTCTAGTCCAGTGAATGTTCCTATGTCTTATCTCCTGATTATTACTTAAAGGCAAACTTTGCTACGTGATGAGAAAAGCTCTCAAACTGGAGATTTCTGTTGTCAGCTAAGTAGTCTAACAACTAGGCAAGAAATGGAGGAATGATGTCCCAATGAAGAAATGGAAAACATAGCATTATCCTGTATCTTGTGGCTGAAAAATGCTCTTGCAAAGGCAAAAATATGTATTTGAGTCTACTGAAGCTCAGGTGGGAATGCTAGGTTGTTTGCTTTCTTTTCAGATTGTTTATTATAAAATGCAGGCATTATTATCTCAGTTTTTCAATGGAAGAAAGTCCAGTTGCTGTGTTTTACAGTTGATTCATGTTACATGTTCAGTGTGGGTTTTGGGGGTTTTGGTTTGGTTTGGTTTTTTTGGTGAACTATGGAAATAAGATTTTGTGGCAATTGTCTAAGAGACTAAAATTTGTTTTCTGTAAGTAGGTAAGGCAAGAGAGAAGAATGTTTACAAAATCCATTATCTGGAAAAACGGATTAAATCTCTGGTTTTAGCCAGTATGTGACCTCTAACATAAGTAGAGAAAAAACTGTGGCTTAATATTTGTAGCAGATTTTATCAATATCCTATTTCTATTTTCCTTTTTTTTTTTTTTTCTTTAAATAAGCTCAATGGAAAAATCTCTGTTACATGGATCAGTTTAAGTTTAGCGGGTCAGAGTTACAAGTTTAACTCTCATTATGTTACTTCTCATTGACATTATGTATATAAATCTCTGTGCCTCCTTGACATGGTTGTATATAACTATATCATATTTCTCAGATATCCCCAATTTTATGGAGTCTAAATATAGTACAGTGTTATGAAAAAGTAAAACTTTTGGCCTTTTTTCACTTCAATATTTATTAACAACAGAATTGCTCAGTCAAAACTAAGATCATAGAATCTTTTGTTTATATAAATTCTATTTGGCTTTATCCTAACCTTCTTATTTGAAGTTTTTCTTGTATTTTGCTGATGCAACTTTGCAACTGTGGATGTTGAGCATAGTCCTACTTCACTAAAGTTAATATGATTTTGTATTAAATACAGACAGATCATGCTAGTATTGAAAATCCTGTAAAAATTGGATTTTTGTCCTCATTTTATTGGCATCACTCTGAATTTACAACTGGATCACTGGACAGTGTTTTCATCTCATTGGAGAAGGATCGTATGTGTTACCAGAAGGCTTGTGTAAGAAGCACTCCTCCAATGGACGATGCACGCAAGAGATGGTGCAGTGTCTTGGTGCTCTCAGGGCAGCCACTGTTGTGGGCTCTGCAGTGAGTTGCAGCTCCTGTGACGGTGGAGCTCCTCTTCTTTTGCAGGTGAAGGAACGAGGACAGTTAGGATTTGTTTTCACTCTGCTGTAGGTGCCCCAGACAGCTCAGATGCCGGAACAGGTGGGGAAACATCATCTGCTCGGTAAATGCCTAGATCCCATCATTCTCTGACCTGCAGCAAGGTGAAATTAAGGATTACCTTATTATCCCTTGAATTGAAGTTCAGTTTCTGGTCAGATAAAATTCAGAATACAACCGCTGTAACCTAGACCTTTATCAAGGCAATTTATTAATTTGCAGTCTTTCAGAGAGTGCAAGAAAACAGAATTTTCAACAGAGAATATACCTGTTTTCAAAGCATTTGGTTTAGGTTATCAATTAAAAATGAAAAGTGGATGCACATCACAATTATATTAGAAGAGAAAACAAAAATAAATATATAAACAAAAATAATATAAAAGTAAGTAAACAGAAACAAGGGAATTTTACCATCAGGTTAAATATTTGCCTTTAAAATAATGATAGTGAAGCATCCAACAACCTTCCATCTGCTGAGACCAAGACTAAAAACTAGTTTAAAAAAACCCTCACAAAGCATGTATTTCTCAAAATAGGCTACAAAATATACACGTTTAGTTGAAATAAACTCACACGAATGCCCATCAATCTAGTATATTTGTATCTGTGTAGCTGCTATTTTGAATAAATAACAGAAGAGTCACAGCTCAACAAGATGGCATACTGTACTTCTGTGAAAAGTGATGTGCTATATTTATATTAAGTAATATATAAATATATTATTTTACAGCATTTTTTATTGTAAATTATCATAAATATATTACTTGAAACATGTGTTGTCTAATACAAAATTAATACGAATAAAGTGAATGTAGTAAGTGGTTCTTATATGAAAACATCTCTGAAAACATGACTTTATTAAAGCAACATCCCAGTTTAAAAATGAGAGACTCTAACATAAGCTTCAAGTAGGACAAACTGTTCTTAGACTAGGAATAATCCATAACAGATTGAACATTCTAAAAAAAAAAAATTGCAAATGCACAACACTAATTATCTTACAGATATAATATGAGAAACTCTAAGATATGTATTAAAAAGGAGGAAAGATTGAAATAGATTGCTTGCTATAAAATTAAAACTAAATTATTCCAACAGGAAAAAATGTATAGGTTCAGATTATGAGTCATTCAAAAGAATTTGGAGATATATTTAATTATTTTCTCCAGGTACATTTATAGCTGAGCCCAAAAGCTTGCAGCATACTTCCGGAACAAAACCACTAAAGCTTAAAGTTGCAGATGTAGATGCTTCATGTATCTGCAGTGTTAGAGAAGATGGGTATTGCAAAATGGTATTTGTACCCAGGAAATATAAACTGCTTTGAATAGACTTTAGGTTTAGTAAGACATCCACAGGTAAATGTCAGAATGGTTAGTGTTCTTTACCTGAAAAGTACCATGTTTCAGGTTGAAGGAGAAATATAACTGTGTGGTGTGGGGTTGTGGTTTTTTTCCTACTGGGATTGAAAAGAGAAATAAAATTATGCTTGGGAGCAGTCACGTTTTACTGAGGAAAGCTAACTTCCAAATAACAGTCAATAAATTGTTTGTGACTATCTGTATCTCTAGTAGGACACAAAGGAGTCTATTTCAAAGGTGAAAAATGAGAAACAGCTATTGTCATTTTGATGAAGTCTACAATGTCATGTCTGTTCCTGGAAAGCTTGTCATACCTACTGAATTTTTAACTCTGTACTGATACAGAAATATTAAAGGATTAATTTTAATAAAGACTAGATGAGTGAAAGCGAATGTAAGAGATCATAGAAGGACAATTTTGTAAACACTAGATTCAATGAGAAAGGCAAACATTTGCCTTTGGTACTCAAATAACTAAAGGCTAAGAAAAGCCTTTGACTGTAGAACAGGACTCTCTGAAAAAACTTCTGTGAGATTTCACTGATAGTTTGAAAACTATTGAAAACTACTGATGTGATCTTTGGGCCAAAGTAAAGTTACAGTGGAATCCACCTATGTTGAAACTGCTGAACAAATATGTCTTTCTCCCCATCATTTCTGTTAGAATGTGCAAAACAATTGGAAAATGAAAGGGATATAATGGGTTAGCATAATAAGGATACAAAATAAACAATAAGGACCCCCCTTTTTTTTTTTTTTTTTATGGAAGAGGACATGATGGATGCATGCTCAAGATTTCATCTGATTTTTAATTAACTCTTTTTCTTTTTCCCTTCCCTTCCCTTCCCTTCCCTTCCCTTCCCTTCCCTTCCCTTCCCTTCCCTTCCCTTCCCTTCCCTTCCCTTCCCTTCCCTTCCCTTTCCCTTCCCTTTCCCTTCCCTTCCCTTTCCCTTCCCTTCCCTTTCCCTTCCTTTCCCTTCCCTTTCCCTTCCCTTTCCCTTCCCTTTCCCTTTCCCTTTCCCTTTCCCTTTCCCTTTCCCTTTCCCTTCCCTTCCCTTTCCCTTTCCCTTCCTTCCCTTTCCCTTTCCCTTTCCCTTCCCTTCCCTTCCCTTTCCCTTCCTTCCCTTTCCCTTCCTTCCCTTTCCCTTCCCTTCCCTTCCCTTCCCTTCCCTTCCCTTTCCTTTCCTTTCCTTTCCTTTCCTTTCCTTTCCTTTCCTTTCCTTTCCTTTCCTTTCCTTTCCTTTCCTTTCCTTTCCTTTCCTTTCCTTTCCTTTCCTTTCCTTTCCTTTCCTTTCCTTTTCCTACCAAATCCCCCAACCTGCTGGCACCAAAATGCCTCTGGGTACAAAACCATGCAGCAAATGATACTCAAATGTTTATCATGGCTGCTTTATTTCTTTTTTTTTTTTTTTTTTTCTTATGGAAGCTCCAAAGGATAAGATCTGTTACAGATATTTGTTAGGGAAGTAATGTAGCCCAAAAGGAATGGAATTGAATACATTTCAGTCCACTAAGGATATCCACCATAGAGATGAATCAGAAAGCATAATGGTAATTAAACTCTCTGTATTGGCTACAGAAGGAAATGATACTAGTTTCTTAAAATTTGATGTTATGAATAAATAAAAGATTATTCAATAAATCCTTGCACTGCATATGAGATAACTTTGTGTCAGAAAGCAGAATAATTACCTGAAATTAAAGGGAGAGCAGGTTAAAATCTGATCTGAAGAGAACTTGCTTGTAAGTGATCTAGAAGAAACAAATCAGCAAATACTACAGAAAAATGAAATAAGAAGTTTCAGAAATTTGAAAACTTACAAAAGTATGCTGACATGGAAGAAAGATAATGAGAAACTAAATGGTGCATTAGAACCTCTTAATGATATGTAAATAAAGAGAAAGAAAAGATTAAGAAAGAGTAACACAGCTGGGGGGGGAAGACTAAAAAGTCTTACAAAAGCCAAAAACATAAAAAACAATGAAAGGCAAAAATGCACAATACAATGGTAAAGTAAAAAGTCAGTACTAAGTAGACAGGCAGCATTTTGGCAGAAAAGAACTGAGTGTTTCAATGGACTGCAAACTTACTCTAAATTAGCAGTGTTATTTATGCTTCCGCCCAAATAAATCAGGAATAATTCCTTTATAGGGGAAAAATCTGCAGTGCATTACAAAAGTGCATAATGGTACTATTGCAGCTGTGATAATCTAAATTATATTCATGGGGCTAATAAAACATCTTACCTTTCCCTACAACCTCTGCTTCATTAAGCGGAATAATGCATGTAAGACATACAGGGTAATTATGATGCTTTGTTTGGCATGGGAGACATCTGGCATAATGCCTCTAGGATTGGGCAGTGGACTTGAAAAAAAAAAAAAAAGACTAATAGGAGAGAGTTTAGAGGACAGCAATACAAATTATTAGGGATGTGAAAGAAAAACATCAAGGGAATGAAGAAACTGAGGCAGCATAGTGATCCTGGGCTTGGAATATTAAATAAAATGCAAAGGAAAAGAGGGAGTGGTAAGTATACTTCATGTCTACTAATTGTAGAACAAGAAATAATAAGCTTATTTTGCAACAAAAGTAATTAATTATTTTGTTTCAATATTAACATGAATTTATCAAGTAACTAGACGACTATCTTGGGAGATTGTAGGGTCTCAAAGCTAAGAGATTTTTCAGGATAGGAGTCAGAGGTGGGATAATGGATCTTCAAGCTAAGTTGTCATGCATCACAGGAAATGACAGCATTTTCCTTGGAGCACGACGGTTCGTTAGGAATCCTGTGGGTTTGTGATGTGTCTCTGTTGTCACAGTGTAATTCTGGAAAGCTCCTGTGGTTGCCATAGTTTCAGACAGCTGACTTAGCACCCGTGTCAACCGTTCACAGCTTCTGCTGGCTGTGCAGTTTTGGTGGGTTAACTGTGGCTGGCTACCAGATGCCTCCCTAGCTGCTCTCTCACTCCCCCTCCTCAAACAGGACAGGAGGAGAAAATGACATGGAAAAGCTCCTGGGCCAACATAAAGACAGAGAGATCACTTACCAATTACTGTCATGGGCAAAGACTAGTTGACTTGGGGAAAATTAATTTATTGCCGATTCAAATACATTTCAATGATGAGAAACAGACAAAAACCTAAACACCTTCTTCCCAGCCCGCTCTTTCCAGGCTCAACTGCACTCTCATTGCTGACTCCTCCCTCCACGATGTGGCACAGGAGAATGGGAGTTGTGATCAGTTCATAATAGCTCCTCTTTGCTACTTCTTCCTCATTCTTTTCCCCTGCTCCAGCATGGACTCTCCACCCCACCCCACCCCACCCCACCACTGCCAGCACGGACAGTCCTGGACGGTAATAATTGTCAGTTTTGTAGTATCTTAACAACAGTATAGCTGCAGGTCATCAGTAACGTATATCAATCTACAACAACAAAGGCCAAATTAGAGTGTCAGTCCCTCTTGGAGAGGAACGAGAGTTGATTGATTTGTGGTGGGGGGATAGGGACTCTAAGTTACAACTGTAGAGGTACGTCTCTGTAAGTTTTGTTGCTGTGCCTCTAAAGAGTTAATTAATACCACTGAAACATTTCCTTTTGTCAATGTATTAACTACATTTGTTCTCATCGCATATCTGTCCAGTTCTCCAAGGGCTGTTCAGCAAATCTATGCCCTCCATCAGAACAGTCTCTCAGTCAGATAAAATCAGATAATCCAGACATCAGATAAAACTTTTAACTTAAATTATTGATCTGTTTTATGCAATCATAGACAATGAAACCAAAGGTTATTTTCTGTTGGACAGGTATGGAAATTTAGGAAAATGTTTCAGATGTTTAGGGAAACAAACTTTGGATTTTTCACCAGAACAGTTCAGTTCCTGATTGTGATATTCCTGCAAGATCTGTGTCAGGTTTTCAGGTAAAGAACATTACTTTCTGAAAACTTTGGTGTTGTAGATGATTTAGTAATTTCAATTGAATTATTATTGCCCATGTTGTTTTCTGCTGTACACATATGTGCATGTCCATATGAGGAACTATATCATCCCTATGTGTACATAAATCACAAATAACTCTTCTTCTATCTGACTTCCCCTATAATTATACAAAATTTAAGTTTGAGAAAAAGTTTAGACCTTCACTGAGACACAAAGGGGACTAAGCCTGCCAGAAGTCCTATGCTAAAATCATAACACATTCTGAATTTATTCTTTCTACATTTTAAGATTTTGGATCAATTTTTCTTGTGTAAAGCCAATGCTGCAGTGTTTTTTGAGTCAGGTAAAACATGGAGTAGAATTTGTTATTTGATGATCATTAACAAAAGACAGAAGACTTTCTAAATTACATTTTAAGACTGGATTTCACGTTGAGGAAAATTTCAAAGCTCTCTGCATGTAAAAGTTCCTTTAGGCACGGTTTACTGCTAGGAGTGAATGATGAAACAAACGATAATATCTGAAGAGCACATCAGAACAAAGCAGAATAGACAGGTAAGTATATGTAAGAAAATGGCAAATTTCAGGAAAGCAATCAACATCTGAAGATGGAAATACTTTTTGAAGAAGGAATGTTTATTCTGGAAATGATTTATTCTTTAATGATACAATCTTATTACATGATGCTTTTGTTAAATACAAACTATACATACATACAGAGAGAAAACATCAGGCTAACGCTCCTGCTCTAAGAAAAAAAAGTTAAACAGTTTACTGAGCAAGAATGATGCAATAATTAGCTTAAACATCTTTAAACAAAAAGAATGATATGCTGTATATTTTTGACAATCAAAATAAGGCTTTTAAGTGTTTCCCTGTAATGTATATGTTTGTATACTGAGTAATATTTTCTATATGAAGTGTATAATTCCTGGAAACAAAAGAGAAATTAAAAATTAAGCTTAAAATTAAGCTTTCCTTTTAGCTCATTTGTTGTTTTTGTAAATGGACACAATCTTAAAAAAAAAAAGGAAATTTCTTGATCAGTTCTTTAGAACATATAGATTTGGATTAAGTTTTGGTTTTGCTTTGGCTTCCTCCATATTCTTTTCATTTTTTGGCTAGAATATCCTTTATCTATTTGGTGTTTAGGGTACTCGATAAATTTCTTTTATGTGGAGAATTTGTGACGTGAGAATTTCATCTATTTTAAAACCCATTCTCTTAAAAAACTTTCCTATATATTGGCACTACAGGGAGAAGTATCACTTTGGATCACAGCACCCAGCTATTAATTCTTACACTCTATTACACTGCAGATGGTTTAAGGTGAAGGTCTCAATTCTCTGCTGCAATGAGTCACTTAGTAGGTTAAACAAACAAATCTCTATAGCAAACAGCTTCTCCGCTTCTGAAAGAACAAAAGCTTTTCCTCCTTTTTCTCTATATCAGTGTTTCAGTTTCTCATTCTAAATGCTCAACTGATAAAACATTTTACTTCATTAGTCAGTTATGTTCCTACAGAGCTCTCCTTGTATTGTTATTGCGTGATTTCACAAGTCCTTTTCTGAAGAGGCATGAACAGGGGAAGTTGCCAGGGAAGGAGTGAGAACCACCTCTATATTTAGTCTCACAGTCTCTCAGAGCTGCTTTAAACAACAGCAGATTTAGTGCCCATCGTGATGGGCGTTTTTCATCCATATTTGTCCTAGACTCACTGTGTGCTCCCTTCTTCTCAGATATGCCTGTAACGTGTGGTGCAGAGTCAGGAGCATGGCAATGGTCATGAACACATTTTACATGACTGATCCAGCTTCTCAACAATGGAAACAACTTGGAAAACACAATGTTTCTCAATGATAAAGCAGACACAACAGGTTTGGAGCAGTCTGTGTGGCTGAGTAGCTGCTTACTTTGTAAACTTTCCTGATTTGCACCCTTCGATCTACATTGCAGCTATAGGACCATCTTCAAAATTATTTTGAAAGATGACTTATGAGGTTAAAGACCAGTTAGTGATATTCCTGTTGTAGTCTGATATTCTTCCCTCATGTAGTTGCAGAAGGTGAGCAGTCAGTTAATACCTGTTGCATGTCAGAAGGGAAGTGTGGAAATGGAAAATGTTTATGAACTCAACATTTTTAAATAAAACCCAGAACTTTCTGAGATTTGTTACTATCTCCTTGTCTATAATGCAACTCTGCTTTTGTAATCTTATTTTCTAATGTTGCACAAGGATGCAGAATTATGACCCTATTAGATAAGAATCTGAACACCTCTCTCAAGGTCAGGGGAAACTGAATGAAATTAATACCGCTGAAATAATGCTTAATATTTTTTATAAACCCTTGAATTATTTTTTTTTTTGTAAGGGAACAACCTTTTCAAAGTACTTTGTCATACATGCCAGCTTGTGATGGCTTCTTGGATAACAGTATATTTGATATATAGAGTATATTAACAAGTTATATTTGTTCTTTTTTTTTTCCCAGCTTTTTTCTTTTTAAAGCTGCTTGAGAGCCGACACTGCCAGAAATGTGTGTATTATAAGCTAAGTTCCACTTTTTTGATTAAGCAAATAGTTCCATCCATTTCACTAGCACAGTTACTGAAGGATAGCACAATGTAATGAAAGCACAAAGTTTGCGCTGATTTGTACTGTATTTACACTTCCTATTTTGAGGAAAATTTTCTATTACTTTGAGGAGATATTGTAAGCAGTATAAATTGAAAATTAGTCATTCAGGTTATCAAACATGTCAGTCTCCCATCTTTTTCTTTGTTTTCTGGGTTCTTTTCACTTTAATTTGGCAGCACAGCTCATATTTCATTCAGTTACGGATTTAATTTAATGACAACTCATAAGGAGTGAAAAATATTGTAATCTGAAATTTGTATTCAGGAAATATTTTATTGTCATTGAGCATAAGGAATCAAATTTATGCAAATTCTGAGCTCTTACAGGTGAAGGGCTTAATATCAGTTGATCAAGTGCCTGTCTTTGAGGAGTTTTCTGAAGTTTCAGCTCTGAGGGTAATTCACCAATGAGCAGTTCCAAAAGTTAACATATTTAGAAACAGATTAAATTAAAAATTGGATACTGTTAATATATTTAAGAGATCGATCAATACATTATTATTGTAGTTATACAGGAGATCTGTACATTAAAATACCTGAACCTGAGTATTTTTATTTTAATAAAATAGTAATTTCATGAGCAGCAGGAATATTGTCATGATTGACAAAGGGAACATAAGAATAAATTAATATAATGAAGCCTGGTTTTGATTTAAACTAGGCTTGACTTGGAGGACCAGAACCTGAGCTTCAGCATATACATGCATTTTTTAAAGCCTTTATGAAGAAAAATATATGACTTTCCTTGCAACTTAATATTACATCTACCAGTCTGATGCTGGGCCCTGATAAGTAAGCAAAGAAAGAAAAAAATAGAACTGACTTTCAATGTGAAATCAGAATGAAAATACACCTGGTAGTGGTTGCATAAAACAAACAAATAAATTGGTATAATAACAAAACAAATCGAGTAACACCCTTATGACTAGAAAAAAAGCCAGAAGTGGTAATAGCGGGGGAAGGTCATACTATGAGAGGAAAGAAGAGATGTGGACGGTATTCATGGCTGATGGGAGGCAAATGATATTAGTGATATAACCCAGTAAGGCTTTTTCAGTCAGTTTTTGATGAAAAGAGATATACGAATTTCCACTTAAATAGGGTAAAGTAAGTGAAGGCCATTTGCAGTGATAATATAAAATACGTAAAATAGATATCTATTCGGTATTTTTTAATATAATTTTCCTCACCTCAACACAAAACTGTGTTTTGTGTTTTAACAAAATTTTAACACCCCTAACTCCTATTAATATACTGAGGAAAGGCAGAACTTACGACCTGATAAAACAACTTTGAGAGCATGTATGTACATGAGCCTGTGTAACTCCTATTAATATATTGAGGAAAGGTAGAACCTATGACCAGATGAAGTAACTTTGTGAGCACATATGTGCATGTGTCTGTATAATAGGCAGAATGGACATGGAGGGAAAACAATAAAAATAGTATCTTATAAAGAAATAGTATTTCTTTACTGGCAAATAGCATCTAAAAATATTAGTTGAATGCCAGGTTGGGCTTGTCTTTCGTCCTCCTTAAACTTAAAATCAAGTCTGCCTAACATTTCTTAACCATTAATTGCAAGAAATTTCAGGTGTTATGAATGAGTAAATTGTACAAGAATTAAAGTATATTTATGGGATACTTTGCTTATTTTGGTATCAAAAATGAATACGTATTATTTCAACTTACACTACCCTCTTTTTTAATTTGTCATGAGGAAAAACAAATATTGCACCTACAAAGCATTCCAACTCCCTCTTATTTTCATCTTGACTTCCTTTTTTTGCTCAAAGGTTCCTTACAAGTGTAAAAATCAAATCTCTTTTGCAAGAATAATATGGTGAAATACTTGAATTGCCTTTTATACAGTCAAAAATATCTAGGAACACTGAACATTTGAAAGCTTTTCTATAGAGCAAAAAGCAGAAATTTCACCTTATTTTGAGAAATACGGAGTTAGATACTCTGCATAACATATGTTCACTGGTATTTTGGCTTCTTCAAAAGCCAGAATGCCTATAATATATTATATTTTGTTAAAAAAAAAAAAAAAAAAAAAGGTGACAGATGCAAATTACTATAAATTACTGTATAGAAAATTTGAACAGAAGGATTTTTGTTTAAGAGTTTATCTTCTATCAGAATTGAAAGGAAAGAAAGAGAGAGGGAAAGGACATGAGGAGAACTCTATGGGAGCCAGTAAGTCACTAAGCTACTGAACAAAGAACTCTAGTTCCCTTCCCTTTTAAATTTATTCCATGCATGAATTTATCACTCATGTTTGGTTTTCAGAGATATCCATTTTATTTACTAGAGATCTGGTCCACTTCACAAACCAGTACAAAATGTGCCACGCAGAAAGGCAATATTTTCTAAGTGATTTAGAATTTAACTCCTTGAAGTCTCTGAAAATCCCTTTGCTTTGTTGTCTTTTCCATAAAAGCATTTCTTGGACCTAACCAATCTCATAAGCAGCAGATTTAGGACCTGATTAGATTCCCATTAACTCTCAGCAGAATTTTGATACTTATTTCAGATGAGAGCAAGACTAGATCTGCAGTCCTGTAGTAATCATGATTTCAAGGTCTTAAGAAACACCTTGCATTGAATAGTACTGTCACCAGTGTTTCGGAGTCACCATTTCATAGTTAGCTGTTTTATTTCTTAAAAGCCAGCCTTTAAGATATACTTTAGTATTTAGACAGTAGCAATGAATTTTTAGGTAGAAAGCTGTTTCCATCAAGATTTCCTGAATTACAGATTGAAGAAGCAATTGGATCCCAAAGCACCAAATGTAGAATAGACTGGGGAGGCAAAACCCCACAGTTTTACATTTTGGTATTTGTGTACTTATATGTTACTTTCTTAAAGCATCTGAAAATAGGACATGCATTTTTGTAATCATAAATGTTGTCTACATATATTTTCATAAACGTCTTAAATAGGGAAATGGTTAGCGATCTGCTACACCACCTAGACATAAAAAAGTCTATGGGTCCTCATGGGATATACCTGAGTACTGAGGGAGGTGTCAGAATTGCTCACCAAGCCACTTTCCACCATTTACCAGCAGTCCTGTCTGACCGGGAAAGACCCAGTTGACTGGAGGTTAGCAAATGTGACACCCACGCACAGAAGAGCTGGAAGGAGGATCCGGGGAACTACAGGCCTGTCAGTCCAACCTCAGTGCTAGGGAAGGTTATGGAGCAGATCATCTTGAGTGCCATCACATGGCACATACAAGAAAACCAGGTGATCAGGTCCTGTCAGGATGGGTTTATGAAAGGCAGGTCCTGCTTGACAAACCTGATCGCCTTCTATGATAAGGTGACCAGCTTAGTGGATGAGGGAAAGGCTGTGAATATTGATTATTCAGACTTTAGTGAAGCCTTTGACATGGTTTCCCACAGCATCCTCCTGGAGAAACTGGCTGCTCATGGCTTGAATGGGTGTACTCTTCATTGAGTAAAACACTGGCTGGGCATCCAGGCCCAAAGAGTTGTGGTGAATGGAGTTAAATCCAGTTGGTGGTTCATCACAAGTGGTGTTCCCCAGGGCTCAGTGCTGGGGTCTGTTCTCTTTAATATCTTTACCAATGATCTGGCTGAGGGGGTTGAGGGCACCCTCAGTAAGTTTGTAGACACCACCAAGTTGGGTGAGAGTGTTGATCTACTTGAGCATAGGAAAGCTCTACAGAGGGACCTGGACAGGCTGGATAGATGGGCTGAGGCCAATGGTATGAGGTTCAATAAGGCCAAGTGCTGGGTCCTGCACTTGGGTCACAAAAGCCTCATGCAGCACTACAGGCTTGGGGAAGAGTGGCTGGAGAGCTGCCTGTCAGAAAAGTACCTGGGAGTATTTGCCAGTATCTGTCTGCATATGAGCCAGCAGTGTGCCTGGGTGGACAAGAAGGCCTATAGCATCCTGGTATGTATCAGAAATAGTGTTTCCAGTGGGACTTAGGAAGTGATTGTCTCCCTGTACTTGGCACAGATGGGGCTGAACCTCATCTGAACTGCATCCAGTTTTGAGCCACTCACTACAAGAAAGGCACTGAGGTACTGGAGTATGTCCAAAGAAGAGTAATGAAGCTGGTGAAGGGTCTCGAGAACAAGTCTTATGAAGAGCGACTGAGGCAATCGGCATTGTTTAGTTTGGAGAAAAGGAGGCTGATGGGAGACCTTGTTGCTCTCTACAACTACTGAAAAGGTGGCTGTAGAGGGATGGGTACCAGTTTCTTCTCCCAAGTAACAACTGATAGGACAAGAGGAGGTGGCCTGAAGTTGTGCCAGAGGAGGTTTAGATTGGATATTAGGAAAAATTTCTTTATTGAAAGGGTTATTAACAGGCTGCCCAGGAAGGTGGTTGAGGCACCATACCTGGAGGTATTTAAAACATGTGTAGATGTGGCACTTAGAGACATAGTTCAGTGGTGGACTTGGCAGTGTTAGGTTAATGGTTGGGCTTGATGATCTTAAAAGATCTTTTCCAAACTAAAAAAAGAAAAAAACAAAACAAAACAAAATGAAAATCCCTTAAATTTACATCAGCAAATGGCACTGTCTTTATCTACACATCTTGAACATGATAGTGGTGTTGAATCTGAGATTTTTAGGAACACAAAATTGTTTGAAATATATTACTAGCATACAATTTTACTCCAAAATTGCAAAGAATATGCTCTACTGTCGTACCAAGGTACCTTTGCAAACACGCCAGTAAAATAAGCTATTGGTGGGTCAGTTGCATTAAAATCAGAGCACTGAGAAAAGTACACTTATTTTAGGCCCAGAAGATTTTTACTGGTAGTACCCAGGCTAAACTTGGGCTTGGGCAGCTCTTTGAGCATAGTTTATCCACTCAAAGCCAAATTTATTATTCACCTTTCTGACATTATGTTCTCTTGGTATTAAAACACATCTTCACAAGCAAAATGACTGTTGCTCCCTGGGATTTAGAAGTACAATTATAGTGTGAGCAAAGTAAACACTGTTTCAATTACAATCATTAGTGAAATATGTGGGGGGTTTTGCAGTGCTGTTATAATTAAAATTTTGTCAGTTTGCTTTGTTATTCCTTGTTATCAGAGGATTATAACTCTACAGTGAACACTGAGAAATTTCCGCACAAGCTTTCTTTTGATTCATAAACAATTTTCTTTTTGGGTAAACAAAAGTGTACTCACTCGGTTGTTTGATGCACAAACGGCTTGGAAAAAGAAACTTGAGACTTTTTGCCCTGAAAACATACTTTCTTGAAGAGAGGATGAGGGAAAGACAATGTTCCCTTCATATTAAGACTTTGGAAAACAGCTGGAAAAATTATTTTAAGTATAATCTGCTCCTTTTTTGGGGACAAAACCCGTCACATTCTGCTTAAAGCAATGCAAAATACAATTTAATGTCATTGATCCTATCTCTACCACAAAGTTTTTTGAAGGTGGATACCATGTGTGAAACAGGGTGCAATGGGAAGTTTGTGCAGCTCATGCCATCTCTGGACCATGGATGGTCAGACTCAGTCCTCTTGAAGTAGTCCAGCCTTCCAGAGTGGAAAGGGGATTCCTGGAAAGGGCCCCAAAAGAGTGCCTCAGTGCTCCAACTGATAAACACTAAAGTGTTGCTTGTATTGCTGTGATAAGAAAATGAAGAGTGTAATCATTAGTGTAATAAAATTATAGGACCCATAAAGTTGGTGTAACTACTGTGGGTTTGTTCTGTTGTCACTGAAAGCAGACCATGGTCCTTTGCTCTTTCTGTTTTTTTCTTTAAGTGATAAACCTTAAGTTACTCATTAGACTATAGGTGGCTTTGTTTCTTTACTTGATATATTTAATCAGGTTCAGAAATATTTTGGTAACAAGTTAAGTGTCCTGTCATGATGAATTCATTTTATATGCATAGCAAAAGAACTGATCTGACTGAACTAATTTTGTATTAATGCTGCTCCCACATGTATCTCTTTAGATGTTCTGCTTTAATCAAAGTTTAATTAGGAGTTAGTAGACACTTATTTTTTTGATAACACTGTTTTGGGATTTCAGACTGCAGTCATCCTTGGGGTCACTTTGGACCAAGTCTACAGCATTACCAGAGATAAATGCAACTCTTACAGTTATCAGCTACTATCAATATGATGAAGACCAACTAAACATGAGATTTTCCTTGTTAAGTAGTTTAGACAGAGAAGTGGAGGTACCTATGGGGTACAAACTGGGCTTCTAAGTCCAAAGTTTAGATATTTAAAATAATCACTCAGGTGGTCTCTAGACTCAAAGAGGTTATGTGCTGTCCTCTTTTCCCGAGAAGGGAGAGTTTTTATGGCACTTTACTGTATGCTCCTAAGCTTATGCCAAACTGAACAGCTAGATGCTAAATTTTGAGCATCAGTGTGTTTATCTCTACCCTGTCCACAAAGCAGTCTTCCAACTGCCTAGCCTGCCTGTGAGGCAGGGGCTGGGATCCCTGCCTCTGTCTGCCAGCTGGCTGTTCTAAAGAAATGAGAAATAATTCACACTTGCTCTCTTTCTGAGGCTGAAAGATTATTTAATTACTTCATGCAAAGTGGAGCACATTCAGTGGAAAAAATTAAAAGTGTATTGATGATCCAGTCAAATGTGTGCCTGAACCTTGTATATATATCTTGAGTTAGTTTTTTATTGGTCTGGGTATGAGATATAGTCTTGCCTAGTAGCAAAGAACTCATCATGAGATAATTACCTAAAAACCAAACTGGAGTCCCACCAAAAGTCTGCCGAATTTCATTTTACTATGCTGTATTGATACTAATTGGTATCTGGATTAGCTGATTGAAAGTTAGCTCAGGCATGTCTGCAAGGGTTCCATTTTACACCTCTGTAGAGAATACTGAAACAGAATCATTCCATGGAAATCAGAACAGGTAGAGCCAAAACTGGGCAAGAAATGCTCTTTCTCATCCATATTTTCTGCAGGTTAACAACTCTATATTTAGTAAATTAATTTTCATGGATCACAGTTTTAAATGGCATCACACAAAGTGCTTAGATGTAAACTAATAACTCAATTGTTAGCACTTTGGCTATGCTTTATATATATGTGTACATATACTTCAAGATTACTCTAGAAGTTATGCTAGCGTACAAAAAAAGCTTAAGATCTTTGTAAATCTATTAATGTTTGTTTAGCACTTTAGGAAAAGGCAGAAACAGAGCCTAGAGTGAAAAGTTCCTGTCCAGTACCCAATACAACTGAACATTTTGCTTCTGCAGCATAATAACTGACTATGCCAGTTTTTAAATATTAAATTCTGAAATATCCTAGCAGTGTAAGCTTTTATTTGATTTTCCATTATTGTCTTGCTCTAGAAATGATAATTAGATGCCTCTCTAGAGGCAGAAGAGCTAAAATATATTTGACTTGGTTGATGAGATATAAACCCACTTCAATTATGGAAATAATATACTATGATATACATCAGAAAGAAACCCATCCCAATATGCTGGGTTTTGCATGTGTGTGGCTGCCTCACACAGCTCTAATTTACAGTCAGTCAGTCATTCATTCTTTCAGTCTTCTGTGCAGACAGCAGAAACTTAGCCACAGTTTACCGAAAAAAACCACTGAAAATTTATGAAAATATGTATGTATATATAAAACCATTTTCATAATGCTGACAGTTGGTTGTGAGACATACAGCTCAACCCTTTCCATAGCCTAGGCTAGATTCACCGAGACTCAGGTTTCGCAGCAGGGAAGCCATACAATTGGATTTCAGAAGCGGGACTGTCATCTTTTACTACAGTACATTGATTCAGGATGTGGTTAGGCGAAAGACCTAAAGGGTTTGCCTAAATACACGTGTAGTGTCATTTAAGATACTACTGGGTACCTCTTTGGCTGCCAGCTGCAACTCCCAGAAGGCACAGGCCCCCACAGCTCCTTGTGCTGCATCTTGCAGTCCAGCAACAGCAACGTGTTTATTCCAGGGTGCTTTAATGGCCCAAAACATCCATCCTTAGGTAACTGACCATTGTTCCAAGATGCAAGATTCAGTCTGAGATAAAGTAATGTATATGTAAGTACCTGTGTGATGGTGGGTAGTCATATAAGTTAGTTAACTAAGCTCCCATATCAACAGTAGAGTGTTGCTGGTAGAGTGTGGAGAGCAGTTCAGCTCACTGTAAAAGTCATCCTAAAGCAAACACCATACTACTGCTTAGCTTTCTCTCTTGAATCCATCAACTGCATTTACTAGATCTCCATTATCTACAGTGTAAGCCTTGACACCCCATATGTCTGTAGACACTTTAATGTAGACACCTAAATATAAATGTTTTAATCTTGAACTGCATCCTGCCCTAGATATTTACTCTTAGATGTTAACAGCTGAGCTAGTCACCCCAGGGTCTTTTATAGTGAATGGAAATTTTAGATCCATTTTAGAGTTCTGCTTTTGATTAGTTGAAGCGCACACCAGAAGTACCTGTTTCTCTCCTTTTACTGTAAAGGGGCACAGAGGTGACCGGTTCAGCCATTAATATCTACTAGTTCCTGAAATTTACCATGTTAGCAGTTCATCCATTTTCTTTATCATTAGGATTGCTCACAATCTTATATTTAATAACATTTTCAAATGCACTAGTATGCTAGAAAGATAAATATGAAAAGTTAAAATATTTTTTTCTTGCCACAGAATTTGCAAGACCAGAAGGAGCTACTAGCCACATGCATGTTTCTGCCATCTACTTTTTTCTTACTTGAAAAACAACCTACTGAGATTTTTACCAGTTTTTTACATTTGATGTTAACCAATTAGAGAACTTGTCAAAACAGCACCGTCAATTAACCTTCCCCACAAAAACAACAAAAGCAAAAATGCACTATTGATAACATTTCCAACAGAAAATTAATCTTATTTAAAAAAGCATATCCCAAAAAAGTGTGAAAATTGTCAAAAAGATTTTAAAATTCAATTTCCAGTTCTATATTGAAAATAATAACAATTCAAGGCAAGAATATGCCTTTTATGATGCAAAAAGCTCTCAGATCTTTGTAATGATGTTAGTCTGAAGACATATGATGCAATTTAGTTTCTTTCCTGCCTTATATTAAACTGAAACACCACTGAACCACAGAATCACAGAATGGGGTTGGAAGGGACCTCTGGAGATCATCTAGTCCAACTCCCCTTCCTGGCGGAAGTCATTGCTGGGCCGCTCTCCATCATCTTTGAAAAGTCCTGGAGAACAGGTGAGGTGCCTGAGGACCGGAGGAAAGCCAATGTCACTCCAGTCTTCAAAAAGGGCAAGAAGGAAGACCCAGGGAACTACAGGCCGGTCAGCCTTAGCTCCATTCCTGGGAAGATGATGGAACAGCTCATTCCAGACATCATCTCAAGGTATGTGAAGGAAAAGAAAGCTACCAGAAGTACTCAATATGGATTCACCAAGGGGAAATCATGTCTGACTAATCTGATAGCCTTCTATGATGGCATGACTGGATGGACAGATGAGGGGAGGGCAGTGGATGTTGTCTACCTTGACTTAAGCAAGGCGTTCAACACAGTCTCCCACAGCATTCTCACAGAATCATAGAATCATAGGGTTGGAAGGGACCTCTGGAGGTCATCTAGTCCATCATAGGGAATATTAGTAAGTGTGGGTTAGATGAATGGACAGTGGGGTGGATAGAAAACTGGTTTAAAGACAGAGCTCAGAGGGTCGTGATTAGGGGCACAGAGTCTAGTTGGAGGTCAGTAACAAGTGGTGCTCCCCAGGGGTCAGTACTGGGTCCAGTCCTGTTCAATATATTCATCAATGACCTGGATGAAGGGATAGAGCGCACCCTCAGCAAGTTTGCTGATGACACAAAGCTGGGAGGGGTGGCTGACACTGCAGAAGGCTGTGCCGCCGTATCAAGAGACCTGGACAGGCTGGAGAGTTGAGTGGAGAGAAGCCTTATGAAATTCAGTAAGGGCAAGTGTAGGGTGCTGCACCTGGGGAGGAATAACCCCATGCACCAGTACAGGTTGGGGGCTGACCTGCTGGAGAGCAGCTCTGTGGAAACAGACCTGGGAGTCCTGGTGGACAACAGGATGACCATGAGCCAACAATGTGTCCTTGTGGCCAAGAAGGCCAATGGCATCCTGGGGTGCATCAAGAAGAATGTGGCCAGCAGGTCAAGGGAGGTCATCCTCCCCCTCTACTCTGCATTGGTGAGGCCACATCTGGAGTACTGTGTCCAGTTTTGGGCTTCCCGGTTCAAGAAGGACAGGGAACTGCTGGAGAAGGTACAGCAAAGGGCTACCAAGGTGATTAGGGGATTGGAACACCTCTCTTATGAAGAAAGGCTGAAGGATTTGGGTCTCTTCAGTCTGGAAGAAAGACAATTGAGGGGAGACCTTATCAACACTTATAAATACTTAAAGGATGGGTGTCAGGAGGATGGGGACAGGCTATTTTCAGTGGTGCCCAGCGACAGGACAAGAGGTGATGGGCACAAAGTTGAGCATCGGAATTTCCACCTAAACATGAGGAGGAACTTCTTTACTTTGAGGGTGACAGAGCCCTGGCACAGGCTGCCCAGAGAGGTGGTGGAGTCTCCATCTCTGGAGACATTCAAAACCCACCTGGACGTGTTCCTGTGTAACCTGCTCTAGGTGACCCTGCTCTGGGAGGGGGGTTGGACTAGATGATCTCCAGAGGTCCCTTCCAACCCTACCATTCTGTGATTCTATGAAAATAACGTTGGCCAGGAAGGAATCTTATTAATGAGAAATTTTTACTATCTTCATGTGAAGTATGTATTCTGTACCTGAACTAAATTGTATATTTGTGATTTATGGGTACTATTAAAATAATATCACCTGAGATTATAAATAGACAGTCATGTGAGAGAGGATAAAATTCAAGATCCTACTGAAGGTGAAGGACTAATACGGGAATGGGAGATATGTAGAGCTCAGCTGAAGTAGCTACGTACGTTATCAAGATGCAAAACTGTACTTCACTAGATGTTTTTGCTTGTTAGGATTTCTGTTCTTCCATTTCTACCAGCAACAACTTACCGCCAATATTAATAAAAAAAATGTAAAACTAGTTTGGGTGAAAAAAAATTCAAATGGTACCTACCTTGTTTTTCATACACAGAAGAAGGTCTTTCTCACTGTATTTTTCGCACCCTGAAAGTCTCTCTTTGCATGCACAATTTATGTCACTTTTCAGAATCTTGCTGAATCATGTGTCCCCGTGATTTCTCAGTCTGCATGCCTGAAAATGGAGGCATCTAAATTCATTCATTCACTCAAAAATTTAGGTTGTCATAGGTATATATTATTTGATATTCTTGTTACAGTGTTTGAGAATGATTGCTATAATGTTATATTAATAAGGAAGTTCTCAGTGACTACGGTTTGACAAAAGCATTTCTATAAAACTTGCAAAACATATAGCTTCAATTTTATTACATTTCCCTGCAGAGTTAGCAGTGAAAACATTTCAAAATTTTAGTATTATATCAGAGGCAGAACTGGAAGGCTTTTAGAATTAAACCAGTCTGATTTACCTGTCTAAGTAAGATGAAATGGAAAAAATAAACTGCATATTGTGACAAGCAATGTAGATTAAAAGAAATTCTTTGGCATCTAAAGTGTCATTTAAAACATAGATGAAGAGAGATTTTTAAAACCTACTGTAGGACAGAACTAGTGTGAATTGGCAGACCTCCATTGATTGCATTGGAATTCTGCCGATTACATTAGCTGAGGTTCTGAGTTTATATGAGTTTTAACTTCACAACATCCCTTAAATCACCAGGAATAAGATGCCTTAGTGACTCAGTAAATCAAGGCAAGATCAAATAATTATTAAAAAAAAATGAGATCTATTCTTTAGTGCAATACAATTTTATTTTGAATAGCGTTTCATACAAATGCATCCCAAGATACTTTACAAGAAAAGCTATAAATAATACAATTATATGGTTTAATAATAAATAATAGATTAAAAGCTGTTAAGGGTGTTGGAGAAACAGTTTTATCTTAGGTTTAGAATGGAATGAAGATTTCGTGGGATGAAACAGGGCAAGGATGCTAGCTTGATCACAGAGGAGGAAATGCTCAACCCAAAATCTGAATGAAAGGACAAGGGGAAAAAAAAAGAATTTTCCTTGCTGAAGTCTTACATGCAAGAAAATCTATATTTCTTAACACTCTGGAGAGTAGTCCAACTACCAGATTACAGACTGCTCAAGAAATGGGAACATTTCTGATGGCCTTCTGATCAAAGCTGTTTTGCCTTGCAGAAAGAAGAGAGCGTAGCCTGGGCAAGCTTTATCATACTGAGCCTTGTGCAGAGCTTTAAGTGGAGAAGAGAGTTAGTGTCCCAACCCCCCAGTCTCCTCCCCAGGTGAGAGGCTCTTTAAAAGAATGACCCTGGCAATTGGTTTGTCTGGGGGGAGGGGAGCCTATCTTCAAAAGAATAGTCCCCTATGGCACAGAAAGGAAAGGATTTTCCACTACACTTTTCCTTACTGTTGGCTTCCAGCTTAGCACAGTGTTTTCTTCTAGATGCTTTTCATGCTTCATGTCTCTGCACCTGACTCAGAGCTGGTGATTCAGATGCTGAGGGAAGATTCTAGAGGCTAGACATTACAACAGCATCACAGTGACCAAGTCACTAATGTGTATAGCTTTAAGCTAAAAATTATGTTCTTTATTGCTCATATATTTATCCTTTCTAGTGTGCATGTGCCTGGGTTTTAACAAATGATTTTATTACATATATTCCAAGAAGAATGTTTTCAGACATACCCAACTCTCAGGACTGGGGGAGGTAAGAAATTAACTGTGCAAGGGTGATGTGCTGCCAGGGAGCTCCTAGAAATTGACTGGGAGATGCAATGATGAAAATGTGGCAAGGACAGGATGAAGAGAAGGAAGTGAAGGGTGTTCAGAAGGGAGTAGGAATCAGAGGGTCAAAGGGAAATTGGGAGACAGTCACAGCAGTGGGAGACAGTCAGCAGTCCCTGGATGAGATGCAAAATTTACAACAACCTCCTGCTGCTCCTGCTTTAGCCAAGAGTCTTATTTTTTTACCGTGGCCCCACAGTAACTGACAATATACATAACACATCTGATAATCCATTTTGAAGAACTTTTTGGTAAAAAACCTTGCCCTTTCCTGCTTATTCCAAAACCTAGTCTATTGTCCTGGACGATGGGAATTGTGGATAGGAGTAGTTTGTTACCCATTCCTATAAAGTATTGCCGAACTTCATAATAAATTAAAAAGACAAATGACTGCAGGAAAAAATGCAAAACTTTTGACTTCTGACAATGGGATCAATTGTATTAAGCTAGAAAAAATAAAAGCCTGCTGTGACAAATCATGCAGTTTTTTTGAAAAAAAAAAATGTTGGTTTTTATTATACTTAGACTGTCACTAGGAACTGGCAGAAGAAGGTCTTGTTTTAATTTATGGATGAAGAAATAGACTCTGTTCTTGGAAATATCCTGTGGATCAGGCCAGCTACTGTGCAGGGTCCCCAATTCCTTCTTCCAAGGCAGGAAAACCAGGAAAAATAAAATTATTTTAAAAATCCTTACCTATGGGACTCCGGACAGCTTTGTGAAGTCTTCTGAAATAGTGGAAGCAATTAGGTAATGATACCAAAGAAAATTAGCCCTCTATGACTAGAATGGAACAAACATTAGTCTGTTATACTCAGATTTTGGCAATGTATGCACACATTCACTATACAAATAATATACATTTTGCATATAGCCATATGTTATGGATAGATACACTTCAGCTGTCATGCTGAGCCTTTTCATTGCAAACATCTGATGGTTGGTGACCAGTAGCATCAAATATGTTGATTCAAAATGTTAAAATATTAAGTGCTTTCACAAAAAAAGGGATCTGCAGTCATGTTGTTATCTAAAAACAAACACCTGTTTTCAGTAAGATGATAAAAGAAAGAGAGAACTTTAAAGAAGTACGCATATAAAATTACACTAATGAATTACTGGGGGCCTCTAGATCCACTTTGATCCATGCGAAGATTAGTATGGAAGTATTCAAAGGTTGGCATGAATCAGATATGGAGACAGTGCGTATTTGAGCCTTCACAAGTTTATGATGTTCTCAGCCCTGTGTTAAACAACTTAGCTACTTTACAAATTAACGTCTTCCAGTGCCCTTGAGAGCTCACTTGCCTGCCCTTCAAAATGGTCTTCATGGCACTTCATGTCATCTTTAATATTCGTTTACATTTACATTGAAATTTACTTTTGAAATTCAGTTGTACTAATCTAGTTTTGAACAGAGAACTTTGGCAGGCCATGACAAAGGATTTTCTTATTGTTTATACTCTCTAATGCAAAGTTCATAACATTAATGCCTTCTTGTTATTTGGAATTATTTTTCTTCCTAAAAGTGCCAAAGGCAACAAAACAAAAGTACACTTTTAATGCTAAAATACCATACAAAAGGATTTTATATATAACTACAGTAACAAAAGCTCTTTTCCCTGTGGAAAAGACCTATTTCCCTTACCTGACAAACATCACTTCCATATACTTGTTATTCCTGCACGTTCTAGTGATTAGTTGGGCGGCTGTGAGAGTTATTTGCATCTTTCTTCCCTGCTACAGCATTGTTGCCTGGGGAGAGTGGGAAACCTTGGTTAATATTAATGAAATAATTTGGGACATGGAGCAGTGCACTAACTTCTGCTGTCTGGGCAGTAATATTCCTCCTCATTAAAGCTTGTGGAAGTTCATCTCACATTCAATTACAGATGCCTAAAAACTGTTTTCCAGGCAATCTATGCTCCTTAGACAAGAGAAAAGGGAGAGGAAAGGATCTGTTTCACCCCTGGGATTTGCTGCTCTCTTTGCATATAATACTGTCAACCAGCTGGGAGATTTTGCTAAGTGACTTGTTGGTCAGAGCGATGTCATATGGAGAGATGATGAATGACTCTGGGCTTCTGCTCTAAGATCTAGCAGAAATAATGCAGTAGTCTCAAAGGAATATTGGAAGTTGTATCCGTAACAGCTTCAGAAAAGCAGCCACATTTATAATGTTGTTCTAAATTCTAGACAAGTAAAAGCCCTGCTTTTTTTCTGAGGGCAGAACATTCTGTACACTGTTAACCCTTTGGAATATGAATCTAATGGAGTTGCCTTTGTTCAGCAAAAGGCTGCAGGGGCTGGAAGTTCAGGAAGAAGAGGGAAAGCAGACAGGTCATACACCACTTATGCCAGTTGCTTTTTTTGTGTCTCAGCTTGTGTTCTATTAGGAGTTTTTTTCTGTAATCAATAGGAAAACACATGATTCATTTATAAATACCACATCACAATGCCAATTCTTGTGATTATAAAAAGAAGAGGCAGCTAATGGAAAATATGAACTATTTCAAAGTTGAATTTGAATTGTGTTTCGGTTGAGGTGCTTTGTTTTTCAAAAGATGTAAAATTTGAAATTGGATTTTTTTCCCTAAGTTTCTTTATTGCAGCCTCATTGAAGACAACACTTTCTGTCATTTGCTGTCATTTGCTGTCATTTGCTCAGTAAACTTTCATTCACATTATAAAACATTATTTTATAGTCTCTTTTGGTACCAGATATATTTGTCAGTTAGAAATCAGAATCTACCTGCAGCTGAAAAAATCAACACATGCAGGGCACAACATAATTACATATATTTTCTGGTGTTAATGCTCTTTCTTTCTTTTCCTTTTTATTAAGAGAGGAAAAAGAATTTTAACTCAGTATCCATGAAAGAATCATAAAATAACATATGCTAAAACTTGGAAATATTAATTTAAATTCTGGACTGTAATTGATTTTTCTGTCATAACAGGAAATTTGCTGTACTGTGATATAGATTGGACCACAGAAAGGTTCCCTGAGATAGGTGTTTTAGAAGAGAAATTTGAAATTGGAAATTATCATCACATGCAATATACTTTACACATATTTTTTCCCTAGTCTAGACTGAATTATCTTCTTTGGAGGACAATCTTCACTGCTTGCAAGTGGGGCATTATTTCTACCTGAAATAGTGGAAGATTTAAAGAATTTCTTTTTAAGTCCTGTGCATTGCAGATGGATTTTTAGTGTTAAATATTGACCTATGCTGTAATTTTTGTTATTTGAAAGGGTAATGAATGTTATTGCCTTCCATAGTCTTCATTGTCATCTTATCCTATTTAATATTATTTAATGCTTTGTTACAGCACATAAATATACAGCATATATGTATTGGTCAAAGAGCACCTTTAGATGACAGAGGAAGCTAAGGAGTTGTCTTTGCAGAGGGTGTAAACAGCTATAGCTCCACTGATCTGCTTGACGCCAGAAAAACACCTGGCTTTCAGCATTACTGATTATTTTTGTCTGCTGTTGTTCACCTTGAAGACTGATAATGCATCTACTACACCTAAAAGGCAAAGATGGAATTGCTTTGCATGGTTCAGTTCCTTTTTTAAGATTTCCCAAATGCTCATCAACTCTGAGGCCTCTCTCATGTACTTTAAGCTTCCTCTGTTGAATCTGATCATGACTTTATTTGCAGGTTTAGCAAACAGGTCAGAGCTATGGCATGCTCAGCATGCTAATGGCAACCAGCTCCGTACCCATGTAGCCTGGCAAAGTGCTCTAGTCCAAGAAGGTGTTTCTACTTTGGTAACAATCTTTTTTTTTTTTTTTTAATTTAAATAGCAATTTAAAAAGATTTCTGGATAATTTTTGTTTGCCTTCTAGAGGGTTATTTTTGCACTTATATCATTACTTTTGCTTTTAAAGCATACATTTTTAACAGTTCATTTACAGTGTGGCCTAACGGCTTATGATATTTAAAAAAATGAATACCCATTAGGTGAAGGCTTAAAAACAATATGCTGAGCACACAGAGCAATGATTTCAATGACATTTTGTGTTGAGTTGGAACAGAGAGGCTGAAGATACACTTTCAATGGCTGGATTGAAATGACATACCATAATGGCTCCAAAGGAGCTGTTACAATCTACCCAGTCAATGATCCATGAACTAAGAAGGATTTACTCAATTTGAGACCAATACCTTCTAACATGTTAAAAAATAAACAAACAAAGTCTCCTATGCTCTGCTGATCCACACAGACATTTCCTCCTTTACTCCCAGGCACCTATCTTCTGCCTCGTCCTTGTAACTCTCTCTACTTTGGCTTCTGAAGGACTTAAAAGGAGAAAATGTTTTAGTCTGTTTTGATATTACTGTCAATGGTATTTTCAACTCCTGGGAGGAAGGGCGGGACATCTGCTAATTAATGTGTGTACTAGTGATTTTAGAAAGATGAGTTTTCATACCCAGCTGAACCACAGACATGAGATCAGCTTTGGACTAATTATCTATTTTACCCAGTACTTTTGCTCCCTGTCTGCAGAAGTGGATTTACTAACTACTACTTCTTTAACAGGTGTTTTAAATAGCAATTCAGTGAGGAAAAAAACACCTACAAATGTCTTTGGTATGTAAAAATGAGGCAGTGATAAGAATCATACATATGTGTAATTAGAAGTTATTGGAAACAATCCTGTGGAAAATCCCTAGGAAGCCGATATACTCCTTGTAAATGGGTAATAATAGACTTACTTTTCTGCATGATGATGAACCTGTCTTCCTCTTTGTTTTAAAGCCATGGCACACTATGAATTTTCTAGAAAAAGCTAAGCAAGTGTGATATCACTGTGTACCGTTAAGAGTTCATTGACTGAATTGTAACAACCTCAAAGGACGCCAAGGTTTGTGAAAAATATTTACCCTGCAGATTGAAGTCCTGTTACCTAGAGGTGAGAGGGTGACTAATCTAGACTAGGGGCCTAAATTTTACTTAGTCAAATGTAGACATTACACCTAAAATATGAGCGTGCCTAAGATTTTTTTAAATATACCAACTAGTGTTTTAACTGTCTAATAGTCCAAATCATTAGTACATTTATAATAAAATGATACAATGCATTTTAAGTCTGAGTTCTGCTGTTTGGCATATGGATCTGGAATATATATTTAACCTGTACAGTGTAAAGAACTGTATATGTATGTTTAGGAGGGGAAAAAAATCTAAAATACTTAACTTCACTCTAACAAAAGTCATTTATCTCATATTTGCACAATGTCCACAAGCAAAAATTATTTTAGAGAGAACGAAGGCTGATTAGGGATCTTGCCATATTTATTTGTATGAATATTGATAAAACATTACATAATTATCAGGATAAAAGCATATCTTGCTATAGGTACTTTATAATAAATATTGTTATATAAAAAACCCATCCAAATAGAGAGTATGAATAAAGACATATTGAAATACTAAATAATACTGAGAACTAGAAATAATTTCAAAATGAGATCTTTAAGCTTAGGATCAGTTTTGAGTCTTAGAGTTGAACTAGTTGATCACTGGAGGTTGTTTCAAACCAAAATTGTTTCATCAGTCTATGATTTTACAATTCATAGGTGCTTGGAGGACAACGAACATATAGGAAATTAATACATGCTTAAGATGCTGTACATTATTCAATATGCAGAAAAAAAATTACTAGCTGAGCAATACAGTTACAGAAGAGAAAATGTAAGGATCCTAATATTTCTGCTAATTCTTGTGTTTCATATGTGAGAAAAAAAGGAGCATGTAAGTAGTCATCAACATTAAAACTCCAACATATGGAGCTGCAGTACACATAGTAATTGTAACAGTCCATAATTCTTCAGAAATATACTTACTCTCCTTTACTACATCTTAAAGCTCCAGCAGTGGTAGATGTAGGTGTTACACAAGAACTAAGAGAAGCATAAAAATTATTCCAACTCATAAGTTGCCTCATGTCTGTTTACTAGAATCTGAAGTCAAAATAAACTATTACTCATTCCTGAACAGGTTGACAGTTTCAATGAAGTACTTGACTTAAAAAGAACTTCCATCAGCTATGGTGCTGGATTTTATATCCATAATACATAAAAAGCGGAAAGGTAAGATCAATGCACTGTAGCTTCTTCAGACCTCAGTCTTTTTTGAATTCAGATATAAGAGTTGGTAAAAAAATTGAGAATATTTATAAAAAATACATAACACCAAATATTGATATTCTCCCTAAGTAAAGAATCCCTGTTCATTTGGATTAAAGAGCTGTTCATTACTATGAAATATTTATTCTTAAAAGTGATTACTATTTTTTCCTAAGTATGTAAAAAAATCCAGACAAATTCTATATGCTTCTTAACATTTCAGCAAAAAGTCTGTTTTCAAATATAATCACACATTTCCAAGGTTTAACTAAAAATAACACAGGATGATTAGTGGTAAATTTTAAAAAAGACTTACATTTTTTGTCAGAGCCCCATTTAGTGAGTTGAATATCATTCTTAGATAATGCCTACTTTCATATCTATCTTTCATATGTAACGTATCTTAAGTAGACCTGCCCATTGCAGTACCTGTATTAGGTTTTACCTTATGAAAACGCACATACAGAGAAATGTACATCCATCCATCTATCCATCCATCCATTCCATCCATCCATCCATCCATCCATCCACTGACTCATCCATCTGCCTATCTATGAAAGAAATGTATTTAACAAGTATGAATCCATCAAAACTGATGATAGGAATGCTGCATAAAACTGAGCAGAAATAGTGGGTAGATAGTCTGCCCTAAATTTATCGTTAATCTATATTGAAAAAAAAAAAAAAAATCTGTTCTCAATATAAGCAATAATAACCAAATATAGCAAAGATAACATCTGATGTAAGTTGCCATTAACCAAGTGATTTCAAGTAAATGCCTCTGCTTTGCACAAGTTTAGCCGCTAGACTTGTGAATCTTACTATTCACTTACTTTATGGATTTTATATCCAATTGCTTTATTTCAGTTTTGCTTTCCTTCAAATTGTGAGTGCTGGGCATGCAGAGTTTTCTTTTTTTTTTCAAATTGTGTCTTGGGATTTGAGAAATTGTAAGTTTGTTTATTATTTTGGAGGCTCGGTTGTCTAACTGCTCAGTTTCTTGTGAGATACAGTCTACCTAACCTACAATACAACAGTATCCATTTCTAGACTTCTCTAAGAACCTCTTGTCATTTCTGTAGAAGAAGCAGAGTTTCAGTTCCATCTCTTTTCCCAGTGTCTGATACTAGACTTCTGTGAAATCTTACTCAGTTTTTGCCATTTTGAATGAGATTCTTTTTAGTCCAGCTCTCTCCAATCCTGGTACCAGTCCTACATACATAGGTTAATTTTATGTGCTTTAGAGCCAGATAAGCACAAGTCAGTGCATTTCTGGATGTTGATACTAAGTGTTTCACTTAACTTTTATAGTTCTAAGAGTCGTGAGGATTTCTAGTACTACTGCTTGTAGAAGATATCTTCAGCTCCTATAGGGAAAAATAAGGTTGTCTTTGTACTTTCCACATGTAGAAGCAGCCTCAAGAAAGGTGCTCATGGAGGATCAGCACAATTACTTTATTGTAGATGTACATGGTTACATAGTGGCATACCTCTGCGTGTAATAATTCAATAATAGGGATAAGTAAGTGTGGTATCAGCATCATCAAAATAAATTTGCACAGTAAGTTGTGCCATACCCTTAGACTTTTCTCAGTCTTTTGCATAAACTTTGAAAACTCATCTGTATTCTTAAACAAACTAGAGCAATAGTTGTAGAAATCTTGAAGACTTCACAGATTTCCTTCCCTTTCTTTCTTATTATGAGGTGAGTTTTTCATCGAATCATAGAACCATTTAGACTGGTAAAGGTCCTTAAGATCATCAAGTCCAACCATTAACCTAATACTGCCAAGTCCACTACTAAGCCATGTCCCCAAGCACCACATCTGCCCATCTTTTAAATTCCTCCAGGGATGGTGACTCAAAGCACCTTATTTTGTGCATAGGGCATAAGAAGTGAGATGTGCTCATAGGTTAAATCAGTGTAATATTAATAAACAATGATGAAAATGAAGTACTGAAGCTAGCTGTTACAGCAGTGAAAGGTCATGAAGTTGCCTTCTACCTATGTAGCTTGTTAAATTTTAAGTAAAATTAAATTCCGATTCAAAACTGTCCAAGAGAAGTCTGAGATATGAGATGCTATTTAAAAATGTAGTTAACCTTTAGTACTTACATAGAAAAGGCAGAAAAATATTCATAATTTTGTCAAACATTTTTTCTCTCAAATTATATAATCCCTGAGGTGGAATAAATACAGCATTGTTTTGTAACTTATATTATGGACTTTTTAAAAATGCCTTGCATAAAAATAACTTAGTATTTTGAGTAATTAATGTCTTACATGTATGTGAAACTGCACATATACATCATAGATTTATATAGAGATCCTGTGTAAAAAACCAAAGCTATTAAAGATAAAATTGGTGATATTTCAGTTGTATTGCTGAAAGTAGATTTGAAAATCCTTATAAGCACTCAGCAGATGCTACTGAGTTTTACAGAAAAGCCTGTAAACATTATACCAGCATGAACTGCAGTATGTTCTCCAGTTCTGAAAACAAGTTCGTGCATGGCATTTTAATGACTTTTTTATTTTTATATTCATTTTTTTTTTCTAGGTTCAGGTAACTGTACACCTTAAAACTTATACAGATTGTAACTTTTTTTCTATAAATTAGAAATTAAATAATGCAGGAATTCCACTGTAATAAATTTATAAAAAGGTTTTTGGTTTTGTGAAAAAAACATGTCAAAATGATACATCAAATACTGTTCCATGGGAGCCATAACAGAGCAACAGACAGAGGACAAGGTTTAGCTTGCAAACCCATTTCCCAAACTCCTGGGTTTCATAATGCTACTTGTGCTATAGTATAGAAATACTTTGGATGTCTTTATAAAGAAATATTCCCATAACAGACTTATGATCAATGGAGGTTTAAGCTACGGAAAGGATGCTGCATAAAGATGGACAGGAAAATAAAGAAACAATGCCTCTGGCTGTATCTGCAGTAGTAAGATGAGCTGTGTGGTGGAAGTTGATTTGCTGAGTGAAAAATATTTGGGACTGAGTACCTTACACCCACTGCATACATACGTTCCAGCAGTCCTGCTTATACTAGTTCTAGTCTGGCCACGTGGACTGAATTCCCCTCAGTGGCTGGAGGTGCACTGCTAGAGCATGTAGGCCAGTTAAGTCTGAAAAGAATCCTGTCCATGTGTTTTAAGGCTACAGGGTGATATGGTCTTCAACCCCAGTAAGTGGGGAAGATTTGGAGATTCACTTCAAAAGCACTCTCCTCATTTAAAGCACTAGGATAGATACCAACTCAGTGTGCTTTGGTTACCATGTCTTAAATATTGCATTGTTTGGACAGGTACAAAAGAATTAGTATGATTCTCTTTGACTACCTAGAAGTGACTTTTCACCATAGCCCAATCAACTTATTTTGATTGTTTGATCTCATACAAAAGAAAGTATTTTAGACACTTACAGGCCAGAGCTGTATGTTTCAAGAAAGCATAACCTGTAGCTTAAATAGTTCTTATCCTGATGATAAATAGTAATGAAAATATGAAACTTTATTTATAGGCATGGAAGCTCTATGTCCTACTTTTGTTGCAGTTTTTCCCATTTTTTATCAGAGGTCATGATAAGTAAAGGCTATATAAATTTTCCCACTCTTCTATTTCTTCCCATCTGATTTTGCTTTTCTTAAAAATTAGCTGTGGTAGTTGTCCATGATGTTATTGTACTGCTACAGCAACAACTCCTCATGTAGCAAGTCTGAGTTTTGCACCACCTTATATTCAACACTTTTCATTTGTCCATTCATCAAGGAAAAGGAAGAACTAAACTGGAGAGAGACACAGTGGTCTCCATGCCCTCTATTTTCTTCTTCCCTGTGATTGAGAAGCCCATATGCAAAAGGAACACAGGAAAAAAAATGGAAAAATGGTAGAGCTACGACTTTCTTTGATGCCTTTGCTGCTCTGAAGGAGATTTCCTTAACCAACTCAAAGAAAAGAGCCAGAAGACCAAGCATGTAAGTATTTCATTACTATAAAAGGAGGTGACATAAGGTGTCCCACTTTTTGACTTCGAAAATCTGTTCCCTGTGCAGCTGATGGAAGAATGACTATTCTGTTGCATGGTAACTTCTGAGATTCTGAAATTCACTTTTGTTCTCCACTGGAAGGAAATCAGAAGTCTTTGTGGAGCACAATATTGTATTGATATCAAGCCCAGGACTTTCAGTGTGGGGTGGTGCTCTTGTCCCCTTGCGTCTGAGGGGTTTTGAATTGTTGTGAATTGAGTAGGATAAGAACTTGATCCTGAGCCATCCATATGCTTGTATCCTAGCTATTAGATGTGAGTCTTGTTATTTCTCTTTCCACTGACATTCTGCCTTACCCATGTAACCTTTAGGAGGGAAAAGTACATCTCTGGGATACACACTAAAGGTGTTAAAGTTACCATTCAACACAGATGTTCTGGTGAATTCTGGTGTTTGCTTCATTAAAGGAAAACAAATACTTCTGGGTGCTTTGTGAGCATCTTCTTGGTTCTTAACACAAACACAAGCAGAGAAAGGATATGCAGCAGAGAAGAACAGATTAATGTTTTTACACGTGAAATGACTTTATTTCCGTATTAAATGTCTTTTTTGAAGTGCATAAAGGGTTTCTTCCCATTATGGGCAGTAGGATAGCATGCGAACTGGTTTAGTTCTGAATGAATTCATTTTTTTCTATGATATACTGTTTCCTTAAGTTCTTTCTTTATGTGCTGGATTTCCTTTGTGATATTCAGTGGAGAAGCAAAACCTTCAAATGAAGAAATATCAGTCTTGCTCTTTCATAGAAAATCAATATCCTTTGTGGTTTCTTCTTCTGCTTACTTAGACTTTGTCAAATGTGTAATATGCCCCAGAAAGCAATTCTGGTGTTCATCAATTATTGTTTTACTGCAAGTACAATAAAAAACTAAAATATGCTTTTATTTGACAAATGAAAAAAGAGAACTTGGACACTTCATTGCAGTGCACTTAAAATGTGAATGCTTGAGGGATTTTATCAGTGTTTCTGGGATTTTTTTTTTTTTTTTTTTTTTTTTCTTGGAGAAACATAAAATAGCACAAACCTGTCTATTAAAAGCCAAAGGAGTGGGACTGGTTTCCCCACTAGGTAAAATCATGTCTAGTGCAAATGCTTGTTAGCCCAGAATTTGAAATACTAGAAAATGAAGTATTAGCAAAACCTAAACAAGAATATCCTGCTAACAACCTAAGATAGGAATACTGCTTCAATTAACTTCCACCAATTAGTTCATCATGTTAAATACTCAGTTTCAGATCTGATGGGTTTTTTTTCTAGCTCTTTACCCAATTTACTGCATTCTGAGTTGTAACACCATATGGTAATGGAAAGCTACTTTAAGATAAGAAAACGAAAAAAAAAAATGACCTTGTATTAAAGCATATCTAAATTGTCCTCAACCAGTATATAGAAGTATTTCTACGGCATTTTAAAATAAAGGCAAGTAGTATTTTAATGTTATTACTCTCTGACTCATAAAAATCTGAGCTTGTTTATTTTATGTATAAATAGGGACAAAACAGTGATGATGCATAAAATAATAAAAATACAGAGAGGCAAACTGGATATTTGTTCTTGTAAAGTAAGAACAAAAAAGTACACTCACAGGAAATAAAAGGTAGTAAATCTAAAATTTATAAAATAAAACAGGATTTTTGCTATTTTCTTGTCTTTCACAAAATATCTAATCAGCCTTTGGAAGTCATTAGATCAATTAAAATGCTATCAAAATCAGCCTTTTCTAGAAGTGAATATAGCAATATTGAAAATTGTCACATGAAATAAGATAAATTTCTCATTCAACTCTTCTTGCATTAAAATGTTGGAAAAGTAGTATTTTTGCACCATATTGAGAAATTGGTAGTATTTTTAATTTGTCTTTTTAAGGTTTAAAGTACTATTTTTTCTATCATGAATAAACATACAACTAGATTAGTTGACTGTGGTTCTTCTCTAGTATATTATTTCCTAGGGTTTTATAAAAAGGTGTTGTTTTCTTTTTCTCTTTAACATTTGATTTCCAGAAAACATAAAAGCTTATTGAAATTGAGTGCAGTCTAGAATCAAGGGGAATGCAATTAAATTAAATCCAAATTGTTTATTTTCTGTCTTAGTGATAAAATGAGAATCCATTAAATAAAACTGACCTTTACAAATTCCTGTGATTTTACTAGTGAAATATACATTGGGAAAAGAAAAATCACTATATTCATTAGAGAAACAAACCAAACAAACAAAAAAATGACTTATTTCTGGTTTTTTTTCTGAAATAATTTAAATCCAGAGATTATGCAGATCTGTAATGGCATATTTTGTTTCACTTTGTAGAATTTGTAGTTATTCTGAAAGAAAAACACTGTAATTAATTAGGGAGAATCCAAAGAAGAATGTTCAACAATGTGATTTATACGTCACGTGATTGGACTTAATTAGTGTGATTTGGCTAACTTTTTCGTTGTGGGCAAGTCACAATGACACACAAAAAAAAATGTATTACAATCATGGTATAAATTTTTCAAATTTCAACCAAGAAATTATTTCCCACTGTACCTTTTATATCACAGTCAATTTCTTAGTTGTTCCAGAGGAAGTAGTAATGTCTTATGCTGTAAATGTGGGGAATGATTTCCCTTTTCTTTGTCTGAGTATCACAAAAGGCTACTCATGGATGTCAACAAAACACAGATAAAAGGAGAGTTCATACAAAAACAGGTTTGGAAGGGATTCTAAGTTGCTATGCAACCCCTGCTCTTATCACAACATGAGATTAATTATAGATAATTTCATATCATATATTCTTAAAAAGCTCCATTCATGGAGAGTCATGGCCTCTTCAGGCAATCTGTTCTAGTAGTTTTTGGAGTAGTGACCTTAGCTAGGCTCACAATTAGTTTAAATGCTAAATCTGAAGTACTACTCAATTCTCTCTTACCTATTAAATCCCAGACATATCCCATTCTGAAAGGCAGTGCTTTGTCACTGAAATTCAGCTGGTTTCTTGGCTTCCATAGCCGAGAGAAGTCTCAGAGATCTTTGCCTGTCAGCTAGAAAAAAACAAAACAAAACAAAACAAAACAAAACAACTCGATTCAGATTATACCTTCTTAACTTCTACTTTTTGAGTGTGACCTGTGTTTCCAATTGTATAATCAAAACCCAAATTCTGTGCTTTAATAAAGTAAAATGTATTGGTTGCATTTTAAGTTTTTCTGGCTTTACAAATACAATAGCCCATGCCTGAGTAATCATGGTTTAGTTCAGGATAATAATGAAACTGAATAAAGCAGGGCTGAAGACAAATCCTTTGGTAACAACAGATTTGAGAATATGACATCCAAGTAGTCCACAAAGCTGCAATTTATGAAACACATACCAGAAAAAGGGAAGGAATCTTTTCCTCCAGTCTTCTCCACTGCCTGTTTGTCAAAGGGCAAGCAGCGGTGACACAACCCATACGTTTTCATTTCATTACTTTCATTCTGGCCACAAAATTTATGCCCTCATTTTCATAGATGGCGTTTCCAGAAGCTACTAAATATATTCTGTCACATGTAGTTGTTAAAACTAGTATTTGAAATATTCATGTTCCTTACTAAACCTTTATCTATTAAGAAAAAAAAAAAAAGAAAAGAGAAGGAAAAAAAGTGTTCTATAAAGTCTGTCACACGTTGTTTAAACTTATAAAATACCATTTTGGGAGAAGGGGAAAATCAGCACTACGACATGTCTGAAATCTGAACAGGAGCATGATGAGCTACTTTAAGGTGATTTTTTTTTTCTTTGTGCTGCCCAAATCATAGTCAATCCGTATTGCATACAAGATTCACTTGACTGTTTTGATATGACAATGGCCATTGTTGGGTTCATCTGGAGGGAGGGTTATAAGCACAGGAGCATAAGATTAGGCACATTGTTTTCACATACCGTGTGTCTGACAGTGGCTTATTCTGTTGAAACTTGTGAAACAGGTGCAGGAACAATGATAATTCTCACATTACCCACCAACCTATAGATTAGGGGTTTTCTGAGCAGGTGTTTGGATGCAGTATTAAATGATAACTGGTTTTTGTTGCACTTAACTGTTTTTTATTGCTACCTCTAATTCTTTTAAAATATTTTTATATATGTATATAAAATTTATATATGTATTTTTTCCTTTATATTCTGCAGCAATGAGTTTTGTTGTTCAGGAGTGCCCTGTGTATAAAAGTTCTCCATTTGTTCCTTTAAAATAATTTGGTTTTGGATGCCTGTCATCCCTTAGAGAATAAATACTTACTCCCTATTCATTTTTTTTCAGTTGTGTCCATGATGTTATGTATACCTTTCATAAAATATCTTCCAATCACAATGCATCCTAATTTATTTTATCAAAACTTAATCAAAACTTTGATCATCTGTGTAATCTTTCTTTGCATCTCCTTGACTTTAGTTTTGGGATATAAAGAAGAAAACAACATAGAAGATTTTGCTATAGAAAGAACTAAAATAATGTAGTAATGCTTAATGTTTTCTTCCGTCTCTTTTTTTTTTCTTCTAAAAATCTCAGTATTTTGAGTTTGCTACCTTGACTGCTACTGAACACAAAGCGGATGATTTCATACAGCTATCCAGATCTTTTTCTTGAGTTGTGATAAACAAATTTAAGTCTTTAAATTATGTCTTTAAGTCTATGTGTCCTTATAGATGTTATTAATGATGCTGACCTTTATGTCTGATAATTCATAGTGACAATTTGAAAACAAAACATGTCCAAACCTCAGATTTGCTATTCCAATCTACAGGAAAAAGTAATCTCTCAAACTAGACTTGAAACCAGGTTTTCCCTAGGAAAGACTACGTATGGTTGTGCAGATCCCTGAGGGCTAATGGGTAGAAGAGGAAATATCTAATATTTTGAAGGCAGGCAAAGAAAAGCCTTCATCAGCCTAAGCAAACCTGCTTGATTTTTCAACAGGCAGAAATGGTCTCCACATTCAGTAAAACTGAGGCAGGTTCAGCATCCCACCCCTTATCTGACATTTAATGCTGAGCTATGCAAACCTGTGTCTAATAATGCAAACATTTCTAATACATACAGGCAAGTTTAAGGTAGGATAACTGAGTGGAAGTCTAAAAAAACCTTAGCATCTCACTTCTGCTTACTGTTAGTTCTGCTTTGCACCTGGGACATGTGCTTGGTGATGTAGCAATTTGGATTTAGTAACAGCAAGTTAGGAGATAACTGGGATCATGTGCACACCTGGGACTGTGACCGGAACAACGTCAGGAGTGAGTAGTGGTCATGGTGTTATGGCTGTAGTGTGACCCGCAGCTACTTGGTGTTTACTTTTCTAGTGATGTGAATAGCCTGAGGTCATTCTCCTGTCAAAACAGAGGAACTGCTGAGCAGATTTCCTATGCCTCAAGGACTGTGGAAGGAATAGCTTTATTTGATGAGGAGAAAAGGATGAAAATTTAACTTCAAGATTTGATTTAAATTTTCTAGATTTATACGACCTCGAAGCCAACTTCTATTTTTTTAAAGCTAAAATAAAGCCAATATTAGCAGGCAGAGTTCAGAGGACTGTGAAGGTCTGCAAACATGAGTTTTCTAGGTCTGACCAGACTCCAACAACTACATGTTTAGTTGCATTGTATTTAGTCTTACTTTTCATAGGCATTGTATTTTTATTATAGGTAATGAAAATACTATATATCAGTTGATGCTGAAAACTTCTGCTATAGGAACAGCTTTACAACAAAAGAAGTATTAGAGGTTTCCAAACTGAGGTACATATGCTACTATGATACCTACGAGAAGAGTGTTGCCTGCAGGTTGAGTGAGGTGACCCTTTACCCCTGCTCAGCACTGGTGGGACACATCCGGAGTCCTGTGTCCAAGTTTGAGCTCTCCAGTACATGAGAGGTATGAACAGTGGAAAGTCCAAGAGAGTGGAATGAGTCCAACAAAGGGCCACTAAAGTATTGAAGGACTGGAGCACCTGATATATGAGGAGATAGATGGGATTATTCATCCTGGAGAAAAGGGGGCTCAGAAGAATCTTATCAATGTATATAAATAACTGATGGGAGGAGTAAAGAAGACAGAGATAAACTCTCCTCACAGGTGGCTAGTGATAGGACAAGAGGTAACAGGCACAACCTGAAATATAGAAAATTACACTTAAACATAAGAAAAAACCTTTTTCTCTATGACCGTGGACAAACACTGGAACAGGTTTTCCCGAGAGGCTGAGGAGTCTCCATCCATGGAGACAGTTCAAAACCAACTGGAAATGGACCTGGTCAGCCTGCAGTAGCTGAACCTGCTTGAGTAAAAGGGTTGGACTAGATGATCTCCAGAGATGTTGTCCAACCTCAACCATTCTGTGACTCTTTGATTCTCCTTCCCACTTGCAGGACATAGCCTCAGACCTGTTGCTTCAGTGGTGCTCATCTGAGCTGTGTTGAAAATGACAATCTCGTTCAACTCGTGTGAACGTGTAAAAATCTCTTGGCAGTTTCAATGTCTTACTCAAGTGTTATGGTAGTGGTGGTTGTTTGGGACAATAACGTGTGTTTGTTTAAATATTTTTCATGGTAATATATGACATAGGTGCTACAAGCACCACTGACTTCTCAGAAGAAAGGTAAATTAAGCTGGTTTAAATTTATGATGAAACACACTGAATTCATTCTGTACATGAGAAGTATGAATGAGCATTTCTACTCTTATAAAGCTATTCAAGCATGGTATTGCATAAAAAAAGTTCCAGTGCAAATCCTGTAAAATTTTAAGGTGATAATGCCAGAAAGTTTTCCATTTATGCTGTGGCCTGGACAAAATTGCTTAAGAACCTATGCCAAATACAAGTTTTTATTTTACTTATAAATATCTAATCAATTTACAGAAAAGCTAAATTTGTAGGTGTAGACTACTGCCTCTCTTTGGTAAAAGAGATTAGGATTATTATTTCTTTTTTTTTTTCTTTTTTTTTTCTTTTTTTTTTTTCCCCATTTTGGCACTATACAGTATTATTGTTTTTTAAAATCAGCAAGAGAAAATACTTATTGAAATTTAAGAACACTGAGTGGACAGCCTGGACAGTTGATGTTTGGATAATTTTATTTGGGCAGTGTTTCCTCCGAGTGACATTTATACCCACCAGCACTTAGATTCCACTTTCCAGCCAAACTGAAAGTGTCAGTAATTGGTGTACCATGCTGACATGTAGTAGTTCGTGGAGTAGAGCTGGCTAAAAAACAGCACTACAGTTTCCAGAAAATTTCTTTTCTTTTCTTTTTTTTTTTTTTTTAAAAGAAGTTTATTTTTGTTCTGAATCAGCCTAAAATGAACAAACAAAAAAATTTAGAATTTCCTGTGAGCTGGAAGCTTCCCAAACTTTGCAGCTGCTCAGTGAAACGAGCTCTGAGCTGTGATGCTGGCAAGAATGCAAAACCTGTCAAACCTCATGCATTGATTGTAAGATGCACAGTGTTGACTCCCTTCTCATAACTGCCTCATGTATTTCTAGCACGGTACCTCGTCCTTCTTTCTTTTCCATGACCTCACATGACAGACAGAGTTAGTTGGTGGTTTGTTAATCTGGTAACCAGTTGCTCCTTTCACGTGGGTCAAGGGATGGACAAGAAACCAGGGCTCTGCACAACAGCTGGGGCAGCGCTTTTCATGGAATAGTTTATGCTGAAAATACCCCTTAGAAGACATACTGTTTGGCTGCTCTGTGTCTTAAAATGTCTCTTATCATGTAACTACATGTAACTCTCCAGTTGAGCCACATCGTCTGGAACTCTAATTGCTCTTCCAGCACATAACTTGATGCAGCACATACTCATGAGCTGAGGAAAGTGAAATTTAATCAGCTGAAAATATACAGCTGAGGAGGGTGAGGGATTCCCCATTTTAAGTTATTCTCATCTGATATACTAAACTTTGAACCTTGAACTGAACGTGGAGACAGTTTCCTGGGCTGAGGTATTCTCACTGTAATATAGCAGGCAATAAATGACCTATTATTTTCTAACAAAGAATCATTTTCTTACCAAATTTTATTTCCTTGGAAAATGTATGAACATCTGCACTGCTGAAATTTAAACAGACTCAAAGGAAGAAACTAATAGTATCAGTGTCACATGTAGGAAGCTGCCAATTTCCTGTTCAGAGGAAGAATCAGTGCTGTTCAGGGTTTTTGAAACTGTGAGGAAAGGACAATTGCACCTTCATAATATACACACATCTTATTCATCCCATTAAAGTTAATTGTATTATTTTATGGTCTTTAATTGAAGAATTATTTAGGAAGCCATTCTTAGGATGTATTTTTATCAAGAGAAGATGCTGGCTAGGGGAACTAGAATTTAGGAACTGTGAACCACAAAACTAGAACCATGACCTAAAAACCACAGTGAACTTATTACTGTGTAAAAAAAAAAAAAAAAAAAAAAAAAAAATTGAGGAGGACTCAAACCTGGCTTCATGGGAAAAGAAGGAGGAGAATACAATGAAACACATCAGATAGACAGCCTAGGGTAGCCTGGTGGGGTGATCTGAATAAAGGGAAAAGAAAATTGAGCATGATACAAAGGACAGAGAGGAAGCAGAGAAGGAGCTAAGGGAAAGAGAGAACAAGAAATGTCATCAAAGCACATTCCTTTATTCTGTTTAACCTTGCTTTATAGAATTTCCCAGAAGTTAGCATCAGTTACTATGCAGTATCAGAGCTGAAAAAGACATAGGACCTAACTGGCAAATTGAAACACATGCTGTAATATTCTTTAAGATTCACAAATTTAATTTCTGTATTTCTCAATGAACTATGATGTATTTTTGTCATACGTATTTTTAACACATCAGCTATTCAACATTTCTTAATACATCTACCTTGAACTTTTCTGTTCTGATATCACACTTTTAAAAAGATCCACAATAACTACTCTCATTTCTGATAAGCCAGACTTAAACTTTTGCCTTTCAAAATTCAACCTTGCGCCTTTAATTTTCTTAATGTTTCCCTTATTGTCCATTCATCGTAGTCATGACAGAAAACTTTGGGTGAAAGTAGTTTGGTCGTGGACTGACACAATAATTCTACTTAAATTTTACTTTTTTTCTTTTTTTCATATCAGGTGCAGTCTATGTTTCACAAATTCAGAAATGTTGTTCCAGAAAGATTTATTAGAACAAACTCTAAGGGGTTTTTTTTGGTGCAAATTTGTGATACACCATGGTGCTGTTAAATAGCACAGGGATGAAATGCATATCCAAAAAAAATCAGTAGTCTTGTCCTGTTGTTCAGCTATCTGACCTGAACACATGTTTCTAACAGGAAATATTTTTTCTCTAGTCTAAAGTATTCTATTAACTTCTGAACACTTGCTTCAAAATCCCTATCATTCTCTGTTTTTTCTGAGTAGCAAAAAACATCTATGAAGTCAGGCCACCTAAAGAGCAACAACAAGGCATCTGAGAGTCATCCATAATTTCTGTCAGTTGCAAACAATTTAAAAGTGTCAGACTTGCAGCTCAAATCAGTCCAACAGATACTGGATGTCCAGAACAGATAGACTTTCTAAAATTATTTCTGTATCATACAAAGCTGTAAGTCTGTTTACATAATTAGAAATAAGATTTTGCCATTGTCATGGAAACTTTACAATCTGGAGTGTAGAGTTTAATTCCATTTATTACAGATTCAGTGTATTATAAATCCAAGACCCTAGTTAAACTTGCAATTATTAGTTTTATCCCATTCCTTTACTGTTTCCTGCTCAAGTATAAAAATAACAGGAGTTCCTGAATTTTGATTGTAGCTTTGATTCTTGTTTACTGTTTTGATCTTGGACAAGCCAGTCTTCAGGTTGGAGGTACACTGAAAATTGATAGAGCCCTCTCACTTGCAGTTCCCTTAGACTTCTGAAGTGATCATGATGATAGGCCATGTATCATCACAGTATTTTCTGTATAACTGCATTTAATCAGTACTTAAATTTGTCTTTGGTAGACGTGATTAGCGACTAAATACAGTTTAAAGTAATCTAGATTAAAAAAAAAAAACAAAAACAAAAACAAAGAAAACGACAAAAAACCAAACAAGAATGCATGGCATTTTTCCTTAAGAGCTCTTATGTGCACATCCAGGTGGGTCACCTGTGTTTGGTTCTGCCAATTGCTCTGGTTTTGGGAACAAATGGCTAAAAGTAGGTAGGTGTTTGATACTTAATATATTTACAAAAATAATAAAAAATCTTGTTTCTTTCTTTCTGTAAAAGAAGCATCAAACATCTGGAGACCATTTCTTTGCTGAGATTCCAAGACATCTTCTAGCCAGCACTTATCCCAAAGGTCTTTTCTCAGGATACTATTCAAGCCTGCATGCGTTTGTATCCAGCATTGCTATCCATGTGTGTCCTTTGTACTTATGTCTTTATTTTTTTTACAAACAGGAAGAGCTCCAACAGATAGCATTCGGCATTTTGGAACTAACCACCATTTCCAAAAGCTTTCCCCCCTGCTTTTAGCCTTAGTGATGGGCAGTCATTACTCTCACCAATTCCAATATGATTTAACCCAGTTTAAAGCACCAAAGAAGGAAAAGACATGTATATATGCAGGTTACTTTATACAAGGACCTGTGTACTTTTGAGGAAAATATTAACAAGAATATGTGATGATGGCCATATAGTTAACAGAAAAAAGAGGCAATAATGACAAAATAAATTACTGAACTCTTTTTGTCAAAAGAGATATACTGAAACTTAAGCTAATGACATCACAGTCAGTTGAAAGAAAGATGGCTTTGCTCTCCATTGGTCTACAGAAATATTGCAAGCATGTCCCGAAAACATGAATTTTCTTGCACAGATAAGAAACTGTAGGAGGAGGGAATGAAGAGTTGTCTTTCTGAAAATCATCTTCAGGCACAGTTGTGATATAAACTCCTAATAGACTTAATTTGGAAACAAATTATTAAGGTGGAGCATGGCCAGATACCCATGTAAAGAACAGAGACACTTTATGAAGATCAGTTGTTAAACAGCTGTTAATCAGATGCTCCTACGTGTGTTTTCCACTTTCAAGTGGAAAGTTTAATTCTAGCTCTTACGCACATATTATATAAATTCTGAACTTTTTTTCTTGCTAGTATACCACCATCAGCATCTAATAGATGTATTTGCTGTGGCGCTTTTTTCTTCAGTCTTCCTAAATATAAAAGACAACTTTACATATTAATAGCTTCTACCTATGCCATATTATTTTAATAGATTGTTATCTAGTGACAGAGAAGTTACAGAAGAAGAAACCATTGTGTATGTTTCTCTGTAACATGCAACATATTTTAATGGAAGCTACTTTCAGTGCAAAGCTGACATATATGCTTACATACTTACAGTCACAATATTAAAGAAAGCAAATCTCAAAAAAGTATGCAGCTCCAAGTAATTTAAAAAAATACAAAAAATTACTGAAATTTTCAGTCTCGAGCTGATATCTTATTATCGTTTACTTTGTTTGATAATGTACGCATAGCATTAAAATCTGTAAGACCCTAACGGTAGTGATGCACTCAGGAAGACCATCATAATTCAAATATGGTCTGTATAAATTGAACTTGATCCAGAGCCACAATATAAGCAACTGTTGCCCCTCTGGCCTCAACACTGTCCAGTGATGACTGCCAGTCAAGGAGCAAAGAATAGCCAGAGACAGACTCTCAGCTGAGATCCAGCACATTGGAGAACAGGAGCAACTGGAACTTTACTTTCAAAAAACTCTAATTAGGAAAGAAAAAAATAATTTTCCTGATAAGCTGGAAATCACCAGCTGCTCCTGATATGATGTCACAAGATCCCTAAATTTTCTTTCTGTACAGGTATAATCATATAGGATGAACAATACAATACACAGGAATTGTTTATTAATTGTAGCTTAAAATCAAATGAGAAGTTGGAGAAATCACAAAAGCACTGTCTTTGAGAGGCAGATAAACAGAATTAATATGTTTTGCTATATAATTTCCTTTTGGGACACTCCAATATTTACTGAGACATCTCTGTAACAGACTCGCTTAGAAGTAGTACTGACAGATCCTTTATGGTAAGGGTGGTGAGACACTGGAACAGGTTGCTCAGGGAAGTTGTGGATGCCCCATTCCTGGAAGTGTTCAAGACCAGGCTGGATGGGACTTTGAGCAACCTGGTCTAGTAGGAGGTGTCCCTGCCCATGACAGGGGGGTTGGAACTAGATTATCTTTAAGGTCCCTTCCAACCTGAACCATTGCATGATTCTGTGATTCTGTGATTTATTGGTCTTGCTGCTTACTTCTTCTCAGAGAAGTGCCTGAAAGCAGCTTCAGTCCCTGTTCTTGCAACAGGTGAGCTATGTCCTTCACCAGTGGTGCGACTCACCTAAAAATAATGTTGATATACAGTGAATTTGGACAGTAAAGTTCTTTGTTGGGGAAAACAATTCATGGTCTTGACTAAGATGGAGAACAAAGAAGGATCAAAATGGTTTTATCAGCAAACTCAGTGATTCAGAAATTCAAGAGAAGGCTGTGACTGGAGATGGGTACGTTTGCCTTTTGGAATGTGTGTGTAGGTGTGAGAGGTTTCACAGGTATTTAAACATACACCTTTCCTTTCTTTGTTTGACAATAACAAATAACCTTGTGTCAATGGAAGAGAATTTAATAATTTCTGCCCTGCACATATACCACTTATAAAATTCTATTGTTTCATAGTGGACAATGCTAAAGGAAAATAGATTAGCTATTCTTTATGCTCAGCTTTTATTGTTCAAATCATAGATATTATCCAGAGCATTAATTTAATCATTACAGGTTTTACTTTATTTTGACCCACCCTCTTAAGCTAATGGTGACAGCTGCTTTTACAATTAAAGTGGGGACAGAATGAGACACATAACATAGAAGAGATGCAGAGAGAGGAAAAATAATAAAGCAAAAATAAGAAACCATGGCAGATTCTTCAAATTATAATACACAGAGTTAAAAGATGCCTTGAGACATTTCAACAGACAGCAACAATATTTCATTTTAATTCACATCAGAGAGGGAGATCAAGCCTGAAAGTGGAACATCCACATTTTGTCAGACAAACACATCTGATATCTTGGCTACGAACAAAAACAAATTTTTCACTGTTTAGCAGCTGCTGCTAGACATATAGTAGACACACTTTGGTGTACAGAAATATTTTTTTTCCTCACAAGTTATCTTTAAACAGAATTTTTCACTCCTCTCAACTTCTGTCCTTTAGCAGTTATTCTACTGGATTTCTAGGAACCTAGAAGAGGCTATATTATTGCGTATTTCTGCAGTAGCTGTTTAAGATTTTGCAACAGCCTCTCTTGCTGCTATTATCACATTGCATAAAGCCCTACAAAAAAATATGGAGCATCCATGTGTCAATTCTGTATAGCCAATGTCAAACTGAACATCTAGAAAAATATCACTTGGTCTGAGAGGAAAATCTATATATGAGCTCTGGTAGGCCACGATCAAGAAGAATTAAGGCTGTCTGTGTCTGGCCACCCCCACAGAAAAAGTTGAGGTCTTCCTTATGATTCATAAAATAATGCAGAAAATGTGTTCCAGTTTACACCCACATTTTCTCTTTTCTGACAGACATATTAAATAATAAAAAACACAACCCCCCCAAAAACCTCACAACCAAGAAAATAAAATAAAGTGCAATGGGCTGTGACAAGGCTTTTACAGATGTCACAAAATTATGCTAAAAATTATGTTTAGAAATCTAGAGTTTAATTTATCATCTCCCATCCAAACACAGGGTTTGGACATATGTGTTGAGGCAGCATTAAGCTTGATATTTGAAGAAGGTAAGTATCTTGTTTATAGCAGTAGCAAAGCAGATGCTAGCAAGATAAGAAAATTCTCTTACTGTGGAAGGAATGAGATATCCTAAAATGGTCTTTATAACAACTAAATTATTATTTACCAGATGGACCTTTGCAGTCATAAGTTACCATGCCTCTTTACCATGGTTATTTCCTATAAAACAAAACCAGTAAACTAAGACCAAAGCAGAAACCCTGAATTTTTATGTAGCAGATACTTCTTTGCGTAAGAAAAATGTTAAGGGTAAATCTATGGGGAAGATGAATAGGCTGTTATCAGCAGTTGGTCATGGATAAAACCTGAGTAGTATGAAATGTTTATCTTAAGCCAAAGGAAGATATGAATACAGTATAAAAGTATGGTATTATTTTTTTTTTTAATATAATCTGTTTAGGCATTTGTAGAAAGTCTGCAAAAGCATATGTTTTAAGATACCTCGGAGACAGTATGTCTAAAGCTTAATAAATAAAGCTGTTCACACATTTTTCTACTTAAATGCTATTTTCGCTTAAGATGCAGGTTCTCTTCTTATTTTTAAGGCAAATAATAATAGCTGGAATAGTGATATAGAATGTAGGAGTTTTGGATGGTGTTTACAAACAAATCAATGATCTAAGCAAGAGCTGAACATATCTCCCTAATCCTGTTAAATTATTTCCCTCAGCATATTTGATTTTCAGAATTATTTTTTTTCTTTTAACATTGGAAAAATGGCAAGGTCTTATGGAATTTTTAATTGTTAGAGCTGATTTCTTTACTCTTCTCTTTGAATGTAAATTTCTGAACATAATTTAGTAGATTATGATTTTAAATCTCAAAGGCAACCCAAGAGAACTTATGCATAAATAAATATGAACTAAAAATATTCTGGTTTTCATATAAAGACATCTAAAAATCTCTGAAGACTTTACAAGAGATATATTTAATTCAGACACTGAGTGCTTATTTGAATGTTTAAAAAGAGGTTATAAATAAGTTTAAGTATTTTAGTGGTGTACATTTTTCTTAGGCAATATCTTTTATACAGTATTTTATTGACTTTAATAAGTGCGAAATGATTGGAGCTATAATGAACAGTTTATGCTTCAGTGTACAAGGACCTTAGGTATTTATAAATGACAGGTCTACAGAATACCTATGAATGAAAATGATCCCAGGTAACTGAACGCTGCTTGTGCTGCAGGTATATACACAGCCAAATAATGAAGTGAAACCCATAGAGGACTCTCAACATACTCTCAACATACTTGACATGAGCTAATTTATGATTACTGCTGGAGTAAAGGAAGTGCCATTCAGATTTCCTACAGATCTATTACAGGCTACAGCAGAAGTTGTATCTAAAGCAAGACAACAGAATGTTATTTTTAATGTATAGCATATAACATGTACGTGGTGTGTAAAATTAGGTATCTACAGCAATGACAGTATTAGACTAAGTTGATTTGACACAGAGCATGGTACCATATAAAACAAACCTTGTTTTTCTACTATAAATATTCAGACACACTGATAAATACTCATGACTCATTCATGTGATCCAACATCAGTAGGATTGTTTTTCAGAGACTGCATTATATATGTGTGCTCAGCCTGTCAGCCTGCTAGGCAGAATCACTACCATGAGAATGATTAAATTTTCTTTTTAATAAGTCAGCATTGTAACATCGTCCAAAGGCAGAAAAAAAATCCTCTTCTCTACCAAACAATAGCCCTGAACAGAATATAGAAACAAAAAAGCCTTCCCTTGTAGGCTTCACCTACCTAGATTTCTCTACTTTTTTTCCCATCATGATAATTCTTTCATATTTTCTCCTTTTTAGGCTGAACATAGAACTGATTGTCACTCTCACTGAACTCCTCACTGTGGTTGTGCAGCAGCAGAGATTGCAGCCAGTGCTCTCAGCTAAATGAAGATTAATGCTCAGATTCAGGCTAGACAACCCAGGTCAGTATGCTGGCAGAAGACCTGCGAGTTGAAAGTCTTTGAGCTTGCAGAGAACTGCAGGGAATTCCCTGAGAATTAAATAGTTTTATACAGCTGGACCAAGGACACAACCGTAATGAGACAATTCAACCACTGGGTGTTCTAGACTTAAACATTTCTGTTTCTTTCTTTTTTTTTTTTTTTTTTTTCCAAAAAAAAGATTTTTATTTTTCTGTTTTCATATAAATTTTCTAGTCACAAGGTCTTCAATATTGCAAATGTTGGGGCTGCCAGAATCTCAGAATTTTTTCTAGATGTGATATAAGTGCATGATGCAGAATGTGCCATGCATAGAAACATATGGCCTTTCTAATATGAAAGCTGTTGCTGCTCCCTTCAGCATCTTGTAGGGACTTCTCTGTTTGCTGACTACACCAGAGCACAGCTGTTCATATGCCAGGCCATGGCCAATGGCTCTGGGGTCTTCCCATCTCTTTCAGGGACCCCAAAGCATCCAGTTACCAGATAACTTTCATGCTGGATTCATCACTCAGGCTCCTTTATTAAGGCAGAGTGACAAGTAGAAAATAAATCAAAATCAGCCCAACCCAACCCCCTTCCTACTGACTAGGCAGCCACCCATTACAGAGTAGGCACAGAGGAGTTCAAGTCTTCTAGTGCTCTCCTTAAATTAGACAGGGTTATTTATTCTTTTTTGGTGCTTATTATTAACCTTCCATCTGGCATTTATGGGACATTTATGGGACATTTATGCTCTATAAGTGGTTGCAATTGCTAATTAGATGCTTATGCTCCTCCAGCTATTACAGCTGCCCGGAAGGAGTAAGAGCAGGCAGCATGCTCGCAGGTGACCTGGAGGCAGGCAGTGGTGGTAGTGCAGGGACCACAGAGGATGGACACCGGCAAACAGCGCTGGCAGTGAGCATTGGTGTCAGTCAAGAGTCCAGTAGGTCAGACAGGTCCGTAGTGATGAGGCAGGTCCAAGGTCAAGCTAAAAAGTCACCAAGTCACATCTGCAAGTTAGGCTTTGGTCAGAGTCAGAGAGGCACAGGACTGAGCACAGGCATACCTGCAGCATTGTTCAGGCAGAGAACAAGGGTGAGAGCCTGATCTTAAAAGCAGCTCCCAGGTGCAGGGGGGGCAGGTCACTGCTGGAGCTTCTCACGGCCAGAGAGGAGCATCTTCAAAGTTGGCCCCGAGCCCAAGCAGCCCAAACCTGAGGGCTGCAGGGAAGGCACTCAGGGTCCTAAAAATCTCTAATGCTTTCAAGAACTGGATATAAGACAGTATTAAAGCAGATCAGATATAAGTAGGTCAACCACACTTGGCTCTCTTTTCCTAGTGACACATGTGCCTTGTATTTGGCAGGCCACTGGGCCACAGCCTCCCTCTTTCCTTTTTACTCAGCCAACAGCTAAACCCACACTCATCTTGCTTTCAGGCTCACATTAGAATCACTTTTACACATACTGCTGTCACTGTCAATAAGTCACTTAAGGCTCACATAAATCTGCAAAAGTATTGTTTTCTTCTTTCCATGACAAAATGTAAGTCAGTGTTTCCTCAGAAAACAGGAACAGACAAGATAGTGAAAGGAATGGGTATATGCATGTGTGTGCATGCTGTGATTGTGTGGGCACATGTGTATATATTGTTTTAATTACTTTAAACTCCCCAGTAAACTGAACTTTGAAAACGGTTTAAGCTATGTTGGTACCGCTAGGTTATTGTGCAAATATCTCAATCTTTATCACATATGCAACCTTTACAAATCATAATTAATGATAGTACTCATTCTTCATTTTGAAATCATTTGGTATATGTGTTTAAGCCTTTCTGAAGAGCTTTCTCTTTTTTTCTTTTCTATTTTCAGGACAAAATGAAAGCAGAGTCTCATAACTGGATTTCTATAGAGAATTCCCCATAATCAGTGGGGTCTCCACCTCCACGGGTGACTGGTCACTTGTAGCCTATTGCAAGGCAGGGAGGCAGAAGGGCAACCTCTGAGGATAGGAGCTCATGGTAAGAGTGGCATGCAAAACAGGGGATTGAAAATTTGCCTATTTCCTTTTTGCCTTCTGATTACATTCTCATATTTAATTTCTTATAGAAACTGTACACGAACCCTGTGATGCTTTGCTCAAGCCCATGGATGTAGAAATATACTCTGTCTACATTCATTCTCCTATCTTCTTCTAGAATGGGGTAAAAAAATCACAGTTACCTGAAGAAACTGACAAATATTTTGTTTTCCTTTTGCTTAGCTACGAGAATCAAGAGCTATACTGCTTTCTTTGTTTATACCTTGTCTGCTTCTTGGCTCAGATTCTACTGTACCATTTACATGAAAAAAATACTATCAAAGACAGTTAATGCTTATTTATAATTCAAGTAAAGCTCATAAACTCTGGACTTTGGTTTTTTTTTTTTTTTTTTTTACTCTGTCAGGTTTGGATTTTTAAGATAATGAGTGGAATATTTGCATCAATAAGGATTATAAACTAGACTGGATGCACAGATAAATATTGTTTCATAATTAGATTCAAGCTTTACAGCATAGTCAAGTAACTGAAGAAAGATATCATAGAGGAAAATCTGAAGGAAATAAATTATTGTCAGTACACACAAGAAGACAGAATAAAATTTAAAAAGTAAACTGAAAATATCTCTTTAGTTAGAGACAGGATTTGAGAACAGAAGAGAAGTTTCAAGCACATGGATTAGAAAAGATACTAAGGTCCAAAACTGTACTTATGTTTGTGGACAGACTGAAGTCGACACAAGATAGAACAGAAAAAGGAATGAACTTTGAGGGTAGCTCATTCAGGATTATTTGTGAAACAAATGTTGGGGAGAAATTGAGAAAGGAAACAATGAATGTGAAGGAGACTAAAGCTGTTCTGTGGGCAGTAAAGACAGAAACTGAAGCTCTGGAAAAAAATGTCTTAATCAGTTTTGTTGACTCTTCTGAGGACTTAGCAATGGCTGTTTGTCGTGGTTTAACCCTAACTGTCAACCAGGACCATGCAGCCATTCACTCACTCCCCGCCCCCAGTGGGATAGGGGAGGAGTACTGGGAAAAAATGAAACCTCAAAGGTTGAGATAAAGAAAGTTTAATAGAACAGTAATGGAAGAGAAGATAATAATAACAACAACAATAAAAGAATATACAAAATGAGTGATGCAATACAATTGCTCACCAACTGATGATCGATTTCCCAGCCCATCCCAAGCAGCAATTGTGGATTCCTGCCCCCTGGCCAAACCATGTTTATATATTGAGCATGACTTCTGTGATATGGAATATCCCTTTGGCCAGCTTGTCCTGTCTGTGCTCCCTCTCAGCTTCTGTGGGAAACCGAAAAAGTCCTTGACTTAATACAAGAATTACTTAGCAACAACTGAAACATTCTGTATTATCAATATTATTCTCATACTAAATTCAAAACACAGTAGCTACTAGGAAGAAAATTAACTCTATCCCAGCTGAAATCAGGACACTGCCAATATGTAACTACCTTAAAATGGCCAATTTGAAAAATGTGTGATCTTATTTAATAGGGCCTAAGGCAGTGAGATAAAATGAACTAAATTATTCTGGATCAGAAATTCTACTACGTTTCTGCACTGAACATCTTATCTACTCTTTTAGCAATTATAGATCATTTTCATTTTAAAAATAGCATGTTCCTATAGCATTATGCTAATGGTATTTTTCTTGAAGTACCTGGGATAACATTCGTGGCTTAATCTGTGTTCCTTGTGTAATTGTGTGACCTAAAGTTCTTATAGAAAAAAGCAATCTATAACCATACATTAACTAGAACATTTTAATTTAAAGGAGCAAGGTCTACTATACAAGGGAGTAGCTGGGCTAAAACAAGTGTTGCTTTTGACCATAGAGATCATGAAATATTACAACACCTACTAAAAGGCAATTGCACTCTAATTAATGTGCTCTGTAATTGATATCTAGTTATATATCAGTGGATAAATGAAGCTTAAAAAGGAATCAAGCAAACAATAAAGGACAAAAAAACCCACATGTATTACTTGAAAGAGTACATCTCTAATGGTAATGGCTTGTACGCTACAGAAGGTCCAAGATGCCAGGACGAGGAGAACCTGTTGCCTGCTAACCATGTCCAGGGATAGTTTATTTTCCCCAGATGTCTGGCAGAGCTTGAATCTGTAGTGAGTGCAGATTTTAAATTAAATTTTGACTCTGTGTAGTCCTTTCTTTACTACTGCTGACATTGGCTAACACGGTGAATTAAGAATTCCTGTGGCAGTCACAGGAAATTTTTGATGCAGGGATGAAATCCACAGCACTTTGCTGTCACGTTCAAAACCTAAAAATGCCTCTCAAAAGTATTGTTTTTTAAGATCGAGTAACTAAATCTAAAACAATGGCTAAAAAGGAGCCACTGTTACCTTTTATGTTCCCGTGTACACTACAACTGTCAACTGTAAGTACGTAATACAGTACTACAAACACCTTCAAAGCTGGGGGGATGGGGGGGAGGGGGAAGGAATACTGTGCAGTGTGGAGGACTTTTATTTGATCTCACAAACACAAACTTTAGCAGTCATCCAAGGCACAAAAAAAAAAAAAAAAAAAAGTTTGGATGAAGCTTAGCAGATACAAGAACAGTTTGTCAGGAGACAGGTGATAGGGGTGTTTAGAGAAGTTACTTTTTTTCCTAAGAGCTAAAGTAGGTCAAGACAAAAAAAAATTGTCTGCCTCTTTTATGAAGAAATTTCATGCACATGTACAGTCGTTACTTACAAGAGAAATAAACTGAACTTGTAGCTAGCAGCTATGAGAATACACAAGTGTAAGCTATCCTTCTTTCCTGTAGCAGCCCAAAAATTCCCTTTGACACTGATTGGACATGGCACCTTGCACAGTAAACGATGCTACGATTACTTATGTTTTCTTGAAAAAACAAACCCAATCCCTTATGGTACTTTTAAGGTAACCCTAGGCTCAGTCTATTGCACAGTAGTAACCATTTTGTGGGGCAGCCTTTGCTCATCAATATTTGAAGGTTTCAGCTGAGGATACAATCTGATCATGACAATGCAGACAATTTGGAAAGACTGGGTAAAGAGAGGGAGGTATTGGTTCCTTTCCTGGCTTGCAGAAGTTTGCAAAAGAGAGAAACATTAAAATATTTTGCAATCAGCAGAAGATACGTCTTCTAGGAGATTTTTTTGGACAATGCATTAAAGATTAGCTTGCCATTGCTGTGTGGCACTTTGAAACAAAAGCATATAATTTCTGCTCCTTTAATTATGTCACCTATTAAACTCACCCTTTTCAGTGCTTACTGAAAGCATCATTTGGTTGTGTGTGGGAAAGTCTTTTTACACACATGTAGGCTTTAGTCTGTGTTAAAACTGTGTTAAGTGATGCATCAGCTTCATCTGAGCATAATTTTCTTTGAAGCCAAACCTTAAATCCCTGCTGATACAATCTGAGAGAGAAGTTTAGTCCTTGGGACTGAGAGTGGTGAGAAAGGCGCAAAGGTGAAAAAAGACATGGCAGAAAATCACAGCATCAAAGACAGAGGGTCTGTCACAAAGGATGAGGGTGAGTAGTTGAGAGCAGCAGTCAAGCATTGAGAATAATCAGAGAGCAGCTGTAAAGAGACACCCTAGAAGTTAGGGAGCATTAGAGATAGCTGAAGTGTGTCAAAGCCCAGGATACTGCCTCCTGGGATTCCCAGGAAAAAAGATGGGAGTCAAGATTTTCTCAAGTGATTTGAAGCTTTAGGGAAGCTTTATTTTCAAAAATTTTCAGAAATTGTTTTCCCTCTGGTGCATCTTCTGCCTTAAGAATTTGTGCCTAAGGATTGTGCCTGTCTGTCCTATAGAAACTGTTTCAAAGGTGCTTCTGGGTCTGCAGACAAATTTTAAGTTTGCTGAGTGGGAACAGAAACAGCATCCCTGTTATTTCAGGGAGTAACATCTCAGACTCATCTTGGACACCTGTGCATGCTTGGTGAGTAACCTACAGCGAGAAGCACTCCTTCTGAGGTCTCCCAAAAAAGCACTCATAGCAGTAAATTGCAGAGCACTCAAACAGCAATGATATGTCCTCATGCTGCATTCCAGCACTGGCAAACAGCTATGTACACTGCAAAACTTCATCTCCATTATAAAACAGTAGATATAGCTTTTTCGTTTTCCAGGCTTCAGACCCAGGAGGAGCAGGCCCAGGGACTTCCCAGGCAGTTTGCTACCCTTTCGACAGAGGAATGCGCTTTCACTAGGACAGCACTAAGAAGCTACGTCTACGACACCCACCCTTTCTTCAATCTTTAATTTAGAAAAACAGTTTTCTCCACAGCAAAAATTCAATGTTTGTTGGAGATTAGCACTGCTAATCCTTCTGGGAAGCAGAGGATTCAGCGAAAGATGTCAGTAGCTACTCATGGCACGGCTTTCTACCTCCTCTACCTTGAAAGGACAGAATGACTAAAGCCTTGGGTTTTGATGCTCATCATTCAAAATGAACAAGTTAAGTGAGATGCACTCAGTTTTCCCTCTGGAAAGTGAAAACAGGAGATAATGGTAGAATTAATTCAGCTTTCTTTATTGACCAGTAAAGAAACTGTTTATAGAGGTTCTTCTAATGCTTTCCTTCATAAAATTTCTGAAAAAAGTATTTACTGTAAATGAATCATATGTTCTTACAGCTTATCCTGCAACAAACCATTTCTAGCATTAATTCCGAACTTTTTGAATATTGTTAATAAATATTTATTCCAGTAAGAAATATTTTGTTCAGTCATACTCATTTAGTCACTTACTGTTTTTATTCTATTAAGTGCAGGCTGTGGCAGTTTTATATCAGCCCATATGTTTGTACTTTTTTCCTTCTGTTTCATTCTCCATTTTATAGGACTGTACGATCTTTGAACTGAATCTCCTTATGCCTTTCTGCAACAACTGTCATGACTGAAAATTCTGATCTTGGCATTTGAAAAACTGAAACAATAGCTGCAGAATATTTACAAAAAGGAAAGAGGGAAATGACATTAGTCTTGCAACATACTTTATAACATGTTGATTGGTGGCAACTGAAGATTAGTCTGTCCCATTAATTTTCTGAACCAGTTCCTGCTTGTGTAATAAAAATGTTCTCCTCCTGTCTATTAGAGAAAATAGAATTGCCCTCTATGGCCTCAGTCTCACCGACAGCTGTGTCTTCCACTAAAAGTTACATTAACTTCATTGAAACTAGCTGAGTGAACTGATTTAGTTGGGTATGCAAGTGATTGGGAAATTGAAACCTTTGTTGTTATGCAGTTTCTGGATGATTTTCATAGAATCATAGAAAGGTTGGGGTTGTAAAGGACCTTAAAGATCACCTAGTTCAAATTCCCCTGCCATGGGCAGTAACACCTTCCACTAGACCAGGTTACTCAGCCCCCATCCGACCTGGCCTTGAACACTTCCAGGGATGGGGCATCCACAGCTTCTCTGGGCAACCTGTTCCAGTGTCTCACCACCTAACAGTAAACAAGTTCTTCCTAATATCTAATCTAAATCTACCCGCTTTCAGTTTGAAACTGTTATCCCTCATCCTATCACTACATTCTTTGATAAAGAGTTCTTCCCCATCTTTCCTGTAGGCCCCCTTTAGGTACTGGAATGCTGATATAAGGTCTCCCCAGAGCCTTCTCTTCTCCAGGCTGAAGAGCTCCAACTCTCTCAGCCTGTCTTCATAGGAGAGGTGTCCCAGCCCTTTGGTCATCTTTGTGGCCCTACTCTGGACTAACTCCAACAGGTCCTTGTGCTTCTTATGCTGGGGGCCCCAGAGCTGTATGCAGTACTTGATCTGGGATCTCACGAGAGCAGAGGGGCAGAATCGCTGCCCTCAACCTGCTGGCCAAGATTTTTTGCTGCAGCCCAGGATCCATCTGCCTTTCTGGGCTGCAAGCGTACATTGCTGGGTCATGTTGAGCTTCTGTCTAGGTTTTTCTTCTCTCCAAAACATCAGCCATTCATGCAGCTACTTAACAAAATGGTTTGCATTGCTCATTCTCCAGTATGTCTAATTTGATGTTGATAATGCTCATAATTTATCATATTGTTAAATTTAGGTTTTTGCCAATAGCTGCAGGCATTCCAGAAATGTAAATTATTTAAAAACTGAGTTTTATTTAAAAACAAATAGGAAACACTTTCTTGTCCTAATGGATACAGAGAAAATAAGAAAAACATGAAGATAAGTATCAGAGGACAATTAAAAGAATTTGAAAGTTGTTATTATCATTTAGTCTTGTGTTTTAAACCAATCTTGTTATATTCAAAAATTTGTCTCATAGTTTCTTGAAATTTGAAGGCTCATGAGGGACCTCTACAGACTTGAGGAGTGGGCCCATGAGAACCTCATGAAGTTCAACAAGGCAAAGTCCTGCATCTAGGTTGCGGCAACCCCCAATATCAATACAGACTAAGGAATGAATGGATTGAGAGCAGCCCTTCCAAGAAGGACTTGGGGGTACTGCTGAATGAAAAATAGACCCTGAGCCAGAAATGTGGGCTTTCAGCCCAGAAGGCAATTGCATCTTGGGCTGCATAAAAAGAAGAGTGGGCAGCAGGTCAAAGGAGTTGACTGTGCTCTTCTCTGGTTAAGACCCAACCTGGAGTACTGCTTCCAGCTGCGTAGCTCCAGTACAAGAAAGACATGGACCAGAGAAGTGCAACAAAAATGGTCAGAGGGCTGGAACACCTCTCCTATGAAGACTGAGAGTTGGGAATGTTCAGCCTGGAGAAGAGAAGGCTTCAGGGAGACCTTACTGCAATCTTTCCATATAGAAAGGAGGCTTATAAGAAAGACTGAGAGAGACTTTTTACCAAGGTCTGTATTGACAGGACAAGGGGCAATAATTTTAAACTGAAGGAGAGTATATTTAAATTGGACATAAGGAAGAAATCTTTTATGATGAGGGTGGTGCTACACTGGAACAGGTTTCCCATAAAAGTTGTGGATGCCCCATCATTGGAAGTGTTCAAGGTCAGGTTGGATGGGGCTTTGAGCAATCTGATCTAGAGCAAGATGTCCCTGTCCGTGTCAGAGGGGTTGGACTAGGTGACCTTTGAAGGTCCCTTCCAACCCAAACCCTTCTATGATTCTATCATATTGCACTGAAATTATTGTATATAATTTACTATTTACATTAAGTATTGCTCAGAACTTCCAAAAGCTTGCTGTCTAAGAAGAAGCACCATAAATAATTGTAACAAAATAGTTCAAAATCAATCTTTTAAACTATTTTTTTTTTTTAAATAATCTACTTAATTATTTACTGTTCTCAAACATATTTAAATTTCTGCATAGGATAACTGTTTCCCTTACTCTTCCATCTCCTCTGGTTTCATCCTCTGTACTGACAGAGCATATGACCTGCTTTTGAGGGTCTTTCTGAATGTATCCTGTATCCTCCAAGCAGATATCAGCAGCACACTGCTGTAGGAAGCTGTACCCAGGAGCATTTGGTATCAGGGAGAATACACCTGTTGCACCTGCAGAGGAAGGTTGCTGTCATATTTTCAACTGATTCCTGAAAGTGCTATTGGATCTAGATATGTAGAAACTGCAGTTCTTTTGGATCAAGGTAGGACACCTTCATCTGACCAAATGCAGAAATTTCTGTGTATGTGCTAGCCACACAAGGCTCTCATTATGGTCAATACAGAGAATCAGAAAAACTCAAGGGAAAATTGATCTTATTCAAAAGCAGAGACTAAAGTATTGTATCAAAACTAAATTTTTTTGTCTACTAACTGTAGAGTGATTCTATCATGGCTAATTCTGAAATATGAGCTTACAACGCAAACATCTACAGTTAGGTGAGAGAAATCCCATTCATAATGCCTCTGGAGAAGCAGAGGGAAACAACATTAGGAAAGTAGAAAATTCATAGGAATTTGAGATCTAGGAATGGTAAATTGCAACTGTTCTTCCAATATCGAGTTTGCCCCTGTGGTTATAAAATGTTTGTGTTCAAGAACTACTGCTGACTTGCCCAAGTGTTATGGTCTTGTTCTGTTAACAATTGGGCTAAGCAGGAATAAAACCTTTCTAATTCTGAAAACGTGTTTCTACATATTGTACTGCTGAGAAAGCTGTTCATCAGAAACCCTGTAAATTAGGAAAATATAATTCTTTCTGATTGCATAATGAATACTGAAAAAGGTAATTAAAAAAGAAAAAAAAAAAAACAATAGAATGCCATCTTCCTGAGATTTACTTATGGCATGCTTCATTTATTTCAGTTATTTATTGTATAAAGTTGACTGTAAATAACAAAAAAAATTAAAGATGTCAAAAAAATTTGTCATATGGGTATCAGTGGGAACTTGGAGTCTATTCCCAGTGTCACCTTTGAAAGTCTCAGCAATACAAGCCAGTACTGTCAATTACTGCCGGTTGTTCTGAGAATACCATTTGGATAATGTAATCATAATTCCATAAAATCCATCACTCTTCTACTTCATTGCCAGATCTCCAGTTTTCAAAAAACTTTCTTATGTAATTCTTTATTGTGAATATAAGCCCTACAGATTAGTGGACTGTAAATATGAAATACAGTCAGCAAACTGTAAATATGAAATGAATACAAATATATTGAATTTCAAAAGAAATGGCTTGGTTTCTATAATAGTTGTACTGTTCCCTTACACAGGAGATTTATTAAAATACAAGACCACTCTTAACCTTCTGTTCTCTTCTTTTTAAAAGAAAATAATGCCAGTGTTTTCAATTATTTTACTATAGTGGTGTTGAATCTACGATTAGGCCAAACAATGCAGGTCCATCTTGCTTCAGAGGATGCAAAGCTTAAATTTCATGTGTCTGAATGGGGGGAAAAAATTATTATATCCACAGCCTTATATTTCCTGTAGTTTCTGCTATTCTCCTGGCTATGTTAGCTTGACTGATTTTCTTGACAAAACAGTCAACAATTTTATAGAATTATTTCCCAGTGTGCATTTTACCTCTTTTTGGATCATTATTTTTCAACACCATTTAGAATTCCAACATTTTAAAAGATGATTAAAAGCAATTATTTCTAAACAACTAAAAGCTTCACACTCCTTTTGCTCCCTCTCCTTCACTATAACAATGACAAAGATCAACAAGAAATTTATGTTTCTGTTGAACAATTGCCCTGTTTTTCCAGAATAATATTGCATTGCACCTTGAAGGCTTTTTTTTTTCCAGATTAAAAGTGCAAAGAATATAATATAACTTTTGCATATTTCTGATGTGTCTTTTTCCAACTTCAGACAGATTGTTAGCAGTAAACTAGCTGTCAATGAATTGGACAAGATCTTCCTTAAGTGTTCATTTCCACAGCCATTTATAAGGTTCCCACATCAGTCATATTCAATGGTATCCAATACCAGACAAGCAGCACCAGGTTCTTAGCAGACATATGTTCTGTGTGCAGGTGCACTGAATCACACCAAGAATTCTCTGACAGCTCACTGCCACACACATTAGAGTTCCCGCTACTTTTCAGTGACCTGCAGCTAAACAAAGTTTTCAAGAACTTAGGCCACACAATAATTTTAAGAACTGGCATACCCTTTCTCCAAAAAGATGCTCTTCAGTCAGAGCATAATGTAGCTCGACACCGATGTCTAGGTGCAATGCACAGACAGATTCTTCTGATTTTGTACTAAGCAAATGATAGGGAGGCACTGAGAGAAAATCAGATAAATTCTTTGTAGAGTTGGGAATAATTATCCTTTAAGTTCAAATAAGGCCAAGGGAATCAAGTAGCATAAGAACCATTTTGACCAACCAAACTGGGCCTCTCAGTGGTATCAGATTCTGTACATAGATATGCTCTTTCACATTATTCCTTTCATTTTGAAATATTACTAATCACTACATTACTGGTCTATAGGCACCTGCCTCTGAAATATATGGAGATGCATTTTACCATCTAATACTGTGTACTAAGAAAGGAGGACAACTCTACATTTTTTATTGTTATCTCTATTCTATTGGAAACCTATTGTGTTTTGGACTGTTTGAATTAAAATGGACAAACAATGAGAAAATATTCACTAGGGAATGATCTGCTAGGGTTAATTTAAATATCTTTTCCATATTTAGATCCTTTCTTTAATACTTGAGGATACAGCTTGAAATAATAGTTCTTTCCTAATTTAGCTTAATCTACAAAAAACAGATAAGGCACTGAAAGTTAAAACCACATCTTTTCATTTGTTTGCAGTGTGGACATACTCTCTGAGGCAGAGTAGAATAGCCCAAAATAAGATTAAGTACTCCCTGTCTGTCAGAAGATGCTATAAAATCTTAAAGTAAGAGGTATTATTTTGGGAGGATATATGAAAAACAAACAAGTGGAAAAGAGACTGCAGCTTTTTTTTTTTTTTTTTTTTTTTTCTTTTTAATAAGGAAACTGCATTGATTTGTATTCCTTCTGGATTTGTTCTGTTTGAAGAATAAATTGGATCTTGAAACAAAGGCCCTGAAACAGATTTTAGAATAACACTGTTTCTGTCCTTGGGTGCTGAAATAGCCCAACAACATGCAAATAGTCTTTTTCACTATTTGGGTTATTAATAGAAAAAAATATTATTTCATTCTCATTTAGAAAATCTAACTTAGTCTGTGAAATATGCCACAATGCCTCTTCTCAAATAAAACCCTGCTTTTGAATGTGTGCCATTTGATCAAGATGCTTGTAAAGTGCTATTACAACACCTAGACAAGTTGTTTTTGTGACACCCAGTCCTGTGATATGTTCCAGCTTTTCCTTCCTAAGCTTGTTTGAGATTGCTGTCAGTAAATTTACACAGGCCTTTTGATAATGTTCCCTGTTAGACTTTTGATTCTCTTGGTATAAACATAATTCCTCAATCACCTTCTATTCAGAAATGAAAAATTCATAAATCTTCAATGTTATTATTTATTTTCATTATGGTCTTTTTTTTTTAAGATGTGAAAAATTTCCTTTTTTATTTTTTTTGGGTGGGGCAGGGGCCCAGAGGGAATTGCATGCATTTATTTTCCAAGTCTTAATTCAACATTTAGTGAACAAAGTTCAGATTCCAGGCAGTTCAAATCCCTATGTGACTAACATCAGGTAGTATCACAGAGGATCAAGTACTCTATTTATATTCTTTGCTTCTCTTCAGCTTTTCTTATTGACACTTGGTGTCTTAGCATCATTGTATTGTGCTTACATCTGACTCTAGTTTTCATAAAACTGGCAGATCGAGTTTGTTGCTTTGTACAAGTCGTAATGAACTACTTGACAATTATTTTCTTGTACATTTGCTTTGTACATTCTTGTATCTTTGCTTTACTTGCTTCCATTATTTTCTTGTACAATTGTCTGTGTGCTTCCTGAAACAACCTCACCTACATCACATTTGAACTTTAAGTTCCCTTTACGTTTTCTTAGAGATTTATAAAATAATGATTTTTTGAAGATTGGAAGGATAATTAGAATACCTACTTTGACGTCCTCTGTAATAGAGGCCATGGCCCATTTCTTATGATATCATTATTTATCACAACATCTGTAACTAGTCTTTGCTTAGAATATTTATCACTATTTAGTTTTATTATGGAGTTTTAAAAGAGAAACTATATTTTAATATCACAGAATCACAGAATCACAGAATCACAGAATGGTAGGGGTTGGAAGGGACCTCTGGAGATCATCTAGTCCACCCCCTCCACCAGAGCAGGGTCACCTAGAGCAGGTTACACAGAAACACGTCCAGGCGGGTTTTGAATGTCTCCAGAGATGGAGACTCCACCACCTCTCTGGGCAGCCTGTTCCAGGGCTCTGCCACCCTCAGGGTAAAGAAGTTCCTCCTCATGTTTAGGTGGAACTTCTGATGCTCAACTTTGTGCCCATCACCTCTTGTCCTGTCGCTGGGCACCACTGAAAATAGCTTGGCCTCATCCTCCTGACACCCACACTTTAAGTATTTATAAGTGTTGATAAGATCTCCCCTCAATTGTCTTTTTTCCAGACTGAAGAGACCCAAATCCTTCAGCCTTTCTTCATAAGAAAGGTGTTCCAATCCCCCAATCACCTTCGTAGCCCTTTGCTGCACCCTCTCCAGCAGTTCCCTGTCCTTCTTGAACCGGGAGCCCAGAACTCCCAATAAAAAGTAAAAAGGGCTGACAAATAGGAAAAAAGTAAAGGTTCCAAATATAATTTCATTTCATTTGCTTGAAAGGAGTTATTCTGCAATATTTTTAAACTGTAAATTTTCAGTCTGGGTAGAAATTCATATTAGAACATGTATAGTTTGGTCTTGCTTGCCTAACTGTCAATATTTTAACAGGCTGGAATTTACTGAAACTGCTTGCTTATCACAATAATTTCTAATGCCATCACAGTTATTTCCTTTGAAAAACTTTAACACTTTGGAAAACCACTGACATTTGGTCTGTCTGAGTGAAGTAAGATATTTCTGATCTCATATCAAAATAAACTGTAAACTGACAGTGGCTTCATCTGTGATATTTTTTGTAGGGTTTAGGTATAATAACACATATTTAGTTACTGATAGGATTATTCCTGCCAATGTATAAGTAACAATGTTGAGTTCAGTGAACTCTTAATGAACATTTGTTACCATCTACATACCAAAGGATGCTTCTTTCCTCATATATACACCCCATCTCATACATTTTCTAAGAAATATCCCTGACAATTTTAAGAGGATATCTTCTGTATTCTAATTCTGAAAAAACTTCACTTGTGAATTTCTATTTGCCGTTCTCCGGTGACTTTGACATGTCAGGACATACTCTGCTTATGAATAAATCAGTGAAAAAAACCCCTCTAGCCACTCTATTTGAAGAACAACTTTCAGCTCAGTGAGTGCAAATGTTTTACAGAGCCAGTCAGTATCTGGCCAATAGCCTAAAACTCTCAAAATTTCTGTTATAACAATCCTGTTTTCTTTTTTTCTCGGACTTAAAACACTGTCAGTGATCTGTGTGATCCTTAAGGAATTTATCTGCTTCATGCCAGTGTGGAGGAGTATTTCCTGCTTCTCAAATTCAGCTCAGCCCTCATGACTTGTCTATAAAGTTATGGTGGGTTGACTCTAGCCAGCAGCTAAGCACCCACACAGTTGCCCACAAACCTCTCCACCAGCAGAAGGGGGAAGAGAATCAGAAGAGCAAAAGTGAGAAAAATCTTGTGGGTTGAGATTAAGACAATTTAATAGGGAAAACAAAAGCTGCACGTGCAAGCAAAGCAAAATAAAGAATTCATACACTAGTTGCCATCAGCAGGCCATTTCCAGGAAAGCAGGGTTTCGTCACATGTAATGGCTACTTGGGAAGACAAGGTCATAACTCCAAATATCACCCACCCCCTTCCTCCTTCTTTCCCCATCTTTGGTTGCTTAGCATGACATCACATGGTATGGCATATTCCTTTGGTCAATTTGCGTCAGCTGTCCCAGCTGTTTCCCCTCCCAACCTCTTGCCCACCCCCAGCCTACTTGCTTGGGGGGGCAGACTGTGAAAAAGAAGAAAAAAAAAAAAGATAACATCAATTGGTTTTCTTGGTGGCACAGTGTGAGAAGCAGAAAAGCCCTTGATACTGTGCAAGCACTGCTCAGCAACAGCCAAAACACTGGTGTGTTAATACCGTTTTGGTCACAGATCCAAACCACAACACCATAAGGGCTTCTGTGAAGAAAATTAACTCCATCCCAGGCAAATCTAGGACAAAAGTCAAATTCCTCCTTGTTTTTTTCTGGGCCTGGTTATTAAAAATTTTGATCCATATCATTCCATCTCCAGTAGGAAAAGTAGAAGGTAGTGACAACTGACAGCTGAGACAGTTTTCAGGCAGTTACGGCTTTTAACTTCATCAGCCCAAGAGGACCCTAGATGTCAGGTCTCACACTTCTCAGGCAAGTGCTATAAGGCCACCACAAATGGTGGCCTACTCATTCCCTTGCAGAGCACCTCAGAGGCAGACTAGCCCCTCTGTGTTTTTGGACTTTGTTCTTGATTTTCTCTCTCATTACATCAGGACTGCACATCGGACATGTGCATCGTTCTGGCAAGTTGAAACATTTAGAAAAGTGACTTGATTTTATGTGGGTTTTAGACTGTGGATTCACAAATAACATTGAGTGTTGCAAGACTGAGCAGTACAAGGTTTTAGCCCAGTTTCTTGGTGATTAGGGTATTTGTCCAAGACCTGATTTCTGTGTTTTCCCCAGCCTCTGCCTTTCCATGCTCAGAAGCCTTGCCTTTTCAAGCCATGAGCTGTGCTGTGATGGTAGGAGGCTTATGTCCCTTCTCTTGAACCAATATGAAATTGCACAGCAGGAGAAATATGTTGCACTTTTCAGGACATCACACATCAGCCGAGGCAGAGAAAAAAAAGAACCATCAGGCAGTGAAAATTAGCCTGTGTTGAAGTGAACAAACTATTATCAGGGGATATTTCAAACTACAGCAAGTAGATTATGTAAAAAATATATTAATGAACTATTCTTTTAGCACTTCCAACTTTGTTTCCCCATGTATAAAAAAAAAAAAACCACAAACAAAATGAAAAAAACAATGTAACCCCCAAACTTGTCGATATCACCATAAAATTGAGCCATGAGCCAGGAAGCTCTTGAACTAATAAGTCTGATTTTCATCACAATTGTATGAATTTTGATAGGAAGATCAACCTCATATACTGAAATGAGGAGACTATATTTTTTCTGTAACTGCCTATTTTTCTTTAAATAAATAGTCCTGAAATATGTTTTTCAGTTTGAGTTCCTTGAGTTCCACTGATTTCAGTGGATTTTTCACAGACTTAAAGATATTGTCAGATTAATCAGGTCTAAAAGCACTCTTTCATATTGACATTTTTTATGTATTTTATTATTAAGTAGAAAGGCAGAAAAAGGCTGTGAGAGAGAAGGCATCCTGTTCTGGAGCTTCATTAGCACCAATAAATCCTGTTGCGTGTAAATGATCTGAAAAACTCAGAGCAATTAGCTTTTCCTTTTAACTTGAGTGTTTTAGTGCAGATTGGTAGCTAATCAAGCTGGGAAATTAAAATAGAGTGTGTAAAAAAATTGTTTATGAGTAATATTGTAAACAAGCTTTGCAGATAGTTCTGTACCTGCTTTAGTGCTATAATAAAATAAGCAGTGAAATCAGCATTGCATCCATTTAGGTGTAATTGTACAAATTGCTAGCTAATCAGAGTGAGAAAATTGAGCCAGGTCTTGGGAGAACAATGCTGTGTGCTATTAACTTGGTGTTTAACTATGTATTTAAAGCATTTGGAGATGAAGAATTTTTTTAAAAATAAACATACATTCATTTTCTTATAAAAAGTTTGCCTGATTCTGAGTTGGTTTCATTACTGTAATCCAGGAGAAATTCCACTGACGTTTGTGAAGTTAATTCAAACACAAACTGATGTAAGCAGTATGAGAATCAGCACCATTTACTTTAGTGTTTTCTGCTGTGTTAAGCCATAGGCGTATTATTAAAAATGCAAAACTGGTCAAATGCATAAAATTCCCACAATTAAACAGCTCAGTTTATCAAGCCAGCTGCAGTCAGCAGTTCAATGGATTTTGACATGCTCAACACAGCAGGGACTTAACTGGAGCCATGTAAGCCTGGCTCAAAGGCTTGTGAACTTTTCAAGAAGTTCAAAAAAGCTTGAAGATTCATGAGATAGGGAAGGACTGACTTGATGTTTCTTTCCTATAAATTCGGTTTTATTTAAAGTTTTACACGTGCTAGTGCTGTGTGTTAATGTGTGAACTATGCAGCTTTGTGGATGCAACCTGAAGTTTTTGATTTTTAAGAGGGATGACAAAAAGTAAAGCTCATCCATATTGATATGGCAAAAACATTTAAATACTTCTGTCATTTACCTGTGCCACAACAGTACTTTTTAAAGGCTCTGCTGCTAAAAACATCTCTGCATATTCCCAGAAATAACATAACAAATGTGTAAAAAGAAAAATAATCACCCTGTAATCATGTATTCATTGTGCTGGAAGGAACTTCAGTAGGTCACCTAATCCCTTTAATACCCCAGACAGCAGCAACTTTCCCTCAGTTATTTCTAACAGGTGTTAGTTCAGCTCACAAGAAAAAAAAATATGATGAGATGCCACAGCCTCACAAGCAATCTTCACTAATATTACCATAAAAGAGTTTTTTCTAAAATGTAAATTTATACTTTTTTGAAACTTAAACCCATTATTATTTATTCTATCCACTGTGGTCATAAATAGTGTTTTCCTTTTTTTCCAAGAGCAACCTTTTATATTTTTGAAGGCTATTTCAACCCACCCTAATCTTCCTCAGGCTAAACAATTGCAATTTTTTCAATGTTTTCTCATAGCTTAGGTTTTCTAGACCTCTGATCATTCTCATTGTGCTCCCCTATACTGTCTGGACCCAGTGTTTCAGCCCTGAGGCCTACCAATAACAAGTAGAGGGAAAAAATTACTACATGTATCTTACAGGCAATGCCACTCTTTATATATCTCACGAAAATCTCCAGAGGGGAGGGGGGGGGTTGTTGTGGTTTGTTTTGGTTAGGGTTTTTTTGGCAGCATTTTGACTCATGTTGCGATCATGATCTGCTACAATTCTTACATCCTTTTATACAGAGCTATTACCTAACCAGATGCCTTTGAAACAAGTTTATGCAGATGATTAATCACTTGGCACTTGCTTGTGTTGAATCTCATCCAGTTGTTTCTTCAAATTCTCAAAATGATTTTAAATTTTCTTTCAATCCAGCAGCATATAGACTACGCCTGTTGGCTTAAGCTTTTGGGAATGGTTGATAAGAACACCCTGTACTTAGTCAACAAGGTCACTGATGGAAATATTGAATGATGCCTCACTCAAGACAAGAGGAATTAAACTTGACAGAGAAGTAGACACTATTTTTAAGCACATAGATTTTGTTAGTAATAAGGTAGATATACACACACACGCGCACACACACATGTAAATAAATATGTATAAATATGCATGTGTATTTAATTTTCTTCAGGATTTATGTTATAAATATTTTAATATTCAATACAAAGACAATTAAGAAAGAACACAAATAAAAGTTGAGTTGTGCCCAAGTTTCTTTGCTGTCTATTGAGATATTTTATTAAGATTTAATAAGTCTGACCTGAGGTTACTCACTTATCTCCCTTTCCATTTTGTTACTGCCTTAACCTAAATTACTTCAGCAACCATTTCAATCTAAGAAACTTTCAGGAAGAAATGCAGTAACAAGGATTGTGTGATATTGTGACAGTTGCAGTGTTGTAATGGCCAAAAAGTTGTTAATAAGAAATAGATAATGATTGGTGATGGAAAAATAGATCAGTAATTGTACAGCCTGGGGTAAGTCAGAGAGAACAAAGGAGAAGAGGGAGGAAGAGAAGGCAACTGTCAGTAACCAGACACCATCACCAATTCTTTAATTATGTTCTGGGCATCATCAGAAAGACAGACTATAGAGTCATATACCTGATCAGTTTTGCTTTGTAGTAGCCTGTATAATGCCAGTCTACCACTTTTTCACAAGAAGTCACTCTTTAAATCAGAACTGAGCCTCTATAATATTTTTCTTGAATATTCAGTAGCACTGCTAACACCCCAGTATGTTGGAGCATCTACAGTTTTTTATTGCATTGTTTATTTGCTCTTGCTGTATGTAGGGAATGATATTTTTATTAAGAAATGAAAGATTATATTGTACAACCCGAGAAGAAATTGGTTTGCACAAAAACAATAATGACATTTCTCTCTTATAACTGAATGGCAAGCTAGTAGAAACATAATTCTGTTAGTGGATTCCTGTGAATAACTTAAAAGAAGAGTGAAATAAGAAATTGGGTTGCATGCTTAAAGATTGGAGTACATTATTCGCTTCTGAAATACTTTGCATTCTAAGTTTATGATATTTTAAGCAGATGATTGTAATTTACAGATCTCCCATAGGACTTGTTTTTTAGGACATTATTTTCCCGCCTTTAGTAGAGAAATTATCTTTGGGTGGTGACTGAAATAAAGCTCAAACCAAATTAAACCAGGACCATTTGAGGGAATATGGGAACAACTGGGAAAGAGTAAGATACAGAGGTTAGGACATAAATAAAAATCTTTTAAAGTAAAAAAAATTAGAAGCAGAATTTACATGAATCAGATACTACAAGCCCAAGGGTTTTAAGGTGAAGATTACTCCCTTCAAAGTATGACAAAGTGATGAAAAATCCAAATATTCATACCATGAATAAAAATTATAAAAAATGGGGCTATAAAACCAGAATCTGTTCTACAAGTAGAATGATTTAATATATAATCATCACAATAGTAACATAAAAAATACATAAGGAAACAATCCCTGCAGGAGGACTTAACACTTCTCAGTTTGTAATATACAGATAAAAACTGAAACTGATTCAAACATAAGATTTCATGGCCCACCACAAGCCTGTAATAATAGATTTTTTGGAAATTATTTTGGGCATCAGAAAGCAGCCCCAGAAAGCAAAACTTATTCCACTGTTCTTCTCTCAGAAGTTTCTGACAGAGCTGTTACTGCAGTATGAAAACAGAGTGTATAATCTGTAGCAAATATGGCGAAAAGTGAGCTTGAAAGGCCATCCTATCCATTCGCTTCCTGATCCTATATTATTTGACACTCAGAAGAATATCCTATGAGAGACATAAATTGGCAATAGGTTGAGGTAGTCTTAACCAGGTTGGAGCACTAGAAAATGCTCTAAGTAATCAGATGGAAAATTTTCATGGTATAGTCATGTTGGGAACCTACTCTCCCACCCCCCATTCTGAGCCCCCTTCTCTCCCAAAAACTGTAAAGGTCATCTAATTTTTCTTCAAGCAAAAACATATATAGAAATGTAAATCAATTAAAATCACTGAACCTTGTTTTTACACAAGGCCAACTTACACAAGCAATTTCTGGCTTTTATATATAAAAAACAGCTGTAAGCATGCTGAAACTTTTCATTATTTGAACTTACCTTTGCCCAGCAAGTGCCAACTCCATTTGGTATCATTAATAAAGAAAAAAAAAAGTTTAAGGAAAAATTTTGAGGCTAAGGCCAGATGAATAGAATGAACATTTAATTAACATCTGAAAATGAGAGATCACCTGGTTGAAATGAGAGATATGGTTCTGAATTTTTTCAAAAAACGTCTATGAACGTTCGAAGAAAGACGACAATTGTAAATGAAAAATAAGTCAGCATGGAACAACTCCTCAGTGCCCATCAGTAGTAAATTAGTGTAAATTAGTATAAATTAGTATGTTAGAGATTATGTTCCTTAACAATGAAAGGGCTAAGCGTAATATTCTGGAAGGAGGGATATATTGTTTCTTTGCTTCCTCTGCTTGTCTGTACCCAGGCAAGAAAAGCTCCAGGAGGCTGTAATGTGTAGTAGAAGTCATGAAGGAGATCTAGCACAGCATTAGAAGCCTGGAACTGAAGCAGGTACAATACCATTTTGAGGACAAGGGAGTAGACAGTCAGAGCTCAAAAAATCATAGGAATAATTCCTGAAGGATCAGAAATTATTTTGAAGTGTTTGCTGTCCTGATATGCTGCCATACCATCTCAACAAAGCAAACTTAAACAGCAATTGCATTATGAAAACCTGGAGGGGTCTGGAGCACTAAAGCATGAGACAGTTGTGTTTCAAAAAAAACCTAAAAAGCACAGGTTACATGTAAATATACTATGATGATGAAGAGACCCTAAAATAGAATGTTCAAGTTTTATAGACAAATAGTCGAATAGATTGGAGGTCCTGAACTCTGAATTTAGAGATAGATTATTTGTAGGTTCCCTTCTCTCAAGTGTCAAATTAATGCAGCATTTAAAACTTGGGGAGTTAGGAAAGGACACTATTTATTTCCTGTCCTCTCTGTTGGATTACAAGGCACTCCAATAATGCTTCATTGATTAATGGATATTCTTTGAGGAAATATGAAGGGTATACAGCTGCATATTTTAGTGATTTTCCTGTATCTAGCACCACTTGAAAGAAGCATCTGGAACATCTGGAGGAAGTGCTCCAAGAGATCAGAGACTGTATTAAATTTAGGCTGATGTACGGAGGAAAAAAAATAAATTAAATCCGTATTTTACGTTAAAAGAAAGGATGCTAATTTCTAGAAGTCTAAACTGTGCTAGACCATTCACTACAAGACACCATTAATATATAGGAATGTGTAGAAAATTTATTCTTAACTTTTCTACATTTAATGTGTTTATCAGTCAAACTGAAGGTGATCTGGAGAAATGAACAAGCTAGACCTGCCAGGCACTGAAGATAACCATCTGTGAATGCAGGGCTTCAGAGCCCAGATTTGTTGGCTGTGTGCATAGCCCAACTGAAATATTTCGGGAATCAGCATGGGAACAGTTTTTCTAAAAGGAAAGAAGCAACAGATGTAAAGGCAAAACTGTTTCTACAGGGACAAGCTACAGCAGAAAAAGCATTTATGGAATCATGTAATATTTTGGGTTGGAAGGGACTTTTAAAGGTCACCTAGTCCAACCCCACTGCAATGAGCAGCTCCAACTAGATCAGGTTGCCAGTACAGCCTGATCTTGAATGTTTCCAGGGATGGGGCATGTACCACCTCGCTGGGTAACCTGCTCCAGTGTTTCACTACCCTCATCACAAACAAATTTCTTCCTTGTATCTAGTATTAGTCTATGCTCTTTTAGTTGAAAACCATTATGCCTTGTACTATCGCAACAGATCCTGCTAGAAAGTTTGTCCCCATCTTTACTGTAGGTCCCCTTTAAGTACTGAAAGGCCACAATAAGGTGTCCCTGGAGCTTCTTCTTCTCCAGGATGAGCAACACCAACTGTCTCAGCCTGTCCTCACAGGAGAGGTGCCCCATCCCTCTGATCATTTTTGTGGCCCTCCTCTGCATCCGCTCCAACAGGTCCATGTCTTTCTTGTGCTGAAGACTCTAGAGCTGGACACAGTACTCCATGTGGGATCTCACCAGAGCAGAGTACAGGGGTAGAATCTCCTCCCTCCACCTGCTAGCCACAGTTCTCTTGATGCAGCCCAGGGTATGGTTGGTCTTCTGAGTTGCGAGTGCACATTGCCAGCTCATGTTCAGCTTCTTATCCACCAGTACCCCCGAGTCCTTTGCAGCGGACCTACTCTCAATCTTGTCATCCCCCAGCTCGTATTCATACCTGGGCTTGCCCCAACCCAGGTGCAGTACCCTGCATTTCGTCTTGTTGAACCTCATGAGGTTCACACGGGCCCAGTTCTCAAACTCATCCAGGCATCCCGTCCCTCAGGCGTGTCAACTGCACCACTCAGATTGATATAGTCTGCAAACTTGATGAGGATACACTCGATCCCACTATGTCATTGATGAAGATATTAAACAGTGCTAGTCCCAATACGGATTCCTGAGGGACACCACATGTCACCGATCTTGATCTGGACTTTGAGCTGTTGACCACTACCCTCGGGATGAGACCATCCAACTGATTTCTCATCCACCGAACAGTCCACACAACAAATTTATATCTTTTCAATTTGGAAAAAAGGGTGGTGTGGGGAAGCGTGTCAAAAATCTTACAGAAGTCCAGATAGATGACAGCTGTAGCTCATGTAAAAGTCTAAGTGAGAGTTCTAGGTCAGGTTTCTTTGTAGACCATTTGGTTTTGTTTGAAGACTGCAGAGTATATGAGATGAATTTTCTAGGAAAACTGGGCACCATGGCATTCAGTGTTTAAGATAATCCAGAAAACAAAAGTAAGGATAGAGTCCCATGGGTAGCCCTAAAGGAGAAGAACAAATTAACTAGCAATGTGTTGTTACATAGGTTGCAGAGAAGACCAGATGTCCTAAACAGCTGCCTTTGATTAGAAAGTGGAAGTCAACATAATACATTCCTGGAGAGTCAGATGCTGCACTGGGGACAGGTAGGATTCCTAATGGAGACACACAAAAAACATGCTTCAGAGAAGGCAAGAGGAAAGAAAACATTTGACAGATGCAGAAGTGTGGCCTGCTTCTTAACAGACTTGGATTTTGCTGGATATGCAAAAGATTTTGTGAGTCTAAAAGAGGGGGGAGACTGAGATGGTAGTGAACTAGAAACAATCTACTCCTTTCTAAAGGGTGCTTATTAGTCTTTTCTGGCTTCCCATCTCTATTTCCTTTACAACCAGTAATAGCTAGATCATCCCAGGCCACTTGACATGCCAGGCAGTTTATGACCCAAGTCTGAGACTCTAGATACTCTCCTTTCTGCCTAAACTCTTAACTAGTTGCTAGCAATCAACCTCAGTCTCCCTTAACAATGACAAAGTGACCAACAAAGCCAATGAAAAAAAGTCACCTTCTCATTTAGTGCCCATTAGCACTTGGTCTTATCCCAGCTATTGTAAAGGATAATTTAATTGTTTAATTTGCAGCTGGATTGTTTTAGCAGTTTTTTTCCCCCTACTCATTTGTGAGTCATACTTAACTCCCATAAGAGTAATTTAAGCGGAAAGTTTGCCTTTGCTTTGCATAAAACTGAGCCCAGTTGCTTTATAATGAGTAAATAAACAATGTAGTGCTTTAATCATTGTTGTTTTACACCTGAAAACTGCTATGTAAACTACATAAACACCTCTATGCTCTGTTACATATGTCACTTTCATTTTCTACAGTAAGTGTTTAATTAGATTGGCATCCGAGAAGCTAACTGAAATCCATTTACTTTCATCTGGCGTGAACTAAACATTGACACTAGATCTCTGTGAATACTAAAAAGACTGCCTGATTGAGATGAGCCATAACAAAACCAGAAGAAAAGAATTCTGATACAATCCTGATTACAAAAGAAATAGGTTTAATGCCAGTGAAATACTGTGAATGAGTGGAAGGATTACCTTTGCTGAGCGTTATCATTCATTCTCTTGAACTTCTAACTTCTCTATTGGAATGCCAGTCTACATCAAGATGATTTTTATATACATGAAATTAAACAAAATCTGACTAATTGTTTTCCCAGGTGTGTTATTTAATGGAGAGTGCAGATAAAATAGTGAATAAGATATCCCTATTAGCACTCATTAGGAGGCAATAATCATAGAATCATGCAATGGTTCAGGTTGGAAGGGACCTCAAAGATCATCTAGTTCCAAGCCCCCTGCCATGGGCAGGGACACCTCCCACTAGACCAGCCTGCTCAAAGCCTCATCCAGCCTGGTCTTGAACACCTCCAGGGATGAAATAGACTGATGATGGACTATGCATTGATTAGCAAAGGAAAACATGTGATCCCATTCTTAGATTAATGGGAGGAATGCTTGCAGCATGTTCTTTCTGCGGCTGTTCTTGCCTTTACTGGGATCATGTATCCTGTTTAATGATAAAACTTGTAAAATGAGTAACCCCTACTTCTATATTTAGCATTGTAATGTCAACCCACCAGCTTGGCCAGGCAAAATGATTAAATAAGGTGGCTGACTTTCCAGTAGAGCGAATAGAGACAATTAAATACCTCTAAGAGATTAATCGTCCCTCTAGATACGTGAGCTCCCCAGGGGAGCCAAGACCACTAAGAGCAGGGTGTGACTGAACTTTAGAAAAACAGAACTCCAGAGCCTGAACCCTAGACTTAAAAACTGCTAGGACATAACTTCTTTCTATTGGGAAGTCAGCATGGTGGAGGTCTTCTCCTGAGGATAAATCCTTAACTAGAAGAAACCCCATGTCCTTTGTGTAAAATGAAGAAAAAATAAATATTATGTAGTAATTCAGTGATGAGGCAATACACAGGATGTAGATGAGCAGGCAATAGAAGAGTCTGTGTGTAAAAATGCTCTCAAACTTGCGTATGAAAGGCAGGTCTTTGTTTTCTGGGAAGGCAGAAATCAGATGAGAGAGAAAGAGAGTCTTCAAGTAAGCAAGAGGAAAGAGTTCAATGGCCTGGGCTCCTCTACGTACTTTGTGCCTGGGTGATCTGATGAGGGAATTTAAATTAACCTGCATAGGGAATTTCTGTTGCCTTCAGGGTTACATAGCTGCAGTACTGTGGGGATTCTAGTACTTTGTAATTAGGTAAATTTAAATGCCTATTTTTAGAACCCTAAATAGATGTTTTGGATTTTGTCCTAAGCAGCTGCACACAGTTAAGCCATTCCACATAGTTTTAACTATATGAGGCTGAGAAAATGCTTGGATACAACCAGTGAATACTTGAAATTTAAGTGATATAACTGTCATGAAGTATATGTAGCTCAAAAAAACCAAAAATAGCAGCTCATTACTCTCTTCTTCAATAGCTATTGACAATTTCAGTCACAAAAGGGTATGTATAGCACAGACTTTGGTTATGGCACCGAAACATGGCAGAGAAGTCAGGAATGTACCTTGAAGGCAACTAACAGGTAGCTGGGGTAGCTTCTCTGCCTGATAGGGACTGACAGGAGAGGCAGAAGGTAGCTGCTTAACAAAGGTGTAGCAGGACCTAAAGGAGAGTGTTGGTTTTTGGACTGAGACTTGATTTTTGCAGGGTTTTCTAGAGACATATGAAATTAGACCAGCTTTATTTCCAATGCTGACCCAGTCAACACCGCGAATATGCTATGAATATGTGCAAGGGAACCCCTGCTGGAAAACATAGCCCAAGAAGCTGCTCATTTTCCTAAGGGATTTTATCTAGCTATAAATTTAACAAAACTGCCTGGCCTTATGCAGTATTTAGTCCCTGATGTCTCAGTAATACTAGTTAATAAAGCATCTGTAGCTAAAGCAGAGGCATGTTGCACCTATAAATGTAGAAGCACACAAAGTAGACTTCAATAGTAGCTTGTTTTGAACCCAAACGGGAACACACTAATATAGCATAACTGTGCAAACATTTTTTTTTACCAAATAGCCCAGTAAAAATAGTATTTTAATTGTCAGCAACAGGCCTTATGCTTATTGTCCCTCATGCAAACTGTGTGAAGTTCCAGTACTGGCCTGTTAGGCTTGTTATCAACTTATTACAATGAGAAATTGTGAGGTGAACTCAGCTTGGTGCCAGGTGTCTCTTGTTATGATGCACAATTTAAGTGTGGGTTAACTGCAAAGAGCTTGAAAATATGAACAGCATCCCCAGAGCTATTAACAATGCACCAATGGGCAGTTACTGCTCATCGAAGAATGCAACCTAGAGAGCTGGGAAAAGACTTCTTTCAATTTAGGAAAAGCAGCAGCAGATGAGAAAGGAAAGAAACAGATGAGCAGCAGAATAAGGCACTTGCCATAGTCTGGAAAAGTAACATTGTCCCCAGGATCAGGCAGCCTGGGGTGGAGGCTGAGGGCTGGGAATTGACTAGCCTTATAAAAGATCCCAAATTTGGTGGGTGGGGAGAAGACATCTACTTCAGACACATCTTACCTTCACTGTGTAGACTAAGATCATCCAGGACTGTAGCCATCAGTGCTAATTAGGTGGCATCAGGTCCTTGGTATTGCATTTTGGCAGCTAGTGTCGGCTGTGATTGTTAAAGACTGACTAAATTGAATACACAGTAATAATGATAATGACTGAGCAGGAAGGGTGTTATTAATGAGTGCTAGTCCAGGAAAGTTTAAAACTGGTCTAATTTATCATTCTTCTAAAAACTCCCATCTCTTTTTCTTTAATTGATACTTCTATGCATATTCAGCTGTTAAATGGTCCCTGGTACTATTTTGTTGTATTAATTTCCACTTTTCCAGACAATGCCCATGCACAATCTCGCAATACCATATGTGAAGGATTGTTCTCAATAGCCAGCTTGGACCTACCTTCTCTGTGTTGGGAGACCAGAGAGGTCCCTGTGGGGAGAGGCAAAGCATTTGGCCTTGGGATCAGAAGATGCTTCCAGGCTGGAAAAAACATTTCACAGAAAAGAACTTCTCATAATCTACGAGTTCCTCGTTTTAACAAAGAGAATTCAATTGCTTGTTCCATGCTTTTTGTAGTTATTTATGTATCTGACTAGCACTAGGATTAAAATTACTCAAAATTTTTACTAGTATGCAGTAGTACTGTTAGGCAAAGAACTGACCGGAGGACCTGAAGTAAAAGATCTGCAGATATATGACCATGTCCCTGAAGAAACATGTGCATGTACCATGTTTTCTGGGATTAAAGTATGAGCTGAAACTGCTTTCATGTCCATTGTCTTCTGCAAAGTCTCTTACATTCCTATTTTTATGCAGTGAGTCCATGCATGGTCTCTGTGGAGGTATACGAACACTGGATTGGGGAACTTTAAGAATTTAAGTTAAAAGTACAAAACTCAAGTTTACGTGTTATAATTGGTGTGTAACTGGGTATTAGAGTTGTACCTCTTACATGTGCAGTTAACTTGGGTCATTAATTCCTTGAGGAGTGAGAAACTCCCCCAGACATTCTTTTTCAGAGATGACACACTGAACATGAGACAAGGTGATTGACTGAGAACCCAGATCCTTCACAACAAAGTATTTGAATGTTGCAGAAGATTTCAAGGTGGTTTCAAGAAGGTTTTAAAGAATATTTCCCCCAGGCAGCTCCTGCTCTGGCTGTACTAATTTTGTCTGCCCAAGTATGTTGATTAAAATCCCCAGTGGAGAGTCTGGCCCTTCCAGAGATCCCCTCAGGTGTTTTCTGCTGTAGAACTAACCAAATTGTACATAGATAAGGTGCTTGCAAATGGGCAATAGAGACCCTTGCAGCAGATGCAGAAATAGTCACGTAGGCCAGTCTTTTGTACATAGGGAAGACAGTTAGGAGAGTTTTTATGTGTAGTTAAGAGAGCCAATAGCTGGAGCAGTCATGTAGAACCACAGGCCATCTGGAATTTACGAACTGAGCAGAACAGGAATTTGTGAAGACTTACGCGATCCAGCTGAAGACACCATTGCAAGGATGCATGCAACAGAGACTCCTGTTTCCATCTGTAGAGCAACTGACTGTCCTGTTTGAGATTCTCATTGCCCATGCAGAAATTGCCTAGTGCCACGATTAGAAAAATTTTTTTTTTTTTTTTTAACAAACTGTCTCTGTGTTTCTGTACAACACAGTTCAGTTCATATGAAGGCTGATTCCCACATAAAATCCGCCACACAAATAACTAAATGTTTTCTAGCAAAAAATGAGCCAAGCCTTCCAGCTGCAAAAGAGCAGTTATGGCTGGCTGAGTCTATTCAGTCTATTCATTCAAGGTCACTTGGACTATGGCAGTTAGTTGTGTTATTCTGCAGGTATAGCCTGGGGAGAGCTGCAAAAGGCTAAAGTGTTCATTGCAGAGAGTTCTTTGGCCCTGTGGGTATTTTCACCTTAGTTGCCAGGCAATTAACAGTGTGATACATGGTTAGAGGCCAATTATTTTTTAAAGGGAAAGAGTAGTGTATCTGAAGGTTTGATTAGCTCACTTAGGTAACTGTACATTATCTTGTTCTGGCTTGAAGCTACCTGTAACTGCCCTGTCTCCACAAGTCGGAGGTATTCCCCTAAGTAACCTTTGTGTTAAAATACTTTTAATCAATTTATTGTCAATAAGAGTTTTGAGGTGTCTATTGTTATTAAAGACACTAAGTTCACCCAAAACAATTCAGACTTCCTATGTAATCTACAGTACAAAATGTTGTTGGTTATTGCTCTGCAATACAAGACATCCATCCAGTAAAACAGTGACATTCTGTACCATATTGTATAATTCCGAGTACAGACAGTCCAGGGAGTATTCTTATATGCACCAGTGGCACTTTCAATATAGAGGTTAGCTCACATTGTTGGGAAAAGTGTATTGCTTTTGTCTAGTATCTGAGACAACTGAAATATTTTTCTATATTGTGTCTCTAATTAATGCCATAAAGTATAATGAAGACATGTCAGAAGAAGAAGATACTTCTAGGGAGAATAAGATTGTCCAGTTGTACTTAAAATATTTCTTCATCTCTGATGACAGGTCAACATTATACTTTATGGTTGTAATAAAAAATGTTGCATGTAATGATGCATTTCTAGAATTAATCAGCTAATACAAGGACTTTCCAATTATTCCAGGTATCTAAGGGGTTCACAGAGTTCCCTGACTCCATCTTCTCAATCACTGTTATGACTCAGCTGAGGGGACAAAGGACCTTGATAAATCAGGTCTCCATCGAAGGACCCACAAGAAACACACATAGTTCCATGTGAGTTCTTTGCTAACTGTGATGGATATAATCTATTTTACAGCAGTCAAAACTTAAGTAGTTTTTATGAAGCAGCTTTATATGCAGACTTAGGTGCTTAAGTCGTCCCTAATTTCAGTAAGAATACTAAGAGCATCTATTGATGGTAGGGACAGATCTAAAGCTGGTTCTTATGAAGTGGAAGTCCGTTGAAGAAACACTTACCTTTATCAGAGGAAATCAAGCACATTTTTGAGGGCTGTACGGGGTGCCGGTGCCCAGGCGCTGGTGGAGGGGAGCTACAGGGCAGCCTCTGTGAGGAGAGGCCGGGGTTGCCCCGAGCCAGACACAGCCACTTCCAGCCAATTCCGATTGACTGACTGGAGGGCACGGCTGAGCCCCGCAGCCACGGTGGGGGCAACTCAGTGGAAAATGTATTTAAGAAAGGGTAAAAATGCTATGCTGGAATTGTGAGAGAGAGGAGTGAGAATATGCGAGAGAAACAAGTATGAAGGCACCAAGGCCAGAGAAGAAGGAGGAGGAGGAGGTGCTCCAGGTGTTGGAGCAGAGATTCCCCCACAGCCCACGGAGAGATCACGGTGAGCAGATATCCACACGGCAGCCCACGGAGGACCCCATGCTGGTGCAGGTGGGTGTCTCCTGAAGGAACTGTGGCCCATGGAGAGACCACGCCAGAGCTGGAGAAAAGTGTGAGAGTGAAGGAGTGGCAGAGAGGAGCAGTTACGGACTGACCACAACCCATTCCTCATCCCCCCGCATGGCTCAGGGGTGGGAGAAGGTGTGAAGTGAGTGAAGCTGAGGCTGGGAAGAAGGAAGGTGGGGTTAAAGTGTTTGATTTTTTTGTCTTTGTTTCTCATCATCCCATGAGCATAAGCAGCGTAAGCATCCCTTCCTTCGAATAAGCACCACAACTAGAATAATCCTAAAGCTAATGTAGAAGTTCGAATTCACAAAGTTATTTTATTAGTTATTTTAAATTTGTTAATTTGAATTTAATTTTATATCACCAAAAATGGCCAAGAGAAAAGTTGCTCTTCTTTTGGAATAAAACCTATGTCTTCCTCTTTTCTAAAGAAATCTCCAAGGGTTTGCCTTTGTGCGTATCATATTCTATGTAATATTTTGGATATTTTCCGTGTGTCAGGACCCCTGACCTCTTATGCTGTGTGCCACTCTCAAAGCCAGTCAGGAGTGTGGGCTCAACTGGAGTGCTCAAGCTTTCTTTCCTGGAGAAACCACAAAAGCTTTCCAGCCTCAAAGGCCGACTGCACGCTCTGCCTGGGTCCTGATTCCACACAGGAAGGGCTTTGAAAGCATCTGCAGAGTGTCACTGAGCAAAGCGCTGTTCTCACAGTATGTGCAGCAAAAATCTATTAAAACAAGAGGAGTTAAACTCAATTTATGCTGGGGAAACAGAAGATGTTGCCTAATAATTGTATATGGATAAAGATATATAATAATCAGCATAAATTAAACAGGACACACCATGGCAAATAAATGCAATTTCCCTCTTTATTGTAAACACCAGGATAATACAGAAAGAAAACTCAGTCCTTATATATACATTATGACAGTTTTATATAAGTCTTCATAATGAGTTCAATGATTAAATATATCTAAGATAAATACAATAACTAGACTTGTAATTGAGCTAGTAGATGCACCATTAATTCTCAGTCCTCATACTGTGAGTTTTGTCAGACTTCACAAAAAAAAAAAAAAAAAAAGGTTCAGAGGGAGTCTGTGTGCCATTAGGAGAGCTAAAAAAAAATTATTGCAGTCTGCAATTAGGAGATTACATTCTTTTTTTTTTTAGTCAGTACCTTACAAAAAGTATCATTTTCAGAATAAAATTAGAATTGGAGTATAGATACCAAACCGGAGTATAAATACTAAATATTTGACAGAGAATTTTAGAGTTAAGGGGTTTAGGGTTGGCAAGACAAATGGAATTTATTAGGAATTGCTTTCTTTCATAGGAGAGATGAAATACATCCAGGTTCTCTGTATGCTTTGCACAAAAATAACAGTTATATTGTGCAAAAAGTGGAAGTATCAAGGAAAAATTATGTGAAACAGAAATCCCATAAAGCCTCTGCTCTGCTTTTTATTTCAGTGAGAAATTTGGGATTTTCTAACATTTCAAGCCTGGTATTCTCTTTCATTAGTTGAACTGCTATGAAAGTAAAACAGGGTGGCAAATGTTTTCCTGAAGGAATGATGGAATAGGTCTCATATAAAGTGATCTTTCCCCATAGTAGTTTTCAAATAACTATTTTCATATTTTCCATTAAATTCATCAGCATTATGTGATGTACAATGGTAAATCAGGAAGGACATGTTTGCTCTATTCGGTTTATGCGCTCATTCAATACCAGCAGTAGAAATTATTTAACTGTGTGTGTTCCTGAAAAATATTTTGGGATTATATAGCAAAGAACTTAGATAAATGGTGTGATTCCTATTCAGATCTAGAAAATCATGAGAGCACAAAACATTCAGAAGAGACAATCAGGTCAAACTAACAATTTTGAAGTTTTCCTCCTTTTACCTTAACCTGTTAGTGCAACCTTGCTACAGGTGGCATTAAGCACAGCATAAACCCACACAGAATTGTTTTGTTGTTTGCTGATAGTATTTAGTGTCTGGATGGTTGATAGAAATCCAGAATTCTGTTTAAACAATTTAATGATGAAAAAGTATGTCATCAAAAACATGTCAAATATTTAAAGTGTTATAATTTAGTGAACATGAGAGAGATGGGCGTGACAATTGATCACTCATGAGTGAAAGACCCAATGATGCTGCCCTGAAACATGTACTAACATGTGCTCTCTCATTTCTGATGGAAATACACGATGTGCCAAACTGAAGAAGTGATATCCTGCTGTCTGCAGTTAACCATTGTCCATAAAGAGTGAATGAGGAAAAAATTTTCTGCAATTATTTTGGCATTTTGCAGCAATAGATAAGACTTCACCTGGACTGTATCACCACATCAGTTTGTATAATCAGGCATCTATCTCTTATTTTTTACAGAGAAGTATAAATTACTTTTTGAAATTGCTACCTACATGCCTGCGTAAAAATCACTTTGCATGCTCTTCACATGGTTTGCATATAAGTTCAGACATACCTATTACACTAAGAATAGAGAAATTTTACCGAAGTTACTAATTAAGATCTAATAGAGTTGGAAAACAGCCCAGGTCATGTTACAATTCTCAGACTGGTTAGATATACCAGATCGGATTCCCCTATATGTTTATGGGGAAAATAGTACCTATTTTTGCTTCAGTTGCTGATATAGCGTCTGGAATCTTCTCTTGTATCCATATATGATCTCATTGTGACACTTTGGCAACAATGTAGTATATTTAAGGTCTTTGTAAAATTATATTGCAATGCAGTCATCATTTATATCTTCATTTTTGAGATCATTCCTGTATTCTTAACAAGACCAAAACAATCTGTAAAGATTGGAAATTTAATCTGAATATACCTCTTTCTGAAGGGTAATTAGAGGAGAATTCAAACCACAAAGTGAGATTTGGAGGCAACTTTTCAGCTAATTAATTCATGCAGAGCTTGCTTGAAATCCGAGGTTCTAAATTACAGAGATGGAGAATAATTTGGTGTTACAGAATGGGAGACTAAAAAATCTGCCTTGGTTTAGTTTTAGATCTGTGTCCTGGTGTGGAATAACAAGATCTACTTATCTATTCCCTTCTCAACACATGTCTGAGGAAGACCACTGAAGAGCACAAGTTTAAAATTCAAGACAATGAGAAAATTACATGTAAACATGCAAATTTTATGACAGCTACCTATACAAAATATTGCTTACATATTGTGTAGTACACTTTTGCAGTATTATAGTATACTGTTGTATGGCCTATCCAGTATTTTGATGACAAAACTCTTTAATCATTTACTTATGACATTAGCTTCTATAAGGGGATGTTCTCTTGACAGTAGTGAGTGCAGTCTATTAACATATTCTGCACAAAAGTCATAAAAGAATGGTGCTCTACATAAAGTGATGCAGATCAAATCAGGACTTTGTTGAAAGATGATGGACAGCAAAAATATCAAGCTAAGATTTCAGTGGTACTGTTGCATTAAAAGTAAATGCAGAACATGGACTGAATATTCTGAATTTATAGTAGGTCTACATCCATAAAAAAGACTTTCAAGGTCTGGTGAATTTACTTTTACAGCAACAGAATTTCTTGATGCCACTGCTGATAAAAAACTCTCTTAGAGTAAGAAATTTGGTCAAGGAAGGATCAGAGAATGGCTGTCCTTTGATAAGTCTGTATTGCTATACTATTCCTATGGTTTTACTACCGCTGCAGCACAAGAAAGACAATGAGGCTGAAGCCTGTGGTGTACGTTTGCGTGTGTGTGTTATGTCTGTCCAGAAAGGTGATGGATGATTATTGACGCTTCCTGCAGAATTGCTCCAGCATCCCTTACACAAGACTCCTATATATCCGTTCTGGCCAGTACAATTGCTATTTTGAGTTTTACAGGTAGATTACTGTTAATATAAAGGAGATAAGTATAATTTCATCTGATAAAAGATCAACTTTTTATTATTTTTCATAGTCCACTGAAATAGCTTTGCACCATGAAATATAAAGATACAATTTCTTTTTTTTTTTTGGTTTTGTTTTTGAAAAGCATAACTGCACATAGAACCTCTACAGTCTGTTACCGAAGCTTATTAAACAGGGATGAACGTTACTGCATTATACAGTAGTCAGTAGGAACCCAAGTGTTGACTTGAGAAGGAACCTGAAAGGAATTAGTAAGAGAAATCTGCAATCCCTGGAAAAGACAATGGTAATTCTGCCTCACCAGTAAGCCAGCACACGTAACGGAGAACCAGCTAAATTTCAGAGGTTCCAGGTTCTGTAAAGTTCTATAACTAATTATCAACTTCTTGAGCAGTTCCCTGTATCACCCGCTTGATATCCAGCTGCATTTACATGCTCCATTTCCAAAGGTGATGTGCCACAATAAAATTTAGATATAAAAATATACTAAACATTGATGCTTCAATTAAAGGTGATCCTATATTAATGAAAAACCCTTTTAAAAGTATAAATTCCCCGGAGTGTTTTCACAAGATATATTGTACAGTTTTGGTCCTTTTCCCACATTTTAATAGGTTTTGCTTAGAGCTGTGTAATAATTCTGGACAGAAAAAAATTATCCAGTGCATAATGTCTAAATGTTTTCACTATTACTACTACCCTCTTTGCCGTGTTAGAGGCAAGAAAAAAAAAAAAAAAAGCTTCCAGATTCATTTGCAGATGCACTGATCCTATTGATTCTGTATCTCTTAATAAACAGGATGTTCATGAAGACAGTCTGTTTATACTCATTTATGATCTGTAGCAGCACTGGGGTTTTTTTTTTTGAGTCCTCTCCTCATGTTATCTATGAGGTTTATGGCTCTAGAAAGGATCAGAATAGCTTTAAAAGGACCATACGTGGGCTGCAAAGTCTTTCTAGGAGCCCATAGGGGTCTCTGTGGGACAATCCATATGGCTGAGAGTTCTGTGGTGCAGCAGGCATAAAACAGCATCTCTGCCTTTGAAACAGACAGAACTATTGAGATGAAATGACAGAGATGGAAATACCGCTGGAAAAAAACAGTGGGAAACAATGTGGCTAGAGGCAGAATTAACTATAACTGTACACTTCACTGTCTTTGCAAAGGGTTAGGTTTGGGTTTTTTTCCCCCTCCAGTTTCATTTCACTTTGGTTCCTTTCACAATTTAGAATACTGGAGTATGTAAACACGATCTTAAAAATACTTTCCGTACTTCAAGAAGACAAATAATGTATGGTTATTTACATGTTTTAGAATACAATGTAAATTCTCAGGAGCAACGCTTCTATTCTAGGCCTTTTCTATGATAGGTAGAATATCAGTGAAAATAAGATTAAGTTTTTTGCACAGGACATTTTCTTGAAATTGAATTTAAATTAACTCCTTGTTGCAAAACTGAAACATCATGGATTTGTCATAATCTTATTGTCCAGCAGTCTGTTCTACAGTGCTGTTCTGTTCTACATCGGTGAGATTTCGATCTGAGTCTGAGTACCTACTCTACAGCATTGCACTAAGACCAGGGTTTTCACCGACAGCTCTTTAATCATGACTGCAGTCTGTTTTAAATCTCATTTCTCACAGATTTCACAGGGGAATTTGTATGCACGTAATGTAAAAGGAACCCAGGCAATATTATGGACAATGAAAGCGTAAGCTTCTCCTTCCTGAAATTCTCCACAGAGAAGCCGCAGCAACTGCCTCTGGGTATTCGTGGTTCTGTTTCACCACTTTGCCATCTGGGGAAACATAAGAGAATCAATACATCAGATTCTGGAGGTTATGCTTTAGAGGTTATTCCTTTTTAACAGATGAATTGTTTTCCTCCTTTTCCTCATAAATATAAACAGGGGAAAAACATTGTAGCTAGTGACAACTGAGGTAACTAAATACTGCAGTTTTGCTTAGATACAGATAAAAAGGTTGTAAACCTTGCTTGACAGTGTCCAGTCACAGCATGAAGGACAAATTTTTCATGGACTTTGCTTTAGTGTGATGTATGGTTCTCTTTCCCCCCTCCCCCCCAATAAATTACCTTCATCCAGGATAAATGTAAATATAAGAACAAGCAGTAACATTACTCGATAATTTAATTCTCCTTCACTGTGTCCTTGAAACTTCTTACAGAGCATTGCAATCTTTTAGAGTGACTTAATGCATAAAGTATCAAAGTACTGAAAGATCCCAATAGTTTCACAAAATTAGACAGACATTGATTTTAAACTGTTGGTTTTTTTACTTCTTCCTCTTTATTAACATCTTTCTTTGTATACAAAATGAAATTTGATGCAATACAGCTGTCTCTGGTGTTTAAAATGATAACACAAATTGAGACGTTTATTATTAAATAGTTGGCATTATTCCGTTTTGTAAATTTTAAAATTGCAGAGTTATTACCTTCTGCCAATAAAATTAAGAATGCATGTACTGATTCATTTTCAGTTAAGCATGAAAAAAAATGGCTTTAACTTCTTGATCCTGTAAGAATATGCCTTTATCTGTAGAAATGTCTCGAATAAAAATGTCTGAACATGATTGGGAATTTATTTTTTTTTTTTTTTTTCTGAATGAATGTGCAATGCTGAATACTTCTTACTTGCATCGTTTATATCATACCTTACAGTCTTCATTACAGAGACAAAGTGCCTTTGATTTTTAGAGGTCTCAATACAAAGTAGGTCTGCCCCATGTGATATAATACTCATAATATTCATATTAAGTCATATCTTCCCATAATGTCTAGAGGCCCAAAGGGCAGGAATTCTGGATTTTTAGCTGTGACCCCTGAAGAAAGAAACAAAACCTCAAAACATGGCGGTCTATTCATCCTTCTCATAAAGGGAGAAGGTATTGGAACCTTCATTGTTCAACTGAAGGAGTTAACTCACAGGGATGAGTCCCTGCTCCTTTTTGCCTTTTCTCCATCACACCCTATGCTCCCTGCATATATGATCACCTGATGGTCTAAATTAATCAGAGTAGTTGTAACTATTCCATTTTAACATATCCTCAGTGTTCATACTTCTTCATTCTTTCAAGGTACGAGATCTATTGTTTCTGGTCCATTGATAGGGAGATGTCAGGCCTTCTTTTTTTTCAGACAAGTGCTAATCGAGTACAAGACCCAGGAGTTTTACCACTATCACTTTTGGAGAGTTGTGCTAAACTTCAGACACCAAGGAAATGGCAAGGCTAACAACAGAAAAGCTTTAAACTTTGATAGTTTTGTAAAAGCGCAGGGCATGATGACCACACGGTCTGGTTTAAAGATCTTATCAGATTGACGTCTGTGTACCTGATAGGTGGCAGGCTGTGACTTTTGATATTTATGATTTATAATAGGGCACATGAAGTTACAATATATATAAGAAGGAAAAAAAAAAAGCTGCAAAACTTGGGTACAGCCACAATACATTTCTGAAAGCACTAATATTGATACAATTGTTATTAACTAGGACTAGAGGAAAGGTATCTCTAGTCCTTTTACTTCCCTGTTAAATTTGCACTTGGATATCATAACATTTCCACTTGCTTTTCTTTTTGTCAATACCACTATTACTGTAATTATCATGAACAATTAAGGTATTTAAAGCACACTTACCCCAAATTCTACTTGCAGAAACAAAGAGCTGCATGAATAGAATATGCATTCTTAATTCACAGTTGGTAATCACCTTTAGGAACATTATTGCACATTAGACTAGGTCTTATCTGATACAAACAGACATGGTTCCACAGATACGATTTGTCCCTTTTAATACGCTTGTCCATAATTTACACAGGTTCGTATTACCCAGCAGTGTATGTTGCTGCCTTTTAGGCAATGTGCCTGAGCTGTAACCACTGGCGTGTGATAAGCAGATGTGGAAAGTCCTGGTGAAAAAAAATAAAAGCCCATTAGCCAATATTTGGGAGAACCGGCAATTCTGTTTAATGTTAGCTGAAAGCCAGGGATTCCTGATGATAAATGTAGGAGCTCTGTTTTCTCTTGTAACATCTGACTGATTCAGCCTTAAGCACAACACTACGAGGCTTCCAAAGTTTCATCAAATTAATTTTTTTATTCCCAGTTTTACTGATTTTAATGATCCTAGACCAAAAATTAATTTGATCCAACAAGTTCAGTGTCTTCAATAGGAAAAAAGTTTGTAATTAGGGAAAAAAGAGAATGAATATACAGTGTATGTATTTGCTTTCTCTTCTTCCCTACACTTTCTCCATGCAGGGAACTAATGTAGACTCCAATAGGATCTGAGGACTATCTGCCACCTGCATCATCAGAGGTAGTCATAATTGATAGTTTTGGCTCAGTTTCCAGTATATTCTCTGATCTTGTCAAGATGAAATTTGAGCCAGATTTTTTAAATTTAAGATTGTGAGCAGATTTTGAGTGAATTCTACCTAGCTGTTAGCAGAACTAGTGGGAGAACATCCAAAATGGCATTGTTGTCTGTGATATGTCTGGGATTGTGGGAACAACCTTTGTAGTACCCCTAGGAAAAGCATCTTGGACTATTTTGTCCTCACACCATACATGTGTATATTACTACTTCCATTCTTTAAAATTTGGTGTCCTTGGTATACACAGTATCTCTGTGAATTAAACCCACTTCAGTAAAAGCTTTACCTGTTAGATACTGTGATACAGGTTCTGTTTCATATAAGCAGTTTTAAATAAGTGCACCCCACCTTGAGTAAAAAAAAATAAAATAAAATTGACCTGATAGAGCGGTATCCTTGGCAGTGAGAAAGAAGCCTACATAAGGCCTTAAGATGGAAAATGCATAGATATAGCTAAGGTTCTGGTGACAGAGAGAAAAACTCTTTTAGTAAACCATATCAGGATATGATTTATTGTAACCACAGTTTATTGTCCAGTGGGCATGAGTACATTAGACCTACTGAAAGCAGAGATGTGAATTAATCTCTATTCCTCTATCGTGCTTGCATAATGCTCTGTAACATCGTGTTTTAAAAAGAGATAGCCTTGCTATACATGTGTTGCATAGCTTAAATCATTATAAACTGCAAGAAAAAAAATTTGACTGTCTTTCTACATTGTTTCTGGATATTAGCTGATATGAAACTTTTCATTTCACTAGTGGCAATTATATGCCTACTTCCACTGTAGAATACAAGTCTGACTCAGATTGAAAATTTGTCTTGCAAAATTACATCTGACCTTTATCTTAAAACATGCAGGGTTACTGAGAACATGCTGCTTTTGAAGATAAAGCAGTTGTGTATATCATGTAAGAACTTCTGTCCCATCTGGCTATTAAAGCTGTATTTTCTATTACATCATCAATAAGATAAATAGTGACTATGTGGCAGGCTTAAGTATACCATAAAGCCTAAAAAAGAAACAAACACCTAAGACCTCCAAAATATATGTGCTAGAGAACTAGAGAGAGCTAAAGAACTGAGCAACAGGTTTCCATATCAATAACTTAGTCTTCAGATTTTAATAGCTTCAGTGATCTAGGGAAATAGACACTATATCCAGCAAAATGCAAGTTTATAGCTCAGTGGATGGAGATTCAGGCTTCCATTATAAATAAATGGCATTGCATTAAATTGCCCTAGCCTCTTACTGCACAACACTATCTGACACTAGTAAAATATTACTATATTACCTTGCCCTTTATACCAACAACAGCAGCACATATTGCAGACAACAATTAATTTGCTGCAGGGAACACTGGGTTATTTTGGAACTGCAGTACATATGAAAAGAGTGGGTTGATCATGTGTTTCCCCCATTTATTTCTAATGCAAGAAATCCTAGCTTTTGTGGCAAGAAGGACTGAAATGCAAGTAACTACGAAGTCACCTTATCCAACCATTTTTGCCCCTTTGAGCTAATCATTCTTGTATGAGTGTGTGATAAGATAGATACCGATTTACAATATGCAGTTTGTACTGAGCACATCATATTTTACATGATTTTTTGAATAAAATATGAAAAATTACCACTAAAGACTTGAATTTTTTAAGTAAATAGAATCTTAAATATTGTCAAAAAGACAGGTAGTCCCCAATTTACTAAATATTTTACAGAATCTTATGAAATAAGGCTTTTCTGTTCACTTGACAGCATACATTATACCAGTCTGGTAGAAGTATCACTTATTGAAAGTGGTGTTCTTTGAGTTTGAATTTTACAACTGTTACAAGGTCCTTCTACCTTCTCCTAAGCAGACCATTAAGGAAAACTAATGTGTTTATACTTAAACCATCCCCAAAGCATCTGCTACTGGCTACTGCCAGAGAGATGACTCTGGGCTAGAGACACTCTTCTTAAACTTTTATGAAGTGATTTTACTTAAATTATCATTAATCCCATTTAAGACAGCTACTGGACCTGTTCAGATCAGGACTTTAATCTGTTACTGCACGCATGACCTTTTCTCACAAAAGAGAGTTGTAAGGGACGCACACAACATTAAAAATATAAAAATATAAAATATATACATTTACAAACTTTGGATGAAGCTCTTTGCTAATGCTTACATGGTTTGTCTGGACTGTGAAACAGTGGACTGTAAAACTAAAAATGTTTGTTTGGTTTTTTTTTCCATGATTTGATACTTTCCCCTCGCAGCCACTTCATTCTTCAATATCTCTGCTGTCGTTGGACAGCCCTGCACTAGAAAAACATCATAACCCACTAGTGTGTAATACAAGCAAAGAACTATCATTTTAGTACCGATAAAATTCTATCAGGAAACCTTCACTTTGCCCCGTAATTGTTAATTATGCCACTTCAAATAAAACAACTTCTCCTCGTGAAGTGCAATTTGGTGCTACTATTTTGTCTTTGCTAAAGGTTTCTGCCACCTTAGCCGTGGCACTCACATATCACCCCTTACCCTTCTTCAGATCAGCATTGCTGTTATTGTTGTGCAAAAATCAAACAAAAGACTGCAATTCTAAATTTTCAGTATAATTGATGCAATATTCAGAAGGGTCTAAAAACATGGATGATTTCCCTGCTATTTTCTGGGTGTGTTTTTGGCTCAGTCATTTAATGATGCCGTAGATACTGTATGGTCTGATCCCAGTAATTCAACTGCCAGAAAAGAAGGTTGTTTATATTAGAAAAAGGGCCATGCATACCCTTACTACATAGTAATAAGATCAGTGTGACAACACCATAACAATGCTGATCTGAAGCCACATGTCTTGGTGACCTCTAACAATATATGCACAGCATTAGGGGACTGGCTATGGATTGACATACTTTACTTTTCAGTCAGGTTTTGCAACCTATTCTGACCTTAGTGTAGTTATGGTGGTACTAACCCTGATATCTGTGCTAGGTATTTACTAGCTGAGATATTCCTGCTTTAAACTGCAGTGTACACAGATCTCTTGGTGTCTGGAAATGCCACTTCCATTTCCTAGTGTTTGTTGTTCAAGGAAGACTTTCATCCTCTTTGCAATTAACTTGGTTTCCTGCTTTATGAGATTCTGTCTGGTGGTGCTCTACATTTTAGAGCAAACTCTTCATAAACATGATCAAAACTATTTTCTTCATAACTATATTGTGTTTGATGAGCTTTATTGATCATGACTCCCCTTGTTTAGAAACAAACAGAACTGCACTCCCAGAATCACTTCTCTCGTCCCTTCTTCTCTTCAGGAGTAATCATGTCTATCAGCCTCTTTACTTAGTCACTGAGAAAACTCACCCCTTGCTGTTAGGAACTGTAAATTGAATTACATTACAGAACATGAAATATAAAATCTCAGATAACAAAAACCGGCTGTAATTACATTCACGCACAAAAAAACACAGAGGGAGACTTTTAAAGCCGAGTGCCAGAAAAACAAAGCGAAACAAAACCCAAACCCAAGGAAATCAAGTTATGAATGAAACACTTCATATGACTTCTAACTTGTAAGTCTCATTAGACACATTATGAAATTCATTAACATGGGAGTCTGCTGTGCTTAGATATTGGTCGAAGTAGGGAAGGTGTCATCGTGTCGTTTGTAAGTTTTATTGGTGCATCTTTCAATTACAAGAAATTTGTGTGGAGTGGAAGAATATGTGCTTGGTGAAGTGTAACCAGGTCTTGAGTCCTAATTCTGTACCTGCTACCTACCTGTGTACATTGCAAGCAATTTTTTTATGCTACAGTTTACCTGTCTATAAAGTGGGAATTAAACGTGCTTTGTGGATTAATTAGGTGAATACTCTGAGGTACTTTTTGAACATGTAGAGTGCTATGTAAATATTGAATCAGATCCACACAAGTGTTTACCACTTATCACCTGTCAAAACAAACAAAATTAAGTGCCTAAATAGCTTTTTTTTGCAGATCTGAGCTTTTGTACTTGCTGTTTGTAACTTTTGTTTTTCCGTTAATAAAGAACTTTTTGCTTGTAGAATGTGTTGGGGAACAAGTTCAATGAAGAAAATTGCATGATGGCAAGTAGTTTTCAAATGTTGCAGTTTATTATGACTATACTTTCCGTTTTATACAATGCATTTTCCATCTTAAGGCCTTATGTAGGTTTCTATTAACGTAAGTAGAAATTATTAGGAGGAAAATGGAAGTCTTTATTCCCAAAGTTGAGTTGCTCTTTTGATGTGTATGAGTAATCACAATTATTACCCTGGGGAGCACTGTGTGCACAAGGTTTAGTTTTTGTTTTGGTTTGGGTTTTTACGCTCAAAAAAAGAATACACTCCATTCATTTTTAGTCTACAGAAGGTATTACTTGTGCCAAAGTACTGAATTCCATCTCTGAGTGCTACGAATAGAGGCGATTGCATGGAAGGAGAGAATATGAGACAGTGTCAGGCACAGTGAAAGAAATGGCTTGAGGAATTCATAGCCATAGGGCTCACTTCTTCAACCTTTCCAGACTGTTCCATTTTCAAGAACACCCTGAGTGTTGCTATTCCATTGCTATGCGGAGATTTCATTCAGTTCCCAGCTTCACAGGCCTTTGTGCCTGTTGTCTGGTCACATGTATGAACTGTTGCTACATAAAGCAAATTCGTATGCAATATACTGCTATGATCCAGGGAACTAGACACAGAAGTAAAAATAAATTCCCAAATTCTTTCACAGATAGAGAAACAAACAGCATGCTGAAGACATTAATGAAATATATGGTACCTCTAACACATAGAGACAGCAATCAATGAAGTTGTACCAGTCTGTACTAGCTAAGAACTGGGCCCACATTTTTGTTTCCGTTCATTATTTTCCAAATTCCCTTACTCAATGTCTATATTTTTTGAAAGAAATCTGTCACAGTATGTCCTTTTATATTTTAGGAATATCTTGCATAAAGCAAGTCAGTAGTGACCTCTCAAATGGAAACTCCAAAATCAACCACAAAAAAAATTGGAATGTTATAATACTGGAATTTAAAAGGAAAATGATGAATTATTTACATAGAAAACCAGAATGAAGAGGTTAGCTATGGCACAGAAAAGAAAAGAAGAAAATAATGGTTCTATTAAATAGCAAGCAGTTATTAATATGATATCTAAAAAAAGGCCATAGTTCAAATATAAGTTTCACCAAAACAGCACATTTTTGGGTAGCTATTTTCAAGTTTTAAGCCACACTTTTTTTTTTTTTTTTCCTTTACATTTATTAAGCATGCACAAATATTTGAGCTTTTTTCCAGCCCAGGTGGTACAAGCATATGCAGAGTATTACATGTCCTGTTGCCATCCTTATGGTTTTTTTTAGACAGAGTTCTTGTGAAAAAAAGTTTCTGATTATTATATTCATCCTAATTTCCAGATATCAGGGCAATTCACTATTTAGCCTTTGGATATGCTGTTGCCATGGAATGACGACTAAATAGATACTGAATATTCTCCAAAGTTCAGGAGTGTTACATATACATAAAGAATGGATTCTGCAGGGATACAATTCTTATATGAAAGCAATGGCTGTTGGAATAATTTGATTTTTTGCTGGTGCTTTAACATCACTGATGATAACAGCGTGCCTACTGTTAGTAATTCTAGTTACCTGCATCACAGGGACAGAACACAAAATTCAGTCTTTATTTGTTGGTTTCCGAAGAACTGATGACTTCAAAAGACTCTTACAGATTCCTGTATCCTAAGCCTTCTAGAATAAGGTAAAGTGGTGCAAGAAAATATATCAGAATCTCTGACATATATACAGTAGGCAGATTTTAAAAGGCAGAACAGATTTTTGTAGGTACCTTGTCTGGTCCATATATAGAGCTATATAAACAATCTGACATAAGAAAATCTTACATTATGCCTACAACTAAGTTAGATAGTATCCTTTAGACAAAGCTAAACCAAATACACCTTAAATTTTAAAGTTCACTACAGCTCCTTGTGTACATATGCAAAGGTTTAACAGAATTTATGCTTATCAGTATTAATGGAAACTGCATTCACTTACGGAAAACACAATGAATGATGAATAACTTCTTTAAATTTTGCCTACAATTTTAAGATAATGCTGTTACTGGAGTTTAAGTTCTGTAAGAGTAGCAATAGCAATAATAATTTGTTTCCATCTTGAAAAGATTACAGTTTGACTTCTCATAGGTCACAGGAAACAAATACACGATAAAAAGGCATGAAATGAAAGAACAGACAAGGAGACAAGGAAAAAGGTCATACAGATAAAATTGTTGTTGGACTACCGTTTCTTCATTCTTCCAATTAGTTAAATTTCAACAAACAATGAGTCTCCATGTTGACTATCTAGTTACGTGCTGGCAGCTTACTTGAAAGCATCATTATAAGAATAAACCTTGTTAAAATCCTTGAAAAAAAAGGAGATTCTGCAAAATAAACAAAGTAAATCAATTAATTTATTGCTTCCGAGCTTACAGTCCTGGACTGTTTCTTAAACATGCATATTTTGAGTTAACAATGTTTTAGTACTCTTGACAATAGAGTTGACATTATATACAATGAAAATCTAATGAGTACACGTTTAATGCCTTTAGTCGTTATATTGCAGTTTTTAATAGACGATGATTCCACTGTCTAACTGCCATTTGACTTAGTTTGGATCTAGTCCAACACAAAAGCAACAGAGGAGAATACTGTCTTTTTCTCAATAACTTTCTGAAGATTGTGGGGAGGGTTGTTGTTGTGAATTTTTTTGTAATTATTAAGTGGAAAAGAATCAGGTAAAAGGCTTTGGCTTAAGACAGAACAAAACCACCAGGGAAATTCATGGGTATTAGAGAAGCCTCTTGATCCATATAATACAGTAAATAAAGCTGGGACTCCCAAGGCGGGTCTTAAGGTCCTTGTTTTTAGCTTTGTGCCTGTGATGCCTTTTGGACTAGTAACACATATTTCAGAAGCTCCTGAAATCATGAGAGACTTGGTATCACGGAAGAGGATCCTTCATAAAAGATTAGTGGAGACTCATTTGATTCCAAGCTGTAAAGCTGTTAATATCTGAGGGTTCCTGATCTCACATATATTTTTAATAGGTACTGAAGAACTGCTTGCAAGGCTCTCTTAGTATAACTATTCTATGGGATTTTTAAAAATCAAAAAATGGATTAAAAGAAAAATAATTTTAAAAGTCTGAAACATGAAACAAACCTGTAACAAACCTCTGTAACAAACCTTTGCATTTTTTTTTATAAAAATAAGGCACCATGAAGCACTATTTCTTCTTAAAGGGTGTTGCAGATCCTAATTCTTGCATAAATATACTTTAATTCATAACTATCCTCTTTTCTTTCTAAATGCTTAAACTTGCTGCATTGCAGTGTTGTGCACATTTGTAATTTAATGTTGGTAAACCTCTTTAAATGTTAACATTGTTATTTAAACACACATATGCATTTCAGTTTGAAAATGTAATGATCAAAAAACCCAGGAGGATCTAATTTAGATGAAAGGGCAGAGAAGAGTCAGGCACAATTATTTACATAATCAAGTATCATTTATTATTATCATTTGTATTTGTTTACTTACTGAACAGTTGCGACAACATAGCAACCATGTACTGGTATCTGATTTAAGCACAGAAATCTACTTAAGGACCTACCATTTTCAACCGCGCTGGTAAGGAGCTTCTGTAGAGTGTAGAAGAAGTGTTGCAGGTTCAAAGTCACACAGTCAGTGAACAAAACCAAGGCAGTTAAGACAGGTGGTTATGGTCTGTGAAAGAGGTTTCTCTCTTTCACAGGTGTTTTCAAATTTGCTGTTCTGACAAAATCCAGTCCATGATGAATCACAAAATATATCTAGGATGACTCAAACATATCCATGTGCAGAGAAGTGGTTAATGTTTCCCACTGAGGTAATTCCAGAGGTGCTTGGCACAGGACGTCCTCATAGAGTGCCTCCAAGTCACAGAGTGGCTGTGCAATTGGTTTCTCTACAATTTCTGTCTGTCTTACTGCTAGAAAGGGAGCCTTTGGTTCTAGATCTGTATTTTTTTACTCCAAGACAGCTTGTCACAGTTGCAGTGAAATGAAACTTAAAAGGGATTTTAAATGTAGACCTTACAATCTCATTAAATGTTGTCTCACCCCCAGCATTCTCCAATTTCAAAGCCATTTCCTCGGAAACAAGGTCCCTCCTGGAAACATAGGATGGCTATAGAGTTTGTCCTGAAGAACGCTCACCTAGGGAGCATTTTGCTAGTGTCACAACTGTTTCCTTTTGTTTAATCTCTATTTTAATTGTCAGTGTTTCTTTACACAAAATGTATCTCTTTCCATTTGGACATTATTGGTTAGCACTCCTTTTGATTTGTTTCAGTGCACCAAAAAGAACATCTGTACAAAATATCCTTTTATTATGGTTTATGCTTAGTACACCACAACGTCTGTAAACAGAAATGTTGGCTTTATTTCTTTTTAATAATCTTTAGAGATTTTTTCAGTAAACAGAGCCAACTTTTTATGAAGATGGCTTCTTTTTACCAAAAAGGAAATGTTTGCTGTATTATCTATAAGTGCCTTAATTTGTGCAATGCAGTCTGTTCATAAACAGCTTTCTCTCTTACTAATGAAATAGATAAAGACTTAAAATTTTAATGTAGCCTGAGAGCTGGTTTATATTTGTACTAATGTCTGGGAAGGATATTGTTCTTGTACAGAAATTAACATTATGAAACTAAAAGTTATACGTAATTGTTCAACGTTCTCTTATGTCCTCTTAACAGTTTGGGAACACTAGATCTGCATTTGATGAGTAGGTAAGGCACAGCAACTAAACTCTTTTTTGGGAAAACAGGAGATTATTAAATATTAAACGAATAGCTTTAAATACAAACGATTTATCAAAGCAATGTAAGTAGGAGAGGTCTTTTGTTTCTAATCCACCATATTTTCAGCCTCTGTTCTCCTTTTCTTCATAGGGTAATTTACATTTTTCCAGGTGTTGAGAGAGCACAATACTTAAATGAAGGTTACTAACAAGAAAAGGCAATCACAACAGATCAGACTGTGTAGAGGTTGATATGCAGGAAATAACTTTGTTGGGATACGGTGATTGAATAACAGAGTCTTTACAATTTAAGAATCTGATTTCTATGTGAAAGATCTTGATCCTTCATGGAACCTAATCTTATTACAGCAGTTTATGTTCCAGCAGAACTCATCATACTGTAGTTATATGGGGAGGAGGGGGGTGGAGAAGGGAAGCTGCAGCACAGTCCTCCATTCATTATCATTAGTTGTTTTACATGGAAATAATGGAATTACATTGCATACATTTATGTTGTGACAATCCTGAACTTCCCTGCTGAGACCACCTTGAAATGTTCTGCACTACTTATTTTTTCCCAGAACTTCCCAATGGAACACCTAAACAGGGAATCCTGCTTTGAAATGTGTAGGATGATGGGGCAACATGCTATTGCTTGATACTTCAGGGTAGTTTGCACAGAGTTAAATTTACCCATGTGTTTTCATCCACAATTTTAAATTACTTCCCTTCACTTTGAGTTTGGTCTCCTCAAAGGTAAGAAATCTCTGAACACAGGAGTCTGCAATGCTTTAATGTAAAACTGAAAATACAAGCCTGGCCGTTACAGTATTAGGTTTCTGAGTGCTTGACTTATCAGTAGATATTTTGACAGGAAGCACAGGGAAAGTGTCCTAGATAGCAAATGTGAGTGACCAATTATAAGTAAAGTGCAGACTGAGAGCTTTGTAAATGCAAGTAAATTACACAGATAGGACTTCTAACTTTGTTACCTCCCCAGCTGCCATGTCCCTGATATTATTTTAAATTATATTATTGTCAGTAGGATAATTTAAATATAAAGCACTAAATCTATTTCACTGGATTATCTGTATGCACCCAGAGATTAATATAACCAGTTCCAATGCATTGACCATTTTGTGGATATTTTTCTCTGACAGCCTACCTATTGATATCAGCAGGCTGACGACCCTTGTCCACAATGAATTACATTGTTCAGAGGTGTTGATCATTCTAGAAAAGTGTAAAAGGGATTTTGCTGGCATATTGATGCTGTTTTCCCCATTAACCTCTTTTTGAATGAGTGAGTTGGGACAGCTCTCTTGACAAAGGATTTCAGATGTGTAGAGTAGCCATGAAGCAGATACGTCTGGCTTCTGATTCTTTGTTCTCATTTCATATAATATACAATTTCATAAAGTATTTGGCAATATGTTGGAATAATTAATAAATCTGAATAAGCTGTGATTTGAAAATATATTACACAGATAGAAAAATGACTACATGTATCAAGCTAAATATTTGATTTGATTTATTTCTTCAGCTAAAGTCTGTATATTAACACAGCTTTCTGGTTTTGAAAGCAGTGCTGCTGAATTACAGTTCCTGATGAGCACATTCAGCCATCAGCAAGTTTTATGGTTATAAATTACGTGTATAAATTTGTGTGCCTGTTTTGTATTTTAGGAAGTTTAAGTTCAAAATTTTTCTTCCATAGAGTAATTAAAACAAAGCAAAACAAAACAATTGTTCCTGGTGGCCAAAGTGATTAGTCAGCTTTGAATCACTGCCAGTTGTCTATTAGTAGAAGAAGTTGTTTGAGCTGTGCATGTTTTTGTTACACCTTCTTTGTGAAAGAACAGTATTGCACTGGAAGTACTTTTTTCCTTCCACAGAGCATGAACAAACAGGAAAAAATTCCCCCCTAATGATTTCCATACATACTTTACCATCAAATTTACCAAGGAGTTCTTGGTCACTATTTATTTTTTTCAGTACCACAGTCATGATTGCTTCTCTTGGCTTGATGGAGGCTTTCTACTTTTAATACCCTTGGATATAATCAGTCACACCTGTATGGCTTACATTTACAATCAGTTTGTGGAGAAACCTGTCATGTTCCATTTTGGCTTAATCATGTGTTGTGTAGGGTAGCATCCTTTACAGTCCCCAGAAAAGGGTCTATGGTCCCCAGATAGCTTATGTATTTGATAAGTTTTCACAATTACTTCTTCCATGCAAAGTGAACAAAAAGTCCAATATTTTCAATTAACCATGAAGAGGACTGATTACTTAATTCCAAAGGTATATCAGGCTGTCCTGGTTTGAGGTAAAACAGAACCAACTTTCTCTTCAGTAGTTTTATTTCTTAGCTAGGCCTCTTCTAACTCTCTGAAATTAACAGCATATTGTGGCAAAAATGGTTCGTTCAGAGTGATAAAACAGTTTGTGCCAAGGAGTGGTACGCAGAAAGGCTCTTGCTTATACTTGTTGCTATAACAACCAAGGTCAGCTAATTTCGTTATTTGCCTGGTTAGAGGGTCAGAAGCGGAAAAGTGTAGAGGGGTCCCACCTGTGGGGAGGAGCGGACAGGACAGGTGACCCAAAACTGACCAACAGGGGTATTCCATCTCATCTGCCCCACGCTCAGTATAAAAGCTGAGGGATCAAAGGGTCCACTCTCTTCCTTCAATGACCGACGTCCAAGGAGGACCCTGTCTGTTCATCTGCCTTTGATCCCGATCTGTGTGTTCCTGACTCCAACTCTGGAGCCTGGTTCCCACCCGTGGCTGAGTCCAGCCTGGGACTTCCCCAGTGCCTGCTGGTGACGTCATCCTGGGAGCTTAATACGGTTTTGTATATAATGTACCTATTTCATTATTTTCCTTTTTATTTTATTCTTAATATTTTATTAAAGTAGTTTAGTTTCTTCTAAACTTGTAAATCTCTCTTTATCTCTCCCCCTTCTACCCATGCATGAGAGGCTGAGGGGGGAGCATCTGCCACTGGCCATTGGCCGATTTGGCCAAAACCATGACACGGACATGCCAAAGATATACCAGTAGAAAGTTACCAATCATGAGAGGTCTACTATTAGAATAAAGAGAAGTATTTTATTTACCCATTGCAGGATCTTCTCTATTTACTTAGGTTTTTTCTACCAAAACATTTTTCTGTGAACATTGGGGAAACAAATATACCTTGTATGTTTTCCTCCTCCTAATTTGCTTTCAAAGACTAAGAAAAGTTTTTAATCAGCCTCTAGAAATGTCAGATACTGTGCAATCTGTATAAGACAAATCTCACCCATTCTAGTCAGAACAGGAAATACAAGTTTTCAGATCATACAAGCTCAAGTTCAGAAGTTGGTGGCACATCCATCTGGCACTTTCTTAGACTGTTCTCATGGTTAGTTGTTGCAGTCAGTGACCAATTGAGCTGTAACATAGTCAAAAATTCTCCAGCTCAGTAGGGTACCTGATAACTCAAATGGTTTATCTAGGATAGGGTTCTGATTTCCTTCATCAGTTACGAGTCAAGCCAGTTTCCTGTTTTGGTGGACAACATTTTTTTTTTTAGGAAGATATTACATTATATTCTCTCTAACAACATATTGAGGTATTTTTAGTGTTGTGTGGGTTGGGTTTTTTTGTTGTTTTTTTTTGTTTGTTTTTTTTTTTAAGGATTCCTATACAGTCTCAAGGGTTGGAAATACATGTATTTCTTTACCAAGATCTGATAGAATTAGTTTACACCCAAAAACTTCAGAAACTCAGTGTTATTTACTGGTGTTCTGTAAATCACTGGTAGGGATGGGAGATGCTGGAGCTGGTGTTTTTGGTACTGTCCTACAATAGCACTTGGCTGAACCTGTGGTCCAGTGTACTGGTTTTGGCTGGGGTAGAGTTAACTTTCTTCATAACAGCTTGCATGGTGCTATGTTTTGGATTTGGCACCAAAACAGTGTTGATAACACACTGATGGTTTAGCTATTGCTGAGCAGCACTTGCACAGCACCAAAGCCTTTCCTGCTTCTCATGCTGCCCTGCCAGCAAGTAGGCTGGGGGTGCACAAGAAGTTGGGAGGAGACACAGCTGAGACAGCTGATGTGAACTGACCAAAGTGATCTCCCATACCATCTGACATTGTGCTCAGCAATAAAAGCTGGGGGAAGAGGGAAGAAGTGGGGAACATTTGGAGTTACGGTGTTTTGTCTTTCCAAGTCATCGTTATGTGTGATGAAGCCCTGCTTTCCTGGAAATGGCTAAACACCTGCCCGCTGATGGGAAGTAGTGAATGAATTCCTTATTTCGCTTTGCTTGAGTGTACAGCTTCTGATTTACCTAGTAAACTGTCTTTATCTCAACTCATGAGTTTTCTCAGCTTTACCCTTCCGATTCTCTCCCCCATCCCTCTGTGGGAGACGTGAGTGAGCGGCTGTGTGGTGCTTAGCTGCCTACTGGATTAAACCACAACATCCAGCTAAATATTTTTACCTCCTGGACAGTGCAAGTTTGTTGTTCTTCAGAATCACAACAAATTACTTGGAATTCAAGTTTCTCTTTGATTATTTCACAATGCATAACTGGTGAAGAATTCATGCATTAAACTCCTGCTATTGACATGATTGTTAGTCAGTAAGTAAACTTCAGGCCATTTTGAGAGATAACAAATTTGACTACAACAAATGTTAATTGCTATTTTCTCAGGCAAAAGTTGAAACATATAGACTGTAATGCAGTCTATCAGTTACAGAAGATACTGCTGCATTCTTTTATGGGTAAAATTTTCTCTATATATTTATATACGTAGCCAATATCTAATTGTAGAAAAATTTTCTCCGTGTTTCTCTGTGATATTATAAACTTGAAATGGTTGAATGTATTGAGAAATGGCGTCACTTGAAAATCTCCTTGTAGTAGACACTGGTACTTATCAAAGTCTGTTTTTAACACATTTTACATGGTAATTAGGGTTTTTTCCTATTGTACTCAAAGTGCTATCATGGTGATTCTATGAGTTGCCACAGTACATAGATCTTACAATTGCACTTTATTCTAAATAAAAGATCTCATCACTGGGAAGCTTCTATTATCTCTAACCCATTGCAGTAAACGTAAGTCTACTGATCCACTGGATGAACCAGGATGAATCACAAACAGGAGAACAAAGAGAACAGTTTATACACACACTGAATTCCTTTGGGTAGCCCAATCCGTTCTCTTCAGCTTAGCGCATTGTCTGCAAACATCAAAGAGATGCTGTACAGTTCGCAGTCTGCTGGATGATTACAGAATTGTAACTTTACAGGTTTGTTTGAACTTCTTTGCATGTTGGCCTTCAATATTTTTGAATGAAAAAGTTACTGTTGGTTTTGAGAATTTTTTTCCTATAAAGGCTGGATGCAAACACTCTCCAGATCTAAAACTTTTGGAAGGTGATAGAATAGAAGTTTGATACAGGTCATTAAACATAAATTGTGGATATCATTGGTGGAGGACCCTAAGCCACAGCCTGTGCAAACAGGGAAGACAGACCCAGAGTAGTATTCCTCAATCCTTGCTATAGTGCTGTTTTATTCACCTAGACACCTTAATCTATCAGTGTTCCTGTTGATTTTGCCCTTAGGGCTGAAGAAATAATGAATACAGTAGGATAAAGAAGTTCAACACTCCCCCTCCCTCCCAAAAAAGGTACCAGATAGGATGCTAGGCAGAGCACCCTTGATAGTCCCCACTACTAATTGCCAGAGTTCTTACTGATGCTGAGCAGCAACACACAATAGATCACCTCACCAAAATATTAAATTTTTTCTGTCCCCAAATTAGGACCAGAAAAAGAGATTTGGGGGAAACCAAATGATCACAAGGGACAATAACTGGGAAAAAAAAAAAAAAAAAGGAGGAGAGTGAATGCCAAGCTGTGGCACCAAATAGACCATTCTTAGTGTGACCATTTGTATTGGCCAGTGCACAAGACAGGGTTAAGAAAGGTCTTTGGCCTGGTGCAGTATGACATTTCTAGCCAGAGACTCCCTTTGGATAATGAAACTTGACTCTGGAACATAAACATTTTGCTGTAAGAAGCAACCATTCCCTGAAGTCTTTTGTTCGAATTATAGGGTTGTCCAGTGTGAAATGAAGTTTGAAAATAAGTCAATTGAGGCAGGAACTTTCAGAGTCTGAAACAAATAAGTTGCATCTTGGTGATACTTGGTGCTTTTCTTTTCTCACCCAAAATCCAAATTATCTAGAAAGGGAGAAAAGGAAAAACCCTTATAGAATCCTGAGAATTCTGCACATTTTGGAAGTGTGGAAGACTAGAAGATTCTTCATATTGTCAGTTTTCTCTTGCCTATAGAAGTTACACCATCACCAATTTATCTTTGATAAATTGCCTCCTTCCATGATAACTCTTCTTTTCACTGCATTTCCAACTTCAGATGTAAGCTTACCACAGACCAGTTGTAAATGCAATGGCTTCTATTCAGTTATTTTACTATCTACCCATACCGTGCTCGTTCTGAAAGCCCTTGTGCTAAAGCCAGAATATTGAATAAGCTGTTCATTTAAATATTCAAGCCTGTTCACCAGAATGACCCAGAAACTAAGATTAATCGTATTTTTTTCAGTCTCCTTAGTCTTCCTCTAAAGTAGCTATCACTAGAATTGCTATTTTCAATTTTCATAGAATCATAGAACGTGTTGGGTGGGAAGAGACCTTTAAAGGTCATCTAGTCCAACCCCCCTTCAGTAAGCGGGGACATCTTCAACTAGGTCAGGTTGCTCAGAGCCTCATCAAGCCTGGCCTTGAATGTCTCCAGGGATGGAGCCTCCACCGCCTCTCTGGGCAACTTGTTCCAGTGTCTCGCTACCGTCATTGTAAAGAACTTCTTCCTAATGTCTAACCTAAACCTACCCTGCTCTAGTTTAAAACCACTGCCCCTCATCCTATTGCTACATGTCCTTGCAAAAAGTCCCTTCCCAGCTTTCTTGTAGGCCCCCTTCAGGTACTGGAAGGCCGCTATAAGATTTTGCTACCTTCATTCCATGTTTACCTATTTCTGTTTATCACAAATGTTCAGCATCAGATTTAAAAATGCGTTGCCTCTTCAGATCCATTTTACCTTTAGTAATTAACATTATTCTAGGATGCTGTGTTTCGGAGGAGATCTCAAGAATTTCATACTTTTTTCCATCTAGGAAAACTACTACAGTACACAGATGCAATTAAAATATCAGCCTTGAGGCAGGACAACTTGCTCACTGAAAACCAATGATGTCCCACAAACCATTCATTTGACCTAGTTCTTGCGTTAAAAAATAATTTTCATAGACTGATTTGCAAGATATCTTTTCTAGTCCTTATTACGGTATAATCAGTCAAAAATGAAATCCAGACCAATTATGAACTCATCCACTATCTTTGATATGTAGAATTTTTGCTTTAACTTCAGAGGCTAAATTTTCAAACATAAATCTTTCCTTATCTCCTCCTCTGATGCGTTCCATGGTAGCCTGTTCTTCCTTTTTCTTTTCCTCCTAAATCCATCAACAACATATCCAAATAAGCAGGTCATATTTACTAATACTTTTCGCTTGTCTAGGAAAACAAATTATAGCTTGAATTAATGTCCAGTACTCATGGAAGTTATCATGTACTTTGGTGCTGTATTTATAGTTTCAAGCACAATGCTAGCATATTGTGTGTAGGTTCTTTTTAAAATAAGTTTCATCTCTTGGTATATGGTCAAATTAAATTTTGCCAGCATACACTGGTTAAACAAGAGTGCATATTACTTTTGAAATTACAAGTGTAATGGTGCAAAAGCATCCTCAGAAAACTCATGTAATAATATATAAATCATGAATATTTACATTTACTCATCTACTGTCCTTTTTTTCTTCTTTTTCCTTTTTTTTTTTTTTGGCAAACTGTTCTAATTATGCACTTGCTGGAGACTGCAACTGATACAGACTGAGTTAAGCAGAGAAATTCATAAGATTTCAATGGACTTAGATCAATTTCATGTAGTGTTAACTCTAAAATGTTTTACTTTAGAGTAGTTTTACCAACTACTACCAACTTACTACCAAGCTTTGGCACTCTTTTTAAAATATGAACAGACTTTTTTTGCTTCCCCCCCTCCCCAATACCTTGCTATCAAGGAGTTAAGGTTTGGACTTTCTTTTTTCTTTGGTTTTTTTTTTTTTTTTTTTTTTTTTTTTTAAATAATATTTCTCCTTCTTTTGTCTTTCTGAGACATCTGCTTTTCATTTTTTCCATTCATGTAATTTTTTTTTTCTCTTCTTCTATCCAGTTTGGCTTTCTCAGGTGTTTAAAAGCATAGTGCCTGACTTTCTGACAATTACAGTTAGTGTCAGCTCTCTTTTCCTTCTTGTGCTGAACCAGCTTTTAAAAGCCACACCGGCTTTCTCAGCAGGTGACTGCTGACTGGTACTGCTAGAAAATCACAGCTTTCCAGAGAGTCAGTCAATGCCAGAGGAGGAAAGCTGCCTTGTGGCAGTTTTAATGACCTAAATTGAATTTGTACAATTGGGTGAGGAAGGCTTGTGCGTTACACAGCTGATTAAGAATTGCATAATCTGTAATTCTATTGCACCAGAGAGCGCCAAGTGACTCTTCATGTCAGTAAATGAGGACAATATATTTAGGAGCATGGAAATTCACACTTGAGGCTCTTTTTCAGTGTTTTACAGCTACTGTATTTTTCACCAAAACCTGATATGCCTGAGTAAATATAAGGATACCAGAAACATTATATTAAACCTAGGAGAGTACCAAGTTGCTATCTATCTTATTTTCTGGTAATAAATCATTGGCATTTTATTCCCATGATACTAGTTAGAATTGTTCTAAAGAAGTGACTCTAATGTCATGACTCAATGGCTTTTTATTTTTTCTGTTAAGCAGAAAGATATTGGAACTGTCTCTTGCATAATTTTCTAGGGTTCCTTATTAGAGTACTTTGATGACATTTGAGTTACTTGCTTAGATCATGTCATTAGTGCACCTAGGTCCTTCTTTGCTCCCCTTTTGGCCATGATAGGACTATTGCTTTCATGGGACAATTCGCCTATGCAAAATTGGGCATGGAACTGGGTAGGAGATGTAGGGGGATAGGGACGAGGGATTTTGGCTTAGTTACAATATGTGGTGAACCATATGGGATATTTGTATGTATAGAGAGTACTAAGAGAGAAAAGAATGTTCCATAAAAAAAAAAAAAAAAAAAGTAATTTTATTTCAATTCCAGGGACAAGGGATACAAAGAGTACTTTTAAAAAGAGAGAAACTGTTCTTCCTTTGGTCCTAGTGGTAGTCCTTTCCTGCCATGTAGGACAGATTGTTAAGTTACACACTAGAAGTACCGAAATCCCTATTCGGCCCTTCTTATTCAAGCAAAGCTGTCACTGATTTCAATAGCAGCTCTGCCTGATTAAAGAGAATTGAATAGGGCCCTGAAGCAATGGTGTTTTGTCCTTGTCTTTGCTCTTCTGGCCCTTAACCATTACTTTTAAAGAGCTTGAAGCAATAGCGTCACGGGCAGTTTTTCAGGTGAACAAGCAAAAGGATAAAAAACAGTATTATGAGTTGTTTCAAGCGCTACTACAAAAAAAGCCAGTGTGTATCATATTGAAAGAACTGAAAAGGAAGAATGCATAGAAAATTTTTCAAGTTTAGGGTTTTAAATACATAAAATATCAACATATAATAAAAATATGTAAGCTTTGTTACTACTTCTATTTATATGAATACGCTAAGTGGAACACCAGACATATGCTTATTCCAAGGTTATAACCACTGCACTGCTAACTCCATCCCAGTATTGACAGACATTAAAAATATTATTTTTTTTCCTAATTGTCACACTGAAATTACTAAATAAAATGCCAATTACACTGTTTTATATAAAAAGCTGACAGATTGTTAGAACTAAGAGCATAAATCTTCACAGTATTAACTGAGAAATATGATTGAAAAAAGTTGTGTTAGAAAAACACTGTACTTTTCAAGGTTTTAATACAAAGGTCCACAGCAGTGGGGCTGATATGACTAAATATAAATATAAATATGATTTAAATCTCTGTTTTCAGGTAGAAGTATCACTATATATACAGAAAGGAGGCTATGCTGACTAGCTCAGAGATGAACCATGTACATTCAGATAAACATGTTTAAAATACATATGTTAGCATATATAGGTGCAGAATCATAACTACTGGAGGTGGTTTGATCTTGGGCAATAGAACTGACTCATAAAAAGAACTAAATAAATCTAGCAGGCTTGTTCCTGCTCCTCTTTTTCTCCACTTTTCCAACAACTCAAGCTCAGTCTCAGAAGTCCCTGGCACAGGAGATTCTTAGTCCCAGATCTTACCTTGCAGTGATCTTCCCCACAGGCTGGCTGAAATTTATTAGACAAAATTATTGCCTCCTGCTAGGATTATACATTCAATAATGTGTATCAGTATCTTCAAAACAAAGCTATGTCTATTATTTCACTCAAAAGGTGGAGAACACATAAAGCAAAGGGTTAAATCAACAGAATTCTGTGCTCGTTCTTTCTCTTCCTGGCTCTTTTTTTTTTTTTTTTTTAAATATACCTGTTAAAAAAATCTCCTTAGTACCATATCTACTTGGGAACACCTATAAGGCAGGTCCATCGTGTCTTTTTTTCCCAGTCCCAGGCTACATTCAGCTTTTTATTTGAATCCTTTGTCCAATGTTGTCTTTCAGATTCCAGCCTCTTAGACATATATGTTCTGTTTAGACCAGAAGGACAGATCAAAGGTCCTGATTCTGGAAAGTGATGGAAAGCTATTTTGACAGGATGAAACCAAATACGAAAAAGAGTTCTCCCAAGAATACGTTATTCCCACAATAGTTTTGCCTTTCCGTTAAGGATTAAAGGAGTTAAACCAGCACCTAAATGAACTAGATGTGCTCCATATATTCAAGCAGGAGACTATCATGCAAATAACTTGAATGTATTTGGTATTCTAATAAAAACTATACTGAAATTCCCTGATTTTCTTAAACATTTGGTAGATTTAGCAGAATGCTCTATTCCGACCTTGTCTTCCTCTCCCATAGCTTTTTTGGCTGTCGTGACAATCCCATAAGATTAAGTCATCATGACTCAATCTATTTCCACCTGCATTTTTCATGCAGTCATTTTTCAGCAAACCCATAAAAACAAAAAATAACTCACTCACTGCAGCATGGATTCATGTTTCCCAAATCATATAACCATTCACAAAGCTAGTTGCAATTTATAGACTGGTGTGTTGTGGGTAACATTATTTCTACGAGAAGAATGGTTTTTTGTAGCACCCAGTAGAATACAGTTAATAATGCATTGCTTAGCATTTTGAATAATTTTAACAAAGGAATAATTTTGGCGCTATAAACTTACTCGAGATGACTGTTTCCCCTACAGACCTTCTTTATAGCTCTGCTCATAAAATCATTACATGTCTTGTTGACTTACCTCTCTATCTTTCTTTTCATAGTAAATATAAAGAAAAATGAAGTGAATAAAAAAGGTGCATTCCTCAATGAAAAATTTGAAGGTGTTCCTGGAACACGCTCTAAAAAAGCTCTTTCAATTGAAGTGTATTTAATATGCCTGTTTTGATTGGAATTCATTGTAGAGAGCTGTCAAAACTGTGCATTTCTCATCTCCTACGTAAGTTCTTTACATGGACACTACTATCACTTAAGGCTTAAGCCATGGCTTAAAATATTCTTAGAACTTCCACATACTCAGTGTAGAAAACTGATTATCATTCTTGCTGTACAGTTGTGGTTTAATATACATGTACAGCATGATTTTATTTAATACTTTCAAATTTCTACAGACTCTCCATTTGTAAACTCAAACCTGTAAGGAATAGCTTAATTCACTGAATCTTGCTCATTGATCAAGCACTGAAAACTATTATCCTTTCCATAAACACAGAAATCTCCGTGTTAAAAGCAACTGAGTTTTGATTGCTTTTTTTTTTGTTTGGTTGGTTTTGGCACTGTTTTATTTTGGCTTAAATGATTATCTTACCTCTGTGTGGCATATCTTCAGCTCTTAGATTTCATTTACTAGGTTAAATGAGCCAAGTTTCTCTTCTCTTCTCTTGCAAAACACTTTCCATCCCCTTGGTTACATTATCTCTTTCCTCTGTTTGATTCCCTTTGGCTTCTTTTTTCTCAAACCCTGATGAATATATTTGATAGAAGTAACATTTCTTTAATTCTGCTGAAAAATTTATGAACTGGTGTGTCTTACATTCCTCTTTCACAGGTGGAAAATGCTGGCAGTTCATAGACATCCTATGATCAAACTCTTGTCCTCTGTTCCTTCTCAATTTTCATCTGATAACTCTGCTGACACAAACTTTTACTTATTAAGCACAAAGTGTGTGACTTTGCACTACACACAATTAATTTAATTTTATTTCATTTCTATTACCACAGTTCTCAAGGTCATCAAGTTCTTTCTACAATATCCTTAACCGCTGCGTGGTGATGTTTACAACTTAGTGTCTTTGGCAGACCTGATTATTATGTTTCTACTATCCATGCCAAGATCACTACTGAAATTATTAAATAAGATTGATGCCCGGGCTGATCTCTGATCTGCTGGTAACCAGCCCGATACTTTCCCTTTTTAGTATTACCTGTTTACATCCTGTCTGTTACAAGCTGTTTATTCACTCGATAGTTCCTCTATTAATCTCTGGCCTTTTTCTCCATATTCACTGAAATTCAGGGTGATGGTGTTTATCACCTTCCTTTCTTTTTTCTCCAGAAAAAAATCATTTAACTGAAGAACTTTATTATATTAATCTGTCATAATTCACCTTTCCAAACTTGTGTTGCACTTTCTCCAAGTTTCTGTATACCTCCATGTATTACCTTTTTTTAAGTCTTCTCTATAGTCCAGGATTTCGAATCTTACTGAGATCAAACTTACATACATATAATGGCTCAGATCATAATTTTCCTGATTGCAAGTGAAGGTACAAGTTTTCAGTTTCTCCATCTTATAATACCTTCCTGACATCATGAAATTACAAAAATTATCTGCTATCAACCCTGAAATTCCAGTTTTCTACCACTTTTAAGACTTAGATGCATTTTCTCTGCTCCTCAGTAATCTCGGTTTGCTGTGATTCTTTCACTTGGCCACATCTTCCTAGGTCTGGTCCTTTTTTTCCCAGGACATATTTCTTTTCCAGCAGAATCAATCTCCCTCTGACTCCAGAGAAGTTCACTTTATCTAGTCACTCCCACTTTTAAAAGAATGGAACATAGAGGATGATAAGAAAGAAAGAACACAAATCTATCCCACTGCAATACAGATATTTGATAATATTATGACTTTTATTTTTAGGAAACTCCAAGCATCCTTGAAAAATGATTTTCAAGGATTTTTATTACCATTTTGGGTTATTAAACATTTTCTCTTTGAAGTTTGAACAGCTTGGGTTTGGTTTTGTTTTAATTTGTTCCAGTGTTCTTAATTGTATTCGGTCTGGCTGAGGTGTAGTTAATTTTCCCTATAGCAGCCCTCGTATTTCTGTGCTTTGTATTGGTAGCTAGAAAGGTGTTGATACCACACCAGTGTTTTGGCTACTGGTGAGCAGTGCTCCCACAGCATCAGTGCTGGATCTCCAACGTTTCCCCCCGCTCACCAATAGGCTGGGGGTGGGCAAGATCTTGGGAAGGGACATAGCCAGGACAGCTGACCCCAACTGACCAAAAGGATATTCCACACCATATGATGTGGAGGAAGAGGAAGGGAGGCATTTACATTTGTCTTCCAGAGCAACCACTATACGTACTGAAGCCCTGCTTCCTGGGAAATGGCTGGACATCATCTGCTGATGGGAAGTAGAGAATAAAATCTTCTGTTTTTCTTTGCTTCCATGCGTGGCCTTCACGCATGGAAACTGCTTTTATCTTGACTCTTTATCTTTTATTATCAAACTGCTTTTATCTTGACTCACGAGGTTTTTTTTTCCATCTTATTTTCTCCCCACCGCTGTCCTGCTGAAAAGGGGAGTGATAGAGTGGCTTGGTGGGCACCTGGCATCCAACCAAGGTCAACCCACCACATTAATACAAGTTCATTTTCACTTATTAACCCTTCAACTCTCTACTGTCCCTAAAATAAAGATGATTGGTTTTGGCTCAGTGATTATTTGCTGATAGAAATGTGTAGGCCCTACTCTCCGTCTGGGCAATTACTGAAAATATTTCTCAATTTGAAGTTTAATTAAAAGTTACTGAGCTTAACTGGGAAACCTCTCCCGCTTTTCCCAGAGTTTTTCAGATTGAGTTCTCTGTCTTCCAGACTGTTGTGTCTGCCCATTTCTCCTCTTCAGTGCAACCACATTATTGTGCAACTTCTTTCTTTTTTACTAATTAGATTAATCTTCTCATATATTACTGAGCTTAAGTGAGCATATATATTTTTACCTGGTAAAGTTTATTTGGTTACAGAATGTTGTTCAATAGGTGTGCCCACAAAAGAAGACTGAATATAATTTTCATATTGATGTAGTTACATAAAATGTTCATAGTGTAGTCCAGGTGTATTATGAATTGATGTATTAATATGACACCTGTGCTTGAAAGACAAGAAGGCTGTTTTATATTTTTGTCCAAGTTAAAAAATAAATAAATAAAATTAAAAGCTGTCCTCTAGCAGTCTGTGAAACATGAGGTGTATATGCTGGTAGGACATGAATGCCAAATACTTCTTATACTCCTTATACATCCATCCAACCAACCAGCCAGCGGCTTGCAATTGGAGTTTTAAAAAGCAACAAGTAGTGATGAGGCTAAGAAGTTTTCCACGCATGGAATTGAAGGAAGATGTTGGAAGACAGATGAAAAAGATGAAAATCTGTGGTAGAAATCTCATCTAAGAGGGTATGTATGACTTTAACTATATATAAGGAAAGCCATTGCTAGAAATCTTTGGATTCAAGCTGCTGGATGACTGAACTCATTATCTTTCCATTTGATTAGTTGTGTGCCAGTACTTTTATTTGCTGTTTACTTAAATAAAGGATAAATATTCTGTCAGGGCATGTGAATATTTTGAAGAGGCGGATGTGATTTGGAGGAGCTAAGTATGACTACCAGATGATGAGCCAAACCTTTGAATTGCACTGCTAGAGCAAGAGTTGAAAGGCTTGAAAGAGACAACTCCCACTTCCTTTGTCATTCACATCTGAGATGTGTAAGGCTCTGAGATATGTTCAGCTTCACATTCAGATGATGGGCTGGCCTTGTACATGAGTGCTGATGCTCAGTGTGATTTAAGTAGACATCTAAGGTATACTGAAGATAAGATTTATGAAAGGTCATAGGAGAGGGAGACTTGACGTTGCAGAACAGCCTGCCATAGCAGAAAATACTGACATGGCCATTTACAATGAACTATAAATGACTCACTTTTTACAAAAGCTTTATGATAAGCACAGACAAATATGACAGCAATAGGAGCAATGAGAAGAAAAATATATAACTTTTGGGAAAAATTGTACCTTAGTGAAATGACTGCATGAACACCTTTAGTTGTCTAAAACTCAGCTATTAGAGATTTAGCAAGCTCTGGAATTAAATTAATTCTATCTATATATGCACTAGAAATACCTAAACCTGTTTTGTTTTTTGGAGGGTTCGTTGTTTTTTGTGGGTTTTTTTTTGTTGTTGTTGTTGTTTGTTTGGGTTTTGTACTTTATAGCTATGTAGGAAATGCTTATTTTGTAAGAATATCAGGAATATCAATATACTTTTAATATAGGACATTGCTAGTCTTATTAGACATTTTGGATAAACAAAGCAATAGGTTCTATATTCTACAGAAATTCACTTCTATGTGTTATTTCAGCTAAACTATAGTATTTGTTTAGTGCAGTCTTTGGCAAGCCTTGTGAGCTTTCAATTTTATTTTTTTTTTTTTTTTTTTTTTGAAAGCTTAAGTATACAGTGTATAAATAAAGGAGGAACTGATTCACTTAATTGGAGGCAAGATTAGTAAAAATGTATAGTGGCTAACAAATAACAGAACAGCTTATAGGCTTTCTTGAGTTCTCTTTTCAATGTGAGTTCCATAGAGCTTTAGTTGCTTCCTGAAGGAAGGTTGAGGTCAATTTCTTTTACTATCATCACTGAAAATATATATATCTCTCTCTCTAAAAAAATTACATAGTGCTCAGCTGGCTGCAGACTCACCTTGATACCCTAATTGCCTTATGGGTTGATGTCTGGTGTCTTCTAATGCTTCCTGGGGGTTACTAGGATACAGAAGTTCTTTATAGCTCATGTGGACTTTTTAGTTTGGTGGAGAATAACCCTTATACCTGCCATTCAAATAACCAAGAAGTCAAAGCTCCAACTGAAAACATTCAGGGGCATAGTCAAGATATATGAAGTCTGTACTTTAAGACTGAGAAGGGGCTGGATAACAGCCACTGGTAGAAGATTAACATTATTCAGGATTCTTTCTAATCATTCTGGCCAGAGACTTTTGGCAATTCTGTGCCAGTATTCATAAACATTCTTCAAAGAAAATAAATGGGAACTCTAATTCTTCCTATTTTCATATTAGGAATATGAAAAAGCTAAGGGAGAAATAACCTTGAGAGGTAATTTTCAAGTTCTACTTGAACTAGGTAAGGAAAAAAAAAAAAAAGAAAGAACTAGCCTCTTGGTATCTACTGCTTCCTTTAAATTATAAGATTACTACATATTACAAATTGCCACAATGCAAAACAAAAATTGTAGCATGTTGAAGTGCTGAAACGCAATACTTTAAAGTGCTTTTATTTTTCATAAGTCTCAATGTAATTTATAGGTTATGAAATATCTGTGATGTTTGTTTTATATTATGGCCAGTCCCTTTACTGGTTCTTCCTAAGCAATTCAACAACACAAGTATTTATATTTCTTTTGCAGCTGAAAGCAAAACAAAATGAATACCTGACATAAATCCCCATGGTGATTGCTGTCTTTTAATTCCTTTTTTGCAGTTCAGTGCTTCCATTTCAATAAAGATGATATCATTATGCCATTACTTTAATTATAATATTCAATATCTTATCAAAATGAAAAGTCAGTATATTTTTCCCAAGGGTTATAATTCTGTAGAGTGCATGTTTGAAGTTCAGATACATTTTTAAGCATACAGCACTGAAAGAGTACCATTTGGGAATTAATGATTTATAATATATATATTTATGGCTGAAGAGAAGGTTTTCTTTATTTGTTTCTGTATTGTGTACACACAGTTCATGTTTATGAATGAGTTATAAACAAATATTAGCACATTGAAGAAAAACTGAAGAGAGAGAAAATTCTGTTATTCTAGCTCTTTGGGGATAAATACCCAAAATACATCCTTTAAAAAGAAACATTTTTTTTGATAGTCAGACATTAGAAGCTGTGTGTAACAGTGATGAAGCACACTACTTGAAATAGGTGTTTCTTTACAAAGTCATCTTCACTTCTTCCGTTGTTTTCATTTTAGTATTGCAACACTACTGACATGATTTTCTATTAGTAAAGCTCATGGCTGGGGAACTGATCTTCAGGGGATGACAGATCTGAAATCTGGGTGCAAAAACATAGGGCTATCTCTGCTAATTAGAAGGAAGCAAGCCAGGAAGGAAGGAAGGATTACAAATTATCCCTTCAGAGATTCTTTTAAACAAATGAAAAAAGCAAAGCAACACAGCTTTATAACTTTTCTCATTCAGAGTTGTGTATCGTGACACTGGTGGTCAAAACACGAATAACTACAAGTGGTAGTGTGGTACTCCTAAAATACCTGTGCTTGGTGAGAAGAGTTAATCACAGAGACAGATTGAAATAGAAGTGAACTTGCATTTTCCATTTTTAGCTGAATCCTCTGTTTTACTGCAACATTAACTTCAGTATTTAATATCTCTCCATTTCAAACAGCACAAGCTACTCTCACTTTTACTATTTACTGCAGTAGCTTGGAGTTGAGAGGCCTTTTACCTTTCAGTTGTTGGTCAAGGTTCCCTAAAGTCTTGTATGTAGCATATGTTCTCTGACTGAAGGTCTCTTATCTGCTGATTTATTTATTACTTCCTTTAACACTTGTGAATGCAATACCTGGCACATGTATCTTAATTAATTTAATCTTACGACATTTTTCAGATATAGGAAAATAACACCATATCTAACCAGGTAAATCTAAAGCACTTTTTTTTTTTTTTTATAATTCTGTCTCTCTTCCCTTTCTAACCCTCATTGTGCCAAGCACAGCAGAATTCATCTCACCTAACCTTAGACCTCATAAATTGATTGTTTAATCTGAGCTCCCTCTGGGGACGGTGGAAAGAGATAGGAATGCTTCAGGGATGCATTTCATCTGTCTGTTCATGTGGTCAGAGTTGCTCCTCTCCTGACACTGGAGGAAGTTCAATTTAAGCTACGTACGTATGTGGTGGGTCAACCTCGGCTGGCTGCCACACCCCCACGTAGCCACCCTCTCAAAGAGGACAAGGTAGAAAATAAGGTGCAAAATCTTGAGATAAGGACAGGGAGACCACTTCCTAATTACTGTTATGGGCAAATCAATCTCGAATTGGGGAAAATAATTTCATTTTTTGTTAGTTAAAATAGATTTGGATAGTAAAAAGCAAAGACAAATTAGAACAACACTTCCCCCCACACACCTTTTTCCCCAGGATCAACTTCACTCCGTTCTCAACTCCTCTACTTCCTCCCTACCCCCACTGACACGTAACAAGGAGCCCATAACAGCTCCTTTCTGCTGCTTCTTTCTCCTCACACTTTTCCCCAGCTCTGACGTGGGCTTTCCATTGGCAGCAGTCCTTCGGGAACTATCTGCCTGCTCTGGTGTGCGGTACTGCACAGGCTGCAGTGTGGCCAGATAACTGCTCCACCATGGTCTTCTCCATAGGCTGCAGAAAAACCTCTGCTCCAGCGCCAGGAGTATCTCCTGCCCCTCCTTCTTCTCTGACCTTGTTGTCTGCAGGGCTGTTTCTCACACTTTTTGCTCCCTCCTCCTCTCTCTGTGGTATTTTCTCCCTTTTACAAATACATTTTCCCTGAGGTGCCCCCACTGTGGCTGCGGGGCTCAGCCGTGCCCTGCGGTGTGTCAGTCGGAGTCAGCTGGAACCGTCTGCATTCGGCCCAGGGCAACCCCGGCCTCTCCTCACAGAGGCCGCCCTGCAGCCCCCCCAGTGCCAACACCTTGTCAACTATGCCCAGTACAACATAATATCTTGATGGTAACATGAATAAATTTCTGAGAAACAGAGTCCTTAAACATGTAGGAGATGGTGTGATGTTTTGTGGAGAGGACTTTTTAGGACCATAGAACTATACTCACATTTGTATAGCACATACACAACCCCACAAGAAGCTCTTTGATTCAACCCAAATTAAAAGTTTTGGCCCATACATTTGTTTTGCTTGTAGGTGATTGTTCATATTCAGTTTTAAGTTGTATTTTCTTAATGTTTTTGTATTTATTGATTGAAATATTACTATTTTTTCTTAAATTAATTGTCCTTGTATTGTTTAGTCAGTTCTGAGAACTCAGAACTCATTTTTTTAAGGTTAAAAACATATGCCTTAGACCAAATTTTAGTATAGAGACTTGTTTTTATTTGGATGCCAAATGAATAACCAAATTATTAAAGACAATTTGACAGTAACCAGTAGCTCCTGCTGGAAACCTGTGACCATAAGATCCCTTACTACAGATACTGAGTCTCCTACAAGGTTAATGCTCAGTGTTATAAAATGTGAAACACAGTCTTGGTAACAAAACCTGATAGCAGAATACTATCACATTCTGAAGGTATAATAAAAATATACACATAGAACAAATAACAAGTAAGACTTGAACTCACATCTTCTGCACTGTAGTGTGTGTTCCAGGCCTTAGGATTAAGTGTGCCCAGACCTCCAAATATATATTTCCTTTGAGGTCTGTAAGATGGATGGGACTTCCTTATGGAGACCTTAAAAGTACTTAACACTCTCTGCTATCTATATAGGGAATCTCCTACTCTAGGCACCTTCATATAAATTAGATGGACTGGATTATTGATATTCTTTGTAACTTAAACTTTTAATTTGATTAAAAATATTTTAAAATGTGAAACAAAGAAACTATGTCAAACTAACACCGGAGTCAAAAGTGTTAATTTCCACTGAAATTTAATATTCCTGTTAAGTCTAAAATGACTTTTTGGTTAGTGGGTTAATTTTGGTGAAATATCTGAAATATTTAATTTCAGCTAGACAATTTTCCTGAGTTTTTTTTCACTTCATCCAATGAATCAAAGAATTTCTTATTTACACATGTCTACTGTGCTGAAAACGCTATGGAGAGTAGGGCACCAAGAGAAACAATTTGTGCATCTCTGCAGATCAATGAAGCTGCTGCCACTAATACAGTTTCTTCAAATGGAACGGAAGAACATATCAATTATCATTGGAATGGGATTTGATCTATATTATATAGTTGTTTGACCTTGTTAGAGTTTCTGATACAAACGGAATGATAGATTTCACAAAAATGGGGACTGGAACATGGAAAGGTATAACCTGTAGCATGTTAGAAGTCCTACATAAAAACATGATCCTCCAACCCACTCATCCTCAAAAAGGATGTTACCAATATAAAGCACAGATAACCATCTCAGAACACACAGCCAGCTAAAATGTTTAAAATCCCTTTTAAAATATCAAGTATCAGTAGGAAAAAAGGACACTGCTGAAGATATCCTCCACTTAGTAAAACTAGACTTAAAACAAATAAAAGTTTTAAATTATTTAAAAATATTTCTTATCATTTTCTGACTGTACTAACGTCACAAAATATCCCCAACTAATTCCCATGTTAATCTCAAATCTGCTTAACAGTATTTTATACAGTGCCTCATTAATGTTATAGAAGATATTGGGTAAATAATAAATTCCTTTCTTTTTTGCTGTTATATTTGATAAGCAAGGCTGGTGATACCAACTCTAGGTATAAAAGCTTTTGATATATCCCTCTGGAGTTTTTTACTCATCTCTTCCATCTTTAAAAGCAGTCTAGAAACATAAATAACAATCATAGTAAAACTGGATAGCTCAGGGAATCATAGTCAGGAACTTTTCTTTCTTTCCTATGAATTTAAATCTATCTTGACTTGTTACTAAAGGTTGTTGCTAAATAACAATTCAACAGAATATGCCTGTAAGGCTTCTTTGTGACCTCAGCCTATGGCACAGCCCTCACCTATGAAATTGTTCCGTTGCTAGTAGTCTCAATAAAATTTTCGTGGACTGAATGGGTATAAAGAATTATTTTTTTTCGCCCTAGTCCCACAGGACAGCATGGGAACCTTATCCTGCATCTCCCCATGGTGCAAACAAAGAGTAATTCTTTTCTGGGAATGACAGAAAAATGTTTTCATGAGCATGAAAATTCACCTGTTTTAACAGAGTGAAGAAGGGCGGTATGGTGGAGGGAGCTCTGACAGCAGAGGGTAGAACAATAGTGTTACAAACATGTCAGACTTGAAAGGAGCTACATTAACAAGTCAATCTCAAGCAAGTAACCTCCTCTGGGAAGACTCTTTGAAAGGAGAAGTGCTGTTAGCAGACTAGCTGTGTCACTTCTCGTTTATACATTTTTTTAAACAGCCTTCTTGGTCAAAAACATCCTTATTAAATTTGTTTTCTATTTTCAGCATGCATTTCTTATAGTTGGTTTACTCCATCCAGTTTCATATGTCTGCTTTTAATTCATTTCTTGACTTTACAACCGAGACAGTAGCTACAATGCAGAATTTTGCTGAACGTTTTCTGAAAGTATGTGTGATGTGCATATCTCCTTTGTCTAGGTTGACAGTCATATCCTCTGAGAATTCCAATGAGTTAGTGAGTCTTTACCTCCCTTGTCTCTCCTTAGGCCATTTTAAAATAATGGCATTATGTTGGCTACTCTCCAGTCCTCTCAAATTTCACTTGATCTATTTTGAAGAGCAGAAGTATATAAAAATGTCTGCCAAACCTTCTTCAATTTCTCTCCTCACTTCCTTAACCCTTTTGGACATACATTGTTTGGTCGTGGCCCTATTAATTTTAAAAGCCATTTCACCTTATAATAACCATACCCGACACAGTCTGTACATATCTTAATTCCTAATCATCCATCTCCATAAATCTGATTTCAGATGTAATCAAATATCTATTCTCATCTTTTATAAGGCCATATATAACCCTTATTTAATGTATCCTCAATCCCCTTACACTCTTTCTAGGGGATAGGTTGCAAAGTTAAAGCTTCTTTCAGCAATGAGGATACATCTAGAGCTCAGGACTGGGCTACAGAATTAATTTTGATTCAGAATTGCAATAAATTTTCTGGTTCTTTCTTGCTCTGGGGAGGAAGCAGCCTGCAACTGCATTATAACTGTGATAGTTATTTGCTTCTTCACAACAACTTGCTGACCCAGAGACATTGTTCTCCTCAATGCCCTGTAATCTGTAGGTTTGCAGCCCTGTCAGGGAATCAAGAAGTGCTTTATATTTCGTTGCTTCGCTATGCAAGCATGTCGGAATCATAATGATTAACTCTTGAAAGGACCTCAAGAAGCTAGGTAGTCCATCCTCTTGTCCCAGGGTAAAATCAGCTCTACCAAAGCTTGTTTGTGTTATCTATTCTTAATAGCCTTCAGTCATGGAGATCCCATAACCTCCTTGAGCAATCTGTTCAATGCTTATTCAAATTTTAGCTTTACAACCTTGCCTTCATCTTATTCTATAATTCTTAGAAACAAGATTAAAAAATATTGTATGCTACTTCACACATTACAGCAATTGGAAAACCTCTTAATGCTTCAGCATGTGAGATACTGATTATGCCTAACAAAAGTTTAGAGACAGAGCCTGGGGCTGATTCTAAACACTTATGAGATCTATTTGATGTGAACTGTCCCAATGAAATCAAGATGACAGCTGATTATAAATATTTTATATTGTCATCTACAAATGTTTTTCACTGTAAAAGTTTTCAGTATGGAGCAGTATGCTAATTCTGAGGTACTTTTATGAATACAACTGGTCCTAGCTGGATCATGTGCAGGAAGTGAAATTAGAGCCTCTGAATCTAACAAAAAAACCCTATTAGAATGTGAGTCACATTCTTAGCTATATCCCACTTGAAAGCATTAGTAAATTATAATATCTCCTATGTCTTCTCTTCCTAATCACTGGAAAGAGCCCAAAATGATGTTGCATGACCTCTTCAACCTAATGTTACATATGTAAAAAAACAAGCCAACAAAACTCTATGGTTGAGATACATGAGGTGGTATCATATAACGGCCAGTACAAAATAAAAAGTCATAGAATATTCCGCTGGGGCAAAGAAAGTTTCACCTCAGTTACTTCCATGAGACCACATTCCAAGGCTGAATATCTGTGCAGGTACCACAGGCCACCTGGCAAATGCTGACTCTTTATTGTAGCATTTGCGTTTGTTTTTTTGAAAAACTTCTTCTTGGGTTTCATTAAGTGTCATGAGGATTTCCACATTAAAAATTTAAAGAGTAGAATTCAAATACTAATTATGGGGACCCACTTCTCCTGTTGAGTATGTCATTTGTACTGTGACCGTTTTAAAGACCATTTTTGAGATCATCGAGTCCAACCATAAACCTAACACTGCCAAGTCCACCATCATGTCCCTAAGCCCCATGTCTACATTCTTTTAAATACCTCCAGGGACGGTGACTCAACCACTTCCCTGGAGAGCCTGTACCAGTGCTTGATAACCCTTTTGGTGAAGAAATTTTTCCTATTAGCCAATCTAAACCTCCCCTGGCATAATTTGAGGCTGTTTCCTCTCGTTCTATCACTTGTTACTTGGGAGACTGATACCCACCTTGCCACAAATTCTTTTCCAATGGTTGCTGAGAGTGGTAAGATCTCCCCTCAGCCTCCTTTTCTCCAGACTAAACAACTCCAGTTCCCCCAGCTGCTCCTCATAAGACTTCTTCTCTAGACCCTTCAACAGCTTCTTTGCTTTTCTTTGGACACAGTCAAGCACCTCAATGTCTTTCTTGTAGTGAGGATCCCAAAACTAAATACAGTAACTGAGGTGTGGCTTTATCAGTGCTGAGTACAGGGACGTGATCACTTCCTTAGTCATAGAACCATAGAATGGTTTGGGTTGGAAGGCACCTTGAAAATCATCTAGTTCCAACGTCCCTGCCATGGGCAGGGACACCTTGCACTAGACCAGGTTACTCAGGGCCTATCCAACCTGGCCTTGAACACCTCCAGGAACGGGGTATCCACAACTTCCCTGGGCAACCTCTTCCAATGCCTCACCACCCTCACAGTAAAGATTTTCTTATTAATATCTAATCCAAATCTCCCCTGTTTCAATTTACAACCATTACCCCTCGTCCTATCACTACACACTCTTACAAAGAGCCCCTCCCCACCTTTCCTATAGACCCTCTTTAGGTACTGGAAGACTGCTATAAGGTCTCCCCAGAGTCTTCTCTTCTCCAGGCTGAACAACCTCAGCCCTCTCAGCCTGTCTTCATAGGAGAGGTGTTCAAGCCCTCTGATCATTTTTGTGGCCCTCCTCTGGACTTCCTCCAACAGGTCCATGTCCTTATATTGGGGGCTCCAGAGCTGGACACAGTACCCCAGGTGGGGTCTCATGAGAGTGGAGTAGAGGGGGAGAATCACCTCCCTCAGCCTGTTGGCCATACTTCTTTTGATGAAACCCAAGATACAGTTGGCTTTCTGGCCAACATTGCCACCTCATGTTGAGCTTCTCATCAACCTGTATGCCCAAGGCTCAGGGCTGCTCTCAAGCCATTCTACACTCAGTCTGCATTTGTGCTTGGGATTTCCCTGACCCAGGTGCAGAGCCTCGCACTTGGCCTTGTTGAACCTGATGAGTTTTGCATGGACCCACTTCTCAATCCTGTCAAGGTCCCTCTGGATGGCATCCCTTCCCTCCAGCATGTTGACCGCTCCACACAGCTTGGTGTTGTCAGCAAAGCTGCCAAGGGTGAACTCAATCCCAACATCCAGGTTGCCAACAAAGATGTTAAACAGTACTGGTCCTAGTACTGATTCCTGAGGAACACCACTGGTCACTGGTCGCCACTTAGACATTGAGCTGTTGACCGCAACTTTCTGAGTGTCCCATCCAGCCAATTCCTTATCCACTGAGTGGTCCATCCATCAAATCCACGTCTCTCCAATTTAGAGACCAGGATGTTATGCAGGACAGCATCAACTGCTTTGCACAAGTCCAGGTAGATGATGTCAGTTACTTTTCCCCTATCCATCAATGCTGTAACCCTGTCATAGAAGGCTTCCAAACTTGTCAGACACAATTTGCCTTAAGTGAAGCCATGTTGGCTGTCACCTATCAATTCCTTATTTTCTGTGTGCCTTAGCATAGTTTCCAGGAGGAAACTCCATGATCTTGCCAGGCACAGAGGTGAGAGTGACTGGCCTGTAGTTACCCAGATCTTCCTTTCTTCTGATAGCCACATTATTTCTGATACAAGCAAGGATGCTATTGGTCTTCTTGGCCATCTGGACACACTGACAGCTCATATTCAGCTGGCTGTTGACCAAAAACCCCACGTCCTTTTCCGCTGGGCAGCTTTCCAGCCACTCTTCCCCAAGCCTGTAGCATTGCATGGGGTTGTTGTGACCCAAATGAATGACCTGGCACTTTGCCTTGTTGAATCTCATACCATTGGCCTCCACCCATTGATCCAGCCTGTCCAGATCCCTGTGTAGAGCTTTCATAGCCTCACCAGATCAACGATCTCATCCAACTTGGTGATGTCTGCAAACTTACTGAGGGTACACTTGATCCCCTCAGCCAGATCATTGGTAAAGATATTAAAGAGAACAGACCCCAGTAGTGAGCCCTGGGGAACACCACTTGTGACCAGACACCAACTGGATTTAACTCCATTCACCACAACTCTTTGGGCCTGGATGCCCAGTCAGTGTTTTACTCAATGAAGAGTACACCCATACAAGCTCTGAGCAGCCAGTTTCTCCAGGAGGATGCTGTGGGAAATGATGTTGAAGTTTTTATTAAAGTTCAGGTAGGCAACATCCACAGCCTTTCCCTCATCCACTAAGCTGGTCACCTTGTCATAGAAGGAGATCAGATTAGTCAAGCAGGACTTGCCTCTCATAAGCTCCTGCTGACTGGACCTGATCACCTGGTTTTCTTGTATGTGCCATGTGATGGCACTCAAGATGATCTGCTCCATAACATTCCCTGGCACCGAAGTCAGACTGACAAGCCTGTAGTTCCCCAGATCCTCCTTTTAGCCCTTCTTGTGGATGGGCATCGCATTTGCTAACCGCCAGTCAACTGGGTCCTTCCTGGTCAGACAGGACTGCTGGTAAATCATGGAAAGTGGCTTGGTGAGCACTTGTCCAAGCCATATGAGGAGAGGCTGAGGGAACTGGGCTTGTTTAGTTTGGAGAAGAGGAGGCTGAGGGGAGACCTCATTGCCCTCTACAACTACCTGAAAGGGGGTTGTAGAGAGGTGGGTGTTGGCCTCTTCTCCCAAGTGAATAATGACAGGACCAGACGGAATGGTCTGAAGTTGCAGCAGGGGAGGTTTAGATTAGATATTAAGAATTCCTTTACTGAAAGAGTGGTCAGGCACTGGAACAGCCTGCCCAGGGAGGTGGTTGAGTCACCATCCCTAGAGGTTTTTAAGAAATGTCTGGATTTGGCACTGCAGGGCATGCTCTAGTGACAGAGATTTTAGGGTTGGTTTTTTTTATGTGTGTGTGTATGGTTGGACTCCATGATCTCAAAGGTCCTTTCCAACCATGAAGATTCTATGATTCTATGATTCTGCTGTCCTCTGTTTCCTTGGGTGGATCCCATCCTGCCCCATAGACTTGTGTATGTCTAGGTGGTGTAGTAGGTTGCTAATCATTTCCCCTTGGATTATGGGGGCTTCATTCCGCTCCCCATCTCTGTTTTCAGCTCAGGGGGCTGTAACCTGCCTGTGCTGACCCACACAACTCTCTTTTTTTTCCTGAGTTGCAGCCAAAGCTCTCTGTTCAGCCAGGTCTCTCTTCTTCTCTTCTGGCTCAACTTTCAACACACAGGGACTGGCTGCTCCTGCACATTTAAAATTTCCTTCTTGAAGAATGCCCAGCCTTCCTGGACTCCTTTGCCCTTCAGGACTGCCTCCCAAGGGACTCTGTCAACCAGGCTCCTAAACAGGCTAAAGTCTGCCTTCCAGAAGTTCAAGGCAGCAGTTCTGCTAGCCCCCTTCCTTACTTCTCTGAGAATCAAAAGCTCTATCATTTCATTATTGCTATGCCCAAGACAGCCTCCAGTCATCCAAGCTCCCCACTTAGGACTGGTAACTGCTTAATTTTATAGACAGTATAAACTCTGTGCTGTTACGTTTCCCTGATCTGTGATGGGGCCATCAACAACACCTGGTTGGAGAGTGTCTGGCATCTTCAAGGCAGGTAAGGAAGGGAAGAATCAGCCTGGTCTCCAGAAATCTTGAGACCAGTAGGGAGGAGAAGAAGAAATCTCTTTGAATTGTCTACTTGGTTCACAGGGCCTGGTAATGAGATGAAAGGGAACAAATACCTGACCTGCATGGTCGCAGAGATGGCTGCTTGTCTTATAAAATAATGTGAGTTATGATAAACACATTACTAGGGGTGGTGAGCAGAGGATACTTGTCACATATGGTCACTCTTCTTATACTCTTTGAGTCCTAGGGTTGATGAAACCAGTTTTCTTCAAGACAAAGATCATAGCAAATTATCATCACAAGCTCTTTGCCAGGAGAAGTCTGATGCTAATGCTAATGATTTCTTCCTCCTCATTTGGTTCGTGTTGAGGTCATTGATATACTTTTTTGATAGCACAATCTGCTTACTTGTTCTTTTTTTCATTGGCTTGCAATTAGATATCATATGGGAATTTAATACATATGTTATGCTTTAAATATGTTGGACATTTGTTCTTTGTTCTCTTATCACTATAAAAGGTTTTATTTGCTTCCCAAAATCAGACTATCAGAAGACAACATTATCTTGTCTTGGATGATTGCATGTTGTGGACTGGTAGTTGCTGCTCACTTCTTAAAATCAAATAATTAGTCAGAGCCATACCTAATATAAATCAACAATTTTCCAGTAAATTTGGTAGTTGTTAATAGTAGCTGGAGATCTTTCCTAGTTACTGTACACTTAGACAAATTTATTAGATTATGTAGTGCTTGTAAATAATTGATAGCAAGCTAATTGATGGCACATGGTAAACTATTTTTTTTTTTCCTAAAAGAATAAGCATGTGATCTTCTGAATCCGAAATTCATTTGGAAATTAACTTACTGAGAAAACTGTTGTAGTGGGCTAGATTAGCTACTAATTCTTAAAAAAAAAAAAAAAAAAAAAAAAAAAAAAAAAAAAAAAAGCCAAAAGCCACTTTGAAAGTTGCTGGGACAAAGGGGTAAAAAGACAAAATAAAGACTTGTCTCTAATATGAACCAAATAGCAGATTATGCTTTGTTAGACTTTTTTATGAGTTGTTAATGTGACTGAGAGTCTATGTACTTTTTTTATTATCATCTCCACTAAATAAGGAAATCTGACAAAATTTCTTGTATAAATCACATTTAAATCATAAAGCATAAAATTTGTTCCTTCCAAAATTTATGTTGAAAAGACTGGAAGGACAGGATTATGTCTGAAGAAGGTCTGCAGACTTTGCAATTTTAGCCATTATTTAACCATGTTATGTACTTTATCCTGTCTCTGACTCCTGCTAAGAAGACGTGCATTTGATTTTTTCCTATTAGACTCATGAACAGTATAGGAAAAATGTCAAATTTACAAAGATAAAATTCATTTAGTTGGGTACACAATCATTCATCTTAATTATGTCTGACATTTTCACCGTTATATAATCAGTTTCCCAGAAGAAGTGAAACTCACATTCTGTCTCCTTTAGGAATTCTTCATTGAAGGAGACTAGATATTTCAGTCCTCTGAGGAAGCTAATAGTGTAGTCAAAGCATCATGAAAAATAAAGAGTAATGGCTTGTATTCATCAAGAATGGGGAAATACCACGCTGTCATGCCTGATATAACCAAAACTCCTAACACTGTTTTCTTCAAGGTAGTAAAGTATAGCACATAAGATTTTGAAGCAGGAGATGTATAAACTTTTAACAAAAGGCAATTTTTTTATAGCTTTTCTACCTTCACTGAAATCAACGAGAGTTTGTCTCACTGTTCTCCTCGTATAGGGGAACTATATTAGATATTTTTCTACTTCCTGTGAAGGATATTTTTGTTTATATTATGCAAATATGAAGAGATAATGAAACCACTAAAAGAATATATTTTATACTCCAAGCATCTCAATCATCTGCATACAATACTAGTTGTAAGCAAAATGAGACACATTACCATATACATAATATATAATAAAATACATTTATACTTTGATAAACAGAGAAAGAAATAAAAATAAGCCCATTATTATTAGACTCAGCATTAACATAGAACTGTCACACAATAAATATTTCACTATTCACAAAAGATTAAGTAAAACTGGTAACTCAGATGCCATCTCCGATGAGACAATAAAGATGATCTATCTCTGTCTTTCAAATGGTCTTTTCCCCTCAAAGAATACAACTAATAATACAGGAGAATGTAAGAACTTCGTTTAAAAATTCCTCAATTTTTAGAGGTTAGAAGTTCAAAAGAAAATTTGAATCTTAGTAAATACTGTTACATGGCTACATATGTCCGATTCATAAACTTTAGACTACAAAGTCTCTAAAAGTAACATGTGCCTCAAAACTGTTTCAACAAAAACAGTATTTAAAAGAGTAACAGGGTTAGGGAATAAAAATGTTACCTTTATGTACTGTCCTTAGATCAGAGATCATTGCTGAATGTATATCTTACATAGACTATCCCAAACTACAACTCAAAGTAAAAGAAAAATACCTCCTGCTTTAATCTGTCCTTGTTTTCTGCAGAATGAAAAGTTTCTTTTAATTAAACTACTCAGGATGGTAAGTGTATATGACCTATGAACAATTTTGATTATTAAAAGATTGAGTGATTCTGAAATGACAAGAAGTTGAAGCTGAATATGCCTCTGTGTCCCATGAGTAGATCAACCATTTTTCTTTCTGTCCTTTCTCTTTATCTGTATGCTCTATGAGGCAAAGACTTTCTTTTGACATGTAGACAAAGTAACGCTTGATAGTTTGGTTTGAAGAAAAAGATTTGTACCAGTATTGAGAATGATGATGATGCAGCTAAGACAGAGGCTCTGAACAAATTCAATGCCCAAATATAGACAATTGTCATCAGAGAATTGGGCTACATTTCAGTAACAATGCTGGCACGGTAGTTGCCAGCGAGCTCGTAACTGCTTCATTACCCATGCTTGACCTCTTGCGATGAATATGCTGAACCATTGTCAGATGACAGATTCAGATGGCAAGGGAACAAGCAAAATAATTACTTTCCTGAATTAAATTTTTCATCAGAATTGTAATTAAAAATAAAAATAAAAAATGCCACTGGGGGTTGAACAAGCCCAAACTTAGTGCCAAAATCTGATCTACTGTCGATTGAGTTGCTCTGGCTTCATAGTGAGCTGAAATGTGAATTTTTCCTCAGGCATATAGAAATATATTTTACTTTCTTCACATATGATCATTCTAGTCAATAGCTCTATTGTGATGTTCAAAACATATTTCTAAGGATAGAATTACTTAATGAATACTTACCTGTTTTTTTTTTTTTCCCAAGTCAAATTAGTGTTTCATTCTAGAAATACCAAAACATATCATTATCTTTAAATAAATTTTACATTTTCATTATTTTTTTTCCTTTTTAAAATGGCTCAACTTACAAAAGAGATATATTTCAAATACTTCCCAAATTAAATGAGATTTTTCCTGATGATTAAAAGAATTTACATTGAACTGAAATAATCTTTTCATATTTTTGCTTTCTAGAAGTAGGTACCTTGGTTTACTTATTTCAGTTGACTACTAAACTGAAAATGTCTTCTGCACCCTTTTCCAGTTGTCACTTAGTACTTCAATGGCTAATGAGCAAGCTATCAGGAAATATATCTTTCCCTTAAGCTGTTCAAGAAAATTAAAAACCAACCAACCAACCAACCAAACAAAAAAAAAACAGATGAGCAACCCAACAAAAAGAAAACAAAAAGAAAAGAAAACAAAACAAACAAAAAAAAAAACAAAACCCAGATGAGCATGTAACATATAATCAGACAATTTGTGTTAAGAATTTGTCTGGTTGTGAAATGGTAATTGCTGCAAGCTATGGACAGGCAAGATTGATTTTTTTAAGACAAATCACTGGAGCTGAAATTTGCAGTGGTTGCATCTAAACTGTGGAAATCTGGAATATTGCGAAGCTAAATTGAAGAATGTTCTGTAACCATGTCCTGACCCTACATTTGAAATGGGTTTAGACATGCATAAACGCCATTTCATCTTCTTCTTCTACATGGGCAAATCTAGGTTCCTACGAAAGCAAAAGTCTGACAGAAAGATAGTTCTGATACATCCAGCTTAATCCCCAAACTAAATGCCCAGGCAAGTAGTATCCAGACGCAAACAGTAGTGCACATTCGGTTGCTCCAGGTTAACACAACCTTGGGAAAATGGGTTAAGTAGGGATCTATAGTAAATTTGATCTTTCTTTACTAGCAGTACATGGATTCTGGACAACTACTTTAAGTTAGATGACTTCAGGGGGACTAAAGCTAAGTGGAATTAATTCTATGTAGATGTTTGTAGCTAACTCAAGATACAGGAAGTTAATTCCCGTCTTCATTAATTCAAACTTTAATTTCCTATCCCATCTTTATACTGTCCTTCCTCTTTATACTATCACCTCTTTGAGACAAAGTGCATCTTATTGTATATTAGCACAGTACATGGAAGAATAGGGTCTCAATCTTGATAAGGGCCTTGGTGCACAACAGTAGTAAGAGTGATTAACCAAATGTAAACATGAATGTTAACAGAGGTTAGCTTTTGAATTACCAAATAGCCCACCAGAAGGTACATGTTCAAAATCCATGTTTGGTTTAATAAGAAGTTCTACAACACACCAGACTGCTGAATTCTTGTTCTGTTAATTTTTTAAAAAATTGAACCTGCCAAGATTTAATTACATGTATAGGTTAATACCTCCTGGAGACATTGTGACTCTTTCTAATGAATCAGAGGACACTTAGAATATGCTACCATGTGTTTCAAGCCTGGTTTCTTTTTTGTCCTTCTCCTTCTTCCTTGTAGAGTACAGAATAACTTGGCTTTGCTCTTTACAAGACCAGAGCAAAATGATCCAGAGCGATCATCTGTGTCTTACTTTGACATCAGAGAGGAAAATGTGTATTTGCAAAACCACTAGCGGTGATTATTTTACATTTAGATTAATAATACCTTGCATATTACAAGCTACTAGAAATGTGAAACAGATAAAATACTTGTGAAACAATTCTCAACCAGAAAGTGTAATAAAATCTTAAATGTAAGTTTGGTTCTCTCTGGTCAGAGGTTCAAATTATGTTGCTGCACTGAAGTCTCCATTAAGGTTCCACTTCACCTAATAATCTCATGGTATGTACTAAACTTTGTTTAATTGTAGATCTTTTGCAGCTTGCTTTCTTCAGAGTTAGTCTTCTAACTTATTAGAGTTAAGAATATTTCTTTCTTTATATGGAGTTTGTACTATACAAACACAAATGCAGCTCCTCTGAGAAAAGGTTAGATGAGACATGAAATGACTTACAGGTCTGTAAAACTAATGTGTACTAGGTAAATTAGTAGATGAAGAAGATGCAGTTGTTATGTGCATAAATATAGAATACTGGAAGAAATCAGTATGGCTTTTGGAAAATGAAGTCTTGCCTCACTTACCTTGTCAAGCAGTCAACAAGCTTGACAATAGGGTCAATCCCATTGAAATGTACTGTTAGATTACCAAAAGGCTTTTGACAAGGAAAGAATGATAGAAAAACTTTAGCAGGCATTAGCTGAGAATGAAGGTCCCTGCATGGTTACAAGATAGAAAATAAAACGTATGGATAAATGATCAATTTTCATATTGGAGAGAGTTCACAGGGGAGGTCCAAAACAACCTATGCAAGATACGCCGATTTCACCTTTGGCAACAGTGAAATGACAAATTTTCTGATTATACTGTTTTGTTCATGATTGTAAGTACAAGGACTGTCTGTGAAAAGTCATGAAAAGTCTTTACAATACTGGTGGGCAACAAATTCATTAATAAATGAAACTTGTTAAAAACAAATTTAAAACAATATATATAAATAAATAAGCACAGCACATCACGTACAAAATGATGTGTTCTGAGTTGATCAATATGACTCAACTGGAGATCTGGGGGTTAAGATAAATTGTTCTATATGAACATTTGTTCAGTATTTAGTAGCAAACAATTGTAATGTTAAAATTATTTGAAACTAATAGAGAACTATTATACCACAGTATAAAGAATTAGATCACTATATGAATGTACATGCTGGATTCCTAAATGTCAAAAGAGGTATATTAGAATGGAAAGCTTCACAAAAAGGAAATAAGGGAAATGTATGACATTACTTGTGAGGAATGACTAAGCCACAACTAAATAAAATTGGAGTCTTCATTATGAACAAAATATGAGTAAATGAAGACTTGACAGAGGTTTACAGGATCAAGAAGGGCACGGAAAATATGGGCAAGGGGGCAAGAATAGTAGGGACTGATTTTCCATTGCTTTTTCCAACACAAGATTGAAGAGAAATTAGATGAATCCAGGAGGAGACGTGTTCAAAAAAGGTCTTTCTTTTAGTTTAGACTGGCACCGAAATTTCAACACTTACCTGTATGAGTCTTAATTCAGAGGAAATCATTCATTAGTTCAATAGTTCTGTCACCAATACAAACTTCAACAGTCATCAGTCAGACCCATGGAATGACAAAGTAATTGTGTCCACTGTGATGCTTATAGATTAGGGTTTTGAATTTGATTTTTTTTTAATGAAAGTCATTTCTATTTTATCAAGATAAGGACTGCTGCATTTTTTATGTCGTTACTAGTATTTTTCTTTGTTTTTCTTTTGTTTCCAAGTAGGTGATTTCAATCCAGACATCAAATATACCAATGCTGTACATATCTTTGTCTCCTGCTTTACATGTATAACACATTAATGTAGCACAATTTGTTAGGATCTGCAGATACTCCTGTACTAACAGGAGCAATATTAATGCAAATAAAAATACTAGTAATATGTTAAGATCATGCTTATTTTATTTCTTCCTCTTCTGCTTTACCTCAATACCTCTCTGCACATAAACTTTCATTTTTAGGAACTACAAAATAGTTTTATTAATTGCTACAGTGCCAGAGTGTTGTGCAGAAACTCCTTAGTTTGCAGACGAATAATTCCATTCTGATTTGAAAAAGGTAATCTGGAGATTCTTGAATTTAATGCCTTCCTGACACTGTCTATATGCATAATTTTGGTCTACGTTGAATTGCCACAGCTAGCTACCTAATTGCTCTCCAAGGGAGAAGTGCTGGTCCTCAAAACCTTGATCAAAAGTATAATAAAAGGAAATAAACAGATTATGTAACTGTAACTATGCTACTCAATCTCTTTAATTCCTTTAAGTTGGTTCATGAGATATTTCAGACTAACCAAAGATTATGTCAATTACAAGAACAAAAAAGGAAAACAAGCAAAGCTCCTCCACATGCACAGTTTTAGAAATCTCAGATTTTTTGGAGGAGTCCATAAATGTTCATACAGAGGCTGTTTTTGCAAAGATAAAGCAACACTGGTTGTTGGTGACTTTTTTCCTCCTCTTCTTACTCTTTTAAATTTTCTTTCTTGCTGGTGAGTCATTTTGGAGACAGCATGATGAAATGGACTGTGAATTAGCTGCAGAATAAGTATTCTCAACTTTTTTATGCCACTGACTGCTTTGAGCCAGTAACTGAAGATCCTGGGGCCAGATTCTGGTCTTGTGCACACCATCCAAAGTTATGACCAATTTTGTTCTATGAACTCAACAAATATCTGACCCTTGCTGTCTTAGCTTTTCTTTTGGTAAAATAGCAATGATAATATTTATTTACCAACCTCCAAGAGTGCTGTAAGAAATAATCCATTAGTATTTTTATTGTGCCTTGGAGTTACTTATTATTCACAGAGGATTTTCAGAATACTATATCTCAACACCTGCATTGTGAAACCTCAGTATAATCAATGAAGCAAGACTGACATGTAATTGAAGGGTATAAACATGACAGTAGAAAAGAGAAGAGATTGTTTAGGGTTAAATTGGATAATCCTGAACAAAGAAAAGAGTAGACTGACTATAAGGAAACATCCCAGAAGACAAGGCACTCTATCAGACTGTAAAATAGTCTATCTGGCCAGGTGGCACACATCCTATATTTGAGCTTTTAAATGCTTAAGTTGAGCAAACCACTTCTAATATACATTTTAAAAAAGAAAGCAGTAACAGCAGAAAGATGGAGAAGATAGTTAGAGGTCAGAAAACTGTACTTGGTTAGTGTTAATCCTGATATAACCCAACTGCAAACCCTCTGTAAAAGAGAGTACAATAAAAAGGATACATGGGAGAGGAACATCAGCTGTTAACTTAATGTGTCAGTACTCACTCTACCAATGCAAAACTATGCAAAAACTCAGAAAGTTTTGACCTCAGTTGTTCCACCATAATTCCATATTTTAGCACATTCCATAATTTGGGCAGCACTGAAGCCAATGTGGGGGGGAAAAAAAAAAAAAAAAAAAAAAAAAGTACATTGGTTTTAGAGGGTCTTGTGTCCTTTATGTGATGCGTGAACAGCAAAACACGCCTGCACTTCATTTCTGTTGATTTCAGTGGTCTGACTTTTCCCCCTGTACTCAGCACTGGTGAGACCGGCCCCGCGTCGAGTACTGTGTCCAGTTTTGGGCTCCTCACTACAAGAAAGACATTGAGGTGCTGGAGCGGTTCCAGAGAAGGGCAACGAAGATGGTGAGGGCTCTGGAGAACAAGTCTTCTGAGTCTTCTGAGCGGCTGAGGCAGCTGAGGTTTTTTAGCCTAGAGAAAAGGAGGCTGAGGGGAGACCTTATAGGTCTCTACAACTACCTGAAGGGAGGTTGTAGAGAGGTGGGGGTTGGTGTCTTCTCACAAGTAACAGGTGATAAGTCAAGAGCAAATGGCCTCAAGTTGTACCAGGGGAGGTTTAGATTGGATATTAGGAAAAAAATTTACACAGTAAAGGTTACTAAGCACTGGAACAGGCAGCCCAGGGAAGTGGTTGAGTCACTGTCCCTGGAGGTATTTAAAAGACGGGTAGACATAGTGCTTAGAGATATGGTTTAGTGATGGTTTTGTCAGCGTTACGTTGACGGTTGGACTAGAAGATCTGAAAGGTCCCTTCCAACCCAGGCAATTCAGTGGTTCTATGATTCTATGACTTTTCATTTAAAAGTTAACTGCCCATCATCATTTAAATACATTTGTCGTTACCATTTAAATAATGTTAAAACAATCCTGCTGACTGGATATTTTGACGTTATTTAGTACAAGTCCCCTGTGATACAGTAATTAGGAGTAGGAGTGTGAATTCTATTTTTAGTGTACATTTTCTATATGAGTCACTTCACTTTGTGTCACAATCTCTGTATGTATAAAACAGCATTAACGAATTTTACCTACCTTTGTGGAGATCAAAATATAAGAATTCCGCAGTACCCACCATAAATTCCTTAAAATATATTACATTTTTTAATAATATGTCAAAATTCTTCTTTTCTTTCACCTGAATTAAAGAAAGAGGAAAAATCCAACCAAATCTTTAGACTATTTTAATCATTAGAAATCTTTTAATTGAATTGGGCTGATTCTGCCTATTACAAACCATATCTAAGTCCAAATGACAAATAATAGGCAAATCATAACATTGGGCAATATAATAAGGAGACCATCAGTTATTTCACAAAGAGGAAGTGGTGAATATGGTGATAATTTGGAGAACAGCCAGATTTGGTGTTTCAAATTACTTATTAGAAATGTTCCTTGCTTAACTCAGTCTTTTGTTAGAATTGTGTAATCCAGTGCTGGATTTTTTAATCTGTGACCAGAAACAGGATAATTTTACAGAATTTATAACTTAAAATATGTACAAATCAATCACATTTTTCTTTGTGTGTATCATCTAATTTACAAAAGAGGAGCAATGGTACTATTTTTTTTAATTATATAGATCTTAAAGAGGACCAATATGAAAGACACTTGAATATTTGAATTAAAAAACTTTAAAAATAGAAATATATAGATCACTATAGAACCATATAAATTACAAATATAAATACATTGAAATATATAATATGACCTATTAATATTTTATACTTTTATAGGAGCAAATGCAACAAATTTGATAAAATCTAAAGATCGTTTTATGCAGCTTGAACTTTCATTGAAATGTTTAGTTGAATTCATGATTTATTTTCAAAGCAAATATAAGCATATTTTAAAAAGAGAGAAAACCAAGTAGGATTATATTAAATAAGGTACTGATTTTGCAAATTGTTGTCTGTGATCAAAAGCTTAAGACCTTAATGTTAATAAAGAAATAATACAGAACAAAAAGAACAAGATAGACTTTTTTTTATTTGAGGAAACTCCACTGTGCTTGAGAAAAATACAGTTCATAACACATTCATACATTTAAATATGCAAATTTTATTAACAAATAATATTATTGCTAAAATTTTCACTGTTAGTTAAAGTATGAATATGCCTATCTTTTTCTTTGACACTCGTGTGCCTAGTAGATTTGGTGCTGCAATAATTCCACTTAACTCGTTTTTTTGTGATGGAGTATGAATGAACTTTTCCCCCTGTTTTTAAGGAATGGACTGAATCAAGTAGAAAGAGATGGTTCCTGGAAACATGAAAATGATCAAACTTTGAAATCCTCCAGCAGTGTAGGACTGTGAAAATTTTCATTACTTTGGTGAGTTGTGAAAGATTCAGTAGTATGAATGAAGTCAAGAGAAAATATTTACCAGTGTAAGGGTCTTACGGTCTAGTCCAGGAACATTCAACTGGCAGACAATGGGAAGTGTAAATGCTACACTTCAATCCCTGAATTAATGTGAATGAAAAACAGTGTATGACAAAGCGGGTCGGTGCTTGCTTGAAAGAAGGTAATATGTTCAATCATATAAACAAAGGCATTCTGTTAGTAGAGGGCATTGTGTTTTGGTCTACTGTATGATTTGTAGCGTGCTCGAAACAGTATTTATTAAAATCGGCAGAAACAATATACGAGGACAGGAGAAAAAGATTTCTTAACTAGTGATCAGTGATGTGTACTTACTGACCACTATGCCAACTTTATCTTATTATCATTCTTATAACTGATTTTATAATACTGAAAATGAAAGAGCATAGAATGAGGTTTTGCATGTACAGAGTTTATTCAAACAAATATTTCTTTCTGTTATGTGGATTTTGGGCATTAAAAAAAGCAAAAGTAGTCTCACTTCTAATATGTAGTGATACCTTAGATTTTAAAGAATAGTTTCTAATCTGGACTGGAAACCTGTGAGACAAGTTTTAGCTTAGAGGGGAATTTTCTCTGTAAGAATAAACCTTTGAAAAGAGAGTATCAGTGAAGAATGCTGATATTACTTTTATCTATAAAGCTCAGGAGAAGGAACAAGAAATTGAGATTTTTATTTTCTGCCAGACTTTTTTTTTTTAACATTGGAGGTTGTTCAAAATCCTTTTTTTTTTTTTTTGGACTGCTACACAGGCAGTGGGGAGACAGCTATGATGAGATGCTTCAAACTCCTGCTGGGAGATGTAGTAATGATGATACAGCTTTATCCCTCAGTTAGCTATCTGCTTGTAAACAACCAGGTGTGGGATTGAAAATAAATGATGAGCTGGAGCCTGATGACTCAAGATTCAGTCAGAGCATTAAGTTTTCTGGAACCATCTAGGAGGGATAGACTGATACAAAGCTGTAATTTTGGAAATGGGCTATGCCTTTAAACTGGAATAGGGACACATACAAGAATAATCAAGTAGGGAAGGAAGGTTAAAACTTCAAAATTTTGACAAATTATATTGTCATTTTTATTCTTTAGTAGAAGATGAGTGCAGGAATAGAGCGTCATGGACATTTTTCATGACATTTTTCCCAGGCAAATTCCATAACTTACTTAACCTATGAATTTTGAGTCACTTCCGCCAAATCTTGAGGACCTACAAATTCAAAAAGTGTCTAAATACTACTTTTGTTCAGAATACATTTTTATAGTTTCAGATTTTACAGTTTTTCATTTAATTGTCTTGACAATTGATCATCTTTACTCAAGAAAAGGAAGTGAAAAAGACTGTGGTAGTACATAGACATTTAATCTATATTTGAGTGTTATGTGAGTTATGTAAATTTACACATAAAAATTGGTCAAGCACAGATAGAAAGTAAAAGTCAACTGCATTCAGTTTCCAGACATACTTAAGGTTGTGTAACAAACTTAAATTCATCCCAGCTAAGATTAGGTATTTTACTTAAATGTCTGAATGAAGCAACTGAATTTAGGAGAGTTGAATTTGTTAATTAGGAGGATATATAACTTTTCCAATAATACCATTCAGCTAGGGAAAGGACAAGCAACTTTGTCTTTACTTAAAAGAGCAAACTGTTCTGTATTAATTCTATGGTAAGAATTGTGAGGCAGTTCTGTAGATAAAAGTCATTTTTGTGGAGAAAAATAGGATGGCCAAGTTTGTCCTTCCATTTGTACTGAGTCAGTCATTTGAGTCAGTCCATTTGTACTGAGTAACTTTATTGTAACAAAGTGAGGTTTCTCACTGATAAAGCTTTACCTTCTGTTACCCCTCCAAAGCTTGAAAACACAACTTTTAAGATTAAAGTATTTATCATGCTGTGATTTGGCAGTTGATAGACTAGACTTACCTCAATCAGTAAAGCAGAGCATTATTGGTTCAAAAAATAGAAGATGAAACTGAAAAAATAAAACATTTTCACAGCTGAGGTAACCTTATAATTTTTTTCTACATATCTAAGTGTTTTTCGCTTCCTAAGGCCATTACAGTTTATCTGGATTAGCTTTGAAGATAATCTTTGTCTGTTTCTCTATCTTGTTGAAATTTGGGGTAAGTTTTGTATGTAACTATGTTAACTAATAAGTTTACTTTATGTAGAGATATAAAATCCTATCAAATAAATAAATGAATATTTAAAGTTTTCCTCACACAAATGTCTTTCGCAACTAGAAATATAGCACTGATGCACATACAAATCCTACTACTCTAGTGCATTAATTTGGCTTATAAAAGGGCTTTTAGAAAACAATGAGAACCGGTACACTTTAGACTTTTGTGGGCTTGCTTTAATAGATGTGAGGCCAGTCCTGTAAAATATGCTCCACCATCCAAGGGTTTCAACAGCAGTCTGTTCACTTTTAATCTTTGTTTAGTCAATAAACTAAGTATTGATTAAAAGATGGATTTCATTTTTTGTGGAGCAACACAGTATTGAATAATAAGTTCTTGCTATAAGATTCTGATGATGATATCACTTTGCATTTAAACTGAATTTTCTTGACGCAGGCTGCTTTAAAGTCAGTATAATTTTAAATCTATATAACTGTAACAATAAACTGTTGGATATAGATATGTATCCAAACACAATCATGGTAAATGTAAATTGTTTTACCATCACTGACCCATGGACAAATACCAATAAGCTCAGTGATCTGTAAATCAATATTGGCTTTATAATCATTAGATGATAGCATTTTACAGATACCGTGTTGAGCACTAGACTGTGATACTTCCTGAATGGCATTAATGGCTTACACTTAAAGATTATGAGAGATAGCTCCCACTTAATATTGAGCCTAGTTGCACTTTGGTACATCATAGACAGAAGGTAAGTTTTGTGTTACTGAAAAAAATAAAATTTATGCAACCATAAGAATCAGTATGGTGCCTGTAATCTGCTTATAAAATAATATGCTGGCAAATACAGCTAAATCTGTCAGTTAGTAATCATTCATTTGAAATTCATTAACTACATAACACTTGTGAATGCATCAGAAGTATTCTGTATAGTAGTGGAGTTTAGTGGGAAGATTATATTGCACCATTTTAATGTTGATTACTCAATATTTCACTTATCCAGACATAATTGTATTTTGTGCCTTTTTTTTTTTTTTTTTTTTTTTTTTTTTTTTTATACAACAGATGGGTAGAGTGGCTGTGTAATCTTGATCAGGAAGAAATACAAAATATGTGGGGGTGGTGTAATATCAGCAGAGTTTGCTACAACAGAAACTTTTATGTGAGTTTCAAGACTGGGCACAGATACTTTTTTTAATGAACGTGTTTTATTCAGTGTAAGCCTCAATATTCCGTATGTTATTCAGAAATAATGAAAGGTTGTCCCTGGTCTTTAATATTCAAGGAAATGTAAGAGAAGTGCACAAAGCAGCACTCTGCGGAATGAGGACCAACATTTGCTTTTGTTTAAATTCCTTTATACCATTGGAAGTCATAGAAACTCAGGCTGGAGATGACTAACAGAGGCCATCTACTCCAGTCCTCATAATTCAGAAAAGGAGCAATTATTCCTTGGAACATGAGACTGGAAGGGAACAACAGGACTGTCAGGGGATTTTAGCATTGTATCCAACACAAAATAGATGATCATTATGGAAGTTCTCATAGCTACTCGACATATTACAAACCATAAATGCTGCCTGTGATCCTTTAGCAACATTAAGAACTATAGTACAAGTCCAAACTGCAAAATGCCAGAAAGATGTGAAAGAATCCTGAGCAGTCTTGGTCTTAAAGCACACCTTGTCCAGCAATACACAATAGATCAAAACAGTTTATTGTACCCTGTCAGTCTTGTCTGGGAGGCAAAAATTTACCCATTTACCCCAGATGAATGATACATTTTAACATGAGTATATCAGTGGGAGAGAAAGAAAGACTTTAAATGCTAAGGCAAATACTCATACACCTGTTTGTACATTCTTTCTTTAGATGTCAGAGAAAGTTGAAAGATACAGGAAAAACTGTGGAGGGGAAATAAAGTCTTTTCTGACCTCCATACATGATTAATAAAAATCCCAAATCATGGTTTAGCACAGTATAAGTATGGCTCAAACCAACAGATTCCTTTGATGATACTGATATATTGGATACCTTAATTTCTAATCCAAAGAATACTCCTTTTTTTTTTTCTATTCTGTTTTTTTTTTTTTTTTTTTTTTAATACAGTTTCTTGCCTAAGCTTGTTAAACTCCATTTTAAATTAACATAGATTGTTTGCTCGTACTGCTCAGTCTGGAAAATTGTTCCAGAACTTAGTTGGTTTTTTTGTTTGTTTGTTTGTTTGTTTTTTGTGGGTTTTTTGTTTTTTTTTGTTTGTTTTGGTTTTTTTGTTAGACAACTATTTTCAGTCTGCATTTTCTTACAGCCATCTGCTTGATCTTATAAGAGCATTAATATTTAATCCTTTAATTTAAATGGTTCTTTTTCATCCTATATATATATCACAGAATTACAGAATGCTTGAGGAAGGTCTGGAAGGGACCTCTGGAGATCGTCTTGATCAACCCCTCTGCTTAAGCAGCGCCACCCAGAGCAGGTTACCCAGAACCACGTCCAGCGTGCTTTTGAATATCTCCAAGGATGGAGATTCCTCAACTTCTCTGGGCAGCCTGTTCCAGTCCTTAGCCACCCTCACAGTAAAAATGTGTTTCCTTATGCTCAGATGGCACCTCCTCTGTTTCACTTTATGCCCATTATCTCTCGTCCTGCCACTGGACACCACTGAAAAGACCCTGGCGCCATCTTTTTACTTCCCCCCTTTAGGTATTTATACACATTGATAAGAGCCTTCTGTTCTCTAGTGAGAAAGATATATACCTGGCCTGTCTTTGTAAAGATGATTTGTCCTATCTCAGCATTTTTTTGTTGCACTAAAGAAGCAAAGATATTTTAATCTCCCTTCTCAAAAGAAATAGACTATTCACTGTATCTTCCCAGTAGATCTTCACGCGTGTTCCATGAATCTAGATTATCAAACTTGTGCAAGGTATTTCCGGAGAGGGCTGATTGATCTTAGAGTGTTTTAATAAAACTTTGTCTTTATTCAAAAGCATTGCCTGTAAATTCCTGCCTGATATTTCTCTAATCTGTTCTCAAAAAGCATCCCATCGTAGTGATTCCTCACGCAGCCTTCTCCACGGGTTACCGGTCTTTCCAGCCAGTGACTGGAAGTTCTAACTAAAACCTCCTATAAGGCAAATTAAATTATCCTTTACCTTACCCACAGGGGTCATACTGAGACACCCCTTACCCTTATCCAGGCCAGTGTGATTTATACTTGCTTGCAAGCTTGTGTCACTACATAGACAGTTCAGCAGTTAACACGCACTACTAACCAAAATAGAAACTTTAAACCTAGAGAAATTGTTATTTCTTTATTAATCGATCCTATCTTTGAACAATGGTCCCTCTACTTGCAATATCAAGCCAAGATATTAATAGATTGAAGAAACATCTGCAGCTCACCTCTTTTAACGATGTATTTATTTCAGTAGTGGTGTGTGCATTACATTATGAAAGTAACAGCAGCAGGAAAACTTTATTCTTATTCTTTCTTATTTGGCCACTCCAGCTTATGGGTTGGAATGCTTCTTTGCTTTTTAAGACCACAAAATGGAAACTAAAGGTGAAAATTTTTGACATTTTAAATGTTATTTTATTGATGGTATAATATATTTATGATTCTAAGCCAATCAATTGGTCCATTTTAGTAAAAAGTAGTGTAAATTTAATATTAGAGGACTGTTTATCTAAGCACACAAACTGATTTTTTTTTAAGGATTTGCAAAAGAATTAGCGTGAAAGAGGACAAAGTCAGAATAAGTAGTTCAGTTACAAATTTAAAGTGATTATCACATTGCAGCATTTTTCCAGATTTTTTCAGTCCTGTCTCACCTGCTCCTTTTCCTCATACTACGTACTCCTTACAGAATCAGATTGTCTTTCCAGAATTCCTTATGCAGCCTCCATTTCTTTTGTTAGCTCAGAGATGAATTTGTATGGGGACCTGAAATTACCTCACCCACTTGGGCTGGATTATTTTTTACTCTGTTTCATTGGTTTAGACACAGATCTTGCCTTTAGAGGGAGCATATTATGTTGTAGTACTATGCAGTAGAGAGCCAATACATTCTACACTTCACTGTTTAGGATAATATCTCTGGTATATCCTTACAGATGAGAAAACACATAAAATATTTGATTTTCTGAACTACTGGGTTGGGATTTTTTTTAGGTTAATGGAAACACTGCCTGAAACTTTTAATCTGTGCTGTGGTTCATCCATCTTTTCTGTCTTCTTTCTTATTCATATTTTCCTGTTTATACTTTTTCCCTTGCTTAAAATAAAATTTTAAAAAGCAATTTCAATGTTGTGTTGTTATTTCTGATTCAACTCAGCTGTTGCTTGTGTTAAATGCACACATTTAAAAAGGCAGTGTTATATTGATGAAGGGAAAGTAGGCACTTAGTCTTCATCTTCATTAGTTAGTTAGGCAGCAAGGGGATTTGGGACAGGGCTGCATCTTAATCTAATTGATCAGTTTTTAGGCTGGTTCCTTATCCACTTTCAGCGTAGGTTGATTTGAACTCTTCCAAAGAAATCTGAGTATGGTTTGGGAGTTAGCTGGGACCACAGATCACTCCCAAAAGTAATTTGCATATGTTCATCCTGATCTGGAGGGTAAAGAACTTCAACAGTATGTCTGTATGCTGTTTCTAGGCTTGTGGGTCAGAATATAGCCCTGCACTGTTTATGAGTATAGATTTTTTTTTTTCCCCTGACTCAAACTACAGCATACATCTCAAAGTTGCTTCCTGAAAAAGCTGTCACGATTGTTCCAGGGAAATCTAAATTCTTCTCAAAGGTAAGTATACTTCCTTCTACTATTTTACCTCTGAAGCCTCATCACAACCTACTTAATCACACAAAATATAGAGGTGCATGAATGTGATTCTCTGTCCCAGGTCAAATTCTTTCACTAACTTAACTATCATTAGAACGTTTGCCTGAGGTGTGGGACTCACATATAAAATCATTCTATTTCCTCAGCAGAAAAATTCATATGTCCAAGGAGTTCCACCTCCATTCCCACTAATTGGTTATTAGCTCTCCCCAGAAGAAGAATGTTTTCTGGTTTTTATCAGTATTATCAATTATTTAATAGAGCAAGTACTGAAATGCAGAATATCTCCCTCAAGACTAATATTTTTAAAATGTGGTGTAGAGTCATTCCTTTTCTTCTCCTTGTTTACCCAACAAATTAGTTAGTAACTAATTAGTTAAATTATTTTCTTTCTTGAAACCAAATATTCATTTTTCATGTAGCCTGTGTTATCTGACACTATCATGACATCTACAATGGTAATAATGGTTACATCTTGGTGACCCAGTCTCAGGCAACCAAATGTTGTACTACCTGTACACGAACCATTACCTCTATCCCAAAATACATACTTCGTAGCAGAAGATGTAGTAGTAGAATAGAAACAGACAGAGGAGAAACTATAAAATAATGTTGGCTTGCTTTTAGGCTGAGTATGGTCATCATCTGCTTAAGAGAGCTAGGATTGACAGTGATAGTAAATATACATTTAGCAACTACTGACCACCCTGTTGGAGGATGACTGTAACAGATTTGAATTGCTCCACAGCAGTGCACCTGCCAGTGTCTTTAGTGTTTGTACTCACAGTAAGGGCTAATGGCCATTTGTTATCTTTGGAAGGATGGACTGGTCTTTTGTATAGGACAATGAAGTTGGAACCAGTCTTTTTTTTAGCAAGGACAATGAACCATGAAATTGGGCAGAGATAGCAGTGAATTAATGTAGCTCACACAGAAACAAAAAGCCCAGTACTGGACAGCAAAAATGTTTGTGATTTTTTATTTCTTTTTTAATCTTCATTCTTTCTGTTGCCTGCTCTGCCTGTGGGCATTGTTGTCTTTCAAATGTCTTTCAAAAATTTTAACAACTTTTATATCTGAAATCTTGACTGATATCTGTGTTATAATTGTTCTGTAACAGAGAAGAAATCAATATGCAAAGAAATATTACGTTGCTGTTCCCATGAGATCTTGGGCCCCATTCCTATTTGGATAGTCATTTTGCCTTTCATATTTTTCCCCTTCTTGTCTTGTTTATCTCTTTCTGTCCTTATGTTTTCTCCATGCCACTTCTTCTGGAGAAATATAGCTCCCATGGCTTCCTAATTCCACTCTTTCTGTTTCCTGCAGGAAAATAGAAGGCTAACTGTTTTCCAGAGTCTGCAAACAGAGAAGCCAGATGGCCATTTGAGCAGAGAAAGCATCCGATGGCTACCTGCCTATCTGCTAGCTGTAGAAAGTGACTGCAGTGTGCTATACTGGACACTCAGTGGAGCAGAGACAAGAACAGAGCTTTGACACCAGAATGAGGAACCAGATGAGATACTGAAAAAAAACAGTAATGGCAGACATTTGTCTGACATGTCCTGTTTCCTCAAGTGAAAACAAAGATTCAGCAAAGGTTGACCATTTGTTGAGCCCTGCAAAGAGTATGCATTTTTCTTTTGTTTTATTATTAATTTTGCTACTCATGTTCATCAGCTGACTTCTTGTATGTCTCTACTTTTGCTCAGTTGTGGTGTTCTTTGGGCCAATTTAATTTCCAAAAGAATGAAAATTAAAAGAAATTACATTCCTACCATTAATCACATTTTTCAGAATGCTACATCTATATCTAAAGGTGGACAGTAAATGATCAGAGAAGATGAAAACAGGGGACCTCCCTTCAAAGATGAAAGTAGGCTTTGACTGTCTTTCACGTTATAATTAATAATATATACTTAACAGAAAAATCTATAAAAAATTACTACCTGAATTTACTCCTATGAGAAAATGCCTGGTTTTCCCTGTGCAATTGGTATCTAAAGTAAACGTGTTAGGTTTTTTCCATTTTGATTTTTTTGTATTATGCCCACTGTTGCATGAATTTAAAAGATTTTTGCCTTCACTTTCTCACTTATTCCAAGTTTTGTTATTTGTATTTTTGTTTTGTTTTGTTTTGCTGTTTCTTTGTTGGGTTTTTTTGGATTTTTTTTTTTTTTTTTTTTTTTGCATTATCTGTATTCAAGTTGTTTAAGTTGTCAATGTGGTTGATAATGCATATTAAAAGCATTTTTTTTTTCTTACTTTTCCTGATGATTTAAGGCATTACTGAGATTCCTGGGACACAAGGAGTTAAAACTGGCTTGATTCAGTATTTTCTGCTTAAGTACAACATTCAAAATATCACTTTTATAAAATTATGAAATGTGCTTTGCATAATTCTTGGAGCATAAAACAAAACAGTTACACATAACTGAGAAGACAATTTTTATGGACATCTGATCACAATCAAGGGTTGCAAAACGGAAAGACCTTCTTTTTTAACCACAAGAACCAAATTCTTCAGGCAATTTCTCTGGAGTTTGTTCATGAAGTATTCCTCCTGGTAGATCTGGAGGAAAACATGAGATAAATTTTGGAAGAAAAATAAACAAAAGAAAACCACATCATTGGTTCAGAGTGAACAGCGAGAAGACAGTACTGAATTAAGCTAAATTAGATTTATTAGGGTGTCTGACATAAATACAGTTCTGTGTTTATCATTAGTGGAGACAGCATCTGTTTTAACAGAAGATGGTGTATTTTAACACTGCTACATATATATTTGGGAGGCAGCAAATACACACGTGGAAAAAAGTTCCATCTTACTGATACGTGTCAGAGTTTCTGTATGTGATATTTAAGAAAACCTTTAATATTGCTTAGTGAGCATTATATTATATTCATATTTTGTTGATTGTCTTCCTTGGAAGTTCAGAAACTTCACCACCACCTATGTGAATCTAATTGGGATCCCGGTTGTTGGCAAGATTCCTATTTATCTCCAGATGGAAGTGCAAAGACAGCTTGTGATGCTCTCAACAGAAGTTCCTGATAGAGTTGCATGAAATCTGGTGGAACAACTGAGTCCATCTAGTATCCAGCTCTACAGATATGAGACTACTGGGGAAAGAAAGAGATTTTTAGGGGAGAGGAAGAAATACGCAGGGAAAAGGAAAGATCATGTCAAGAGCAGTCTGAAATCTGGCTATTTGGGGTAACTATGCACTCACAAACAGCTATTCAAAGTCAGAACACCTGTATAAATGAAGTGACTTATGACAGACTGGTCTACAGGCACCTTTGCTGCTCGTTCTGCTAGTTGTACTTGGAGAGGCCTTCTCTTTAGCACAGATTAACAGAATTCTTGTGTTTTTATCTCTATGTCTGCAATTAGGAAATTTCTACATTGCTCATCAAAACTAAGAGCTGGATAGATTCTCGGCATAGGTATAGTAGGTTAACCTTGGCTGGCTGCCAGGTGGCTGCCAAGCTGCTTTCTCACTCCTGAACCCCCTCAACACGGGGGGAAAATATGATGGAAAAGCTCATAGATTGAGATAAGGACATGGAGATCATTCACCGATTACTGTCACAGGCAAAACAGACTCAACTTAGGGAAATTAGTTTGATTTATTGACAATTATTTGTAACAGAGTAAGACAGTAAGAAACAAAAACAGAACTAAAATCTCCCTCCTCCCCACCCCACCCCCCCACCGTGCTTCTTCCCAGGCTCAGCTTCACTCCTGACTTTTCTACCTCCCCCCGCCCCAGCCTCAATCAGCCCAAGGTGATAGAAAACGGGGTTGCAGTCAGTTCATAATGCATTGTCTCTGCCACTCCTTCCTCGTCACATTCTTTCACTGCTGCAGCATGAGGTCCCTCCCACAAGATGCCATCCTTCATTAACTGCTCCAATGTGGGTCCTTCCCGTGGGCTGTAATTCTTCAAGAACTGCTCCAGCATGGGTCCCCCATGGGACATGGTTCCTACCAGAAAATCTCCTCTTGCATGGGCTCCTCTGCACGGGCTGCAGAGAGAGAAATAATATTTTCAGTAAGCTGTCTTTGAAGAAGGCTGTGTTGATGTTTTTGTGTATTTTTTAATTCTTCTACTTGAAGGGGAAGATTTTTGTCTTGGTAATATTTGTTGCACTAGGTTGCCTTGCAATTATTAATAATTATCAGATTAATGCTTCATGTAGAATGACAGGAAGCATTTCTGCTTTTAGAAATGGGAGGGTTTACATAATGTATGCTCCCATGCCACTATTACTACAGATCGAACCTGCTCTGGTCTCCCATGACTATTAAATAGTGAATCTTGAAAGCAAATAATGAGCTACAAATTGAATGTAATTTAGGACACTGTACTAGTTTTGTCTGGGATAGAGTTGAAGTTCTTTGTAGTAGAATGCTATGTTTTGGATTTGTGACAAAAACAGCCTTGATAACAAGTTTTAGCCATTGCTGATCAGTGCTTGCATAGTGTCAGGGCTTTTTCTGTGTCTCACATGAACTCTCAAGCAAGCAGGCTGGTGCTGCACAAGAAGTTGGGAGGCAACATGTCTGGGACAGGTGACCTCAACTGACCAAAGGGATATTCCATAACATTATACGCCATGCTGTGCAATAAAAGTTGGGGAAAAGGAGGAGGAAGTGGGTATGCTCAGAGTTATGGCATTTGTCTTCCCAAGTAACCATTATGCGTGATGGAGTCCTGCTTTCCTGGAAATGGCTAAACGTCTGCCTGCTGATGGGAAGCAATGAATGAATTCCTTATTTTGCCTTGCTTGAGTGTACAGCTTTTGCTTACCCTATTAAACTGTCTTTATCTCAACCCATGAGTTTCTCACTTTTACCCTTCCAATTTTTTCCCCAGTCCCACTGGGTCGGAGTGAGTGAGTGGCTGTGTGGTGCTTAGCTGCCACACAATGATGGCAAACCCAATGTACACATGCACAGCTTATTAAAACATATATATACACACATAAAACTCCTTGTTTCTAATTTTCTAATGACCACTGTATAAGATTAACTATTAAGTAATCAGAAGTTAAGCAGATTGCGTCTGATGTTCTCTTTGCCTAATGTTTTGTTTGTTTGTTTGTTTGTTTTTTCCACTCAACTTTCCATCTTAACTTTTAACTGGGACTTTATTATTCAGCAAGATATGATCAGTTTCAATGCATTCCTGCTCAAAAATTTTGGAAGTTATTGATGTATAAAGACTGCTGAAAGTATAATCCCATGCAAACACGGATTGCTAAAAGAGAAGTAAAATTTAATTAAAAAAAATCTGGGCATTCCAAATAGAAACACAGTGTGTAAAATATTCAGGTGAGCCAAACTCTTATTTTAAAAAGAACAATTGTATTCAAGGCATACTGGAACAATAACAATAACAAAACAAAACAATCCACCCCACCCCTGAAAGAACAAACCCACAAAAAAACCCCGAAACAACAAACTCAAAACAAATAAACCCACAACATGTTGTGGAACTCTAACTGGCTGTGGTAGGTTGACCCTGACTGGATGCCAGGTGCCCACAAAATCCACTCTGTCACTCCCCTTCTCAGCTGGACACGGGAGAGAAAATATAATGAAAAGCTCATGGGTCAAGGTAAGGACAGGGAGGGATCATTCAGCAATTATTGTCACAGACAAAACAAACTTGACTCAGGGAAATTAGTTTAATTTATTGCCAATTAGAAGTCAGAGTAGGGTAATGAGGTATAAAACCTAAATCTTAAAACACCTTCCTCCCACCACTCCCTTCTTTCCGGGCTCAACTTCACTCCCAAGCAGTGCAGGGGGATGGGGAATGGGGGTTGCAATCAGTTCATCACACATTGTCTCTGACGCTCCTTCCTCCTCAGGGGGAGGGCTCCTCACACTCTTACCCTGCTCCAATGTGGGTTCTCTCTCACAGAAGACAGTCCTCCATGAACTGCTCCAGTGTGGGTCCTTTCCATGGAGTGCAGTCCTTCAGGAACAGAATGCTCCAGTGTGGGTCCCCCACAGGGTCACAAGTCCTGACAAAAAACCTGCTCCAGCATGGAATCCTCTCTCCACATGGTCATAAGTCCTGCCAGGAGCCTGCTCCAGCATGGGCTTCCTATGGGATCACAGCCTCCTTCGGGCATCCACCTGCTCTGGTGTGGAGTCCTCCATGGGCTGCAGGTAGATATCTGCTTCACTGTGGACCTCTAAGGGCTGCAGGAGGACAGACTACTTTACCATGGTCTTCACCATGGGCTGCAGGGGAATCTCTGCTCTGATGCCTGGAGCACCTTCTTCCCCTCCTTCTTCACAGTTGTTTCTCTCACTTCTCTCTCCTCATTGCTGCCACACAGGTTTTATCCCCCCTTCTTAAATATGTTATTCCAGAGGTGCTACCACCAATGCTGATGGGCTCAGCCTTGGCCAGTGGAGGGTTTTTCGTGGAGCCATCTGACGTTGGGTCTGTCAGACATGGGGGAAGCTTCTAGCAATTTCCAACTAGAAGGAGGGCCAGCGGAGGGCCACTAAAATGATCAGAGGGCTGGAGCACCTATGCTATGAGGACAGGCTGAGAGAGTTGGGGCTGTTCAGCCTGGAGAAGAGAAGGCTTCAGGGAGACCTTATAGCAGCTTTCCAGTGCCTAAAGGGGGATGGGGAGGAATTCTTTATCAGAGAGTGTAGTGATAGGATGAGGAGTAGTAGTTTTAAACTGAAAGAGGGGAGATTTAGATTAGATATTGGGAAGAAATTCTTCACTGTGAGGGTGGTGAGGCACTGGGACAGGTTGCCCAGGGAAGTTGTGGATGCCCCATCCCTGGAAGTGTTCAAGGCCAGGCTGGATGGGGCTTTGAGCAACCTGGTCTAGTGGGAGCTGGAGCTAGACGATCTTTAAGGTCCTTTCTAATCCAAATCATTCTATGATTTTATGATTCTAATTTCTCACAGAAGACACCCCTGTAGCGCTCCCTGCTACCAAAACCTTGCCATGCAAAACCAATACAATGGTAAATGAAAACATAAGAAGAAAAATAATTACGGTTATATAAAGGTAGTTCAGTAATTGGGGTAATTTGGAATTGAGTTATTATCCATAGACATGTACACTTGAAACTTGCTGTAACTTAAAGTAATATAAATCAGAAGAAACTTTCATACTGAACCAATAGCTTCATTGACAGATGGTGTCTGGGAAAAAGAAACATGCCCCAAAGATTCATTTCAATTCATTTTCTAGACTTCTGGCACACTGAAATGAGAGTATACTTTTTCAGAATTTAAAGATCTATAACAAAATCTTATTTAGTTATATTATAAAATATCGGGTGCAAATGTTTCCCCAGATATGTACATTATAAATGCTCTAAATCTAATGTTTTGATTTTTAAAAAGAACATGTTATAGAACATTTTCATTTTGGCTGAGATATTAGAAGACTTTATCATACAGGTTGTAAGATAAGCTCCGATGAGTGATTATCACTGCCTAGAGAGTACCAGTGCTTATCAGTCACTTCTAATTCATGGTAAAATGTAAATGTGACATAATTTAGCTTGATATAATCTTTTTTAGGATTGCTTTTAAACAGTTTGTCAAAGAAGTTATTTAAAGCTGGTTTAAGCATATCTTGTTGGTGTTTTTTTCTCTGCAGGATGACTTCAGATGACATGATAGCGTAGCACATTTATTTTTATAATCACAGATTTTCACATATCCAAGAACTACAGTATAATCTAATTTTGTTTATCTCAAATAAAAAAAAAAGAAAAAAAAAACACCCTGAAATCTCCAATGCTTCTATTTTTTTTCTCAACATAATGTTGAAGAATTAAAATAATTTATTACCAAAAACTAAATCATATCATATTTTCTATATTTGAACTGTTAAAACTGTACCTTTTTTCTAGAACAATTAAACTGATTTTTATAATTCAGTGGTTAGTTTTTATGTTTGAGTAAGTAATTCACAACTAATTATTTATGGAAGAAATTCATATATTTCTTTTATATATGGATGACATGGAGTTGGAAGACTTACTTTTGGCAAAAGAGGATCAGGTTAGGCAGCACTTAAAAAAATGGACATATATAAGTCCATGGGGCCTGATGGGATGCACCCACAACTGCTGTCTGGAGGAAGTTGGCTGATGCCACTGTGAGGCCACTCTTGATGTCCATGTTTCTCTTGTATGACTCTCTTGCTCTTTTCTTGTTCCCCCCCCCCCCCCTTTTTTTTTCCCCCAACAGTAAGATAATTCTCTGTTATATCTTTAGTACTGTCTCATTTATTAAGTGCATACATTGTTTTATGTTGTCTGAATTTGATTCAACAGTTTAGGTGACATGGCATCATTTTACTCTCAGGTTTAATGTCACTAATTTCTTTAGTAGAAGAGCCATCAGCCAAGCAATTTTATGAAATCACTCCTCTGTTTCTTTCATGGTATTAATATTTGTTCAACATTCACTAATTTTTCAAATGTTTCTGCAGGCAGAGGCATGAAAACAGTTGTAGTGAACACATTCAAAAATGCATGCCAATACACACAGAAGAAAGCACTGAAGATGTGCCCAGATCTATTCCTTGATGATTTGTTAGCTAGACTGAAAGATTATCCTGTATTCTACGTAAGGACCACCATATTTTTTCATTGCTTCCAGTGTCCCTTAGGATGAAAATGTAGCTCAGGGAGACTGTGGTCTCTTTCCTGTTGGAGAGAGTCTATCTCAATAGATCTCTGTCTGGTATAATGCACTCTTCAATTTTGGGGTAGCTGTTCCATCAAGTGCATAGGAGTAGTGATGCTCAGACAATAACGTATTTTGACCAGCGGGAAGGGAGTGAATAGGATCTCTTGTGGCTCCAGACTTTTAATTTTTTCCCACTGGCTTCTGAACAGCATGTAAAGAGTATATTTAATGCCTCATACAGATGCCCTGTGAGACATGACCAAATTAGTCCTGTATGATGTAGTATCAACAAGCTATTCTCTATATTTAGCTACAAAGTGCTTAAAATGTCCCTTTATAAATCCAGTGCATTGTCCTTTGAACACATTATGATGCTTTGGCTCACAACAAATGATCCTGTATAATGAGAGTTGTCTCACTGAAGTCAGCTCATTTGCAAAATGCTTTTCATCACAGTCTGTTCCAATCCTTATAATCCTCACACTTTCTTTATTTTCTCCATATTTATAATTTTAGAGCATGTCAGCATGACTGAAGAAGTTCAGTGGATTTAACACTCTTACGAATAGTTGCTGTTTGTACAGAGTTTAGCATGTATTGGAAATCTCAGGCACTTAGTGTGAGAGTTACGTGGATTTAGTTACTTTTTTTCTGTCTTTGCGTTGGTATTATAAGAAACATATTGTCAAAAGGGACCAGTGCCAAAAAAAAGTTAGGGAGAAGGAAGAAAATCTTGAAGAATCAGTTAATGGACATGATTTTATTTTAACAAGACCTCATTAGTATTATTCAAGAAAATGGGGAAGTGAGACTTTGAACTTTTGTTTCTGTGTTAGTCTAATAGAAAATAGCTTTCATATCATTCAGAAGGGATGTATAACCTGCTTGAGCAATAAAAATGTATCACAAAGCCCTGGTTCATAAAAATTCTCAATGCAAGTAAACCAGAAAGAATTATACTGCTCAAAAAGTCAAGCCTTACCAAGGATGGTGATGTGAATAGCTGCTTCCTTAATGACCAATGAAGTGACTGATAATTTACCATAACCCAACTTTCTTATTTTAACGTAACTTAGGTTCTAATGTGAAATTGATCTCATGGAGAAAATTTTAAAGGGTACTATCCAGCATGACTCATGACCACTACATTTTTTCAGACATTCTGTTACTTGCCACAGACCAGTGCAGAAGTTTTCACCTCTTTAGTTAACCCTTTTGCCCTGGGCCTGAATAACCCTAATTCAAGGGCTGGTTTGGCTCTCAATTCTACAGTGAGGCTTTCTGAAGGGTATAACAAACAAATATTCAATTTTATTAAATAGTAGGCTATCTAGTAGCTTATTTTTGCTACAGTTTCTCTGACAACGCTTAATGAATAAGGACGAAATAATGAATAAAGAATAAGGACGGAAAAGAAGACACCAGTGGAAATCCAATCACAGAACAGATTTGGTGTAGAGTTCAGATGAAGAGAGAAAAGACTGAGAGGCAATCTGGAAAATTCCTGACAGCTGGGACATCACAGAAGCAGATCATCTCCTTGTGTTACTTTTGGGGTGCAAACAGTGCTACATCTAGTGAAATTGGGGACCTTATCAACGAGCTGACTTACAGAATATACATTATACAAAATGATTTTTAATTTTATTTTCTTCCTAAATGATACTGTCATCCCAAACTGTCCCTAAAAATTTTGCAAATAGAATCATAGAATGTCTCAAGTTGGAAGGGACCCCTATGGATCATCGAGTTCAACTCCCTGCTCCTCACAGGACTACCTAAAAATAAACCATATGACTAAGAGCATCATCCATATGCTCCTTGACCTCTGACAGCCTTGGTGTTGTGACCACTTCCCTGGGGAGCCTATTCCAGTGACCGAACACCCTCTCAGTGAAGAACTTTATCCTAATGTCCAATCGGAACTTCCCCTGAAGCAGCTTCATTCCATTTTCTTGTGTCTTATCACTGGTCGCCAGAGAGAGGAGATCAGCACCTCCCCCTCCACTGCTCCCCTTGAGGAAGTTGTAGACTGCAATGAGGTCCCCCCTCACCCTTCTCTTCTCCAAGCTGAAAAAAAAAAGTGACCTCAGCCGCTCCTTGTAAGTCTTGCCCTCGAGACCTTTCACCATCTTGGTCGCCCTCCTCTGGACACACTCTAATAGTTTGATTTCCTTCTTATATTGAGGCGCCCAAAACTGCACACAGTACTTGAGATGGGGCTGTACCAGTGCAGTGTAGAGTGGGACAATCACCTCCCTTGACCAGCTAGCTATGCTGTGCTTGATGCACCCCAGGACGCTGTTGTCCCTTTTGACTGCCTATTGACTCATATGCAACTTGCCATCAACCCAAAGACCCAGATCTCGTTCAGCAGGCCTGTTCTCCAGCCTCTTCTCCCCCAGTTTGTACATGTAACCAGGGTTACCCCATCCCAGGTGGAGAATCTGGCACTTGATTTTGTTTCATACTGTTGGTGATTGACCAGCTCTCTAGTCTATCCAGATCTCTCTGTATGGCTTCTGTCCCCTTGAGGGAGTCTGCAGCTCCTCCTAATTTATTAATATCAGCAAACTAACTGTACATTTGATTCCTGTGTCCTGTGTTTACAAAAACATCAAAGAGAACTGTCCCTAAAATTGAGTCCTGGGGAACCCCACTGGTGACTGCCCACCAGCCTGGTGGAACCCCATTTACTGTAACCCTTTCAGCCCAACCCTTCAGCCAATTGCTCATCCAATGTATTGTGGACTTGTCTAGCTGTATGCTGGACAGTTTGTCCAGAAGGATACTGAGCGAAACAGTATCAAAACCTTTGCTAAAATCTAAAACTCCTACATCTACTGGCTTCCCTTGGTCAACTAAATGTGTGACCTTGTGCTAAAAGGAACACAATTTTGTTCTCCTTCACAGTGCTGGACAGCTTGAACTCCAATCAAGCTTTGACTGCACAAATTTTCTCCCTACAGTGGCAAAATCTATTGGAAAGCCTTTGACAGACTTGATGAATGACATTTTTCTTATCAAAGACTGAGATCTATTGTTTTACACAGCATGACTGTTTGGTATAAATCTGAAGCTAGTCTTTCAATTAACTTCTTTCTTGTAAAGTGCATTAAATGAATCCCCATTTATGAAAAATATTACCTACTGTTCACTTGCTTAGGCACTTATTGCACAAAATAATTTTGTTATACCATGATGTAAAGAATTTCCATATTAGCCTTACCCTTTCCCTCCCTGTCCCACCCCAAATGGAAGACTTAATCAAATTGATTTAGGAACTTCAGTCTAGTCTGGAGAAACTACACTAATGAGGTGAAAAGCATTTAAATCACGTAAGTAATTCCTAAAGAAAAACATACTCTTAGTCTTGCAAACAGTGCATCAACAGCTTTTAACAACTGTCTTTGCTCTATTGCTTTTGTTTAATAATTACATTATAGAGCATTTTTATATAATTTTTACATTGTTTCTCCAGAAATTATGCAGAAATAAATTATTAACTTCTTTGTTAAAAAAATATAAGCATGTTTTTAAAAGACTAAAAACCACCTTAACATTTTCTGTGGTAACAGGAACTTGATAAAACTTGGGATTTTCCAAAAGAGGTCTTAACTTTGCTAGAGAACGTTTTACAAAGAACAATTGAATATTCTGTCTACATTAAATATATGTCATATTAATCAATTAATTGAGTCGATTTATTTATTTTTTTTATTTGTCTGGTTTATACACAGACCAACAAAGAGAAGGTAATGACATATAATGACATAATATGTAAGCTAAGTGAATTTGCTGCATTTGTAATTCTGTCAGTATAAATTCTAATTATAGAATTATAACAACATGCTATTAAGAGTTAAAAATGACATATTGTGTTGACAAGCTACTTTATAAGATGATACTTAATGGTTACCTATGGTAATGTGGAAGATTAGCAAGTTTGCAGAAATTGGAAAAGGCATTCATAATGCATATCATTAAAATGAAATACATTTTTAAAAAAGGAATGAAAGAGTTGTCTTATTGGAAGTATATTATTGAAATTTATACTTGGAAGCTGTATATTTAGTTATAAGAATGTTATGAGTTATAATGTTAACTTATAAGAATAAGAATGTTTTGGTTCATTGTGTTGTGCTCATGATTGCAAAAAAAAAACAAAATAATCAAACAAAGATGACCAGGTGAAGACAGGTTAGACAGCCACTAACTTTCCTTTGTCAACAACTATTCACACTCTGGCTATTTTCTTTCATTTTTGCAATTCTTTGACACTGCCTACAATATTTTCCCCATAGGATTCCTATCAGGTGAGCAAAAAGCTGATTGTAAAGCTGTACAAAAAGAAGTTATTAAAGGTTTACTGCAAAACTTGAAGAATGGACTGAGTAGAATTCCAAGGGAGTTTGTGATGGCTCTAGTAATGTTCAGCAGTTTTATTAACAGCCTGGCTGATGGAATGGCAAGTACACTGATTAAATTTACAGATGACATCAACCTTTTGGAGTCTGTAAGCATGTTGAAGTTGAATTCAGAATAATTTTAAGAAAATGCAGAAACGGTCAGAAAAAAAGATGCAATTCTACAAGGACATTTGCAAGGTGGAAATAATCAGCTGCATGAAATGAGGATGGAGAATAATTGGCAAAATTATTGAAGAAATTGGGTTATATTTTATAGACAAAAAGGAGAAAGAAAGGAGATCATATAGCAGCCTTTATATATAGAAGATACCTGCCAAGATGAAGCTAATAAACTGTTTTCTCCATGTTGGCTGTAGATAGCTTAGGAAGTAAGAGACTTGCATTACATCAAGCACTATTTATGTCAGGATTTTTTATTTTTTTTATTTTTGCAACTGTATGAATAGTTAAACATTAGAATACATTTGTTAGAGAGGCTATATGACCTCTATCACTGGAAGATATTTTTTTAAGAAAATAGGAATAATACAGGCTAGCTGATCTTGTCAGGCTAATGGGGTGAAGTAGCTGACCTATGATCTACTCTTTTGGACACACATGTTTTGTGTGATTATATGTATGTATATAAGTATACTTGAAGTCATATGCTTCATTGGAGCAATGTTGAAGTTCACTAATTTGTTTCTTTTATTAGACACTGAGTAATATTACTTAATTTTAAACATAAACCTTTTTGACGGTTACCCTTTAAAGCTCAGATGTTTACCTGCACTACTGTAACTTAACAGTTACTTGTCAGCTAAGCTACATTGCATGTATGCATGCTCTTAGAGAAAAGCATATTGCCAATTGTGCTAATTCTTATTTCAGTTGATTTTTCCTCTCTAGCTTCACTTATTTTACTCCAGAATATATTGCTGGGGAAAAAAATTAAAATATCAGAATCATGTCCAGAATATCTAAACTGCTTATCATCCTCTTAAAACTGGTTAATTAGAAGGACATCCTTAGGGTTGCTGTAGAAATTCAGATAGTTTGCAGTCTACTAAGTACATAAAGAAAGAAAGAGACAGAGTGTTGTATCATCCAGAGATGTTTTGTATATTCAATCTTTTGGTTGGAATCTTTAAATATTTACCCCTCACACCTATGGAGCAAATGGTTGCACATAGAAAGCGCAGCCAATGAAAAGGGATACTCTCTGTCAACATGTGCAGGTGTGATCCCTTTCATTGTTCAGAAAATCTTAGCAGTTAAAAATGATAATTCATATAAATAGACTGTCCAGTAAATGTGACTAGATTCTATTTTTCATCATTTTATCCTAGTAAGCTTGTGACACATAACTTCTTTGCAATAAATAGTAGATGGCAAATATGCACAAATTTCAGTTGTTAGTGTAAGGGCATTGAGGAATATAATATGAGGTTATATACACATGTAATATGATACTATAGTGACATGATACATCAGTAGATTGTTTATAATGCATTGATATCCATATCTGTCACTGTTTCACTTTGGGCCTCTAAAAGGAACTCAGGGGACAAGAGAAAATATTTATTTTAGCTTACCTTAGTGCCTGTATGGAAAGCAGGGCTTAGCAGCTCAGCAGTTGAAAGCATCTGCAAAATATTCTCAGGGGATATTTGAAGCTGTATGGAAGTGTTCATAGGGAATGGATCAGCCAGCAGATGATCTATTCTCAACACTAAAATAAAAGAACAAGTAGACAGAAGGGACTGACAGAAGTCAATTGTGGATTTATGCTGGGGGCAGGATGTAGTGCCTGTATCTCTTTGGATGTGGACTGTGGATTGACATTTTACTAGGGATTGAAGAAGTGGCTATTAGCAAGAAGACTGAAATACCATTAAAGGGTGGTACTTCACATAAAAAAACCCCCTATGTGATTTCTATAATCAACCATAAGTTATCAATAGAGTTTAGCTATATATTCTCTACCAGTGTCTGAAGAAATTGTGAAAGTGGATAAATAAAATGATACATAAATAAATAAATAGTACTGTAGGTTTTTTCCTCTTGGTAGAAAACAGTTTTCTGCTTATTAAATACTTATTGGTTTGGGGCTTGTGTTTGGTTTTCTGTACATAGCTAGCCTGAACTAAGAAATTGCCATCTATCTTTTTTTCAGATGTTAAAATACAGCCGAAATGCTTTCTTGCTACAATATCAAATATAATTTTGTAGGATGTTTAGAAACCATTTTTTTTCAATGATTCTTAGCTTTGGTTCAGTTCATTTAGTGCACCAAAACCTAGGATTCACATCTGCATCTTTATTGATTCTTCCCTTATGAGTTGTGTCTCCCAATTTTTTTCTCCTTGATCTGAAGTCAATAATTGAATATCCTACAACTTTTCCCCCTTTACGACATAATCACCATGTCAAATGTCTGCTCCCTGTAATTAGTAGCTCTTGCTATATCCTGTACTTCTCACCCTTTCCAGCCCCCCAGCCAGAAGTCACAGAATTTAACAGAACTCAAGTAGGCCTCTCTACCTTTCTAACATTCCAGGAAATCAATTTTTTGACACATCTGACATTGTTGGATGGTCTACATTTCTTTTACAAATCACAATCTGGTCATGAAATGCAATAATAACAACTCTGAGCTCTGGAAGTGCCACTCATAAAATGCTTTGGAGAACAGAATAGTATGAATTGCTTTTGATCAAGGATACTTAAGTGAAATAGCAAAAGTATAATCCTTTAGTCCACTTTCATATTCTAACGCAGTCTAAGATCTGTAGATAATAACAGGAAATCTGTTCCTTGGCTGATGGGCATGGCTAGCAAAAGCCCTAGTTCTTACTGTTTCAAGTACCTGAGGATTATATTTAGGGTGTGTTAAATATTCTGCTCATTCTGATCACAGTTATCTTGAAAATTTTAAGACACTCTGTTAATTATCCTTCACTAAACATGAATAAAAAGTGTTAGAAATATTATTATTGTGACCTTTGCCATGTCTGCTCTTTTCATGGTTTTGTTATGAATTTTACAAAGACAAAGAGTTTATGGAATCCAGGGAAAAAGAAAACCTAAGAGGCAACTGTTTTACTTACTAAGAAACAGAATGAAATCAGTAGTGTATAAATCTGGACATAGGACAAAGAATAATCTTATAGCAAAGAGGCAACAGGAAAAGTAGGAACCAGGTCACAACTATATAAAAAGGAATGTAAAACTGATTTGGAGTGAGGCTGAAGTTTGCTTATTTTGTGCTGGGTATATGATTACATCGGATTATCCCTATTCTCCATCAAACAAGCTCAGATTTTGTAAATGGAGATCTTGGTTTGGCAGTAAGAAAAGTCTTTATCTGGCCATTCTACAGACTACTACCAATGAAAAAGGCAGGATCAGAACTGGTGACAAGGAAGTAGACTAAAGGGAATTAAACAACCAGAAATTATTAAAGAACATGAGCAATGAAGCAGAATTAATTAACATAAATACATTTAAAAAATTTTCCAGAGAATAAATACAGATTACCAAATTTAAAAAAAGAAAACAAACAAAAAAACAAACAAATTGATTGTTATATTTATGCATTTCAGAAGACACAATGCAGAAAAAATATTTTTTGCAGTTAATATTATTAATGGATAACAGACAAACGGAAGGTGGAAAGGGAAAGCAATTTTCACCTCCAAATCAGTTAAGGATATATAGGTGACCACATGAAAATTGTTACAGCTGGAAGTGATTCGAAGGATGATGATACAGAGATGTGTGACTCACCTTTGGGAATAAAACCTTAAAATTTCGAATTTGAAAGGTTGCTTTTTTTAGGCTTTGATAGAGTTCCCTTTAAAACTTTTAGATTGCAAGTAAGTCATGGGTTTCAAAGGGAAAGCAATAGTCAACTACAAATTATGGTAGTAGTTTCAGTATGCTAAACATGGAAATTATAATTCTTTTTAAGATAAGCCAACTTTCACATCCTGAGAGCATTAATGTCTTTAAAGGTCTTTAAAGGTAATAAGTACATACTTACTGTATGTACTTATATATGTATATACTGTATGTATATACTTACTGAGTAAAAAGAGCTAATAAATACCATGTTTAATTTATACAACAGATATTGCTAGTGAAACATCAGTCAGCTGATATAATGGAAAAAGTTTATTTGAAACTCACTTAAACCAAGAAAAATTACTTTGTATTGGTCTTTGCTGCATAAATTTGGAAAATGTATAGTTGTAATGGGAGAGCAAACACTTTGCCATCCTAAATTTGTTTCAGTGTTTCTCAAATACTTGTTCAGTCTTCCCTTAAACTTACATGCACTTTTTTTTTTTTTTTAATCCGCAACATTCTTTGGCAAGGGGTGCTATAGATCTGCTTACTATGATGTGTAGAATCAGCTGTGTTTGATTATTCTGAACATGGTTTCTAGTAGCTTCAAATGAAGGTCACAAGCTTGGGCAATGGAACAGAGAGTGAACAGCTGAACAGTTCTTCCATGCCCACTATGCCACTCACAGATTTGTAGACTTTTACTATCCCTAATATATGATCTCTTTTCAGTTTTTCATACAGCCTGTTTAGTCTGTTTCACAAACTCCTAATAACAGGTATTTTCTTTTTACCGTTAAAGTTCAGTATTACCAAAGACAAAAAGGAAAAATCCCCAAATGACAACATATTTATGGTGATAAGTCCAACAATACACCGCGTTTTGTATCTGTCATTTTCACATTTGAAAAGTGTTAAAAGAAAAGCAAGGAAAAACAGAATTAATTACTTCTGATGTTTTAAAATATAAATTGAAATCAGATGGACTGCTAACATACAAAGAGTCTTGTATAAGGCAAATGCAGTCAGGATAGGCTACCGAATTTTACATTTTAAACCAATTTGAGCAAAAATCAACAAGGACAATAGATAACTTAGCAGGCGACTGACTCTAGTGATAGGTTTTAACTGGAACTAAATTTGTCTAGCTCACTCGTAAACCCCGTGAAGAATGTTGGCTTACAACAGCATCACAATACATGAGAAACAGCAGCACTAATGGGTACCAAAATGATAAAGACAGCGTTCTGTGGAGATAAATGCCTCAGAAGAAAACTTTAAAATCCTGTAATTAACAAAGAGTGTGATGTATTGCAATATGTTCAATTTTACATTGGAAGGCACTATATAAAGCACATCTATTGATTAACATAAATCCTGACTAGCAGTTTGATCTATGGATAATAATGATTTGTATTACACATTTACATTTTACATTGTTTCTATCACTACATCCCGTAATTAATAGTAATTCTCTCATTGGGGTATTGAAAAGAATAGGAAGTGGGAGGACAATTTGATTTCTGTACTGAAAAAAAAGGATAACCTTAAAGACCTACTCTCCCACAGACCTTATCTTTAAAGATCACTTTAGGTGCTGGCAATAGGTCTGTTGCTGTAAATGGATACAATGTAAAAATGCAATCAGAATAACTCTTCATTTAGAGAAATGATAGATGGTAAATATTTAAAAATAGAATAATGATTGGAGGGAAAGCACTGTGTGCAAATGGTGTAGGCATCGGAATAGAAGGTCTCAGTTCTGTAAAAAAAAATATTTAATACATGGGACTATGCATGATTTTAGCACGAGCTTTATGCAGAACTGTTGGCAGGATCAGGGTCTAAGCATATGTTTCATATGCTTTCAAAAAGCATTCATAGCTTGATGCTTTGGATCTTAGAAAAGAGACAATGGGAATCATTTCTGCTTTGCAAACTGGAAATGCATGCTTTTTGACAAGATCATGTGTGTGCTCTGGTCTTTGTGCCCAGAATCACAATCTGTGAAGTCTATCTTCCAATCACAGGTGGATATATACCTTCTTGGCTTGGAGAAATAGTTTTTGTATCAGTCTGTGTTATGACCCCATAAACAGGAGCAGTAATATAGTGAGTAGCGTAGTGAACATATAGCAGGTAGGAACTATACATTGAGCAAAAGTGAGAATTTCCTGAGCTATTTCAGAGAATCATAGAAGACTTTGAGTTAGAAGGGACTTCTAAAGGTCATCTAGTCCAACACCCCTGCAATGAGCAGGGACATCTTCAACTAGATCAGGTTTCTCAGAGACCCATCCAACCTGACCTTAAACGTTTCCAGGAATGGGGCTTCTATCAGCTCTCTGAGCAACATATTCCAGTGTTTCATCACCCTCACAGCAATGAATTTCTTCCTTATATCTAGTCTAACTTCTTTTAGTTTAAAGCCATTACCCTTTGTCCTATCACAACAGACTTTACTAAAAAGTCTGTCCCCATCTTATAAGCCCCCTTTAAGCACTGAAAGGCTGCAATAAGGTCTCCCCAGAGCCTTCTCTTCTCCAGGCTGAACCACTCTAGCTCTCTCAGCCTGTCCTCATAAGAGAGGTGCTCCATCCCTTTGATCATCTTTGTGGTCCTCCTCTGGACCAGCGCCAACAGGTCCATGTCTTTCCTGTGCTGAGGGCTCCAGAGCTAGATGCAGTACTCCTGGTGGGGTGTCAGAAGAGCCGAGCAAAGGGGCAGAATCACCTCCATGGACACACTTCTTTTGATGCAGCCCAGGATCCAGTTTACCTCCTGTGCTGTGAGTGCACACTGTCATATCATATCCTGCTTTTCACCCAGCAGTACCACTAAGTCCTTCTTGGCAGGGCTGCTCTCAATCCCTTCATCCCCCAGCTTTCATTGGTACTGGGGGTTGCCCAGACTCAGGTGCAGGCCTTTGCACTTGGCCTTGTTGAACCTCATGAAGTTCACATGGACCCACTTCTAAGGTTCATCTAGGTCCTGCTGTATAGCATCCTATCCCTCAGGCATGTCAACTGCACCACTCAGCTTGGTGTCATCTGCAAACTTGCTGAAGGTGCACTTGATCCCACTATCTGTGTCATTGATGAAGGCATTAAACGGTACTGGTCCCAGTACAGACCTTTGAGGGACATCACTTGTCACTGATCTCCATCTGGACACTGAACCATTGATCACTACTTTCTGGATGCGACCATCCAGCCAGTTCCTCATGCTCCAAACCATCCACGCATCAAATCCATATCTCTCTGATTTAGAGAGAAGGGTGGTGTGGGGAACCCTGCCAAAGGCTTTGCAGAAGTCCAGGTAGATAGCATCCATAATTCTTTCCTTGTCCACTCTTTCATCAGCAAAGCATGAAAAAATACTCACATTTCTAATAGTGTGTTTTGGAAAAAGAAAGGAACATGGGATACTTCTCAAGTAAAATCTTGGGAAAATGATCATATCTTTAAACAGATTTGAGGACTTGGTCTCATTGATACAATTACTTAATGCAATATATTTAAAGGTTTTCACAATATTCTCTTTTTAATTTATATATAAAATAAAGTTATGAGGTACACATAGGAGTCATGGAGCAGTCTTATGGGACCCATTAGTTTTTTGGGGGGCTTGCTGTCAAGATAATCAACTATAAATAAAAGAGAAAAACAGAAAGTGGTAGACTGTCCAATGAAGATACAATGAGAATATACAACTATGCATTTAGCTTCAAAACTCAGCTACTTTAATGTACTAATAAGAATCAAGAAGCTCAACTTTAAATACTGAAGGAAAATGCAAAACATCAGCATCCTAAGGGAAGTACCAGCATTACTGATCTTCTGAGTTATTCTTATGGTCTTTCTGATGAGAATCTTTCCTCTTGGAGCTTGAGACAGGTTCTCACAGAGTGATACAACATGGAAGACTTATTCATTACAATAATTGTTCATAAAAGAGATTTGGACAATAGTAATATTCTTCATCGTTAAACCTGTATTTCTTTTATTTGAAGCAGTGAAGACTGACAGGAGGCATAAGCTGGGCAACAAAGGCAACAGGAAATCCCACTACAGTAAAGTGCTGCACTTTCCCTGGATCACTGTTACATATAAGCAACGTTTATGTTGTGGCTACTTATGGTAAGGTCTGTCTTCCAGATGCTCATAATTAAATTAGTAATAGGTTATGTTATTGCAGTGTTTTCTGTTCTCATTATTTCCTGTATCTGTAAATATAGGACTGAACCCAAAGGCTTTCCCACAGTCTATCCAAAAGATACTGGGGCTTCATATGCGTTTTAGGACAGTCTAATAACTGTTTGCTAGTAAGAAGCTGGATCTCAGTAAGTTTCATTTATATTTTGTATCACTTCTCCTCCATTGTGTTAAGATTTTTTTTTTATCAGTTTGATTCTTTTCCTTCTATTCCTTATTATTGTAAGAATACTTTGATTAGTATAAGTAGCCAAGAAAAATAATTGCTCCCCAATCAGGGAGTCCCATTTGCTTTGTGTTTTGTAGCTAAATTTATTTCAGCAGAGGATCAAAACAGAAAGAAGTTTTCAATATCTGATTTTTAAATTACGTCTCCTCAAAACAAAATTTTACTCTGCGGTGGTTTAGCATTGGCTGGCACCCAAAAGCCCATCCAACTACTCACTTACTTCCCCCTCAGCTGGACAGGGGGAGAAAATAGGAAGAACAAGAGTGAGAAAGTTTGTGAGTTTAAATAAAAAACGGAGATTACTTTACAGTTACTGTGGCAGGCAAAACAAATTTGACTTGGAAGAGTTAACTTATTAACAATTAAAATAAATATTTAATTACTGATTCAGGTACTGGGAAGCAAAAACAAAATCCCAGAAACAAACATTTACACACTTAGGGAAACAGCTTTTCCTCCTACTTTCCTGGGTTCAGCTTCAGTCCAGACACCTCTCCTCCCTGCTTGTTACGCTCAAGTTATGCTCGATGCTTTCAGAGAGGCAGTAGGAGATGTGGTGGGTGGTTGTGGCCAGGACATAGAGGTTTCTCTCTGCTGCTCTATCCTTCGTGCTCTGTTCTTCTGCTCTGGTGTGGGTCCTCCATGGTCTGCAGCCCCTTCAAGGGGAAAGGGCTGTGCCTGATCCACCATTGAGCACCTCCTCTTCCTTCTCCCCAGCCCCCCTTTTTCCGCATTCAACTTCACTCCTTCTATCTGCTCTCGTCTCCCCAAGCAGCACAGGGAGATAGGGAATGGGTGTTAGGATCAGTCGATAAAAACTGTAATTCTGTAGTTCTTCAACTGTAGTACTGGTAGATAGAGATTCCTGGATACTTTAATGGGATGTAAGAGGGCATAGGACAGACCTGTGAGCTAATGGCTTTGACAGTCTCCCAAAACCCCAAAACTTACAATGGGAAAAAGCAAACAAGCAAACAAACCAACAAACAGACAATTGAGTAGGTAGCTGGTTTTATCTTAAAACTTTTGAATAACATAAATGACTTTTCCTAAAGGATCAGTATTTTCCAGGAACTAATGGAAACTGGTTTTCTATGGCAGGCTTTTTCACAATAAGCAAGGTTGTCTACCTATATAGTCTTTTAACCAAATACTCTCCAGGACAGGGAGAAAAATCATAATTTTCATGAACTATCTTAGGTCTCAATAAACTGAATATATTTTCCTGTTGTTATGAACAATGAGCTGTATAAGCCTGAGCTATTTATTTGCTCTTCCTAGCAGCACACACTAGCTGGCTATGAGAAACTACAGTTTGTGTCATTAAGGTTTCTGAGACCAATCTCCTGGCTTAGCATGCCTTCATTACTGAGGAGAGGCTCCATTATCTTTCATGTTTCTGGAACACTATGAGAAGTTAGAATGGTTTCTCACAATTTCCTACCTGCTAGGTGTAAAAGCTGATATTTGCAGACATAGGTATGGACGCAAAAAAGACTATGTGGTAGGCAAAAATACATTTTAAGCAACTATGACAACATGTTTCTACCTTTCTGTAATACCTTACTGAAACTACATAAAAACTATATCAACAAGATTGCAGTACTATTACAAATGGATTGGTACTTTAAATATTACCTGAAAACATTAGATTTCAATGATGTGTTTTTTACATTTCTCTTACTTTCCCAGAGAGCAGTATAGAGTGATGCAAGGGAAGAGTACTCTCCTCCCAAGATCTCAGTGTTTTTGTGTATGTTTTTTTGTTGGTTCTTTTTTGGTTTTGTTGTGTGGTTTGTTTTTGTTGGGTTTTTTTTGTTTGGTTGGTTGGTTGTTTTTTTTTTTTTTTTTTTTTTTACAGCAGCCATCACCACAGAATTCACCACACTGTATAATTTATGTAGAGACTTACCATACGCTTCATTACTAAAAATACTTCTGATTTAATGTTGATTTAATGTATCTTCAGAAGAACTCCTGTTTTCACTGCAATAGTGCTATAAACACTAGTGAAAGAATATGTTATTTCAGAAGCAAATATCCATGGCTGGCTTGAGATACACCTGTTTACACCAAACCCACATGTATGCTAGATGCATAAATATTTACAGGTGTCTTTTGTAACTACTATTAGTCTACAGCAGCTAAATAAACTGCCAGCTATTGTTAAAATAAATGGTAAATTGTATTCATAATTATTGAACAAAATACAAACACATAAATACTGTTTTCCATTTTTGTGTATCTGCTGTGCAAAGTAAGTGTAGACTCCTGCTATTCTGATCTAGCATCGTGTATAATGCACATCATATTCAGATTGTATTGATGTAAATAATTACAGGAGGTTCAGAGTTATGAGATCAACTTAAAACTGTTACTTAAAGGAAAAATAATTTAATGAAAAGCAACTTTTTTTGTATGCTTTTTGTGCATTTCTGAAGAAGAAATAACCTATGGTAACTGAAAAGTGCTTGGTATTCAGATGCAAAAGTTGCAGCAGTTCTTGCAAAGGTTAATTGATAATTCTTTAGGACTGGACAATGGGCGCTATGGGTACATATACAGAAATAGAGCAAGATTAGTGATAAAAGTGTCAGGAGTTGCTGAATTCAGCAGGCTGCCAGAGCTGAGGCTGCCATGGCTCCATGTCCTCAGGTCCAGCCAGCAGTGAGACTGACCGTGTTCCTGATAGGCACACACGCACACGTACATACAGTACACACAGGCATGGCTGAACACACAGATTAACACAGATGACACACTGAGAACTCACACAGACACAAACAGCACCAATGGCCTCATACTGTTCCCCTCTCTAGCTAATCAGAATGAAGGTTCCTTTGTGGGAAATAGATATCCATGTCTACAGTGTGGATCCCTCCAGTCTGCCCAGTAACTGGCCCCTGGATGCCAGGACTCCCCAGTTGCTGACTCTTGTGTATTATGAGTCCACAACACCCACACTTCCAGTCCAGTTGCAGGCTTCCCTTAACCACAGACACACACACACATGCACAGCCATGCACAGGTACATTATGGATCCTCCAAAGGAATTTTCATAAGCTACTTGAAGTATTTAATTTGTGTTATTTTAAATAATATCGAAGGGGAATTTCTGTTGCAGGGATAGGAGAAGGAATATTTTAAAAAGCATGAGAAAGACCCAGTAATACAAAGATAAAAAGTTGGAGAAGTCAAGATAAGATGGCAACAAACAAAGGGAGCTTCTCAGGGTATGTGGAGATGAAGTATACCACAGAAGATTTATCCCTGACCTTCATCTGAAGTAATTGACTGTAAGTATTTTCTCAAATTTTTATGTTCCTTATTGACATAAATGTATTTCTACCTGTCAAAATAAGCACATAGCACCTGCTGAACCACGTATTTCAATACAAAATAAATTACGATTGCAATTCCAAATTTTCACTCATATACACACATACATTCATGAAATAACCCTTTGGGTGAAACTGGGACACAAATACAACAGTGATGGGTTCACTAGAAGATGGATGTTCTGCTCCAAGACACATGCTGAGGCTTCTACTGGGCCCATTTATTTATTTATTTTCTGGTTTAATTCCATTAATTTCAACAGGGCTACATCAGCAGAGACATGACTCACTGACTTCAACAGGAATAATATCCATGCACCTAAAACCAAAATTTTGAGCTTAGAAACAGTTTGGGAAGGATTGAAAACAGTATGAGACTCTACCATATTTTGGATTCCCTTTTCTCTCCTTTATATTCTCATGAGAAATGTGTTATGCTGAAAAAGACTTTGATTTACCTAAGCTAAGGTTCTGTTCTAGCTTTATGAAATTAAGAAAATAGCTAAAAGATGGTTGTGATGGAGGTGATGATTATCAAGTTGGATGATAATTTCTGTAGATAGGCTAGCTCGTGAGCTGGTATTTTTCCCTCTCTGGCTAAGTAATGAATCTTAACATCAAACTACTCTAAGTTCAGAGCTGCCTTGTAAATAAAGTTAGAATTAGAGCACTTTGAGATACGGTTGTTATCTATATACAGTATGGAAATATTTAATGTCCTCTATCAATGAATGCATAAAATGCCATTAACATGATTAGGAGATATATGTGGGCATCAAGGAGAGGTTATATTAGTCAAAAAGACATTGAGCTTTGGAGAAAGATATTTTTAGACTTATCTCTGAATGATACGGCGTCAGCTATCAAAGTAATACGTAACAAGCATGAGGCTAGAAGTATCAAATGCCAAGCCACAATATGACAATAGTTTTTAGATAAGATATTGTTGGAGAAATGTATTGCCCATGAAAAGTGAGTTAACTGAAAGAATTCATAAGCAAAGTTAATGACTGGCTTTAGTGTGTTATTATTAATAGCCATATTTACTGTATTGGCATTGCTATAGTCACACATATTGGTATAGTTACATCTATTGGTATTTTCCTTATGTGAATACATTTTTTTCTTCTGGATTTTCAAGTATGCTGAAAATATTCAGACAGTATTTAAACAGGATTTGGGACTGAACAACTAAATTTGTGGCTTGCTAATCACCCAAACAGAAATAGGTAGGACAATGAAAATAAAAATCATGTGAAATGAGTGTTGTCTGTAGTTGAGGCTATAGGCATGTCATAGGATGACAGATAGCTGCAGAAGGTTGAGTGATTGCATTTTGAAAACACATCCAAAACATCACTGTTTCCAAAATGAAGTTGTGAAACTTCCTTTCTCTATTTTCTCCTACAAAGATGTAGTGCTCTGTTAGTCCTTCCCAGTTGTGGCTCATTCAACATATTTTTAAAACATGGCTCCAGCTTGTCTGTGGATTTCTTGAATGAGCAAAAGGGTTCTTTTACTTTATTGTTTTCCTCATAACTGAACATTGGTGCATACATTTGCCTATTTCAAAGATGCTCATTAGTGAAAGCAACAGTGAACCTCCAGTCTCCTGGAAACTATGAAGTGATTTAATGAGACTTTGTAGCATGATTATCAGATCATTTTGTCTTCCAGAGAGACCAGTAATTTACTGAGGATTAAAGGTAAAAATCAGAATTCTCAATAATGTTACCACTTCAGCTAAAATATAAAATGCATGCAAGAGTTTAACTTCCATTTGGATGATGGACAAGAGAGAGGAGACTGACAAGTTGTGCATGAACCCATTTATGTTAATTTCATTAAAAAGAAACAAAGTTGATAACGTAGGCTCCAAAGCAATGAATTGTGTTATGTGTAAAAACAGCCACAAAAGGTAAGAGGCAAAGTCTCTCCACAAAGTGTCTGGAGCCTGTTCGCACAATTCTTCCAGAGGAATGCTCCACAGGTTGCTGAGAAAAAAAGTAATGCAAAGGAATGTTTCCTCTTTTTTTTACGCCTTGTAAAAAAAATATTCTTCTGCAAGAAAATGGAAGGACTGGCACGGGTGCTTTATGGATATTGGCTTTATGAGCAACTTTAATTCTCAGAAACAGACCTTTCAAAAATGAAATAACCTATGCAATGCAAAATACGATCATCTGAAAAATTAAAACTCTGCTCCAAAAACTTGAGAACACTGAGTTATAATATGATTGATATTGTGGAAAGAGCACCCATGATTCAAACATTCACAGTGTAAATTTTGTGGTCCTGCTTTAACTAAATTGTCATACAAACACCAAAATTATATCTTGCTTCTCTGACTAAACCCAGGATAGTTTATTTAACATGTTTTATTCCTGAGACAGGTTCTTCTTCTCCTCCCCCTTTGGTAAAAATTTTAATGTCATTAAACAATCTCATCAAAATGTGTTGGTTTTTTTTTTTTTTGTTTTTGTTTTTGTTTTTGGTTTTGTTTTTTTAAGCAGCTCTGGTTTTGACAGTATATGAAAGATATAACTTGTGTATTTTCCTTTTCAATTAAGTTCCAATATTCCAATATTCCAATTCAGTTCCTAAGCACATTATTTCAATTTAATTGGCAAACTCTTTTAAGTTCTAGTAAAGCATTAGTATTTTCATTTTTTCACAGCTTATAGTATATGGACATAATCACTGCCAAGGTCTGTGTATGACCTTGTTGTTGATTCTTGTCAACTCTGTGGAACAAAGTCAACAAGTAACAAAAGGCATTTAAAGTTTTAAATGTAGGTTCTTAGCTTCAAAAGCTTAAGTTAAAATTGTTGTAGATACTGATACCTGAGCTGATAACTTAAGTTCCATTTATAAACAGTGAAGAAAAACAGAATTTCAAGGGTATAGTTCCAAACATCCAAATCCAGACATCAGATGACTCATGCCATAGTGTCCCTCTTTCCCTTACTATAAATAGAGCCTAGAATCAACACTCAAATGTGACAACTACACTGCAGATACAACGAATCCTACCAAAGATGCATAATTTTCCATAGAATTTGCCAAGGATTTTTTGAACCTTACCTAAACAACACACTTCTTTAGTCCTGCAATTCTTAAATTGGCCAAAAGCACTCTGAAGATGCTGTGTCTGATACATGGTGTATTCATTGAGCAACACAGCATACTTCAGGACTACTGTCCAAAAATTTAGTGAACCAGGTTTTAGACTCGGAGACATTACTAGGTGAGTTTTTTTTGAAATCTTTGAGGAATTTGTTTGCTCTCTTCAGGTTATTTCGTGTCTCTTGTTTAAAGGTTGTACGAAAGGATATATTTGAATTATTACATAAAAAGGTTCAGGTACTGCTCATTGATGGTGAGTCCAAATGGTACAACACTATTTGCAGCCAGGGAGTAAAGCTCTAGTACTTCAAAACAGGGCATCTGCATCAACTCACCACTGGGCCCTGTACTAACCACTACTCCACATCTAGGTCAACCTGGAGGAACAGTAGCTGATCTCATGCCATTTCCCAGACTCCTTTCTGGTTTATAACTGGAGGAAAAATATAAAGCGCTGTTTTTAGGTAATTCTGCAAACAAGAAAATTGCACTGTCTACTCCTGCAGGCCTAGAAGAAGTCTATGGGTGTGCCATATAAAAACTTTGGTAGACAGGAAAGATGGACAAGCTATTTTTTTCCATGCTATCCCTGAGATCAGAAGCAGTGTAAATAATGTAAATTATTATCAGATTCAGTGTAAAGGATAATGATTACCAATGTATTCTCAATATCAGTATTGTAATCTACAGTGATTCGTGTGAACAGAAAACATTTCAAATTCCCTAATTTTAAACTAATTTCAAACTCATAAAAAAAAAAAAAAGAATGTTGACAAAACAGAAAACCAGCAAAAAAAACATGATAAAATCTTTGCTTAGTCAACTTAATGTCTTCAAACAAACAAGAGACTTGACATTGTCTTAAGCTTTAATGTAAAATTAGAGGGTCGTAGTATTTAAATTATGCAATATCAGTAGTGTTTCTCCTACACTTTTGTATTTCAGTTTCCTCATTATGCAGGGAGGATGATCTGACCTAAGAGGAGGACAGAAAAATTAAGAAAATAGGATGGAAATTATTTGAAGAGTCTTATTGAACTCCCACTGGAGTCGATGGGTAAATGCCTAGCTATTTCAGTGGGAGTAGTACTAGACTTATGATAAGCAGGTTATATTTTCTAATATACAGTATATAGTGATCCTATAAGGTTCAGAAACTAATTGACCTTCAGGTTGCTTCATCTTGTAGAAAGAAAGGATTATGCAGCAAATACCTATAGGTCTTCCTAACCTTGGAGGGACTGGATCACATTTTTAAGAAGAATGCATAAGAAGAACTCATGCTGGTTTTGGTCACTTATTTCACAAAATAAGTGATGTAGACATAAAGAAAAGGAACAAAAACTGTGGATTTAGTCAGGTGATTATATTGCACATATTTCTTAAAATATATCTTAGACTGGTCATGTAGCACAAATGCCTATCCTGGATGGTTTGGGTAGCCCTGTAGCAAAAGTGAAATAAAATCTACCTAATGTTTGGTTATTTGTTTTTGTGGGTTTTTTTCTTGGGTTTGTTTTTTTTTTTTTTTCCAGAGAAACTTCTTCTTTTTATAATTTTAAAAGACGAAACTTTAAGTGTCATTTAATTCTTGTTTCATCAGCTGGAAATGAGCATAAGTATAATCATTTTAGAACTGAGAAACAGCAGTTTTTAGACATTAGCTGTATAACATTACAAATGTCAGCTGTTTCAGTATTCATTGTTTAATGCCCACTCCTCTAGGATTACTGTAATTTCTTTCATTAGTACTGTGAATTCAATGTTTTAATAAAGGGTGTTGTAACTTGAAGAGAGTCAAATGAATTTAAGCAAACAACTTTTGATGATTGCCATTAATATTGCTGTAATTAGCTATCAATAACAAGTAGTTTAGAAAGAGCTACAGATGCACATACAAGTAAGTTTCGAAATCAGTGTGTAGAATGAAACTGGAATCAAAGATTCAAAATAAGAATGTCTGGAAAGCAAAACCACCTCAAGACTGTAGCAGAGGAGCCAGTACGTAAAATAGCAGGGGCATTGCAACACAGGCACAGGTTGGTGCCAGAAGTCTCGGGACTCAGGTGGTCAGTTGTTGATATAGAACAGTGTAACAACCTAATGAAGCTGCCTATAGCTGATAGCATAGTTGGAAATATTTAAGACAACAACAACAATTAATTGTACAGTCGTAACTGCTTTAGAATTGGTTATGTGAAACTAATGGCCCTGATATCTTGCAATGTTAGGTGTTTAACTGTCATTAAAGGGAAATAGCTTTAATGCCTGTGTTTGGTTTAACCTTCCACCCTTGAGGTTTGACTGCATTTTAAATGCCACAGAGGGTCTCATAAAAAAAAAAAAAAAAAAAAAAAAAAAAAAGGTTTGGCCATGCCTTTGCATATTACTGATGCAAATTTAGGCAAACAAGGGTTAGAGGGCTGAATGTTGTCTTTTTACAAGTAAACTTGCAACTATTTTTGTTTTTATTTGTTTCAAGATGAGAGGCTGAAGAGAAGAAATGGCTATGAAGACCATTTGCAGATGATTTGTAGATTTTATTACTCTATTCAGCACATTTTGGTAATATATCATCATACTGAAGCTGCACTCAGAGCGTGTTATGTTTTTAGGAATGTTTCACTCCTGTGCAATTCATCAATTCCTTCCAAAAAGGAAAAAAAGTATGGTCTTCAGAGATGCTTTTATTTGATGTAGATTTTAGCAGCTTCTGTACTCCTGTAAAATTCATGATAATGTCTAAATAAAGCAGTGCTTTTTGACTCTTCAAGCATATTATTGCATAGATTCTTTATTCCCAAATAATTTTCTGTTGCTCTGTATACAAATTTGGTTTAGTACAGGGTTTTAAAACATTCTGCAATCACTCCTCTTTGTTTTTTTTTTTTTCATCATTACACTTTGTAGGTTGTTTTGTCTGGATGTTTGATGGTCTGCGAGGCAAAATCCTGAGAAATTAGAGAAGCATTGATATTGACCTTTTACAGCTTTGAATCTACAGATGTTTATGCACATGCTTGGCTTTCGGAGTGAATGGTTCCACTGACATCAGTGTGACCACTTTTATTAAACTTAGCAATTTTTGCAGGGTCAGGATTCAATACTGCACAAATCCAAATGCAAACAGAAGAGGAGGTGACTCATCAGGTTTCTCTCATTGGTATTAACAAAAATTCAAATGCAAACAAAATAAATCTAAAAGGAAATAGGAGAATTCAGTCTTAATTTGCAAAAGAGGACTTAGAAGCAAAACCATTCCCTTATTTTTAATTAAATTTTCTCTTTACAGTCAAATCTTTTCTTTGTATGCACAGGTGGAATTTCTATATTTCTGAAGTACCAGTAATTTAATATGAAGTGATTTACGAAACACAACATCTGATAATTTAAAAGCTAGGCTAATATTACACTTAGATTAATTGCAAAGGATATTAGTGTTTAGAAGGAAATGTCAATTGTAGTGGTAATTATTAATTCTATTCCATTTAGTTTTAAATAATTTACAAACTTCTGGAACTTAAAGCACAATTGTGTAACCTACCATATTACATCCTACAGAGTTGGCCATTAAATTTAACTGCAATCTCTATGGTTTGTGATTTAAAACTCTTATCATTGTAAGTCCTGCAAATGACTTGTTTACATTTTGCTTATATTTAGGTAAATCAATTTTCCTATAGAGTTTCAAGCTATGACAAAATAACTTGAAACAGAGAATGAATTAGTTAGATTTTAAAATATGTACAGAAACTGTGGTGATAAAATGAAATCCCCAAATACTAAGGTCAATCATGTCAATTTCATCTTAAATAAAGGTCAAGCTATCAGATCATGTTGAAGAAAAAGTGGTTTTACTACTCCCACCTGTGAAGTTCCCTCTGGAATTTTAATATGGAACATTATCATCAACCTCTAGAGTCTGTGGGGAAATAAATTCCAGTTCAAGTGACCATGGATAAAGCTATTCTTCAGGGAAGAAGATCGCACCTATTTTCTTATCTTGAACACCAGCATATTAACTGGACTTGAACAAAAGACAGTTTTATAGCCTTCTTGGCACACAGATGCTGGACATTAGTCAATGTGACAATGCAAAAACTTTAGCTGGATGCTTTGCAAATGTAATTCTATCCAGTTTGCTCATATTAGTTCAATTTGTACAGAACATGATTTTTTTTCTACTTGCTTTGTGTAAAATTAAGAAATAATATATAACAAACAATCTTCCTTTTCATGAACATCTCAGATGCAAAGGATAAGCTATGACATTTGATCTTTCCTGCAGGTAAGAATACTTTTTTTTTTTTTTTCATCATTTCCAGACACCATTTTTCAACGTACTTATACTTTCTGATATTAAATTAATATTGCAGCAGTGTGATATATGGACGTATGATATATGTATGGATGTAATGATGAATGTGGCCATTCTCATTAAAGTACAGTTTGCTGTGTGGGAAAAAAAAAAAAAAAAAAAGAAATATTTATAGTGGCGAATTATGTACATATTTCTGCAATATCTTTTAACTATAGACCATTAGAAATTATTTTCATCACCATACAGTATGGTCTGTACTGGTTCTTATTTCTTGAGTTTACAAGGGTAAGAAAGAGCTCAGATGACGGGGCAGCATGACCCTGTTTGACAACATTGCCTGACCTGTGTCAGTAGCTATCCCAGTCAAACCTGCAGGTATCCAAATAGGAGAAATACTTTTCACATTTGTGGCTTGTTGCTCTAACACCACATCTAAAAATAAAGATATTCTGTCAGTGTCATGGCATGAAAAAGTTGCATTTTTCAAGAGTTTGTAAGAGCCAAAGGGGGGATTGTTTTCTTGTTTGATTTTGCTTTTTTTTGGTTTTCCTTCCACTAGTTCTGTAGGTTGGCAGGATTCTAGTTGGATCATCAGTTTATTTTTGTAGGGCTAGTGACAAATAGCAAAGAAACAATTTTTTTAATGTTTATATATTTAGATTAAATAAATATTATGAAAAGTAGATATTCTAGTTGAACATAGATTTCTTATATGCACCAACTGCTGTGAGCTTCTTAGCACATGTACTTTTAAGGACAGGATATTTTTTATTTTCATGTAAAACTACCTTATTTGGAAACCCATAATATACCCATGGTAATATGAAGCTTAATGGAAGTGCAGGGCCAAAGATCACTTTCTGGCCCGTGCTGGAATGTAAAATCCCATGACCAAGCTAATAATCATGTTTAAACTAGGTAGATGAGGCTTAATATGTCTTTGGGCAATGAATTCACACTCCTAACTGTAGTGCCAGTGTACACAGACTGAAGAAGAAAGTGCTGTGTTTTGTGTGTTTTGCTTTGTTGTGATTTGTTCTGTTTTTTTCTATTCAAAGCAAAGACCTGTCATTACAGAATAAGACAAAAAAGTCTGTAAAAACTCTCACGTTTGCTCTGCACCTTGACATTAGAAACATGTTGTTGAATCAGGCTCTTATACACATGAGAAAGGAATTTATCATTGTTAATTTTTCTAACTGATAGAAAGTAGACGATTCTGTATATAAATTATATTTTGTATATATTATATTGATTTTGGTTTGGAAAATGTAGTCTAATTAATTATATTCAAAAGTATGTGCATGTAGGTCTTTTTCATTGGATCCACATGAAATACCTACCTCAAAACAGAAAATGTTACTTATATAATACATGTGTAATTACCATTCATGGGCTTCTTCAGTAATCAGTTTTTTTGGGAAGAGTGTTTCAAAAAAAGTGTCTGGTTTAACAACTATTAATTTCCCCTTTGAAATGAGGGGGTTTTTTCATCCCCTTTGAAATGAGGGGGTTTTTTCATCCTTGTTTAAGGATGAAGTTTAGGGAAAATACTACATTTATAATACACGTACAATTTTGATAAACTGCCTAGGTTTAAAATAACAGAATAACTGCTATGCTCCTACTATAGTACTGCTTATTCCAGACCCACAATTTTACTAGTCATTATTGCATACTTTTCTTCTCACATTCTGAAGATGATAGGCCACTTGCACCTTTTTACTCTGCTCCAAATCTTCATGCCTTTTAAATAATAGCAAAGACTACTGCCTTCGTGGTTGTGGCTGTAAATTCAAAATTGCATGTTTTCAGTAGATTTACATTATTAGCATACTCTGCGTGGGTATGCAAGACCACAAATATATGACATAGAATGCATATTACTATAATTACGGAGTAAACTGTAACACAATATATAGTTATTTTAATAAAGGAAAGGCATATTTTGTTGTTTAGCAGTCATTCATAAAATGGTACAAAGAAAGTGATCTGAAGTAGAATTATTTTACTGTCTTCTGAACTAATGGTCCAAGTCTTATCACCTGGCAACACCGGGTGAGCTGTGATTCATGACATATAGATAAAATATAAGGCTACAGGCAGTAATCATAAAGGCTAACTGGCCTCATGAGGCTAATCTCCCTTGGCTTCCTCAGTAATCCATGGACAAAGATAAGTCCTTGGAAGAGTGATTCAGGGAAGGTGTCTAAATCAACTATTATGGATTGTCCTCTGGAAAACATATCTTTTTCCCTTGCTTAAAGATGAAATCCAGGAAAATTAGTCTTAGGGATTCCAGTACACAAAACCAGCTCTTGAAACAGAGACCCTATATGAACAAAACTACCATCAATTTAAAACTCTGCATTCTTAAAGGGGTCCTTATGAAAAGGTCAGGATTCTAAATGTACCCCGTTTGCTCTGCCGGGGAAGCCTAACTGTGCAGAGAGCAATGGAACACTTAGACAAACAGAAAATAACTCATCTTCATGGTCATTCAAAATAAAAAGTCTGTTTTGATAGGCCTTACAGCAAAAAATTCTGTCACTGAATAGCATTGTTGAATGTGCTTCAAAGGAAACTGGTCAAATTTCTCAACTGAGCCACAGAACATGAGGTTTTGCTGCAGTAAAACACCTAAACACATGCCTAACTGACATGTTAACATCTGTGGTACTATTTGTGCTTAAAATCCAGAACACGTTAAATACTTGAAATGTCAGTTTGGGACTTTAAATCAACCAAAGGTAAAAATCATTTCAGGGGATTGTCTAACCTATTCACATGGGATAATATTGACGAACTGACTCAGAGTACTCAAAGTCTCAGTACTACATACACTGACTTTTTTCCTGAATAATAAAATGCAATATATAGTTGTTTATTTGTTCTGGAATAGTTCCACATTTTAGCTATTTTTGCCAGACACATCAACCAATCTTGGGTTTCATTTTTATTTTTCTCTTCTTGCAACATTCACTTTTTATTTATGACTTTAACAAGGGAAACTGATGCAGGAATATCTCAGCTGACATAACACTCGGGACTCTGTCCCACTGCATGTATCAAGGGTTTCAAACATTTCTGTTGTGCCTGCGGTTCCTGTGCCATGGCAATGCAACACAGTCAGAACACCAGAGTCAGATGAGGTGATTTTGAACTCTTGCCTGCTGTTGAATATCATATGAACTGGAAACCACAGCACTGTAGCCACAGAGCCAACTGTTCTTTCAGAGAGAGAGGGAGACAAATAGGGTATGCAGAGAGCAGATGTCCACAGATCTACAGAGATGTAGCACTTGTTTCACATTAATCTCCAAGCACCAGAGGTTAAAAGGTTAGGCTTTCTGGCCTTTTCCCCATGTCACTTGATATAAGTATGCAGCAAATTTTGATTCACACAGTTTTGGTATTATCATTCCCTCCTCCAACACATTCATACACATTAGCTATTTTTCTTCTTATTTTTCTTCTATATTTACATAAGGTAATACAGCTGTCATGTAAATGTGTTAAAAAAATCGGGAAGTTTCTGCATTACTAACGAACAAAGGATGAGCAAATGGGAGTAGTAATTTGGGCTTTCATTGAACAATTTTATGGGTTTATATTGGACATAGTGACATTGTAAAGTATATTTTCCCAACCCTAGTTGTGCTAAGAATATTCACAAAATGTCATTTAATAAGTAATATACTATTACAAGTCAATGCACTTCACAGCTTTGAAACATTAATTACATATGATGCAATACAAATTAGGGTCTACATTGTTGAGGTCTACATTAAAAGAAAATGAAAACAAAGATCAGCTATGACAAGCTGGTAAAATTATTCATCAAGAAATAGTATTTTTACAAAGTAAAAGATAAAAGAAGTCCACCTTCCATCCATGAAAGATGCATTCTCCATAAGGTAAAATTATTGTCTTATTTCACCCATTAGCAAATGTGTAACAGTGAAAAGATTGAACACGGACACAATCAGAATGTAAAAACACTTTTGTAATTATTCTCAGTGTTTAATTCTAGAAATATGGAAATCACTGCCACTTCTAACTTATCCATTGTTGTTCCTGCTTTCGAGTAGCCTCTCAGCACATGATTTGCTAGAGGGTATTAAAAATGCTACTTGGTTATAGTTGCAGTGGTAGATTCCAGTGCTTAAAAATTTATTAGGGCAGAATCACCCATGTGATCACTCTGGGTGTCAGATACTTCCTGAGACAACCTCAAACGCTCAGGAATAATAGGTAGGTAATTTATTTAAAATACTTAAGTATTAACATCAGAAAAAAAAAGCATGTCTGTCTGTTTCATCTAATTCTATTTTGTTTCTTCAATTTGTACCTAAGGAAATTTTTTTACTGAAATATGTAACTTGTGCCAAAGTTACTTATTAGAATTTAATTCACTTTTCACACTTCTCCCCAAGTTAAGATACTGATATAATTAAAAAAGCAATGAAGCTTGATTCCAACAAATTTTCACTCAGGAAAAAAAATAAAAACATGATCAGACATACTGAGTTCAGCAGTATAAACACTAGAATAAGGTTACTTGTGTGTGTAGGTATTTTCAAGGCTGAAACAGAAGTTATAATGACAAAGATGTTCTTCTGCTAAAATAACTTACACAAATTGCATGAAATAAAAAGATGTTTTTTTGTCACTGGTTATTCTCTGTTCCCAATGACCACACAAGGTGAGTATTTGTTTAGGGAGTTTTGCCATTATAGTTATAATTTTAAAAGGTCTTGATCTAGTGTGTCTCTTTCAGGTGTTTATACCAGTGACTTGCATTGGAATTCCAAACAATAAAAGAAGAAAATCATATATTGATTATAGCATGAAGAAAAGGAGATTTCTGTTGTATTAATCCTTCACTCTTTCAGGAAACCTGTGTTAATCTGAAGTTAAACAAACAAATGATAGCACTCACAACTTATTCCAGAGAGATATTAGTGTGTCCATATAAAAAGATAGATCTATAAAATTTGGTTCAGACAAGTATAGCTTAATAATTTCCATATATTCATTTAGGTAGGAGCCAGATTCTCAAGCTATATCACCTACAATCATGGACTTCTTGATTTTACTTCACCTAACAACTTGTGAACTACGAGAACAAGTGTATAGAGCAACCTAGATGCTTATTCTCAAAAGTGAGATGCCCAGTATTGACCACAAGTGCCAAAAGAGTTGGCTGTAGGATCACTGACAGCAATATTAATATTAAATGTGTGTACAAACTGGTTGGCTGATAACTTCCAATTCATACAGTGTCATTCTCTGTCTGTTGGCTTAATTCCAGTTTCACAGTGTGCCATACTGATAAGCAGATGCAGCAGAATTGCAAAAGAGGAGGTGAAGGAATATGCTCACCACCGTGATCGTGTTGCACGATGGAGAAGTATCTCTGTCCTCTTCCAGAAGTGTACATGGTTGTGGAAGCAGAAAGCTGGAAAGGAGATCAACTACTTCTGCCATGTCCATTTGAAGTGCCAAAGAGAAGCCATGGAGATACACAGAACATATATAAATTGTAGTTTCTGCAGTTGAAAAATGGGAAACAATAATTATTTATTTGGTAAATCTCCATTTTTAACACTGGGATTCTTATTTAGGTCTTTGTATTTTTTGTTGTTGATTCTAAATAAATGGAACAGGGAGCTTGTTTGATCCATTATGAACTTTAAAAATTACACTTTTACCCCCAAAGAAAATCGAAATTACCATGAGTGTATCAGGTTTTTTGCTTTGATTGCCCTTTAGATTCTGTGATATTCCAGATTTTTTTGATTCAATAGAATTGCTTCAGCAGTTTTGGTTTATGCTTTCATATGTTCCTAGAAGGCATTCTATATGGAAGGGTTGAGAGACATCCTAACACTTTATTTAAAAGGGTATATTTCAAGTGATCAGTTAGTACATAGGTTTGACATCATATATAAATTCTGCCCGTTAAATAAGGCTGCCAACACCCTTTCTCCTGCTCCAAGCAATATGTTCATTCTCTAACCAAAGCATAGCTCAGCCTCTTCTTAGTGGTGCCTGGTGACAAGGACAAGCAATGGACACAAACTGGAACACAGGAAATTCCATCTGAACATGAGGAAAAACTTCTTTTCTTTGAGGGTGGCAGAGCACTGGCACAGGCTGCCCAGAGAGGTTGTTGCGTCTCCTTCTCTGGAGATATTCAAAACCCGCCTGGATGCATTCCTGTCCAGTCTGCTCTAGGTGACCCTGCTTTGGTAGAGGGATTGGACTGGATGATCTCCAGAGGTCCCTTCCAACCCCTACAATTCTGTGATTCAGTGACTCTAAGCCTTTGTGTTGAAGCTAGCTGATAAACGTCAGTAGAAGAGTGTATAGGATTTCTAAGTATTTTTCTGATACTAGTGTTTGGTTGAAAGTTGACTGTGGAACACAAAGTTTTGGTTGGGTAATTTTGTGGCCTGTAAGTTATTGTCACAATATGAATAAAGATGCATTAGAAGCAGCATATTAAATAATAAGCATTCATTTTTCTGCGAAATTTTTAATTAAATTCATATCATCATGTGGGTACATATCTCCTCGTTCCTTTCTTTTTCTCTCTAAGTTTACTGTTTAGTACTTGCAATTACAGGTTTGATTGGTACTTTCCTGGATGCTTGGTAGTTTCATTGAATCACTCAATTTACCCTGAACAGGACGACAGCATAGCATGAAACATCTCAGTGTATGCTGGTTTAAACTTATTTTTTGCCTCCACTTCATTCCTCTCAAGTTCAAGTTTTAAAAACTGTATGTATATTAGAGTACTTAAAGACCTGCGGCCTGAGTCTAGGAGCTACGATATGTACAACTGAGATTATACAATTTGGGGTGGAACTACCATTAGACCATCATTTTGTCTATCATAAAGTATCAGACACATCAATCTTCCAGTTTAGGCATTCATTCATCTTTAAAAGGCATCATAATGATTTTTTTCTACTAAAATGAATAGTAGTAGTATCTTATTGGAGTCCAGTGGCACTTTCAATTAAGCATGAATTAGGAAGTGTAACAAAAACATTGAAGCAATACTTTGTTTTCCCTGTGTTCTGACTTTTCTGGTCTTGCTGCAGCAGATGTTAAATGAGACTCAAACCAGAAATTTCTGTACATTAAAAGGAGATGTTTTGCTTCTTAGCAAATTTTTAATGCAGTCTTAGGCAAAATCAGTGTGGTCATTCAGACAAAAATAAATCTGAAAATGATTAATTAATTCATTATCACTTAGTTGCTTATAAATACAAGCAAATCCTTAAAAATGTTTTGCATTTCTCACATAAAAAGCCAACCACTTCACAAATGAACAGTGTCCATGCAGGGGAGGGAATCAATGAACTGCATCATATTCTATATTTCTTAAATGCCATTTAGAAACATATTTTTACATGTGGATAGTTTATTTCATAAGTAGTGCTGAGTCACTGTTAGCTGTGATATACTGTACCTTCCTCTCTGTATGGAGACCTTCTCCTCTGTAGCCATAGAAGAAGCCTTAAAAAAAATTCTTAAGGTATTAACTTCATTGGACTCAACTGCTCAACTCTAAATATTGTTATTGTAAAATGAACTTGGGATATTTTTGAAATATTTTTCTGTTTGATTGCCACGATTCTGGAATGACCAAACCATGAGCCACATAGTGGCTACATGTCTTCTGAGTTTTCTGTTTCTGGCCTGGAGCATCATTTGGCTGTCTACAGCAAGCCTGCACAAGCCTATTGCATAAAAGCCAGAGCAGCACATGTAAACACTGCATGCTGGCATTACACTGACTCCCAACAAAAGGAAAAGGTCTTTTAGATATGCTTAGCTACAAAGCTTTTATAAAGGAGACATTTCTGAATAGCATGCATTTCCACCGCAAAACTAGTTTTCAGCTCTTTCAAATCAGTGATAGAACCTCATTCATGAACTGATGTAAGAGACTATTATTTTTCTGCAGCAAAATATTTCAAAACAACCAATGAATACATTTGCAGAAGAAACTAGAGTGAAATGCAACAAAAGCTCCAAGGGTTTATATGTAAAATATCAAAAAAAAACCCAAAAAAACAAACCCCAAAAAACCCAGCAACCATGTGGATATAAATCTGACACTATGATATGTAAATATAATAGCAAAACAAACAATCATTTTCTCATCATTCTATAGAGACCAGATATTTAAGGAGCAAGCTATCATTATACTTAATTAAAAGGTTTTGTAATGTGATTAAATTCTTTTAGCTATGAGGGAAGTTTGAAGATTTTAAAACCTCTCTGAGACCTCTTTGACAAATGTGTGCGGATGACAATGAATCAAAACCAGCTACAGGTCCAGAGTTAAAATGTTCATGGAGAGACAAAGACTTATTCAACAAACTGATGATATTAATCCATACTGCTTGCTTTGGAAGAAGCGTTTTCAGTGAAAGGTTCCTTATTATCTCAGAATACCATGTCTGCTGAGCTGCTGTGTGCATATCCATTTTACACTCTCTGTGCCTTCTTTTTAGAAAATTACAAAAGGACTCCACTTTGTTCTGAGGTGGAATAGACATGAATTTCAAAATCAGATGAGAAATAAAAGGTTTATTTTCCAGATAGCCTTAGGTCTTTGGAATTGCAAGCTATATCACATGTCTTAAAGTCAAGGGGAAAATATATAGGCTAGGGAAGGAACTGGAAAACTTGTGCTGGAGTCCTCTCTTTTTATTACTGCTTAATTAAATTCACTTAAAATTAAACAGTTTCTTAAATATATTAGCACAAGAGAAAAGAGAATCAGGACCTCCTGTTCCAGAGCTTAGAGAATCTATAATTATTCCATAAAACTTTTTATATTTTTCAGTGTCTGGAATTTGTTGGATGTCTTTTGGCAAATTCTTATTTTAATGAGTCTTTCACCTATTCACAGCAGAAAATTATGTAAAGAAGAAATGGTAGCCATCTAGGCATCAGGCCATTGACACCCCCTTCAAAAAATTTTATTTAATGAGAGGGTGTTGATACAAGACAATGCTAGAGTAAACAAAATTATCAGAGTGATGGAGCACCTCTCCTGTGAGGACAGGTTGAGGCAGTTGGGGTTGTTGCAGCCTGGAGAAGAGAAGGCTCCGGGGAGATCTTAATGCAGCCTTTCAGTACTTAAAGGGGCCTACAGGAAAGACAGGGACAAACTTCTTAGCAGGGCTTGTTGCAATAGAAGAAGGGGTAATAGCTTTAAACTAAAAGAGGAAAGATATGGATTGGATATAAGGAAGAAATTTTTTATGAGGGTACTGAAACACTTGAACAGGTTGCCTACAGAAGTGGTAGATATCCCATCCCTGGAACCATTCAAGGTCAGGTTGTGAGGGGCTTTAAGCAACCTGATCTAGTTGAAGAGGATGTCCCTGCTCATTGCAGGGGTGTTGGACTAGATGACCTTTAAAGGTTCCTTCCAACCCAAACTGTTCTATCATTCTAAATAACTTACACTGTCTTCTTTAGGTAACATTTGTCCATCAAGCAGAGAGCAAGACACATCAGTGGGTCACAAAATCTGATAGGCATTTTAGTGGTATTTCTTAAAGCGGTCTAAGCCTACAGGTAGAGAGCAAGAAATCACAAGACTTTGGCAGTAGAAAATGTATCAAAGGTAGTCATACCTATATGGACTTTTTTTTTTTTTTTTTTTTCTGTTAGTGAGTGGCAAAGTCACTAGTGCAAAGTTAAATGTGTGGTTGCCGTTTGGTAGTGGGACAGTTGACAAATACTGAAACCAGTCCAGCACCAATGACTCTGGACCTTGGAATAATATAGCTCCATTGATGTGTCTACGTTAATACGCCCTTCTCTAAACACAAGGTTACATGAATGTGGCTGGAGTGTCTGAAATCTGAGTGGATACCAAAGTGATTTAAGTTTTTTTGAGGCGCTCAGATAAAATGGTGATGGATAAGAGAAGTATCCCAAGTAAATGGACTTTATGACAGCTATATTTTCTGCCATTAGATCATTTAGCTTCTGGCTTAGCAAGATTCTTGAGCATCCATTCTTTGCATATCTGGATAGTCAAGTGTAGTCAACATGATTTTTTCCACGGTTAGGCTTAGACATTCTTCAATTTCTTTCAGAGCATTGGTCTCTCATGTCTAAAACAGTGAGAATGAAGCATTCTTTCCTCAGAGAAAAAAATATTAGAAGGTATTAGTTCATTGGTATAAAGCACTCAAATGTTATAGTGGCAAAGTCTATGTAAGCAGGAAAAAAGATAGATTGCATATTCTGCACTTACTAATGCAATTCTGACTTTGTGCAAGTAACAGCAGGATTTGGGGTTTTGCATATATAATTAAAAATGTAGGTGAACACATATCTCAACATATAAGTCGTATCTTCAAATAAATTACTTGCAAGTGTCTTATTATGTAGATCAAAACTATATATTTAACATAATATTCCTTTGTATTTAAAGACGCTATGGAAAATTAGTCATTATTTCTTCATCTGTAGAGTAGTACTTCCTAATGTTCTCAAAGTCACATACTAGCGTCTGCTGATACTTAAATTACCCCTCTGGGTTGGATAAAGAATACCTAAGTTTCACTTTACTTGCAGTTGAAGTGTAGCCAAATGTAGGTTAAATGTAGCAGATTTCTTCTGCTTGAGTGAATCAGAGACATGTTATCAAGAATATACTTGAGGTTATTCTGAACAAGAACGTTCTTAGAACAGATGAGTAATACTCTCTGTTCTAGGCAAACCAGCAAGGAATACCAAGCTTCTCTTTGTGCTTATTCCAAAATACATTAGCTTCAGGGGAACAGTCACCAGTGACACAATGCCGAGGTATTATATAGGTCAGTATCGATTCTGATCGTAACGTAGGAACATATAATGTTTGTGTATTAACACCACTTCCTAAACTAATACCCAAAGTGCCATTGTTCTGTTTAGCCACTGAACCAATCTGGGAGCTTGTTTTGAAAGGTGTAACAAGATAACAGAAAGGATTACTAAACTCTGAGATTTTGCACTTATAGGTTGAAATAACAAAGGTACTGTATTTCAGCTCTGGACAAAAGAGTGATTTAACATATTCTCAGTTTTAAATCAACAGTGTTTAACCCCAAATTAAACAGTTGGCTTTGTATGACCTACACTACAAGCCACAGTGCCCTTTTTTGTAAATATGGAGATGCACACTGTGTGATCAAAATTATGTGTGATATTCAATTTCATAGTGCATACTGCATACCCTTACATAACTCATAATTTCCAAGTTTTTCTGGAAACTTTCCTAGTGTATGATGTGCATGCAACTGAACAGCTTTTAGCTCTGAATTGGTTTGTACTCAGATTACATTTGCACATATATATATATAATTTTTTTATTTGTTATTTGATATTTTTATTTGTTATTTTTATTTTTATTTATTTCTGTATTTATTTTACTTATTCCTAAAACTACATTTGTTGTTTAAATAGTATAATAATGAAAGGGAAGGACAGCAGAAATGAATTCTTATTTTTACCACTAAGATCTGATATAGGTTATACACAATAAATTTAAAGGCTCAAGTTAGAGCTATTTCAGGAGGTTAGCATCCCTCAAATGGAAATTATTACCCCACAGTGAAGATGTGCTTATTGGCATTGTGAATAATCCACCACCATGATCAGCAGGTTATCATTTTAGCTTCGTGAGAGTTAGAGCTAAACTATATGACTTGTAATGGATGAGGAATGTCCTTGAAGAAAATTTTCTCTTCTAAGATGAGCGGGGCAGTAAGATCTTAAAGTACAAAACTTCAGTCACTTGTGTCCAGCTGATCATACCCTATTTCTGTGTCTGCCAGTTTCCCTGTATGTAGCATGGAGCTGTTTGTCTAGTTCAAAGGATTGTCAGGAGAATTGATTGCATGGTATCTGAATACTTGAAGATGGAGAGAGCTGCATATAACATTGTAAATCATGCTTATTGCAATACTTTGACTAGAACTGTTAATTATCATGCGTGGCTTGGACAAGATATTTTTCACCTCTTAATCTGAGAAGTCTCATTTGCAGGCTGGACAGGGTTTTTTTTTGTGATCTCAGTTGCTTTGCTAATTGAAGCAGCATGTATAATAGGACCAGCTTTTCTCAGCATAAGCAAAATTATTTATCTTTATATATTATCTCAGCCTTTTACTTCCTGTCCAATATTCTTAGCATTTAGGATCCAACTGTGCGGATCAGTGCACAGCAGGGGCAGGCAGACTTTCCTTCCAAGGCTGTTAAACAGAGGATGGGGCCAGACTCATGAGCTGGCTGGTAGCTGTTGATAGAATTTGTAGGGGATGGAATATCACTTTCTTGTAACTGCTTGCAGGAATTATAGATTTATTCATAGTATCAGCTTTTGCTCCCCTCCTGTTTTGGTTGTGCCTTAAATAAAGCATAAGGCTACTTAGTGGTATCACACAGGCTCAACTGACTTTGGAAGGTGTGGCAAGACTTCCTTCAGTTAGCATTTCCTTCTAATGCTTTAGCTAGCTGTACCGTTGCAAAAAACAGAGGTTTAAAATCTCACCCACAAGCACTTTTGGAGAGTTATTTAGTACTGCCAGGAGAACAGTCACCACAGTTCATTTAGAAATTCTACCATACTATACACCATTGATGGGATTTTTTTTTTTTTTTTTCCTTTTCAAGGTCCTTGAACTTTCAGGTTTTGAGAGAAAGTCAAACTAAGATGCTGAACATCAGCTTTTAGAACTAAAACACTGTCCAGTATGAAATGCATATGAACAAGACAGAGGAACCCACATACATTTTTACAGGGTGCAGATTAAGATGCTGAGGGGTCATTTCTTTCAGGATATCTGAGGAAATTAAGGACTCTTCCTTTTCAGGAAGACATTTGCATTTTGTTGGAGTGAAACGGCGTCTTAACTGCATAGGCAATATTTTAAACGTCTCTTTCCATTATCATTGTTTGTGTCACCAGAATTAATAGGAGCAAAAGAAGTTTTCTTTTATTATTTATTATTACTTTCTGCTATACAGCCACTATCTACCAGTTTGAAATAGAGTGTGTTTTGCTAAGAAGCCAATTAAATCTGGTAATAGCAGAAATCACTAATATGTGGGATTATTTTCTATAATCATTCTAACATGATTTTTACTACCAAATTCAATCCTGACATACCTGAACTAAACTTTTACATTGGAAATATTTCAGATTTTTTTTTTTTCATTAATGTTATTTTTTAATTTACCCTGCATACTAACAAATAAAAGGTCTGAAAGCTGACATGACTGTTTTTTTCAGTTATAGTTATCATTTAAAAGTATTTGAAGGTTATTGAGAGCACGGAGGCATTTAGTAGGGGCTCACATTTGGAGGTATTTCAGACATTGATCATAATCAGAAACACACTGTAAGCATGTCAATAAAGTATGTGTCAGTTAATAAAGAATTAATAAAACTCAAAATATTTGTTCTTAAAAGTGATGTGATATAGAATTAATTTAGATTACAGGCATTTTATTTATGGAACAAAGCAATTTCTAGAGCAAGAAGCAAACTCATTCAAGGTAACAGTTTATTTCTCTGTAAATAATACAAAAGAAGTTTTATATTAATGGATGCTGATATGCAACTCTTTGTTTTGTAAGCTATTTAGGAAGGATTTTATCTTATGAGACACATTTTAAAAACACACTCTTAAAAATGTTATGTAGCTTCCTCCATATAATTTCTATCTCGTTTTCCTTTTTTTTGTTCCTCTTCCTTGCATTTTCTGTTCATTTGGTCATTTTCTTCTCTTTGCTTAAATGACCTTGCTTTTCTCAATGATATTTTTTTCTTTCATTCCCTTTTATCAGCTCATTATTATTTATGCTTTATATTGCAGTAGTTCCTAGAACAGGGATTCTCAAACACAAGGAGTCATGATCCCACTTAGGATAATGAGTAAAACCATGTAAACAGAAGTGTGGTTGCAAGTCTGGAAATGACCCCAGAAATCAGAATGGAAATGGGGATTGTGAGCCCTGAAGTGGAGCCAGAAGCAGAAAAGTTTTCAGAACATTAGCCAAAGGGTAAAATAATACATATCCAAGCCTATTCTGCAAAGTGCTGCAAACTCTACAGGGGGATAATTATTAGAAGACAGAACTGTCAGATGATACAAACAAATAGGAAAAAATGAGGTGATTTGGAGAACAAAAATAATAAAATGTGAGAGATTCTTGGCCAGTCAAGTAAATCCCTTTTTTTTTCTGCCTTCACTTCCCTCTTGAACTCTTGCTCCCTCTCAAAATTATCACTAAGTACTTCAAGCTTTCAAATGTTCCTCTCTCTCTGCCCTCCCAGGTTGCAGTTTTTCTCCATATCTTTGTGAGGAAAAACAAGGTTGGATGATGTGGGAGAGAGCTTGCCTTTTAAACAGTCCAGGATCTTCTGCCAATACACTGCTAGCTATTAAACTGCCTACTCACTTCTCTACTATGACATGTTTTCATAGGGCAATACAGGCCATCCCAGGTCAGGCACCATACTGCCCTGCAGTAAAAAAACTCACTTCAAAGAAAGAGAAAAAGGATGCTGGCAGCTGAAACTGTGGCTCTTTTATGGGAAAAGGCAAGATGAGGGACCTTGGAATTCTATAAGAAATGGCAGAAACTTTGGATCCACCACTGAGTTAAATGTAAGAGGTTAGACTAATTTTGACAGAGTATTTGAAAATTTTTTTCTAGCAGGCGTGCCATGGAACATTTGTGATTATAATCTCCATTTCTTCCATAGCTAGAATTTCCAGCACCACCTGGACACAATACTGAGTTGATTGTTTACATTTCAGTGACTTTTAAGCTGTTGCTAATCAGTTCTTTAAGGGTATATCTGAAGACATAAGAGGCAATGTTTAGAGTTTTGATCATAAATTCTTTGTCTGTTTCACATTTGAAATAAGCATCTGAAGGAATATCAGAGAATTGTACAAGAATGACACATTTCCAGCAGTGTAGTGCATGTATTTTTATTTTATGTATTATGTATGTGATTTCTCTACTTATCTTTGTTAAATTTTGATCAGGTTAGTATTATTGGAATCAGTAAAACTGACGCATCTAACAGCAAAATGAGGTGAGAGACTTAGAAGTGTTTTTCCTTGAAGAAAGCTCATAGTGCTTTGCTCAGGATCTCAAAGCAGTGCTGTTGGTTTTTCTCTCTTCAGTCTCACTTGCTTTCCTTCACATTATTTATTTATATAACTCAAGAAAATAAAAGGTTAATTTGGGAGAAATTGGTGCAAGCTTTAAAATCAATACACTGAGATGAAAAACTTATCAGCAAGCATGTTGGGTAGTTTACTTCCATTCGGTGTGGCTGTCTGGAATGAAATGAATTATTTCCCATTAAATGCGACAGCTTTCGGGATAGAAATACACTGACTTTAAGTGGTTTACTGAAATGTACATCAGTGTGGAAAAATTAATATACTGCCACACAAATTGGGAAAAAAAGAATTTTTATAGACTGCATATTTTTTATAGACTGGGGGGTTGAGGAGCACCCCCATCCTCAGTCTACCCGTACTCATCTGTCTAGCTTTGAAATGGACTGCGAACACTGAAAGAAATAAAGACTAATGTGTAAACAAAACAGGATGAGGGTGAAGGCTACTTTATTGGACCTACTAGGACTTCTTCACACTCTCTTTTAGCAAACAGAGTCAGAGAGCATTTCAGCTGGGAGCTGGTCCAGTCTGTTAAAAGGTAACTTGCAAGGCCACGGGAGATTAATTTTTGTATGACATATGGTTTCACAAACTGTACTGGACACACAGGGTGATGATATCTCCCCTTTTGGATAAATGACACTGCTACACTAGCTTTTCTGTCCAAGAAAAACTCATGATCAAAATTCCCAGTGGAGCAAGAAGTTACATTAATCACACATTTACAGAGAGACACGGTGGTAATGTATCTTGACAAACACAGTATTTCCTCTTTCTGTTTCCCTTTTGGCCAGGACATTGAGCACTGGAATTACTGTTTAACTATCTAGTTTTGATTGCTGTGCAATCCATGCCTTATCAATGAGTCACTTCTGAGCTCTGGACATGCTATCACTTCCAATATGATGAACAGTGCTGTGTTTATATGTGTTAGGTGGCATTTTGATTAAGAGTTATGTGCAGCTACCAAGCACAACTTGTAGACTTTGCCTGTTTCTTTTTGCCATCAACTAGCAGTGGCTGGGGTGGCTCACTGGGCCACACACTCAGGAATTACTGGGTTGGGGTTCAAATCATTGAAACCATTAACAAGAGGAAGGTGGTAGCTCCACGCTCCTGAGGACACCTCCCAGGAGCTGCGGCCACTGACCCTTCCCTCCTCACTGATGCCTGTCCTGTCAGTGAAAGCTCATTGAGCATCATGCCAGAGTATGGCACCATAGCTTATTAGCTCCTATTTATATTTATGTGTGTTAACCAACACATAACTGCTTTAGACTGTCAGACTCTATATATCCTACTTGCAGAGTGTCTTCTTACCAGGTTAAAGATGCCCAAGAAAACTGGCCTAGGAGAAGGATGGGAATTATGGGAAGAGAGCATCAATAAAAACTCAAGGCACCCAGTGAAACAATAAAAAGCTACACATATTCACCCAAGTTTAAGTTTCTTGATTTAAAACTATGTTAGGAGTTTTTACATAGATGGTTAGAGATACGGTAGGTGCATAAGTTTTACACTGAAGTTGCTTAGGTTCCATAAATACTGCTTCTACATATATAAATATGGTCTTCACAATAGAGAATATCTTAGCTGTATCAAAAGCAAGTTCTGCCAGACTCTTTTAAACTAAGCATTTCTCTTGCTTTCTTGAAGGATAAGCAGATATTTTTCCCTGTGGATGAAATGTGAACCTGTCTTTTCAAAGCAAAGGTGTGGAGGTCTCCTTTTTACCATGGCCCTGTGATCAAATAAGAAATGTAAGCTCAATTTATGTCTGTGGACAGGAGTTCAAATCTTTATGCTCCACATCTGCAAAAGTCTTATTCTAAGGTGGCAGTACTATTAAGTCAACATAAAAAAAAAAAAAATATTAAGATCTGTTCTCTTTTGTATACGATAAAGAAGAATGCATTGGGACCAGATGTGATGTATATAAGCCTGGCTGCCTTGGCTAATGATTGTTCAGTATGTTCATCTGACGACTAATCGCTTCCAGTTCATCACACATTTTTAATACCTTATCAGTGCTTTTATAAGGTAGAATGTATAAGCAACCCTTAAAGCCAGTATGAAAAAATAAGCCATTCTTTGAAATTGTTTTGTATCAGTTCCAAAGAAAGTGCAAAGAATGACATGATCCTTCTTCCAGACTACAGTCAAAGCTGGTGGCTAAAGTACTTCTGAGTTACTGGGTTTGAATTCAATAAGGTAAAGATAGATATTAAGTCAGCATCTCCTTCAGCTAAAATAGAATGTTACTCTTCAGCTGCTGTGTGGGGGAAAAAAAGCATTCATGTCATCTCCACCTACCATTCTAATTCACCAGCAAATAGTGTTTGGTTTTCATTTGAAAGAAATGTCAAAAGCACCTACTTTTAGGAGATGGCTCCACTCCCAAGTGGTGAGAAATGTTCATGCTCTGGAAACTATCTAGACAGAGTCTGTTTTTTCTGCTTGCTAATGTAATAAAATTCCAGCTTGGGTTTTTTGTTGTTTTGTTTTGTTATGGTTTTTTTTTTCCCCCCAGAATTTTGTGAAATCATTTTCGTGACAGACAACAAAAGTATCTATATCCACAGTCCTCAGGTACCCAAACTTCCTTGAAACTTTTCTAGAAAAGTTGTCAAGCCTTGTTCTACAGTGGGACCCTGCCCAGTCAGCAATCCATTAGGCACTTAGAAGGGTGATTATTGCCCAAGGAGATGATTTATCAACATCAGCAGTGTTGACTAATTCATTAATTGCATCAACATCATGATTAGAAATTAATGAAAATGTCTCACAGTAAATATTTTTTGCTGATTCAGTGTTTAATAGTACCCACATTTTTTCATCTGTGAAGAGTAATTTCAGGTATTATATATTTCCAGTACCATCTCTGTAGTGCTCCTGTGTTTTCCTTATTCATTTTTCTCCATGGCAGCCTAAGTGAACAGCAACTCTATTCACATCCTGTTATGTTAACATAATATCTTATCATTTATTCTAGAACTAGTAGAAGATATGGTGCTTTTTCAATTAATTTTTGCATGTGATTCATATCAGCTAAATTTAGATGTCTACAGTGATGACATCTAAGTCTGATCCAATCACCTTAGACTCACATTAAACAGATGAATCACCTGAGGTGTAGTAATTACGAGATAAAACTTACTTGAAAGCACTAATTTCTTTCCACTGACTGCAAATAGTCTAGGGTGACTAACTCAAGTATAAGAATCTACTTCTTCCCAGACAAATTCCACATTCTGTGCCTTTTCTTATTTGCATTTCCTATGTCCTCTTAGTCTTTTAATTTCTGCTTTAGATTATACTTACTTTCATTTATTGGCATCAATAAATACATATATCAATAAAATGAGTATCAACAAACTATATTGATAATAAATACTAATTATTGACATCAAGAAAATACTAAATTCTGCTGTTTAACTATTCTTCTTCATTGTACATAGAAGTCGTATTGAGAACAGAATCTAAACCCAATGCACTTATTTATATATTTCATGCACATATGCGAACACAAATGTGCCTTGATGTCCAGGTTATAAACATAGTCTCGTACAGGCACTCTAAGTTTGATAACAGGCTTTGAAAACAACGTTAAGGAAAGCTCATGTGGGATATGGCTGTCACAAGAACAGCAATCTGATATTTTTACTTCAACAAGGTTAAGTTACCATTTATCCACTGTAAAAGTGTAAAACAAACAAAAAATGAACAAGAAAATTAGTGAACATTAAGGAACAAAACCCCTAAACATTGTGCAATAAATTTTACAGTATATGAAAATAAGCACTGGACATGAACACACACTCTTTCATGCGAACATACCCTGAAAGGATATTTCAGTGTCAGAAGAAGCATTGTCAGAACATGCTGCTTGCAAGAAGATCTAGACAGTAAATCATTAGATAAGAAAAATATTTACTTCTTTTTGCAGGACTTTTTAAACATGTATGAAATGTTAATAAGCATCTCATGCCTGATGTTGCTCCTCCTGAAGTGACCTGTAAGTCAACCATGCAGATAAACAATTGTCGGTCAGTTTTTTTACTACCAGTGCTATTCATGTCACTCACCTACAGCCAACAGAATTTACATCCCTTTTCACTAATTCTGCTTCTATAGGGTATCTTTGACAGAAAAAAATCTAACTGCAGTCCTAAAAATTTACTGATATATTTTATTTTGGAATCAGTTGCAGCATTCTCTCTCGGGGAGGGAAGGGGGCAGACTCTGACACACAGCAGAAAGGAATGTGTATTTTCAGATAATCTGATACATTTTGCTACTTCTTGTATCCAGTTTGTTTTTAAAGTAAAACAAGCAGATAAGTAGGGAACTATATGCATATGAACTTATCATGCTCCTAATGGCTTTCCTTCAGATGGGAAAATTTGGGTCCTGTATCACAAGACTTAGCTGTATGAGAGCTGGGAAAACATTCTTGGCTCCATTAAAAGCACTCCATAAATATGTGGAAAATCCACAGAAGTAGAAAATGAATGTCTTCTTCAATCTACATTAATATAAGGTTGGGACATTAGAAAGCTTTGCAATATGGGAAAGAAACCAAAGAAATGAGGATGGCTGAAGGAAGCAGAAAGACATGGAAATCCAGGAAATCCCTTGAGAGATCAAAGAGAGCATCTGTCATTTGTTTAGAAGCCAGTCCAGCCTAAACCATGACAGCAGCAAATATCAAAGTCCATTTGAGATCTACAGGACTGGGAATATCCTAACTCAAATTTCCTGAAAGGCTTGGTCCAGAAATTCAGTAACTGGAGTTCAATCTCAACTCAGCTTTCTCAGCAATATTTCCCTTATCCTACTCCCTGGTATCTCTAGTCATCTGGTAAAAGTTTCACTGAAGGAGCATTACCTACTTGTCCTTAAAGAGTAAGCCAAACTTTTGTTTCAAAAAGATGTGAGTATGGACATAGGGTCAAAGCAACTGAGCTTGCCTCGTGTAACAAGTTGTCATCTAGAAGCTTCGCTATGGTAACTGCCCATGTTAGTACCCTATACTTGTTCTAAAGTGATTTGCTAAATCACATAATCCCCTTTAACTAAAAAAAAGATAATATGGAGAGGGTTGTGAGTTTAAGAAACATGATCAATTTAAGGCTACAGAGTGTTCCTAAGTCCTAGACCCTCTTCTCAGAGTTTCCCAATGACTATTTCTAGTCTTCTCCAGGAGACTGTTACAAATACGATTCTCAGATGCAGAATAATACTCCTAAAGTTATTATACAGAAAAACAAACAAACAAAACCCCTTTATAGTTTCTATCATTTTCTGAGAGAAAAAAAAAAAAAAAAGGATGTAGAGTGTTTACTATGAGTTGTCAATAGCTGGAGGTGTTTGCCAAGAGGTTTATGATCTTCATAATAGGAGTTTCTTCCACCTCTGTCTTGGGGTTCACTTGTGTTTCTCTTTATACATTATCCTACCACAGCCTGCTTCCTTTTTATTGGTTCCTGGCTGAATCCTGTCTGGAAGATGATCTGGTTTCAAAAGTTTTGTATTTTAGGTGTATCCTAAAATACCCCTACCTAAGAAGTTAGAGACCTAGTTCTTGAGGATGTCTGAAGGGGATCAAGAAAGTAGGGAACTAGAATTTTATTTTCATATGTTACCTTTATGTATGTCTAGTAAGCATACTGGTTGCTCTGAGAACAGCAAAAATTATGGTATTATGGTTGTAATAGCCTGACACTTAGGTTGAAGTGAAGACAATGAAGTACAGCTGTTTATAACCTACTGTTTAGAGACTTTAGTGAGTAGGAGCCATTGTCCATAGGTTCATTCACTGAAACCTGAGAAGATTTAAATGCATTTTTGGTGAACGTCTGGTAGAGGAAACCAGTAAACTCAAGTTTGCCTTTAAACTATGTGAGTGTTCAGATCACTGAATTAATGAATGAGAACACTGATTACTTCTATTATAAAGCAATATAGTTACTCATGCAGTGAAGTTTTCACTGTAAAATGAATTTATTAGGAATATCATGTTACTGGTATTCATGCTAATGCTAAAGTCAAATATCCATGACCTGTCTGACCCATCCTCCTCCTGCATGTCTTCCTGTTTACCATGCAAGGTGAAAATTAATGTTTAAATTTATTCTTGAGCACCTAACACTGACAGTAGGGAGCCTAGATACTTTACTCAAGGCTATGGATTTCACTCTAGTAGGAACAGAGATTAATAGGCATTCCACAGCTGTAAACTGGGCTAATTATATTTCCGTGCCCCAGAAAGCTGGGTAGGCAAACATTTTGTGAGGTTGAGAGAGAGCCATGTACTGCTGTAGTGGTGACCACGTTAAGTACTTTAGGTAGAATAAAGTTTTTCTTATCCTGTCAATAAAGAACTTTCATATCATATTACAAATGCCCTGGTGGACTCTCTAAGATAGTGAACTTCAGGCAGCCATTAATCACCTGTTGAAGAAAAGTGTTATCTTTGTATTGTCTGTGTGAGAAATAAGCACTATGTATTGCTATTGATCATACCTGTCCAGCCTATGAATGGCACTAATGAGGTCTGGAAGGAGTCACCTCTGGCTCTGCTAAAATAGCTGTGCTAGTCTGTAGCTTTGTGAAAGGGATTATCCAGGAAAAGGAAGCATGTAGGGTTGTATCCACCCTTACTGTGTCCAGAGGTGCACTGAACACAATTTGTGAAAGCAATTTGGTCTGTACTAAGAACATATCATTTTTTCCTTCTGTTTCCCTTGTGGTAAATTTGTCCTGCAGGGACCACTCCAATAATAAAAGAAGTGTTATGTTGTAGTTTTTTGGTGGTTTGTTTGGTTTTTTTGTTTTGTTTTGGTTTTTTTTTGTTTTTTTTTTTCTTTTTTTTTTAGTTTAGTTTTAGTTTTGTGCTCTTTGTTTGCTTGTTTGTTTGTTTGTTTGCTTGGGTGGGGGAAAGTGTTTGCTTTGGTTTTGTTGGGGTTTTTTTGTTTGTTTGTTTGGTTGGTTTTCTTTTTTTCTGGAGAGAACAGGCATAGTTTGAGTTTCTGATTCCCATACAGAAAATATCAACATACGAGCAGTTCACACACTACTGAAAAGGAAAGATGGGAGTCCAGAGACCTCCTTATGCTTCTAAAAATCACTGGATTAAAAGTCACAAAGTCTGTTAGGAGAAAAGACAAGAACTTCCAAGTGACCCTGAGAGTCCTTTAATCCTTAGGCTATGGGTGCACCTTATCTCATCTGCTTTCGTCTCTGTTTGAATGAATAATTTCTGATCACACAGTTGTCTCACTCTGAAACAGTCCACTCAGAATATTCAGTAGCATCTTGGTTAGGGCAATATGTAAACATTTAGCTGAAGAGTTTTAGTACTTTAACACCAGGACAAACTGGAGCACACATTTTCAAGTTTCAAATAAAATTATTTAACAGCTAGGCTAATATAGAAAATAAAAAAAGAGCATATCATCAATGGATATTTTTATAAAGAAAACAGTAAGAAAACTCTTCACAGTTAAAGGGCAGACTTAGCTTGCTATGTGTGGAAAAGTTGACCAGATCCCTTTTTAACACTTCGGACTGGCTGAGCTAGGTGCTGACTTAAGCCATTTCATGCTGTGTTCTGATGCGATAATAAACATGGTATTGGAGTACCTACTACTGGATCAAAAGACTTCAGCCACATGACTATTTCACCAGGCAGGTTTATAAGCCTTTGAAGGAATAACTTTTTTCTTTGTTGGTCTTATGCTAGATAAAATATCTCCTGTCTGTACCACACTGTTTTTATGCTGCTTCAGGTGTCATCGACCGACTAACAGCAAGCATAAACCTTGATTAAAAGTATGAAGTCAGCATAAAATTCACATCATCTGCTATGATTACCTGGACAGAAATACAGTCCTATGCTCCAATCTGATCTGCAGTGCTTTGTGATCCAGCAACAGATGTAGTATGAAATTATTATGAAATGACGTAACACAGATGACTACAGGACCACACCTTCATAGATCTGCCTCTTTTAAATCCTATTCTCAGATGTGGATTCAGGAACGTACTTTCTCTGGCAGCTCAGAATGAAAAAATGCCAGGCATCCTGGCACCATAGTTCACTGTCTTGCCAGATGAGCGAAGGTTTGTGGGGCTATATTATAAATGGGATCACTGAAGTGACCTGGGTTAGTTTAAAAAAAACAACAAAAAAACCTCTTTACTGTGGTTGCTGTTTGTTAAACTCTTTTCTTTTTCTTTTTTTTTTTTTTTTTTTTTTTAAATCCAGTGAACTCATTTACAACATTCTCTGCACACAGTTGCATCAGAACAGATTGAGAAAACAACATACTTCTGTGTAGGCTAAGAATAAATAACTGGGGGAGAGGAGCGAGCAGAAAGTTCTTACAGCTTTTGCCACTAAAGGCAAGCATCAATGAACACCACCCCTAGGCTCTTAATTCAGGTTTATGGATTTAATTTCCTAAGCTGGATGTCTAACTTTCGGACCGCCAGCACTTAACATGATATATGTCCAAGTCCCTTAACTTCTTTATTGTCTCTAACCCTTGTTCCCTGTATCTGTAACATAATTTTTAATGGTTGCCCAGCCTATGGTTAGCTGCCTGCTGTATCTATGGAGAGAGGAAGATTATAAGGAAATACCTTAGATACACACGATTACAAAGGTTTCAAAAGTGTCAGAACATGCTATATATTTTCACAGGAATGTGTACAAAAGAAGGTAGAATTCTTCCTTTGTTTATTTGTTCTGTAAATAGATCCATTTTAAAGACAATCTTAGTATAGGGTGGAACTGCTAATTCATTCTTTTACTACCATTATTCAAGTACCAAAGCTGAAAAATATAAAAATACATGTTACTTCATGTTTAAATGTGATATTTTTGAAATTATTTTTTTGGTAATTTGTTTAGGAATTCAATGTACTCCAACTGTGTAATAGTGATTGAACAACTGCTTACACTTCAGACTGACATATTTTAGTATACTGGATATTTTTTTAATAACAATTGAAGTTAGAACCTTAGGCAAGATAGCTAACATGTTATTATTGTTATTTAGTGTAATAAATCAGTGTGCTCATCTTTTGTATTAAGGTATAAGAAAGATATAGATAATTTTTCAAAATGTATGGCATCCATTTTTTTAATAGTATACCTACTGAAATGACTCCTGAAATTTTGCTCTAGGGGCTAGTTTCAGTCCCACTAAACAGTATTTTCTGCATGGTAAAGAAGGTTGAGCAGTAAGTATTGAGATCACCTCCTCATCACACCAGTCTAATCAAGTTTATGACAATTTACAGTATTTTCATTAGAGAAGAAGGGATGGTGGGTTTGAATGCCTTCAGACACAAGAGGGGCTTGAGATCTTGGGCACTGCATCCTAAACAGGCCCTCTAAGCACTGGAAAAACAGGATACTGTGGCCACTACCACATTAAAAGGATAGGCATGGATAGCTTTTGAAAAATTATTAACTCCACTTAGGGGATTATAGACCTTTACCAAGGACAAGACCGTTACTGTCACTTGAATAGGCTGAGACACCTATGTGCTGGAAGGAAGTGGTCTTTCAGCTTTTTCCGCTGGCTAGCTCTAACCAGCTTTCTCCCCTGAATGCCAGGCGGGTTGTAGTGCACTGTGCTCTCCCACTTCTGATGTACTTGTTTTACAAATTTCAATCTACATCTGCAATTTAACAGAAGGGGAGTCTTCAAATGAATTATAATAGACCCCAGATGGTAAGACAGAAGAGATGGCAATCTCTCCTGGCATCCACAGGTTTCTAAAGTAATTCTAGAAAGTTTTCCCCTTGTTTAGTGGTTTTAAGCTAATAGTTTCTGCCTCTTCAAGCATATTAAAAATTACATCTACTCTAAATTTTATTTTATTTTTGGTTTTGGTGATAGACTGGGTTGGAGTATATGACTGCATGAAGAGAAGTGTATTATTCAGCTATATGGCAAATTCACATTTAGGGTTCGAGGGTCTTGTTATATTGTTTGCTATTGTTACATTTTTTTACCCATTGTTTTACTAAGTTATATATTAAGGAAATATTTGCATAGATGCTTGGAGGATCAAGGTAACCTGTTCCCCCATTTCCTCCATAACCTTAAAGAAAGAACCTGCTCACATCTGAAAAGCAACTTGAGGAATTCTTTAAATCTCTTAAAACTCCCTCTAATATCACGCCTACCTATTCCTGCAAGTAGCAAAGAACCAGACAGTAAGCAGTGATTATTCCTTCCTTTTCATATTTTGTTCTCTTTTTATTAACTTCCATAGTTCTGCCATTCCCTCTATTTGACCTCTACTCCTATTAGAAAAGACAAATGAACAAGAAAGGATTCAGCTACCAAAGCTCTGCCAGTCATCGGTGTTTTCATTTGCTTGAAAGTTATATATCCACTCCCAGCCCTCAACCTCTTTGTGCCTTTCAGATCATAAGCTCTGCTGGGCGAGAGCTGTCTATTTATCTGTATTTGTACAGCACACGGCACTATCCTCACTGGGGCCTTTGGGTGCTATCATCCTAGAGTAATCGTGTTCATTAGTAACAATAAAGAAAAGCGATGTTTGAAAAATTAAAGGAATGTGCAATGCAAGTCAGGCCTGGGCCTCTGAGCCACCCTTTCTGTTGAAGATAGTTTTCATTTCAGAGATTTGGAATAGTTTTTGAACTTTTATGTGCTAAAGGGGCTCAGTCCAATGACCCAAAGACCTCTACTTTTCAACACTTTTTTTTAAACAGTAATAATTTAACAAAAAGGAAAAACAATATTTAACCATCTCTTCTTCACTGGGGCTTCCTATACATACTTTAAAAATATCCACTTTCTAACCCTTAACTCACACTAATACACAACTCAAAGGTGCTGCACAGACATTTTGATACATATTCAGATCAACGGACTTAGCTGTCAAAAATTTGGAGTACCATGCTCAGGTAGTTAAAGGGGTGCAGAAGGATGACTTAGCCTCAGCGACATCCAGGTGTGATGCTATCAGTGAATCAATTCTAAAGCAAACCAGGAGGTGTTGGCCTCAACAAAAAAACATATCAAGAGAGAGACATCAAAAAAACCAAAACCAAACCAAAACAAAACAAAAAACCAAAAAAAACAACTTTAAAATTGGGTGAAACTTAAAAGTTGTTCAGTAGGTGGCTTACCAATTGATTTAAGCAGGAAGAAAATGTGTTAGGCAGGAGGCAAAGAGGAAGGGCTACATTTTCATGCTAAAAACACTCTAGAGCTATCTCTAGTTAGGGTCTCCGTTTCACAGAGCTATGTATGCATATCATATAAGGCATTTGTACTTAGAAAAACCCAACAAAAACAACAAGCAGAGCACATGGTCAGCCCAAATTTCCCACATTCTGGGCTACTGCCCTCCTTGTTATAGTATTGATTTCACATACACAGCAGTATTCTCCACAACTGGATAATGATCATTTAGGTGGCTATGTTCAGGAAAGGTTTTGGTCTTCCAAATCTGAAGTGCATGGAAAATCTTGCAGTTTGGCAAGATGTTCACAATTACCCCTGTGGTTTCTGTTGATTGCATCCAAGTAGCTCCTCTCAGTATTGGGAAATGAAAATTCATGTCAGTACTCTGTTATTTGACAAATTCATGCAGCATACTACATATTCATGTTAAATATCACACTGGTTCATGAGTCTAACACATGAAGGCGTGTGTCAACTCCATCAAATAGCATTTATGCCCTTATGTTCTTTATAGAAGGGACAATCAGTTGGATGTTCTGAAATGGTGCACGAGGCAGGAGTCTTTACAGGCTTGGAAACTAACGGAGGCAGTCTGAATTGGGCCCTCAATTATAATTTTAAAAAATGTTCGGTGATGGAAAATCTCCTGCTTCTGCTGGTTGTTTATTTCAGCAGTTAATCATGTCCACTGTTAAAAATCTGTGTTTGCTCATGTATTTGAATTTGTCTGACTTCAGTTTCTAGCCCTTGATTCTTGTTATGCTTTTCTCTGTTTCATTAATACAAGCTTCAGTGCTTTCTACCCGTGGAAGTACTTATGCACTGTAATTGGGCCTGGCAGGGAAATTCGTCCCTTACCTCACAAAAGTTTTTATCATTTTGGAAAAAATCAGGAGAATAATTTCATGAAAGAGTCTGAAATGTAAATGAAAATGAAATACAGTTGTGCTTCACAATGTAAGAAACAATATTGAAATACTTCGTATAAATTTTGACTGCTGGATTTTTTTAGATTTTTTTTCTTCTAATGTTATCATTATGTTTCTAAATCTTATGCTCATTAAACAAACCTGATCAAGCTCTTATAATTCTCTCAATGTTTAGGATTTTCCTCCACCCTCTGAAGTGTTACTGTAATTCTTTTTATTCATGGATTTGCTAAGTGACAGCACAGGTTTTTCAACTTTTTGCTACTGATCTTAAAAGGATTTTAATTTCAATTCAGAAGTGCTATACGTGGGAAAAAAGACCTGCTTTCTAAATGCTGCTTTCTCATCAACACATAAAAAAGCTAAACTAATCTTTTCCTCATAGCATTAGTTTTGGAGCTCATGCTAAGTGTTGTCTTTTATTCTGCCCTCTGTTCCCCTGTCTTTTTTGCCTTACTAGATTTCCAGATCCTTTTCACCAAGCAATTCTTCCGTTTTTGTAACAGGAATACACATTCTTAAACTTGCATTAGGACCTCACAGTCAGACAGTACTGGTTTGATGGCTTTTTCCCAAATAAGCCATATGTGACCTATAGTCACAGTCACATTATCCTCTATATTAATTCCTGCACGGCCTTTTAGATCTGCTATCCTTCTTATACCTCTTCACTTTGTCTCAAAGAGACTATACTTTTTTCTTTCTTTTTTTTTTTTTTTTTTTTTTTTTTTTAATGTTATTGTTCTTTTGCTCTAATCCTGTGGATCAGCTGGCTAAAAGCCTGTCTCATAAGCTTCAGTGATTCTCCTAGGAAGACCTTACCGTGATTTATCTTTCTCGTCAGATACAGTCTCAGACATTTCCCTTCAGCCAAATACTGATTTATATCAAAACATCAGAATTTACCACAGGATTTTCACTGACTTTAACTGGTTTGCCTTTCTCAGTAAAATTTTATTTATGTATATCAGCGAAAGCAGGAAGGACAAGCTCTAGTGGAAGAACAAAAGTCCAGTTTACCTCTCTGTCATTATTACAATACTTCGTGTATCAGATTTAATCATCTTCATCCTTTTTTACATGGTTTTGTGTCACCTTAATCAGATTTTGACATCAGAATGTGCTATTACTCGAACCTTTAACAAGACATTTCTTGTGTTTAAGAAGGAAGATGTGGAAAGGATTGTGAGTCACCTATTTAGGATTTTTTTTTTTTTTTTGTTCTACTCCTGGATTCACACATCGATTTACCTACTATTACCAAGTTGAACTGTAAATAGCAAACTAATGCAACAAGAATCTAACATAAGTAGCAATAAAATATATTTATTAAAGCAGAGAGCAACAGATTTTACATATTTAAGAATAAAATCTAGAGATGATTATGAAGATGACTGAACCATCTAAGTGACGGTAAGAAAACAGCTACAGTTTTCCATATTTCCCTTAGGGTTCTCTTTTCTGTCATGTCTGTACAACACAGATATATACAGTTTCCCTTAACTGATCCGCCATACTAGTAAATTTAAATTATTTACATCTTGTGGTATTATCTTTCCCTGCAAATGATCATTCCAAATATTTTATTTTTTTTTTTTAAATTCGGAGGAGTTCAGAAGCACACTAAACTATTAATCCAGTCCCAAATGTGAATTTTAATACATTACATTTGCTACTCATAGCAAAATGGATTTTTATTGCCCACTACATGACATAGACATTTCACCGTACAATGGAAGACTGCATTCCTGACTCTCTGAGAAAACTATGTGAGCAAATGATCCTTTTACCTGTGTTTTGCTGGTACAAGGCTATTAAAAAATTCAGATAAAAATTATCTCACACAGAGATCTTATGAGTGGGTAGTTGCAAGGAAGCCTCCACCAAAAAATGGAAGAGCACAAGTTATAGAAAAAGAAAAATGACACCAATGAGACAAATGACAATGACAATAAGGTGAATAGAGCAGCAAGAAGAACTAATCAGCAGCATACCTACGTGACAGTCCAAGTGACAACACCAAAGCTACCAGCCCATTCTGCCAGGGACCCAAAAGCATTTGCTGAGGAAAAAAATATCTACACAGTTTGACATCTCTGCTGCAAAAGATAAGGAGGATGAGCACTATAATGAGCTGAAAGTAGTATACGGTTCTTTTTTTATTATTATTTTTCAATTGGCAGAAAAGATTGGTGGGAAAACGCTGAAAACTGACACCCACACCCTCCCATCCCCCACCCTGAGTAATACGTTAAACTACCTCAGTATTGTTTTTTTTTTCTAGTAGTCAGTCACCATAAGCATAGGTATATTTGGGGCAAGAAAGCATCATATACATAGCAAGCAAAGAGTTTTTGCTGAGTGTTTTTCTTTGTTTCACTTTAAGTCATGACCAACTTTACGCACTAACTTTTATTGTTCGTTTTCTTATGTCTTAATGATACTAAAGTATGAAACACACAAAGTAAGACGACTGTCTCAGAGTAAAGCTTTTGAAGTGATAATGCTCATGTGTCAGTTCAAAAACTACTTTCTCTTACTGTTAACATAATGACCCCCCTTCAACCAAAAAGTCAATATGGTGTTCCTTTATTGTAAGAATAATTGGCCAGTCAGTGCAATTATTTCTTCTACATCTAGTTGTATAATGGCAATTTAAAATGAAAACATACTTTTCCCATTGAGATTTAGAATAAGTGAGTGATTTTAGGATAATCAAATGTCAATGGAATTATTTCAGTTCCACTCTGATTTATTATAGCTATTAAAGCAGAAGGTAAAGCATAATAAAGCTATCTGCTTGGTATGCCGAGGAGCTATTTTTCAACACTAAATAACAACCATCTTAATTCTTTTCACTTGTAAAAATTAGAGGTTCAGAAGAAATTATTGAAATATGAAAATAATCTTTTCAATATAATAATGTTACCTCTTTTCTTTATAGACATTTTAAACCAATAGATTTTTTTTTTTTTTTTTTTTTTTTAATATTCTTTGCCTATGGAATTGTTTCGTTGATTATCACCTAGTTTTGAAAGGAGCTGACACTATGTGTGAAATCAGGGGAAAAAAGCAAAGTCATAAACTTATGAAAAACTGATATCATGGTTGAACCAGGAAACTCACCTTTTATAGCAACACTAATGAGAAACACTCTAGTAAATACTGTAACCAGATCTATGAAAACAAACAAAAAACCAGCCAATACATGTTTTAGAATATTTGGACACATCTTAGTGTGCATTAATGCCAGACATTATTCAAAATCCTTAGTGGTTTAGTGGGTTGATTAGGATTTTTAATATCTTCATATTAATTTTCTGTGAAATGACAAAGCCAGGGTTTGAACTCTGAACAGTATTAAAGTGAGACAATGGACAAAAGAACACTTGGGTGTTTTTCATACAGGAAAACTGTGCAAAGTATTTTAGCTCTGGGATTCAATAATACACACAGCTTGATATTTTAGAAGTTGTGCAAAAATCATTTCATCACATTGAACGATCTCTTCAAGACACCCAAGAAGGAGTATTAATCCATCACTCTGTTCTATGTAACAGAAAAATCAGTTGTTATTCTTTGTGCTGCATGATAAAGATTGCTCTTGTTTTACTTATTTGAAGTGAGACTGTTATTGTGGAAACGATAGAAATCCAAACAAGTTTCAATGGTTGCAAAAATTTCGCAAATAAGGCAGCAAGCCTTGGAGAGACCATTCATTATGCTGTGTGGTAAAGAAGCTAGCATTAAAGAAGTTATGGCAAAGCAGACACAGCAGTAACACAAAACTAGGTGCAGTGTAGCACTTCCAGGACTGTGTGGAAAGTAAGTTGGGCCATGAGTAGTACAACCAGTAAAGCTCAGCCTCCTGTGGGATTGTGTTTTAGTTTGAGGATTCTCTGATGTCAGAGAAGATTTGTAAGCACACAAAAGCACTTTCTTCAGTAGTGAAATAACATGATCTTTCTCTCTTTCAGTCAATTACCTATTTTTTTCTCTAAATTCTCAAGAATTTACTATCTATCCAGACTATTAAAACAACCCAAGCAGATTAAAATGTTACTAGGATGATGTCTGAAAGACAGATACGCACATAAAGCAGATTTTAATTGTGTGTAGGGGTTTATAGAGGCATAGGAGTCTAACATACTGTCATAGTAAAGAGAAATCTAGTCAATAAACTCAGTGGAGTCCAGGCAGTATTTCAGCTGACCCTCAAGTACAGAGGGATTCATTTGCTCTTGTGTGGGAGTCTAGTATCATTTAAAATCATTTAACATATTGTCTGGCCTTTGGTAGGAACTTAGAAGGGCATGAGTCTCTCACAAGCCCTGTGCCACATTCACATCTAACTGTCCTATGTGATATCTCAGGTGGTCTAGGGTAGCCCAGATGGCATTAGAAATCACTATGCAAGTAACTGAACCAAGCATCTAAAGTCTACGCAGCTGAATCATCATAGAATCATAGAATGGCTTGGGTTGGAAGGGACTTTAAAGATCATCTAGTTCCAACCCCCGTACCATGGGCAGGGACACCTCGCACTAGACCAGGTTACTCAAAGTCCCATCCACCCTGGCCTTGAACACCTCTGGGGATGGAGCAGCCACAACTTCTCCGGGCAACCTGTTCCAGTGTCTCACCACCCTCACAGTAAAGAATTTCTTTCTAACATCTAACCTAAATTAACCCTCTTGCAGTTTAAAACTGTTACCCCTTATCCTATCACTACACTCTCTCATAAAGAGTCTCTCCCCATCTTTCCTGTAGGCCCCCTTTAAGTGCTGGGTGGCCGCTATAAGGTCTCCCTGGAGCCTTCTCCAGGCTGAACAACCTCAACTCTCTTAGCCTGTCTTCATAGGAGAGGTGTTCCAGCCCTAGCCTGTATTTCTGCTTGGGATTGCCCTGACCCAGGTGCAGGACCTTGCACTTGGCCTTGTTGAGCTTCATGAGGTTTGCACAGCCCCAGTTCTCAAGCCCTCTGGATGGCATCCCTTCCCTCCAGTGTGTTGACTGCACCACACAGTTTGGTGTTACCAGCAAACTTGCTGATGGTGCACTCAATCCCAAAATTGATGTCACCAACAAAGATATTAAACACCACCAGTCCCAGTACTGACCCCTGAGGAATGCTATTCGTCACTGGTCTCCACCAGAGAATAAATCTCCAGCCTTGCTGACTTGTTGATTTTGCTGACTAGGCCTCCTATTCTATCTTCAGGTGTTCACCCTTCAGGATCTCGTGGCATTTAAGATGACATATAATACCTTGTCCAGCTTCCAGCTGTGACTCTGGGATGGCACAGGTCTTCCCTTGTAACACACTCTCCCATGTGTATGTCTTTGATAAAGAAGGGTATCTAAAATGGTGCTGAATACTTGCATGTAAGCAACTCCGTTGAGACCCACTGACTGTAACAGAAGCCCAGATACCTATGGCATATATAAGCACTTATATCTAGACACCTTAATATATGTTTATAAATCTAAACTAGGAGCTCTTACCAGAAATATATATACATGCAAACTTTCTTGAGATATCAACAAGGCTTCATCAATATGGATTCTAAGAATTTTCTATGTCTATACTTAGAACAATAATATCACAAGAAATTTTGCTGCAGAAAAGTAAGCAAGCAAACAAACCAGCCAAACCAGCAACAGACTACCAAATTATTTCACTTATTTATGAGCTGTACTCTTATTTTTCAGTACATACAGAATACAGTATGGACATTGATTACTAGCTGAACATTTCCAGGCAAAGAGGTACTGTAATGCATGTGCATGACAGCACAGCTAAATAACAATAAAAATAATCCAGAAGTCAAGATATTTTATATTTCCCTTTAGGGATTTCTAGAGCAGAAGTCTGAGCACCTCACAGGGAAATTTTTAGTATGAAGATCCACAAGGTTTTTAGCGATGACTAGGATTGATCTTTTGTTTCAAAAAAAAGGTCATTCTAGGTCTGAATGCATAAAATACCTGAACATTTCTTGATTGTTCTAACCAGACTACTGCTATCGTCTACTGCTATAGTATTTGTTGGCAAATGTCACCCTTTCTGACTGTAGGCCTTACAGAGAAATCCAAGTAATTGATGTTACAAGTGCCTACAAAGAACCAGGAACCATAATTCCAGCAAGAAACAGAATGCTACTGAGTTATATAAGGATGATATTTTCCAAAAATCCCTTCTGTTCAGAATAGGAACATAGGAAGAAATAAAAATATAGAAGACATTGACACAGACTAATGTACAGAAATTAATAAGTAGAGCAACACATGTCAGGAAGCATAAGAAAATCAACACAAACTCACAGTATCACATTTATTGGAACCCTGCCACCTCATAATGATTCATCATTATCTTTATCAAAGCTGCAACATTTTCTAGTTGTCACAAGTTTGATGGTAGAAAGTTAATCGAGCAATATGAATAAATCAAAACGTCATTTTTAATACTAGTCAGATCCTCATAGTTAAAGATCCAAGATAGAAGTCCAAAGGCATCTATTGCTGATTACTTACACACCATTCAAGTGTATTCCGGAAGTTCAGCATTAATTTAAAAGGCAGCAGTGAGAATTATTCTTCTTGAGAAAGTGATCTGGATATTGATGGTGACACTAATGAGACAAAATCTCAGAATGGTGCTGTTCAGTTCAATGAAACAGAAAACTGGGAAAAAATCAAACCAAAAGAAGTCATATTAAACTGATCCCTTTATATGTTTCCTGAGTATTTTGGATTCTGTATCACATTTTTTTGCCTCCATATATTAATCCAAATTATGACAGTTTAAGATGTTACTTTTTGTTTACTGTCTCTCACCAGCATATGGGTGCTGCTCAGTAACTTTGTCAATGTCCTCTTAGTTTAAGAATAAAAACAGCCATAGAACAGACAATTTCTGTTTCATCTAACTTTTATTCAAGTATATAATGACTTGTGCAAATGTGTGGCATAAAGAGAAGTACTATGGAGATCATAAATCACTGCATTTATTCTTATAATATCTTGTATCATTTTAAGAATTGAATAAATGTCTTACTGCACTTAGTAGATCGACTTCTCCTTTTTCTATAAAAACAGTACTTAAGCTATGTATGTGTGAACAAATGTGGGAAGATATCCTCATGTACCTATGATAGAGCAGCTGATATTGGAAAGATATATTTAAGAATGACAGCATATAGTGGGGGATAAATCAAAGAAGAACACAAAACTTTTAAATAAGACTAAGACTTAAAGAGGAGGAATTTCAGGTACTACAAGACATCTGGTGACAGTTTGTCTTACCTCTGCTTCAGGCAGCTAAGAAAGGTGCTTGAGATAGGAATAAAGTAATCTTTAGTTCCTTCTTGGTCCTTTATTTGTTTAAAAATTACTCAGTTCAGTGGATCCAGGCATTTGAATGCAATCAAACTAATCTAATGTTGGCATCTTAAAAACTTAGATTTTAAGAATAGTGCTGGATGGAACTTTTACTGATGGTTTCCCTGAAAAACTTAACAGTGGATTTGAAAGCACACATTAGAATCCATTTAAATTACTTATATGTCTGAAATAAATGCTACCAGTCAATGAAAAAAGATGCTTGCAAAATCTTTTTTTTTTTTTTTTTTTTTTACTTTCCCTTCTCACAATATTCTTTACGTCTCCACAGAAAATCAAAATTCCATTCTCAAGAGCTCTAAGATCATCTCTTGTTGCATTGAAGAGGAATACTTGAATGTGCCAATTTACTCTCTAAAGGAACATTCTAGAAAACTATGCAAATGATTTCTGATAACATGATCTGACAGAGCATTGCTGCAGTTCTGTGTTGCTTACTTTCTTTCTGATTACCAGTATTTTTTATAAAACATAAAATTGGGTTTGGGGTTTGTTTGTTTTTAAGGAAAAAACAGTTTTTTTATTGTTCAATGTCAAAATGGATGTTTTGATGTTTTCAGTATCCGGATGGAGACCAGAACTATTTGGTTTTGACATATTGTAGAGAAAATGGATGACCTGCTGAATCTTGAGTACCCGTTAAATGGATGCACAACATATACGCTATGCACAGTCTGGATCTTCAGAAACAACTTATTTTTGTAGGGAATAATTTTTTATGTGGGATCATAATGTCCAAGTTTCTGTTAGTTCAAGTACTTTTCCTGAACTTTATTCTAGGGGTAAATCTAAACATCTGTGATGTAGGTTGAATTTCCGCTACTCTTGAAAAATACCTGGTTTATTAGAATGCACATTTAATGTCTAACTTAGACATTACTTAGAACCTACTTAGAATGGGTTCTGACAATCACATCCACTGAAGAATTATATATTTAGAGAAACCACAGTCAACAAAAGATCATTATTTTAATCACCCAGCTTGACTCTAAGGCATTGATAAATACAATTGATTATATACATTAGTTGTAAATGATTTATATCTAAGTGAGTAATCCCATTCATAGAATGGTTTGGGTTGGAAAGGACCTTAAAGGGCAGGGACACCTCTCACTAGACAAGAGTACTCAAAGTCCTGTCCAACCTGGCCTTGAATACCTGCAGGGATGGGGCATCCACAACTTCTCTGGGCAACCTGGGCCGGTGTCTCACCACCCTGACAAAAAAGAATTTCTTCCTAATATCTAATCTAAATTTATCCTCTTTCTAAATCTATCCTTTTTAATTGTTTTGAGATATTGCATCTATGGTTAAAAGTTTTTTTATTGGTGGTTTTTTTTTCTCATTTTAATTAAATTAATTTAACATTTTGCTCTGAGGAAATGGCCAAAGCACAAGGCAATATAATACCCACCATTAGCTCCAGTTTGTTAATCTGCATTTCATTCTCCAGACAGAGCAGAGATTAGGAGGCAAACAAAACAAAAATATCTAAATAGTTCTAATTCATTGAAAACAGTATTAGTTCTATAGTAATGTCATGAATGCAGCACTTGCCTTTGACATTCTAATGTTAAGCCATTATACAGGATTTCTGAATCAAAATGAACTTTGTGGCCCATCTATTCCTATTTTTAAAAAAGTCATGACACGGAACATATAAATTTCATCAATATGTTTGTAACTTTGTCTAGTTTTCTGATATTTTGTTCAAAGCGCTTATAACATGTTGTACCAAGATTTTTTAAATTATGGTTTAGACTTCTGTATTTTTTGATTGGAAAGCGGTTGATGCTCATTTTGGATGTACAGAGAATCACAAATGGTTATAGGCTTTAAATACCATCCTCTTCTAAGTTCATTTGATTGCAGAAGGAATTAAATTGGCCTTTGGTAATTCTGATCAGCTGGTTTCCATGACCTTTCAACATATCCCATTCGTAGTTAAGATGAAAAAAGAAAAATTCAAATGTGTAATGAGAACTGGCATATTATGACATTTAATAATCGAATAGAGAACAATGTAAAAAGTCTGATGATATTAAAGCCAAAGTTATGTTCATTTGACTGAGTTCAACAGATTTTTAAGTCAATGTTAAAAATTCTTTGCAAAAGGTACTTATATGCAAAAGGTATTGAATAATCATTTTTATAACTTTGAAGAACACCACAGAATTAGATTTTGTAGACAGAGATTTGTGTTTGTCATCTTCAGGTCTGGGAAATACCTGCACCTTTCTTAATTACAGACATTAGAGAAACAAGTTACATGCATTTCCCAGGCCAACAAACAAACAATATTATTTATTTAAGTTGTTTAATTAACTGTTATGTATCTGAAATAAGAAAGCAAAATAGGTACATTATAGCAATGTACATGAAAACATAAAAATACATGGCATAATGCTGAAATGTAAATATGCATCTCTTTCTAGACAGGTTATCCATAACTCTTCTCAGCCAAAAATTAATCAATGACTAGTCACTTCAATGTTTAGAGAAAGTCAACACAAAAGGGACTCAAGTGCAGCTGAAATGAATTTATCTGTTTTACTTCCATGAATATTCATGAACACTGATTGTTAGTGTTTGGTGGATTGTACTAATTAGAAAATGTATACGATGACCCTTGGGAATCTCTGTTCATAATGCAGGCCATCAGATGAGTTGCTTCAAGCTGGGCCATAGGAATTTAAGCCTTGCAAGACATCCTAGCCTAAAAATCTATGAAGATTGCTACGCTAATAAAGTACAGTATGAGTGAAGTGCATTATCACTATTAGTGCCAATGCCAAAGTCAGTTAAGAAATGGAGGCTCCAGAAATCATACACACCTAAGTACAAAACATTGGAAAATGGAAAGGAGTAAAATGAAGTAATCTGTCACAATGATGGCTCTTCCCCTTCCCTGAAAAATTAATACTGAAATGAGGATATGCAATAATCTAACAGAGAATTCAGCTGGTCTGTCATTGTTTGGGCCAGACTGGCCATTGAGATGAATGACAAATGCCCTCCCCCACCTCTCTCTTCAAGGAGAGAAGGGAGAGAGAGAAAAAGACTTATGAGTTTAGAAGAAAATAAACTACTTTAATGATAATATTAATAATAAAATAGGAAGAAAATAATGAAATATATACAAAAGCAGTACTGAGCTCCCAGGATGACGATCACGTCACCAGCAGGCACTGGGAAAGTCCCAGACGGGACTTTGTGATGGATGGGAACTGGATTCTGTATCTGGAGTCAGCAAAGCACAGATGGGGATGAAAGGCAGACGAACTAGCAGAGTCCTCCTTGGACGCTGGCCATTGAAGAAAGCGGGATGATCCTTTGATCCCTCAGCTTTTATACTGAGCATGAGGCAGATGTGATGGAATACCCTGTTGGTCAGTTTTGGATCACCTGTCCTGTCCTCTCCTCCCTGCAGGTACATCCCCCTCTGCACTTTTCCTCTTCCATCCCTCCAAGGCGGCAAATAACAAAGTTAGCTGGCCTTGGTTGTCATAGCAATAAGTATAAGCAAGAGCCTCTATGCATGTGGCATTAACTATGAACATAGGTCTGATCACTCTGAGAATGAACAGTTTTCTGCCCAATACACTGTTAATTTCAGAGAGTTCAAAGAGTTAGAAGAGGCTTAGCTGCCAAGTAAAATTACTGAACGGAAAATTGGTTCTGTTTTACCTCAAATCAGGATACTGTCTCACAGTAGGAAGTGTCTGATATGAAAAGTCACAGTATTGGTTATTTTTGGAAGATTTTATGATGGAATTGGTAGAACACCTCTAAAAATTTATGTTAAAAGAAACCGCAACTGAAGGTATGAACTGTAATGCATACTGAAGTTATGCAAGAACCTTCTAAGAAGTTAGGACATGATACATTAACTTAATCTTTTTATGAAGACAGATTGCCATCTTTGGGTGTGTTTCAGTAATGGGAGTACAGATACATACTATTGTTTACTTTATTTTTGCCCATCTTCACAGATCTTTCTGAATAATCATTGTTACCACTAGTGTAGTAATTTTTCCTGCAGTCAAGTGAAAATGGATTTTTAACACCCTATAAAAACCTTTCCTAAAAATAATAATAATTTAAAAGAATGTAAATTTCACATAGCTTTTTTTCAAAAACTTAGCATCCTTAATTCTTGTTCCACTTAATTCCAATACACTAAAGTAAGTGAGTACTATTGTAACGGCTGTGATCCCCTGCATATCTTATTATTAAAGAAATGTAGTACAAAAAAGAAAAGAAAGGATAGTGTAGATACTTGAAGGTTGTTTACCTGACATTCACTTGAAATTTCCAACTTGGAGGTAAATTTCCAAGCCTAGCACTGCATTGCCCTGATACGGGGAGAGAGCAATATGAACTTTGCCCAGGATTATTAGACCCTTTCCTCAATCAAAATGGATAAGAAAGGTGTCAACATGAGATACAACATCGGGAGAGAAAGAGAGGTCTGAGAGAAAAGATAGCTATAGCATACTAAGGTTATTGTGCTTTTTAGAAGCCTGCACTATTTCACTGTTTTAAGTGACAACTATCAAGGTTTTCCCTTAGTCACTCACATTTAAAGGATAAATCTTATGAAGTTTCCAAAGATAAAAATACTTTTGGCCTAATTTTCTGTGCTGACACCCACAGCTGCCTGTGAAATCAGTGCAGGTTTTGGGTGTTCAAGACCTTTGAAAATCATGCCACTTATTTTTAATTAAAAGACAGAGGAAGAAACGTGGGGAAAGAAGACATGTATAACTATGTCTAGCCAGTTGGAGTTCTGTGACCTCTGCTTCTTACCCTTTTCATAATTGTCGCACTGTTACCTTGTACTCTCCTCATCTGTTTCTTGTATCCACCCAGTTTTATAGTTTTACTCTTAGTTCATAAGTTTTGGGGGCAATGGATGTATTTTAATGACAATAACATACAGGGCGTAGCACATACAAGCTTTGATATCTTGCTAAATACTTTCAGTCTTTCCATAATATCAATTAATAGCAATAACAATCGGACAAAGACTTCATCACTTCAAAATCTGAAACATTTTCCACAGGTACTGAGCAAAACAAAAAGAAGATTATTTCCACAGATTTAAAAGAGCAAAAGCATATCTGTGTTGGTGTCAATTCCGAACAATACGTAACATAGGCTGTCATACGGTGATGCTTGCATCACAACAGTTTAATTATACCAGTTTGTAAAAATTGCTGCTGCTAGAATGGGCTTTTTAAAAGCCATAGACTTTATAGATATGACTCTATACTTTCTCTGTGTTTGTATTCATTCTTTAAATAGAGGTTTTTTTATATATACCTGTTTTCTGAAAAAAAAATTGTCGGATGTAGTTTTCAAATATTACTGGTTAACTCTTGACACAATTACATGTCTTTTAGATTTCTTAGATAGGTATGACAAACATAGAACTATTTTTATGTAATTTACCTTGCATTTCACATTCATAAGTGAAATATTCTGTAGACAGAAACATTGTATTGTGAAATCCTTCCCTCAGCTTTTTAGACTTGCTTTTTAAATTTGGGGTATTTGGTTTATGCATTTCTCATTCTGTATCTAAAAGTCACTCACTATATATAGGGCCTTAGATCCTACCACATTTTTTTTTTCTGTTTGTGAAGTTAATAATAACTGATGTGTTGACAGATATATAAGACGCTACATTATAATTTATAAAATACTTAATGAAGTAAAGTAGTTGTATATTCTCACAAGTCTTTCCAGGTAAAACAGGCTAAAAAGCCTGAAGTCATGTAAATTACAGTCAACAGATAATTTGAAAGTCATGAAAAAATGAGAAGAGAGAGAAATAAAAAAAGAAGTGGGGAGAAAAAAAAAAGGAGTTTAAAGCAGTCTAAGAAAAGCCTGAGGCATCTGAAGACAGTCATTACTGATGCAAGACAAGGGATATACTAAAGATAGGTAATGTCAAGTGGGAACTGTAATGAGCTGGAGTTAAAGCATGGCTGCCTGCCTCCTAACAGCCAAATAAACTATTGTAGGCCTGCTTAAGCTTTTTATTTTGCTGATGGTTATCTTTGGCAGGAACATAGGATTCCTCTTACATACACGCTTGATAAAGTAGGGTATTCTCTGCCAAAATTCCAGGAGCAACAATCATTAATACTAAATGGTTCTTGTAGGAAATGAGAGGAAAAAGATAGGGTGACGGGAAAATCCTCAATGCATAATGGTTTATTAATAACCACAGATATTTCTCACATCTGGAATTATCAGCACAATGAGTTAAAACATATCAGTCAGCTTAAACATCCATCGTTAAGCTAAGAACTATGGATGAAAGAAAAAGAGGAATGATTGGGTTTCTTAATTGTTCATTAGAATATTCCTATTATGTGTCTTGATTCCGAACCCAGCTTATAAAGAGCTACTGGCACAAGGAACAATCTACAGATGGAATAGCAGTAGCACACATACAGTTGTGCCTATCTGGTATATAGTCTTTTGATTTTATGTTTTTTTACACAGCCAAATTTTTATGCGAGAGCTGATGCAGACAGAAATAAAGTCATGTCTCTAGGCAGTAGCTGTAATGTTTCTTCCCAATAAGAGCCTAAGCACTCAAGCCAAGGCCACAGTTCTTACTCTCTGCTTATAGCTGAGCTACCATCAGATTGCTTTCTATCATCCACAACTGGAGACTTCTAGGGAAAAGACTAGATTGCCTTAAAACTGATGGACACAGATGTTACTGCTAGCTGTGCATTGTTTTATGTTTATTTTTTGTTCATGTAACAAATATAGGTCTTTTTCAGTTATTCCAATTATGTAAGAAGAAGGGGAGAAGAAATAGGTAGTTCATATTTAATGACAGAAATTTATTGTGGAATTTTTTACCTCAGCATAGATTTCAGAATTATGGAATTAGATTCATTCAAATGGTAATAACAGCAACACAGGTATTAGGATGAGGCATTGATTTAATATCTACAAGGTGTCTTAATTGAGCATAGAGGTCTTAACGTTGCCAGCAACACCTCTTTTGTAGCTACCCATTCTTAATTTTTCAGTGAAAACCCCTAATGTTTCCACTTCAACCATCCAAAGTTCTTTCAATCCATTCTGTGCAGTAACTGCAATAAAAGTTTCTCCTCTGATTTCAGAATACACATTTAACTGAGAACTCAGAGATTTAGTCTTACGTTTGCTCACATATTATTTCACAGTTTCATTTAAGACTTTGCTTTTTCTTTTTTCTTATTGTCCCAGTCATTATTTCCCTTTTTTTTTAAGGAGCTTTCTACAGTAGCAGTAGAAATTTTCTTTTAAGTGCTTACCATGAACATTTTTCAAATTACTGTGATGGGTTTGGGCAAAATACAGTGCTTATTTGTAAGCTGTTCGACTGTGGCTCTATGAGAGCCTCCTTGATATACAAAAGAGCTAACTGAGGTACAGAAGTAATGATTGGTGGATCTGTTCCCATAAATGGCATATGTCTTAATTTTATTGATAGAATTTTTGTATGCTCCAGCAATGGGTGCTGAAGGAGAAAGAAAGAGTGATCATAACAGCACTAATAACAGAAATAAACAAAAAAACCCCCACAACAATATATGCTTAATGTTTTTGGATCCATCTGTATAAAAAGGGACAGGGTATACATAAAAATCTTATTTTTTTCTATTTCTAAAAAACTGTAGTCAATTACTGTGAATAACCTTCATATTTTTATAGATGAGAAAATGAATTTAAAACATGGAACTAGAAAAGTGAGTATAACAATATTCGTAATAGGAAAGAATCTGAGAGTCTAAATTTCTCTCTTTCATGTTTTCCCTACTTCTCAACTGATTAGTTTTGACCTCAGAAGCCATCCCCTGTAGGTCCTCTCAAAACAGATAGCTAAATAAATAAAAACCCTAGTTCTTCTTAGTTACATAATCATGAATCAGACATAATTTCAATGACACTGACTATTTTTCTCCCTCTTCAGACTGTTTCACACTACAATAAGATTAAGAAGGATAGAATCTCGTTTAAACTTTCACGTCCCATGACTTGGATTTATTGCCTCTAAATTTAGCAATCTTGTTGAAATACCTCAGTTAGAAACCCAGTTGCTGTGCGCATAGTCAGAGAGTCATAGGCAGAGAGAAAGATGTGGGTGACTTTCTAGGAGCTGAATAATATTCAAGAGAACTTCTATTTCTCTATTGATTCCAGGGGAACTGTAGGTCGTCACCTCAGATTAAGCATTTATGTCTGTTTCCAAGGTAAAATGACAGAAACACTAAAAAAACAATAAATTGAGACATTATTTTTAGAGCTACTGCTCATGGCCTGAACTGGAGGGTAGAAAGAGAAAGAAGCAGGCAGGTGTCCAAGTTTTTAGGGCTACTAATCTATTTGTTTGTTGGAAGGGACCCTCCTATGTCATTTAAACTTCTTGCTTTCTAGGTCAGATCTATAAAACAAGAAAAAAAGACAGGTAGATTAAAACTTATGCATGTATTATATTCACTGGGAAAGCCAGCTCTTCATTGTTGTTTTACTTCTTGTTTGCTTTGACAAGGCCAGTAAAGATGGCATTGACTGTGTTAAATCTACAAAAGGGTAAACCTGCTGTTGTTCCAATAGCAAAATGTAATTCAGAATGTATCTTTTGCAGATTAAAAAATGGCCTTACATTTTAAAAAATATCTGTAGTGAATTATACTACTTAAACAAATATAGGCTGCTGTAGCCAACCTACAAATAGTGCTTAACTAAAGTCAACAAGAAGAACCATCTTACTGATACTGTTCATTGAAATATTAATTCAAATTTTGGCTGTAAAAATAAGAAGTTCTTTAATAAAGTAGTCCTGTTCTCTATCAAAGCTCTCAGAATTCTGTTCTGCCCAAACCGGCGTTTGTAGATATAATCAAATATTACAATAAAGATTAAAAAAAAAAAAAAAAATCAAAATGGAGATAACATTTGAGATTTCATGGTTTCTATGTTTTAAATGATATTGCTTAAACTAATATTTCTTTTGAATATATTTTTTCTTTCTTTTTTTTTTCCTATGCCAAACATTTATTTACACATATCTGTTCTTAGACTCAAAAAAAGCCAAGTAGATACAAGTGTGACAAAAAGGCTTAAAATGTTTAACTGTGTTGTGCTCAGCTTGGATGACGGAACCAGTGGGCACTAAGTGCTTGGCAGTGAGATGCTGTGCCATTCCCTGTATGTATGCTGATAATCAAAGCATTGTATGGAGTGAATGCCACTTCAGTTTTATGAGCTTTTTATGTGACATGGCATATCAAATCTGCCAAGCGGAGGACCATCTGGAAACAGGTCATCAGAATGGATTCTGACACCCTCTGACAGACAAGAGTGAAGACAAAGAACAGAATGGGGGAGAAAATCCCAGCCCACCCCAAAAAAACCCTGTCCATACACCAATAGAGATTAAGTAAAACAAATCCCATTTCATTCGGTATACTGGAGTAACATTTTACTTAATAACAGACATAGATTTACTCAAGTGAATTTAAAAATTCATTTTAAACAGTACTCCCTTATGCAAAAGCTGGTTTTTCTGATTTCTTTTTTCTTTCAGTTACAAAAGCACAAATCTTTCTGGGCATAACAGAAGTGTTATCCTTTTTTCCTCTTCTTTTTCTTCACCTAGGGAATAAAAATGTTTTTTAAAAGCTTCACAGCCTAATGTTCAACACACATTCCACATTGTAGAAACACTCACAGACAGATTTTTGATAAGCGTTCTGAAGCCATTAGGCTACTGTAGTTCAGATGAAAAGATATTACACAACCATATATCACTGCAAATGTAAACTTGTGCTCTAAATGTCATCCAGTTATTAAAGTACCACAACTCCTGATAGTTTGACCAAAATGAAGACCTATGAAAAGTGGCTATTTTCACTTGATTGTTGGGTTCTTAAGGCAAATTTATCATTTTTACAGACATTCTTATCAGGAGTGGATTACAGATGAAAAATCATGATGCCAGAACTGAAGGGTTAAAATACCTTTTCATTTTTTCGATAAAATATCTTATCATTTTTGAGGACTGAAAACATCCTCTGTGCTTTGTATGACTGAGAAACAAACATATACCCTCGTTGAAGGCAGTCACAGTCTAAAAACTTGAACAAAACAAACCACAGAGTGTTCTAATGATACAACACAATACAACACATGTGGACATGATTATAGTTCCAGTCTCCAATTTTGGTCTTAGGGACTGTTATAAATCTCATTCTCTCTCTCTCTTTTGTTTGTTTCTTTTCTCCCTGCTTATTTTTTGAACACTGCTTGGAAAACAAGTGCTTCCAAGCTCCAGAGAGGCTTGAGTGAGTTACAAGGTAGACTTAGAGTGAATATGTTGTTGAAGAGCAGCAAAAGAAGAAGTAAGGATTGCCAATTAGCCTAGCAATGAATGCAAATGGATATTTTTAATTCTCTGAAATTGGTTATTGCAGAGGGGCAAAGATCTAGACATGTTTCTTTTTTCTTTTTATTTTTTTTTTTTTATAAACAGCTGATATAGTAAAAAGAAAATTATACCCCTAGGAAATCCAAGTCCTCCTTTTTCTTAATGCCGTTCAGGTTTGTTCTTCAAGCTGTTGATGCTAGTGTGATTTATGTGGATATACTAGAACTGAAAAGCAGTGAGAGTATAATGGTTATGTCATATGATGGTAACTCCAGGAAGGTTTTCCCTCATCTAACAACATACTGGATGTATTTTATCATTTTCCCTTTTATACCTTGTTGGATATTGTAACTAATTATCTAAATTTTTGAATACAGTGACTAAACTCATTCATTTATGATGATACTAAGAACAGGAGGAAGTGGTAATTTGTACTTCAGTCCTTTTATGCAGCCAGACTGTGAAGGCCAAATGTCAGAATAATTATATAAAATATTGAGGTGAAAATTTCAGGGGAAAATAACTTCTTCAGGCACTTCCCTCAAATATCCTTGGAGAAATACTATTTTGAAGTACAAAAGAACCAGAAAAAGTTTAAAGCATGCACTAGTGCTGAGGTTACCCTTGGGAAGCGTAAGATGACAGGAACTCCTCTACAGAGACAGAGCAGAAGACACTGAGATGAACACAAGATCTTTCAGATTTTGTGGTAGGACTCTGACATGAGCAAGCACTGTTCCCAAATAATTAACAGATCTCTTCCTTTCTTTGTCCCTTTAACCCAACCCAGTCCAACAAATCTATTAGAGCAGTTAATTAGGATGTGAACAACAGACTAAGATTCCCTCTCTGGTTTAATTAATAAACTATTGGTTAATCCAGAGTGATCCAAATGATCTCTAAAGGGCCATTTACTAGTTTGTTGATGAGTTTCTCTTTCTAAAATGCATTCTTGACAAACATTTAATTGCTATATTTTTATAGAGGGGCAAGAGTAAATCAATCTTTTCCAAACAGGGAACAAGGGAAAAGGAGGTGAAATCTGTAGTGGGGTTCTTTTATTTTACACATCCTATCCTCCTCTATAGAACCAAAGATTAATGGATGACATGCTGCTATTTTCTACTTCGAAATACAGAAATATAGAATTTAATCTTTTTGTTGCCATGACACCGACCAAAAAATGGGTCAGATGTGGCGTTAAGGAAAGATTTTAACTGAATTTTAATATATCTGTATGACCTCTTTTATGATATTTATACATATTAGTATATCTATACTATGTACATATAGATCTATATATGTATTTAAACTGTATATATTTGTTGATACAGAGGACAAATTTAATCCCTCTTTTATAGGTGGAGAACTGAAACAAAGAAAATAAATACCTCCTCTGGGGTGAGAAGGGGAGGTGTTACTGCAGAATATCAGCTCATCCTGCCATGGTCTGGATGATCAGCAATGTATCTAGGGTTCAGCATGAGAGATCTGCATTCCCTATTGAATGCAATTTTGGCATATATGGTGAAGAAAATGGCTACCAGAATATTAATGCTATGTTCCCTAAAGAGTGAATAACATGCAAGAGGCAAGATAAAAGGGCACAGTGGCTTGGACAGGAGGAAGTAGAATTACACATTGGAAATCAAGCAAAGGAATCTTTAAATTATGGACTGTAGTGAAGGAGAAGTCAGTGAATGGATTTAAAAAGTATGCCGATTTATTTAGACTGATTTATGTAGGAAGATTTCTCCCAGTGCATAAAGATAATATATAATGGATTTGAAGAAAGACAAAGAGGAGACAGGTTCATCTGTAGTAGGTACGAAGCCTGATAAGACCCTAAACAGATTAAAGCAGGGCAGAGAAAAAGGAAGACTGACCTCTTAGACAAATTATGTGTGCAATGAGGGAGGTGTGAAAGACTGGAACTTTAAAATAATTGTCTCAAAGCTCACTTAAGCTTCTGCAAATCGACGGCAGGCTTGCAGGCTGATAAGAAGCTTGCTTGTATCTATTTAGCACCTTCTACAGACCACCCTCCTGCTTGCCAGTCACCACCCAAGACTGCCATCAGCTGAGGAGGGTGTGTGGCTCCCCCCAGCTGGAAAGGGCATAGGCCTCTGGCTATCAGAGTGGCCAGACCCTGACTAGCCCGGGGCCCACCCCAGCCTGTATTGTTAACTCCAAAATTGCTGAAGCTCAAGCGCTGCCCAAACAGCAAAGGGGCAGGAAAAGTTTATACAGCAACTGTGTAAAATGACAATTAGTTTGGCAAAGACCACTGTCATGTTGATTAGTCAAGCTACAGACTGACCTGGGCTACCTGGACTATAACTGGTGCAGTGACCCACCACAATTTGGGAATTGGGACTGAGACCCCCACCACCATCAACCATGGATCAACAGGGTGCTGCTGAACTTCCAGAGGACCACCGAGATGCTGTCGAGCCTGTGGTGGTGACTATACTCTTGCTACACTTAGTAATACTGCTTCTCTTTTCTGCCTTTTCTCTACTTCTGCCTTCACTCTATCGCTTGTCTTAGTGACTTTTGCTGGGGAATAACAATAAGCCTGCAAACCTGCAGTGAGCAGCGTCTGACCTCGTTTGCGCCTTAATTTCACACTTGGAATCATTGAGAACCTCTCCTGGGCCCGATGTAGTTGGACTGGGACATAACAGGAGGAGACAGAATTAAAACTGGAGTTGACCAATTAGATGAAAGACTCTTCTTAACAGTGAAGGTGCAGTGCTCTCAAGAACAGCAGAAGTTTACTAATGAAAAAAGTACTGAAGAGAAGTATGATATTTATTTTGGGATGTATTACTTTGTAAGTTGACCAGGAGACCTTAGAAAGGAAAACGTGAGAAATATGTGGCTTTGGTTAGGAGTAATGCAATGAATAGGAAAAGAATAATAAACTTGGAGGGAAGGTGTAAAAGGGTGCAAAAAGACAACAAGGTGAGGAAAAAAACAGTGTTAATGAAGATAAGTGCCATAATCTCTGATTTGTGAAGTATTGTAGGGATCTGTGTAGTTTCTCTTGCACATACATAGAAAATAATCTTATTAATAAATTCCAATGGCTTTATTTAAAATGCTGTTATGTAATAAAGTGCTATATCATACAGCAGGTAGAAAAAAATACTGAAATCTTAGCTAAAGTAATACTCTGTTAAGAACTAAAAGCAGAGATTTCTAGGCGCTGCTAGACCATTTATTCAGTGGTGTAGGAAGCAGGGAAAGCATGGACTCCATCTTAACTGAAATCAGTCCACTGCTAAGCTTTTGCTGGTATAGCTTTTTAATCTATCTGCCAATATAATAAAAAAGAAACTATAAATGAACTGATTAGCTTGCTCCTTTTCTGTGGAGCTTCTTCCTAAAAAAAATCTCTAGAATATTTTATTCCTCCCTAGAAACAAACTTTTAAATTTGTATAGAGAGCAATTAAACTTAAGGGTGTGAGATGATCCTAAATGGGAACCAGGTAACAGTAAAAGAAAAGTCATATTCCACTCTCCACATCATTCAATCTAAAGCAGCATAGGACAAATTACTAGTGCAAACTTCACAAAAGGAAACTTCACTTTTTCTGATGGGAATTCAGCAGTGTAATTCCAAATCACCACTTAACACCTTCTGTTCCCTGAAACTTTTCCTTATACTGGTTATTAAAGGGCAAATAGCGTCTTTAATTCAAGTGTATGTTTGCACTGATAATGGTATTATGGCTTTGGCTTTTCCCTTTTATGGCAATTTAATGTAATATAATTTGTCTTCAATAAAGCAAGAGGCTATGGAAGGCAGACTGGGAGGATGCTTCATGGACAGTGCCATTGTATCTTTGTAAACATTTAACTTAATTATGAAGTTTTGCTGCATCATCCTTGAACAAGGTCTAAAATATGGCTCATTAATACCATATTTTGATCCCCTCATCTATCACAGTGCACAAAACAAATGTCTTCAACACCCTTGCAAATCATGTATTCACCGCTTAAATTTAATGCTCAAGATTGAAAGATATCAAAAATGGATGCAGCTTTCCTTCCCACATAAAATGTGTATGTGTGTGGGAAAGGGGGGGAAAGTGGAGAGATTCTGACAAAAGTTAGTAACAGAAGTTGCTGCAGCCTGAAGCTGAAGTAACTAATCTCTTGGTGACTTATGTGGAGGTTTTATGTTCTGTCTTGCCTAGCCAGTCATAAAAAAATCATACCTTAGCTACTCTAGCCAGCTGCCACATTTATGAGTAAGGACTCATTCTACAAAACTACAGATGGGCAGGTGTAGATATACCTATTTCTGTACAGCAGACAGTAAATATTTATTCACAGCTGGCAGGTCAACTCAAATTACCTGCAAAAAAAGTTCACTTCAGCTATTTATTTGGGCAGGACAAAAAAAAAAGAAAAAACCCTACAAAGAAACAGTATATGATATTGAAGAAAAAATAGAAGTGGGAAGATAAAAGTTTTAGTGGATTATGCCCCAGTCAGGCCTTACCTTGAGAGGTGTTTAGTGAGCTAATTTACAGATCTTTAGTTTACAATTTACATGCCAATGAAATGAATTCAAACACTGCACATAGTTGTGTGTGCATGTATGCAAATACTGCACATTATTGTATTATAAATACAATAAATACAATATAAATTATAATACAATAAATACAAATAAACTACAATATAATTGCAATAAATATCCATGCAGGCATAACAAAGAAAAAGAAATAGGGAATTGATTCAGTATTACATCTCCTAAGACAATGAATTTAATTTTAGCTAATTATTAATTAACTGTTTGCAAAGTGTTGCAAAATATTATGCCATACATACAATAAACGCTAAAAGTTATCACCATGCTTAAGAATCGTACATTCATTAACACTAGAAGCCACTTAAAAAGCAGTTAAGTGCACACAGCTGTCAAAAATATGTATTTTTGTGCATCTTGTGAATCATATTAACATGCAAATGGAAAATGAGGAGTACTGAGAATGTTAGGTAGCCTGTTAGGCTGAGTAGAATGTTCCTTGAAATGTGTCCTGCTATTTTTTTTCTATACGCTATTGAGTTCAAAGTGCATTCCTGCTACGATTTCATTTTATCTTAAGACATTAAAGAGTGAATTTCAGAAGTTAAAAAAGGGAGCAAGACACCTTGCTTTGTATCTATGCTTTGAGCCAAATATACATATATATATATATATATATATATATATATATATATATATGTCACTATGCCAGTTTTCACCTAAACTATTAATTAAGTCTCCAGGACTGGTAACAGAGCTCACAGCCCTCAGCTGGATGCCTGACTTTCCTCCAGACTGAATACAGCTCTCAACAACAGCTGCAAGCTGCGTGTTAGGACACTGGAAAGAAAGAAACAGAAACAGATGAAAAGATGAAGGCAGAGGCCTGGAGCAGGTTTTCTAGCAGGACCTGAGACCCCGTGGGGGAGCAGTCTGTTCCTGAAGGACTGTACTCCATGGAAAGGACCCAAGCTGGAGCAGTTCATGAAGAACAGCAGCCTATGGGAAGGACCCGTATTGCAGAATTTCATGGAGGACTGGGGGGGGTGTGGAGCAGGGGAAGAATATGAGGAGGGAAGAGTGGTAGAAATAACGTGTGATGAACTGACCGCAATCCCCATTCTCTGTCCCCCTGCTCTCAAGGGCAAGACGTAGTGAAACTGGGAGTGAAGTTGGGGGGAAGGTGTTTTAAGATTTGTTTTTATTTCATATTATCCTATTCTATTTAATTGGCAATAAATTAAATTAATTTCCCTGAGTGGAGTCTGTTTTGACCATGATGGTAATTGCTGAGTGATCTCCCTGGTCTTATTTTGACCCATGAGCCATTTGTTATATTGTCACTCCCTCTGTCCAGCTGAGGAGGAGTAGTGACAGAGCAGCTTTGGTGGGCACCTGGAGGCCCGCCAAGCTGAACCCACCACAGACAGAAAAAGGAAGCTTGATAAAGAAACCTAAAATTTAGGCTATCCAGTTAAAAAAAATCTTTTTTTGTGTCTGGCTTTATATTTTAAGCTGTTAGACAAAAACAGATAGAATCCATAACATGGGCATGAGATGCACTATCTCCTGCTCAAAAAAAAGTGCTTATACCACAAAATTGGACTGGTTTTTGTTGTGGCTTGCTCTCCTGCTAAACCCAATTCAGAAACTGCTTCTGTTCACAAGGCAGGAAGATCTATACCACAAAGTTGTCTTTCTCTACTTTTGAATAAAATGGACTGTGACTTGTATTTTCTGCTTAACTCAGTGTTGTCAATATACGTTAGCTTCTCTCAGAGCATGCCTAGTCAATGGGGCCCATGAGGGAATGGAGCACTAACAATGCCTACACCATGAACATCAGACAACCCTATGAAGAAGACAGTTACATCAATTTTTTTGTGCAGTAGGTTTGCTGCTGATGCAGAGCTTTGACACCCAACAAGAATGCTTCTTAGGAACATCTGACCTGCTTAACACCATGGGAGACTGTAGGTAGCTAAGGAAAATTAGGTGCTGAGTTTGCATCTTAATTTTTGCATTTCTCTCTTCTGTAGAGAGTCCTAATAAAGAACTGGTGGCATCTCTATGCAGATTTGCATACTGGGTGACAGATTAATTTTCACTATACCCCCAAGGAGTTTCAGGATGCATTCAATGTTTCAACCCTGTAATAATTTACTATCCGAAGCCACAAGCAGACATCACTCTTTCCCTGAGCTCCTTCTAAGGTTACACATTTCTATTCCATTTCTCACCCCTTTATTGAATATTAAGTGTTAAAACATTTCTTTGCAGGTGTTCTAAATATGTATAAGGGGGGGTAAATTCACTGTCAATTGTTAATATCAAATTCTTCATTCAGTTCTTTGTGATATCTGACCAAACAATTGTCAGCAACAGTTTTGTTACTATCTAAGTTGCTGTCCAAGTTTCTGTTATTGCCTGAGTCTCAGGGGATAACGGCTCCAATGTGGCTCTGTACAGCTTCTGAGTAGAGAAGGGAGTTAAAGAGAATTCTGCATGGTAGACAAGTTATCCAGCTGGGTGATTTTTCTGTCTGCCTGATCTAATTATCTTTATTACCACCTCCTCCACAAATAAAGTTTAGCTTGTCTTTTTGTAGATTCAAGAATATAGGCATTTGATGGCTGCCAGGAATGCCTTCATTTCAGGGTTTGGTATCTTGAGCCATGAATTTATTGAGACTCACACAGAAGTCCACAAAGATGTGATTGTGTTTTTTGGAGTGATTAGTGTGGATTTGCCTCCAACTGCTTCTGATGAGAAAGGTGTGGGTGCATATTTACTTTTCTCTGTCTCTGCCTCTGTCTCCGTCTCTCTGTAAAACAGGATTTTTTTCCCTTTTCCCCTGGTGCATCGTATCTGCTTGGTGTATCTAATCGATTTTTCTATTTCAGAGGACTGGAGCTTTGCCAGACTTCTAGGGTCTGCCTGAAGCTTTTTATAGATCTCTCCTTCCTGCTCCCTTTGTTTTCCTTATGAGTCTTTTCCAATTGTCAGATTTTCTGTATTTAAGTAATTTTTCATTTAATTTTTGTCTTGTTTAAGCAGGAGATGAAAGGAACTACTTCCTTCAGGGTGCTGCTTTGGTAGGCTTTCCAGGGTAGCCGGTTGGACCCCTATCCTTTCTTAGAGTGATAGATAAAGGCTAGATCAAGGGACTGCTCTGCGGATGTCATAGGGAAGTCACAGGTAATTAAAGAGGGGCTGAAGATGTATTAATGTGTGACAGAAACAACTGGAAAAACATCTAAAACCGTTCATAATAGTGTCACTGGGATGAGAGTACAGGTTTTTACACAGAACCTGGCTTACGCTCCCTGTAAGAACAAGACAACTTTGAAGACTTGCTAAGATGCATGTGGGGAAGGCTGCTGAGGTTACCAAGGGTGGGAAGAAAGTGATTCTTGGTGTTTTCCTTCTCTAAAGCCCTGCTGGGTTTTTCAGAAGGGCTGTGTTCCAACATGTATAACAACTCTTCCTAGGACCACTGTATGTTTTGATCACTATACAGAGGGAAAACAAAGTTGAAAAAATGGAAGAAAAACTCAAAACCTAATCTTCTGTTCCTCCCAAGTATTTCAGAATAAAACATGGGTGCATCCATATTCATCCCAGGTTTTCAATAGCTTCATAATCTTAACTGAATTTGTACTCAGGTTTTAATGAGTGCAATAAAATCAACTTGATCTGAGGTCACAGAAGGTGTGAAGGAGTCTTTTCTCCAATTAAATTGCATTATACCTTTATTTGACCCAGTCCATGAGATCAGTCCCAATAAAACTGGCATTTTAAGCCTTATGCACATGCTTAATAATGGGAGTTTAGAGAAATTGTACTGTACTAGTTGGATTATTTTTCTTTAAAGTAGATAAGGGATAAATAAATATGAAGCTAAAATATATGTGCATAAAACCTATGCAGCATACAGTATGATTTCATAGGTTATTGGAAATGAGATTAAGATGTTAAATGATCAGAAATCAATATTATAGGAAGCTGCAAAAATGAGTGGCTTTTGTATTGTTTACAGTAAGGTTGTAGTCCCATGTGCTGTTAAGTTCACTTTGAAATTTATTCAGTCATGGCACCAGGCTATTTGATCAAAGCACTGATGCAAAAGCAAAATGGGCAAAAGCATTTTGCTCAGTCAAAACTGATATAAAATTTTTGAAGGGATGACTTGTTCAACACCCTTTTCATTATGTGCTTATCCTAATTCATAACGAGAACCTTCTCTGGTATGCTGCAGGCCTTTTGCATCATAACTTCCTTGTCTTTTGTCAAAAATCTAGTCCTCTAATGTCAGCAAAATGTTGCTGCCCACATTTCTGAGAACATACCCTCTCTGTACCTTCACTCACTTAGGTCTAATTCTTTCTTTCTGTTGCAGGAAGTTTTTTCTTTCCTGAGCTGTCTCGATGCCAATTGCTTCAGAGCTCAATGGCCAGACCTGTATGTTTCTATAACCTAAAGACATTTGATTTGCCAGTATGAACAGCCAGAACCATCCAGAACAGAAATTACCCACTTAATGATTTGTGCACCCTTATAATTCCAACTAGACTCAAATATTAGATCTTCTCAAGTACTGGAAGAAAACCTCCTTAAAGAGAACAACTTCTAAGAGTTTGAAGGATGGGATAATATTTTATGCCATCTCTATAGACTGTTATTACAATACAGATTTGATAGATCTGGACTGCTAGGATTTTGTGTCTGTATGGAAAGAAGAATGACATCCCCATTTGGTATGCAGACTGCCGACCCTCTGACCTGAGCCAGGAACCAAGCGTTTGAGGAATTATTACCAGGAATGAAACAAACAAAAAACATTTTTAAAAGATTTTAAAATAACTTTATGGACCATGTTTATTCTCTAAGCCATTCAGTGAAACAAAGTAACCAGAAATATTATATGCAAGAAATAGCTTTGACTTTATAAGTCCTTAAAAAAAAAAAAAAAAAATCTTAATACTGAAATACATATAGATTTATAAGATACTAAGAAAAACAAATAGGTGATTGCCCACTTAGGGCTAAAGCTAGTCTACCCAGCAGATATTAGTTGGGATGGTGCAAAAGACTCTTAACCCCTGCAGGTGGGAACCTCAATATGAAATTCTGTCTAGTTCCAGAATTACAGAAGCACAGAATGGTAGGGGCTGGAAGGGACCTCTGGAAAGCATCTAGTCCATCCCCCCTGCTAAAGCAGGTTCTCCTAGAGCAGGTTGCGTGGGATCACGTTCAGACAGGTTTTGAATATCTCCAGAGAAGGAGACTCCACAACCTCTCTGGGCAGCCTGTTCCAGTGCTCTGTCACCCTCAAGGTAAAGAAGTTTTTCCTCATGTTCAGATGGAACCTGTTGTGTTCCACTTTGTGGCCGTTGCCCCTTGTCCTGTCACTGGGCACCACTGAAAAGAGTCTCGCCTCATACTCTTCACACCCTCCTTTTAGATATTTATAAACATTGATAAGATACTCTCTCAGTCTTCACTTCTCCAGGCTAAACAGACACAGGTTTCTCAGCCTTTCCTCATAAGAGAGATGTTCCAGTCCCTTAATCTTCTTTGCAGGCCTCTGTTGCACTCTCTCTCCAGTAGTTTCTTGTCTCTCTTGAACTGGGGATCCCAGAACTGGATACAGTACTCCAGAGGTGGCTTCACTAGGGCAGAGGGGGAAGATGACCTCCCTCGACCTGCTGGCCACACTCTTTTTAATGCATCCCAGGAGACCATTGGCCTTCTTGGCCACAGGGGCATGTTGCTGCTTCATGGTCAACTTGTCCACCAGGTCCTTCCCCACAGAACTGCTTTCCAGCAGGTCAGCCCCTAACTTGTACCGGTGCATGGGGTTATTCCTCCCTAGGTGCAGGACCCTACACTTGCCTTTGTTGAGATTCATTAGGTTCCTCTCTGCCCAACACAGTCAGAGAGAGATTCAACAAGGAAGAAATTATTTTATCATAGTTATCTCATTTTTTATATCATGCTTTTTCACACTGTTTTACCAACAGAAAATACTTCACTTCTTTGACTAAGGTTAGTTGCCACAAATACTGAGAGAAAATCCTGTACATATTCTAGGGCTGTATTCTATGTAACTGACTGTACCTGTATTATGATGGGAGAAAAATACACATACCTGTTTTGAAAAATATTGAGAAACGGCAAAGCAGTGGACAGAAATGTATTAATACAAACAGAAGTTTGCACTTATAAACAGTATTATAGTGATAAAAATGAAGTTGAAAAATGATCATTTATTAAGATATCAAGTATGATTTTTTTATAACACCTAGGATACATAATATCTAAGAATAAAATTTGGTTCATAAAAGAAACAATGAGCAACAACATGCACCTGTATAAACTGCATTTCTGTGTTTGCAAAAGATAATTTTTACTATCCTGTACTACAGAGAGCAGAGAATCAAGAACATCATGCATACACAGCTTCACAATTAAAATATATGTTAACAATATGATTAACTCTAGGTGCATTTGGAGACACCTTTAAAAAATGAACAAGACTTAATTGTCTTCAGTGCCCCGTGGAAGTCAATGCAGTAAGACAGTAAAAGAATCAAAGCTGCGTGAGTAACAAACCCAGCATGTGGCTTCAAGTCATTACAAACCCCACTGAGATCCCCCTTGGTGGTATTGCTAAATCTAAAAATGGATGGAATATATGAAATAATTGACTTTTGGTTGGTTATCTATTTATAGGATCAGTTTCCTTCTGAAAACCTTTAAATAAGTGAAGAATTAATTTGGATAATTGCTGAGTCTGAATCCAAAGTTATTCCACTGAAAAAAAACCTAGAGACAGGCCTAAAGAGAGGATGGTAGCATTTTAGACTGTAAGGAAGCAATTCTTAAACAAAGCAGAGAAAATTTGTTCCTGGTTTTAACTGATACTAGTCTACTAAAATCAATTGAAATTTTCTGATTTGTGTAAGGCACAGAACGGGCACTGGAATAACATCAGAGAGGACTATATTTATCTAAATACAAACCATAGGAAAATTCCTGGACATATAGAAAAAAGTTTCTAAAAAACTTACAACTGGTTTAAACCTTTTCTCTTTCATGTTAAATAAATGAGAAAATATTCCTTTGAGAAATGGAAGCTGGATATTTGCAATGTTGTTTCACAATGAATCGCTTAGTCTTGACACTGCCTTTTTCACAAAGCAGACGGACCCATTGTGGGCTAGTTGTGAAATCTGGCAGTGAAGTCTGTGAGATGGGTTAAAAGGGTAGGAGTGAAATTTCCTTTCTTGGAATAACCTTTACATTTAGCCACACCTTATTGTTAAAGTAAATTTAAGTGATCTGGAGCTTGTTCTCTTGCTGAGGGATATAAAAGCCATTTTTAAGAAGACTTTGTGATATTGCTTAGTTGTTTTGTTTTGTTTGTTTGGTTCGTTGGTTGGTTTGGTGTTTTTTTTACACACGGGCACTTAGTAGTTGAGAAAATTAGATGTCACACTAAACAGTGCACACCAGATAGTTCTACCAAATTTTGTAGTTAAGTTACATGACTGCCTGGACCCAACACCACCTTTCATGTATAGTGGGGTTTTTTTTAAGAAAATAAGTTTTATATTGTGGCTTTAGCCTTAGAAAGAACTCAGCTACATGAGTTTTATACTTTCTATGAAGATTCATAAAAGAGGGTGTAACAGAAATTTAAGAGTGTAGTGAGATGACTTATATATTACAACTGTATTGGTGAATTATTTGCTTTTAATTATTTATTAATCTGCTTTTTCAGATTTTGTGTGATATTCTTTATTTTAATGTGGTATAGAAGATAATGTGTTAACGTATCTGGAGAAACAAACTGGAAATTGTGTCAAACTATTTTGGAAAGATAAAAACAATGTAAATCTAGCTAAACTTTATTTAGAGCTCTTCTCCCAGGCAGAAACTAACTTTCCCTAAGAATACAATTTTTTTTTTTTTCCTTTCTTTTTCAGCTCTGTTACACAAATATATGGATTGCTTTTTTGCATGAACTGAAGGAAGAAAAATGAATTTCAGCCAAATAGAAAGCCATAACCTAAGAAAAAGAATGCAGAACATAATTGGAGAATGTGTAGTACCTAACTGTGTACTCACAGATTTACCAGTGAGTTATAGACTGAAAAGAACTTAGTGGTCTTTGAAGCTAACCAGCCACAGATGTGCTCCTTATTCAGTATTATGGCCAAGAGTAGTTGTTTAATCCTTATGGACACTATTAATTGCAGTAAGAAATTAAAATTACTTCTGTACTTTTAATTTCTGTCCAGGTCAAGCGTGTATAATGTGTGTAGTGTGTTGATACATTGGAGGAGGTTAAGATATAGCCATCAGATCACAGAGAAATTAGAAAATATACTTTCTGATAAGAGGTCTTAAGGATCTTAACCTATGATGTGGTTTGTAAAAGAGAAAATATATTTATCATCCTGTTTGTTAGTGTTTTTATTTCCCACAAACCTCTTACAAGGAAGGTTTCCTAGATGTACATTCAGCAGTCCAGGCATGTACAGTGTATTTTCCTGGAAGTTATATTGAAGGAAGATATAAAATGCACAAATATCACTAAAAGACCAAAAGGATTTAAATATATATATATATATATTGAATTTTTAAAATTAAAATAGTGACAGATAGGAAACAGAGCACGTCTATAAACAGCTCTTCTGCACCCTTGCAGGTCCTTTTCTCAGTGAAATAAGGAGCCTTCTAGGTTTCAGAAAAGTCTCTGCAGTTCCCTCCGGTCCTTAGGAAGAAAACTAACTGGCTGCTAGCTGCTTCTCTCCGAGTCTCTTGGACTTCATGTGAGCTAGGGACTCTCAGCTTCTTGCTGTGATTCCATCTTTAATGACCTCTCAGAAACATGGTGCCGTCTGGAAATACTTCCCTGCTAAACAGACACAGTCACTCCCCAGGAACCAGCCACAACCTGTCATCCCTCCTCATTGTTAGTGGTGTTACAGAAATGATGCAACACTCACCTGAGAAGTCAAACAGACCTTCATGCCAAATTGAATATTTACAAGTAGGAAGTAGAAAATATCAGGCTAAAAATAAAGTAATTTTAAACAATGGGTACAGTTGACCAGTACAATAGCCAACTGTGGAATATTCTTCATATTCCTAAATTACTAAATCAAGGGGATTCTTTTATATAGCTCAGAGAAAAGAATTATTTTACATTCTGCAACCTGTATTATGCAGCCCTGTAAAGTTACATCATCTAAATATTGACCTATTTAAAATGTCAAAGATTATGATAGATTTTTTCTTTATACTTTCTAATGTTTTGTTATTGTCTTCAGTGTTTGTGAACAGTGGCAAAAGCTTAAAATTCCCCCTGTAAACACCTCTGCATTTTCTGCAACCATTTACACAAGTCCATTCTGAAAGTTATAGACTACTGTGCTTACTATTATTCCAATGCTTACTCTCAAACGGTGAGATGTTGTAGATAGACACCAGTACAGAACTCATCCCACAGCCCTCACAGTATGCTACATCACATCATTATGTATTTTCTACATATAGCAATGAATCTGCTCAATATGTTCAAGTACTTGCCAAAATATTTGAGTATTTGAGAAGGCAGCTATAAAATACACCAATAAACGAATCTTCAATTTAAGTTGCAGTATCTTAAAAAGGGAAGAGACATAAAGATTATTTTAATTTCTCAAGGGTAAACTTTTATATTATACTACAAACACAAATTGTCCCCATGCAACCTTGTAACTCTAAGTTATCACTTTTTCTGCTACATGAGAACATAGTAACCATATTTTTTTTTTCCATATTACACATCTATGTAAACCTCTGTGATTGTTGTAGGTTTCTGATTAAAATCTCTCCCCTAAAATATTTAACATATTTGATTCCATGCAAGACAGAACCGTACTACAAATCTTACATAAACCAAGCTTCCTGATTACTAAAAGAATGTGTGGGGTTTTTGTTTGTTTGTTTGTTTGTTTGTTTGTTTTTTCCCCCTATTTGGATATTATTTTCTCTAATTGTTATTATTATCCTGCTGTTTAGGTAACAAAAATCACAGAATAATGGTCTACAAAGTTTAAGTAAGTTTTGTCATGATAAAATTTGGGGGATTTCTTTTTCAGCTGCTAATTACTTCACAAGCAGTGAAATCCCAATTTCTTATTTACAGAAACGTTCACATTGTAGGAGTAAAAATGCGTTGTAGACTTTCTAATCACGAGACCAAAATGTTGTCCTAATATGCCATTTTAAAGAACGCCCTTGTCAATGAGAGGTTTGGTGAGTATATGCTATCCGGATACTGAAAGAAAAAGAGAAATAAACCATGGGGAATAACTCTGTATTTTCGTTTTAAGATTCTTGCTGCAACTTTAAGCAAGTGAAAAAAAATTACATAAATTTCATTAACAACTCTATGATTTTTTTAATAAAGTATCTTAAAAAATGTCTATTTCAGAAAGATTTTTTTTTGCCCAAAAGTCTGTGCTATCAACATTTCTTTTTTTTTATTCCCTGTATTTTCAGTATGATTTTGTGCTTTTACTTAAGAATGTTATCAAAATGCTTGAAAAATTTATATTTAGCAGAACTTGTTGTTCACTAACACCACTAGCATTTTCACTAACACAAAATATACACTTAGAAAAAAAGAAAGAAATGAAAAAGTCTGTTTCAAAATCTGTGATATCACTAACATTTGATATTATAATTTCTTACAAGAAGTGACATCTTTTCTTTCTTTAGGTGATGCAACACAAATGAGGTAGATATTTCCTGCTTTGAAGCTACTGAATAAAACTTAAAATAGTTTTTTCTAGTACCAGCTTTTGAACAGGTGCACTTTGTTTTCTTGCTAGTGCTCACTATCTCCTAGGAGATGGATCACACTGTCAAAGAGTATGCGAAACTAAAAATCAAGACAGAAATTATTAACTGGCTGAGGCTGTTCTTAAAGTCTACCTTCCCCTCAAGCAAAGTAGGGAATATGAATTGTAACAACAAGAACATAGACACAGAAAGGAAAAAAAGGAAAGAAAAATTAATCCAGCCAACTGTTTTGCATATAAATAAATGAAAGAGTACCAGGGTAACAGGAAATTCAAGTAGAAGAAGGAAAAAAGTCTTGAGAGCTCAGCACACTTTAAGTGCTGTAGGTCTGTTTCACAGCATCAGCGACCTGCACCTCGTATCTCCTGCGACTGTGGCCCTCCTATCCACCTGCCTTTTCCTTTGGCTAGAAAATTCTCAGGATGGCTGGCTGAGAGACAGAGGACATGGAAGGCACCTGTAGGGAGGAGACCAAGAAACTGTGGCTCTCAAGGCCTAGCATCCCAAGAAAGCTGCCCAGAAAACATTGAGGAAAGCAGGATAAGTCTGTTTAAAGTTCTTACTTTTACATAAGTTAATGGACTCCAGAGCATTCTCACAACATATTTCTGTTTGACAAATCAGTATTTTCCAGTGAAAAATTGCTCCATTTGGCGAATTCCTGGCTAGGATTATTTAGGCTGGTTTTCAAGAAAAACAGACACTTTAAACATTAGCTGTTCCACTCACATTTTGATATAAAAAATTTTGAAGTGCCTAAATAATAAAAAGAAGCTGTTGTCAACTGTAGTGATGCATTATTATTATGTTTTAGAGAAGGTTTATACAAAGAAGTATGATTTTTCTCCTTTTTGAATTGAAGTAATTTTTCACTAAATGTATTAGTCCTCCTGAAGAATTATATTATGTAAAACTTGGTGGTTTTCCCCTCCTGTTTGTGTTGTGCCCTCTTTTTCCCTCTCACACATGCATACACAAACAAAGCCACGTGCACTTTCATGCACATGCACAGTCCTGCACGCCCTTTGAGGCTTAAATGACAGCCAGCCTTGTTCCAAAATCCACCATTTTATAAAAACGGCACATTTTCTTTTTCCCCACAACACTAAGTGACTCAAAAAGGGCCTGCTTCAACATAGCTGTCATTGCACTGCCTTGCATTTCTGCCCACTTGCCTAGTTTGCAAAGGGGACGGTGACGAGAAATCAGGAAGGACGAGTGGGTGGCAGTGGTTGGTTTCTATTTGCAGGAAACTATTTGGAAAACTGTAGAGTTCTTTTATCTGTCAATGATATAACAGAGTCTGACATGCCTAGCAGTAGGCAGAAGGAGCTGTCAGTAGTAGTATAATTTATTAGTATCTCTTTTTGACTAAGAGGGCTGACAGACTAACATGGGAGCAAAGGGGAAATCTGCCAAGTCATTGGCTTACACCTCAGGCTCAGACTGCCGATAGACCACTGTGGAGTGTACACAGCATTAAACATGTATTGATTAATTCAGTGGCACAGTCCACAGACTGCATTGTCAGTGATCAGGAAAAAGGCTGAGGCATAGCTTCCTCTTCTAGCTGAGAGAGAGAGTCCCACGGCCATCACACTAACTTCCAAAATCCTCTCCAGGAGTAGCTAGAGTTGTCCACAAACAGGATGGCCTGGAAGAAGATTTTTTTTGTGCGTGTTGTAAAGCAAAAGAAAATTGACAATGAAAAACAAAAGGTGTGATGGATAAAGAAATTGATTCAAAAACCACACAAGTAGTAATTATTGCCTAATAATTATACAGTAAGAAAATCAATTTGATTCATGACATTGTGCTGCTGTTAAGATCTAGAGTAAGTATCATCTAAGAAAAAATAGAGGAAATCAATTGTCTGTGCTTATTAGATGAATATTAGGAAGTGGTAGTGAACAGAAAACACCTGCTTTTTCAGTTCTTACTACTGCTTTGGGAAGTGGCAGAAGGATGGTGACTCAAGAGCGCTCCTCAGATTGCCCCCGCATAACACCACACATGGGGCCCAATCCAACATAGACTTGTGGTAGTTACTAAATACTGTTTAAAAAGACAATATTTAAAATCACCGCTAAAAAGCCAACATTTTCTCACATTAGTTCCTGCAATACGTTAAGTTGTCTTTGTGACTGGGTTTTTTGGGGAGTTTTTTTGCGATAGTTCTGTAGGTTTTTTTTCCTGTAGGAGTTCATGAACAAAAAGTAACTACAGTAACTCCATGGTAACAACTGGTAAGTAACAACATCTTAATGGTGAATCCTGAGTGTGTCATACTGAGTGGACAACCAAAATACAAAAGACCAAGTAATTTTTAGGTCTGCAGCCTCCCTGGGGCATGGGTCAGGGATGTGTTGAACAAACTTCCTGCCCTAGTAAACTCCTCTGACTATTATCCTCTTTTAGTATTTCAGGTGGGTAGTGATGAAGTGAGTAGAAGGAGCCCAAAATCAATTAAAAGAGATTTTAGAGCCTTGGGATGGCTGCTTAAGGGATCAGGAACGCAAGTTGTGTTCTCCTCTATCCCTTCAGTGGCAATCATGAATGAGGAAATTAACAGGAAGAGGCAACAGGTCAACTCATGGCTCCGGGACTGGTGTTAACGGCAGGGCTCTGGGTTTTTTGATCATAGGTTGCTATACGAGACACCTGGCCTGCTGGTGGAGGGTGGGATGCACCTGTCCCAGAAGGGGAAAAGGATTTTGGGGCAGGAGTTAGCAGGGCTCATTGACAGGGCTTTAAACTAGATATGGGGGGGGGGGGGGGGGGGGGGAAGGGGAGATAACTGGGCCTGTCAGGACTAAACCCAAGGGAAGCATGCTAGGGCTTGAAGGATGGTGGATTAGTGAGGACTCTTGCTCTGCCATTTAATTTGAGAGAAGGGATAGATGTTTAGAAATCATGGAAGCACCTGAGAAGGGTCTGGTAGGAAATGGGGTCCACACTCACAAAAAGGTGTTGGAATCATTAGCTCATCTGAAGTGCATCTATACCAATGCACGCAGTATGAGCAACAAACAGGGGGAGCTTGAAGCCACGATGCACCAGGAAAACTATGACATAGTGGGTCTCACAGAAATGTGGTGGGATGCCTCACATGACTGGAGTGCCACAATCGATGGCTACAAGCTCTTTAGGAGGGACAGACGGGAAAGAAGAGGTGGTGGAGTGGCCCTGTATGTTAGAGAATGCTATGAGAGCTCGGAAATCAAGTGTTTGATTAGACTAAGGGCCAATAAAGCTGATATCGCTGTGGGAGTCTGCTATAGACCTCCCAACCAAAGCAGTGAGGTGGATGAAGCTTTCTATAAGCAGCTGGGGGAAATCTCACAGTCACTTGCTGTTGTTGTTGTGGGGGACTTTAACCTCCTGGTTATCTGCTGGGAATACAACACAGCAGAGAGGGAACAATCCAGGAGGTTCCTGGAATGTGCGGAGGATAACTTCCTCACACAGCTGGTAAGTGAGCCGACCAGGGAAGGTGTCCTCCTGGACCTGCTTCTTGTGAACAGGGAAGAACTTGTGGGGGAAGTAAAGGTTGGTGGCCATCTAGGGCACAGTGATCATGTGATGATTGAGTTTTTGGTTCTTGGAGAAACAAGGAGAGGGGTTAGTAAAACTGACACCTTAGACTTCTGTGGGGCAAACTTTGACCTGTTCAGAAGACTGCTTGACAAAATCCCTTGGGAGGCTGCCCTGAAGGATATAGGAGCCCAGGAAAGCTGGACATACTTCAAGAGAGAAGTTTTAAAGGCACAGGAGGAGGCTGTCTCTGTGTACCGAGAAACAAGTAGACGGGGAAGGAGACCGCCCTAGCTAAATAGGGACCTTTGGCTGGACCTCAAGAACAAAAGGAGAGTGTATGACCTTTGGAAGAGGGGGCAGGTCTCTCATGAAGACTATAAAGATGTAGTGAAGCTATGCAGGGAGAAAATTAGGAGAGCCAAAGCGCAGCTAGAGCTCAACCTAGCTACAGCCGTTAAGGATAACAAAAAATGTTTCTATAACTTCATTAACACCAAAAGGAGGATTAGGGAAAATCTCCCTCCCTTATTGGATGCAGAGGTAAACATAGTCACAAAGGATGAGGAAAAGGCTGACGTGCTCAACACCTACTTTGCCTCAGTCTTTAGCAGTGGGACTAGCTGTTCCCTGGGCACCCAGCCTCATGAGCTAGGAAACAGGGAGGGGAAGCTGGATGAGGTCTTCACAATTAAAGAGGAAGTGATCAGTGACCTGCTACACTGCATGGATGCACAGAAGTCTATGGGGCCAGATGGGTTACGTCTAAGAGTGCTGAAAGAGTTGGCAGATGTGCTCGCCAAGCCACTTTCCATGATTTACCTGAAGTCATGGCTAACTGGGGAGGTCCCAATGGATTGGAGGGTAGCAAATGTAGCACCAATCTACAAGAAAGGCAGAAAGGAGGATCCAGGAAACTATAGACCTGTCAGTCTGACCTCGGTACCAGGGAAGGTCATGGAGCAGATCATCTTGAGTGCCATTACAAGTCATATAATGGACAAGCAGGGGATCAGGCCTAGTCAGCATGGGTTTATGAAAGGCAGGTCCTGCCTGACGAACCTGATCTCCTTCTATGACAAGATGACCCAATTATTGGATGAGGGAAAGGCTGTGGATATTATCTACCCAGACTTTCAAAAAGCATTTGACACTGTCCCCCATAGAATTCTCATGGAAAAACTGGCTGCTCATGGCCTGGATGAGCATACGATCTCCTGGATCAAGCACTGGTTGGATGGACAGTCCCAAAGAGTGGTGGTCAATGGAGTTAAATCCAGCTGACGACCGGTCACAGGTGGTGTTCCTCAGGGCTCAGTGTTGGGACCATTTCTGTTTAATGTCTTTATTGATGATCTTGATAAGGACATAGAGCGTATCATCAGCAAGTTTGCAGATGACACCAAGTTAAGCAGGAGTGTTGATCTGCATGAGGATAGGGAGGTTCTACAGAGAGACTTGGATAGATCGGATCGATGGGCCAACACTAATGGAATGAGCTTCAACAAGGCCAAGTGCCAGGTCCTGCACTTGGGCCACAACAACCCCATGCATCGCTACAGGCTTGGGGAAGTGTGGCTGGAGAGCTGCCTGGCAGGAAAGGACCTGGGGGTTCTAATTGACAAGCGGCTGAACATGAGCCAGCAGTGTGCCCAGGTGGCCAAGGAAGCCAATGGCATCCTGGCTTGTATTAGAAATAGTGTGACCAGCAGAAGCAGGGAGGCAATTGTCCCCCTGTACTCAGCACTGGTGAGGCCACACCTTGAGTATTGTGTCCAGTTTTGTGTACCTCAATACGAGAGAGATATCGAGGTGCTGGAGCAAGTGCAGAGGAGGGCAATGAATCTGGTGAAGGGCCTGCAGAATAAATCTTATGAGGAGCAATTGAACGAGCTAGGACTGTTTAGTTTGAGGAAGAGGAGGCTGAGGGGAGACCTCATCACTCTCTACAACTATTTGAAAGGACATTGTAGAGAGGTTGGTGCTGGTCTCTTCTCGCAGGTAATTAGTGATAGAATGAGGAAATGGCTTCAAGCTGCAACAGGGTAGGTTTGGGCTGGACATTAGGAAAAAAATCTTCACAGAAAGAGTGGTCAGACACTGGAATAGGCTGCCCAGGGAGGTGGTGGAGTCACCATCCCTGAATACGTTCAAGAGTCATTTAGATGTGGTGTTAGGGGATATGGTGTAGGGGAGAACTTTGTAGAGTGGAGTTGATGGCTGGACTCAATGATCTCAAGGGTTTTTTTCCAACCTAAATGATTCTATGGTTCTATGATTTAATGGCAGTGTTGTCTCCCAATGGGCAGATTATAGATCATCCTATGGAAATGCTACATAATCTGAAATGCATTCCTTTAAAAACATAAAACTTTGTTCTTCATATGTACCATATTCAGAAATTCTAAATCAATCTTTCTCTTTGAGATGGAAGCGACACCTTTATTCTGGGAACATTTTAGGCTTTGCAGAGACAGAGATTGTGCCATTACCTGTCTTTCATCTGTATAGGCATTTCTGAAGCTGAAATGTTACACAGAATGTATCAGCTTCATTGAGAAGCAACAGTCTGTGTAAAAATATCTTCTTGTACAAAAATATTCTTCTGCAGCTAATAAGGATATTTAGATTTTATTTCCACCTCCCAAAAACTTTTAGAAGATTCTTTTGTAGTCTCAGTTTTGTGATAACATCTTAATTCTGCTGTGTGCTTTAATCTCTACACTACTGGAAAGCAAATGTAAGAAACAATATAATAAAACCCTACACTAGAAATACTGTCTTAGCTTTATATTATAAGGAAAAAAGAACATTTCATTCTGAAAATTTTGAAAAGTAATTTTCTCAAGGATTTCAATGTTAAAAAAAAAAAAAAAATCTTTATTCCAGAACCATGAAAGCTTGAATAGAACCCCAAAAACTCTTCAAAGATAGAATGTTCAATTAAATTATTATACTTACTAGGACAAAAAACAATATATCAATCAAGGGAATGGCAATTACAATATGCCAATTAACAATCTATCCTGAATCCAGAGCAAGTCAGATACCATAAGAGTAAAAGAGCTTGTTGGTTTTGGTTTTCTTAACCATGTTATTTAGGGACCTTAACAAATGGGTCACTTTGTCCCATCATCATGGATAATGTTAAGTTATGTGATAAAAGGCTTGTCTCCACACACATGAAGAACACTGTGGTGTATGAGGGTATGGACTCTGGCTGTGATAAGCACGAAATCATTTATTGCTTCTCAAGCTTTGGCTTTTATACCTGAGCTCTAAAACTTTCCATGTACCTGCTAGGCAAGTAAACACATATTTCAGACCACTAACCCAGTTGCCTTATTCAGTTCCCACTAAGATAAGCACGTGAAGGTGTTTTCTTGTTCCATGTTGTGAAGTTGTTTTCTGTCCCATGTTTATATTGGACCAGTTCGTCTTCATTCCATCCGTATTGACATCTGCGTTCCTTTTTTTGTGTGCTCTGCTCACTGTGTCTTTGGCTGTACACAAGCCTCTGCTCGTAGATCTGCCACAGAACATGGTCCCAATGGTGGGCAGAGACACAAACCCCTGCCTTGGACTGTCAGGGCTACCCTAGGGGAACCTCAACTTTGGGGCTGGGGGACACCCCACATCATGAGTCAGCAAGGACATCTTTCAAAAACAACTCACACACTGCTGGGGTTCACTGCTTAGAGCTACAGGGATCAGCACTGGGAGATTGAACAAGACTGGTTGTGGGATTGGAGGAGGAACTGAAGGTGGAGAAAGGGAGTGATCAAGTTCATTTGGGAAGGAACAGGCACAGTAAAATAAAAGGATAAGGGGGTAAATGGGGCTGGTCACATGTTAACAGTTGCTGTTCAGTGTGTGTGTCTGGCTGTTCCCTGAACCTGATCAGCATTGTTTGTCATCTCTTCTTATTAAACTCCATTTCTAAGTCTTTTCTTAGGTGAGGGACTCTCTGTTCTGTGCCGGTGTATGTGTGTGTTGGTCTGAATGCCAGCATGGGACCATGGGTCAGAGGGGCCACATGTCTGGGGGTCAGCAACCGGAGAGACCAGGGTGCGTGTGTATCGTGTGGGTGCTTTTATGTCAGTGTGTGAGCACTAGTAAACATCAGACTGGAGTATTCAGCAAGCAGTATAAAAGACTTAGGAGGCAGGTGTTGGAGGTGCCCTAATTCTGAGCTGGGTGCTGGAGAGACCAGAAAGCCTGCTTGTTGGTTACTGGAGGGACGAGGAGGTTCAAGCAAGTGGTGAGTACATGGAGCCTGGGGTTCAGGTCCTGGTGCAACCATAGGTCTGGGCCAGCTACTGGAGAGACCTATTTACATGCCTCCATGCAACTGGGAAACTAGGGGATCCAGGGCCAATTGCTGAGTCTCTAAGGCCAGTTACAGAAGGCATACACATTGCGTATGTTTATATATATGTGTATATATTCTGCTAATGTGCTTTTATGCTGAGAGAAGGGAACAGCATGAAGCTATTGGTGCTGTCTACATTTGAGCAAGTGCTGTGTTTTCTGTCTGTGTTGATCTGTGCAGCCAACCATGTGTATATGTACTGTGTGTTTGTGTGCCTGTTGGGAACACACACTGAGCTTCACTCCTAGCTGCACCTGGGGACGTGGAGCTGCAGCAGTCTTGCCTCTGTTGGAGTACCAGATTCAGCAACTTCTAACAGTTAAGACCCATGGGAAAAATGTACAATTTAAATGTTATTACCTTCCTTCCAAGAAAAACCAGAAAAATTTCTTGTAAATTGGTTTTACGTGGATGCTGAGAAATCTCTGCTTAACCAGGAAATCTCTTTGTAAATAATGACTTCAGAGACCTTGAGGCAATTTATAGCTGGCCGAAATGCTCATACAAACAGGAAGAGGGGTTTTAGATTTAAAGCAAGATGTTAAGTCTCCAGGGGCCCAGTCCATAAAGATATTTAGGAGTTAAGTTTTCCTTAAGGGGAGTCAACATAGACATCTGTTATTCAGCAAGACAGAGTGTATATGTCCTATCATTGATCAGATTACGACTCCTTAGGGTGAGTGGGTATTTGTCTTGGGAAGACTCATTTTTGAAGACAGCATTCAATCAGCTAAAATGAGGCTGTATTGCAGCAATGTATACTTACTGCCCATTCTAGTTTCTTGGAGCTTCCTATGGAGCTTGAGATCAACAGCGGTTTGACCTCAGAGTTACAACTTGTCTTTGTAAGAGGGTGCAAGCCTATTTGATCCATTTTCTGTCATCTTCATGATAATGAACTCTCTTCATGCAAATATAGTCTTCCCTGTAAGGTCCCCCTCTGCAGTTCAAGAATCCACGTGTATACAAAGACTTCTTTCTTGTATATCCTTCCTGTTGTTTTTCTGTCCAGTGTAAATAATTCAGGCTCAAACTGCTCGTTGTGTATAAAGAAAATTTAAGAGAAAGCTCCAAGTTGTCTGAGATGCTTAGATGCCCAAGGGATTCTTTAATTGTCATCTGATCCCTCTGAGATACCAACAAATAACCTACATCCCAAGTACAATGCACCATCATTCCCAAAGGTATACATTATTTTATGAGCTTACACCAAGTATGACAATTTCAGTGCATATTAAAAAAAGTCATGATTGAATAACCCTTGAGACCCACCCTACATTTTCCTTTCATGAAATTATTGCAATGAATACATAGCTATATTCTCTTCAGACTTTCCCAAAAAAAGGATTTTTTTTAAGGATGATTTCTACAACAGAAAGTCTCTGCACAGCCCTGCTTTATTAGTTCTCTAGCACACTTTTCTCAGCTTCCTCCTGAGAGTAATTCTATTACCATTTCTCTTTGGAGAAGCACAACCTTTCCTTATAATCCTAAGGTCACACAGCTCAGTTGAGTGCTTATCTCTTAGGTGGTGTCTCTTTGAGCTGAGTCTATACCTTGGCTATAAAATAACCTTATCCTTAGTGATTGACTGATTTTAAAGGGCTTCCCTTTCCAGTCAGTTCTGGGTACATCCCATAAATATAGGGAAGCTTGTAAACATCTTCACATACTTATCTGCAGATAAGGGACAATTTGTTTCAGTAGGACAGGACCAGGGATTTCCAAAGAGAAAGGAAGAGTTAAGTATCTGTCAGGGTAAGCATCTCTGAGTGATACCCCTTGCGTTTCTCCTTCCTGGTTGTCAGCCCACATAGCTGCCACCGGAGGTGGGATGTATTTGCCACTTGGTAATCCTTTCATCTTTCCTTGCTGTGGATGTTGTTACACCATGCTGTTGTGTTTTATCACCTGCATTCATAGGTTGTTGCTGTCTTTTTTTTTAGATCTAGAATTTATGCAGTGTCTTGGCTGTCTATTGCTTTTAGGTCAGGCACATTTCTCCCTTGTTGCTTTTGATGAGGTAACTTTTACTGCTCTATAGCTATTACTGTCAATACACTAAACTGAAGATGTCATTCTGATAGGGGACAGAGAAGGAAAGAGAGAGAATTCCTAAATTGTTAAACCCTGGGAGATCTACCACAAAATTTGTGTTTAAGATTCAGAATATTGCTGATCTCCTAGTTCCTTTTGAGGAATTAGAAACAAGCCCAGTCCTCCTTCTGCCTTCTTCAGCATACTTACCTGACAATGAGAGTCTGGAATTTCAACAGATTGTTTGGTGCCCATTTTTCTTCCCTCCTTCTTTCTCAAAATGAGAATATCTCATTTGAGATACATTGTCTTCGTCACTTGAAGATATATAGTACTGGTGAATGCTTTCAGGTTAAAAATTAATGGTTTTCCTACTTTTCAATGCTTTTAGTTTCAATGTAATTTTTTATCTATTTCTATTAGATGGTTCTCAATCCTTTTCAGGGTATATCCCTTCCTCTCCATTATGCCTTTTCATCCTTTTTTTCATCCTTTCTTTATTTCTTGTTGTGAGACTCCCTGGATAAGGATGTAGCTCAATTCCTTGATGATGGAAGAAAGACAATACTCTTTACAGGGTTTGAGTGTTCACTTTGGAAAAAAAAAAACAAAAAAACAAAAAACAAAAAAAAACAAAAACAAAACAAAAAAAAAAAAACAAAAAAAAAAACAAAACAAAACAGACACAGATTAAACATGGTCAGAATTTCCTATTGTAAACATCAGAGGGATCAATTTCAGTTCTTTTCTTTCCTTCTGCCCTCACTTTAGAGTAATTGAACTGAACGAACTTACAGCTCCTGATAAAACATTATGCTATCTTTTTCATTTTTGCAACCCAGAAATCGTATGTAAAATATAGTTTATATAACTCTGTTTAAATCCTGTGTCCAAAGTAATCCCTACAGTTTCTGTAATGAGTCATTCCAGATTTTCTACTTCACACCTCTGTGAGGTGAAGAGATGCAGCTCTGTACCTGTTCATGTACACCATTTCCTCTTCTCTTGCATTGTTTCCTGTGTGATAATTTGCAAGTTTGCTTCAATAGTCCCAAATCAATATTATAAAGGAAAAAATACTCATTTAAAAAGAGCTCTTATTGATAATATAGTTGAGCAGCTCTTCTATGCAGTTATATTTTCAGCCACATGAGTGCTTTGATGTTTTTACATTTTTCAGATTGTTTATAACAGTGCTAACAGAACACTTCAAACTGCAGATGAAGAGTAAGCCTGAGGGCCTAGTGGCAGTAAGCTTGTAAGCTAAAATTAGCACACTGTGAAGTGCATGCTTGCCATCATTTAGAACTATGGTGAACCAACAGTTACCCATTAAAAGTCAATGTCAATACCTAAGACATTTGTAAAGGCTTCACTGTATTTTGGATCAAACACAGTAAAATATTTCTGGCATCATTTTACAGTCTTTTAAATAGTCAAAAGTTCATTTCAAAAGAAATTCTCAACAGATTCAAAAAATACTTGCTTAAATCTAGAGGAATTAAACTTTAATTTCCATTCTTTTTTTCCAATTATTGTTTCTGTCCTTTACTATTATCCAAAATAAAATAAAAGAAAGTGAAAGATAATATTTTAATTAATGGAATTAGACATTTTTACATTACTGATTTGACAGCTTCTGCATAATTTTTCTATCAAAAAATCTGTGCATTTTTTATTCTTTCTATACACAATATATAATCATTGTACTAATGTTTGTTCTTCAGTCTATTTATATTTTGAACTTTTAATCCATTCAAGCAATATAATTTGTACATCACACTGAGTCTATCTTTTAAGCTATGTATTATAGTTCACAAAACTTCATTACAATGCATTTTCAGATCAGCTAACCTGATGTTCTATATATCAAAGTCCCATTGACCTCCTATATACCAAGGTCCCTAATGTGCTCACATTTGATTAACCATTTTACTTTATATTCTTTTGAGAAAAAAAATAGCAGCTTTAGATCAACCAAATGAAAGACCAAGGTGTCACTAATCCCCCAGAATTTTTCTATGGTATGGTTTCATTTATGCAAGATACTCCAAAATTATTCAAGTTTTGTCATGGTTCAGGCTGGATTAGAGAATCAGAAAGACAGATGCTCCATGCCCCCCCTATCTCTCAGTGAGAAAAGAGATGGAGGGAGATAAAGAGATTTATGGGTTTAGAAAAAGATAAACTAATTTAATAAAATATAAATAAATTATTTTTTTTAAAAAAAATAAGAAATTAATAATAATTAAAAGTTTAAATATAATAATATATACAAAACAGTATCAAGCTCCCAGGATGACAATCACATCACCAGCAGGCACAGCACAGGGAGAGTCCCAGACTGGACTCGGTGATAGACGAGAGATGGATTCTGGATCTGGAGTCAGGAATACATGGATTGGGGTCAAAGGCAGACAACAACAGAGTCCTTCTTGGACGCCGGCCATTGAAGAAAGAGGGCTGACCCTTTGATCCCTCAACTTTTATACTGAGCATGAGGCAGATGGGATGGAATACTCTGTTGGTCAGTTTTGGGTCACCTGTCCTGTCCGCTCCTCCCTGCAGGTACGTCCCCCTCTGCACTTTTCCTCTTCCATCCCTCCAAGGTGGCAAATACCAAAGTTAGCTGGCCTTGGTTGTTATAGCATTAAGTACAAACAAGATCCTCTCTACATACCACTCCTTGGCATTAACTATAAACATAGGTCCTATCACTCTGAGAACAGTTTTCTGCAAAATATGCTATTAATTTCAGACTTTAGTTAGTTAGAAGAGGTTTAGCTGCAAAGTAAAATTACCAAACACAGATTACTGAAATCTGTGAACTAATCACAGAAATTAGTTCTGTTTTACCTGAAACCAGGACACCTGTAACATAAATTCTCTGTTGCAGACAACTTCTTAATCATGACTAAAAGATCCCTTCATAACCATAAACTAATTTATTAACATGAGCCTTACTATGCAAGCAAGATAAGGTTTCTGAGAAACAGGATTGTCTACCTGATCTCATATATTGGTTACCTCTGGCAAATGTTTTCTCTCTGATAGTGACTAGTCTCTGATATGAAAGAGGATGTGGAGAAAATAATACAAATTAAGATCTATTTGACCAACTTTTGCATCAGGAGAAAAGCTATTTCTCAAACTTACAGACAACAAGGAAGCCTTTAAACAGGAAATTAATTTACAGTAATTATGTTTATGCAAATCAGTGAATATCTGATTCATAGGTACAGACATACACAGCTGAAGACCAGGCATGATCACAACCAAGGACCACATCATAGAATCTAGAATAGCTTCAGTTAGAAGGGACCTATAAAGGTCATCTAGTCCAACCCCCCTGCAATGAGCAGGGACATCTTCAACTTGATCAGCTTGCTCTGAGACCTGTCCCACCTGACCTTGAATGTTGCCAGGGATGGGGTATCTACCACCTTTCTGGGAAACCTGTTCTAGTGTTTCACCATCCTCATAGTAAAAAATTTCTTCTTTATTTCTAGTCTACATCTTCCCTCTTTTAGTTTAAAGTTATTACCCCTTCTCCTGTTGCAACAGGCCCTGATAAAAAGCTTGTCCCCATCTTTCTTATAAGACCCCTCTAAGTACTGAAAGGCCACAATAAGGTCTCCTCAGAGCCTTCTCTTCTGCAGGCTGAACACCACCAACTTTTTCATCCTGTCCTCATAGCAGAGATGTTCCAATCCTCTGATGATTTTTGCGGCCCTCCTCTGGACCTGCTCCAACAGCTCCATGTCTTTGCTGTGCTGAGGGCTCCAGAGCTGGACACAGCACTCCAGGTGGGGTCCCATGAGAGCAGAGTAGACAGGAAGAATCACCTTCCTCAACCTGCTGGCCACTCTTCTTTTGATGCAGCCCAGGATACAGTTCATCTTCTGGACTGCGAATGTACGCTATCAGCTCATGTCCAGGTTTTAATCCAGCAAAACCCCCAATTGCTTCTTAGCAGATCTGCTCTTAGTCCCATCATCCCCCAGCCTGTATTGATACTGGGGGTTGCCACAATCCAGGTGCAGGCCCTTACTCTTGGCCTTGTGAACCTCATGAGGTTCACACAGGCCCACTTCTCAAGCTCATCCAGGTCCCTCTGGTTGGCATCTTGTTCCCCAGGTGTGTCAGCTGAACCACTCAGCTTGGTGTCATTGGCAAACTTGCTGAGGGTGCACTCAATCCACTGTCTGTGTCTTTGATGAAGATATTAAACAGTGCTGGTCCCAGTACGGACCCCTGAGGGACACCACTTGTCACCAATCTCCATCTGGACATTAAGCCATTAACCACTACCCTCTGGATGCAACCATCCATCCAGTTCCCCACCCACCAAAACGTCCACCCATCAAATCTGTATCTCTCCAATTTAGAGGGAAGAGTGCTGTGGAAGACTGTGTCAAAGATCTTACAGAAATCAAGATAGATGATATCTGTAGCTCTTCCGTCGTCCACTGATGTAGTTACTCTGTAGGTTGGTCAAGAAGGACTTGCCCTTGGCAAAGCGACACTGGCTGTCTTGAATCACCTCCCTGTCCTCCATGTGCATTCTTATAGCTTCTAAGAGGATCTGTTCCATGATCTTCCCAGGCACAGAGCTGAGGTTGACAGATTGGTAATTGTCAGGGTCCTCCTTTGTATTCTTTTTAAAAATAGGTGCAATCTTTCCCTTTTTCCTGTCACTGGGGTCTTCACCTGACTGCCATGACTGTTCAAATATCATAGAATGTGGATTGGCAACTACATCAGCCAGTTCCCTCAAGACCTGAGATGCATCTTGTCAGGTCCCATAGACTTCTCTATGTTCAGGTTCCTCAGGTGGTCACAAACCCAATCTTCTCTTACATCCTTTGCACCTTTAAACATTTTATTTCCTAGACTGGATAAAACTTACTCTTCAATAAAGAAATCTAATCTCTCCTAGGAAGATATGAGCTGAAAGTAACATCAGCTCCCTAGCACTCTATTTAATATCTAATTACCTCACAGTTAGGAAATTACATCCTATTTCAAGGTTGAGTTTGTCTCATTTTAGTTTTCATCCCCTGGATCTTGTTATGTGCTTGTCATCAGCTGTGAAGAACCTCTGCTCACAAATATTTTTTGCCATGTCTTCCTTTGTTTAGAGATTGAGTCACTTCTTGAAGGTCTCCTTGGTAAAGTTGAACTTTTTAAGACTTACAAGATTTATTTACCAGTTTGAGGACCTTTTCTTTCATACTGTTTATAAACCATTCTGATAATCCATATTTCCTTTAAGAAATGGGCACAAAAATTATACACAGCATGATATTCCAGTGGGTACAATATCTTTGCCACAAAATGACCAAAGTAGGAGTGTTTCCCCACGTATAAATTTTACTTTATATCCAGGAATCTCATTAATCCTCCTAACACTAAAATAGAAGCTTATGCTGAGATTGTTAGGTCTCTTAGTCACTGCCTTCCAAGACAGTCTTTCATGCTGTTCTTATTTGATTTTCCTCAGTGGAATGGTTTGTATTTAGCTCTTGAATACACTTTTTGTTAGAATGTAACCAGCCCACTGCATCTGAGAAGCAGGGTGGTCGGTCAGAAGGAATAACACTTATCTGGTGGAAAAGCATGAGTTTCTAGAACTGTAGTAAGCAAGTAGAAGATGATAACTCATGGAAAATCAGATCTTCCTTACATACTCTCCACTATGGTAAATATACATTTGAAATACCATATGCAATGCATGGAAAGAGTTGGGTCCCTATTATAGCAATAACAAATCCAGTAAACTGATCAGGGAGCTTTGTAGGCCTAGAATCATGGAACCACAGAATGGTTGATGCTGGAAGGAACCTCTGCAGGTCATCTAGTCCAACCCTCCTGCTCAAACAGGGTCACCTAGAGCTGATTGCTGAGGATCATGTGCAGATGGCTTTTGAATATCTCCAAGGACAGACAATCTACAGTCTCCCTGGCAAACTTGTTCCAATGCTCAGGCACCCTCATAGTAAAAAAAGTGTTCCCTGATGTTCAGACAGGACCTCCTGTGTTCCAGTTTATATCCATCGCGTCTGTCACGGGGTGTTGGAGCCTGGCCCTGTCTCCTTTGCACCCTCCCTTCAGGTATTTATATCCATTTATAAGATCCCCCCTGAGCCTTCTCTTCTCCAGGCTAAAAGTCTCTCAACCTTTTGTCATAAGAGAGATGCTCCAGTCTCTTCATCGTCTTCATGGCCTTTTGTTGGACTGCGTTTGGTACATCTTGTGCTGGAGAGTGTGCCTGACCAGTGCTGAGTAGAGGGTGAGGTGATCACCTCCCTCGACTGGCCAGCAAAATTCCTACTAACGCAGCCTTTGCCGCCTTTGCCACAAGGGCACATTGCTGGCTCGTGTTCCATCAGGATCCCTATGTCCTTTTCTGCAAAAGTGCTTTCCAGCCTGTTGACCCCCAGCATATAGTGAGCGTGGTGTTGTTCCTCCTCAGATGTAAGAGTTTTCACTTCCCCTTTGTTGAACTTCATGAGGTTCCTGTCAGCCCACTTCTCCAGACTGCCAAGGTTGCTCTCGATAGCAGCAGAGCCTTCTAGTGTGCCAGCCACTCCACTCAGTTTTGTATTAATTAAATCATGGTAAACATCAAGGACATGACTGGTTTTAAACACCACATCTCTACAAGTTTAGCTACCAAACTGGTAACAAGCACTCTATAAGGAAAAAAAGATGTCTGCAGTTCTGTGAATAACCTGTCTTGAAATTAGTTGTCTATGTCAGGTGAACACTTCATTATTAACAAAAAAAAAAAAAAAAAAAAAAAGAGCAGAGAGATGCCACTTCCTCTCTCCCGTTTTCTCTGATGCCACACACCAGAGTTGCAATGAAAGCCATATACTCATGGAACTTAATAAATGAGTGATAAAAATGTTAAAGTATTACAGGAATAAATAAATAAATAGTACAACCAAAATAAATAGGTTGGCAACTAAGGAAGTGCTCTTAGCAAACACCACATCAAAAGCAGATGTACTGTGTTTTCACAGACAGCCTCAAAAGTCATGAGAAAACCCAATCCTTCTAGACAAGGTGCTGAAAAGAAAAGCATTTCTGAGTGCTAATTCTTCCTTTTCCCCTCCGTGTATGACCTCAGTCAACCAAAGTTGCCATGGATGGAAGTGTTCTTTCCCATAAAGAGTAATCAAAAGGACTACAGAAAGAAAAATATTAGGGACGAGGCCAAAGTGCAAGGCACAGATATTAGTTGGTGAAGGTGAAAGTGATACATGTCCATGAATTAATATCTAATGTCAAATTCAAAGATCTTTACTGTGCATTAAATTAAGACCCCCTGTTCCTGTTATTCCATGATGTGAAAGCCTAAAGAAGCTCTGAATTTTATCAGAGCGTAAATATGTACGAGTATATATGATAAGTATGTAAATGGAGCTCTATTATCTCTGGTGGTTATTTTAAAGAAATGTTAAGCTTATTCAGATCCTGTGGAGAAGCAAACTAAACATTGTTATTGGGTCATATTTGTTCTGAGAGATACTAAACCATGGCTTCTAACAGGACAAATGTAATATAAAATATAGATACTTCTTTTGCAAGGTTTTATTACTCACTCCAGTTATTATTTAGCAATACTGATCGTAACTTACAGCTTGCCTATGATTTACTCATGACTTTTCTTAAAATTAGGAATGATTTTTTTTTTTTTTTTTTGCAGTCAAGGATAGTTCTAAGCTATAACTATTTTCAAAAACAAAGGGGTTGTCTAGGAGAAATGTATCAACAAACAAGAAGTTGTCAAAATTCTACACATTTCAGCTTACGAGATGGTGTCTACCAGAACCCTAAATACTCTGATGTCAATAAAACTATTAAAGCCAGCCCTTCTGGAAATTGCTGCAGTCAAAGGCAACTCAACTGGTACATCTCTGTATAATGTGGGATAGCAGATTCCAATCGTTGAACACAGCTCTCAAATTGTTAACCTACTGACAATGTAAAAAACAACAACAATAAAATTAATGCTCAAGGGTTGTTAGCAGCAGTGAAAAAAGATGCTTTACAACTAATGCTGATCTTTGGTAAAACTGCATAAAATCAAAAGTGTGTCCTTTATTTAAAGGATATTCAACACAGAGGGAGTAATGCCTGAGATAAATAAACCTTTCCTTCCAGAATGCAACAGACTTCAAAGATTCAGGGTTTATATTCACCCTTTCAGTCCTTCCGGATTCTCACTTTGCTGTTGAATAATAAATAGGTTGAACTTCAATAATTTCAACAACTGAAAAACATGTTAAATCACAATTATGACTTCCTCTTTTCTTAAACAAATGATAGTATCCAATCTGTAATTGAGATGGTAAGTGATTATGAAGGGTGCCACTTTGAATTGCAGAATTCATTTTGATTTCCTTATTATTTTGCCGTAGTTTAATCATTTGAGCTGACATTTTCTGTGTTAGATCTCTAGCACACTCTGTTACAGGAAAAAAAAAAAAAAAAGAAAAAATCAAAACATTTCTTCATCCTGTAAGTTTATTATTACTGAGAAGAAAGACACATAATAATATGTTTATTCCCAATATTGAATTTATTATGTCTGTACATGGAGTTCTAGGACATCTGTGCTTTGTATCTGCAATGTGGCAGTGGATATTTCCAGTGTAAAAAACACATCCCTCGGTGGCAGACCTACGCAATTTCCTTCAGTTACAGATATCTGAAAATGGTTGTTTTCATGTATTCCATAAGAAAAATGTAATCAAATTATCTGATAATTCAGTCAGTTGAGCAAAATCTGACTTCACTGACCTTCACCAGAACAGAGCATGCTGTTACCACCCTTGATTTCCAGCAGAGCTGTAGCTGTTAAAGGGCATGTTGTCAAGTTGCAGAATGGGGTTTTATATTGACAATCCTGGAGGAGACTAAGTTTTTGGCTTGCTAGTATGACTAGTGATGGACAATTGACAGTCTTTTTACTAAACTACTCATACCCCTGCATTATTTGGAGGGAAAAATCTTTATTCAGTCTCCTTAGTAATTAAGTATAACATCATTGCAATTGACAAGGAAAACACCATACTGAAAGCTTAACTTTAAAACTTGTTGATGACCTGCACAGTAAAGGAGCTGTCAGTTTAAGTTTATGGGATGGAATTTGCTTTTTCAATTTTTCCTTAAGCAAATTGACCTAAGAATTTACAAAACAAAAGAAGCATTTTGAAAGAACACATCAGCTACAAAGTCTATCTCAGATGTTTAATGGTGCTAGAATTGTTAATAACTGCCTCTCCCTCAGTAGGGGCTTTATTAAGCAATCTCTAGTTCAATATTTTGGTTTTAGTTCTATTTCTTTGACTGGCCTCTGCCATTTGCAATGTGCAACACTTCCTCTGAATGACATACCACCCTTTTTGGAGCAGAATACCAGTACTATGACATTTTACCATTAAAAAAAAAAAAAAACCAAATATATTAGCCCTGCTTCTTGGCTGCTTAATTCTTTTTCAACCTTGTTGAATTTAAAATGAAGGACACATGTGAAAATGAGCCAGGGTGAAACTGTTTTTGAAGGTGTTACTTTGTGTTGGTCTCCTCCTTACACATCTGAAAGAGAAAATCTGTAGATCCTTAGAGAGGTATTCTATCTTACCTTAAAAAGCAATGTGGCGGTGACTGCAAAATGTAGACATTTTGGACAGACATTTATAATATTATGTAGGTCTACCTGATTTCTTTTGCTAAGAATATATATAAAAATAAAACAATAAATTACATGAATAGTTGAAGAGTGAGTTTGAGAGAATAAACACAATGGACAACTTCTCTTGGGGAAATAATGAAGTTCAGTTAAAGTTAATAAGACTCTCTAATAGATATCTAATAAAACAGGGGATAAACTTAAATGAAAGTCTAGGTATACAAAAATTATTATACAGATATAGGTGTACTCATCTGTGTTTAACGAATACATAAATGGTAAACATCACATGTATCCACAAGTAAAATGCAAAATATTTGCTTGCTAACAAACACTTTACCTTGGAATAGGTGCAAAACCACAAAGGAAATAATATTGTCCTTCCAATATCAGTGTGAACATCATTGCTGAATCAATAGCTCTGTAACAATCTGATCAGGTATTTCATGTGACATATTTACCATCATGATTCCACTTAATTCCTGTCAATCTGAACTAACCATAACTGAAATAATATTCCAGCTTAAATGACAAAATATTTGTACCTGATTTAAGTAATAAAAACTATTTCGTGCTTTAATATTAATGAACTGAGAAAATATTTTGTATTCACTATCTCTAAGATGCCCAACATTTCATGTAGTAATCCAACTTTTTTTTTTTTTTTTTTTTTTTTTTTTTAATATTGACATTGCTATTAATCTGGCAGTAAAATACCTTTCTCCAAGTGGCAATTGATGTCATCATTCTCCTGGAAAAATTAAAGTCAGAAAGAAAACATTTAGAAAACAAACATGTAGCATAACTTTGAGAAATAATTGAAGGCTGACACAATAATGATGGTTTTCTGTGCTTTCATCTTATATTTTTCTGGTCTTCTTGTTTGTTTCTTTGTTTGCAAGGCCGTATACACAGTATTATTCTCATAAATCTACTTCCAATGCTTGATTTTTAGCTACTGAGTAGGCATAGATGCTATTGACTTCAGTGTTGCTATTCAACATTTCTGAAACAACATTCTTGTTAAAGCACTGGGAATTTTAGATTGCATAGATTCTGAGAGTCTGACCTTGATAGATATGTTTTCTTTACTAATGAATGTCAGGAGCAAGCAAAATGACTGATAGCTGGGAAAGCATCTGTGTAGTGAAGCAAGTTAAATGAAAGAAAAACAAAGCAAAAAACAAGAAGCAGGGTATCTGAATGGGAAATGGCAGTGAGAAGATGAAACAAAGGAAGGTGAGTGACGATCAAGGCAACAAAGAAGAGACTTGTGCAGTTAAGTAAGAATTAGGCAAAGAAGGTGAAAATCATGTGAATAACATCCACTAAATATATGTTGCTAAGATATCACCTACCTCCACATAAAGATGACACCTAAAACCCCAGGCTGTTACAATACAAAATCCATATAATAGGGTTTACATCTATTGGAGAAGGAATGTGGAAGTTCTCTGGGTGACTGGTACGTAGGTAGAAGCCAACACTGAGAAGTGAAGTAGAAGGTTCTTCCTCTTGGCTTAAAAATGTGGCCAGGGCAGAGGATGCTAATGGAGGTGTGGGAAATCAGATTCTTTACCAGCATATCCTCAGAGTGGAAGGGGGAAGAAACATGGACTATGTGGACCCACTGAAACTTAGTGGTCACAAATTACATGGTGTTGCTCTGGCAAGAGCCTAGTATTAGGCTTCAGGGACAATTAGGGATTTTCACTGGAAAATGTTAGCAAGTAAATTTAAAATGTATATACCAAGTGTGTATTTATAGGATACATTTATCCTTTTGCAAACCAGAATTCCCAGTCTGTTTGGCAGTACCATATTAATTCTATTGAGTTTCTATTTCTTCCAGAGTTGATTTGAACTTGCAATTTGAGCTGAAATTTGCATTTTTACTTTTTACTCAGTCAAATAAGTGTATTTTTAAATTTTTGCCCTACCAAAAATCCCTGTAAGCTGTTTTCCATTAGTACTTCTGAAAACAGGTTATCCAGATAGCATAGAAAATAAACTGTTGTGGAGTTCTTCCAATTCACGGTGGAGGTCTGGAAAAAGGTGTCTTTTAATTTGTCAAAATAAATGTGTAGGAAAAACAAATTAAAAATGAAACAGTTGAAGAAATATGAAGAGTTATCCATAAAGGAGATGCAGACAGTTGTGCAATTTCCTTTATTTGTAAATTACTTTTTCTATAAGCCAAATTCCAGCCCTTATTAGCTGTAATTTATTGTCATCACAAATAGAATGATAAGTTATCCCAGTTTTGTAGAAGGATATACCTTTGGGAATATAATGAAATATATTCCTTGAAAGAAAAATACTTGAAGAAGGTTTTTTGGGTATTTTGTTTGCTTTTCTTTTTTTTTTATTATTATTTTTTTTATTTTATTTTGCAATGAATCTGTGAGCTAGAGAACAGAAAATGCGTGTGTGCAACTTCTTTATTTTGTCAGCTAGAAGTTTCTTGGAAGAAAATCCGAATACCTGGAGTTGCATTAGCTATACAAGTCCCTGTACCTTCAATAGGGGTTGAAAGCTGATGAGTGAGATGAATTTGTTTATGCTAGTACCTCCTTACCCACCTTAGTAGGAGAAGAAGAACAATTAATCTAATACTACATGATCTAATACATAATTATTGGAATATACTTAAAATAGATACTGCTATTTGCATACATTTATATTTTAATAAATAAATCAATAAATAAGTATGAACCTATACACAAGAATCAGTACTTACCTTAAATTACTTACTTTTTAGTCATTTTCCCCCTTCTATTACCCTTTCTTTGTACCCTTTCTCCCTGTTCATCTCTGTTCCATGCAGCTATGTTGATTATACTGCACAAGAGTGCTTCTAATGAAGATTTTTCCTTTGATCCTTTTAAAACAGTGGAAGAACATACGTTCCTTCCCAACAGCACAGTTGTCCTTTTCTTATTTTCTCAGCTCAGTGTGAGAATCAAAGCTCCTGTAGTTCATGCCGTTGACAAAATAAAGATGAAAAGTCTATACATCTTTTTCATTTTTCTTTAGAATACAAGTAATAGTAGCTCAGGAGATCATATAACAAGCCCTGTAACTGCAGAGTAAACCAGATCCCTCTTAAATGGCACATCCCAGTGGAAGCAGAATGTGCCAATTAAATGATCATCCCAATTACAAGAGGCTCATGGGGATACATTGTGCTGGTGTGGCTTATAATCGCTTTCATTTCATGGATTGATTAAAACAAGCAACAGCATCAGCTCCCCATCTTGATTACCTAATAGAGATGATTTATTTTGTATCCATACAGGGATTCTTTCCTGTGTCTGTGACAAAAACAGTGGAACTGATTGTACAGTATGTGCCAAAATAAAAAAAAAACGTTTTTATTCCCATGTGGCTCAGCTGAATTCTCTATTGCTTGCTGATGAAAAGTCCATTGTCTGAGTAATATATTTTAATATCAGGGAAAGAAATAGATATTGAGCTCCATCTTGATCCAGAGGAATGAACTGGAAGTATTTACTCTTGAACTGAGAGCAAAGCTCAACACGTTTTAAACAGAGAAGGTGAAATCAATGACCAAAATCATGAGACTTCAGTGGAATCAGAATTTAATTCAGAAAAAAACCCATGGAATTTATAATCTAAAACCAGAAATAAACCAATCCATCCTGTCCTCAAGTCCGATACCTGCCTCTGGAGTAACTTAGAAGAGCTGTGCAATCTTTGGAAAAAAAAAATTCTTTTCTCACTGTTAAACAAATATTAAAGAAGTTACTTACTTGTAATACTGTTTTACTGGATTTTACCCTTTTAAAAACCAAAAGAGCTCCCAACAAGAAAAAAAAAACAAAACAACCCAAAACCAACACAGATACTTTTATATATTTTCACAATTAAGATAATTCAAAAAGTAAGCTTTTTTACAAAAATGGGCAAGTGTGATTGAAGCAAATTAGTTATCTTATTGAATGCCACTGACTTTTTAAAATTGGCTGAATCAAGCCAAAGAGTGAGGTTATTCTTATCACCCACTCCAGGTGTTTCATTCTGGTGCGGTGGGCAATACCTAAAATGAGAAGTCCTTGTTTCTTATGGAATCAGTAGGCAACTCCAAGTAGCTAAATTAGATGCTTCAAATTACATGATGTGATTACCTTGCTGAGAGTCAACAGGGAGATATACATCTCCATGTTTTCTTGATCGTGATTCTATACTAGATACTCATAGCACTCTGGAAACTTAAAACCTTACATTAGAGGGAACTTTGAAAGAAAAACAGTATGGTACTGATCACCTTTCATGACCTTCAAAAAAGTCAGGAGCTAATGAGAAGTTTCTACACTCATGACTTGACATTTCTCATTTTTTAATGGCTTACATAATTTCAATTTTGGGCACTTTCTTTATGTTAAATGACCTTTCATCTGATTATTAAGATCCTTCTTAAATCTTACAATTAATTTTAAGGATCTTCAAGAGTTGAAGTGAGAACATACTTTGATGGGTTAAACATGTGTCTTGGACCCTAAAGTTACTTGTATGTTTTAATAAATTATGTCTATACACACATGAGAACATCTATACTTAGTTTTATAGTAACTTTCAGATCACTGCATATAAAAAAAAACCAAACCAAACTTTATTAGAATAAATATCAGCAGTAAATGTACAGCAATATGAATAAAACCGAAGAGACAATCAAAGACTAAGGAAAAATATTTCCAGTGCCATTTTAATTGAGTGAAATTCAGTAAAACATTGAGATCAGGTGGAAGTGATACATAAAAATGTGACTGCAAAGGGGAGGTTCTTTTGCCAATATGGATGTGAAAGTGCAGGGTGAATACTCAGTGAGCATGTAGACAAAAAAGATTTAGAAGAAATTATGAGATGAATTCCTGCCTACAGAAGTGCCTTTTCACTTTCACAGGACTAGCATTCCACCCAAACTCTGTAAAAGCAGGAGACACCATAGCAGGTTCCCACTATCCATCCTAACACATTTACTTGCAGGTGAAGTCCTTCACTGCCACTTACCCATATCCTTCCTACATATACCTATAATAGATTGGCAGAATCATTTAACTTTCCTCCTCTTTGTGGATCATCATTACAGCCTGCTGTACCTCCTTCCCTAGCTTCCCATCTTTTCTGTGTCTTTTTATAAGTGAGCTCCTTTAGGAGACCCTCATGAATAGGGATCCAAGAATAACTGCTCTTATGTTTAGCCCTGAGCAGTTTAATGTTCCTTTCCAGTCCCAAGGGTAACAACCTGTTCCTTTTATCCCTTATATTTTATCTTTCTGTACAACCACTGCTTCTAGCACCATTTTTCTAACATTACTGCTTACCCTTGTATAGCCTTCTTTGGAATGTAGTATGTTATCAGTTAAATACAGCTTCTGAAATTTCATTTTCTTTTCTCTCCAGGTATCAAAATCTAGTTAAGTAGTCCATTACAAGGGTTTCACCCCCATGGTAAGTTTCTTGGCTTTCGTGACTCTTGAGGGGGAAATTTTCAGTGTGGTGAATGAGGAATTAAATGTGCAACTGCCATTGCTGTTAATGGGAATGGTGGTGCGATTTCCTACACTTCACATTGACAGTTCACCCTTTGATGTCTAGGACATGCTTCAGGGCTAAAACTAAGTTGTAAAAAACCCATTATAATTGACAATAAAATTTGAAAGGAATACATTTATGATTTCTTAAATTCAACTTACATTGGTTGACTTCTTAATATACACAAGAAAGCTGCAAAAAATTATCTAATCAGAAGGATAAATCAGAAGGATACCAGAAACAAACTTTCCAATATCTATTTCTAACTTATGCAATTTCTAGTAGTATCTAATGGCTTCCAAATTCCTAAGTCAGTATGCCTATTGCAAACTTTTCTTAAGATATTTATACTTTTGATATTTAGATCCAGCATATTAAATATGCACAGATGTCATTTGATTACTTGATATTTCACAGATTCCTTTCTATTTCACTAGAATCTTCAATTCTTCAATTATAAACATTTCTGCTTCAGAAAGGAATAATATTGCCTTGTTTATTAGAAGCTGGAGTTTACAAAAATGGTTTAAAAGAAAACAATTAAAAATATTAAAAGAGGGCAGTTTTTGTTTCCAGAAGGAAAAAAAAAAAAAAAGGAAAAATATAATTTTAATAACTTTCAGGGTATAACTACACAAGTATTGTAGCATCCACCTCCAGAAAAGCTCTCATGCACATACTAAACATTAAGCATATGATTTGTCAGGTTACTGAAAGTTAGACTTGTTAAAAGCTACTGTGGATCGAGCTCTGCTAAATTATCAGCGAATTATCAGCAACATCAGTTGGCTTTCTATATGCTAACTTCCCTAATAGTATTCAATGACAACAGTGGTATTGCTAGATGTATAAATGGTATTCTACAATTTGAAATATAAATAGGAAGTCATGACTATAAGGCACAAAACTGTAAAACATTTGCTGAAGTTATAAACTAATGTGTCATCATTTTACATACTTAAGTGACAAAAATGAAAGCATTTATTACATTAAAATTGCTTACTGAGAAAAAAAAAAAAAAAACCACAACAAAAAAACCAACATAACAAAACACCACAGCATTTTTATGTAGGAAATTGTGTTTAGCTTTTATTCTCATACTTGCTATTTCCCTACTAAAATATGAACTATTCCAACCAATGTCCTTTCGGAAATAAAATGTGGGAAAAAGTATAAAAATCATTTAAGAATCCTGTCTACCCTTTTTGTCAACTGCATTTTGCTTTTTAGCTTGGGTTACCCTGATTTAGTAGATAAAAATCACATGACACTTCAGAGCTTAACTACAATGATGGGTGGCATGACAAATCAGAAGTACTTCTACTGAAATCCCTGCAATTATGTCTTCTTTATACTGTGGAAGTGATGGCAAAGGAACGTTCTCTCTATAAAGTGTAGGACAGAACCACCACCAAGAAAGCAAGACAGAAATAACTAATGAATGAGACACAGAGCACGGCAAACTTCACTTATGTGACTTGTATAAGAACTTCTGCTTAGGCCTGGAGGTAACCCTTTTATATAGGTGACTTCTACTCAAAGGCAGTATGAAATGTAAATTATGTGGCTTTTATTTTTCCAAGCTGTTAGTTGCTACAAAAGTAAGAGAAGAAAAAATGTTCACCTTGCGTGACATTTTTATGTTTTTAATGTACTTGGATACAGATTTTATACAGTCCTGTATAGCTAGAACAAGCACATACCAAGAGCACTGTGAATATTTACAGACACTGGAGTGAATTCAGCCAGAATGTGACAGCTCTATACCTGATACAAATACTCCTGCTGAACTAGAAGAGAGAGAGAAATCCATGGTAGAACATCTCACAGCTTGGTGTTTAATAGTTAACACAGGAGAACAAGGCAGTTTCCATTGTTGCTGTCTGTCAGAATTTTTAAAAAGTTGTTGCACAATGTTCCTTTTGTGTAGCCCACTGGGGGAAACGAGTGCTATATGAGCTGTACATAGGAATATTTATAGGAATTAGTTTTAAAATTTTCATATGATACAAAACTGTGAGGAGTGGTTGATAATACCAGAGTGTTGTGATGCCATACAAAGAGACTTGGATAGTCCGGAGAAATGGATTGATAGGAAGCTCATGAAGTTCATCAGGGGAAAGTTCTGCACCCAGGGAGAAATAACCCTATGCACCAGTACAGACTGGGGACAACTGTCTGTAAAGCAGCTTTGCAAAAAAAAAAAAAGACCTGGTGGTCCTGGTGGAAAACAGGTTGAACATAAGCCAGCACCCTTGCAGGGTCCTGTGCTGCATTAGGAAGAGCATTGCCAGCACTTCAAGAGAGGTCAGCCATGATGAAACGTCTGGAGTGCCAGGTCCAAGTCTGGGCTCCCTACTACAGGAGAGACATGGAACTACTGGAGCAAGTCCAACAAAGATGGTAAAGGGATTAAAGCATCTCTCATATGAGGAAAGACTGAGAGAGCTGGGACTGTTTAACCTCAATCAGAGAAGGTTCATGGAGGTTCTTACTAATGAATAAAAATACATGATAGAGGGACAAAAAGAGATATAGCCAGAGTATTCTCAGTGGTTCCTGGTGAAAGGACAAGAAACAATGGGCACAACTGAAATAGAGAAAATGCCATTTAAACATTAGAAGAAAACTCTTTTTGGTGAGGATGATCAAATACTGGAATAGATTCTTCAGAGAGGTTGCAGTGTCTGCATTCTTGGAGTTATTCGAAACCTAGCTGGACATGGTCCTGAGCAACCTGCTATAGCTGGCCCCACTTGAGCACAGGGGAGTTGGACTGGATGATCTCCAGAGGCTGCTTCTGACCTCAACCAGTCTGTGATTTTGTTATTTGATGGACAGGTAACAATAGCTGAAGTGTTTCTGAAATCATTTGGCCTCTGGATGTTATAGTCCTACAGGATGCAAACAAGCAACTGGAGCTGAAGAGTGAGTAGTCATACAGAAAGAAAAAAAAAACACAACAAACCAAACCAAAACCCAAAAGCTCTTACAACTATGACAATGCATGTTTCTATGAACAAATAATGTATTTGTTCATAGCTAATAATATATATAAACAATAATAATGAAAATAATAAAGATAATAATAACAACAACAACAACAACAACAACAACAACAATATATACTTACCAAGCTGTGTGGTTCGGTTGACATGCCTGAGGGACAAGATGCTATCCAGAGGGACCTGGACGGGTCAAGAAGTGGACCCATGTGAACCTCATGAGGTTCAACAACATCAAGTGCAGGGTGCTACAATTGGTTTGTGACACTCCCCAGTATCAATGCAGGCTGGGGGATTAAGGGATTGAGAGCAGCCCTGAGGAGAAGGATTTGGGGGTACTGATGGATAAAGAGCTGGACATGAGCCGACAATGTGCACTCGCAACCCAGAATCCTGGGTTCAATGGCCAGCATGTTGAGGGATGTGATTCTGCTCCTCTGCTCTGCTCTCATGGGACCCCACCTGGAGTGCTGTGTCCAGCTCTGGAGCCCTCAGCACAGCAAAGACATGCAGCTGTTGGAGCAGGTCCAGAGGAGGGCCACAAAAATGATCAGAGGATTGGAACATCTCTGCTATGAGGACAGGATGAAAAAGTTGGTGGTGTTCAGCCTGCAGAAGAGAAGGCTCTGAGGAGACCTTATTGTGGCCTTTCAGTACTTAGAGGGGTCTTATAAGAAAGATGGGGATAAGCTTTTTATCAGGGCCTGTTGCAACAGGGGTAATGGCTTTAAACTAAAAGAGGGAAGATTTAGACTAGATATAAGGAAGAAATTTTTTTACTATGAGGATGGTGAAACACTAGAACAGGTTTCCCAGAAAGGTGGTAGATACTCCATCCTTGGAAACATTCAAGGTTAGGTTGGATGGGGCTTTGAGCAAGCTGATCAAGTTGAAGATGTCCCTGCTCATTGCAGGGGATTGGACTAGATGGCCTTTTAAGATCCCTTCCAACCCAAACTATTATATTATTCTATGATTTTTCCAGGGTAAAATAACTTCCACCTTGGATATACCAAACCAAGAAGAGATAAAATGTTGTTGGTACATTATTGGCTTGGATAGTTTCCTTACCCACAAAAGATGTGCTAATTTTGGTTTTGTTTCTAACTGAACATCTATAGTGCCTATTAAATGGTGGTAAAGCTGGATTTTAATTGTGAATAGCTGTGCTGGCAATTTATCTCACCATCACCTGTTCCTGACACACTGAGAGTTGAAAGTGATTTATATGGATTTATAATACAACAAAAAATACAACTACCACAGAAATCCTGCCATGTTTTTTTTATACTTCACCCACCTGCTCAGTAAGTGGGAGATAATGTTTTAAGAATTTGATGAATGGAAACCAGGTTCTATTCTAGTCAGACAGTAGTTTTGGGCACCAGATCCATGTCATTCCCAACTATACACCGTCTGGATGATGGATAATGCCAAGCTACTGGGCACATTTTATTCCCCAGTGTTACAAAACAGTGGGGAGACAATTAGGAAAATGCCCAGAAATTCAACTTGCAGATATTCCTTTGAGGACTGCCCATGCACAAGGACACAGAGCGAGCTGCCTCTTCACATTGCTAACTCTATTATTTCACTGGTACCAAAATATTTATCCCAGATGTTTTTCTGTTGTCGGCATGACTGCCATGTGTACTCTCTGCCATCTTTCTTGAAGTGCAGTGCTATAGGATTCTATCATTTATATGTAGTTATGAAGACAGTGAGAGTGCTGCCTTCCATCCCAGTGATAGTTGTCAGAGGCTAAATGAATAATCTTCTTTTATTTAATAATCTTAATTTATTTAATAATCTTAATTTATTAAAATGCTTTTAAAATTAGGGACCTATTCTCTTATATTTACAACCTATGGCTATTTTTCTATTTTTTTTTTGTCATTTTTATTTAGTTCATTTTATTTATATATATTTTTATATATATATATAAATATAACTATTTTAAAGACTATGAGACAATCAAATCCACTGTATGAAAATCTTACAGGACAAATATATTTGCAAGGAAGAAAAATACATTGGAAAACAAAACTACGCATCTATTTCAAAATGTCAGGAATATTAGGTATGGTATAAGAACAAGGAAGCATTAAAGAGCCATTTAATACTTTCCACTGTGTAGGTAAAGCTTCCAAAAGAAGCTGAAAGCACGATGTACAAGAATCTGTCAAAACAGACATTGTTTAACACACAAAAAAAGTCTCTCTGAAAGAAAATTAAATTTTCAATGAGATGGAGAAACAGAAGATAATGAGGACTCCTTTACACTACTTTCAAGGTATACAGCTGTACAGAAAGGTAGACATACAGTACAACAATTTTTTAATAGGCTGCGCTGCGGCACCCACATAGCCCTTAGAAGAGACTATCTACATGATGAGTATTCCTATGGATCAGCTGGCTATACATCACTACAATAAACTATTGAGAATATGTGGAATAATTTCTGATTAATAAACAGGATCAGATAGGCTTTGGAAGTTAAGATGAATTTTGAATCGAGAGTATTTGCCTCTATGTTTTGGCATATCTGTTCTTTTCAATCTGAGAAATGCCAACATGCATTAGAATGGCTTTCCTTTCACTTGTTACAAGAATTCATCATATTCAAAGGCACAAACTGTGAGTCAACTTCACCTCTCACATACTCTGATGTAAATAAAGAATGTAGACTGAAGTCTATACAAATATAGTTTCACTCCACACATTCATGTTTTGGATGCTGTGCCATGATCTGTCTTTGGAATTTCTCACTTGAAACAGGCAGCAGATTCTACAGTGCCTTCCGGTCTAGGTAATGTCTGATGCATTTCTGCTGTTCTATCAAGATCAACCTTATGAATCAGTGCCATTAACTTAAAGCTTAAGACATACATGTAGACAAACTGTATTTCTGAGTTCTGTTCAGAGGTTGCTTAAAACATTTAGATGGGTGTGTCATGTTACTTAAAAGTAAATAAATAATAATTATGTAAGTATGATAATTCTAAAAATCAAGAAACTTTCTCACTGAAAAAAGTATCACAAAAAATAAAGTAAAAGATATTGCTCAGCTGTAAGATAAATTAGTAGGAAAAAAACGGGTTGAGGCTAAAATGTCATGTATGGCATGACAGGGTGTAGGAGAGGAAGAGTTCAATTCTCCATGTTCTTCCTCCATAGGCTGAAGCACATTTGAATTCCCTACATTTAGAAAAGTATAAAGACTGCTTCTCCGTGGTAACTTCAAATGCTAATAATAAGAACCTTCTTCTTCCTTGCTTCCAATAAACTATCAGAACAAATCACTTGTATTGGATAAGAACAAAAAAAGGCCAACATACTATGTTTAGGATTAGACTCTCCGCTTCAAATTACAAATGTGTTGGGAGAACTGAGCCTTGATAGGCTTGATTTTACACAGGAAAAATATCTAACAAACATTAAAGAACTTTATAATATTACAACTAGTAGTAGTAGTAGTAGTAGTAGTATATTAAAAAGCAAGATACTCAGAATTCTGCTTGCTCTTATTCACTTGGATTTGCAATGCCACTGAAAACTAAACACTCCCTCTTCCATCAGTAGTCATCTCACGTTCTGCATATGGTAATTTTATGTAATAAGAGTAATGTGTAAAAATCCATAAAATAATGAAAAATAAACTCAAACTCAACTCAGTGATACAGTCTTAAGGAAAAAATGTATTTCACTTGTTCAGAAAAATACGTGCATTACCTAAAAAGAAAAAAAAAAGGAATATTTCTTTTGTGAATCATACAGCATTTAAAAGTCTAATGTAGCCAGTATTTTGTAAAGGAGTAGTGAAAATTATTTTCATTAAATTCTCGGTCTCATGAAAAAAAAAATCTAAATATTTGCTTTTAAAATTGTCAGGAGGATAACTGAACTTTTAAAGGTACACATCTTGCATCTAAATATCTGATACATATTTAGATAAAGGTTTTTGATACAGAAGCAGATTGGAACTAGTAATTTAAAATACAAGTCTCATTTCAACCAAAAAAAAAAAAAAAACCAAACCCCCCAAAAAATCAAACAACCCAAAACAATCCAAAAAACTTTCTAAATTTAATATCTTATTAGACCATAAATGCCAGCCTAGCAGATAATTAGGAACAATTTCTTTCATCGTCACTGAAAGTAAACCATCTATAGTCTACTTCACAATATTGTGGCTACACTTATATTTCAGGGGTTGTTATCTTGGGGTTTCTGGCTCCATATATTAAAATGAGGCTAGTGTCCAGCACTTTAAAAGGAAGACTGCACAACACTTGATCCAGATTTCCTGTAGAGTCTATGTGTTGTTCCCCAAAATGTAATTACTGTTCTGTGTAGGGGGTTTCCTGATCAATATGAGACTAGACTACTGTTCAGAACAGGGGTATTTCTGTAGCATAAAAAGAGATACATATTGCATCCCCCTTGTTGAAAGACTAGAGCAGAGAGAGATAAAGTTGGAAGGATTATGTCCATACTTCTCTTGCAAGCTGTTAACTGTCCCAGGACCGTATAATATTTTCATTGTGTAGGGAGCTAATTAATTTACTCCAAAAGTCTTTCTGTAAGTGAAAACACATGTGCTTTAGACAATCAGGGACCCAGGGCTGACTTGAGATGCTAAGTTATTGTACAGATGTAGCACATGCTTAAAGTAAAATAAGCTCTATTAGGTACTAGAAGCAAATACTACATTAGCATGGGGCTTTCAATTAGCAAATTTATGATGCCGATATCCACTTAAATTATACTGCTTATTTTAAGTGAATTATATGACAGACAAACTGGTGACAGATATGCTTAGATTAAGTATAGCCTTTGACTATGCATAGATACAGACACATATGCCATGTCCTTCCTTTGAAAAATAGAAAGCTCACCTTCTATTTTCAGATATGGTGTTTTGAATGTGTGCATTAAAGCTAAACAAATTGATGGTAAATTTTTAGAGCGCAGAGCATTTTTGTATTCCTCTAATGAGCTCAGTGAAATACTAAGATCAGCTAAGCAAGGAAGGGGAAAAAATGTCTTCAGCAGCTTTCTTAGTAATTTCAGGAGAATGGTTTCAGAGCATTCTTTTTTTTTTTAATCATATGTAGAAAAAATTACTCCTTCCCTTTTGCCTTCTACCTGTGCTACATTTATATTGCCTTTTTAGGTCTGTCTGGTCATGTAGAGGTGCTGAAGGCTATCTTACTCTTCCAGAGACTACAGTGAAACATGAGGGTAGCAAGCTCCAGGTTTTCCTGGTCAGCATAAGCAGATTTACACGTCAGTTTAATGAGACTGAATGATGAGGTGCTACCTCTTGTTGGAGACCATATGGCTGCGGTTCTACTTGTAGACTAAGCACTGCCTGAAATACTCCTGGGTGCAGAAACTCAATCATCTCTGCTGCAAAACTGCTAAGGAGGTCTGACGTTTTCAGTCTGTGCAAACCAGAACTCTCCAAAATGATTCCTGGACGTAGTTTGGGAGCTAGAATACTCTCTAGGCCATTTCCAATGCATTTAGCATGCAGCCACACTCTTCTGCTAAAACAATTTACTAACATAGACACAGGATACTTTTTACCAGCTGCACTCAGTGCCTGGGAACAAAACCAGGAGCATTTAAGTTACTACTCTACAGGCAGTTTGTGCACCCACTTTGAGGAACAGAGTTTTTGGTCACAGTTCTTGTACTTAAGATTTGAAAAAACAGATGATGAAAAAACTAATCTCAAGAGACTGAGGTTAGAGAAAGGCAAATGAAAAAAAAAAAAAAATAGCCTCTATATGTACAGCTGAACAGGGCAGAAGAAAACAGCCAAACAAACAAACAAAAATCTGCATTTTAACTTCCTGACTAGATCTTTTTCACTTTGCAATTCAAATGTTACTCTCTTGCTGTTATGATATTGTTACTTCACTGGATGTCTAGTTGCTGAACTATAAAAGACATGATTTTCTAATTTAAAAGTCAAATAGAAGATAAGAAAATTCCTGTATTTTTCAGTTATTCATCATAAAGAAGCAAAAAAAGAACAAATCTAACCTTTTCCCTTCAGATACCACCTTCCCAAATACTTAATCATCATGCACAGGTTCACTGTGCAAAGATGCACACTTTTGATAGTTTTGTGGAACCAAACCAGACCTCTGAACTTTATAAAATGTACCCATTGCTATTTTTTTCCACCAGTAAACTACTTAACTGAAGCAAGGAACATAGGAAGCACCCCTAGATTTTATGGTCAGAGGTCAGATGAATTAAGTATCTCAGGTTTTGCAATGCCAGAAAATAAGTACCTGGCCCAGACAGGCAGCCTGACCTAGGTTCTCACATTTGTTTAGTGGTTCTTTGTACACTGAGCTCATACAGGGGCTTTGGCAGTTCAATTCAGAATAAAAAAGGCACTGAACTCTCTCTGCGAACTCTCTTGGGAGTCTACGGTTCCAGTCACTTAAGCCAGTCAACACAAAATACAAGGAACACAGGTATACTGGAATCTAGCAGCTGCCCACTGTGCGTCTGGGATTTCAGAACATGGAGGCTTGTTCTGGCAGGAGGTGCCTCCCAAACATGTATGGAACTCCCCTCAACACAAAAGCTAAAGTCGTGGTGGCACTGTCACAGACAGAGAGTGGCTTGAGTTCCTTCCTGTCCCCTCTCTACTGTGTATTTCACGTTAAATAAATGTCCTGACCCAAACTGCTACTGGATGAGGAAGGAAATGCTTTCTGACTACAAATGCAACAAACACCATCCAGAAAGTGGATGATGCACACAAAATAAATGCTACCACTTCAAGGAGTGACTACTAAGGCTAACCTGACGCACATTTCAGCAGTGCTTCCCACGAACTCCCTGTAGGGTGTTAGACATCTGTGAGCAGAAGACCTTAGAAGAAAGATAGTGACAGCTACAAATACCTCCAAACCTGCTATAAATCCACTGTTCAGAACTGTGCTTCACAGGAATATATTTGTCTCAACCTTCTTTTCCCATTTTTTCCCTTCATAGAACTTGAGGTTTTATTGGTTTGTTTTTTTGTTTGTTTTTTTTTTTTTTCCATTTGTTGGACAGTTTCCTAATTTCACAGTTAAATAGGGATTTTTATTTTTTTTTTTCTCTTCATTTGTTCAATAAAGCTAGAAAAATAAGTACTTGCTTCAGAATCAATTCAACCTTTTTCTCACTTTCTGTGTCAGTTTTCTACAGGTTAGCTTAAAATCTGAAGTCTTCTCTGTCTACATGACTTACGATGAAAGTATTGAAATCCAGCAGGCCATCCTTTCTCTTGGGAGACACCTATTTGACATCCTTTTTATTGCTAATGGTAGAATTTAAATGTCTGACTGCTTTCTTCATGTAGGTTTGCTGATTGCACTTTGAAACTGTTTCCTAAAGAGAAAGTACGTGTTAAAATGTGTGCCTTTTCCATCCCCATACACACCTTTACTGAAATATGCGTAGCGCTGGGAAAGGCTTATAAATATCTAGTATCCATGGGAAAAAACCCACACCAAACAACCTAAAATTATGTTTCTAGATCATAAATGACTACATAATTATTAAGCACTGGATTTTTAAAAGGTTTTTTGTCTATTGTGACGAAAGGAGCTGACATCTTGAATTCAAATCACACAAGTCAGACTACACCTGCATTATCTTTAAAGATGACTGTGTTTTTGAGGACTAAGAGCTTTGGGTAAAAAAGCCTGAGGTTGGCAGAAAAGTCAGTCTGAAGCACTTTGGATTTTTTCCCAGATCTGCTGTATCTCTTTCATGCTTTATAGTGACATCAGCATTTTATACCTCAATATTTATTCTAGGGAGGAAATAATTTTCAAAGCAAAATAAACAATGGTATCATTAAATTGGCAACTTTGACAAGGAAAACAAATAAGAAGTCTCTACATATGGTACATATAGCATGGGCTGAAAGAAATATTTATTTCTATTTGTCTAAAGACATTTCCTTTCTTTTTTTTTCTTTTCTTTTTTTGGGGGGAGGGGGGAGCTTTTGAGAGGTTTTATCAAATTTTAAAAATGCAACGATTCACACAATGTTTACTGAGTTCTGATAACAAGTTCCTGAATATGTTGCAAGCTGGCAAAATGTAAAGTAGTGAGTTCAAAGGCTGTTATTTTCTGGCAATACATATATCAGACATCCTGTTGGCATTCAATAAATCCCCCCCACCCCACCCCCCCCCCCCAAAAAAAAAAAAAAAAAGAGAGAGAGAGAGATAAAACCAAAATATATTTTAAAAAGAGTGTCAAAGACTTCTAGTGTCTTTATATATGACTTATGCAACATCATAGAAATGTTGACAATACAGCAGCTGAAATAGAATTTGGTTCAGTCGATATCTGACAAGTTTTGAGCTACACAAGCTGGTGTGACCAATATTTATACCAGAGTCCTCCGAGCGGCTCCTGGAAGCAGAATACATGAGTCAGCAGTCCCACATCTTCCCTGAGGACTTTCCTAGTGCTGCAGTGTGGTGATGAATTGTTTGATGTCCTCTCTAGGATAAGACAAAACCAAGTTCCTGACAATCTCTACTACTCTGTGTTACTGTTCTGTGTATTGCAGCAGCTTGTTTGCCTTGGCTATATTTCTAATTGGTTGAAAGAATCCGTGTTTGGGGTTTCTGTTTCTTCTCAGAGAAACAGCTGTTATCTCCAGCTCCTTATCAAATTTTTGGTCCTAATTTATTTAACTCCCAATAGCAGTTAAAGACATTTTCCTCTTCGGTTTCATGTGTTGGGTAGATTTTTCACTTCTGCTTTTATTTTGAAAAATATGCATTTATCTCAAAAACAAGAATGCAGAAATATACCTAAACAATTCTTAATACATTAATAATTTTTAGCCATCTTAAAAAATACATTCAAGCCACAGAGCCACAGCTATACTCACTTACGTTACAACCACATAATATGTGCACAATCATTCATTACTTCATATACAAGCGAAGGAGAGACTTCTAAACATTTTGTAGGAATAAGGTCCCTTCCAACCCAAACCATTCTATGATTCTATGGTTCTATGAATAATCCATTTGTGCTAATTAAAATAAATGCTTCACATTTCTTCATTGTTTTCTCCCAAAGAAAACACACACATTGTCTTTTTTTTTTTTTCTCCTGGTAAGACATGCATGACACATTTTAAGGATGAAAACAGTGGAAAATGATGAGACGTATAATTTGACACTCACCACAAGAATATCCAGGAGTTCTGTAGTCTATACTCATAGTTGTGAGAATGCTCACGTGTGTAATTTATTTTAAAACAGTTTTGGAAAAATGAAATATAATGTCTGCATTTCATTTTGAAAAAAAAAAAAAACAAACAAAAAAACAAAAAACAAAAAAAAAACCACCAAAACCCAAACCAAACAAAACCAACAAAATATTGGGTTGATTTTATTATTTTAGTATGGATTTGAATTTTAACTATAACAAAGTTTGTTGTGATGCATACCACATACATGCAGCACTAATTTAGACTGACTAATTTTTTTTACTGAACTTATCAAGAGGGAAAACTCATGATCGGTTAACTTGTCACATTTACTAATCATTCGATTTCATTTTGAAATAATGATAAAAAATATCATTTAAGAAGTAGACATAGATTAAAATAATGTAGAAAAAAACTTTTTTTTTTCTTTTTTTTTTTTTCTATATATTTCAGCAGCAGCAGCTCCATGAATTAAGTCACTGTGAGTTTCTTTTTCTTATAGCCTATTTGGGAAGTTGCAAATAGACAGCGGTTTTAGAACTCTCTTTTTATTCAACGGAGGTGTGCCCCAGAAGGTGTTGATACAGTAACTATTGGTAGATCACGTAGAGACAAATGGGAAGAGTAGCCCAGTTTCAGTTATTATGATAGTAACTTTATAGATAGGTGAGGGTAGACATTGTGCTCCTATACAGAACAAAACTATGAATATATAGGAAAAAGTGCTATGGTAACATCATTTTTATGATTTATAAGCACACTCAGAGTTCCAGTTCTTATTCCTACATATAAGTTTCTCTCTCCCTCTTCCTTTCTAAATATATATTAATATAGAACTTAAATTGTTGCTGAACTGGAAGGCAGCAAACTTAGATTGCAAAAGGATATGTGAGAAAAAATAGCATGTTTTCAGATAAAAGACTGTTTTAAAGTGTACATTTATTCACAGAAGTATTTTCACAAACTTCCAGATCTGTACAAAGCCTTCATCCCAGATAATCTGTGTAGTTTCATAGACTGTTTAAGTGAAATCACGCCACAGAATTTTGCCAATACCTTTAATATGGTCAGTCTAATCTAGATCTGAGACAGCCTCTGGAAGTATTTATTTTCTTTTTGACTATAGAGGGAACTTGGGGATGCTTCAGTTCAGGGACTGAAATTAAAAGGGAAGTGTCCACTTGTCATAGTTTAACATGAGCACACGACTAAACCTGTTTGGGGGTTATGCTACCTCGATGAATACTGTAAGTTGTATAGCAATATAAAGCTCCATTTAATGTATTATATTTCTTTTTACATGATTTTTATCATCTCTAAGCAAACTTGGTTTTCACTCGTGATCTCTCTCTGTCTTGAAACTCCATTTTTTTTTATAACTGTGTCTGGATAGTGATATTCTAGCCTGGTGAAACAGCTCTTCTGTATTTAAATTCTATCACTTGCCTGGTGCCCTTCAGCAAGGATTTAGAATAAAATATAGAAAATACATTTGCACTTCTAAAAGGGGAGTGAGACATTTATCATCATTAAAATAGAGTGCTGCAGAGCCAGGAAGGACGCCACAGCAAAACCTAAAGGGCAATATTCACAAAAGACATGAATTGCCTAAATTGGAATGAGAGCAGCCAGCATGAGGCAACCAAAGGAAATGATGCCTGACTATTCAGATTGTTTTCTGTGATGAGCTGACTGGCTCTGTGGTTAGAGGGAGGACAGTGGATGCTGCAGTCCTCAGTTTTTGCAAAGCCTTGGACAGTCTGCTATCGTGTCCTTATAGTAATGTTGCTAAGGCATGAACTACACAAATGGATGATAAAATTGGTGGAAAAGTGTTGGGACTGCTTGGTTCAGACCATGGTGATCAGTTCTACAAAATCCTCTAATGGTACTAATGACACATACTAATGGTGTCCTTCAGGGACTGATACTGGGGACAAAATTATTAAGTGGCTTTATTAATGACCAGTATGGTGAAATAGAGTTCACTCTTAGCACATCTATGGCTGAGACAAAACTAGAAAGGGGTTTAGTGGTAACTTGGCAGTGCTAGGTTAGTGGTTGGACTTGATGACCTTAAGGTCTCTTCCAATGAAAATGATTCTATGATTCCACAATTCTGTGATTTTATGATCTAGTTTAACTGATAACTTTTTTAAATTTCAAACACTGTTGGTCTTTGATTCATGCTGAATCTCACAGTTGTGCAGAATTTCTGGAAAAGATACTCAAAAAACTCATTCAGTATCCTCTTACGAATCACCCTTTGGCATTTTCTGTTGCAACAATATTTAGAGAAACAAAGAATATTTACTCCATTTCTTCACTGTTACCACTATATTCACATTCACTGATATCCTCTCTTTATTATTCTGTATTGTCCCAAACAACTGCTTCTCATTGTACACAATCAATATGCATAATATACAGTCTTTTGAAGGAAACAAATTTTTGTTCTGGGTCATAAACAGGGGTACATATTTGGAATGAGAGTTTCTTTGATCTACACTAATAAATTAAAAAGTCAGTTATTTGTAGGTTTGGTGATTTTTTTTTTTTCAGTTTTGCTATTGATTTTGGTTAAATGATTTTTATCAGTATGTTCATGCAACTGAAGTGAAAACAAATTCTAAGCTGTCTTACAAACATTACTGTAAAGTTATCTAGACCACAAAATTATCATGACAGCACAGAAATACTCATTAAACTTGAAACTCAGACATACATAGAGAGCCGTACCTAAGCAGACAGTGCTGAAATTAGTACATAAACCATAAGTAATAAGGAGTTTAGAAAAAGGAAAGAAGGAAGAAGAAAATAAGGACAGAACATTCTTGCTTATTATTTCCGCTTGATGATTTTAATGTAAATACTTGACAGTGCAATTCTAAAAAGCTCTAGCTTTTCCTTGTATTTTCTCACATTTTAAAATGATATATAGCATTCTAACATATATTGCACAAGCAACACGAGGAATCCAGGAGGTTCCTGGAATACGTTGATAATAACTTCTTTCTCCAAGTGACAGAGGAGCCAATGAGAAGAGGTGCTACGTTTTCATGAACACGGAGGGGCTGGTGGGGAATGTGAAGCTCAAGGACAGCATTGACTGTAGTGACCATGAAATGGTGTTGTTCAAGGAGGGTGCAAAGCAACATCTCTACCCTGGACTTCAGGAGAACCTCTTCAGGGATCTACTTGGTAGAGTACCATGGGGGTGTTGGTGGATGAGAAGCTCAACATGACTCAGCAATGTGTGCTTGCAGCCCAAAAAGTCAACCATATCCTGGGCTACACCAGAAGGAGTGTGGCCAGCAGGTCAAGGGAGGTGATTCTCCCCCTCTACTCCACTCTCGTGAGACCCCACCTGGAGTACTGCGTCCAGGTCTGGAGCCCTTAACATAGGAAGTATGTGGACCTGTTGCAATGAGTCCAGAGGAGGTCCACAAAGCTGATCAGAGGGCAGGAGCCCTCTCCTATGAAGATAGGCTGAGAGAGTTGGTGTTGTTCAGCCTGGAGAAGAGAACTCTCCGAGGAAACCTTACAGCAGCCTTCCAGTACCTAAAGGGGGCCTACAGGAAAGATAGGGAGGGACTCTTTATCATGGAGTGTAGCGATAGGTGTGGAATTTGGATAATGAGGTCTCTGTGCTCAAACAACAATTAAGACTGGCTTTGCTATCTCTTGTGCAACCCAGGGGGCTGAAGCCTTGTGTGCCTGTCACAGGATGTATGCCTAATGGAGCTGCCTTGTGGAGACATGATAGCCCTGCTTTTCATCAGCAAAGACAGTAAAATCAAGATAACACAAACTTGTTAGTTCTTTGTTTCTACCATGCCTGATAATTGACATTTGCCTCATTACTTGTGAAATGCATATTTAAGTTGACACACCTGTATATGCTAATGAAGATTTTAGAGATCACGCTAAACATATATGACTATAGGACTTGTCTCCCCACGCAAATCATACATGTCACCTTGGGAAGGGAAATCTCATAATTTTGGGGATAAAAAGACAGAGAAAATGACTGTTAAATTGGGAGAGAAGAAACTTGACACCTGACAGAGCAGTCGATGGGCTGCATTCTTTTCCTTCACCCCAGGCAGGGACGCCTTTCTGGGTAAGTGCTGCACCTTTCACCCTCTGGTGAATGTTACTCCCAGGCTGTTGTATTATCATTGTTTTTGCCAGCAGTATTAACCTTAATTAATTAGCATTATTGTAATTAGTGAATTTATCAAGGGCAATCTTGAATCTGTTTTGTCGCTCCCAATAAACTAATTAATTTTGATTATTTGTGAATCTGATTCAGTGAAAGGCCTTTGCTGGGACTCTGACAGACAAATATAGGAACTATTATTATTTTTTGCTGGTTTTTTTGGTGTTATTGCTCTTTTTGCTGTTAATTTTGATTATTTGGGAATCTGACTCTGTGCTGGGACTCTGATAGCAAATCAGTAAAAGTCCTGTGACTCTGACAGACAAATATAGAAAATACAGTCCTTTTAACATGACAACAGGGTGGGGGGTAACAGTTTTAAACTGAAAGAGGGTAGATTTACATTATATATTAGGAAGAAATTTTCATTATGAGGGTGGTGAAACACTGAAAAAGGTCAGTTGTGGAGGCCCCATCCCTGGAAGTGTTTAAGGCCAGGTCGGTTGAGGCTTTGAGCAACCTGGTCTAGTGGAAGGTGTCCCTACCCATGTAAGGGGGGCTGGAACTAGATGATCTTCAAGTTCTTTTGCAGCCCAAACCATTCTATGATTCTATATTTCTATGATCTCACTGTCAATTTTCCAGAACCATTTAACAGAACTTTACACAACTGCTTATTATTGTATGCATTTTTTATAACTGAAGTGCTCCAGCTTCAGAAAAAAAAAAAAAAAAACAAAACAGAAAAAAACAAAAAAACCCACCAAAACACAAAGAAACACCCAAGGATACCTCGGTATTACGTACTATCATGCTTAGATGGCAACAAACACATAATGCAATAGAAAAGAGCTGGGGGAAACCATCACTTGATAGTTATCTGATGCAAATGTAGCCTTGATTGTTTTGTAATTTTTAATGCTGTCCTGATTGATTTAGCATAAACAAAGGTTTATTTTACATGCACAGTTTTATCAGATACATATATGTCTTCAAACATTGAGCTATATAGCATTTACGGTTAAGGCAAGCATATAATCAGCTATTCACAGGTGGGTTTCTGTTTGTCTCCAGATAAGAAGCTGTGTCCTCAGGGTGTGTCTTTACAGTACTCCAGAAGCAGATGAACTGATCATGAAACTCTGGTTTGTTTAATCATTTTGTATAATATAAATGTTCAGCTGCAGTCACTTTAGTAACAATGATTCATGATTAAAAACTTTTGTCAGTCATAAAATTAAAATCCATAAGGAAGTCTTACTATAAACATTCTTCATTCTTTGGGTTTTTTTCTCAGACAAATCAAATTAGAATTTCTTTCTAAAAGTATTTTTTATCACTAGAATTTCTCTCTTTCACATAATATGGAAAATTTATGAAGGCTGAATTCAAGCAGGCTATATAAATTGCTGTTCTGTAAGATTCTGCACTATAATATTACATACTAAGACGTAAGATACTTATTTGCTTTTATTAGGGGTCAGCTCAAAAGTTTGGCTTTTAAAAAAATCTGTAACTAAGTTGAAGAAATTAAATTATTTTAATACCCAGAGTTACATGTAATTTTGTGCTGGGAAATTAAACTTCTGTGTATGAAGCATGAGTTCAAATAGTAATTCTTATATGTGGTTTGGGATTTGGACTACAATGATGTCTTATACTGACACTATAAACTCTCAGCTAATAGTGATGAGGTAAAGAAAAGGGTGATTCTCCTGAGAGGGAATTTGCTTCACAAATCTTAAGGGCAGTTTGGACTTGAAATGTGTTGAGAATTTGAGGGCAGAATTTCAGGTGGAACTTGGACACTAAGATAACAACTGTATCTGTTGGAAGGAGGGACTGACATCTCCAGGTTGCTTTTGTTGGGTTCATTTATTTGTTTACTTTGTCTGATGACAAGAAAAGCTCACTGCTATTTATGCTGCTAAGAAGATGCTGAAAAAGCCAGAATACTTGGTACAATTTTTGCTGACAGCTGAGGCTCTTGCTGACATTATGAAGGTTCCTAGTAGTCAAATGACCTTGAACCTGAAGTGCTAACCAGAAAAAATGTAAGTTACATAAATTACTCTACACAGTTTAGATACATGATGTACTCTGCCAAAGAAGAGGTACGAGCTAATATGGAAAGGAAAAAAATCCAATAACTGAAGGCTACTGGGAGCACAAGGAACAAATTTGTTTAAACTATCAGAGAGGTTAGTCTGATTCATTAACAAGCTATGTGAGAGCAGTCTTGAGAGATGAGTTCACCATTGAATAGTTTCATCAGGTATTTGCTTTACCCTTTGCCATGCCAGTCTCTTATCAGAATTATGTCTTAAATGCCAAGATGTATATCTTGGTACCTTAAAATTAGTAGGTGAAAAATAAGAGTGTACAAATTGTGACCTCACTGTCTACAAGCAGTTGGCTGTGCTATGGAAGAGAAAGGCACAATTTTATCCCTAAACTCACAGGGAAGACTCCTATGGCTTTTCCCTTAAAGGCAAAGTAGTTCACTCTGTTTGTTTTTATTTCACAAGGATGACAGTCAGGAACCTCACTATTCCTATTCTCCCATTTGGTATCAGGAGCTACAAACAGTTAAATAAGCAATAAATAAGTATTTAATACAGAAGGCTAAGAATTGTGGTGCTCAGCTCTGGAATATCTAAAAATAAAGCATTCAGCTCCATCAGTAAAAATTAGTGCTGGCTTTGTCATCTAATTGTGAGACCATCAGCATTCAGAGGGGCTTTCCCAACAGGAATAGTAGGAAAGTGAAGGGATGATGAGGTTCCCCAAGGCAGACAGACCATAGGAAACACCAAAGGGAGTTGAAAGTCTGAAGTTCCACCCCTCTGGAGACTTTCACAATATCAACAATTGTATCAACAATTTACAGTGTTAATTGAAACTCAAAAAGCTGAAATGGTTTCTGTCATATACATAGATTGCCTATCTTCCATCTATAGACTAGAATACACACCCCAGAAGCGTGTAGCTTAAAAACTATACCCACAAACTCTGCAAGAAAAGGGGGAAAAAAGTTTTTTACCACACTTATACCTTGCTCCTTTTCTCAGCACACTTCATAAACAGTTGGACTATCATAATCAAACAGTGTACAGGAGATGGGAATGAATCCCTATAGCTTCTGTGTTCTTAAACTTCATGTTGTAGAAAAATAAATAAAAGAACAAATAAATACATTCTTACTTTTAGCTTAACATTTATCTAATGTTTATTGTGGCTTTAGCATGTTTGGTAGACCACAGTAATTCAATGTTCTCTGCAGAACTGTGATCCTTAGTAAAAAGGATCAACTAGTAATAAATGTAGGGAATTTAATTTGCATGCTAATTTTTCCGGTTTTTTTTTTTTTTTTGTCTTTTATCTTTCCAAGATGATATGAGGCTATCTCAGTCAATTACTTTCTTTGTACATTAACCATCATAAAGATCCTCACAGTCTACCAAATCACTGCAACTGGAAATAAATTAGAATGAACCCAGAAAGACAGCGATGGCAGATAGAGATTCAACTTCAGCTGTAGATGCCTTTATTGTAGATGATACAAGCTATGGGAAAACTCCTGTATCTTGTTTCTTTTCCCTATTGTCAATAAAAGGACAGATCAGATTGCGTTTCATAGATCTGAAGAATTTGCCCGTTTTTTCTAAGGAACAAGCGTATTAAAATTTCATAAATAATCCACCTCCCCCAATGCCTCTTGCAGGAAAAACCTGCCATTTTACATTACCACATCTCTACTAAGGTTTTCTGTTGTAATGTTGTGTCATAGAAAATACAGTCTTTAGAGACTGTGATTAAATTCACACATATGTACTTTGACAGTTTGTTCCTCTAGAAAAGACACAAGAGGTTAAGCAATTTTAATGATTCTGATCTTTCCACTATGAAAAGGGCAATTTCCCTATCCCAATATGACAGAGACTAATAATGTTAATAAAATTCTTGCAAAGGAGATTCCATATGATTATGATGGACATAGAGAATACCTTTTGAGCAAATTTTGCCATTTTCTTTCCAAACAGACTCTTCTAGATATCTTGGTAAGAAAGATTCTCTTGTGGGATGTATGTATATCTATATCACCCATGGACGTGAATTTCTTTGAAAATTGCAGGTATTCTTCTGCAAGAGAGCAATTTAATTTAGATATTTATATTGCCAGTAGCTGATAGCTGCTTAAGAGATATACATGAGTCAGTGTCTTATTTATATGTCCATCCTTAGCAGTAGAGCACTTGGCATTGCTGAATAACTAAATCAATACTATCAGGTTGTACTGAATTTGGCCTAGACCTTTCAACCAGGCCTGCTTGCACAGATTTTGTCACTTATGCGAAGCCCCACTGAGTCCTGAATGGGGTATATAATCTATATTTTGCTCTTGTCTGATTTCTTTGTGCCCTAGAGAGCTGACTAAATGAATGCATATGTATATATTATAGAATCATAGAATCATAGCGTGTGTTGTATTGGAAGGGACCTTTAAAGGTCATCTAGTCCAACTTCCCCTGCAGTAAACAGGGACACCGTTAACTAGATCATGTTGCTCAGAGCCTCATCAAGCCTGGCCTTGAATGTCTCCAGGGACAGGACCTTCACCACCTCTGTGGGCAACCTATTCCAGTGTCTCACCACCCTCATTGTAAAGAACTTCATCCTAATGTCTCATCTAAACCTACCCTGCTCTAGTTTAAAACCATTGCCCCTCATCCTATTGCTACATGCGCTTGCAAACAGCCCCTCCCCAGCTTTCTTATAGGCCCCCTTCAGGTACTGGAAGGCCTCTATAAGGTCTCCCCAGAGCCTTCTCTTCTCCAGGCTGAACAACCCCAACTCTCTCAGCCTGTCTTCATAGGAGAGGTGCTCCAGCCCTCGGATCATCTCTTCTGCACCTGCTCCAACAGGTCGATGTCCTTCTTGTGGTGAGGGCTCCAGAGCTGGACACAGTACTCCAGGTGGGGTCTCAAGAGAGCAGAGCAGAGGGGGAGAATCACCTCTCTCGATCTGCTGGCCACAGTCCTTTTGATGCAGCCGAGGATGCAACTGGCTTTCTGGGCTGCAAGCACGCATTGTTGTCTCATGTCCAGCTTTTCACTCACCAGTACCCTCAGGTCCTTTTCTGCAGGGCTGCTCTCTATCACGTCATCCCCCAGTCTGTATTGATAACGAGGATTGTCCCAGCCCAAGTGCAGGACCTTGCACTCGCCCTTGTTAAACTTCATGAGGTTTGCACAGGTCCACCCCTCTAGCTTGTCCAGGTCCCTGTGGCACGTTGCTCGCACCACTCAGTTTGGTGTCATCTGCAAACTTGCTGAGGGTGCACTTGATCCCACTGTCTATATCATTGATGAAGACATTAAACAGTACTGGTCCCAGTACGGATCCCTGAGGGACACCACTTGTCACGCCTCTCCATCTGGACACTGAGCCATTGACCACTACCCTCTGGATGTGACCATCCAGCCAGTTCCTTATCCACCAAACAGTCCACCCATCAAATCCATATCTCTCCAACTTAGAGAGAAAGATGTGATGGGGGACTGTGTCAAAGGCCTTGCAGAAGTCCAGATAGACGATATCTGTTGCTCTTCCCTTCTGTACTGATGCAGTCACTCCACTGTAGAAAGCCTTATCTACTGGGAATGAAAACTTACTGTGCTTCAAAGATGCATAAACATAAATTTCCCTATTTATTACCAACTCATTACAGTAAGGATTAATTAATGCTTGTATACAAAAAAATAATTATATGGAGTAGAAGATTACATTGGTAAATATATCAAACATTCTTCATATTATTGTGGCATTTGTTTTTGTATATAACATTATATAAAGTAATCCTTCCTGTTGTATCTTTGCATCCACAGTCACGTGTAGTCCAATACAACATTAAATGGTCTCATGAGTTTTGGTTGCAAATATTAATTTTTCAATGACATCTTTATGTTTAGGGACTGCTACCTTTGGTTTGTGTTTGCACTTTTCAGCCAATATAGTTCAGAAAATTCACACATTCACTTTCACATGTACACACATCTAATTTTAATGACCGGATGAGTTATAGCAAGATATTCTGTAGAGGAGGATGGAGGGAATAAAAATTTGTTCAATAATTCTATATTTGCATTAATGCTCTTTTTAGTAAAATGTCTGAAAAATATATGAAAAATCCATTTATAGCATTTTGATTATAATAAGTAAAAAAAAAATAAAATCAGAATTTGTGGGTAAGACATTTATATCATCAGAGCTGGAGGCAGTGATAACAAAATACTCCTGCATATTTAACAGACCTATTTCAAAATTCACTTGCAATTATGTAATTTATTCATGCTCTATATTCTTGTGCATACAATAGATGTACTGTAAGAATCAGATTTCATTAAGTTAAACCTTCAAACCTAGCAACCTAAATATGTAAAGGAGCATTGATGTTAAATTATTCAAAATGTTTCATCAGAAATATATTCCAACTGTAGGTCTTTGTGATTTTTGGATGTACTATACTTTTATGAAAACTGTTATTATGACAGATTAGAAAATATGATGGTTGAATGCAGAGTGTTGTTATATCATGTCATTGCATTACACACAAGGTTGCACAAGCAAGTTCTCCCACGTTAACCAACCATGCCAAAATTCTTAATTTTTCATATGTAATCTATACTCAATACAGAAAAATCATAATAATTTCCTCAGGATCATAAATTAAATAGTATGGTGAATTATGACATGATGAAGAAACAATCCTTGCAGAAGTAAAACAGCAGTGGATAGTGTTTATCTATAAATTTTGTTGTAGGTACTTTAAACAAATTGAGAAAGAGATCACCGGAAAAGATTAATAAAAAATCCCAAATGCTTCTTTCCTAAAAAGCCTTCTCTTAAGTTATACGAACAAGAATTTGCAGGAAGTAGCTACAAGAATTTTGAGTGGAGATGAGGGTTACCACCACAGACATTGGAAGCCATATTGCAGAAAGCTGCAAGAAAAGTTTGCTCGTCAGAAGACCACTGCTATCTATTTAGTCTTTATAGAGTGGTAAAAGCACCAATTTTTTTTTTTTATTCAGCCTCAGCCCACATCTTCTCAGTCATGTACCAGAGAAGTAGGTATGACAAAGTCTATTCTATCATGACCTTCCCAATTTCCTAGATAAAGGTTACTTGTTGGTCATCAACCTAAAATTATATCTGAAAAGCAATACAAAAAGGTATCGCAAAATGATTTTTTTGTTGTTGTTATTACCAACGAGATTTGAGTAACTTCAAATTTAATATACCTTATGCATAACTCACACTGCCAGGAATTGCTCTTCTTAATCACCTGTTCTTTTCTATAAACATCATAGCTCTTACTATGTCTGAGAAGAGACACAAGAAATCCAAGCCTACAGTCAGTAGTGAAATTCCGTTAATGTTCTCTGAAATAAAAGGGATTACTTACTCTGTTATGAACAGGACCAGAAAATCTTGGATTAGGTTGAATTTAACTGGTTTCTCCAAGTGGGACTTAGTAATTAAAAATAACAACAATCTTACAACCATTGCCTTTAGCTGCAACAAAGGATTGTTCCTGTAGGGCCTTTATTTTGCAGTCATAAATTCTTCTAGTCTCCTGTAATTGATAGTTACTTCTTAGAAACATTTGTACTCTACAGTAGTCAGCAACAGGCATAAGTCAACAGGGGATCACTCAAAGTTTTTCTAGTGTTCCAAAGCCAGTCATTCAGTTTATGGATTGCTTGTGCTACTGTGTTTTGACACCATCCTTATAATCTGCCAAAGCCATATCTTGCATTTTAAACCTTCCAAACTATGCAAAATGAAAAACAGAATCCCAATTTGAAATTTTAAGCTTGACCTGTTCTCTGAAATATATGATGCTATCACCAAAAAGTCAATGCCTGACATAAGTTAACAAACACATACTGGTATCTGAAACAGCTGCAGTAACGCAGATTCCAGTGTTTGCTAAGATACAGTAAATTTTTACTTTTTAAAGATGATAGATGTAAATATATTTGTTAGGAATTAAACAGAGAATCACATCCTGACACATAAGAAGATCATTAAGAGAAAAATAACATAGGTAACTTCTGGGTTATTAATCTTTAAAGTTTTTTTATTTCCTTTCTCTGATTTCTCCCTCAGAGAGGAGGTAGGGAGGGAAAATTAGAAGTACAAGAAAAGTGTAAGAAGTATTGGTGGAAATGCTCTTGGCTGCATATAAAATATACTTTAAATATCATGGGGATAAATTTAAGATTGAAGGTTCAATGAAAAAATAAGCTAATATAATTATTGATGGCAGTTGTAGAAAGAGGGGAAGCAAGAAGTGACTTAAGAAATAGCTTTCACTTTCATCTTTGTCTACGTTTTGATATTCAGTAATCTAGCCTTCAAATGTCCAGTTGTGTTGAACTGGCTGTCTATAATTTAGCCAAGTATCCTGTTCCTGACGCTGGCACTAGTATATGTTCTTTAGGAAGAGCATGTGAGCATGGCTGCCTTCTGCAGTCCTTTAGCCATGTATTCCTCTAATACTCACAGTTGTTTTCTGAGGATATTCCTGCTACTTCTCCTTAGTACCTGCATATAAATCCAATAATCTAATTTTAATTATTTTGGTTTTTTAAACCTACTGATATTATTGGCCTTCACAACATCTTGTGTAGTGGTGTTTTAAAGGGATGATTTCAGAGAACTGTCGAGAGTGTTCCTAAAATCTTTGAGTTTCAACTGCTAGTTTCAAGTCTAGCATCATGTAAACATGGCTTAGATTATTTTTCCCTAGATGCATCATTTTACATTTGAAACTCATAAAAACTGATTTGCCACCTTTTCCTTTGTTCATGCCATTTTATGGGGTCCTGTGCATTTACCTTTGATATTCAGCCTATTTGATAATCTGGCCTTCAAATGTCTAGCTGGGTTGAACTTGTTGTCTATTATTTAGCTAAGTATTCTCTTTCTGACTCTGACACATATTCAGTATAAAATGTGAATTCCCAAAGGACCCTTAATATCATTTGTCAACGTGGAGATTTTGTTGCACACTGTCTTCTTTTGGTCATTAATGAAGTTGATGAATGAGTGCTGGCACCAAGACAACACTTGAGGAGTGCTGGTAGCTGAGTGAGATGGAATTTCCCTCCACTCAACCACCTATTGTTTTGTAACGGAGTTTTCTCTCTCTACAAAGAACTTCCGTAAGTGATCTCTGTCTAGTTTAAAGACCCATGCTTCCTCATACCCAAAATGTACAAAAGGGTTTCAGCCTCTGAGGGAATATAACTTTCAATGGGATGCAATGGTGATTTAAGACCCTAAATGGCTCAGCCTACAGCTGTGATGGAAGCAAATAATTTACAAATCTAAATTTGCAGGCAAAAAATAAGAAATTCCATTAAATAAATGCAAACACTTTCGCAGAGAAGGATCAAGTACAAAACTCTTTAAAAAAAAGATTTAACATGAATCCATAGGTTGCTTACTAGATCAGTGAGGCCTTCAATTGTAAGCGTATAGGCTATACAGAACAGTGTGTGAAGCATTTTGGTTTTCTACTGAGTGTTCCTATTTCTGCTTTAGTTCAAACATGAGTTGCCTGTGATACTGAAGAAATTAATCAAAAATTTTGTTCAGGTGCATAATGTTCGGAAGATTTCTCCTAGATTAGGTACTGCATCTGTTACCTCTATGTTAAAAAAAAGTTTATTTATCTATTATGTATATTCGTAGAGGAAGAAAAAAATGCTACTAGTAAATTAAATATATGTAGTCCTATGACTACTTTATTGCGTAATTTTTGTGGAAAGCAATTAGTTAGTGGTCAAAATGATTCTCTGTTCATTCATTTTTATGAAAGCATCCAATTTTTTTTTTTTTTTTTTTTTTTTTAATATAAGTAATGTAAAAACTTCAGATGTGAAGAGAATCCTACCGTCTTCCTTACTACAGGAAAGTAGGGAAACAGCTGTGTTTTGTCACACAACAAGTTATATATGCGAAATATATATATATATAAAATAAGGTCTGTTCAGCTACAGAAATTAGTATTTTCCAAAGAGCAGCATGATTTTATCTGCTAGAGTTAATTCATCACTGAAATTTTACAGGGAAGTATCTCTTTTGCTATCAGCAAAGCTACACTGAAATACCACTGAAACAACACATTCTACATTGCGATCTCCAGTGGAGCAGTGTAACTATTATTGGCTGCAGAGGAGGGTGAAATTTTTGTTTTAAAAACCAAAAGGTTGACTACTTGCACTAAAAAAATAAAACTTGCTTATCTATCTTATTTTTAGCTGAAGGAATATTACACCAAATGAATGTTCAAATATTTGATTATGTGATCCTTAACATTTAGTCATTTATTCTGTAAAAAAATGAGTTGAAATCAGAGCTTGAAGGAAAATATTTTACACAACACCTCCCCTTTTTTTATCAAAGTAATAGCTGATTTTTTCAGGTCTTCATTAAACAAGCATGTATAAAAGAAAGAACTGCTGCTTCCTTTGGCTGGATTCTTAGAACCTTCAGCCATGATTCCTCTATCCGGAGCAGGTCAACAAATACTGCTGGCTGGATGCATTTACTGATTTTGTTTACTATCAGGTTAATCACTTGTACTGGCTGTCTGTGTCTAGTTGTTGGCAGCACGGATCTGCAGGGATGCCCTCTGTGAGGAGAGGGCTGCACTGTGCTAGACACAAATGGTATGGTCTCTAGCAGACCCACCGCAGGGCATAGCTGAGCCCACATGCCTCTGGGGAAATGTATTTAAGAAAAGGCAAAACACCAGCACTTGGCCTTGTTGAACTTCGTGAGGTTCACATGGATCCACTTCTCAAGCCTGTCAAGGGCCCTCTGGATGGCATCCCTTCCCTCTAGTATATCGACTACAACACTCAGCTTGGTGTAATTCGCAAACTTGTGGAGGGTACACTCAGTCCACTGTCTACGCCATTAATAAAAATGTTGAACAGTACAGGTCCCAATTCAGGCTCCTGAGGGACACCACTTGTTACTGATCTCCATTTGGATGTTAAGCCATTGACTGCAACTCTTGGCACATGGTCATCCAACCAGTTCCTTATCCGTAGAATAGGCCATTCATTAAACCCATATCCCTCTAATTTAGCAGCACAGATGTTGTGTGGGATCATGTCAAAAGCCTTACAGAAGTCAAGGTAGACAACATCAGTTGCTCTTCTTTTACTGACCAATGCAGTTTCTCCATCACAGAAGGATGATCAGATTAGTCAGACACAATTTGCCCTTTGTGAAGCCATTTTGGTTGTTTCTAGTCACTTTCCTGTCATGCATACGTTCCATGTTCTTACAGGGCACGGAGATGAGGCTGACTGGTTGGTAGTTTCCAAGGTCCTCCTTTTTAACCTTTTTAAAATAGGTGTGATGTTTCCCTTGTTCCAGTCGCTGAGGACTTTGCCTGACTGTTTTGACTTTTTGAATATGATGGAAAGCAGCTTGGCAACTACATCAGCTAATTCCCTCAGGACCTTTGGATGCATCTTATCAGGTCCCATGGACTTGTGTATGTACAGGTTCCTGACAAATACAGATAAAATAAACGAAATACAGATAAAAGCTAATGTATAAATGAAATACAGATGAAGTACTGATAAAAATAAAATTGATTCAAAATTATAAGAAATTTTAAAATTAATTTTTAATGTCTGTTTTATGTAAATATACTGATGTAAATAATAAGATCAGTATTCTTACAATTATCTCATTTCAGACACTAAAATCCATATTATATGAAACAGTGTTATTTTTGAAACTTTTGGAATACCTAGAGCTTCCAGCAGTTGACAGTTATGTGAGAAATTCAAACCAAAATCAGTCAAGTTTGTAGAATCTCTGGAATTTCTTTGAAAAGTTGACAGATTCATTTCGATGCTTGTATATGGATTTACTCTTGTTCAAAAGTTCTATCTTTTGACCTTAGTGCCATGTTTGAGATCCCACTGAGAATTAGTGGCTTAGAGAAAAGTGGAATTCATGGCCTGATCTGCCCACAATATTCTGCTGTTGCCTATGTGTCAAATTTAATGGCTTGTGACAGGTCAATTAAAGCTAAGGAACTCAAGGTTTGTATGACAGATTGGTTGTTTATGAAGTGAATTGATATGTGTACATAATGTAATAATTTGCATAGTTAATTTATTATTGTTGTGAGCATCATATTGGCTTGTGTAAATTATACCAGTTTGCTGTTCAGATAAAAATGGATGTTGATGAATTTGTTTTGACTCTGCACAGGTTGGCCCTGACTAGAAATTTGTCTGGATGCAATTCTTTGCTGTCTGGCATCACATGACAGAGTACTTCTGCATGTCAGATCTGAGGACCTAAGTCAGTGGAGACAGGCAAAACTGCTTAGGTCTTGATACTAGCAGAGTTCAAAATTCTGTTCACTGCTCTGGAAGAAGGATGAGAAAAAGAGAGGGTTGCTGGACCACCCCTATAGCTCAGTGCTCAGGGCTGTCACCAATACATGTTGGACAGTTATCAAATGCATATATTCAAGTTTTATAAATACATGTTTCAGGTAAAACAGGTTCCTCAGAAAAGATTGATAGGAGTGTAGGTCCAAAACTTTGATATTTAGTGCAATTTGCTGGAATTTGGGAGACTTAAATATATGTCTATTTTTATTCTGTAACCATCATAGTCACTGTATCACTGGATATATAGTGGAATGCATCTTTATGTTTTGTTTTCTTTCTTTTTTTTCCTGGCATATAGCTATCTTAGGTTATATATCTAATGTTGATATGGGTTTATCTCTTTTCTTCTTGAAGAGTTAGGCCTGTGTGTTCCTTTTAGGTATATTGTTCAGTATTTATACTTAGATATCTTAGATAATTCTTTGTTCAACTTAGTTCAGGTATCTATGAATCCTTTCCTAAGCCTATAGGAACTTCCCAGAAACCTATAAATCTATCCTAAAATAACAGAGATATTGGAGTAGTTTGGGAAAAACAGGTAGAAAAGTTGGTGATTTTTTAACAATATACCATTTTAAAGGCTACTTATTGGTTTACAATTGGTTTAAGCTAAATTAACTCTGCATGATGCTGAAAAGAACTCTTTCCTTTTCTCATTCTTGTATCAGTACTTGCAATCAAGTGAGTCAGATCATTTAGTTTTGGTGTTGTGGTTTTTTTTCCCCACACTTAGTTTTCAGTCATAGCTAATCTTGATTTACTGTAAGGCCAAATGATTGCCAGTATTGGCTGAAGCAAGGCAGCAAAAATTGTAGCTGAGAAAGGTGAGCGTGTTATTTTGGCAAAAATAGAATCTTATTTTGGCTTAAGATGATCATGAAGTAGTACCCTAAAATGTACTCAGGACATCCCCTTCATGGTCAAATAACTGTAGCCAAGCGCAAACTTTTAATCTGTGTACAGTGACAAGAATGCATCTTGTCCATTTGAGATCCTGTCACATGTTTCAACGCCTTTGTTATCTTTTTATTATACAGGTGTAATGAAATACACATTGGTCACCACCTTGAGGCTACTCAGAAAATGAAGCAGTATAATATGTGGATCATGCTTGTTAACTGCAGTTTCATGTTGTGATTACATCACACCACTTTCTGAAAAGTAATGGCTTTCAAAAAGCTTCTGCAGGCTATGCAGGATCTTTATATTAACCTATAATATACCTATTATGTCTCAGCTCCTCTGTTTTGCTCACTCTGTCATGAACATAATCTTACAGTTGACGCCGGTGGCAACTTCTGAGCTAGTGTTTCTTGTTTTAAGTGGGAGGCAATTACTGACAGGATGTCATCTGTTAGATTTCATTCCTTACTGTGACTCATTAAAACCTACTTTACCTTCTGTGAGCGCTGCAAAGGCTACCCCTTCCCCCGCTTGCCCTTTAAAAAAAAAAATAAGAAAATATTTGCTAGTGACTATTTTGCAAGTAATGCAAGGTGAGCAGCCATTTGTAGCACACCTTGCTGTACATTGTAACTAATGACATTATGCCAGACAGACAAGGGTCTAGAAAAAAATAGTACTTGCATGAAAAATATGTGGTGTATTTGCTTTAAGATGAAGAAGCAACAAACGTAGTTCATATTTTTCTGTAATAAATATAAATATATATTGTATATAGTTAAATATAAGCCTGTTTGTTTTTCCACCTCTTACAGTGCCTTCTGCTTTTATTCATACAAATGCAAATCTAGAGTTACTACAGTGGAGGGAAGGTGATAGGTAAGAATCTGACTATGTATATAGTCAACTTGCATACACTTTCTAATACATTTAAATAAATGACTCCATCATTCATGTCAACGACAGCACTCTAGTGCACTTCAGACAAATGAAATGTTAAAACCTGCAAAGTGGAAGCTTTCAAAATGGCACCTTCAAATTGCCATAATTAATTTTAGGCATTCTTCAACTTTCCCAAGCACAAAAAATAATTATATAAATTTTGAAAAGCCTGTGGGTTTTAATAGTCTGTCAGTCATCTTGTCTATACTGTTTTTTAACGTTGATCTGTTTAATTGAAATAAAGCAATGTTAAATTTCTATCAAAATATAATGAATGAAATAACACGGTTGTTTTGAACTGGATGTGGGTTTTTCAGCCTTATGTGGCAGAGCTATTCCACAGAAATTACAGTTTCTTTTCATGCCTATAAATTATTATAGTAAATATTTCACCAAATAAAGCATCAATAAATGTACATAAATACATAGTAAGTATATAAATAAAGTTTCAATTAAGAGTCTATAGGGCACAATCCTGGGACGAGTATAATTTTCTCATGGCACTTGCTGAATATTCTAAATACTCCCTGAGCTGAACATGAGAAAGTTGTTTAAATAAACCATCTGGTATTTACATAAAACAACAACAAAGTAACCTGTAAAAGCACTGAGCAACAAGGTTCCTAAGGTTTTTTTTTATGATTAGGAAGGGATTTACAGAAGCATGGATAAATGTATATGAATACCTGATGGGAGGGTAAAGAAGATCGAGACAGAGTCTTCTCAGTGGTATTCAGTGACAGGATGAGAGACAACGGATACAAATTGAAACATAAGAAATTCCATTTAAATTAAGAAGGTACTTTTTTACTGGAGCACTGAAACAGCTTGTCCAGGAACATATTGTTGAGTCCCATCCTTGGAGATACTCAAACCCCAACTGAACATGTTCTTGGGCAACCTGCTGTAGCTGACCCTGCTTTCAGCATGAGGGGTTGAACCAGACAGTCTCCAGAGATCTCTTTGAGTCCCTGCTATTCTGTGATGTTGTGTTTGCTCTCTGCCTCCATAAAGAGAAATTACGTAGCCTTCATTCAAGACAGACACAGAAGATTTCACTGAAGGATTTAGGAATAGATTTTCTGAAGCATTCATTGTTTCCACTTAAACCATTCACATCACCAAATGTAGCTGATCTACATGAAGGAAATATAGGAAGTTATAGTCACAAACCCATCCACTGACGCCAGCAGTTCTGCAGTGCAACTTTCTCATGTTCATTACCATAACACTGATTTCACTGTTTCTTTACATCACTGAATTTCTTTTTCTCCACTTTATAAGACTACTCTTTCAGTGGCTTTGTTCCACCGTGAGTTTATTAAAGGAGCCAAAGAAGTATCCAACTGTGCTGCCCATAATGAACATTATAAAACTTCACAGCATGTTTCAGCTGAGAGATATTCTATTCCAATAAGATGAGATATTTTAAAATCACATTTGTTATTTTGTTTAAGTTTTATTATAGGTTAAAAAATTAACAACAAGAGACCCCTAAAAATGTCAGGCAATTCCAGGGAGTTCTGAAAAAACTGCTGGACAAACATACAGAAGAAAAGCCTTTTAGCATTCCCAGGTAGAAAGAGAAGATCTCTTTGATGTTCATGAGCCACAAAGTGCTGAGAGTGAGAAAACTTTCTGGTGAAGTCACATTTCTGTCTTTTATAGCATTTTCTAAGCCATCTCAGTGGCCATTGTCAGAGACACTACATTGGTCCCTATGGACATATTGTGGGATGTGCAGCAGTCTTTATGTCTTGCATAACAGATATATCAATTTAAGCCAAACAGCTTATGTCTTGTATTGATAAATAAAGTCTTAAATATCCCTACTATATACTTACAGTACACTGCTCAGCTGCTTTCCGAACATTTAGCTTTCAGTTCCCTGTCTGACCTTTGTGCTTGCTGAACATAAATTCTTGATATGTTGGCTTACTGGCAAAAAATAAGTAAATTAATAATATGTTTTATTAAAACCTCTGCCAGCTGTGTTTTCCATGGCTCTAAGGATTAAAAGGATAGTTGAGTATGTACAGAGACTCTGAAAGTCCATATTCTAGTTTCATGTCTTATTGATAGCAGAATGAATTTACACAGGTCCCCAGCTGCAATATGGAGATTCCTTATCTATTAAATGCTTTGAAATGGGAGAAGTATGCACAAGCTGTGGATGAATTAAGACAGGGGCTTATCACTATCCTTTTAGCAGTAAGCTATAGGTGTTTATGTTCATATTTGTAAAATAAGAGTGGATCTAAAAATTTTCCAAAAGAACAGCACAGCAAAGGAGCCATTCCTTAATAAAATTTTGAATTGGCGTGATTATATAACTCCGAAGAGGAATTAAACAGTTTATGCTAAATTGTACTATATATTTTACTGCGTAATAACATAGGTTCATCATATGTTTTAATTATGACATCAGCTACAGATTTTGAATTTCATAAAGTTTTAAACAGCATTTTTTCTAATTCATTTCACTGGTCAGCTGTGTTAGGAGGTGTCAAACCCAGTAACCCGACAGATATGAGGTTGTCACAGCTCCATGTCCCCACATTCAGGAAGGAATGAAGTTGAGCATGTGCTCCAGTAGACACACACACAACCAGGACAGCCAGCCTACTCTACAGCTGGCCTCTGAACCCCAGGCCCCATGGTCTCCCTATTCAGTTGTTTGGACCTCCTGTCAGGGAGAATAAATTCTTCTTTGTTCAACAATAGAAGTTAGAAAGATTTTTTTTACAGTCATCTGAAGTTCATGTACATCTAGAAATATATGAAAAATTCTCAAATATTTGAGGCTTCCAGAATGCATATGTTCATATATTTTAATTTTTATTGAATGCAATCTATCATAAAAAAAATCATTCTGTGAAAGCTCACCATTTTTAGTATTTCCTTTACCAGGAGTTACCCTTCAGTAAGACCCATGAAGCAAAACCAATGCATAAAATTTCCCAGAAATAGGTGCTTAGATCATGTACTTCATGCTAATCTTCTGTACACAGCTGACTTACTCTCAGTATGATTTCTGGATTTCATGTCTGTAGGATAATACTCATGAAAACATGTGCACACTGAGAAAGACTTTGATAAGCAACTCTCTTTTCTTTCCTTTAATATTAATGTCCTGAATCTTATTTAAAATTTCTTGGAAACATACTAACTTATGAAACAAAATATGCTAGTTTCATTGTTTCTGAACCACTATTCCTATTCCACAGCAAATGTTTGCATGACTGTCCAACAACATATTTTTTTTTAATTAATTTTGTTAATTAATTCCACACTGAGATAAATATATAGCTCTGTGCTGAGTATTCCTGTTTCAAACTTCAAGAGCAAGTTTCCTTGACTCCCTACTTCACAGCACACTTCCCTACATTTCACAGTATGCCCCCTTCACTCTGTTCTATCTCATATTTAATTGTAATAAAGCACATTGTTGCTTGTTTACGATTATTTAACCAAGAAACTTTTGCTAATTCTACAACAGTAACGGGTATTCATTTTCATCAGTTGTTTTTCGTTTGTCCCTGTTTACAGACTCTACTATCAAAGAAATGTACTAAATCCTTTCCCAACAAAACCTGATTCCTGCAGAATCCCAATACAACTTAATCCCTTTTAGACCATTTGGTTTCAATTCCACATGCAGACACATAAGTATAGGTGTAGACATCTATATAGGAACTGGAAGTCTTATCTGCCTATTATGGTCAGTCGAGATCCAATCAATATTGTCAGTGGAGTTCAGGAAACTATTAAGCTGACCAAACGTAGATACCTATTTAGGTTAAGATAAGTAGCTTTTAGACTCCAATAGCTGCAATGACTGGATTTAATGGACTATAATGAGGGTTTAGGCACCTATAAGACAAGTCATAATCTGCATAGTAAAATTGCAGGTTCATAGAATAATTGAGTTGGAAGGGACTTCAGGAGATCCTCTAGTACAAACACCATCTGAAAGAAGGGACAACATGTCAACACTATAGTTAAGCATCTAAGTTAGGCACTAAATGTCAGTCCTAGCAGACTAATAGTCATAAATAAGGGCAGAGGTTTCCTATGTTTGTAGGCCTTATTTTCAGAAGTTTATAAATTCTTTAAAAAACATCTGTATGATTGCTTAAGTTCCCCACATAGTCCAATTCTGAAGGTCTTCAAAGACACTATAATCTCTTCATTGACTGAATGGAAAAGATACATATCTGAATTAAGTGGATTAAATCTCACTACTGTTACTATTGTCATATATTGTGGACAGATATTTAAGGAGCAGTTTATCTTATCTTCCAGGAAAACCTAATAATTTTCTACCTGGTGCACTATGTAGAATTTTAACCTATAAATGTTCAAAGTCCTGCAATGGGTAAAGGTGTTGTCTCCATTCTTGCTTCACGAAACAAGTTTCAGTCACTTACTTTAGTACTACCCTTTGAAGATTGAATACATCAAATTTGATTACCTATAAGGTCTTTGTTTCTCTTTGCCATAACTATTAAGGATGAAAATCAGAGTGCAGACAAAAAAAAAAACCAAACAAATCAAAACCAAAACAAAAAACCCACCTCAAAAAGAAAATGTTTCTTACTTGCCAATTTATACTTGAATTTGTCATATACTTGGATATTGTAACATAATAGCTTGTTATCATCCACTCTTCCATAGTTAAGCTTCCACAATTCAGGATCATATTATTAAGACAATGTCACAATATGTTGCACATATAACGCCATAGTACACAGTTCAGTAGCCTAAACACAGATACAAAGATGGGTCTGTCGCACTTTTTAAAATGGATTAAAAATCCATTAGTTCTACAAAAGAGGGAAGGGTTCTCATAAAAACTTATGGAATACAGACAACATGAAGCTGATGTCTTTAATTACGTGATCTTATACTATTTTTGTCACATATTAATACACTGTATCTTCTTAGGGGGATTTGTTGCCTATCAACTCCACTGATCATAATACACTTCTGTGGATCTTTATTGCATGTAATAATTTTTTTTCTCTATCATATTAATTAAAAAAAAAAAAAAAATCCAAATTAAACTTATTCTGAATATAGGACTAGTGATTTGTATGTAACAGATTTATTGCACTCAGACTCAGTCTTAGGTTAGCTATTTATATACATTGGTTTTGCTCCACTCTGAAATAATCACCACTGATTCATAGAAGTATATATATAACCCAATACTATATCAACAATAATTCATCTTCTCTTAATTATCCAGATAAATAAAACTATGGAAAAAAAATATTAGTGATTTACCCATGACTATCTAATTTACAGAACAAAAACCACTAAGGTCAAAAATCCTGAGGTTATTGCAAAACTAAATCTAGACTTTTTTAAACACACAAAACTCTGCTTATTCTTGAATTCCTGTTATTCTCAGGACACCTTTATTTTGAGACTGAGTTAAATTTAATTTCTCGAGATCAGTCATGAGAATTTAATTATATAAAATTGTGATTAAAAACTTTTACTCTTAAGTGGTGTAGGATTTTTTTGATCTGATGTGGAGATCAGATTTTATATTTTGTATAATTTTTGAAGAGTAAAAAGAAGGCTAATTACAATCACAGCATTGAAACTGTGATGGTAAAAGAAAGAGAATGAAAATAAAGTGTAATTCCCTCCTAAAGGACTGTTCCTTAGATGCCAGCATAAAACTTCTATCTTCCCCAATAAATTTGCTGTGCACAGAATAAGATAGACTATTATCTCTAATGATTAATTTCTTACTGTAGTCCACAGATTAAAAGACACAGAAGATGAGATAGGATGGATAAGTAATTTTTTCTGGCTAGTAAAAATTTTGTGTGTATTTGCGTATCTAAAAATATGATCCCATCACTGCAAGACTATGACAAAAACTTCAGTTTTAGTTCTCACATGAATCTGTTACCAGAAACCTGATAAATTCAGGGACATTTGTGAGGAAGGTCAAGTTTGATAAGACAAACTTAAGTTCAAAGCACTTCATGTGGCCTTAATTCATCAGATCAACTCCAAATAATGCTATAAACAAGGCTTCTTTAAAGATTTGTTAACCTTTGACTTTGTCTGTATAAAATAACCTGCAAAATACTAAGAACACTGCTCTGTGGATGTGGGCTATCTAGTACTGTATTTTCTTTTTCCCGTAATGTTTAATAATGAACAAAAAAAAAAGTTTTTTAAAGTATTAATTAATATTTGAAATTGTAGTCCTGTAGCCCAAGAAATGTCATTGCTATGACTCGTAAAAGATACGGGCTTTTGCGACCACTGAAGCCTGAAGAATTGTCTAAACTTGTCTCGGCCTGAGCTGACTTTAGGTTGTTTAAGCTGTCATAACAATTGTTTAATGGTCGGGTAATGATTGGCTGCCTCGGGGCTTTGGTTATCTTCATGAATACCATATATGCTAAAAATTTAACAAATCTGTGTAGGGGATCAGTGAAGAAAGAGTGAGTAAGCAGTCTACATAAGCAAACATATGAAAGTAACCCTAAGCAGACCAAAGACAGAGAAGGAAGAAATGCCTCTCCACCAAACCCGTATTCTCCCAGTGAAGAACCTCTGGCATTGCCAACTCCTCGCAACTCCTTGTTAAGACAGGCAGTGCAAGGTTGAAGATAGCACCAGAGATAAAAAGGGTAGATATAGGAAAAGTGTTGCTTATGTATCACCCTGCTCTGGCAGAGAGGTTGGACTAGATGATCTCCAGAGGTCCCTTCCAACACCTACCATTCTGTGATTCTGTGATTCTGTGACAGGGACATTAGTTCATTAATTTTGTATTTCAGACTGTATTAGCATCATTGCAATAGGACTGATAACTATATTGTTATATTTTAATTAGTTGTTTGTTGATTGCTCAAGCATTAATTAGACTAACAGTAAGTTCCTAGATACATATATAAGGCAGTCCCCTTTTACCCATAGTATAATTTTGAATGCAACATGATATGTAGGAAAGTTAAGCACTATGTTGATGCTGAACATTATTGTTTGGCACACCAAATTACCTTGGGTAGGATCTTCACCCGATAAAAGTTTGCCTATGAGCTTGTCAATGTTCTCTCTCTTTTTGATCCAGAGCTATGTTAAAAGTTTATTTATCACTAAGGACTCAGTCAGAAATATATTTATCTGACAATATAATAATGTCAATTATACACTCATAATCTCCCCCTCCCCCCAATCCTTATAGCATATTTTGTGTACAGAAGGCTTATCCTATTAGTTTTCTCTTTGTATCACAGTAATTACCTTTTTGGATAACTCATCTTTACAGTACTGATTCAAACTTTGTCTTACTGTATATGGTCAAAACATGTTACACAAATGTAAAACAGTTTCATACTAGATATCTTCCTGAGTTTGTATGTGCTTTGTTGAACACACTCATACATTTGGAAATATGAACACAAATGAGTTTTCACCATAACTTAAAACTGAGTGATTTTTCTTGGTGTTCCATATAAATCAGTGCTTTTCTTTCATCACTGAGTTTAATTTAAGGACTGTACTATTTAGCAAAAGTTACTTTAATTAATTAAATACTTTTATGACTGAGTCCGTGGATCCATTGTGCTTGTGTATTATATATATGTTTATTTGCATGGGTTTAATTTTAGTCCAAATTTGGAACATTTTTCATAAGACTATAGGGTCACAGGAGTGAAAAGATGATAGAAGCCCTCCAGCTTAGTGGTCGTTTGCTTGTTTTTTCCAAGTTTTGTAAAAAACGTCATTCAGATAGATTTGGTTTGGAGTTCTTTCTGAATGCTCAAAACTTACTGATTCTGTTCTCTTCTCTTTTGCACTCTCTAAGGGTACTTACTTTTGTAATTGATAAGGTGGTAAAAATATTTTTAATTAACAGAATTCTTTGATTCTGTTAGCCTTACAATTTGCAGTTAGAAATATGTTTGTTTCTCTCTGGAGACTCAATATTCAGTGTTAAATTAATGAAGACTAAAGACTGCTACTGATGGAAATAATTATTGCTTATTTAAGAAAATATGCAAGTAATCATAGAATCATAGAATCTTCATGGTTGGAAAGGACCTTTGAGATCGTTGAGTACAACTATACACCATAATCATTATCCTCTATAGCATTTTTCCATAATTCATTACATTTATTGATTTTGTTTTAAATAGGTGCTTTTAGCACTCAAAGGACTGACTTGATTGATCATTTATTATTAAGATCTGTACATCCATTGTTTGTTGTTGTTTGCAGTTTCAAATCCTGTGGAAAAATAATATATTTATATAGATATCTGGGAAATAAACAGTAGTCTCATGTGGTTTTAAACTCTTTTTCTGTATCTGAGGTCAGCTTGTTATGTATTATGCTGCTTTAGTCTTAAAATGATAAATATTCACCTTAATATTAATGGTTCCCCTTTCTTGTGGGAATTATGAGGCAAAGAAAGTGGATAGCTACAATGCTTCTACTGCTGTTCATAGTTTCCCGGAGCTTCAGGGAGTGAAAACAGATGAAAGTCTTGCCTACATTGTTCAGACCTTTGTTTTCAGCATGGAAACTGAAATATTTTAACTTACTGACTGTTAAGCAGAAACAGAGAAAATAATTTAACTTTACATTGAGAAGGAAAACAAAACTAGACCCTGAAGAAATAACAAAAATAGGACTCCAGTTACAGCTACCTGATGCAGCTGGTGTAACACAATGATATTTTTTTTTGAGAAATGGAAAAGACATACCTAGAAGTACGTCTGATTTTTGAGGTCTGTTTACTAATTAACACATAAACTGGCAAGCTGCATTAAAGACACCGGTTATAAAGAAAAAAAATTGTAAATTATATTGTGGAAGTGTTTTACAGAGAACATGACAGAAGGAAAGAAAAGAAGGGAATAAAATTCTGGTACTTAGAAAAAGAAAAGGAAACAAAAAGGAGAAAAAAGAAGAAGTGGATGTGGATAAAATGAAATAATTACCCTCATAGAACCATAGAACCATTTAGGTCGGAAGAGATCCTTAAGATCGTCAAATGCAACAGTTGACCTAACACTACCAAGTCCACCACTGAACCACGTCCCTAAGGGCCATATCTACCCGTCTTTCAAATACTTCTAGGGATGGCAACTCAACCACTTCCCTGGGCAGCCTTTCCAATGCTTGACAATGCTTTCGGTGAAGAAAATTTTCCTTGATTTTGTAGGAAAGATTTTGTACAAAAGAAAACCAAAGTGAATTATGCACATTAATTTTCAGAGGAACTGGATTTGGTTAGATCCTAATTTTGACAAAACTCATCCACATTAACTGAAAGGCTTAATCTGTTTTACAGTTGGTTGTAGTAAATGTGTCAGAGGACAGAGGTACATGGACACTTAGAGAAAGCTACAAAAGTGGCGAAGGTAAAAAATGTCCATGTTTTAATTGTTACACAGGCATCTGTTAATACATTTTAAATCTCTCTCTATCTTTTAAAAGACATACTTTGTAACAATTTCTCCTATAATGCAGAACTTTGTTGCTTCCATTTTCTTAATTTCAGACAGGCAAGGTTCAAAAACAGCTGCAGCTCCTCTGCAGCTTAAGGAGAGCGAATGCCTAAGCAGACTGAAGGATCTAGAATGGAATCATTTACCCCCTAACACGCAGGAGTTATGCATTTGAGCATGGTCTGGGACTTGGGATTTCTTAGCTCTGTATTATAGCGCGGATTACTGCACCATTGTTGATCTCTATATATCTTCTGATGAAACATAGCTAGGTCAATGTGTTCACTATTTAAGATATATATTTAGGTTATTTCACCAGCCATAGCTGAAAATGACCCATGTAGAATATCAAAGAAGTGCTATTCAAGAAGCACAACAGAAGTGTGCTGCAATTTTAGTCTTTGAATTGGAGGTTGATTTTCAACTTAGGTATAGAATGGAATCATTATCTTGAATTGGGTTTTATATATTTTTATTTTTAATAGAGATGAGATTTTTTTAACTTTTGTTTAGAGAACAATGAAGTCTTTTGAAATCATCAGCATTTACAATGTCACCATTTTTAGAATGTTTCAGGGTTTATTCCTGGATGCAAACTTTTACTCCATAACATAGAATATTAAAACTTCAGAATGATGACATTAGAAGGAAATATTGATTAGATATTAGATATTAGATTAGATAATGTATTTTTTCTTTTATGTATGCTATAGGTCATATAGTAGGCCAGACATTAGCACATATGTGCAGGTCTTGAATTCACTTCAGCAGAGGGCAACAGAGAAACTTAACATTTATGCTGCTTTGTTACAAGTGATAGAGTACGTTGGCCTTTGCAAAAGAAATTAAAAAAAAAAAAAAAAAAGAGGTGCTGTTTGGCTGACAGTATACCACTGAACTTTGAGTATGAGCTGATTTGAACTCATTTGAACTATGTTTAATGACATAGTATTTGGATTTTTATTCTTCACTTAAATTTTGCAGTTGCATTAATTGCTGTGTCCTCTACATACTTAACTGTGCTCTCCCTGCACCTAGATAATTAGAAGTTTAATTAAGATATTTAACATGTTGGAGGCTAGGTTTGGAACTCAAAATAAATAGCAGTAAATAAACATCATAAATATTTTTTGACCTTTCCTCTATGCTTTTCAAATATTTAATCAAATATTAAGCTTAGTGGGACGGATGCATTGCTATTACATCTGTCTGGGAAAGGTATCCCTTTACATAATAGCGTTAAAGATGTCTTCTGAAGTTTGATTTAATATTTATTAAGTTTTGCTTTTTTAAAAAATAAAATATTTCTACTCAGTATTCATGATCTGCAACAGTTATAAGCATAATGAAAAGTAGAGGTTTCAGCAAAATAACCTCAAATCCTAGTTGTAACATAGCAAATTAAATAGTTTTTTTTGTATTTAATAAAAAAATGCTGATTTTTTTTTCCAGGTGCCATTGTGACTTGATTGGAATATTCTCCAAACTTCTTTAAATTTCTACACAGCCAAGGTTTCAGTTTGAGTTTTACATATTTTGTTTAGTTATATTTTCTTCAGCCTAGCATAAACACATTGTTCCCACCCTAACATCTTTTTAGTATTGCAAATTTAATCTTTCCCCCGCTATTGCTAAAGGTATTAATTGTAATATTTGGAGATTTAAGTTCCAGGCCATAAATATGGCAGGCAGACAGCTATGTACAGGGATGTAAAAGTGAACCAGTAAATTACAAGTGAAAATTCTACTCTTCCCAAAGGAAATGACACTGAAATTTACTTTGTAATGTATATTTGAACACCAAAGGAAGTTATTGACTTTAATGGTCACTTTTCATTGAGCTAATGCTACTGTAAATGCATTGATTCCAGGAAAGCTAATTCTGATTTGCATCATTTTACAAAAGATAGTAAACAGGCAATTTTACAAGCCAATGAACTAATGCTGCAAAATGGGGTTCTTATAATCTGTTTTTTATTCTACAGTTTCATTGTCCCTCTCAGCTTTTTCATTCATTCTTCCTTTCTTCAGTTTGTTTTATTTTTCGGAGAACCAGTTTTAATATGCTTTGTTCTTATGCCGACTTTACTGTGATTCGCTAATACAAAAAAATTGGGATAATCTTTTCTACCCTGCAATCCCAACTTTGACCTTTAAAAGATAAAAGTCTTTCAAGTAATAATTAGAGGCTGTGTTATAAACCTTTCACTCATGCTAGGAGGAGTGTCTGCTCAGTGGAGTGAATAGTGTAATTATATAAATCACTGCTCACAAATGTTCAAACACTGATTTGCAACCTGGTTTTCCTGTATGTGCATTATTAGGGAAGATACACTATAACGTTAATATTTTAATTTCTACTTGATTTATATTTGGTTTTCTTGAATTGCTATTTTTGTTTTGCTTTTCCAGTGCGACTGAATACTGGTTTCTCAATCTGGAAGAAAGATTTCTACACTGGATTTCTCACTATTTGCTCTAGAGTTGGCATATTTTTGTTTAAAAACTGTAGCACACTAATTAGCTCTTTGATGTGTGGTATTTAACCTTTGTAGACAATGAATAACTTATTGTTTTGTTTTGTTTTGTTTTTTTTTCCCTAGAGTTTCATTCTTTGCCAGTAGCAAAGTTACATCCCTTGTTCTTTTTGATCCTGATGAAGGAGGTAATGGTCCCTTACCCCACTGTAACTACCTAAAAATTATTCAACGCATTTTATTCCCTTCTTTTAGAGGGGTCTTCAGATAAAACATAATTTTCACCAGGCCCATTGTTTTCCCTCGACGAAAGCTGCCTTGCTTTGTGCAAGGGGTGCAGCGGGGGTCAGGAGCAACCTGGGATCAGGTGCCAGGAGCAGCAGGGACTCACCAGGGGTCCATCAGGGCAGGTCCTGGCAACCAGGGCCCACGCCACCACCCCAGCCAGGAGCAGGGCAGCTGGGGGACATGGGAGCATTGGGTACCTCCTTGGGGACTGGGACAGGCTGAGATGTTGGCTGGTAGGCTCACTGTGATGTTGTGGGGCCAGCAGCTACGGGTGGGCCCATGGTTGAGTCCAGCTGAAAGCAGCTCCTGGAGAACAGGGGTGGGGCTGGGCTGGGGTCAGCCCTGGCTCTGAACGACAGTGCTGTCTGGGAGCCCTGCAGGAAGGGGCCGCCCTCCATGGCCCTCCATATCTGATCCAGTCCACAGGCTCAGAAGCCAAACTCCCAAACCAGGGGGATGTACTCATGCCCTGACACTGAATGTAGCTAGAGACTTTACTTACAGACAAGTAGCATCTCAAATATGTTAAAAATACTTTGGATCTATTTGCTTACCCTGTTTGCACTCTCCAGTGCAAGCACAGATTTACAGGGACCACCGTCTAGTTTGTCCTATACACTGAGTACACATCCTTGAAGTAAAACATACAATTTTGTAATTCTCCATAAATATGATTTAAGGAAACAAAAAAAGAATCCCATCTAACTGCAATAAAAACTTAAATCCTGTTTTGACATATAGCTTCAATATCCCATCAAATACAGCTTGTACTGGGCAACCTAAAAGTATTCAAGACATAAAACAGGTACTTTTTCACAACAGAAGGGTTTGAGGAACAGAGGAAAAAAAAAAAAAAAAAAAAAGAAGGCAGGGGAAGGGGAAGATAAACATGAAATTCATCTTGATTTATAAAAAATGAAACACATTGATTTTTTTATCATTATGTTAACAGGAAAGTTATGAAAAATAGTGACCATTCCTTAATTTAACCAAGGGCTTGAAGCACTGGTCAGCTGAAAAACATTACTGAATTTCATCCATGAATTTTACTTACATTTTCTGAGGTGATGATGAAATTTCTCAGTTATACTTAATTGCCTGCTTTTATCACTACTCAACCTGCTTTCCTAATTAGCTGCTATTAATGTCTGTGATTGCAAATAAATTATCCTAATCAAAAAATATAGTTTTATTTACCTACAGTCAAAATAGAAAGCCCAGCATCGTAACTGAACATCAGACAGATCAAAGGTTTGACTATTGTCTAAGAGTTCAGCAGCCATGTCATCTCTTTATGGCTTTATATGTCAAAACATGAAGGTTTCAGTAAGTAAGGTTACCTAAGTAAACATCACTTTTGCCTGCCATTGTTAACTATTGCACATTTAATGTACAAAGTTGTATTTTATATGACAAAATTGCGTTTGGTAATCTATAAATCATCACATTGTTTGTTATGAAGTGATCTTAATTTTACAATCTGTTATTCACAGAAATTTTCCCAGAAGGAATATTCAAGCATCCTAAAGTTTCAAAGCTTTCTAAACATCCTTCGACACTCACTGCCTTGTAATGCTGCTTATGTATTTCAATGTTGGTCAGTGCTCTTCAGAAATAAATGAAATGTTCTGGGAAAGAAATGAAAAAAAAGAAAAGCTGTTCACAATAATTTGTCCACCTAAACACATTAGAAATTCTTTCTGTATCTTTTTGGTATTCAATAATTTTCATACTTGGGCGGTTGTGCTCTTTGATCCAGTATTCTCCATATAACATCATAAAGTCATGTTCAGAGGATCTGATGTGGAGGTTTCCACAAATAATGGATATTTCTGCTGATAGAAATTTCTTCATAACATCCTGCTTATTGAACATGTGTACATGTGTCTATTTTGGCATCAAAATAAGGAGTGGAAATGATTGAAACTTTCTGACTTAGCTGAATATTTGGGTTAATTTAAATAATGTAACATGGCTAGTTCTTATAAAACACTTTCTGTAAGTTGTTTTCAAAAGTCAATAATTTCTAGTCCAATTTGTTGGAGGAAAAAACCCCAACAACTGAGGCTAGTAGTCACGTCCCTCAAATTTGGAAATATGTAGCAATTTATGTATTACAAACTGCCTATCTGGATTTACTTTGCCATTTTACGAAGTGACAGGTTCTACCAGAGGGTGTCCATCCCTGTCTATTAGCTCTAGGTGAAATGTGAATCATAAACTTAGCCTAGATGTCTCCTTATTAGTTTCATAAAATGAATTTCACAAAAACTCACAGAAAACGAGTATCAGACGTACAAATCTTACGGATCCTCTAGGCCATTTCCGTGATCTCACTGAATTATTTTAAATAAAAGTAAATAAGGGAAAAAAGTTTCCAAATTAAATGATCCAACTTTGCACTTTAAAAAAGTTTAAAATTTGTTTCTGGTAAACAGTTTTTAAAAGATAAAACTTGGATTATGTCATTGGCAACCTTTTTCATTGATAACGTTTTAACTGATTACTGAGCTGTTCACAAAGTATTTGTTTTTAGGGTAGGATGGGAAAGCACTGGATATCCTAGCATAGGAACAGCTATGAAACTGTATTAATGACAGTTAAAGTTGCTTCTCCTAATGTTGTAGCTCAGGCAGGGCTATGTATTAAAATGTCAGAAAAACTTTGACTCCCTCTTCTCTTTTCTCCACTTATTCCCTGCATATGTTTCAGAGGAACTTGTAAATCCTCAGACAGAAAGGTCCTGAAATGCATGCAATAAGGAAGGCAATCTTATTGTAGGTTTTATTTACAAAAGTTCATTTAAAATATACAGTTTCTTTAAGAATTCTTTTTTTGGTTGACGGGCTTCTACCAAACTGTATCATATGAGTGGTTCACATCCCTTCCAACTCTAACCATTCTATGATTCTATGACTGTACCACATGTAAACAACCCATGCTGGAGCAGTTCTGGAAGAACTGTAGCCCCAGGGGAAGGACCCACATTGGAGAATTTCATGAAGGATTGAATCCTGTAGGAGGGACACTACACTGAAGCAAGAGAAAAGAAGGAGAAGAGAAGGAGGAGGAAAGAACGGCTGACACAATGTGTTATGGACTGACCACACCAGTTCACAGTATGATTCGATATTATGGCAATGTCACAGAGATGGCAATGTGGAAAATAGTGTGGAAGATAAGATGGAAAAGCTGCAGTTCTAAATGACATAGAACACAATGAAATTTAGAGTAATTCTAAATGTTGCACAGAATCCTAAAAACTGCTTTAGCAGAATTGGCTTATCATGTATCGATGATGTTTGGAGCACTGTGTTCATAATCACTGTCAGTATCTTACTTTCCACTGCTGACTTGTCTTAAACCTTTATTCATTATTTTCTTTACTTTGGGATATTTCTATGATTACAAGTTGCATTACGAATCACAACTGATTATTTTTCATGCCTTCTTTCCCACCTTTTGAAACTATTTTCATTCTCTTTTCAGCACTAAATGTGGGATACTTCAGTCTGGAGTCTCTCCACTTTCAGCCAAAATACTTTTCAAGATAGTAAAGATTAATTTCTCTCTGAAAAGATTGTTTTACTTATGTCCTCAAGATATCTAGGGAATTCCTCACTTTTTTCATGTATTCTTGTTTATAGAGGTTAGATCACTTAAGAAAAAGAATTGAATAAAGGTCACACTACCAAATAAGCTGAAGGATGCTTGTGTTGAAGAATGAAATCACTGAAAAACATGATAACTGAGTTAAGACTGTCCTTTTAGAGACCAATGAAACAATAAACCGTAACTTAAAGCTGCTCATGACTTGCTCATGAGCAAAAGCACACAAAAATAAGTATATATATATATGTACTGTCTGAAAAGATTGGTTTAATACACCTGGGAACACTGTGATCATACTACATATTTCATTTAAGATGGTCATACTGACAGGGCTTTGGCTGTGGTAGATTGTATGGTCCAATAACCAAAGGATTTGGAGGTTGAAACCCATTGGGTATATTATTATAATTTTGATTCCTCATAGACTCTTCAGTGATGCATGTTTCCACATCTGTAACTACCTTATGCAGGTTTCTTATCATTTACATAGAAACTGAAGCTGAACAGCATATAAGTAGATGTGTTATGAGATATTTCTTGTTTTATTTCTATCACAGCTGTTTAATGACTTGTATTATTTTCTTATTTTACATAGATGATACAGTTCTGCTTTCTTTACCTCAAATAAGTGTGCAGCAATCTCTGGAAGTTTTTCTCCTAAGATTTTAGCTTAGATTCACTAAGAATTACAAGAAGATGAAATTAATGTGTTTAACTTCTCTAGAATTAGTCATGTATATGCCTTACTCAGCATAAGGGTGCATGTCCAGGGAAAAGATACATTAACAAAAGTAAATAGATATTTCTTTTAATTTTGGCAAAGAATACATGCCCCTCCATTTATAGAGTGGATAACTTTGTAAGATCACCATCTCCATTATTTCTAATGTTTCCTTTTACCTGTTCTACAGGTATACAGAAAACACCAAAGTGATGCCTTTTTGAATTGTCACTTTAACTTCTATAGCCATATTTAATACTATGTGCTCCCATCTTATGGGTTTTTTTTTGTGTTTAATACTATTATTCAACTAACATGGAGTAATGGATATTTTAAAAAAGAAATTAGTTTTCCATTTTATTATGTACTCTCATATCAAAACTTGGTACTATTTTAAGATGTAGAGTTATTAAAATAACATATTACCCAAATGACTTGATAGTGTCAACATGGTAAAATCATTTTTCTAAAAATGGGTTTGCATTATCTGGTTTCTGAATCTTTTCTTATTTCAATTGTGTTTGGCAACTCTACATGTTTTGTTACTCCGTTTCATTCTTACGTTGAAAAACTCTCCTCATATTTTTATATGAAAAAATATATTTCAATGCTATGAAGAAGGAAAGACTAAAAACCTTGTTAGCTGCAACCTGCTATTTACCAGCATCTTAACATACACTATACCAACAAACAAAAAATATGCGTGGCTTTTCCACTAACAGCTAATTATTAAACATTCTAGGCTTTCATATGCTACCATAAAGAAAAAAGACTCTTCTTATTGAGAATTTCCTTGTTCATGCTTATAAAAGTGCCCTGTGAAGAGCTGGGAAAAAGCCATTAAATTTTAATGAATGTTATCTGTGACCTTTTTTTCTAAGTTTATATTTCTGCCTTCCTGAAGGCATAAAATTAAGTCAAAGGAAGCCTTATGTGTGTTTAAAACAAGAAAAGAAAACTGTCAACAAAGCAAAAGAAAAGAGTGAAGTGACGGACCATGTAGTTTGATGCTATGAATAGAGTCTTTCTAGCTCCCACCCTTCTAAGAACATTGTTCTGAAAATGCTGAGATGTGAGATCAAAGTTTGTCAGTCTCTGGAAAGGCTGAGGTACTTGAGAAAAACTGAGCGTGTTGCAAATCAGGCAGGGCTGTTTTCCCAGCAAAAACTCTAGGACCTGAAAAAGTTATGCAAAAAAGACTAAGTTTAGCTAAGGAAATAATATTCTAGATCTCTTTAAGACTAAACTCAGTTGAGCCTCCTGAGATATTTATACTAATACTAACGAAGTGGAGGCTAGGACTACAATGCAAGAAAACTGGCATAAGGACTCATTTACTATGACATAGTTGAGAGATTATTAGTGAAAGAACATCCTTGGCTTTGATGATAAAATTCTAGGTCAGAGGGGACTGTAGATTAGACAGTACCTCCAAAAAAATAGACACAGAAGTATTTATAACTCGGTTGAATAAAAACATATAATTTTGGTTACATTTTGTGATGTATTTTCTATATAAATAGAATTATATATTTTGTTCTATATTTTCTGTATAATTTTTTGCTGGATTTTCTGCAAGTTTGCAGATGACCAAGTGGTGCAGTTGCTGTTAGAGGTAAGGGATGCCATCAAGAGGGATCTTGACAGGCTTGAGGAATGGGCCCGTGCAAACCTCATACCTCATGCAAATACTGAAAATTGTGTTGTGGGGAGGTGAACAGGTGTATCAATAGTCGTCATTCTAATTAGAATTTATAATACAGCCCATGAAGATTCAAATTTAAAATTAAACTAAGGAAGTGGTTAGAATCATATTATATGCCAATAACAGACTACGATAATGAACAATCCTGAGACATCAGAGTAGTGCAACTGTTCAACATTTTGAAACATGGCTTTAATAGGAATAAATCAGGGATCCTTTGTCTATAGGATGCGCAAAACCACTCTTGACAGCTGCCTATTTAAAATTTGTGAAGCCAAGATGAGCTATCTAAGGCATATTTAGAATGACATAAATATAGGAAGTCAAGATGTTTAATCACAATCATGGCTCTCGTATACTTTTAGGTTTAACTATATAAGTAAGTATTCAGATGCTTAAAGGTTTTCGCTGCTTTCCATCATAATGAAACACTGATTACACCAGTTAGAAGCATGTTTTATTTTCCTAGTACAAATTACTAATGACATTTTCGTAACAGAAATTCTTCTCACTGGGATGTCAAAATCTAATCCTTAAGGAATTGTATACTGATGAACCTGGGAGGCCACATGAAACTCAGTCACAGACAGTCTGCATGAAACAGTCACTCAAATGAGGACCTCAAACTTTGTTGCTATAAAAATTGAATGGAGCCTTACTTACATTTTTAATCTGCAGTATCTCATGTAATTCCATGTACATAGGAGTAATTAGGTATTGGGTAGTACTAGGGTGGTCCTAATTATCTCTACTGGAAATCAATGAGTACTACAGTCTTTATTTTGAGAGGAAAGTAATAAATAAAGCTCTGTGATATGGTTGCCCATATGTATTTGCACAAGGAAGAGAAGAGGGCACAGTAACAAATAGCAAATGGCTACAAAATATTTTTTTATCTAAATTCACTTTCGTTTCCATTTTGGTATTTAAATTATTATCTGAACAGATGTAAACATCTACAAGGTAGACACCTACATTTGAGTTAGTTGGCTAGACTCTTTATACTCAGTAGAGAAAAGCTGGTACTTTTACAGTGTTATTCCTGCCATCCAAGAGCAAATGTTTAAAATCAGATGGTTTACTCATCTGAAAGTACTGCTTTCTCTTCTCTGCAAGAGAATACAAACATTTAACTCAGAAGACAGGTGAAGTGAAGTAAAATTATTCCTATCCTCAGAGGTTAAATCCATTATTTGCAAACACCCTTTTAACCATATGTTCTATTAATGGGACGGAATTTGCTGTATACTTCCATTTTAACTGAGGTATCTAAAGTGATGTGGCTGATTGGTATTTTTGAATGAGGATGATCCTTTTAACCCCAAAATCTTCCTTACTGCAGGATGAGAAGTGGCTGAACTCATAAACAATTGTGCTGTCTCTAGACAAGATTTTCATGCCTAGTTGACTATCTTTTAGAGTATCTGTCATTGTCATCTGTAGATATCAAAGCACTTCACAAGGATCAAAAAAAAAAATCGTCACTTTAGATGAAATGAAGTGATGCTGGGGGAATGAATCAAAAAATGAATGGAAATATATGCAAGAAATTGGGATTTTATGAAGCAGATTATTTCTTTTTAATTGCCTCTGCTGATTGTATGTCCCTATAGGTCCCTAGTGTATTTCCTTCTAACACTACTAGGGGAAGACACTGTCAGAATCCTGTTAACAGTAGAATCACTATTAATTGTTACATCAATATAGAGAGGGATATCAGGAAAATTTTTACACTGAAAGGGTTATTAAGCATTGGAACAGGCTGCCCAGGGAAGTGGTTGAGTCACCGTCCCTGGAGGTATTTAAATGACGTGTAGCGATATGGTTTTTGTCAGTGTTAGGTTCATGGTTGGACTAGATGATCTGAAAGGTCCCTTCCAACCTAGGTGATTTATGATTCAGTGATTCTATATACAAATATACACATAGAGAGATATACATATAAACATTATAAATATATGTATTACACTTTAAGAAGTTCTGCTTATAAAAAAAATTCTATAAGGTAACTCAAGGGTCCATGTATCCTATCTTTAAACAGTAGCCAAAAAAAGAGTAACTTTACAGATTTATAAGAACGAGGAAAACTTTTGGTGACATGTCTATTATGTTCTTTGAGCTTCTCATGACCTGTAGCTCAGGCAAATCCTGAGATGAAAGTTGTATCTTTGGTTCCTTTTTTTCTGTGAATTCAGATTGAACAGATACAGCTTTACTCTAGCTATGATTCAAGTAAGCAATAAATAAATAAAGCTGTATTACTGCTGGATCTTGGACTAAAAATCTCTGATGAGATTATGTGCCAGACTTTTATTAATTTCAGAGCTTGCACAGTAGTTTCTTTGACTGGAATTAAGACTGTATATTTAGGTCCTGAATGTGAGCTAATGTGATGGGGTGGGGGCATAAAAAAAACAAGCAGCACCTCTTGTATGCAGAGCTAATATGAAGGTAAGGGCATAATGTGGGGAGAGATCTTTAGATGTGCGTGGTAGGAGAAACTGAAAGACAGAAATGTACATGTAGTTATCCAGCATGGCACATGCAAAAGTCAAAGTGAAACTTGGGTAGTCAGAGGCTAGTATTTTTAGAAGAGTCAAAAGGATGAGGAATTTATTTATGAAACTTTCGCATCACAGAATCACAGAAAGGAGGAGTTTGGAGGGACCTCTGGAAATCATCTAGTTCAACACTCATGCAAATACCAAAGGCAACTAGAACACTTTGCACAAGACATTGAAACGACTGTGAGTTACATCATTGTTCTGGATGTACTTGCAATTGTCTGCATTAAATTTCCTTTGTTACTCTTTTGGTCAATTTCTCTTTGTCAGAATATTTCTGTGACTTACCAGTGCTTTGTAGTCATGAATAATTTACTTAATTTTGCATTGCTTATTAATTTTATTGTGGTTTATATCATCATTATATCTGTTATGATGCTTACTTGCTAGAAGTGTGAATAAGAAAAAAGGTAAATTTTTTGTCTCAGTAATTATTTTAAAATTAATACTATGAGTGACTTCTTGGCTGGAAAGGTGCTACAATCTGTTTTATTTACTTTACAATAAATGACTAATAATCATACAATCATTTAATCATGGAATGGTTCGGGTTGGAAGGGACCTTAAAGATCATCTACTTCCAACCCCCCTTGCCATGAGCAGGGACATCTCCCACTAGACCAGGTTGCTCAAAGCCCCATCCAACCTGGCTTTGAACACCTCCAGGGATGGGGCATCCACAGCTTCCCTGGGCAACCTCTTCCAGTGCCTCATCACCCTCGTAATGAAGATAAAAAAAGAATCAGTAAGACATCATTATTGAATTTCTGAATTTCTTGAATATCTGTCATATACACAACATTTATACAGACTTTTTTTTTTTTTTTTTGTCTTCTGATTAATTTATAATTCAGAAATCTGTCATTTTTGTGTGAAGGAATCAGAACATATATAAGGGTAGGCAAGCCAGGACCCCTCAACACAGTCCAGGGCAGGATATCCAGGCTGAATCCCACTGTCCTCATGACATGGACTGGGTCTATCACAGTTCCAGCAAGATGAAGTAATGAGTCAGGACTGGGGTCCATCCAGGAAGGCTATTCAGTAAGTGAGAGTAGGTAGAGACAAAGTTGAACTCAGGAACACCTACAATGTAGCTCAGGGGTGTGCATTCCTGGTGAGCCTCCTCAGGGCAGTAAAGGCCTGTTAGTGCCCTCTGGCCCTAAGTTTGTAAATGCTTTAAATAAAATAATCTAGCAATATCTATAAATGTAAATTCAGGGCCAGGACAAAAAACAAACAAACAAACAAACAAAAAAACACAAGCAAACAAAACCAAAAAAACCCGCCAAAACAACAAACCAAAATAAAAACAAAACAAAAACAAAAAACAACAACAACAACAGAAACCAAACCAGGAACAAACCAACAACTTCCATTTTATTTGTTTGATAGATAAGTTTCTGGTTTTGTGGATTTGTCCCTATCTGTAAAATTTCCCATATATGGGCAAAACTGAAGCAGTTAAATGCAAAGTTAAATGCAAATTCTCCCCCTCATTGGAACATAATTTAATAACCTTTTTTTTTTTAATAGCAGTAATTTCACCTATATGCATTTAAATGTAAAATTGCCCTCTTACTAAGGAAAGAACAGGGATATATGCATCATTTATAAATACTATCATGATGTATTCAAATAGTGCACTGGCAAGCACCAAGATAAAATCTTCAAAGGCAGCTAAGTGGCTAGGCAGATGGATTATGAGTTTAAAAAGTAGCTGGAATGCTAAAAGGAAGCTTGACCTTGAGCGAAATGAAGAAAAAGTGTGAATAGCGCTACTCATTTATCAAGTGCACGCACAGTGCCAAACATAATTCTAGAAAGGTATCACATGCTGGCTAATGAGGGATATTATAGGTACAACAGGGATTGAATGGGTTAGGACAAAGGATCCCAAACTGCAGTACGTGCACTATTGAGGAAAGCAAGACTTCAAAGTCCTGTAGAGCTGAGAGCTGCTCTTGCTCCTGAATACCTGATATCACTGCTTGCAACAGTTCTGCAGTGACAGCTGCTGCTGATGGCTGTACTTGACAAAAAAAAAAAAAGTGTGCAGATGACAAGCTCAATAAACAATTGTTACCTGACTTTAACAAAATATTAAAGAGAAAAATGGTAGAACTTTGTCTTATTTCATGGAAATAAAATGCCAACACCTCTTTTCCACCCCAGCTAGTTCTGCAGTAAGTCAATTTTTGAAGGACACCTGTACATAGATATTAGATACTTAAATTCTTATTATTCTTACATTTGTTGTTCTCTGCATAAACTTATCTTTCAGAAGGATCTTATAATAAAATATGAAAAAAACCATTTAGTAATGAATCTCAAAGATCGTATTTAATTATCTGCCATATGTGTGCTGTTCATATCCATAGTATTGTCCTTGTTTCTTAACCTGTCTTAAAAGATCAGATCTGAAAGCCCAAAGAAAGTCTTGTGTGGCTGAAAGTTGTTTGTTTGTTTGTTTGTTTGTTTTGTTATTTTCAAACAGTCATTGGTCTAGTAAAATGTGTTACTATTTCTCCAAACCCTACATTGCTATACCCTTAAAACATCAGTTATAGCCACAGAAGTACATGAAAAAAACATCAAAATTGAGGCATTTTATCTCACATGGAAATTCACATGCTTCTCATCTTTTAAATTCAAGCATGGAGCTGTAGACTAAATTTAGCCTTTCTTTGTGCAGTATCACGTGCATTAAACTTCCTTTTTCAACAGTGGAAAGGCTTGTTAATTTTTAAATAAGCTTTCTCCCTCTGAATATTCTCATGCCTCTTTGCAGTTCCACAGATTTACTAGCAGTGCTGATGGTGACAGTGCTGGTGATGCCATTCCCATCACAACTGCTGGCTCTAACAGATGACAAAAGCAGCAACTTTTTTGCTCTGTCACTGCAGCAGCAGCAGCAGCAGCTTTTTTCTCCATCTGTAAGGAGGGTTTATTATATATTTAAAGCGTATATTCACTGCCCTGTGAAGAGCTTTCATAAATTTGGCTCTGACAGTTCTATTCCAGCTCCTATCATCTACACCAAAGAGACTTTATTTAGGTGTGCTGGACATCTTTATAATTTCAATATGTGACATACTGATGATATCTGCAAGATCTCTATCATACAGAAGTTTCCATGAACTGGTAAATCATATCCTGTATAAAGAAAATACATAAATAATGCCACAGCACTTTGTTAAAGGTGTAAACAAGCTTAAAATAAAAATCTTTTCATATAGATAGAATCCTTAGTAGCTGTATGTATTTATTCCAGGAGAAGGCTAAGAATATCATAATTATCTGACAGGCACTGTAGTCATTCAAATGGGTAATATGTGACTTCACATTTAAAGTAGATTGGCAGTTGTAGCTCCTGATGAGAAGAATGCATACAGTGGGAGTTCTACAAATAGAGACTTCTACAAATAGAGGCTTCTGCAAATAGCCACAATTAGTGGCTTTTCCATTCATTTGCAAAATTTTACTTCTAAACGTACTTAGGCAAGGATGCAGAAACTACTGAAATTAAATGAAATTTCAGTTTGAATATTCAGTATCCATTGGGCTGGTAGCTGTTTTGCTCTTAATTTGGTTAACAGCCTGTGTTTGAGAAATCAAAGAGCAAAGAGTATAGAGTCATTCTGTTTTAAAGACAGCGTGGAGATAAATCAAAATACTGTTTAGGCATTAAATAGCAGACTTTGTCCCAGGTCTCTGGTTCAACAGCATATTTATCCCTGCTGGAATTAAGTCGCAGAAGCATGTGTGTCTAACAGACAAGAGTGTTGTTGAAAGGGCTCTTGCTGACCTCTTGCTTGTCAAAGGCAGGGAGGGAATAATGATATGGAGGCATCAGAGCAACATTAGTGATGGCAAAGGACTGAGGCTGGCATACGAAACTGTAGTATCCTTCATGGGGGAGTTGGACAAAAAACTGGGGAGCCATACTAGTCATCAAGGCTGATACAGTGATTGCAGTAGGCGGTCCCGTTTTTTTTTCTTTTTTCCTTACTGTGAATAGATTACTATGGATCACTAGTAAAAGCCAAACTGTATCCTTTTGGAGTAATGCTGGCTCCAGCTGAATTTGGCCCTGAGGACCTTCAGAAAGGACTGAAACTGATACGAAAATATGTTTTCCTATGAAGACATTTGTCACTTTTCTAAGGAATGATAGAATATTATGGTGCAGTACTTAATACAAAACTTGCTTTTATACTTCAAATAGAAAGCACATACATTTCTGTCTAGGTCTACATGTTCCTATAGCTTTGATGGAAAGTAATGTGAGGTAAAGAGGAGAACATTCAAGTTCATATTTTCCATACAAGTTTATTAACCTCTGAAGCTGTTGCTTGAGAGGGAAGAAGGGAGAGATCAATTTCTGTCTCTGTTTTTGTTGAAGCTGAGCCATTGCACAGTGATCAGCTCAAGAATCCTCAGGGCAAGGACAGCAGTCCTAAGAAGCATCTTAATACAAGCCTACTGGCTCAGGCATTTGCTTGGTTGAGAGATTCCTTATTTCCAGATTCTGCCTCTGTCTTGTAGCCTGTGATTTTTGACTAAGATGTTGTGTTTTCTGTGCACTGGCAGCACTTGAGTGCTCAGGCTTCTCCCTGGGTAAGGATGAATTCACAGCTTGAAAATACCACTGAGCCAAGGTAAACAATCCCTGCAGAAATGCTTCTGGCATCTACTACATAAAAATGTAAAACAGCACCAGCAGTAGGTTTTAAAAGTGGATCCTGCTTATTCCTAAAGAATTGAAGTAGAAGAGGCAGCTGCCCAAAATTCAGCCCAAATTCTAGACTGGGGTGGAAGTTCTGCAACAGTTTGGTTTCAGTGTTAATTTACCCTCTGCTTGTTCAGCACCCTGACTGTTTTTGATCCTACTCTGAGACACGTAAATCTTCCCTAGTTCTGTCCAGGGAATGTAGGCCCCTGACTCACTGCCAGGTACAGTGGCAGCCATGCATAAAATTCTTTCCGTTTTGGGAGTCATGCATTTAAAAGTAGCATGGCTGCGCCTGCTGCTGGATATACCTTTTGGCTGGTTAGAACAGTGGGAGACAGGAAATTAATTGTAGAGAAGGAAGGTTCATCCTGACAGTCCATTCAAGCTAGACCTTTAGTGCAGACCTCTGTTTTCTTTTTTCCCATGGGTTCTTCTCTATCAACCTCTGGCAATGAATTTGAAAAATGGCACAAAATACAGGAGCAATCATTACCAAAGACAACCATTATAACAGAACATTATAAAAAGAACTGTTACTATTCTGAATTATATTTACGTAATTGTTTGTGTTTTTTTGTCCAGTTTTCCCAAAAACCTTATAGATGACATAACATTACAGAACTCACTTCATCACAGAGGTGAAATAAAAAATATTTAACATCCTGCTATGATTTAGGACAGGAAGTCAGAAGCAGCATAATTTCTTTATAAACAGAGTGGGTGAAATATGTGGTTACAGTATTAAATGGCCAACAGCCTTGGTTTAGGACAACAGCAGGATGCTTGGCTTTTCAGGGAAAAAAAGTCACAGTTATAGTTAGGCAGCTGGTTTTATGTCTTATTTAAACATGAATTCTGTATTTAAAATTAAAATATAAGTTGCTACTAATACCTGAAAGAATAGATTCAAGCAAAAGAAGGCAACATAGAGAAGGCAGTGGGAAAACAAAAATGCTAATAAATTGCTAAGGTCAACAGACAAAGAGTTGCTACAAGTCTGGAGTGCTACCATTTGGATAGCAGCCTTTCAGACTGAGTTAGGCAACTCTCATAATCAGCACTACGAAAGTCCTTACAGGTAGTGGTGATATCAGGGCTCCGTAGTGCTTCTTGGCCAACTCATAGCAGAAAAGAACGTCAATAACCGCTGGAGTTACTGCTCTGCAGAGACATCAACAGTCCAGAATCAGATGGATTAGGTTTGCCTACTTCCATAGAAAATAACCTGCAAAAGAAAGACTACTGAGCTAGAAATACAACTTCTGCTTATACAGTAGAAATGTAGGAAGAGAGAATGAATGAGCTGATAAGTTGCAAAGTCACAGATCTAAGTTCACTCCTCTGCCTTGCAGTGGATTTTAGATACTATCTTGCACCCAAATTTGTGGTTGTGAAACAATGTTCCATTGCCATATTCTTCAGAAAGTAGTATGTCCTGTAAGGAATGGGGCCCGAACACTACTGCAAGATGGAAGAGAGAGCTTGAAAATGATAAACAGTTAAATGGACCTTGTGCTAACTTAAAAAAAAAAAAAAAAAAAAAAAAAAAAAAAAAGGATGAGCTGCTTTACAGAAAGAGAAGGACAATTAACATTACTGGAGCTGCTATTTGACCAAAGGATAAAAAGAGAGATAGAGAAGCAGCAAAGTCCCTGGCATGTTTGGTCATTAAGTCAGGAATCTGGATTCAGTTCCTAGCAGGTTGACATATTTTCATTTTCAGAAATCTGTTAAGGGCATCCGAAAGAACCAGATTAATGTAATTGGCTTGAAAATATGATTGATATAGGTCTTTGAACTCAAGAGCTTGTGAGGAGAAAGGGAAAAGAAGGCTGTTGCCAGAACATGAATCTCAGTTGACTGGTAGCTCTAATAATGCCCAAGAATTAAAAAAATTAGTCTAAAGGCCTTGATAATTAAAAAGAAAAATGTGATGTTTCACTAATCAATGGGAAACACAGAATGTCTTAGAGAAGCAGAATGTGACAGTAGGTGTCTTGCTCATATATAATATTACCTATAGTGTTCACATTTGTCACCAGAATGTAAAATTATTCAAGATCTGTTGTAAATGTGTCTTCTCTAAAACAAAAACATCCATATATGGGGTTTTGTTAATGCTGCAGTTTAATAATTAATATTATAAAATAGTTTTATAGCACTGTGAAAAAGCAAAGCTTTTTGGTTTTATGCCAGCAGTGCCATAACCTTGGCAATTCATTTGAAATGTATCTAGGTAACTTTGTTTGACAAAAATCTGCTGTGCATTTGTAATAATCTCTCTCCACATCCATTAAGACACAGTGGTGGCCTGGTGACTATACTTGTAAAACATACTGATCTTTCCTGACAACAGCTCCAGAAACATAGATCCTTACACAAAAATAAGAAGGGAAACAAAAAAAAATCCCTCTTAATTTGCTCTGTCAATCAAATTTTTACAAACATAAAGTAAATTATAAAGAAACAGATATATTTCTCTACATATTTCCTATAGAATTCTATATTTCTTATAAAATTTCATATGTAGCTTAAAGACCAATTGGTGAAGTTAGCTCTGGTATTACTGGACATAACACTGACTTCTAAAAAGTTCTAGTCATAGCAAATGCTCAAAAATCTATTAGTGTCAGTATATCCACTTTTCATCATATATCTTGGAAAGGACATTGCTTTTTTCCCAATAAATTGAAAGCCTGTTTTTCATCTGACTCTGAATTTGGTAAGTATTAGTTATTAGATTAATAACCGGTGTCCTAAAAGCTAACATTTGCTGTGCTGATTGATTGCCAAACAGTGAAGAAAAAGCCCACAAAACTAACAAAAAAAAAAATACAACAACAACAAAAAAAATCTGTGTACTAGTGTAGATATCATCAAATGCCTCCAATGATCTGAGCAGTCATGAATTGATATGGCTTTCAAGTTGAGAAGGAGTGAACTTAGTGTGGTAAGATGGCTTCATTTTTATTTCTTGGATTTTCCAGAGAGTTCTGAATATTGGACAGTCATTTCCTATAGTGAAGGCACTCTCATGTTAGGCTCTGCAGACTTCTGTTTTATTTTCCCTTCGTTAATCAGTTAATGAAGCTACAAGAATAGCAGGGGAAGAAGCAGAAATTATAGTTTCTTCAATACAAGGAAGACAAAGATTTTTCTCTTTGTCTCTCATTTTCTCTGGAGTACTCCAACTCAGTGGTTCTCCTGTTTACAGTTTTGTTTGGGATATAGATAAAAGCTAGCTGCCTATAGTTCAATGAGACAAAACAGAGGTGGAGTCGATGGACAAGACAGGGAGGTTGTGGAGTCTCTCTCCTTAGAGATATTAAAAAAGTCTGGAAATGATCCTAGGCAGCTGGCTCTAGGTGTTCCTGTGTGAGCGGGGTGTGTGGGGGGGGTAGACCAGACGACCTCCACAGGTCCCTTCCAACCTCACCATTCTGTAATTCCATGATAAAACAACAGAAATATATCACAAAAGTTGAATGCATTTACCTAATTCCCCCTCTTTCATCATTAGTATTTGCAAACTGGATTTCTGGTAATCTTCACAGTTACTGTTGAAAGACAGCTATGGCAGCTTTACTCATTTGTATTTGGCTAGGATGGTGTCACCTCTTGTCTGAAGTGTTTTCCTTGCTACTCGTTTCTTGTGTTTGTCATCTGCATAGATTATTACTGTGTTCCCTACTTGAGTTTACATACTTTGAGTCATTTGGAAACTCAGGCCTATGTGAAATGCAGCAATTTTCTTATTAAGGAAGATAACATAAACATATGTGCATATCATACATATAATGTTTATTCTCTCTTTCTCTCTTTTTTTTTTTTTTTATGGTACTGTTAGCTATGGAACAATGGATGAAACTGAGATGTTGTTTTACTATGTAAAGCTCTACATAACTTTGGTGCTTGTGAAAGAAACAAACCTCATACAAAGTCTGTGGTAAAATGACATTTCTGAAGATCATTTGGGTCTGACACTAGCTACCTTCTCCCTGCTCCTTGTTTGAGGTAACTCGTATCTGTAAGTGGGTGGAGAAACTTTTGAGGAAGTGAAAGATTGTTTGAATGCAGCTTATGGCTTAGGCAATATGAAGCACATGTTGTTACCGTTTTTCCTTTTGCTTTAAGCCCTGTTCAGTCACTTTGCAAAAAGCTGACATGACTGATGACTTATCTTCAGGTAAAGTAAAATGTTAGTTTATGACGGCAAGAATGAAGCAATTTAAATAATACCATATTTCTAGGTCTTCTTTCAAAAACCTTTGAACTATGCTTTCACTGTTACAAATGTTATCAAAGACTTGCCTGACCATGAAGTTGCTTCTATGAGTCTCATCTCACTTCTAAATAAATGCAATGGACCCATAGCCCTGCATGGAGCCTATTAATATCATAGGCAAAAAGCCAAAATTGAAGAATAGTAGCTGGGAGTAGAACTAGGCCTTTCACTCGGCAACAGATGGGAATCATGTTGAAAGAAATAAAGGAAGAAAGAATGAAAAAAAGAAACAAACAAACTAGGGTTATGAGGTGGATAAAAGAATATAAGCAAAAAAATAACACCAAAACCCAAACTCCAAGACTCAAACATAATTAATTTTCTGTTTATTTTTTCTGATACAACTTTAAACACTGTTATGACGATTCATATTAAATATATTGACTAGGCATTTAATTTTACATGCAAGTAATTCCTCTGTAGTTCAGATCTAGCCATGGAATATTTTGAAATGTTTGTGGCTTTTACATTTATGTTTGATTAAATAGGTTCCTGTTATTAAAATTCGATAGCATTCAACTGATGGACTTTGAAATGTTAAACATAAATAGTATATAGCTGCACAACGGAATAGCTTTAAAAAGCAAAATCAGCAAGTTTTCCAAGCAAGGATAGATAATTCTGGTTTGTAATTTTTCTGTACTGACACTGATATTTTTGGATCTATTTACTGTAATTAGTACCCTAGATATCTACCTTGTTAAACCAGGTTGAAGCTTATCTGATTTAGCTCCAGCATTGGTACATCATTACTTGACACAATGTGTTGCTGTTCTGCTTTGTTGTTTCTTGTATAAAAAAGAAAATATGGATTTTAGAAAATATCTGTTGATACAAATCACAATTAATTGTGAAATATGCAACAGATGGCGAAACTTATAATCATTCTATCAGACTAATAGTATACTGTCTGCATTTCGGAATTTGCTTTTCCCAAAAGATGCTGTTGGGCTGAAGCCATATTGACAGCTGGTATGTTCCTAATGTAGTTAGTTTGATATACCTCATCTATTAAATTCTGTGCATTTTCCAAAATAACAGATGACAAGTGCAATTGACCACCTGGGAAAAGGCATCTTCAGTAGAAAGCTTAAAACGATCTTTTTTGTGTGTGATTGTAGAGATACGCACTGCTTTTCTATTTTGGGTGACATTATAAACTACTAGCATTCTATTTGCCTTCCAAAAGTATGGTATTTTTTTTGTACACACATAATGATCAAAAATAATCTTGGGACAACTAACAGATGCTATAGCTATCACGCTTTTAGAAAACTATGACATGCTTATCAGCTTCTCTCTTCAAATGTGGTATTTAAGAATCATGTTGCAGAGACTCTGAATTATCGGTCTCAGGCTGTAGTGCTGTAAATTGAGTACAGAATGTATCCTACAGAAAGCTATACAAGACATAGTCATTTAAAAGAATCAACATTTTTTCTCTCAGGTAAGGTACAGAGATATATTTGCTGGAGAATTTTTTTTTTTTTTTTTGCTGAATGAAAGCACCACTGCGTAGAACTGATGATCCTGCTATTAAAATCAGGAATCAGAATTGCTTATAGTTTTCAAAAAGATGTAAATTAAAGTTTGTATACATTGTACATAATTTAAATTTGTTCATATTCAAAATTCTCTGAATTGTGAAAATAAGTTATTTTTAATATTTGGCTCAGTCAATTTTAAAGTACCCACTGTAATGATGATGTATTTATAAATCTTGATATTCTGTTGTCTTTATTCACATCTACAATAACCCTATCCAATTATTCATTCAAAAGGCTATTCCATATCAAGGTGCAAGTCTTTACTACTCAGCTTCTTTAGCTATTTGCATTATAAGGCCAGCATAATTCTTTTTCATAAGGATTTAGGAAAATACACAAGACATTGGACTTGTATACTGCCTTTGAAAGAATAACTGTTTGACCAAAGCAATGCCTATTGAGCTGTTGGCTCTTGCATGGGATAGTGGGCCCAAGACACAGTCCCCTTTCTGAGGACCAGTGCCAAAGCAAGCTACCGACCCTATTCATTCTTCAGGGATTCACCCAAAGGTGAGGCAGAGCAGCATGCTGGGGAGACCAGTGGTGAGGCATCCTGCCAGGGGTAGGATTGTCAGTTACAGCTGGACATGGGTGGGGAAAGATCATCCTGAATTATGGGAGTGGAGCAGCTAGTGATTTTTAAAGTGGAAAAGCTACTTGATTAACTGGGAGTTGTTCTCAGGACACATAACTAATAATAAGGAAAAGAAAGGCTATGCATGAATTCATTTATCACTCCTGTAGTGGGCTGTTCATTTTGATCTGGAGGGTCCATCAGAGTTGGTGTTGGTGAAATGGAAAGAAAGATTATCTGGTGCATCCCACTTGAATTTTAGAACCAGATGTTATGCTAAGGAATAACAAAGTCTGTAAGAAAGGGTTCAGGTTTTGCAGTATTGGAAGGTTGTTTTGTTGTTTAGAGCTCACTTATTATTGTATCTCAAAGTGGATTTTGTAACAGGTAGTAGAATAACAGAGGGAAAAAAGAAGGAAGGAAGATTAGTATCGGAACACTCTGGTAACACAGAAAATAAAGGAAACAGTCCGTAAACTCATGAAATTACAGACCTTTTACATAAAGTGCCAAGAAGGCATTTTAGAGGAATTACTATTAAAATTAATTTCAAAAGAAATGTGATATTCTGTTTTATACTGTCACTCTTCTAAAGCCTTTGCTTTGCTAGAACCTGTGGGTCCAACACTAAGCGGTGAAGACGTCAGTTTGTGTAGAGCCTGAGCAGAGAGTTTGCACAGAAGCACTGAGACCCACTCAGTAATCCTATTCCAAAGAAATACAATGAAATTTTACCTACTGCCATTTACAGAAGAACAATCAACTGCTTATCATAATTCTGTATATTGTGAATACATCATGGGTTGTCTCGGATTTTGTTTCTTTGTTTCTTTCTTTTTTTTTTTTTTTTTTTTCCAGTCAGATGGGAAACAGAACCAAAACACTTCAGATGTTTTCAAGAGAAAGTGAAGATTACATGTCAGTCTTTTAACCACACTTTGGTGCCAAAAGCCTTCAACAGAGATAGAATAGAAAGAAACTACTACTTTGCTGAGACTGTTTGCTCTCCCAATGGCAATGGCTTGTGGTGAAGAGAGATAGAAGAGGTTAATATAAAAGTCACTTTTAGCTTTTTCTCTCTCCCATAGTTAGTCCTAAAAAAGAATTACAGTTATGAGACTGATGTCTAATAAATATTTAATTTTTATATGAGTTGGACCACCTACAGTGAGAAAAACTGGTCTGAGGGCCCAGAGGATAAACAATTCCCAAATAAGAGAGAAGGCCAAGTTGAATTGCATCCTCTGAATTAGGTCATCATCACTGATGACCTACTTGCTCTTTCTCTGAATTGCTTCAGAACTGTATTTTGCACTTGAGAAATCTTGTCCAAACCAACACAATTCTGGAAAAAAACAATCAAAACCAATAAATAGATTTTTTTTTTTTTTTTTTTTTTTTTAACTTCATCGGTACAGAATGCGTTATTATTTATATTCCAGAGACTGGCAAGGACCAGGCTGTGCTTTCAAACTGGTCTCTTTGTGATGTTACTATGAAATTATTGCCAAATATAGCAATAAAACAGAAAGAACTTGATAATGAAGCTCTTATGCTATGAAAAATTAAACCACAAAAGTAGTCCTGTTTTTCTAAGAGGGTGGGTGATTTACACGAGTAAATACCAATAGGAGTAAGAACCATATAATGTGGTCATAAGTAACTCTGTACACTGCTTTTTAAAAAAAAACAGTGAGTGTTCTCTTTTGTGAATATTTCCTTAACCTTCTGTTCAAGCTATGTTGACACAGACCAGAACTTATATGACACTCTCATTATTTGACAGATATTGAACAGATATGCTCATTTATTTTACATTTCCCTTGACAAAGGCTGTGGCAAAACTGCCTGACTAGTCCCTTATTGTCATGCTTTCTTTTCTCCATTCTCTGAAGCATTATGCAGTACTCTTACAGTAAAGCAATGGTTTGAAATATCATTTTTCTCCCAAAGGATATAATTGTTAAAGGGCAGAAATCTGTTTTACTACTTCCTATCATTATCTGAATTGACTAATGCAGTGAAACTTATTATGGAATGTGGGGATGAAGTGGGGTACTTCAGGTCAAATGTTTTATATATTTCTCCTTTAATTTCAGTCCTTCCTTACAAACTTTTCTTACAAAGGGTAAACATATCCAATAAACACCTGAAAATATTTTTGAAATATCATTATAGTGCTGTCATATACAACTTCTTAGTAAATATGACATCATCTTCTGAACAAAGGATAATTCTTCCCAACCATGTATTTTAATAATAAACTAATGTTAAAAGTCATTAACAAAATGTAATTTTTTTCTTCCTTCATTTTTTTTCATTATCCACTGTCTTTGTAGGACATGTCCCCACAGATTCCATTTATGCAAAATAACATTTTTATTTGTTAGTGTTTTTTATAAATAGTTTTCTAGATAAGTAAACAATCAGATCATAATATTGCATGAGAGTAATCAAAATGATACTATGAGTGGCATGTTTCTGCTCTCACTTTTATCCATTCAATATTAGGAGCTTATCCCGGTGAAGATAAGTGTAAATTAAGAACAATTCCACTGAAGTAGAGCTGTAAAACTAAAAACAGCTAAAAAAGGAGTGAGGTTGGAATCCAACCCACAGTTGCTTGGGATTAATAACCTAATACAGTAAGGAGTGCTCAGGCGTTATGGAAGCACTCGGATAATAATAGGGTGAAGTCTGCTAGTACACGAACCTACGTAGATGGATGATGAAAAACACTTATGCATTACTGTTGCCACCTCCCTAAGTATAAATGCTATTCAGCAGTTTTATGAGTAGAGACTCTAATAAATTCTTTAGTTTGTACCATCTGACATTTTCAGCCATACAGCAAAATTAATCATAACTACATAGCTATTATTGCTATTGCAATGAAGTGAGTATGGAAAAAGACAGAGTGAGGAAATATGTAACAGTTATACTTTTATGTCTGGCAAGAAGCTCTCAAATACTTTAATGAGGAATTTAGGATACAAACTTGGATGGACGGATTGTTAGATAGATCAACTGTTATTTATCTCTGTCTGAAACATAGCTTATTGTGATGAAAATTGAAGTTAAAATGTATGTATTCTCCCACTGGGTGAATTTTAGCAAAAAATAAGTATTCAACCAAGCAGAAATAAAGAAAAAAAGGCTAATTTTCCTATTTAAAATCTGTTTCTTTTCCCTCTAGCATAATGACACCACTGCAAAGTGGGCACAATAGAAATCTGCATATATTACAAAAGCACATTTGGATTTTTTATTTAAATCATAATCATTCTGTTTCCTTATGAACAAACTAATTGGGCATAATGCTTCACTTCATTGCTTCAGGTTTTATGATTTTGTTTTTCTGATTTCCAATAATGTGTTTCATATTTGGTTTTTTGGTTTGGTTTGGTTTTGGTTTTTGGTGGTTTTTTTGTTGTTGTTGTTGTTGTTGATTTGTTTGTTTTCCATAGGAAAGGTTCACAGGTACTATTTGCTGCCCTTAATAGGATTGCTGCAGGTTTAAAGCCAGAGTACTGCAATATAATGTTGTGTATTTTCAATGCCCCATTTCTAATGGAAGCAGAAAGAATAAGGATATTGGACTTCCCTCATTAATGCACCTCTAAGCTCTCTACATATAGTAGCAATAATCTGACTGGAAGTTTTAATCACAGAGCTACTTAGGGAAATATCACAATATGCTTTCTTACCACTTATAATCTTTGCCTAGATTTCTGTTCCTGGCCATTATCAATGACTGTTTTTCAATACACCACAACAAGGGAGCTGCTCTATCACAAATGAAGCCCTAATTCAGAATCAGGTTGTTCATGTGCAATTAAGTATTATGTTCCTCTTGACAAGAAATGAGTTTCATCCATTCCACCTGTCTGCAGTCCCTGCTGATTATCAAATACGGCTAATATCAGACACTATGCTGGATTAGAGTCATCCTTATTTTAAGAATGTAAGCAGCTGTTGGGGAAGTACCCTCAGATATGCAAAGGAAAAATTAAAATCATAACTGCTTAGCAGTGGTAACTTGTTACCAAGGAATGGAGAGAAAGAAGGCTTAGCTACAAAAGGGGTTAAACTGGAAGCAGAAAAGCCGGAGACAGAACCACACCCTGTAAGGGAGTGAAGTTTCCCTTTGTGGTGAGATAAGCATAAGCTTATAGTCATTCTGAAATGCAAGCACTCAGGGGCCACCTTTGGGCAGCAGGGCTGGTGATGGGGGATTGACCCAACACCAAGGTGACATGCCCCATGTCAACACTCACAGGCCTGATACTGGTGCAAGTGTATATAAGGAATTGGCTCGTGATGTATCTTTGCAGACTCATTATAGAACTGCTTATGGTGGTAAGACTGTCCAATACATTGTTCATCATTTTTTTTTTTTTTTAAATATATGTATTTAAACAAAAATGCGTGTTTAATTTGCCTCAAGGAGTACAATAAAAATTCCCAAACGTAATCTTAGCTGTCAAGGGACTCTGATTCATTTTCCCTAAATAAATAACTGGAAGCTGTGTTTTCTCCAGCTTTACTATTACTTATTATAATTCATCTGCCAAAGGTTACTCTGATGACAGAAGAGTCAGCAGAGCAGAATTTGGGCTCCCCCTTCAAGCACTTTGATTTAGTGCAAATCCACCTTCACCAGAGAGTGACTTACCATGTTGATTCTGAGCTAGTCATGGGAACCTACTATCTAGCAAGGATGTACAGGTATAGAATGGAAATCAGCATATTTTAAATTATGCAGAAAAATCTGCCAGTCTATAGGTAAAGGAAAGTCCCTACACAGCTGAATTTCAAACCTGTACAGAAAAAGAAGCAATTCCACAGCATTCCCATTTAATATCCTTCACATGACCTACATACACATGCTTTGTGCAAACGAGAGTGAAATACTAGTTTAATTACATGACAATTATTCTAGGCTGATTAGGAAACCAGACATTTTTCTTAGGTATCTGAATAGAGAAGATTTTCACTATCAATATGCATCCCCACAAACAAATAAATAAAATAAGTATTTCTGTAGATTTCCTAACCAATCTCAAACTTCATGTATGTTATCTACCTGTTATACATCCTTCCATAGCCTAGGTCTCCACCAGTTTTAAGGCAAGGAAATAATACCCAGTACTAGAATGAATAGCAAAAAAAAAAACCAAGAAGGAAAGGAAAAAAAGTCCATCAATGTGTTTCTGTGAGAGAGATATGTTTCATTTGATACTCACACAATTCACACATAAACAAATGGTGAGAGAAGCTATTTAAAAATACCAACCAGGCTTGACACATATACACAAAGAAAAAAAAAAGTCAAGAATATCAGTAAGAACTATGAGCTGAATTTTCCATCAGTTACCAAGTTATGATGAATGCAAGTGCAATATTTCTTAATGATCGTAATAAAGGATTTTAAAAAGACAGAAAATTCTCTACATCCAGTAGAAAGTCACATTGCATCAGCACCATATTCAGATTTCATTAATGAAATCATACACAGAAAAACATCAAGAAAATATATAAACCACAATACCAGAAAAAGAGCACAGGCAGTGATTTAAAAATCTTTAAATAGCAGTATTTGGTTTCACTTCTGTTCCTTCTTTTGAGCCCTGACTGCAGTCCAAGAATAGCCTGCAAGTGCTGCTCAGTTTGGAACTTTGGACTGTGAAGTGTCAAAAAGGAGAGCATTTCATTTGGCATTGTGAAAATCTTAGAGGTACCAATTTACCATGCTCAGAAGTGACTTAAAGAAAGAATTCTTATCTTCTTATTTTTATTCTACCTCTCCCTCTTCTCTAATCCTCTCTAATCCACTCAAAAAATTATCAGCTAGGATTTTGCCCATGTCAAGATTTTGAACTGAGGGTGGTTTTGCTCTAGCTTTGTTCTCAGAAGCATGACAGCCCTTGGATCACTTTTGCAACAGGAATTGAATTTTTTCCCCACTCTCATAACTCAGAGAGAATTGCGAAAGGATTTTGGATTAATGTCGCGGAAGGACTTTATCACCCAAATCTTACCTTACCATTTCAGGAAGGTTTCCCACTCAGGTGCTGTCTGACCCATAGATGTCTTGATGCATGTAAAACTTAAAATTACCTACATGGTTAAAGTCTTGCTGGCAGGGCTCAAACTGCCTAACCCCAAGGAGATGATTGAGCATTGCTGCAATAAAAGAAACTGACCCCTAGATCTCATATAAGAAAAACAAGACATACTGCAGCTTTTGGCACTGTAAATATCATATCTAAAAATCCCATGAATATTGAACATATGATTTGAGAGAATTTCTTAAAATACTAAATCCAGTTTTCTCCTCTCATAGTCAATTATATCTGATTTATAAACATGACTTTAAATAACCTGGGTTTCTTCCTGCCACTTCCTCAGGCCTCACTTCTTGGTGATTGGGAGCCTTCTTTTAATTTCCTGGATAAATTTCTTCTTGGAGAATTTACACCTACTTGTTCATTTGCCAGTATGAATTAGCTCTTTGATGTCCTTGCAAATAGTAACTGTATCTCAGCCTTTTATTCTTTTCAACAAAAGCTATTCCTAGGCTGTATATTTGACTCAGGCCTGAGCCCAGGAGCTTTGCCTATACCTCCTCCTGAAACACTCCCTAACATGAAATCCTTACGGATCAGAGGCACTGATTATGCTTTACTGTGTTGTAGCCGCCTCTGTGCCATGCTGGGGATCCTGTTGATATACACCATAGTCAGAATGGTGAATAATTAAGAAAACTATGATTGAGGGCTGTTTAAAGAACTGTTTTTCTTTAGCCATCTGTTTAAGCAGCTGTTAATTACCCCAACATCATGCCATTCATGGTCAGACACAAGTCTCGATGAAAAGGCAAGGCTGTTCATTGCTCCTTACCAGGTATGGAAGGGAAGAGGAACATTCCCATGGGGTCTTATTTTAGAAGGCTCTGTTAATCTTTTCTTTCAGGTTGAGACTGCTGACCACTAGTATAATCAGCCTTGCTATGGTCATGCAGAATTTGATGTTGATACATGGCTCGCTGCAGCAATATATATCAGCTGGAAGGAAATAATCAGTGGTCTCAGCTGTGGGAAACAGCTGAGAACAAATCCTGCATGCAAACAGGTGGCCTTTAATTGCACACAGACTAGAGCAAAAAACCCCATACTCTCACAGGTGCGCACTGGAAGTAAGCAGTAGTGATTACTGCTTTCAGGTGGGAGGTGAGAGACCCTATGTCTAATATTTGTTGAGTGGAATTAGTCCATCTGACTGCAGATAAAAAGGGGCTTCTGCCTTTCAGTGGAGCCTTGCAACAGCCACTTCCCAGCACACCTGGGTATTCAATGGTGTTTTCACTTAGACTCAAAGGGGTTGCCCAGGAACTTTACAAAGCCAACATATTGTCCTCAGTTCTTGATCACTGCAGCTGCAAGACATTCTTGCTCTTGTTCCAATCTGCAGTCATCTTCTCAAACTCCTTGGTGGGTCAAAAAATGTGTATAGTATTACAGAAAAGATCCATGCTGCATACAATGAAAGTAATAATTCCTTATTTTAGCAAGAAAAACCTAGTTTGACAAATTGTAGGATCATTTTTCCACTTTTATTATGTCACACTGGCATCTTGTAGACTTTCAATGACTAATATATGCAGACTTTGCTATTTCTCAGCAGTTTCCAGCTAATGAGACCACAGCTTCTTGAAGAAATTCTTCTCATTATCCCCTAAAAGAAAGACATTGTAGTCTCCAGTGTTTATTTCTATTCAGTTTCTATTGCTTCAGTTCTCAGCTAAACCAAATTCTTCCTCCCATTGCAATCTATCAGAAAATTTTGTCATTGCATGCCTAAACTTTGTGCCAAGAAAATTAAAAAGAAAGCTGGATATCATCACTCCATGGCTATTTCTCGAGGATCTCTACAGCTAGGAGACATGATTTTGCCATTAACAATTAAAAAATCACATCCTTGACCTGGCCAGGACTCAGCCTCTCATTGGTCCGAGCTGGGAGTTGCTGTTTTAACCCCTGCACTGGGCCCAGTGACTGCAGCCTCCCCTGGTCCAGCTTCAGCTCTGGGGTAGCTCTGCTGGGGATGGAGTGACACACACTGCTTCCCAACCCTCCCTCCCAGTCACTGCCTGACAAACAATAGTCCTTTGTGTGCATGGGGCTGGGGGAAGGCTAGAAGCTGCTGCCAGGCTGCGGTGGGAGAGGGAAGTGGGCTGTGATGAAAAAACTTAGAAAAATAAACCCAAGAAAAGCCCAAGTCTGCGCAGGAGGAAACTCCTCCACCATGGCAATCATAAGTCCCCCTGCATAGACCTCAGGATGCTGAAAACTTGATACATGACTCCTCCCCCCATTAAAACCATCCTTCTTAGGACATAGAGGAATATCGGAAGGGTGAACACAACACCAGAGGAAGGGGAGAGATACTGGGAAGTTTGTCATGTGTGGCAACTTTTACCTTTGGTATTACTAATAAGATCTGTTTTGTATTGATTAGATAATTTAGACAGTGAGTGTTAGTATAATAGTAATTGGACTAATAACAATGTTTATTGCATTTTGGCTACAGTCTTAAAACTTTTAAGCAGACTAAAACTGAATTCTCATCTTCCTCTGTGCTGCATTCCTCTTTTTTTGTCCATAACAAAATCTTAACTGTTACAGCTTCATTGGGCTTCAATGTCCAGTTTATTAGCTGTCTTTCAGGATGATGTACCCGTGCACATTCTGCAGCTAATTCTCTCCCTATACTCAGTTTCCCTTTCAGCCGTCTTCTCCAGCTTCACTTAGCTTTTCCTGTGTGGCATCACAGCAAATGTTTTTTTTGAAGTCCAGACAGATTAGATCTGCTGCCTTCTTTCATCTCAAAAAAAAGGCAGTAGTGCCTTTCAACGATTAATGAAATTGGTCAGGTGTGACCCACATTCACTGATCTTCATGCCATTTTTCATTTATGTCTTCAACCTTTTGTTCAAATATTTTCGAAAGCAGGAGCATACAACTCAAGTGAGTGGTCAAGCCATGAAGAACTTTGACTTATTAGCACAGAGTATGACTCTATTTCTTGTTTGTTATTGGTCTCCTTCAATCTCTCCCAGATATAGTCATGCCTTTACATCTCAGATCCTTTCTGCATTCATCGTACTCGATCTTATTACTTCTTTATCTGCCTCAAGGACAGCAAATAGGGGGAAATGGAGAGTGGAGAAGGAAAGGCAAACAATATATGCAGCATTTTTTCCCTGAATTTTTTTTTTCATGGAAAAACTGCTCAGTCCGCACAGTTTAGTCCAATCAGTATAGAAGCAACTTGTTAATTTATTAACAATATGCAATAAACTGTTGCTCAGTGAATTATATGTTTAGGACCAATAACAGCAATACAAAAGATGTACCAAAATACTCAATACACAAAATATTAACAAAACACCTACAGCTTTATGACAACCCTTCTATAACTCATCCCCAAAAGCACACATACATAGACTGAAAAGCAACCCAACTAGTGTGTGGGTGAGGGTCTACTACATGCAGATTCTTCTGTGGAGATATGGGTGATCCAGCTGAGCATGCACCCCTGCCACTGCTGGCACCCCACTAAGGCACCAGCTAGGGGCAGGAGCCTCACATGGACCCACACACTCTCAAAGGAGAGGTGCCCCCACACCATTCCCATGCTGTGGGTCAATGGCTAGGTGCAAGCTGTGCCTGTGTCCCATGGGAGCTGCTGCGTCTGGCCCAGGCAGGGCTGGGGATGCCACAGGTCAATGCCCAGCAATGCCCAACCAGGGTCACTGTTCCTCACCTTGCTCCAAAGCCTCTCTCCCCACCTTTTATAAATTTCTTTGTTTCCTTTATACTTGTTTTCAGGTTGAATCCTTTGTATCTCTTTGTAATGCCCTTCCTTTTTAATTCTATCAGTTCATTAAAAACTTCCTTTTTAATTCTATCAGTGCAGGGCAAACCTCCTCTCAGACAGTTTTGCATATTTGATTTACACACATGCACTCTTACACTGACATTTCTGTCTTACCAGCTGCTGTTATCAAGCCCATCTGCCAAGGGTGGGCTCTGTGTTCTTGCTGTACACAACTGGAAAGTACATAGCCCCTGGCCAGATAGCAAATGGTATCCTTCATCCTCTTTCATTAAAATCAGTGGACTGCAGGCCACATCTAGCCTATTTTACAACTAAGGGCAGACTGAATTGTCCAATGTTTCTTACATATAGGCAGCGTACATGCTATTCTACAATCACACAGCATTACCCCTGGTTCAGCAGACACATTAAAGATCATTGCTTGCTAGACCTATGATTGTGTGTGCCCATTCTTACAGTACCATAGGATTGAGGTTGTCAGGTCCCTCAAGTGAAACACTAAAAAAACCCACCTTAAATTCTATTCTCATTACATATGCGTTAATATTCTTTTTTATGTATGGGTTCAATGGCCCACTTATCTTTGCTATGTCGTTCTCCTTACTAAAATCTGAGACAAATTTTTTGGGTTATCTTCAGACAGCTTAGAGGCAGACTATCATTACTACCTGGCTTATCCTCACAACATTCCACCCTCATTAGATAGCAAACCCAATTATTTTATCCTTATTTTCTTAGCAGAATAAATGACAAAACCCACAATGTTATTATTTCTTTTGCGAAGAGTTATTTCCGTTCTTGCCAAGTCTGTCATTATTTTTATTTTTGTAACCTCTAAGAGTATTTTTTGATAAATCCTTTTTTCCAGTTTCTTACAATCTCTCAGCTTACTCCTGATACTTCTTTTGACTTGGTGTCTTAGCAATATTTTGTATCTTTGAGTAAAGATTAAACATGATAAACATTTTAGAAGGCTTTTAAAAGTTATAAAGTTTTTTTATGAAGTAATTAGGGTGAAAAATGGCTTTCATAGTTATATTATTTGCTGCTTAGTACATTTTAATGTCCACTCTTCTGCTAGTTGAGATATTAATATTGTTGCAATGAACATTATTCTATATATGTATTTATGACAAGTAGCCATCAAAGTGAAATGTCCTATATACTGCATATTTTAAAACAGAGAAGCAAATGGTCATCCGAAAACCTCTGTGAATATCAGGATTTATTTTTTTTCAGAGAAAGACACTCAAACATGCAGTGTGTCTCACCAAAGTTATACAACAAACTTGCAACAAAGTCAACAATGGAGACCCAAACTCTTGAGCTTCTCTTTTATTAATTTCTCTTGCAGCAGTGGAGCTTCTACTTCCTTTTTCCAACCTTACTGGTATTCATAGGAAACAGAATTATCTGTTGGTGGACTTAATGAAGGTTGTGGAGACAGATGCCATAGCCAGAGGAGAGCAACTGCAAAGCAAAGTTTCAGACACTAAGAATGGGTTTCAGACTGAAATAGTAGATTAAAGAAGAAAGTTCCCTCAGGTCTAGAAGCATTTGTATGCATCAGTAACACCAAAAAGCTAGGACTCAGAAAAAAGAAGATACTTAGGCTGATGTGATTCATTTGTACCAAGGGCAAATTCCTGGGGGTGTCGGGGGGGGGGGGGGGGGGGGGGAGGTGGGTAACAACAAAAACCCAACTGTATTATTTCTATATGTGATTTTTCTTAATTTCCTTTCCCTCAGAGAAAGAGCAGCAAGAAAATCTGCTGTTTACGAGACAAAAAGAAATCAGTTGGGGAAAGCAAGGCATTTAATGAAAGTACAGGGAAAGTATTGCTGGAGTGAAAAGTACACGTAGACATCTGCTGATGCAGAAAAGAAAGAGAAAGGGTTGGGGGTAAATATGCTGTGATGCGTTGATTTTTCTATAGGTTTAAGGAACGCATTACATCAGAAAAGATAATCCCCAAGGTCCTTTCTAGTCGAATTTTCTATGAAGTGCTGGGAGTAAGATGCATTTGTTCAACAGCATCCACAGGAGCTGACTGGAAAGGCTGTGCTCTCCTTAGGGCTCTGCTGAGTAACTAGAGTTTCCTCTCATCTTTTCTGTGAGTCACAGTGAACTCACTGAGTCACTGCTTTCTTGTGAGTCACTGTGAGGTCACCGAATCACCTGTGATGTGGGGAGGGACAGGAGCTGCAAGAGGGTGAGACCCAGCAGGACAACCTGATGGAAATGGGCTCCTCAGGGTGGCTGTGGGAGTAGAGTGGGCAGGTACCTAGTCCATGCTTTGAGATGCAGGAGCTGTGAGGTGATAACATAAATAACTTAACTTGAAAATCAAATACAGCTGAAAAGGTAGCAAAAAAAAAAAAAAAAAAAAAAAAAGAAGATAAATAGTGAGAGACTGTGGGAAGGTAGAATGGTGGTAAAAGATAGTAGCAGACCTCTTTGTGATCTTTAGTTCGGCTGGATCATTGAGATTATGTGCTACCCCCTTTCTGCCCCACATGCTGCTTACCCCAAATCCTTGTAAATTATACAGAAGAATCAAATCATATTACTGAAATGCTTGTAACTGAACACTTAAGAAAAAAAAAGATGCACGCATAATACAACTGCCATTGCAATTCACAGATCTGAAGGATATTTAGAATTAATATCTTTCTTCTAACCCCAAATCAAACAAAACAGTAAGTAGGAATCAATATAACATGATTTACTTCCTGTCATTTTTATGAACTTAGTTTATTAGAAGTTATGCAATTCTTTTATAATATAATCACACCTAATATGTATAAGAGGCATTTTTATTTTAAAAGCACAAATCTCATATACATCAAACTGCCAATAACTGAGCTAATTGCAAAAGCAGTGTCAGGCTTGCTGGATTTCTCTGATCTATTTTTCTTGGGTTTCAGAGTGGTTTCAATAGCAAGGAAGAAGCGAACAATTACTATGTCACCGTATTGGGTCTGACTGGGATGGAGTTAACTTTGCCCCTTGCAGCCCTTATAGTGTTGTGCTTTGTATCTGTAGCTAGAATCCTCTTGATAACACACCAGTGTTTTGGCTGTTGCTGAGCAGTGCTCGCACAAGCATCAGGGCTGTCTCTCCAACCTCCCTGCTTCAGTCCATTAGGCTGGGGGTGGGCAAGATCTTAGTAGTCAGGACAGCAGACCCAAACAGACCAAAGAGATATTCCATACCACATGAAGTCATGCTCAGAAATAAAACCTAAGAGAAAGGAGGAAAGGGACAGAGGTGGGGCTTTCATTATTAAGGCATTTGTCTTCTAAAGCAACCGCTACGTGTAATGTACGTTACTTCCCAGGAAGCAGCTGGACGTCACCTGCTGATGGGAATTAGAGAATAGATCTTTTATATTTTCTTTGCTTCTGCATGTGGCCTTTGCTTTCTTTCCTTAAACTGCCTTTATGTCAACCCATGTGTTTTTCATCTTATTTTCTCCCCCTGTCCTGATGAGGAGGGGAAGTAAGAGAGTGGCTTGGTGGGCACCAGGAAGCCAGACAAGGTCAACCCACCACAGTCCTTCTTGTGGATCCCAAATTGGGGCTCTGAAGGAATTCAAGATAAGGACAGTAATTGGGAGAGGTAATGGGAAAATATGGACTGGACATTGCCAGAGAATGGTATAATTGTGAGGAGTTTTTGTTGTTGTAATTGTGGTGAAGGGACGAGGGGTAGAGTGCGTTGTAGACTGTCCATTTCTGTCGGTGTTGTGATGATATTATTTTGACTTCGAGGAATTCTTTTTGTTGATGTAAGTGAAGATTGTGTGATGAATGTATATTTTAAAGTTAATTCTTAAATAGGTGTTTCACAGAGGCAAGGGGTGGAGTGTATTGGGTTTACGTGGCAACAGTTTACTTGTAGGGGCCTGCAGGGGTAACTTCTGTGAAAAGACACCAGGAGCTGTCCCCACGTCAGACACAGCCAGTTTCAGCGAGATCCAAGATGGACCCACTGCTGGCCAAAGCCGAGCCAATCGGTGATATCTAAGAAAGAGTAAAAAATGCTGCACAACAGCTGTGAGAGAGGAGTGAGAAAATGTGAAAGAAACAGCCCTGCAGACACCAAGACCAGAGACAGAGAAGGGGGAGGAGGTGCTCCAGGTGCTGGAGCAGAGATTCCTCTGCAGGCCATGGTGAAGACCATGGTGATGCAGGCTGACACCCTGCAGCCCATGGAGGTCCACAGTGAAGCAGACATCTGACCTGTGGCCCATGGAAGATTCCATGCAAGAGCAGGCAGATATGTCCTGAAGGAAGATGTAGCCCATGGAGAGCTCACATTGGAGCAGGGTCCTGGCTGGAAATTTGACCTGTAATGGACTTACTGCTGGAGCAGTCCATTCCTGAAGGACTGTAGCCCATGGAACAGAACCGTGTTGGAGAAGTTCATGAAAGACTATACCCTGTGTGAGAGACCCCACGCTGGAGCAGATGAACAGCATGAGGAGGAAGAATGGCAGAGATGAAATGATTGCAACACCCCTTCCTGAGGGGGCTTGGGGAGGAGTAAGTCATGAAAAGTCATGAGTGAATCTGAGCCTGGAAAGAAGCAGGGATGGGCAGAAGGTGGATTTAGTATTGTTTTTATTTCTCACTGTCTCACTCTGTTATTAATTGTCAATAAATTAATTTAATTTCCCTGAAGTTGAGTCTGTCTTGCCTGTGACAGTAACTCCTAAGTGATCTCCCTGTCCTTATTTTATTTTCTCCCCCTATGCTACTGAGGAGGGGGAGCGAGGAAGCAGCTTAGTGGGCACCTAGTGGCCAGTCAAGGTCAATGCACCACTGTCAATTAGTCCCTTTGCCCTGTAGTAGACGTACTGTCTCTGCAGAACTTTTTGTAGTGTTTTAGAAGTGGAACTCCAAACGAACATTTCATTGGAAAATACTTCAATATTAGTCAGGAAGAGCAATCATTCGAAACCCATTATGTTTAAAGACCAACTTTGGTTTTCTTAATTGCAACATGTCTAGCTACTTTTGCATTCATCACCACTGGGTAGAAGTAACTACTGCATAGTCTTATTTAAAATGGTGCTAGGCCTATGAGTGCTGTTCTTGTTAAGGTAAACAAGTTTCATGAAGGAAAGAGATTCTGCAGGGTTTTTTACATGACTGGATTTGTTTTGGAAATATATCAGAGCAGAACCCCTTCATTACTAATCAGGCCTCCTTCTACATACCTTAAATAAATGTATGCTTTACACACCAATCACACCACTGATTTATATTCTTTACTGATTTGTAGCTTATATTCCTTCAATATATAAAATCATCTCTTACATCTTTAATCATAAGCAGTAAAGTACATGCTTGGTAAAAAACTGGGGCCTTTTGAGAACCTTATGATTCTGATCAGTCAGATGTGGAAAAAAAAAAGAATAAAAAGGGATGTAAACACCACATATTGGCTTCCTACACTTGTTTTAATGCTAATATTTTTAATATAGCATGGTTTTGCCAGAGATTTCCTGCCACTTCTGCATGTAAATATAGGAGTATCTTCTGGGCAATGATTCCAGTATGGTGATATTTCTGCTGATCTTTCTATTGAGTTTACTCAAAATCCTAAACTGCTGTCAACCTTTTCCTTGCCAGGTCTATTTCTTCCTTCTATTTCTTCTCTTCCTTTTCAAGAATTTTATGCAGTTATCTTGAATTTCCTGACTTGTGCCTCTGCTAAATGTCATCTGTCTCCTTTCTTTTCCAAGTTCATATTAGTTTTCTTATATACCACTGTACTGTATGTTGGAATTGGATGTTTAAGATCATACCAGTTCATAGTCATTAACATTAGACATACTTTGTTCTTAGAAACGAATGTTTAAGTAATACATGAAAATAAGGTCAAAATAGTTACATCTCTTTTCTGCAAATACACAATTGATTGAGAAATAATTACTAGATATCTAATGTTAATTAGACATGTGGAATAACGGCCTGACATAACCTAAGTCTTCAGCCTGAACTTTTGAATTTAATGTTCATTCAAGTCAATGGGAAAACGTCTGTTGACTGCAGCACAAAATATACCAACCTGTGTTCGTTTCTTGATACCTCAAACAAAGATCAGCATTGTAGCACAAGATCTAAGGCAGAAATATTTCTGTCCTCATGTCCAGACATCTCTTTTGCCTTTGCTTTTCAAGAATACTAACATGACTCCAGCTACCTCTTCTCTTCTCTGTACCTTCACTCAAAAATAACTTTATGCTCTTCTCTCACTCCCGGAGACTTAAAATAGGGTTTTCTAAGCTGGAATGATATTTAAGCATCTCTTCCCTTGAACCACATGGCTGCATAAAATTAATACCTACTTATTCAAAACCTCTTTTTAAGTACCTTCAATTAGAACTTCATGACTGTTCCACTTCAGATGTTAGGCCCTGTTAAAATTCAACGAAAAAGCTTCATAACACCTATGATAAAACTTATCTGGTTAAGACTAACATTTTCTAATTTCTTATAGCCTATATATGTAACTATTATTACTTTTATCCATCATGACTTATTTGAAAAATGTATCTAGTTTCAGGTTGCATGCAACAGATATCTTTAGAGATGCATCACTGTTTTTTTTTCTTTAGCCAGTACTTGGTGTTTTCTTGTTTCCTTTGGGTAATAGGTTTCTAACCGTGTCTCTATAATGTCATGGTAGCTTAAGTATCAAGCTTGTCCTCCAGCTCATGCTTCATGATATTGTTTCTGTGCTGACTTTCATTAAGGTGGCAGGATGGAGCTGGCCAACTTTTTGTTATAGAAAGAGAAATTAGACAGAGAAATTAAGGGAAAAGTAAACAGCTCACACTTGAGCTGTGACAATAAGGTGAATGTAAGTAGTCTGAGCCGGTGTAGCCTAGAAAATAAGACTTTTGTGATTGCTTGTATAAGGCCCCCAGCTGTGTGTTGACCTGGCAGTGCAGGGGCTCAGCTTGAGCCTGAGCTGGGCGTTGCTGGTTTAACACCTGCACTGGGGACAGTGACTGCTGCCTCCCCTGCTCCAGCTTCAGCTCTGGGGTGGCCCAGCTCCCCCCACTCCCCCATCACTGTCTGACAAATAGCCCTTGGGGCTGAGGGGGAAGGTCCATGGGCCACTGCCAGGCTGTACCTGACAATCTGGGAGAAGGAAGTGTGCTGTGAAAGGGAAATATATAAAAAAAACTTCAAGCAAACCTCAAGCCTGATCTGGAAGAAATCATCAACACCATAATTCTCCTGACAAAGAGCAAGAGGAAACCCCTAGCAGGCTCCCACTCTTCCCAGAAAAGCCATCATGGTGCTGACACCTCATTGCAGCCTGCCCTCATTCTTTCTCCTTCTTCCAAGACTGCCAGTGTTAGAACCCTGGGGACACAGGAAGGGAGAACACAGCACCAGGGGCAAGTGATTTTTTATCTTTTTTTCTTTCCCCCAGTAAAACCAGTTAGATATATTACTGAGGTTTCCTTGAATTAATTTGGATTATTAGTGAATATTAGTGTAACTAAACTAACACTTCGGGTTATTAGACTGTTAAAACATTAATTGAGCTAATATTAAACTCTTAGTTCCATATATGTGGTTTGTGCCCTTTTGCATATAACAAATCCATGACAGTATCACCATTTAGTTCTGAGAATTTGAGTCTGATCTTGAGCACAGACGCTATAGGAGTCTAAACTTAATCTGGGTAGGTGTTGATGAACATAAGGATAGGATGGCAGGATTGGACTGTCTTTATTCAATTGTATGCCCTTCTGTTTTAATTGGTATACAATATAATTTTCAGGCAGTACCAGAAGCTTAGGTGACCAAATAATTTGGTTAGGATTTCTGTCCTGTTTTTTCCTTTGGTGTTACAAAGGTGGGTTTTCTTTCCCCTTGCTCGTGTGTATTCATGTATTACACTATGCAGGTAATTTACAGACTGCAGCTATTTTTAGCCATTATTTTTCTTGTCCTTTCTTTGTTGTATTACTCCATCCCATGGCTTTAACATTAAAAGTGCATGGTTTTTGCAGCAAACATAAAAGCATATATTTCACACGTCAGTGCACTGAACAATAGTTAATGGCATTCTGATTTAGTCTTACATTTGAATAAGCTTAATTGTATTCTTTTTTTATTTAAGCAAGTTGCAGTATTAAGGAAACTCATCAAGGTTGTACTTGCTTCTTCCTCCGGGAAGACTCAGCTGTATTTCTCCAATTACATTAATCAGCATGACAGAAATACTAAATATCTACTTCACATGGTTTCATTGTCTTCCCATAAAATGGGTCACAGAAACTAAAATGCATAGAGAAGTTATTCTTTGGATACCTTTTATTTGCAGAAATACTGGCTTTTATTTTTAATTAGAGAATGTAATGCTTGAGAGTTGTAAATGTGGCATTTCCTACAGTCTGAAGTCTTTTCTTTATGAATATTAAATGTATAATGCCCACAATTTCATAGTCTGCGAACCTTAACCATAAAGAAAACACCTTTAAATCTCAGAACTATATGTCAGATCTATAGGTCTTACAAAGGAAAATCTTGAAAATTATATTGAGTAGCTAATTTATTCCAAACTGTAATTCCAAACTTTAAAATGGAATGGGTTTTTTTGGTCTGTTCAAAGGAGTCTGATATGTAAGCCCTTCTGTTCTCAGTATGACAAAGCCTAAAAGGGATAAAGACTAGATACATGGAAGACTTTTTTCTTTAAATGAGCGTGGTGAAACACTGGAACAGGTTGCCCAGGGAGGTGATAGACACCCCATCCTTGGAAACATTCAAGGTCAGATTGGACAAAGGTGTGAGCAACCTGATCTAGTTGAAGATGTCCCTGTTTATTGCAGGGGGGTTGAACTAGATGACATTTAAAGGTCCCTTCCAACCCAAACTATTCTATGATTCTAAGACACTTGTTGCATTTGATCTGCTGAATCTTTTGCTCATCTAGAAGAACTGTAGTACTCTTTGAGGATGACTGTTTAAGTTTTTGTGACTCCTAACATTTCCTAACATCATAGTATTTTGTAATTTATAGCCAGCTCTAAATCTCTGCCTTCAAGTACCCAGATACCTGTATTATCTGAGTGACAGTACGCAGGAAAAGTAAAAGCTGAAGTTAATACACTGCTTATATAGATTGCTTACCCCGCTGCACAAAGGGAAGTATTTTCCTCTGCTTTATGCTCTTGCAGCAGACGCTGTCTGTCAAAATATCAAAAGCAGAGACTGAATTCATTTCTGTTCATCATCTGTTTTGAGATCCTCAGTTGAAAAGTTTATCACAAGGGAAAGTTCATGCTTCTTTCAAGGGAGCAATATGATCCATTCTGATTTTGTGCAAATTATAGGCATCACTGTAAGTACTTTGTCAGCTGAGAGTACTACTCTTCAAAAAATGGGGGAAGCATCTGTATTAATATCTTCTTCATGCAAGTTTTAAGTGTACTTAATTTTGCCAGACCTTTTTATTTTTGTCCTTGTCTGGTAATGATCAGAGAAATAGGAAAGTTTTGTAAAAAAAAAATACTGTCTTTTAAGACCAGATTTTTTTCAATTAAAGTTTTCATTAACGGCAGTTTAAAAGAGTCAAGAGTTTAGCTCCTAAACATTTCTGCTCACACAGAACACATATTTTTTGAATTACTTTGTAACTTCAGCAAATAAACATATTCCCTTGCTGTTTGTTTATACAAGGACAGTAAAATCCATAACGAGTGAACTGTACAGTTTGTTGCTTGTGTCACAGGACTCCATATCTTGTCTGTTGATAGGTTTCCTTGCATTGGACATCTCTGAACAAGATAAAAAAGGTGGTGGTAGCAAAATGTGTGGGAGAACAGTGTCATGGGCATAAAATCTAGCCATGTTCTAAAATGAACATACACCTGACTGAGGAAGCTATCTATATACAGCATTATTAGTTGATTCAGCAACCAGTGATTTTAATCTCAAAGACCAAAAAAAGGAAAACAAAAGGATATTCTACTGAGACTACATACTAATCACAATGTTATCAGAAGAACCGTTAAATTTGCATTATAAGGTCCCAATGTACTTTATAATAGCCCGAAGGTTTTAGATAAATGTAGACAAATTTCCATAATAAGCTGTTATTATTTTCCTATTAGTATTTTGCTTTTCCTTAGCAGCATAGGTAATCTGAGTTTATAGTGCTGTTTTTTAAATAAATAAGTCAATAAAATCAAATTATGTACTTCCCATTAGGTAGAAATTGCTGGAAAAGAATATAATGCTGCTTATCTGTCCTGATCCTTGTATGTATTGATTCAATATTATAGTCACCTGAATTATAACTATCAATTTGAGACCAACATATATGTTCATGTATGTCTCAATTTTTTAAGGAAAATTATTGAAAAGAAAGTTAAAGAACAGAGTGTGGCAAAGCAAAGATACTTTTTTTATATATTTATCCCTTTGACTTCTTAATTAAGGTTTTAGTTTGTTTTTTTTAATAATTTTGAGGTTTACGTCATTGGTTGGTGATCTTGTGGTGAAGATTCAGGTGTCCACCTCAATTCATTTAGATATTCTAGAGGCACTTATCAGAGTCTCAGTTGCGCCAACCTTTTCACTGAAGATCACTTCAAAGCTTCAGCTCTTACTGAAGGTAGCTAAGTACCCATCTATGAATATTTTGGTTCTAGTTCAAAATTACTAAAACTTTCAGTTGACTGACTAATAAAATTTAACATTTCTAAGAAGTTAAATTTCATTATATATTTAAAATTTCATTATAAGTATTAATTATAAATTCCATTATATGTACATATTTCCCCAGTCAGAATACCATCAAGTTTTTTACCAATGGCCTACACTATTGGCGTGGGCTTCGTTCCAGGTATGAGGTAGGCTCCTCATGAAAACCACCTGCTTTTGTTCACTTCTGTTTTCCCTGTCTTCTCGATCTATCAGTTGGGCTCCTCTTTTGTGAAGTCACATGGTCTGACCACATCACAGATATGTCACAATATTTAGTCCTTTCTTTGTGTGCAAAGTAGCATATCTGAGCAATGCCCAGTATGTTCCATATATAAATTCATTCTACAGAAAATGCTGGCCACTGAATAGGAGGAAGCAGAAGCAAGTAATATTTTTATCTTGTGGGAAAGAGTGGGTCCAAACTCCATAGATAATTGTCTATATGCTATGCTTCTGCAGTGCTTGACCAGAATCTTCTCTTTACAAGTAATCTGCCAATTACATAACAAAAGTTATGAAAATCATGATGTGGTTCTCTGAGAGAGTTATAGTGTGCTCAATAGCTCTAATGAGTAAATACAGTACTAGTATACCATAAAGGAGGGACTGGATCACAAACTAGGGCTGATTGCTGAATAACTTATCTGTGTTTATTTTTCAGTGATATACAACGTGAGGTATGTTTTTGTGATCTTTTTACCATTATATTCATTAAATTCTCTTTTAACTTTTTTTTATTAAAAGAATATCAGTGAACAGCATCTTAATTAATCTTATTTCATTTTTTAGCTTTGTACTGTCTTACAGAAACTGTAATGAGTATGTGAGAATATTCTGATGAGTATGCTTTTGTGTTTTCTTTTCAAATACTGCCATCCTATCTGCCTTCCCTGTTGGCAGATAAATCCTATTTGATTAGTATGGTAAATATTTAATACCTTTTTTTTCTGACAATAACTGGGGCCTGATTGTACCAATTTACTCATTAGTAAAAGGACTTGATTGTAGTTCATGGTTTTGCTTTCATTCTGTGAGTCCTAGACTTCCAACACTGCAGCTATTCAGGTCAAGTCAAGGAGAAACTGGCTATGCTAGCTGGGCATGTTGCACATTGTGCATCTAAAGTGCGTACTTCATTTCTATGCATGAAGGTCAGGTCAAGCAAGTAGGAAGGTCAGTTTTTTCTTACTGAGTATCTGTTAGACTCCTCTGCACCATAAGGGATATATTGCATAAGATGGATTGTTGTGTTAAACTGTGGCTGTCCTGAAGACAACACAGGACCTTAAACTTATATAGCTCAAGGGAAGGGCATTTAATTCCAATTGCCTTGGCAGGATAGCCATTACCTCTTTACTTATTTGTGAGAAAAGACTCACCTGGGTTTGATGTACAATATGGTAACATTCTCTGCCAGAAACAAAGGATATAAGTTTAACACTTCGTTTCTTTCTTACAGATCAGGTTGGGGAGTTTATTAGATTTGGAAAATCTCATTCTCTGACATTGTCTTTTTCTCATTTTATTGAGTATAGAACTTACATACTTAAAACAACAAATAGGAAAATAAAGTTGAATGTTAAAATACTGTTATCGAAGCTCAAGAATGATTAGCTAGTGGAAAGAAGGTGGTAGTTAGAGTACTCCCTTGACCAAAAACTGGCGATCTTGTATACTTTGACCTAACATTTCTTCTACTGTATAAATAACTCAGGATCCTTTCCATCAATCTCATCTCCCTCTTTTCTTCTGCAAATTACCAGACATATTTCAAAAATTCTTTGTAGGATATTGAGCTAAATGAACTCTAGGCACTCCTCTTACTGAATTAATTTGGCATATTTTCTTTTAGTATCAGATATGCTTTTCAGCCATGATATATTCTTGCATTCTTCTCTGAACTTTCTCCTCCTTATTAACACCTTCTTGAACTATGTTCAGAACAGAACACAGTTCCAATAATGGTTATTTCACTGCCAAAACCAAAGCTTATGTAACATGTTCGGTCTTGCTAGTATGTTACGGTTTGTACATCCAAGGATCACTTTATCTCTTTTGACCCAAACCTTACCGTAGGAGTTCATTCATATTCATCTTATTATTCGCTAAAAGTGCCAAATCTTTTTCAGAACCAAGGTCACAGTTCTGCATTGTCTGCTTTTGTTCAATATTCTTCTTCCTGGTTAATTAACTCTTTGTCTTGTATTTCAAGTCCTTAGTAGAACTACTTAAGACTCCGGGGTCAAAGCTAGAAGAATACACAAGTAATATCTCCATTATGAATATTTTTGTTTGCAATGACTTTTGAGGTCTAGGACTTCATTGGGTTTTTAGTCCATTTCTCTGTATTTTCGTATGTTCCTATTTAAAAATTTGCATGCTCTATTCAAAGTTCTTGCAAAAATAGGTATATTCCACCCATGTTATCTTTCATACTTCATTCAGTCTACATAATGCTTTATTACGCTAACTGCTAAGGAATGAATAATTGCACGTTATTCAACATGTACTTAATGGCACTGGTTCTTACCTTATATTGTACAAAATAGTTACATAGAAAAAAAACACAGGGATGCAGAGGAGGTACCACTTGATTAGTGTACCTTTTGCATGAAGGGGAAAAGCACAAACTTTAAAGTGCCCTAGAACGGTATTGTAAGGTGTGAAAGAGAAACAATATTGTACAGTGCTTCTAAACAAATCTTTTCAAAATACTAACCTGTAATCTAGAATTTATGAAAAAAAATTAAGGAAGTATTGGTTTAGTATTTTTACATGTAGAATTGTTAATGTAGTTCTCACAAAGGACTACCAAAAAAAGAAAAAAAAAAAAAAAAAGGAAAGCAAAGAAAAATAAACATACGGAATCAATTTTTGAGGATTTATTCTGATATTTGCAAAGGAGCTGTCTAGATAACTTCGGTTAACCATGCTCCAATTTAAACACATGAAATACACTTTTCATTTACACTCCCTTTTGAATATTGTGCTTCCACATATTTGAGCTATGGTTGATTTTTTGGCTTCAAATCAGCCTGGATAGGAAAATGAGAATTTGATCATGTTTTGTACTTTATGTTCCCGTGACCATTACGGAAGGGTGGATCTTAATGATCTGTACACATCTATGTCAATCACCAGAATGAATTCGTTGACATTTATGTCTTAAACAATATGCATGTATTTGCTGTCAAGTGTTATTTGGCTGTACAAATATTTATCTGCTGTAGCATTGACCGTATTAGCATAATCTGACAAATAATCAATATTTGTCTGAAGCTCTAGAGTCCTGACAGCTAATCCTAAGTAGCATAATTGGATGGAGAACCATGAAAAAGATTTATATGATATTCGACCTAGTTCCAAAGTTCTGCATATATTCTATAGAGTTTCCAAGACTGACAATTTCAGATTAACTGTTAGGATCCCAGATAATAAACTGCGTAGAAATTTGTTCAAGTGGAAGGGGTACTTAGTACTAATGTAAACTTATAAAACCAAGATTCTGCATAGGAAATTCAATAAAAGGAGTTATTTTTTTGAAGAATGTTCTGAGGATTAGGAGGTTAAATAAAATATTACTTTTATTAAATTAAAACTGTTTGGAAACATTTATCATTTTTAATAAGAAGTCTTTTAAGTCCAGAAAGAAATGCAGGAATGATTATGATAAGGGAAGAATAATAAGGAGTGGAAAATGAGAAGAGGGAAAGAAAGGGAGGAGGTAGTTAATTAAAAATAAAGATAAAACATAGTAATATTTAGTCAAATGGTTAAGGCAGTCACTTAAAATGATGGAGAACAAGATCTCTCTCTCTCTCACTTTTAATGGGAAATTCCATCCAGATAAACTTGTCCACAAATTAATCAGATTTCTCAGATTTTGGTGTTTAATAAAAGAGTTTTCTTGTATTTATTAAAATATCCCAACCATTTTTATTTGGGATGATGAATTTCTCTTCAAATCAATATCTGAACAGTTCTGAAATATTGTGGATTCTATCTCTACTGTAGCAGGAACTAAACTTTTACCCCTTTATCCTGTTGAGCTAAGGCATTTTGAAATGCTATTTGAGGAAAAGATTTTAAATTCACATCTGAAGACCTTCCTTGCTGGAAATATTTATAGTTTACTATTGTGGATTAAATCTGATCCAATGGTAATTTCCTCCTTTTTTGTGACTACTAAAACTGTTTAATTAAAAAAATCCCCCTAAGTCTCAACCTAGAAAACAGTTGAAGTTAAGCCGCAATGAGTCTTTCTGATTGTGCATATGTATGATACTGCTAGGCCTAAAGGCTGTTCTGTAAATTATTTCCAAATACCTTGTAAAAGTAAATGTCAGAGATTACAAATTGAATAACAAACAGGTATGCACATGTGTACACTTGTTAACTGTTTGTCAGATTTAATAGAGACATAGCAAGACCAGAATTTATGTAACCTTAATCTTAAATTCACTGATTCAATACTGAACTTAATCCAGTTTTCATTAATTTAAATCAATTATTTCATTCTTTTGATCAAGAGAAACCAAAACAGTATCAAGACTGCTGTCAGATAATATTTTTTAAAATCCTTCCTTTAAGGACCCAGTTGTTTGTATATAGCAGTAGATTTAACAGAGAGGAAGCAAAATAAAATTTGTTAGCTACTGATTACAAGTTTAAACTATTTCATCATGCTGACAACACCAAGCTGTGTGGGGCGGCTGACACGCTGGAGGGAAGGAATGCCATCCAGAGGGACCTTGACAGGCTGGAGAGGTGGGCCCATGCCAACCTCATGAAGTTCAACAAGACCAAGTGCAAGGTCCTCCATCTGGGTCGGGGCAATCCCCAGCACCAATATAGGCTGGGCAGTGACAGGCTTGAGAGCAGCCCTGAAGAAAAAGACTTGGGGGTGCTGGTGGACGAGAGGCTCAACATGAGCCATCAGTGTGCACTAGCAGCCCAGAAAGCCAATCGTGTCCTGGGCTGCATCAGGAGAAGTGTGGCCAGCAGGTCGAGGGAGGTGATTCTCCCCCTCTACTCCACTCTCGTGAGGCTCCACCTGGAGTACTGCATCCAGTTCTGGAGCCCCTACTACAAGAGAGATATGGACATGCTGGAACGTGTCCAGAGAAGGGCCATGAGGATGATCAGAGGGCTGGAGCACCTCTCCTATAAGGACAGGCTGAGAGAGCTGGGGTTATTCAGCCTGGAGAAGAGAAGGCTCCGAGGACACCTTATAGTGGCCTACCAGTATCTTAAGGGGGCCTACAAGAAAGCTGGTGAGGGACTTTTTAGGATGTCGGGTAATAGTAGGACTAGAGGGAATGGATTAAAACTAGAGATGGGACGATTCAGACTGGATGTTAAGAAGCAGTTCTTCACCATGAGGGTGGTGAGACACTGGAACAGGTTGCCCAGACAGGTGGTGGATGCCCCATCCCTGGAAGTGTTCAAGGCCAGGCTGGATGGGACTCTGAGCAACCTGATCTAGTGGGAGATGTCCCTGCCTATGGCAGGGGGGTTGGAACTAGATGATCTTTAAGGTCCCTTCCAACCCTAACTATTCTGTGATTCTATGATTCTATGCAGATAAACTGTCATTCCAACAAAAAAATTACCAAAATGTTCAGTAATACCCAGTAGTTCTTACTCTTAAAGACAAAATTCCTACTAGTTTTCTTCCTGATAGAGTGATACTAACACAGTGTCTTAACAGAGGTGGATACAAACCAAATCTTCACATCCTTCCATTTTGAAAACTGTTGTCACAAGTTGTCGTTAACTCTAAATTTTTGCTCCTGAATTCTACCTATTCTATCTATCTGAATTCTATTCTAAGACCTAAACTAAACTCTGTGTAACTATAGCAGTCCCTCAGTGGGGCACAGCTTAAAACTTAAGTCCATCTTGAGTTTAGCATACACTTTACTTGTTGTGACTGACACAGTAACTTCAAGGGCAGTAACTTCAGACATAAATTTACTAAACCTCATCATTCTGGACAATATTGTACTATGTGGTATGTCATATAGAACTCCAGTAAATATAGTGCAAATATATGTCTCCCAAGCCAGGGCAGTATTTTGTATTCTCTGCCTATTTTAGTACATGATAAAATGTCTTTATTTTATAATAACTTTCTTTTCAATTCAGCTATATATATCATTAAATAACGTAAATGTATTCTGAAAGTGTTTCTTATCAGTATAGAAGTCTGTCTTTTCTAAGGTATTTAATGAAACAAGTTAATTCTCTCAATAGTGCAGGACCATTCGGTGATTTGTTGAATAGGGTTCTATTATTATTTCTCTATTTAGGTATTATTTCCAAACATCTGTTGCCTCGGGGAAATACCTTTTTGTACCCTTTGAATTCAATGACGTGATGGTAGTTACCTTTCTACTTACTGTCAAGCCTTTAAGGAATCTAATATTGAATTTTGAGGCATATAATATGACAGAAGAAAATTAGCTAGGAAACTGAGTCCATGCCCATTTGCATATGAATACGGATTTTTTTTTTTCAAAGATGTCAAAAAGAGTCTGAAATTTGTCTGACCTATCAGGTGCCTGCCACCCTTTGTCTGTGAGTAAAATAGACAAGTAAAAGAAAAAAAAAAAAATACAAAAAAAAAAAGACAAATAGCATCAGAAAAATATGAATTATGTAAATAAAAATGTTTTATTTTGTTAAATAGAAGCAGATGGTGCAGTTAATCTATGCAAAAAACCTGTGTGTCTGTTCATGAATGTAACATTCTACAAAATGCTGGAGGGACAGATATAATGGGAGAATTTTTAGATTAAAATAATTCTTCAAATAGCCTGTGAGAGTCTATAACTAGATGTTTCTGTCAAGCAAAGTATTGAAGTACATACCCAAGCTAGTGTAGAAGAACAGTTTTTTTGACTTTCAAGGGGCCAGAAAATCATTCCCAATCTGTTGAAAAGATCTAGAAGACACACGTTCTCACCTAAGAAGCAATCTACTGTGGAGAAAAATTGCTGCTACTTACAGTAGTTATGTTGTAGCTATTTTACACATTTCTTTTAAATTTTGTCCTAGGAGAACTTAAAATTTGTTTCTCCATACAAACAAGTAGAAAGATGGGAAATAATGTTGCATCTTGGTACAATGTGTTAGTAACACCCTTTTAGTTAAAATATGAGAAAACTGAGTTTATATATGCTCACAGATAGATAAATAAGTTTCTGCAGTGATCTAGCCCAATGGAAATGAAAATCTGAATGAGCTGTTGACAGTCTGTACAGGCAAGGATGACTGAAGTCTAGCAATAATCTACAAATGATAATATGAAATATTGAGAAGTTATCAAATGTCATGTTCAAAATTTAATTCAGAATCCCCAAACAAATCAAGTTCCTTACTGTGATCATAAGTATAATTCATCAACATCAAGCAGTTGTTTGATAGTAGCTTTGCATTCATAGTCTTCTAAAAATTCACACAAAGTAGCACTGAATGTGTGCCATTTTTCAGTTATAGGTAATATAACTGCTAAACAGTTTTACTGAGTAACTCTTCCTGCCTTTGGCTAACAAGGAAAGCCTATTTAGGAGTTTTAGCTGTTACGCTAACTAATCATCCTTTTAAATACCCAAGACTGAATTAAAAACCTCTATTCTTACTTTGATGCAAAGCAGATTCATTCACCAGGCTCTGAGAATATACCATTCTTATCACTCAGGACGTTAGCTACATAAGCTTAGCCCTGAATATATCAAGTAATTTATCTTCCTGAAGGATTTAAAAGCAGCTGAAAACTAAATTTCAGTTTTATTTTTCTACGTGTCCTCTGTTAATTCATACACTGGGTAGCAGGTCTTACTGTCAGAGAAAGCTGTTATGATAATCTTGGATGATCTCTTGAGTAATTGGACTATCATGCAGTAATTTCAACATCAAACTTTGTCAGTATCAGAATTTAGGTTTCAGTTGAAGCATATCTTTTCCAAGGCATATGATTTTTCTCTAAAGTCTTTGAGTAATGGTAAGTCTGTTTCTTTAGCCATAAAGATATTCCAGGTACAGATTCCACTAGCTGTTTAAAAATTTCAGCAGAGGACTTGAAAAATATTTTTCATGGATATGTAAGTATTGATAAACTCTATTCCTAATTTCTGTAAGAATTTATTTGTATAATTTAAAATTAATCATACTACAGTTTATTGTGTTAATTTTATTTTTGGGCTGGGATCATTCTCACAGAGTTTTAATACCTAGGTATGAGTATATCAGTTTTTCTCCAGGAAACTCTTCTTAGCCAATCTTTTAAGTCAAGAGGTATCTGATACTGTCAAAACCAATTTGCATCTTCATACTGTGTTTGGTGCAGATGGGTAGGAAGAGGAAGAGTTTTGCATATTTTGGGTCATGAATTTGAACCAACTGATTTCTGATTACAGTTTACTGAGTCATATGTCATATGTCATGATTAGCTGAGAGAATTCTTCCACAAGAAGAGTTCACCGTGTTCTGGTCTATGCCTCTAAGGTACTAATGCACCTAGTTAAATCTGCAGTGTTCTGCATTGGTCTTAAGAAAAAATCAATGGTTCTTTGTTTCAATTCATTACAGGAACAGTACCAAAACCCCAAACCTGTTTCTTAGGTCTACATACCTTGAGGTCATTCAGTGTCAACTCTGTGTTTGATTCTCTCACTACTCTGTTCTTCTTCTTCCTTTTCCCCCGCCCCTCATTTTCATTTCCCAAACACACAGTTGAAACAGAACAAAAACTGCAAAACATTCCTGTCCCGTTGTGCTTTACAAGTGTTTTTCTTGGCAGTGATACATATTTATATCTCACGCCTCTTTCTGGGGCTATTGCCAGTGATGCACTATTTATGATGAAACTGGTCCATTACATTACTCCTCCACTGAATTCTGAGTGCTTATTTGGCTCTTTCCATTCTAAATGTCTATGTTTTAAAAAACTTGCCCCAAGACACAACAGCAACAAAACAGCATTCTTAAGAGAAGGGTAGGTTTACCTGGGGGAAGACCACTTTTCAAAGTCACTTTAAGTGTGAACATACCAGAAATGTTAATGTTTACCTGGATTTTAAAAAAATAAAAAAAAATTAAAAAAATCCCCCAAGGTTTTACCTAAACATAATAAGAATTTTCAACAGCTTTTCCAAGTCACCAATGTAGAAATGATTATTTATTTTTTTTTAATAATGTTAAATGGATAACTTATGTGCAGGCACTGAAAGAACCCAGGGCATTGTACCCACTCAATTTGTTTGATTGATTCCCAAGTTGTCTGGTAGAAATCTGACTGGAACGGTGTTTGTTGAAAATGAGACTTTGGTTGTTTTGCACACACTGTCGCAGTGTTACATTTTTTATTTTTCTTCTGTGAATCAGAGTGGATTTTCTACACTAGTGGATTTTCTGTGTGCCAAAGACATGGCTACATTGCCTATGTAGACATACCTTTGGAACCTGGTATGGTTTTCAGAGGGAGTAAAGGGGAAGAGTTCATTTATATGAAACTGTGCAATTGTTAGTTATAATATTGCCATTGAGTGCTCTTCATCCAAATAAGAGGTAGCCCCTGGGTTCTCTGAGCTTGGAAGCAGAAGGGAGATGTCTACATACCCTAATGCCCCTCTCCCACCAATTGAAAACAAAAAGAAAACAAGATTAACATGTTGGGAGTATACTTGGCCTTTCAGAACAAACCTGAACAGAAATAAATCAAATACCACACTGATTACATTCTAGTTAATAGCAGGGAGGAACAGTGGTTTTTGCCCTCATTCTACTCCAAAGGTAGAAAAACTTTAAAGCTTTAGTTTTCAATATCTATGTTTCTTCTCCTGTATGTTCCAAGAGATGTACAGAGTAAGATTTTTTTTCCTTTTTTTAAAGAATAAAAATTCAGGGACAGTTGTTGTTAATACATCAGTATATAACTTGAGTGGAAAAGGAGTAGTTTTATTTATGATTTCCTTGACATTTTTCACTAGATTGTTCTCACTTGCATATCTAATAAGTAAAGATATATCCGTTGTGCAGACATAGGTTTTTAATTTTTTAGCAAAGTAATTGAGGTCTATTGTTTTTTAAACAGTGTACTGGTTTTGGCTGAGATAGGGTTATTTTTATTCGTAATAGCTTACGTGATTCTATGTTTTGGACTTGTGATGGAAATAGTGCTGATAACATAGGAATTTTTTAGTTATTGCTGAACAGTGTTTGCCCAGCATCACAGCCTTTTCTGCTTATCACACCGTCCTCCCAATGGTTAGGCTGGGAGTGCACGAGAAGTTGAGAGGAGGGGGCACAGTTGGGACAGCTGACCCCAAGTGACCAAAGGGATATCCTATACCATATGCCATCCATCTCAGCAATAAAAGCTGTGGGGAAGAGTGAGGAAGGGGGATTGTTCTGTGTTATGGTGATTGTCTTCCCAAGTAATTGTTACACATGCTGGAGCCCTGCTTTCCTGGAGATGCTTGAACACCTGCCTGCTGACTGAAAGTAGTGACTGAATTCATTGCTTTGCTTTGCCTGTGTGGTGGCTTTTGCTTTACTTACTAAACTGTCTTTGTCTCAACCCATGTGTTTTTTCACTTTTACCCTTGCAACTCTCTACCCCATCATGCTGGGGGGAAATAAGCAAGTGGCTGTAATGGGGCTTAGCTGCCTATTGGGGTTAAACCACAACAAACAGAAATAAGGATCGGCAAAGGATGTTTTTAGTAAATTAGTTTCTCCTTCACCCCATTCTTCATTGTGGATAGTGATGCCTCCTGCTTGTAGCTGTCTGTCATGCTGCTGCTGAAAACCTTTAACCAAGTATTGGAGTTTTACAGAAGAGATGCTCAATGAAGGGCATAGGTCTTCTTCCTTTCCATAGAGTAATTTCTATGCCTGGAACTTTAAGATATGGAATCTTGCAGCCATAATTTCTAACCAGAACTGGTGCTATGGTTATAATCCTAAGTGTTGGTGCTCAGCATCCCAACTAAGGCTATGAGTTTTCACTAAAACTATCCGTGGTAATGTGTAAATATGGCAATGACTATTGATATTTCTCTGGACATTTATAGTAAATCTTATCTCCATATCAAGTTTCTTAATTTCCCAGTAAACATCTACTCTAGAGCACCCTGGATCTCTAACAGCCACTATTATTTCCAAAAAAGTTCAAAATATTATTCAGCATAAGGTGAACTTTACTCATTGTGGACGCTGGTTCATAAAAGGTTTGAAAGGAGAGAAAAAAAATCTCATGCAGCAAAACAAGGTAAAAAAATTTCCTTGTTAGGAAAACCTAGTGCTGCATGGAAATACTTGTACAGGTCATGGACATGCTGGTTCTAGGTACAATATTAAAGTTTTTTCTTTTAACCTGTTAGGAGGGTGGTAAACTGCTGCATTGAGCCCTCCCAACAGTCTGCTTAATCTCAGTATAACATACATGACCAGATTAATTTTAAAGTATAATTATAACTGTAGAATTCTATTTATGTAGTGATACGCATTCATGATCTGAAATAAATCTACCATTTCTGGAATGAAAGAAATATATACCAATATTAATGAACTGATTGATTATTGGATTAGGCAGAACAGCCATGAGATTTATCTATTTTTCCACTCTTTTTTTTCTGCCAACTTCCCCTTAAAAACTGTTTCGCAGGGGATGTACAGTATGTCAGCTTATTGTGATAATTTACATTAGAAATTCTAAGTCACTGCCAGAGCACTGTGCAGGCTGATGGCTCCCTATTCCATCAGGGCAGGCCTTGGCAGCCAGGGCCTGTCCTACTGTCCCAGCCAGAAGCAGCACGACTGGGAGGCACCAGGGCAGCCCCAGCCCTGGGAATCGGGCAGCTCCCTGGGGATAGGGATGGGATGAATTTGGGACAGGACATGAGCCAGCGTGTGGACCCAGCTCTGCGAGGCCAGTGACTAGGCAGGGCAGGACTGTGGGGAGCTGGAGATCAGCCGTACTGCGATGTCTCTGTGTCAGGGACTGATGGCCCTGGGGGACTTACATGGGGTCCTGAGCCATGGGCAGGGTCAGGGGAGCCCTGAGACAGGAGGTGGGCAGGGACATTATGGCCCAGCAGTGCCCTCAAGGCCCTGGCAGTCATCCTATATTTTAGAGATGTAGCTTGCTAGTAAGTGCCTTCCTATGGTAAACTTTTCAATAGCTGCTAAAAATATGGTATTTCATTGTGATATTCTATTTTACGCCCTGTAAATCTCCTGTATTGTCACTTAAAATCATTATTACTTTACATCTGACCTCGTGGTAAGATTTGTTTGAGTGAATAGAGGTAAAAGCATAGTTATGCTGCTCAGAACACACAGGGCAGATCCCAAAATGCAATTGTTAAGTGGGAAAACATCAATTACTTAAACAAAAAATCAAACATCATTAGAAGCAGCAGTACTCTAGGGAGAGCTCTTCCTTAGCACAGTTAAATGTAATTGTAATAAAAATTACAGGTGATTGTAGAAAATATTTGCTTTTAGAGCTAAACTAGTGGGATACTAAATATTGAAAAAGAATAGATTATCGTTATGAGTATGGTTTGAATAATCTGGTAATTTGGTCACAATCTGAGATAATGGTTTTAACGCAGCCACATGCAAAGCTGTCTATATAAGAACTTTTATGGGAAGTCTGCCTTGAAAAGCACTGAGTCAGAGGTTTAATGTTCTTTGGAAATATCTTCTTCAGACTCAGTGAAGTACTGTAGCACCAAACACTAATGAAATCCTTAGAAAAAGTGAAACAGGTAGTGGACAGATAAAACAATCTTGCTTTTCCTTCTGCAGCACTTGAATCGACAGCCTCTAGAATGCTGCCCCTGCTTCTGGTGCCAGCTCGTTGAAATAAATGGGAAACTTTTGGAAAATATTTATACTAGAAACACAGATAGAGTCCAGTATACACAGTGGGAAAAGCTGTATTATGTGAGACTTTGGGAGTGTGACCTATTTGGCTTACTAAGTAGGCCTTAGAAAATTCTTGTGGTCACTCTGTATCTGTTTATAGACCTCAGAAAAGATGTGAAAGGCTTGAGTTTGAAATTTAAACTTGAAATAGATGCAATTTCCTAAAACAAAGGATAATTCGTCATCAGATTAGGTTGAATGGTAAGAGAATAATCTCATATTGGCTGCACTTGCTTGGCACTTCATAGACATCTGAGAGGTTTTGCGTTAAGCCAAGTTAGTTTTGTCAGGACTGCCATGAGAGTTACTAACCTAGACCCAGCATTAGTGTGTTGGATCCTGCAGCATTATTCAAGCAATACAAAATAATTGATCTAGTAACTGTATAAACTCCATCACAATAGACCTAGTCCTCTGCAACCCATGGAGGACGATGGTGGAACAGATACCGACATCACAGCCTGTGGGGGACTACACACTGGAGCAGATGGTTATGTCCTGAAGGAAGCTGCAGTGCAGCCTTTGGAGAGCCCACACAAGAGCAGGCTCCTGGCAGGAGCTGCAGTCCATGGAGGACCCACGCTGTAGCAGTCTGTTCCTGACAGGCTGCAGTCTGTGGAGAGGACCCATGCTGAAATAGATCTTGAAAGGCTGTAGCCTGTGAGAAGGACCCATAAAGGAACAGGAAAAAAGAGTGAAGAACAATGGTGAAGAACAATGGAGACACGTCCATGCTCGGGGCAGCAGGTGAATCCCCTCCTTGCCTCATGATTGTTTTACCTTTCGTATCCTGTCTCTGCAATCCAGGAGTATATCAATGGTATCGGGACAACATTTTATGTGTGTCTCTGCTTTACCAAAATGTGGTGAAGTTGTGAGTTATAGCCTTCCAGAATATGATAAATAAGATTAATTTCTTACTTTGTTTGGGCTTTTGATAGCTTTGAAAACCAGAAGAGTGTCATTGGCCATCATAAAGTGATAGAAATCTTTCATTAGTACCTATATAGAAAAATGTTAATTATTTGAACTGATTGCACAATTTTTCAGCTTCTTTGTAAATTCTATAGTCCTAAAAGAACTAATAGCTTGATAACTTGAACAAGTTTGACATCCAAACTTATCAACATCTCTGCTGAGTTCATGAAGATGCTGGTGACTCACTCAAAAGAGTATTTTTTGAGTCTTTATATAAGGTTTGCACAAAGAATATGAACAAAGAGGTTTTATGAACAGGGAACAATGAATTTAACTGTGTTGTGGAATAGCAAGCTACTATACAGGTCATTAAAAAACTGAAACAAAACAAATCCAAACAAAACACTCCTCATTAAATATGTTACAGTTTTCTGGAGAGAGTTCAACAAAGGGCCATAAGGATGATTAAGTGACTGGAGCATGGGACTTCTATGACAAAAGGCTAAGAGAGATGGGACTGTTCAGCCTAGAGAAGAAAAGACTCAGAGTGCATCTCATCAATGGATGTAAATACCTGAAGGGAGCATGCAAAGAGAATGGAGCCAGGCTTTTTTCAGTGTTGCCCAGTCACAGGACCAGAGGCAATGGGCACAAACTGAAACACAGGAGATTACCTTTAAACATCAGGAAGCACTTTTTTACTGTGATGGTGACTGATCACATTTAAGAATGATCAGTATTCAAGTATTTTAATAAATTCTCATGAAATATATGAACAAACCCCAAGACACTGGATTAAGAAAACAAACACATCCTGTCAAAACCAGCAGATTAATCTGAATCAAGTGTTTAAAGTCAGCCCCATACTTGAATTCAAATTCTCCCTAAGATTTAGCTTACCTGCCTTTAGGTGCTCACTGTGCAGGTGTTCCGGTCTGAGCTAATAATTTCGTATAGTTGATAGAGACAAAATTGCACTTTTAGGCTGTGATGTGTTTGACCAATTTTAGACACCACTACTGATAGAAATTGCTGTCATTTTAGGTGTCCCTTTTCCCTTCACTGACTATAAAGGAAGTCTGTGATGACTAGTGAAGTCATAGATGTCTATACTACTCTCCAGGAGCATATCCTTGTTTAAACTGTTTTGATACCAGCTTGCACTGAAGCATGAGTTCTAAACAAAATCTAGAGCATATCAAGAGGAAAAGAGATTGGGCCTGTTCTTTCCCTGAGGGTGCATCCAAGTACACACAAGAAATATAGTAGGGATAAGCCTACATCCAGCACCATTTATCTCATCCCCTATATTCAAACACTGTCTTGCTTAAAAGGACTCTCATGAAAAGTAGGACAGATCAACAATTCTGACTACCATAGTACAAGTTCCCAAGAACTCACATATACCTGAAGGCCACAATTCAATTTGCTTAAGCATAATTGTTTAGTGCCCTTTCAGATTCCTAAGGTAGCTAAAACATGCACAGAGAACTAGCAGATATGATTCAGGACCTAAAAGAAACCTTTTGCTTTCTGGAGTAGCAGAAAGTGTACTCCAGGAGCAATAGTATGCTCCTCCTCCTGGAAGAGTATGAAGCTCCAACCACTGTGATTCTACCTTAGGTTTTGTGGTTTTGCGGTTTTGCCCATTACTGGATTAATTTGTACAGATTAAAAGCACCAACAAATTTAGAGGATCAATTGCAGGTATACAGGGTGGAATAAGAATAGTGCCAGAATATGTATATAGAATGTGTATGTATACTACAGAATCATAGAGTCATAGAATGGTTTGGGTTGGAAAGAACCTTAAAGATCATCTAGTTACAAGCCCCCTGCCATGGTGAGGGCCACCTTTCACTGGACCAGGTTACTCAAAGCCTCAACCAACCTGGCCTTGAACACCTCCAGGCATAGGGTATACACAACTTCTCTGTTCCAGTGTCTCATCACCCTCACAGTAAAGAAATCACAGTAAAAAATCACAAATCTGATTGTCGTGGTTTAGGCCAGACTGGCCAATGACAGATGACAGATGCTGTCCCCCACCTCTCGCTCCGAGAAGGAGGAGAGATAAAGAGATTTACGAGTTTAGAAGGAACTAAACTACTTTAATGAAATGTTAATGATAAAATAAAAAGGAAATAATGAAATAGATACAATATATACAAAACTGTATCAAGCTCCCAGGATGATGTCACCGTCAGGCACTGAGGAAGTCCCAAACTGGGCTCAGCAATGGGTGAGAATTGGATTCCAGGTCTGGAGTCAGGAACACATGGATCAGCATCAAAGGCAGATGAACAAACTGGTGGTGTCTAAGCCTGAGGTGAGACTGATTCTCATGCTAGTGTAGACATTTCTGTACAACATTACATACAATTGAGCTTTCTAGGCAAGAATTGCAGGGTGAGGCTGTAGGACATAAAGAATTCTCGTCCTTAATAATAACAAAGCAGTTCAGTAGGAAAATTCCCACATTCATGGGAAGAACTGACTGATATTTATTATTAAAATGTAGGTACTATTAATTCAAAGATCTCCTCCATGACAAACATACCATTAGCATTCTACTGTAACAGTCTTCCATTTCTCGAACCCATATGCACACAGGAGAAATCAACATGAAACTGTTATCGTCTATGCCAAATAATATCTTAAGTGTAACTCTAAATATTATGAGCCTGTTTGATGCCATATTTTTGTTTTTATGTTTTCTTATTCACAGTGGGCAAACTAAATTCATAATGTATCTGACACACTGAAAATACACTTGAACAGCTCTTTTAAGTTGCAAGCCATTAAACTTAACGTCTGTGTGGCATGTGGATATAGTTCTAATAGAACTTATCTGAAGATAAAAAAGCAACCTCTTAGAAAAAGAATAAGTACATTTTAATTAGAAGGAACGTAAGAATAACAGATGAAATGTATTGTGTCATGTCTGTTATACAGAAACTATTGAGGCTTTAAAAAAGTTTCAGTTAATTAAGTTAATCAAGTCAGTGCTTGAACAGACGTAGGAGGTATTAGCATGGACAGAAAAGCAAAATGAAAGAATGACCTGCTATATCTGTCTGTACAAGGAGGTTTCAGATAAATGCATGCAATTCACCAATGCCTTAATTGTTCTAATGGTACACCACTCAATTCTGTGGTTAAAAAAAGGGGGAAAAAAAGAAAAAAAAAAGTTTAATGAGCTGTTCCAGTAGCATGAGTAATTGCTTTCATTCTCATTAAAACTAATACATGTTAAGTTCTGCCGGATACAGAAGACTCAGGACCGTACTGTGTCAGCTACAAATGAATAGTTAAAGCAGAACTGCAATTGAAGCTTTTCTGACATCATTGACAGTGTTTGTTTGGTTGTTTTTGTTTGTTTTTTTTTTTTTTTATTTATGGGAAAAAGAAGACATCATTATGGAATTTGTAAGAAAAAAAAATCTTCATTAACCAACTTTGTCTGTAGTTGGTTGTATTCTTTTGTTACTTTTTCTAAGTAAAAGTACACTAAAATAATTTTATTTGTTAAAAGAAATGCATAGTCAGTGATTTTAAATTTACTATTAGAATTACATATTTTTCATGGACTTTCTATCTCTGTTAAATGCTGTAACTCATTTCTCGGCTCTTTAACTCGTGATTTGGAATTAATAGAGGAGTATTATTAAAAACTTTGTTTTATGTCTTAGCAAGTGTATGATTATGGTAAGATAACACTTTCTGACACATATTCTGAAGAGGGATTTCAAAACAATTTGATTTCCTTCCTTGTTGAAAGCTGAAAACAGCCTACATGGGCAATTGGTGCTAGCATGGAGAATCAGTCTGACCTGTCAGTACTGGAATGGGCTGACACCACACAGGAGTACACCACTGGAATTCAACACAATATTTAAAAACTGAAGAACTGTCTGTAAAGATAGGTTTAAATGAATTTTAAAAATATAGTGTAGTACAGTTCAGAATAATTGTTTCCATTAAGACAGGGATGAGGAAAACCTGCTTGATAGCTTCCTCTAGAAAAGGAGTGGGGCTTATCATGAATATCTGTGATGTTCTATCCCTGAAGTGATCTTGTTATGAAGCAGTGAAATGGTCAACAGTATTTTTTTTTTTTTTAATTTTAGCACTGGTATGATATCCTCCATGCTACCAAGTTCAGTTTTCTGCATTTGATATGTGACCAAATTGAGAAATTGAGAAAAATTAATGTTTGATAACTAAATCTCATAACATACATGTTCATGACTGAAATAATTGCAAGATTTTAGTCTAAAGACCTTCAGAGTGAGAGCAGATGATAGTCTTCATGAAACAAATGTCTGTTACAGAGAGGAGGATAATCTGCCTATCATGCCTATGGTATAGAGGAGAAGTGCTGAAAAAGAACTTCATCAAGTTTTCAGTTAGACATGAGAAGAGAAAACAGAGAAACATTGTCCAGAGAAAATATTCACAACAGCAAAGATAATGAAGCACTGCATAGAATGCCTGAGGAAAGACTGTGGAATCCATCAGTGGGCGTGTCTTTAAAAACGTATTAAACAAATATCAGTAAGGAATTATTCCTCCTTTGGTTACAGGAATAAAACATAAGACTTCTCAATGTCCTTTCCAGAGCCGTTTTTATAAGAAGTCAATATGAGTACTTGATTAAAATTAGCTGATTGACCTCAAGAGAAGAATTTAAGAAATTAAGGAAAATAAGTAAGAAACAGATGGGAAATATGATTCTGCTTAAAGATGGAATCAGAATCCATGGTTTTATAGGTTTAATTGAGGGATAAACTTTTGCTGTGATTCAGTAAGTATGTAAGTGTGAATTCTTGTACTTTTTATGTTCGTTGTTCTAATTCTATATATTGGGATGATATATTTTTAAATCACAGTACATTAAGACAGTTTTTTATTCTTGTATCTGCTGTGTATTCATTGCCATTTCTAACTGAAATGGCCTAAGTTTGAGTTTTTATTGCATTAACTCAATGATATTGTTAAAATAATAAAACGTGATTTTAACTTGCAGTCTGTCCAGTTAAACAGCTGGATATAGCTGACTATACCATCTCGCCAACACAACAAAATGAAGGGATACAGGTTTAGTGATATCAAGTGGTCAAGAATGAAGCCTGCGGGAATTCTCTCATGAGTTTTGTCACTGACTTAATGTGGGACTGCCTGCATGGTCCACCCTTGAAAAATGTCATGGATGACACCACCTGTTACGTTCTAGGTGTAAATAGTGTGTGCAGGTCCAATATACCAAACTACCTGAAGGGTATTTGCCCAAAAATGGTTATCTTAGAGTCAAAAAGGACACTGATTACCTCAGGTGATCATGTTTAAAATGGAATTGGCCATCTACTTTTGTGTTGGGTGCCAGCATCCAGATGCCGGCAGCAGGGGCTTCAGGGCAGCCTCTGTGAGGAGAGACCAGGACTTCCCCAAGCCAGACACAGCCAGTTCCAGCTGGTTCCAGACGGCTCCAACCAACCCACCGCAGGGCACGGCTGAGCCCCGCAGCCACGGTGGGGGCACCTTAGGAAAACCTATTTAAGAAAGGGCAGAAAATGCCAGAGAGTGGAGGGGACTGAGAAAAAAACAAACAAACAAACAAACACACAAACAAACGAAACAACAACAAAAACAAAAAATCCCAAACCAAAACCAACAAAAAACCCCAAACCCACAAAACACAACCGTGAGAAACAGGCCTGTGAACACCAAGAGAAGGAGAGGAGAAGAAAGTGCTCCAGGCACCTGAGTAGATACCTACACTGCAGCCTGTTGAGGACCCTACACTTCATCAGGTGGATATTCCCAGAAGGAAACTGCAGCCTGTGGAGAGCCCACGCTGGAGCAGGCAAAAGCGTGAGGAGGAATAGGCAGACTTAGGCCTAACCGTAACCTCTGTTCCCCATCGTCCTGTACTGCCTGGAGAGCAGGGAGGAGGTAATAGTAAATGTTAACCAGGGAATTACAAAAAGAGACAAAAAATGAGCAAACCTGAGAACAAGTACAACAGAGAAATGGAAATTTGTAAAAAATGGGGTGAGAGGCCTTGGAGCAAGATGAGGAGCAGTGGCTTGGGTTGGGCACTGGCAGGTGTCACCCCGCAGCATCCCTAGTCCTGCCTGGGTGAGGCCCAGCGCCTCCCTGGGCGCCACAGGAGCAGCTTAGACCCAGCCAGTGACCCACAGCCCAGGAGCGGCACGGGTACACACCATCACAGGCTGCACGTGGGGACATGTCGGGTGCCGGTCCACAACCGGTGCTTTAGCTGGGCCCAGGCAGTGTCAAGGATGCACGCTCAGTTGGAGCACCCACAACTCCACAGGAGGGTCTGCACGTGGGGAACCTGCCCCCACATGCTGGGGTGGGGGTATGTGTAACCCACACTGAGAGGGTTTGCATATAAATATGTGTGCTTGTGCGCGCGTCTCTGTGGTTACAGCCTTCTGGGATTAGTTATATAAGGCTGTTTAGCAAACAATAGGTGTTTATTAGCATCTTGTAAGTGAAACTACTGCTGATTATCTGCTGTATTATTGATATTGATTCTGAATATATAGTTCATTGATTGCCAGTTAATTACATGTCATTAATGAATGGATGAATCAATCCTGATTAGATTTAAACTCCGTGAAGTGAGTTTAAATTGAACTGATGAGCAGTTTTTTCCAGCAACAACTTACTATTGGTCTTTAGGTAAAACTAAAGTTCAGATCCATAAAGTGTTATAGGTGCCAAACTCTATTCACAGAAACTACACTTAATTGTTAAGTATTTTCCCAAAACTTTCCTTATACACCTTTTTTTTTTGTTTTGGTTTGGTTTTTTTTTTTTTTTTTTTTTTTTTTTTGTTTTTTTGTTTTTTTTTTGTTTTGTTTTGTTTTGTTTTGTTTTTTTTAATGAATGTGTCTATTGGGGTGGAAATTCATTGCCTAAAAATAAGTGTGTACCAACAGGCTTTGATGTCATCCTTGTCCCAAACATCATTCTGTTATAGTCAGTAGAATCTAATCAATATAATCAACAATGACTAAATTTCCAAAAATAAATTAATCAGACTAGCCACTGGGGACTTGATTATATGGGTATACAACTAGTATTAGAGGTGACCTATGGTCTCCCTCTGTCTTCCAGCTGTCATTCTATAAAGGTATGTTCTCACATAGGTTCTGTGTCATTCCTACCAGAATTATGTTAATCCCTTAGCTATTCTACTGAGTTCTATTTGGGAATAGATATCTGTCTTTCAGCAGCAGGGTGAAGCTATACCTGTTTATTTTAGAGGGAGCTAATTTTTTGTGTTAACTTCTCTTAACATGTACTTACTCCATTGGAAGCCTGGATATTTAGAACGTGTATTGGTACTTATATGTAGACTCCTAAAATAAGGCATTTTATTTTGTAACTAAATCCCACTCTATGTGTTAGGTACTCAACAGCTATGTCAGCCAAAGGCAGTTTTGTAATCTGTAAATTAGACACACATAAGTTAAAGTTTTGTCTTCAGTGTTCTTGGAAATATGTGGTTTGTAATCAGAACTCTTCAGATAGAAGCATTTCAAATCCCACAATTTCAACTTTGTAGGAGCTAGCTAAGCTAACCTGACATACAAGCAAAAAATTTTCTTCATTGCTGGGCTGTAGTATCAGAATGTCTATTACTATTCACTTTCAACTCCTATGAATTTTGTATTTCTGGTTGCAGAGGGCTGTACATCAACTAAGAGGAAGGACCTTAATGTTATTCTAGTTTTGTCTTGCATTCGAGCACACTGCTGGCCCTCGGTCCAAATGCCTTCAGAGTAAGATTTATTCAAGTTTTCACTTCACAGCCAAATTCTGTAATCAAGATGCTGTTTTGCAAAATGGGACATCTGCTCCCTGCAGTAATAGGGTTCAGGCAGTCAACGTCAAACAGTCCCTTTTTCCTGTATGGTCAGTTCCTATTTGCATGTTCTCATTTTTCATTCTGGGTTCTGTGAATCTCACCCCAAATTTGCCCTGCAAGTTTCTGCTTCTGTACTGTGAAATACCGTTCCAGAATCATAGAATCATAGAATCTTAGAATCATAGAATGGTTCGTGTTGGAAGGCACCTTAAAGATCACCTAGTTCCAACCCCCCCCTGCCATGGGCAGGGACACCTCCCACTAGACCAGGCTGCTCAGAGCCCCATCCAGCATGGTCTTGAACACTTCCAGGGATGGTGCATCCACAGCTTCCCTCGGCGACCTGTTCCAGTTCCTCACCACCCTCACAGTAAAAGAATTTTTTCCTAATATCCACTCTAAATCTAGCTTCTTTCAGTTTGAAACCATTACCCCTCATCCTATCATTACACCCCCTCATAAAGAGTCCCTCCCCATCTCTCCTGTAGGCCCCCTTTAGATACTGGCAGGCTGCTATAAGGTGTCCCCGGAGCCTTCTCTTCCCCAGTCTGAACAGCCCCAACTCTCTCAGCCTGTCAACTAGGTACTTATTTTTTATATACTGCAGTTTTGCATGTCATAGTTCCTACAGCCCTTTGACAGTTTGACTCTTCATCTTTTCTCTCCAAATTCAGCTTTGTGTATGTTGCTGCTGTTTCAGCGAATCAAGCTACTTGACTCCAAGTCTTCTTTCTGTACATCTGTAATGGAGAAATCAATTTATAATTCCCAAGATTACTTAGAAGATTAATTAGTTATTGTTGTTACAATCCTCTAAGGATTAAAATACTACATGAAGGAAAGTATTATCATATAAATGTTCTTCCTAAAAACATAAGCTACATTTTGTTGGCTGAATGTGGATTTTTTTTTTTTCTTTTTTTTTTTTTTTTAAGCTGTTTCAGTTTGCTGTTTGTGGTTTTTTTCTTCTTTTGTTGTTTTTTTTTTTTTTCTTTTTTTTTACTGAGAGTAGAAAGTGTTTCACAGCATAATTGAATTTCCTGTCATCTGGAACATAAAGGCTTCTAGGTAAATATAAACAAATGTTCTATTCTTTCTTCCTTTCTTTCTTTCTTTCTTTCTTTCTTTCTTTCTTTCTTTCTTTCTTTCTTTCTTTCTTTCTTTCTTTCTTTCTTTCTTTCTTTCTTTCTTTCTTTCTTTCTTTCTTTCTTTCTTTCTTTCTTTTTTGCTTAAACCATATTGAATACACCATTGGAATTTGTCTTGTTATAATGGTTTTCATTGTAGATAAAGTAAATCACTCTCTCTTGTCCACTATAGGTCAAACTAGTTTGAGGCACCTTTCTGAGAGATTCATTTGCATGCAGAAACTATATCCTTATGGCTTTGTGGAATGCATTTTCAAACAAGCATGGTTCTCACCAGATAAATGACATTTTATGAAATCACAAAATGTGCCTTAAACAGCATAATGGCTTTAAAGCATTTTAATTAGCTATTTGGCAAATCAACAGATGTAGAGTATCATCGAGCATGCATAATTTATCTACTAACAATAGTGTCTGTACTTTTTAAGAGCTCGTAACACTGCGTTGTATTTGTGCTTTAAAACACCATTGATTGTAATCCTAACATAGTTTGTAAGAGCTTTAAACACACAGTTCTCAAAACAATAAAATTCTAAATAAAATAATGTATCCAGTTTTATACCAACCGTATAATGTCATTACTGGCTACACTTAAGAAGCTTCAAAAGAACTGTATTATTAATGTCAGATTTGTTTATTCTGTAATATTAAGAAAAATACATGAAATATTTAAATATTCTGATCACAACATAACATTTCCTTTTATCTGAGAGAAAGAAACAGAACAGGAACTTTGCAAATCCTTCCAGAGCACTTCCTGGAAGTAATAGAATATCTAGTATAGTGATGCTCAAACCATTATCATTTTACACCATTTACTTTTCTTGTTTATTTATTTGTTACCAGAATTTGCTCTAGGGCAACCTACAACTTCTTTCCTTGAATTTGCTTTTTCTTCTTCCTTAAGAAGTTAAATACACAGGAGTGTGCTGGCATCTGTTTCCTAAATATCTAGTATCTTTTGATACTAGACACTTAAAGGTGTCCGAGAGCCATGAGACAATGACAGATGTGACACAAGTCCTGATCAGATAGATTCTTTCTGAAGTTGCAACTGAAAGCTAGACAGGATACTGAAATGGCACTACATGTCTGGTTTTAGCCAGCTGAATCACATCCAGTTTGGATTTAGTTCAAGACTAAAGCATCTGCATTTATATTTCCAACTCTCTGAAACCTCTATGTGCACTAGATATCTAAACCCCATTAAAATCATTGCACATCTCCTCAGTACAGTCCATGGAACTTGGGAAGCAATTTAGTTCACCCAAAAGTAGTCCTCTAATGTATGAATCAGTGGTTGAGTCTCTGGCATTTGATGTCACCTGATATGTGCTAGGGTGTCCCACCTGATCATCAGCTGCCATTCCAGAAAACCTATGCCCCATGTGTACCTTGCATACTCTGGAGTGTTTCAGCTGGCACTCCGTGCCTGTATTTGGGCAACAGAATCCTGATCTGATGGGTGATTAGTGAAATAGTTCTGGCTGATTAGTGGAATACAGTGACTGTTTTGACTAGATTTGCATTGACTGCCTTGTTCATTCACAAATAGGCACACGTTTTGAGAGATGTCATATTGTATGTCTTAACCTGCAGTTGGAGCCATCCTGTAAAGGCTTTGACTGTGTTAAGAAACTCCTCTAGTTTCTAGGTTATAACTCAAATGGGTATTATATCTACAGAGGAACATTCATATAAGAAAGATAAATCTGCTTCCTGTTAAGAGAGATCTATTTCTATCACTCTTCAGCACTGACTGACATGAACCACTGCTGCTGTTGTGACTTGAACTATTTCTATCTATTTAGGAGTTAGTTACCCCATAGGATATGGATACAGGAAATCACCAAGGTGCTTCTGTAACTTTTTCATTCTGTCATGTAGCTTTTGCCTCTTGGAACAATTTGGAGATCTGAATTGCTGCTACCATGGCTTACTTCCTTCCCCACCATGACCCTGAAGCTAAATCCTCGTGCAAAATAGGTTTTTCCATCCTCCAGTTCCCATCCCCATACCCAGGAATGATTACTGTCAGTGAGCAATGAGTACTATCTGCTGATAGAGGTGTGAAGAAGCAATTTTTAAAACCCCCTTGACATATAAACCTAAACCAGCTTCTCTGCTTGAGGTAGTAATTTTAAAACTGAACTTTTGGAATAGCCTACAATTCTGCTGCTCTCTCAAACAGCAAGAAAAAGGACATTTATATTCTCTATACTCCAGATTCTAGGTTTCCATTCATTTTAGATCTCCCCATGTTCCACAGGTAAAATTTTTTGCAGAATGAAACTTTCAAGAATTTGCATATTTGCTTCATATGTAAATTATGCAAAGCAGACATGCAAACCAAGGACTTAAATGTAATCTTTCAGTCAGTGCTTCAGCTTCTGATTGCCCTTATGAGACATTTTGACTCAGACCATTCTTTCAGCCACAGATGTTACTGTTCCTCTCCTACCTGCCCTCCTGAGATTTCTTTTTCAGGGGGAAGGCACTAACAGCCAAAACTGTGGAACAGCAGAAACTCTGTGGAACTTGTGCATATTTACCCCAACATGGTGTCACCTTTAAATGGGTAGCTGATTTTTTTTTTTTTTTTTTTTTTTTTTTGTCTTGGACATGATTCTGATATTCAGCAGTGAATGTGAAAAATGTGTCTGTAGAACGTGTTAGAAATTTGCTTCTCATTGTTGAATAATGACATATTATTTAATGCAAAGCCTGTTGCAAACAGATTATATGACAAAAATTTTTGAATGAAATGTCATTTGTATAACATTGTGTTATATTATAAACCACTTGAAGATACTTAATTATTTATTCAACATAGGAAGATGTATAACTTTCTGTGCAAGTCTTCTTCATATATATGTTAGTCTTTGAAGAACTCATATTTTGTGAATTTAAATTGCTATATCTTGTTTATGAAATATTTAAGCACACATTCATGTAACCTGTCTCACTGTTTGAATTATGTTGCATGTCTCTGACTTACCCTGAAGTAAAAGAGAAAAAATAATGCAAACTAAAAATCCATAATTTCCTCATGATTACCTGCAATTGTGCATAGCTGGGAACAGAAACCATTTTTTTCAAGTTTTCTAAACATTTACAAGTTTTCTAAATTTTTATTGTGAAAGTTTGAAGAAAGAAAATGAAAGGGGTATCTAATAAGTTTTTCATTACTTCATTCTATGTCTTCTTAGTCTTTAATTGTCACCATCTTCTGAGCATAGAACTTCTGAAAGGGATTCACTCCTCAGGATAATTTCCAAGGGATCAGCCTGAATTTACGGTGATCTGTAAGACACATTAAATTATGTACTCTAAGGAGAATTTTATGCACAGATAAAACTTTTTTTTTTTTTTTCCAGCTCTGATAGTCATCATCTTTGAAAAGAAATTAAATTGAAATTAGTATTTTAGGAAGAAAAAAATTGAAAATTTTATTAAGGGAAATTAGATTGGGAATTACATGAAAACAAAAGATGGTTAAGTCTTTCACATTGTCTTATCTTGCAGCCTTGACTGCTCTCCCTCTTATTTTTCACTCTGAGGCACCCAACTTAAAACTGAATGAAGAGTTTTATCCTGTGCTTGACTGTTCCTTAAGATTTTTAGGTATGTGACTCCTAATTCTGCCCAGCTTGATACTGTCAGATCATCTACTTATAACCTATTAAGTTTCCTGGGCGTTGAGATAGGGAATCTACATAACTCCATTTGCATGGCAAGATGAATTGCATGGCTATTAAAAATGCTGTCTGTTTACAGTTTGGATTAAATAAATAAAATGAAAATTCCAAAGATCAAAATTAAAAGCTTCGTCATTTCAGAAGATGAGTTCTTTATACCATGTTTGCAGATGCTGTCTGTACTAGATATATTTTTTTTTTATTTTATTTTAAAATTCATTTAAACTTTCATTATGAGGTCTTTAAGGTCAATTGGCATAATCAGTCTACAGATTAGATTTCATGTGCTGTTTGTAATTTCTCAGTTTACAAACAACAAATAAATTTGCTGTCAGTCTTTTCAGTTTCTTATATATAACCCTATACCCTCTGCATCTTCCATTTCATCATTGGTTAAGGATTCACAAAAGTTACCTACCACATTCTCAGTTCTAGGAAGACCTCAGAATTCATTCTATCTGAAATTATACAGGGAAATGCTCTTCAGTTGCATCTGCATGGGTCCTGCTGTGTTCCTCAGCTGGGAAACTACTACTCATTTTACAAAGCAAGCTGCTTCTTACCGTTTCTTTCTTACTGCTTCTTTCTTTCTGTTGGTCAGTATTTGGTAGTTAAAAATGAGGAACTGGGCTCAGAGTTCAGTATTGCAATAAAGAACTCACCTTTTTTTATTTAGCTGATTGTAAAAGCTTAAAATTGGTACAACTCTTTCTCTTGCAAAAAGCCAGCAACAATAATAAAGTTGGTGCGGAGGTGAATTTTGTTAGTATGAACATTGACAGGTTAACAGGAGAATATGGTGGTACAAAAGAAAAGACCAGAGGATATCAGTGGTAATAAAAAGTTACAGGAAATTGTTTCCCACTAACAATAAAGATTAACTGGGAACCTAATTTTTTCCATCTTAACATGCTCCCTTAAGGTCATCTCAAAACTTGTTTGTTCTGAGGCTTTGGAAGTCTCAGAAATTTGGAGCCTGCTGCTGACCTCAGGTATTTTATGACTGTCTTCAGTGTAAAGAGGATTTCAGAAGCAGAAGACTGAAGCAGAAGACTGAAAATAATAGTACATTCCTTTAATATCTTTACCCCAGTCTTCCAGTCTCAGGATTTTCCAAGGAAAAACTCTCAGAGGCAGTACACCAAAAGAGGAAAACAACTGCCAATGCTAAAAAATCCTCTTCATCAGAACCCTAGGATCTATAGCAAGCTTTTCATTTATTCACTTAGCTGCCAGGGAGTGCTGAAGATCTAAGATATCCTGCTTTTCTTTAGGAACTGAAAAAAACCTGCTTCACAAGGGAAGGATATGAACATAAATTATGTAAATATACATATGTATGTATATCAGAGCTAACAGGGAAGAAATGTGTTGAATACAGTCACAAACACATTTACACAATAATTCCCAAATGACATCCTCTGATATATCATCAGGTTGCATCTGCATGAAACAATTATGAATCAGAACCAGAAAGTTTATCATCACAGTTTAACACCAAAAATATTAGAAACAGTGTGAAAAAATTACATTTGGATTACACACTTTGTCTGTACAGCTGCACTTCACAACATGTATGTGTGTTTTGGCAAATAAACATACATGCATGATATATATTTGTTTATGTATGTTCTAGATGAGGCTTTTTACTTCAGCTCATTCAACATTTATACCTGAGTCTTCATATGTCCAAATTTGTATGGGAGGTTGGGGAACTATACATCCCATGGTGATTAGATAATGGCAGCAAACATAAACTGCTGATGCCAATATTCATTATGTTATACTTAGGAAAAATAATTTAATAACAACAACAATTTACTAAGTCGATTGCAGGTAAGTTTTTAATTTCCCAGGTTACTGAAAATAAATGGTTTGGCTGTCAATCATCATATTCACAATGAGCAAGTCTTATCTTCTTCTCCAGTTCTAATCCTGCGACACCAGAATCGTGGTTTCTCTATGTAATTGAATCACCTTGAGAACTCTCAATTTTCTGTTTGTTTATTTGTTTTCTTTTGGTTTGCTTTTAACTTGTGGATATGCTTTTTGTACCTTATTAGGTTTGTTTATCTCAAGCCTGGGATAGCTACTAAACTCAGTTTATGTTTTATATATCTTTGAACTCTTTATTTTCATATAGAGAAGTATGATTACTGTAATTAACACTCTCATTAATATTGATGGAAGTGACCTGGCATTCATTTGCACTTTAAAAAAAAATAAAAATCTCCTAAGTATTCAATAACTTTACAATTAAAAACAAATAGGAAAACAAAAATTTTTTCTTGATCGTAATTATTGCAAATTCAATCTACGCCATGATTGCACTAAATCCTTTACACTACTCTTAGTTCCATAAAGTGCAAGGTTTTCTTGAGGGTTTTGCAGCACCAAAGTAATGAAAATGCTTCTGTAAAGGACATAGCAATTAATCTAATATCTTTATTAGAGAGGAAATGTTTTTCTGCTTGTAGATTTGTATTTTTTTGTAAAACCATTCAGGTAACTATATTTAATCTAATACATGCTATTAGGGATATTCCACATCAATGTGTTCATAAAGGATCAAAACTCAGTGACTTTATTCAGGTGAATTTCCTTTTGGTCAAAAAATTTGAAAGTGTTGACAAAAATGACAGACATCTGTAAAAAAGCCATACTATTTAGCAATTTTGTTTCATATTATGGCCTAATTCAGCTGTTGCTGGTATAAATATAAATCTTCTCATTGAATCAGAATTGGCTGTAAATAGTCAGGCAAATAAGCTTTAGGCACTGTTTGTATTTATTTATTTATTGCTCTTCCAATTATGTCTTTAGTCTAAAACATTCTCAAATTTGAAACAATAGGGAAAGGACTATATGTAGATAAAGGAACATTAATAAGTAATAGAAATTCCTTATCTAGAAACATTACACATTTGGTTGACACAGCTTTCAGAAAGACATGCTGCAAGGTACAGGTATGCAATTTAAGAATTCATGTCCTTTTCAAAATATAACAAGGTTTTTCAGAAACCTAAATCTTGGAATCCTGTACTTAGGCTTAGATTGATTTAATATCTTTATTAAAAGCACAATATTAAACATTTTATTAAAACACGTAAACTGGGAGCACAGTAACTGAAGGGTCTATGTACAGTTGTGGTGATCTGTCTCTCAAGATCTTTTTGCATGAGCCATTCGTTTTAATTTTCATGCATAGTATCTAGACTATCTGTGCTTCTACTCTGGATGCCGCAAAACCTTAGCACACACAAATATTTTTAAATGTCCCCAGTCTCCTCCTGGGGCACATATGCTAGGTTTTGCCAAAAGCAACCTGAAAAGCAAATAGTATTGTCTGTTCAGTCAGAAATAATACACTTTACATCTTGGCTTGGGTAATCACAGCTTCCTATTACCTAGAAAAGAACTTCGGGAAGAATAAGGCAACAGAGAATACAATTAACATTTGTAAGTGTGGAAAAACACGTTTCTTGAAATGAAGGTATTTCAACTTTAAAAACTTCCATTGCTATAAAATATTCAAAGGGACAACGAGAGTGTGGAATGTGCTCATCAGAAACAGCGTCCCACATGATGAAATGTCCTTTAAAGAATTATTTATATTAGTTTATGAAAAGGTAACAGTTTTATGCTTTCAATGTAAAAAAAATGTTAAAATAAACCAAACTTCAATGCATTGTATTAGAATTAATTTAAAAGGCGGGTCAAGTAGTTGGAGGCAGAAGGTAAGTTTTACACTGGAGATGCCAGAAGCAACATACTTAACACAAGAGAACACATACACTCAATTCCATTCCTCACCAGAAATCCCAATTCAAATCAGAAAATACTCACTGCAGTTCTGAAAACTACACATGCTAGCCTGGGAAGCGTGCTGACATGAGTGAGCACACCAACTATTAATTTGTAATCTTTATCTGTATTATCTCATATTTTGTGTTAGAAGTGTTAGAATCATAGTTTGTCGTATAAAATTTGTTTCCTGTAAATGAAGTTAGCTGTGATATATGCCATAGCCTTTTCCCAGCTTGTGAAATAAAAAGAGCGGTGCGGTGTTTTAGCTGAGTTATGTCAACCTATAGCAGTTCTGAAGGCCATTTGTACTATTCTTGGTGTCTAAATTTCTGACAAAAGAGGCAACACATCTGTGTTGGCTTACAAAACTACTGGTTTGCTCAAGGATAGCAAGCACAGAAAATAATAAACAAGTGGTAATCTTTCAAAACAAGCTATAGAAAATTTTCTCCATCTAAAAATACCCTCTAGGAAGACCCATTTCCTTGGCAAGAATACTAAAATAATTCCAAGAATGACTCCTCTAGACAAGAGGAGTATGTCTGTTTGTTAAAGAGATGTAAATTGGTAGATATAATTTTTGCTATGCTGTTGACAGATAAAGGAAGAGATGTTTCCAGTCTAAATTTCAAGCTGTGAAACAAATATACTGTAAGTGCAGACAGATGTTTCATTTTAGTGACTACTTTCTGAGTGTTGCTTCCCAAGTCATTGTGAAAAAAAGAAAAAGGAAAAGTATTCCAAAGAAGACTGACAGTGCTCTTAAAAAATGCTGGTGAAAATGAGCTCCGCACAGATTCAGTGCATTCTTATATATAGCAAACAGCTCATAGACTCACACTGTTATTTCAAAGAAAGTATGGACAAGAAAGGACAACTTAAATTTGGCCATTCCTATATACATTTCTTGCCAGTTGATGTAGATATAGATAGTATTATACCACTAGCTGTTTTTCTTTCTGGCTCTTTTTTCTGTCTTAGTGCGTTCCCCTGCTCTTAACCCTGTAGTACCAAGTACCGATCTGGATGAACTAAAAGGTTTTTTATACTAGTAGTCGAAAACCACTTACCTATGGATGCCATCCATGTCTGGACGTTTCTGCAAGTGGGAGAATCTTGTTATTACTGTGCTATAAATATTTCTCAAAACACAAGTGGATTGAAGCAGGTATTGATTAGAGTGAACTAGACTTAATATGGTTTCTTGAACCAATTGTTTTCACTGTAAAATAGACTTTGATACCAATTGAAAGACCAGTCATTGCTTTGGACCCTCATGAACTGTCCTAGTTTCTTTCCTGCACAAAACACTCTGCAAACTGAGTGAACATAGTCATACATAAGTAGGAACTACTGGAGGATTCACTAAAAAACCCACACTATTCTGAATTAAATATTAATGTAGATAAAATCTGTACATATAATTTTTTTGTCTCACTGAAAGTGAGTTTTTGCACAGATAAAAAATATCTTATGAATTGAAATGGCAAAGGATAAAAACCTTACTTTCATTCATGGACAGTCTCACCTATTGCATCCACATGATAGGTGTTTCATAAAGGCAAATTCACATATATTAACAGAAAAGTATCTTCCTTAAAACAACGTGTGGTGGAGAGAAAAAGACCTCAGAGAAGTTCAAATTAGCAATTTATTTGGACTTCACTCACAAGTCCGATACACCACTATTGCAAGTTCTTATGGATACAATGGAAGAATGCACTATTGTAATTTAGGGGGAAAAGAACAAAACAATTCACAGAATACACTATTACCACCCAACAAGTGATCCTGAAAACTAACAACGCAAACCACCAGCACGCTAGATATGAATACCTTACACGAGTGCACAAATCACGATCTTAGACCACGCTCGACATCATACGTACGTTATTAAATCACTTACCCTCTCTCTCTCAGGCAAGGCCACTCAGTCCCGGGAAGTTACCTTGCACAGCGTCCTGTACAAGGCGGGGCAGAATCTCCTACAGGCCAAATGTATCTTTGGGAGATTCCCCCTTTTTTCTCCCCAAAACTTTGGACTTAAATATCCTCTTTCGGGGCTGTGCTTGAATGGATTACACTATCTGGGATGGTTATCTCCGGTGATTTGATGGCCCCTTAGATAGCAGTGTTTATTTTGTGATGTCTGGTCTCACACTCACTGAATAGTGGTGGGACATGACTCAGGGCATTTTGTTTATTAAAGGCACCATTCGGGTTTCAGTTCTTGTTGTAATGCAGTGTTGAGACCACCCCGGGCTCAGCCATTTCCACAGCTCCCCCCAAGTTATCTCTGCACAGATAGGGATCAATAAGTGGCTGCCAAGGCGAGATGGAGCTGAGTCGAATGACAACTCCCTCCACCTCACCTTTTGTGTTCTGAAACCGGCTTGGCCAGGTGCTCCTATTCACAATGAGAAAATATGGACAGAACTTTGCTTGGGAAGAATGTCTGAGAACTAAGTTTTATGATTCCACTTCTGAATTTCAGCTGCCAATACACTCTCAGGTTAGCTTTACACATACCTAGCCAGGGTTTAATAATGTCCCACTGATATAGGACTGTAGATAATTTCAGTATTAATGCTACAGTTCATGTGTTTAGTGTGTCAGACAATTTTTTCTTTTAATGTTGAAACAAAGAAAAAATTACAAACCTTTTCACTATTTTGCTACTTAAATATTTGATCACACTGATGTTCCTATTTGGTTAGGAACTTTCCAAATAAATTTAAATGAGAATATAACTCCTTAAAAAATGTGTTTTCAAAATGTGCAAATGTGTTTTAGGATATGTTATGTCCCAGTCCAACTACATCGGGCCCGGGAGAGGTTAGCAATGATTCCAAGTGTGAAATTAAGATGCAAACGAGGTCAGATGCTGCTCACTGCAGGTTTGCGGGTTTATTGTTATTCCCCAGCAAAAGTCACTAAGACAAGCGATAGAGTGAAGGCAGAAGTAGAGGAAAGACAGAAAAGAGAAGCAGTGTTACGGAGTGTAGCAAGAGTATAGTCTTGCTATTGGCCCATCCCAGGGCCGATAACATCTCAGCGGTCCTCTGGAAGTTCAGCAGCATCACATTGATCCGTGGTTGATGACGGTGGGGGTCTCGGTCCTGATTCACAAATTGTGGTGGGTCGCTGTGCTAGTTATAGTCCAGGTAGCCCAGGTCCGTCTGTAGCTTGACCAACCAGTGTGATGGTGGCCTTTGCCCAGACAATTGTAATTTTACATGGTCGCTGTACAAGCTGTTCCTGCCCCCTGCTGTTTGGGCAGCGCTTGGTTCAGTCATTGTGCCTCAGCAATTTAGGAGCTAACGGCCCATGCCCAGGTGAGCCCCGGGGTAGACAGGGTCTGGCTACTCTGATAGCTAGAGGCCTATACCTTTTACAGCTGATGGCAACACACCGTCTTCAGCTGATGGTAGTCTTGCATGGTGACTGGTAAGCAAGAGGATGGTCTGCAGAAGGTGCTAAATAAATACAAGCAAGCTTCCTATTGGCTTGCAAGCCTGCTGTCAATTTGCAGAAGCTTAAGCAAGCTTTGAGACTATTATTTTAAAGTTCCAGTCTCTCACAGGATATTTCTGAAAGTAGAAAAACTGCATTTTTTTTTTCTCAATCAAAATACTTTTGATGGTAGAAACTGCTTTTGTCCTCAGACTGCAAAGTTGATAGCTTCTTGGTTCAATGCTAATTTTTTTTATTATTATTAATTGCAGACTATTTTTATCAATTTACTGCTCTTCATAATTAAATGTAGAGATTAGTATATATTTTATATTACATTGCAGAGTTCTCTAATATTCTTGCATTAGAAAGTAACCAAAAAGCACAAAGGAAAACAGTACTCATTTTTTTTCCTGCAATACTCTCTGAAACCTCACCTTAATTGAAACTAGAATTTTTATTTCAGTTCATTTGGGTCTGATCCTTTAAAATAGTCCTTAGAAGTAAAGCCTTTAGCCAAACGAGTTCTCCTATTTAAAGTGATAAAAAAGACGTTGGCATAAGGACTGAGACATCTTCTGTTCCTGTTTTTTGATAGCTTTGAGGATTTTGTTCTTCTGGGAAACTCCCAAGTCCACTCTATCTTCTGCAACTTCAGCTTTCTGAAGAGAGTTAAGCCATGTTTTGCCAGATTACTCCTATAATATCATGCTCTCTAAAAAATGGTTCTAGAGGAACACAGAAACTTTTCCCAACTTTAAGTCATCTGAGTAATAGGATTAATCTAATTGAAATGCATATGGAGTCTCTCAGACACCCTTTGAAGTCATCAAGAGACGTCATTGACTTTAACAAGGCATGAATACAAGGCACGACTACAAGGCACGACTACAACGTATATACATAAAATTCTATGTTAAGAGGTTTGCAAGACTGAGGGTATTGGATACAGTAAAACAGAAAATGAGGATTTTGCTGACATTTTTAATAACTTTGCATCACTGGTGACAATGGTAATGTCAATACAGACTTTTTCTCAATAAGTAGGTACAGTTCCACAGAGGGATCATACATACATGTTGGATTTCCAATAAGAAAATCACTACATTCTAAATTGAAACAACATGTAAAAGTACTGTTTATATGAGGAATTTTGGAAATAGGAGATAACTTAATACACTTCTTTAATATCTTTATGTTACATGTGTCTTTGATCTTGTTCATGCTAGTCTAGTGCCCAATGTAAGTTGCTTAAAATATAAACATAAATAAAAAGCACATAAAAATTCCCATCCACATATTCTTCTTTTCCTTTGTCAGTGCTATTTCTCTATAAAATTTCATGACTTAAGAACAAATCCTATGATATTGAATGTGTTAATTTTAGGAGTAAATAAAAGAAATTATCTCAAAAAAATGAGACTGTGATTGAGTATTTCCTATTATAGATACAAATCTTACACACACAACAACAACAGCCAGGCAACCAAGCCCCTACTTTTAGTCACAAAATTTCATTTGATGCCTTCCTCAGGAAAAAAAAAAAAAACAAACAAACATTACAATTTCCACTTTAAATAGAGTTGTACCAAGCAGATAATAAATGGTTCATGGATTTAAGCCATTCATGAATAATTCACAAGATTCACTTCCACCTGCCAAATATTTGGATCATATGTTGTCTATGTACAGTCACAGAATGTACCCCAGAATAAATTCTGTTGCAAAATGCCTAATGCCTGACATTACATTATTGTAACATGCTGTATTGCATTAGCCTGCAAGGAACGTATCGATGTGCTGGTATAATGGTTTTCAGATTAGACACCTTTTATCAACTACTTAGGTAATATCAATCCTTAAATTCAAAGAGTGGACTGAAGTGAAGGGTAAACACCAAAGTCTTCCATGCTTATGACTTTCAATTGTACGCTTGGCCAACCATCTGTATTTGATTTGGCTGGTTCAGTATGTCCTTTTTTCTCTGTTAATGAATACAAACTTACTGTGCAATTCTGGATGCAGTAAATTACACTATGATGGCTGATGCTGTCAATGACACGCTGGGTATTGAGTCTGATAACTAGAGAATGACATTTAACAGAATAACATATCTGGAACTGGATGAGTTTTGCTGAAAAATGAACATGAAGGCCAACTGAAGGTCCTTGTTATCTTTAAAAAGAAAATTGGCAGAAAGAGTGGTCAGAGGAGACACACTGATATCTCTGCATTAGTTGAGGAGATAGATAGTATTGCATGACAGGTTTAATAAACAGTAATCTTTTATTACATAAAATTCACAGTTACCTTGAATACAGGATCACTTTTGCCACTATAGCTTCTTTGCCACTATAGCTTCAATGCATGTAAACATTATTATAGTTCCTTTGTGTGTTTTATAGTACAATACATCATTTAGGAGCTCAAACTATGTCATAATTTTTATTGACATTATGAGAGATGAGTTTGAGGTGTGCATAAAGGTCTGTTAATAGAAGAACTGAAACAGACTTTCAATTCCAAACTCATTGCGATTCTCATTCTCCTACTGCACCAGCTTCACATTTGCAAGTTCGCATTTACAAGATCACATTTACAGCTGTCATCAAAACTTTAAGCTACAGACTGTTTAGAAATATAGAACAAATGTAATTTGAGTTTTGATATATAGAACAGCATATATACTGCTTTTAGCTTTTTTGTTTACTTTCTAGTTTACTTCAACTTGACTGCTTCATGGATGAAGACAATACAGTGACTGGAAAAATAAAATGTTTTTGCTCAAAATATTTAGCTTTTTTCATATATAACAAATCTAATTTCCATGTTATGAAATATTAAAGGCTTTTAAACTTCCTCAGAATATATACTAAGAAAATTCACTGAAATGGACCAAGTGTGAGGTCAAGGAAGCATTTCTATGGAAGGTTTTTTGTTTTCTTACAATGAGAAATTTCCAGTAGTTTGCATTTTCAGAACAGTACACAACTGATTAATGGAAGATCAGGTTAAAAACCTGGTGTTATTATGCCACAACTGCATCAGTTTATAAAGAATCATACTTCCCCAGCAATATTGAATTTGTCTTCGTACACTAAGATAATTAAAATTACACAGACTCCAGTTCTGAGGATGAACTACTTTAGCCACTGGTTAAAAAAATATAGGTTTCAAAGTCTATAAAAAAAGTATATAAAAGTCCTTTTTAATTTGTTTATAAAAATAAATATATCTCAAAAGAGAAGGAACCTTTTATAAGCATAATTCTGTGTGACCTCAAAGTTTCTGATAGCTGTTTCTGGGGAAATTAATCTTTTATGTTACAATATGTAGTTTCAATATGAAATTGAAATACGATATTTATTCAATTTAATATTACATTGAAATACCATTGTATAAAATTATATATATATTTTGACATTCACAAGGCAAAATCTAACAGACAGCTTGGGCTTTTTCGTAGCTGAAACACAATACAAATAACTTTTCATACAGCATATTGCAAAAGTAGACTGTCACTTGTGTCTTTGGAAAATAGTTAAACTCTCATGCATAATTTTATAGAAAGGTTATATTGTAAAAGTTACCATTTGCATTCAAATAATGCTTTTCCTAATACTTACATAAAGCCTAAATCTCTTACGTTAAACTTGATATCATGGTAGAAAAATATTATATGTTAAGGGTTGATGCATAAAAATTAAGATATCAGAAATAAAGTTATGGGAAATAAATAGTTCTCATTTATCTTTCAGCTCTGTTTGAAGGTTGCTGTGAAAGGGTGAAAATCTTCCATTATCACTTAAGACTAGTATAAGAATATGATGAAAGTCTCTTCAGAATTTTAAGTATTATATGAATGTCTCTGTGGTTCTAATGTGTTTACCCTATGAATGAGAAATCTTCTGGAGCAATTCTTCTCGAGAGGGAGACTTGAATCTTTGGGTATGACCTTGTATCATGCCCCTCATCTGGGACAACCATGGGGGCCGGATACAGAATGACATCATGGACACTACGTCAGCAGATTATGCTCATCCTACAACATTCTGAAACCCACAAATTTTATAAAGTAAAGCTGTGTATAAGACAGTGTGATGTGTGGAGTGAAGGAAGTGTGTAAAGTTGTACGGTCTTCAAGCATACTTTCAGGTATCTTTATAGCTTAGCCATTTGGAACAGTCGTGGTCCATTTCTGTGCCTTCCCTCTGAGGCAAATATCTATGTGTGGGACGTGTGAAACCAGTCAATTATTTCTGACTCCTGCATAAGCCTCTCTAGATGCTTTCTTAATATCTAGATATTTTTCTTCCTAAATTCTCTAAGCAGGATTTCTTAGAGTATAACTGGAAGAAAAAAAAAAAAAAAAAGAAAAAAAAAAAGAAAAAAAAAATGAAAAGTTTCACAACATGCTGTAAGAGATTTCATTTATTTTAAAACACAGATGAATAAGGAGATAATGTCATAACCATGCAGCTAGAGCAGTCTTTCACATGTGGGAAATGCAAATATAGTACCTTGCTGTGCCTTAGGAGTTTCAGACAGACTAGCAGACTGGAGACTGACTGGATTAGAAAGTGGGGAAGAGTACACCACGTTTCCCTAGACGGATAAAGTGATAGCACTTTATCTTTATGTGGGAAAGAATTTCTCAAGGACAGAGAAAGAGTAGGAAGAAGCTGTGTCTCCCAGTAATGGTATAGAGTGTTCATGTGGGAAGCAGGATAATCGTCTGTATTTCAGATTGCTCTAGGAACAGTACACATTATTAAATAGTCTTTCTAAGCAAATCCATTTCAAATTGGAGAATAAGAAAATGTCTACGATTAATGAGCGTTGGGGATTGTTTTTTTAAATGTATTATAAATAATAAATGCTTCCTTTTCTAATTGAAATTAACATTCTTCATCCCTCCTAGCTAATATTTTCCCTTTAATATGAAAATTGATAAAACATAGGAATCAGGAGAATAGAGGGCTCAAAAAAATCTCATGAGTCATTTAGTGCAACCCCTGATTTGTAAATTGGTAGACCTAGATTATCCTTGATGAATGCTTGTCTAAATTGTTTATTTAAAGATATAATGAATTGTGATTGTACCACTGTGCAAGTTCCTTATGAGTGCATAATTAATTTTACAGTAAGAACATATTTCCTATTTTCTAATCTGTAACTTTTTAGCTGTAATTTCAGATAATTACTTATTGTTCTATATGACAGAATGGATAACACTTCTTCACCACCCTTCTTGTTACAATCTTTTAATTGTTTGAAGACTTATATTACTCCTTCAGTATTTTGTTCCTTAGAAAACAAACATTCATTGAACCTGTCTTCAAAGATCATGCTTTCTTTACCTTTGTTCAAACCAGTCATCTTAAAAATTTTGGCTGAGTTTCTGTAATTAGTCGCTATCCTTCTTAAATGCTCATGATCCAAATACACACAGAACACCAGACGTGGCCTAAGGAAAGCTTATAGAGCAGAAAAATAATTATCTTCGTATCTTGCTTAAAAACATTCCTATTAATGCATCCTGGAATGAGATGGCTTTATTTTGCAAGGCACAATAATAATTACTCACTTTACATATGGACACTTGATTTCTCTTTCTGAATACAGTGCTCTGCATTTCCCTTTATTACAATAAATCTAGTTGATTTGTTAGCATTGTTCCAAAGCATAATAAGATTGCTTTGAATTCTTATTCTGTCATCCAGAAGTCTTCCTGACTCTTTCTAACTTGGTGTAACTGACAAAGTTTCTCAGTGTAATGTTTCACAGTTTAAATAAACAAACATTTTAAATAGAGGTGAGAGTCATACAGACTCATGGTTTTGCTGTTTGAAATGGTCTCAAAATGTGATAAGAAATAATTTTTCAAATCCCATCTTGCAGATGGCTTATCTGTCAGTTCCATGCCCACTACAGAGCAATTAAATCTATCTCACATTTTGCTAATTTGCATACGACAATGTTACATCAACTGCCTCTTGTTACATGAAATCTATATCATACCTGCTGCTTCCTCCTTATTCACTAGTTATCCTGTAATAGCAGAACGTTATCTTTCTTTGATACAATTTGGTTTTTACATATCTATGTTGGCTATTTCTTACCACCTTATTGTACTCTAGTTGATTACGTAACCAACATAGTCAAGACTATTAATTGTACCTGTGTAACTACTTGTTTCTAGCTGTGAGGACTTAATCTTCCTTATCTATTATGATGAAATTTAATGGAGATGTTTATTTGTAACAGATTTAGGTTTTTCAAATTACAATATTTTTTTTAAATATAAAAATCTCAAGAACTTTTTGAATTGATATTTGGATGTCTTGATATGTCCCCTTCTGACAATGTAGCTTTTTCCTCTACCATGTGGTAATTAAGAAATTGATTATTTTGTTTCCTTCTGTGCTTGTGGTCAGTAGTAGTGTTATTATTTTCAAACCTCTATAAAAGTTTCATAGCCATATAATTGTTCAATTGCTTTTCAGGTGTTTACTAATTCAGTCAGGGAAATGATAAATTAAATTTGCTTGTAAATGAAGGACCTCATCAAGACCTTATTTTTATTCCATTTTACAGATAGGATTTTTGGCCAAGACCTTGGTTTAGAGAAGTACAATACAAATGTTTGTCTACTGAACTGAAAAGTATGAGATTCAAATACATATAGATAGATAAAAGGATATTATATGGTTATGGTAATAATTACAATAAAAACTTTTCGCCTACACTGACGTATAAATATGTATTCACAGAATTTAAAGGGAATAATCCTGTATCACGTAGGTTTTATGTGTTTAGTATTCTGAAGACAAGTAGTATTTTCTGCTCATAACTAACTTTTTCATGAGAAGAATTTCAAATGTGAGCCAGGTATCCATCATCTCAACTGGAATTATCATTAATAAGAGAACTGCTACCTGAATTTTGTATAAGAACTAGAGGTGCTTCAACAGTGTGAGGCCTTATAAAAAGAACTACTGATTGCTACTGATTGGTTTGTGAACCAAGGAAGACCCCGCTGAGATTGAATTGCTGCGTTTGAGGCCTGTAAGAGAAACTGTTACTGCAAGATGATTATCTAGCTTGTGTAAATGGAAGTACAGGATTTCAGTTCAGATAGACATGCCTCCTTTCTGATAAGAGACAATGTTTAAAGAAGAAAGAGTGTTACTGAAGGATGCTTCTTGTAAATAATTGCACCCATTAAGATCCTGATCCCTCAAGCGTCTATATATTAGAATAATGATGAATTCACTGTGTACCTATTTTTGTGCAATACTATTGCACTTTAAAAATAGATTTGTTCCCGAAGCAGAGTTGAAAGCCTAGGAGTGCAAAAAAAAAGAAGAAAATGCATACTCGTTTACTTGTGACATGGAAAAGAAAAGAATGCTTTTGTGTTATTCAATTTTAAGATTCAAGAGAGTCTATTCTGAGACACAGATTGAAAGAATCATGCTGAGGTGGAAGAGTATAGGATCCAGTCCCTGGAAGTGAAATGGGCATCAGGAGGAAATTGAAGTATCAAGGGAACATGACTGAACAAGAATTCGTGAAAGAAATATTTTGACGTCGAAAGGATTTTGAGAAGAGGGTTTTTTTAAGAGTTTGAGAAATGCCATTAATAACTCTAAAGTTATTAGAAAATTAGCTGACATATATTTTGGAACATCAGATGGCCATCAAAATAAATTTGCTAAAATGCCTTTTCGGTTCTACCAAAACAAAATGTGAGGCATTATTTAACATTATGTTTCCATCGTGTTCTAATTTTGAGCAGCAAACCAAATTTTGAGGGAAACAGGAGTTTCAGAATCTGGTGTACCTTAATTCAGATTTTGAAACAAAAGGTATATACTTCAAAACAAAAGGTGAAATATGTTTATTGTTCAATGCTGCTTTATAAATATTGCACAACCTATTTTGTATGACAGCTATACATTAATTGATATTTTAATCTAACATCTCTCTCTCTCTCTCTCTCTCTCTCTCCATCCATTTATCCACCTTTCCATCCATTCGTCAATTATTGTTTCTATTCTGGTCAAGTATTTCACTGGAGTAATATTTTGTACCTTAAACTTCTAATTCAACTCTGACGTCAGTGTAACAATTAATTTAGTGCACACTTACTTTAGGAGCCTCTCTTTCAGTTCTTATCTCAATCAGTTACACCTAGTCATTTTTCAGAATGTTAAAAGAAATAATATTACTACTAAAATTCGTTACCCTCTGGACTTCAACTGTTCAGGCGTGCTTCAGGAGTTTTATAGAGACGATTTTTGTTTTAGATTTAGGATGCCCTGTGAGTTAAGTGCACAAAGATTATTAAAATAGATATGGAAATGAGAAAAAATAATCTGGGATTAAACTGTACAAAATACATGTAACTTCAAATATTCATTACATTTATATAGCAGCTATATTTTTCAATTAATGAGATGCATCTATTTCTGTTTACAGGGGTAAATTTGCACTTTAGTGTGATAGTATAACTTGATCCCACAAATTATTCAGGCAAAGTTCCCATTGAGCCACTGGCACTACAAAAAATCACATGCTTAATAAATACACTTACAAAGAAATCTTAGCCATGGGTTGAATCCTTCACTGAAAAATTTCAAAATGAAGTCTCCAAAACATTTCACAATGCTATGAGAATTCTAATGAAATATAAAAGTGTTTAACTTACGATAAATCATAGTTCAGTTCTGTGATATAACTTTTCCTAAAGCTCTGAATGCAGTATTGTATGTGCTATGAACAGATTAAACTAGTATTATCTTCTTACGGGCAAAATTAAAGCAGTTCTCACTTATGGCATACAAATTCATTCAGTATTTCTGACAGTTGTAATGAAAATAAAGGTCAAGTTGTACCCTGTGGTACCTCTATTAATTCAACTTTGGCACTTGAAAAATACGTTTAATCAAACTTTTCAAAGTTATGGCTGTATAAATGGCTATTTATTTCTGGCCTTTGATTTGTAATTTACATTACTTTTTTTTATTCACTTCATCATGTGCATAATTATATACCCAATTCAAAGATTATGAACAAATTTGAATAAGTTCAGGTCTTGAACCCAGCTGAGCTCTTGCTTTTTTTTTCTTCTGTGCTTCTTCCAATATTTGAGTAAACTAGCAAGGTTTATCTCCACTTCTGCTTGAAATTCTTCCTGGAGAATTACTTACTGTGCAACAAACGCATGCACACAAAAAAGATCTCCATATTGTCTGCTGATCTCAAAATGTTCGGTTATCTGAGAAAAAGATGCATGGGTAGTGAATTTAAAGTTGGCCTTTGAACACTGATCCCACTTTTAAGTTGAGATTTTTATCTGCTAATTATAGCTGATATACCTCAGTATAAAACAGATGGTAGACAGTGAAACATAGCAATCTACAGAAGCAAAGAGAATTTACTTTGAAATATAATGAATTTTAAGGACAATTAATGGGGGCTGTTGTTCACAGACCCAATTAGAGTCCAGAATACTATTTAGGAAGGAAAACAAAAAAAGGGATGTAGGAAATACAAGCTAAGAGTTAAATAAATCATCATAGCCAGCTGATCTTAAGGTTAAACAATCAAAAACTCTCAGGAACAGTTTAGAAGGTTGTAATGTTTGATAAAATAGAATAAAAACAAATCAAACCTTTTTTTGAAGAAAAAGTATTAAGAGATTATCAAGTTTTGTGGTTTTCTTGGGCTTTTTGGGGGTGTTGTTTTTTTTTTTTTCGGAAGAAAAGGTACTCCCTGGATGGAGAAAAAATAGTTGAATCACATAGGATAAGGGAGTTGTAGACTATATGTGAAACCAGAAGTCAGAATGAGGGTTTTTGAACTGTTTAGCCCTTTTCTACGGTAAAATAAATAAATAAATAAATAAATAAATAAATAAATAAAATTAACCCTGTTTATTCTCTGTGAACATTTCCCTTTACTCATATTGTTATGTTGAGGATGCTTCTACCTTAACTGTGATGCATCCAAACTATGTTTCATTTTACTAACTTTTCTGGCATGCTTTTTTAGCAATCTTTCCTATGCTTTTTAGGGTTCTTTTTAAGCTTTACATGGTGTCAAGACAATCATGCTAAGATAATTTCTCTTCATCTTGCCTTTCTCTGAATCCAAGAAACAAGAAATCACGTACCCCAATAACTGCACAAAACCCTCTGCCTCCAAAGTTGTAGACTTGGAACCTCTATGTGGAGTTGAGCTAGGATATAGCCTTGGACAAGATTTTGTTGAGACTTTAACTTGTAGTGTGGATGAGTAAGTAAACTCAGCACACATAGCTATGGGTGAGCAGCTATTCAAGTCCTACTGGTAAAGTTTGACAAAATTTCTGAATCTGCTGGGATCTTAAAAGACCACTACTTCTGACTGCATGTCATCAGCATGGAGCTAGGATGTCAGTTCCAGCAGCATAAACAAACAATTGTAGCTACTGCTGTATCAAGCCTGTACTGATAATATTCAACTTGGCAAAAAAGTACTGAGGGAAGAACATTCTTAATAGTATAGCATGAGCACAAAAAGTCATTGGACAGTTATTCAGACCAGTATCAAATGAAACCCAACCCTGTTCACACTACCTGGACAGCTAGAGTTGGAGTTAGGGTCCTGAGAGCATCCCCTCTCCTGGGGATCTGGCTGCTGGGGCTGAGGACACCATAGAGATAGAGAAACTGAGGATGGACCTCTTCCTTTGCTTACCCAGGACAGGGGCTCCCAGACAGCGCTGCAGGACTGTGTCCCTCAGCCAGGCCCTGCCTCCTTCCTGTGGGAGCTGATTGAGGCTGAGCCTCTACTGTTCAGCTCCTGGTGCATTGCAGCCATGCCCCTGCCTGACCACGGCCCCCTCTGATGCAGACCCAGACCCTGGGTACCCTCACAGGGCCTGATCCTGGCCCCACCTGCGGGCTTACGTTCCAACCAGGCCTCAGCCCATCTCCATCCCCAGGGAGGTGCCCAATGCCCTGGCCTGGGAGTGCCCCTGGTGCCCCCTGGCTGTGATGCTCCTGGCTGGTGTGGTGGGACAGGCCCTGGCTGATGCTCCTGGGAGCCATGTACCCTAGCACATGGAACTCCACTGTTTAAGATCCTTATGAAATTTTGAATCACTGTGGAAGCATACTTATTTTATGAGAATCACTTACAATTTTTAGAAGAATAGTGTTTTCTTATACTAAATGTAATTTTGGCTATAACATTCAAAAGAATCACAACTTTACAGTTTTATGCAACTCAGTAACAGGAGGAAGCACTTATGGATTAATTAGCGTATTTTATGCATCTACTTGCCCATGTTATTCTTCTTAGATATTTAAGGGTCTGATTATTGCATACAGAAATTGAATTATTTTTTTTTTAAAGATACTGTCATGCTGTTACAAGAGCACTAGGTAGTTTTTAGGGCTGTAACTATGTGAAAAATAGAAAAGATATTAAAAGACTTTAAAAGACGTTTAAAAGATGGTTAAACTATACCGAAGGTCTAGATTTAATTCCTATTTCTTAAACAATGATCCACAATTGACTCTATAATGGATCTGGTCCCATTTTGTGCCAGGTGGATCTGTAAATTAATAGTTTGTTCTGGAGGTCAGGAACTGTAACTCTGTCTTAATTTCCAAAGTCTTTTTTCATAACAGTCTATAAGTCAAATTATTCTCTGTTCTGCATACATTAATGCTGATTAGTCTAAATTTTCCCTATGCAGTTCTTATCACACTGCAATCAGACTTTTTTTTGTCTCTACTGTAGCTTTACAACTCCTTCTTCAAACTCTAATCTTTCTAGAGAATCAAAACAAACATAAGATAATATTTTTTTTAAAACTGAAATCTGGACTGCTTCTATAATCTCAAATATTTCAACAATTACCACCTTTGTCAGGAAAATGTCAAACTGATTTCCGTGTGGAATTGACAGAAGTTATAAACGTAGAAATCAATTTAAATATTGTGACTTTTCTTTAAAAAAAGTATAACAGAATGTAATGTTTGGATCCAGGTAAATTTGAGATTATAATTTAAAATAAAAATATTAATATTTTAAATACTTAAAATGATAATCAAGAAAACAGTTTAATGCCTGTCAATGGAATTTTTAGGGAAAAATTTTAAGCCTTTTTTTGTTTCAGTTTTTTTCATTTTTACTTTGAGGTTCAAAGATTTTTGGTGTTTCACTTGAATTTAATAGTATTTGAATGTCTCATTTTTCTCTAACTTCTATTATTCATTAGATAACAGTTTTGGAGTGGTCTTCAATTCAGATCCCATTTGATGACCTGAGTTTTAATTCAGTGTTTCAGTTGTTTCTGATTTTGAAATTTCAAGTTCATCTACCGATTTTTACCCAGAGTGGAATTCTTTGGCTGAAGGTTTCCAAAGCTCTTTTTGGTGTGAACCTGAATCAACAACAATAATGGGAGAGAAATAGCTAAGTGGTCTTTACACTCAGTATCTCATGCCTGCAAGAGATGTTTCCACTGCAGCACCAATAAGATTGTATCTCCCCACTGAAAAGCATATATTCATATATCTGAACACTGAGAAGAGTGAAGGGGATCCTCAGTGTTCTATCTATGAACCAGCGCTTTCTTTTAATCCATTTGATGGAAGAATTCAAAAGCAAAGAAGAATATACAATTATACTTTAATACATCAAGGAATCTAAATATTGTCATCTTTTGTACTGTTCTTTATTTTTTTCTTCTTGGCTAGTCTCTGTTTTTTAATGTCTCTGAACTGATCTCATCAAAACTTACTCTTGACTAGGCTGAATAACATCCCTTCTTTCTGAATTATTTTGTTTCTGTATTTACTTTGCTCTATAAAAAAGCCTTTGATAGCTGAAGCACAATGGTAAACAGAGTATGAACAACTGGTATCATCTACCTGGACTTGTGCAAAGCATTTGACACTGCTGCATGCATTCCTGCATGACTTGACTCTCGTGAGACTCCACTTGGAGTACTACATCCAGCTCTGGAGCCTCCAATATAAGAAGGATATGGACTTGTTGGAATGGGTCCAGAGGAGGTCCACAAAGGTGATCAGAGGGCTGGAGCAGCTCTCCTATGAAGGCAGGGTGAGAGAGTTGGAGTTGTTCAGTCTGGAGAAGGGAAGGCTCCGAGGAGATATTATAGGAGCCTTCCAGTACTTAAGGGGGGCCTATAGGGAAGATGAGAAGGGACTCTATCAGAGAGTATAGCGATAGGACAAGGGGTAGTGGTAGATTTAGATTAGATATTAGGAAGAATTTTTCACTGTGAGGGTAGTGAGACACTGGAAGAGGCTGCCCAGGGAAGTTGTTGATGCCCCATCCCTGGAAGTGTTCAAGGCCAGGTTGGATGGGGGCTTTGAGCAACCTGGTCTAGTGGAAGGTGTCCCTGCCCATGGCAGGATGGTTGGAACTGGAGATCTTTAAGATCCCTTCCAACTCATACGTTTCTATGATTCCCCTGCAAAGCTAGAAAAGAAACACTAAGTACAAGGCTCTGTGGAGAGCCAGACAGCGATCCAATGGGTAGAATGATAGCACTGAAGTCAGTGGTATTGCTGCACTTATAATTTATAGAGCATTTGGATTGTATTTTGGAACTCTTATTAACAGCGAAGTGGAAAGGAACATTATCAAGACAGACTGCACCTACTGCTATCATTTTTTATACTGCCAGGATGAAGAAAAAGTTAAAGAAAGATGAGAAAATGACCATGAGCTACTGAGTATATGGCTCATGGATCATGATTTGTTTGTTTTGGTTTTTCTTTTTCATTATTGTTTAGCTTTAGTACATATTCATGGTTTTATTTGTCATTGGTAACATCTTGAAAACAGAACTTGTAATTGGGAGAGTTTGGTTCACCCACATTTTTCTAGGCAGTCCTCTGAAGTCTTATAGATATATGTACAGGATTAAGTATTAACTGTGTAGAAAATGGCCATGCTAATCATGAGAAAAAATATTTGTTGTATAGTAACTCTGAAGGCTTCAAATCTTCAAACCTGTGAATACTATGACTGCTTTCTGCCTATATCTATGCCTATACCTGTGATGACACATCTCAAGTATATAACTTTACATTGTGAAATTTAATTTCTTACTATGTTCAGATGAGACTACTGCAAAGCAAACAGTCTTTTTCTTCTGTCTTCAAAAAAATTGCTCTTTCCAAGCATAAGGAAAGACTTGATAAATAAATGAATGTTCTGGTTTTATTATGAATAATTTTGTTAATTAATGTTCTAATATTATTTTTTATGTCTGTTGGTTTACCAAACTCAAGTACTGTTGAGCACTCAAAGAACACACTATGCTTGACATAGGTATTTGAAGGCATGTTTAGACAAAAAAATACTGCTTATGTATAATTATGTATAATTACACTCATAGCTAGAATCCTATTGAAAATCAAAAATAATTCAGCATTGTTTATCAATGAATGGATAAGATGATGATATAAATTTTACCTGGCATATGACTGCATTCAATATGCAATGCCAAATGCAAGTGTGATTCATGTTGCTCAGAAGGTGGACAGCTTCATTTCTCAGTTGTTAGAATTTCTGAATGACCTTCAGGGTTAGTTCCAGTTAAACTATTGAAGTAGCCTAACCTAGATGTATATAACTGTCTAAAAGCTTTAGTAATGTACATCAGTCATTTTGTGAGGAAAGCTAAAATATACAACAGTATGATTGTAATGGGTCACAAGACCCCTCATTAGTGAAGGAAATTTTTAAGGCAGTTGGAGCAGATCACATGCAGCAAAGAGACACCCGTGTGAGGAAAAGCCAATCAGATAACCACAAGCACTTATAAAAACTTCGGCTAATAATAGAGAAGGTAGCTTTATGTTAATCAGAACATATGAGCCATTCACACTAAGTGAAAGAATTTACTTATACTTTCTGCATGACATATCATGGATCAAGTAGAACATGTTTGATATGTCTTTCTTCCATACTTCTTTTGTGGTGGACTTGAGAGCAGAGTCTCTGTCTCTGGAGACTTTAAAAACCTGCCTGGACGCATTCCTGTCCAACTTGCTCTAGGTGAACCTGCTTTGGCAGGGGGTTTGGACTAGATGGTCTCCAGAAGTCCCTTCCAACCCCTACCATTCTGCAATTCTGTGTGATTCTGTGATTCTGTGACACATCTTAACCTGATTGTGCAAGTTGTCTTTGTTGCTGATAAATGCACCTATAGTAGTGTCCAACCAGATCGTACCACATTTCATCTGCTGTCATCATGAAACCTTCTGGACAAGGATGCTTTCAATTACCAAAACTTCCCTCAGACACTCAGACTGAAGAACCTCTACCTTTTCTTTATGCAGAATATGAAAAAAAAAACACATCAGGTTATGGTTAACTTAGCATGTTTTCCATACTAACATCAGGCTCCTAGAGAAATACCAAGTGTCAGTGCCAACCTAATTCTGAATCAGGACTTTAATGATGCTTGTACTGTCTTCTATAGCTAGTACCGTCTACTGACACAAATCCCATGGATGTGACTTTCCACATCCCGAGACAGGGACAATCCTGTTAGTCTCATTCCTTTCTATTGCTGCACCTCACTGGTATTTGTGAGGTACATTATAAAATAGGGACACAGAACAGGGATAGGTTTATAGAACAAGTCAGGTTGGAAGGGACCTCAGGAGGCCTCTAGTTCAGTTTTCTACTGAAAGCAGGGTCAGCTAAGAGGTCAAACAAGGTTGCTCAGGACTTTATCCAGTTTGGTGTTGACAGCCTCCGAGGACAGAGACTGCACAACCTTTATGGACAACCCATTCCACTTCTTGTCTGTCCTCATGAGGACATATCCATATCCTCATATCCACTTTTAACCTCTCTTGTTTCAGTTTATACCCTTTGTCTCATCCTCTCACCATACACTGCTGTGAAGGGACAGACTTCACCTTACCATGAACCTCTTTGTAGGTGTTGGAAGGTTGCTATTCTGAAGGCTAAACAAACCCCATTTCCTGTCCAAGATGCACTCCAGATCCTCAACCATCTCAATAGACCTCTGCTGAACTTGTTCCAACTGATCAACATCTTTCACGTATTGGGAGGCCTGAAAATGGGCACAGTATTTTAGAAAATGTTGAGTTATAAGGGTAATCACTTCCCTCAATCTACTTGCTATGCTCATGAGATCGATAACTCTATTATGCTAACACAGTATTGGAGAATACTTTGTCCTGTTTGCCTGACATCAGTTATATTCCTCATACTGCAAGATTATGTTTTGTTTTATTCTGCCCAGCCATTTGCCAGCAACTGTCCCATCTTATAGCCTTCTTGAATTTCATAAGTGTCACATTATATTGCTGTACCATAATCAGGATGAATATTAACAAGTCCATGGAAGAACTCTGCAAGTTCACTGAAGTTAAATCAATTAAGGGGTAAAGAATACACAGAAAGTTGTCTAACTTGGGAAATCCTTCAGCCAGAAAGCCTTAGAATCACAAAAAGCAATTGAGAGAATTATTTTGTATTCTTGCCCTGTTCTTGCCTAATTTCCTCAGCTTTACCTTTCCATGACTGCCATAAACAGGCTACTGAATTACATGGAGCTGTGGTCTGATCCTGTAAGGCCATTCCTGCATTCATCTCCTGCTGAGGGCAAATGTCTTTACAACGATTCACAGGATTGTGCATGAAGGAGAGTTTGGTGATGAGATTGCTGCAAAAGGACAATTATCATGGTAATATTTGACATGGGAATTGTCTATGTGACAAGAATGTAATTATAACTCAGCTATCTACAGGGTGTTGCGTCCATATTAAGGCAAGTCTCAAGTACAGCCTAATAGCATAAATCTTACCTTTTCTGATTATTAACATCTCCGTATCACAGTATAATCTAACAAGTGACTATCTCCCAAAAGTAAATTTCTTCACACAAACATTCAGGAAAATGTTTCCAAGTTAATTTAAACCGTGAGTCTGCAGAGGATTACTTAACTCACAGAATCACAGAAACATAGAATATTTCTGGTAAGACATGACCTCAAGAGGACATCTAGTCAAGCCTCCTCCTCAACTGAGATCAATACTGACTTTAGACCAGGTTACTCAGGCTTTGACCACCCAGGTCTCAGAAGCCTCTGATGACAGAGATTACACAACTCCCCTGGTAACTTGTTCCAATGCTTAATTATTATCATAGTGAATTTTTGCTCCTCTATTCAATCTGAACTTCCCCTGTTGCAATTTATGATTCTTGTCACGATCCACCTATGACGTATGTGTGTAAATTGCTTGGCTCTGTCTTTTTGATGATTTCCTTGTAGGTATTGGAAGGCTGTTATTAGGTCTTCCTGAAGTACTCCCTGACCACTGCAGGTGGCTGAACTTATTCCAGTTTATTAGTATTTTTCTTTTATTTGGGTTCCAAAACTGGACATAACATTCTAGACACAATCAAGGATGGTCAAGCATGGTTTACCCTTAGTGAAGCCATACTGGCTATTCCCAACCACTTTTCACCTTTCAGGAGAGGAGAGAAGTGAAAGGGAGAGAAAAGAGGTGAGAAGCATGAAATCACATTGTTTAAAAAGAAAGAAGTGTAGAAAGAACAGTTTTCAAGCTCATTTTCTGCATTCACATCCAGTGGAAACAGGACCACTTTTAAGAAATCAGTTTTGACAGTTTCTCTTTACATAAAGAATAAAAGAACCTTGAGCAGGGAGATACTGAGGAGTATTTCCATACCAGTGAAGCCAGGAAACAGGTATTCATACTCTCTAGGTGTTCAAACAGTTGTTCTTTGTGCAACTGAAAGAAGGTGAATCTGACTCAATGACAGAGCAGCAACATCCCAAAATTCCTCTGTTCATCTGAAAGAAAAGAAGTCTGGATCAGCGATGCTAGCATTTTCCTGTCATATCTGGGTTCTACTGAGCTCTAATTTCGTATTTATAAATATTTTGAGGGCTGTTGTTATAATGTGCACAGGGAAATGAAGGTATTATATTCTTCAAAAATGTCTTGACTTGTAAATACTCTTGTTTTCTTTTTCAGAAAATTGTGCACAAGGATTATATCACAGGCAAAATGGATTCTTTTCTTACAGATTAATTAAATGTGTCAGAAATTATAATAATAATTATTTATTTAAATGTTTAGCCAATTCAATAGCTCAGTCACACAAGTAGATAACATTATAGATGTTGGATGCTTGGCTTAAAAATTCTTTTTACCTGAAATTAGGATGAAATATTGAGATGAAAAAAGAACGGTTTTGGCAAAGTGTGAAGAAACCCAATCAAAGTACTTTTAATGATGGATAATTTTTTAAACATATTAATTTATCTCTAATATGTCTTTTGAGCTTTTTAGCTTAAAACCGTCCTGTCAGTTGTTTATTCCACTGTTCTCCTCTATCCTTGCTCTTCATTGAGACTGCCAAGCTTTGCGATCAAGACATCTTCCTCCTTTGCATGGGCTTTCCTCATCACAAACACTGCTAACTGCAACTAAAAAGTAAGAATAACAAACATTGTCATTCTTGTATCATTCTTCAGGATTTTCTATAATTTTTTCAGGTATAGCTCATTATTTAGTAATAATATCTTATGTCACTCAAATATGTATATTATGATTATGATTGTGAATGTAAACACCAGATTTGGGGGATATGTGTGGAGATGCACTTATTCTACTTTGTTAAGCTAGTCCATAAGGCCAACCTAACATCTGTTCAGCACACTGAAAAGCTGAATAAAAGTCTGAAATGAGAGAACTAGCAGGAGAGAGAAGTTCCCCGAGGAATGCTCAGAGATGCTCTTTCTATCTTAACTAAACCTTAACCTCAAGACTTTTACATATTTAGAATTGCAGAATACAAGCAATCTCCTGAAAAGAGTAAAGACCCTATTTTTAAGATGTTTAATAGAGAGAAATACTGACATATATTTGCAGCAAGTAATTTACCTTTGCATGGTTGGTTTTAACCTACAAGTATGATTGGTCACTTGGTGGTGTATGATGCCACCTTAGAAAGCATGTAATTCACCTCCAGTGGCAAGTTTTGGATCACCAAAAGTAAGTTTTGATCTGTGGATTCCAGCAGATATTTTAGATGCTTTCATTTATGGGTTTGAAAGTTGTTTGTATGAAGGAGATGTGTAAACTAGTTTATGATAATAGATCATTAGAGCAATCAATAATATTTTGCTTATACTTTGCTTACTACTGAAATTGCAGACAAAATTCTCAGATAGTAATCTGTAGACCCATTACAATTCTTCACAGAAAATGTATGACTCTTATCCTCTTTAAAGCTTTTGACGTAGATCATCAGAGTATTTTTATGTCTTTTGATGTATTTATCTTAAAACCTCCGGCACATAATAAAGCAAGAATTTTCAGATCACACTGGCTGTGTGCACCCTGCTAGTTTAGACCTCTTCCTGCTTCATTCCCAAATGAACCATGCATGATGAAAGTGGTGGATCACCTTCAGGTGCTTTCTGGGACAGAGCGAAAGCCTTCAAATTAATAGCTGTTAGACTGGCCAAAACCTGGTATTAATTCAGGCATTACATCTGGCCAAAACCTCTGCAATAAGCAGGGGTCCTCTGCAGGTGTGTTTGTATTTGTGTTCCTACACACCAAACCATCTTCCTTCCTCCAGCCTCAGTCTTTCAACATTATCCTGATGGGTCATGCACCCAATTGATCCTTATGTTATGCTCCTTTGGTCACATAGAAATACGGTATAGACATAGCCATTGATAATTAATTCCGACCTATGACAACAGCCCACATATTTGCTCCAAAATGAAGGAGCATGCATTTCTGTAAAAAAAAGCTTTCACTGAATGTTTCTTCTTAAAAAAAATAAGAATAAAAGAAGAAGAAAAAAATAGTTCCTAACCAATGCAACTGAAGGTCTCTGCTGTTTTCTGTTCAACCTCTCTTTTCTTGCAGTGTCTGCAGTTTTGCGTTTCTGAAGCGGTTCTATGTTGTATTTCTATTTTATCCAAAAATAACTAAATGATGGCAGCCAAATCAGAATTATTGTCTCTGCATGCTGAATCATGAATGCAATTATTATTGCAATTATTAATTCTGAAGATTTTTCAATGCCTGTGGGGTCACTACACTTAAAATCCAGAAGACTAATCACACCACATGATGATTCAGTTTCACACTTTTCTGAATCCTTCTTTATAAGGACTTTCTCAGAATTACAGATCGTGATCCTGAACAATAGGAGCTTTTTTGTCTACTTAAAACTGGAGTATCTTATCTTACCCTTAGTAGTCATATATACTTATATGTATCTTAAATAACTAAAACGATGTAGATCATCATGGAACTTAATTTGTGGGCAGCCGAATTCAATTTATTATAATTCAGATAACTTAAATGGTAAAAATGAAAGCTGTTTTTTATGAGCAAAATGGATTATTTAAGGTGTTATTCCTAACAAAAGATTTCATAAGGCAAGTTTGTCACAAATAACAAGTATTCACAGTATTTATTCTTCTCTTACTAAACTCAATTTGTTTTTAATCAATTTCCTATTGAAGATATTACAGGAAAGAACAACATCAAGTATTTTTGGTAAGTTCTTTCACAAACATCTCACTTGGCATTGCAAAAGAGCTGTGGCCATATTTATTTCTTAAGGTTTATCGGTGGCTTCTTTGTCTCTTGCTTATTTCAGCATTTTCTTCTCTGAAAGAGAGGAGATGAAAAGCCTGAGAGGAGACTTTTGAGATTTCACTTGAGAGACAGGAACAGAGTACTGGCAGAGTTTCTTACTTAGTTCAGAGAGATTTATTTTCTTGCTTTTCATTTTTTCACTGGAAGAGGAAGACATACGTCTTTTAAACTTGTGCTGGACTGGAATTTTAATTGTTGTCACTCTTTTATTGGCTGAACATGAATTTGATAGTTTTTATTTCATTTTCAATTTATAAATATGTAATCTTGAGAATGCAAAGGAATGATAACTGTGCTCCTAGAAGACAAGTCTAATGACATCTTTACAATGTAGTGTTTAATTATCTCTTTTTTTAAAAGATAGTATTTTAATTCATTGCATTTATTGATAAGATATTAAATTCTCTTTAAAAATATTCCAAACACTATATTTTTATAAAAGAGCTTTTCAGCCTAAAGACTGTCTTTTACACGCGTCCTAGAGACACTACCCAAATACTTTTCAAGGTTTATTTTCTTAAAAATTCCATTTTCTTTTTTCTTTTATAAAAAATACTTTATGATTTCCAGGTACATAATTAATTCTCCTATTAGATTAAATATTCTATGCTGGGATCAATTACATGCAATAGCAATAGCAAACAATCTTGTCATATTTCTAAAGACACAGTTACTAGCTACATAATAAAGATATAGCACATTTATATTTCAGGGTAAATATTTCAGACAAATAATTTCTTGGATTACTCCCTGAACACTTAAACAATTAAGGGAAAACTTATTGCTTTTTTTTAAAAGCTTATTTAAAATTTTAGAATTGTTAAAGGGAGAAAAAAAAATACAGATAAATGGGTCTGATTTTGGAAATACTATAGTGTATTTAACTGCAGCCTTTCCTTGTTATGCAGGCAAAAAAGAGACAAGAGAAAAGAAATATGGATGTTCTTGGCTGTCTTCCTGATTTGGTGCTTGTAAAAGAAGAAAAAAATTGAGAACTTTCAGACAATTTCCCTGTAAATCATGTACTTGTCATTGCAGAAGAATTATTTCATTCTTTTCTCTAGCTACTGTGAGTTTAGAAATATTTGCTTTTCCCAAAAAACCCCACTTATAGAGCCCAGCTTTACAACTTTTTCTTAGTATACATATAACTTCTAGAACATTACTGCTAAAATCTCAACAGTGTTATTATGACCTCAAAGTTCTTCCAAGTTTTATTTCAAAAAGTAGTGAAGTACTGGAATCTGTAGTTATTTCTGAATGCTCATTTTAGCCTTCTTTTAGTATGGATAAACTTTATTGGCAAAGATGCCCTATCAATGTTTAAGAAAATTTGATTTTTTTTTGTTCTCATGAAATTTTATGGGAAGAAAAACTCCTTAATGTTGTCTTTTAGTATCAACTGATAAGTTTAATTCCAACTTTTACTAAACTTTATTAAAAGTATGCATTTCATTGTCACTAGATCACCTGTTCCTGATGACCTACAAATCATTACCCAGTAGCATATATTTCAATGCAATTTGCACAAGTTTATTTTGTTTAATAGTTTTGCTCTGAACAGTTACCTGAAACAGGCCTTCAAGCTATCATACAAAACAGTAAAAATCTCCCCTATCCCATTTCATCTCAGTTTGAAAGTTGGCCTTTCAGTTTTGTCTTTAAAAAAACCCAATTTTTATATAATAAAAACTTTTTCAATTTGGTAATTTTCTTGATGATTTTTTAAAAACAACTCAAGTACTTCAGAATCTTTAGTTCACAAAAAAAAAAAAATTATCTTGGTTTTGCTTTTAATCATTTTAACCCACTTCAGATTTTATTTTTTGGCATATTTCCTATTTTACCTGACTTTAAAATGAAATTAAACCTAGATTATACTGCCTAACAAATAAATTAATTATGAACTATTTTCATATAAATCAGGTTTCCATTTCAAATTAGGAAACTATATTTCCCATTCACTTCTCTTCTAACCAAACATTTCCAAGATAAAGGAGAAGCTGTTCAGAGAGAATGAAATATAGTAATGCAGAAGAATTTTGTTATTCTTCAGTAAAACTTCCGATGCCTTAATTTACTGCACCTTTTTGGCCCTTGAAAAGCTACAATATTCTTCTTGCAAATTTTAGAGGCTGCTACTCAGTGAATGTTGTTCTCTGATTTATGCATCTCAAAACTCATAGAAATTGAGAAATACTTGCCATAATGAACATTTGTTGCATTTTCTCATCTGGAATTAAATTAGCCACTTCAAACAGGAAGCCTATATATTACTTGAATCTTACCTAAGCCCTCAAGATAATGTTTAATTGATAGCTAGAATTTCTGTTTACTTTTTGCATGAAGTTAATTTCTTCTGGGTTTTGGACTAGCACCTAGTGATGAATAGGTACACTGCTAATGGAACTGAAGGAGGTATATGTTTTTGAGATCTTAGTTCGAACAGATCTTAGATCCTGTTCGAATAAAAACAAACAAACAAAAAGCCTGTAAGATATTACAGGAAAAAAGTAGAAATATAAATTAACTTATTTTTCTGTCATGTGGTCTTATTAGATTACTTATGCTCACACACTTTAAAACAAAGTATATATACAAACCCCCTCCTTTATTTCTGTGTGCACAGTGACCAGCTCTGTAATGTGTAGGGTTCAAGACAAGTTAACAAATTTGTCACAAATGACCTATTTGTTGAGATTCAGTTCATAGCTTGTTGTACATATGCTACATGTTGTATAGGAGTGGATGGGAAGCAGAGGGGAAAAGTGATTGCCTTGTCATGGCTGCTGCATGCTCTGGCAGTCGGGACCAGCAGGAAAGAGGGAAAAATTCTCCTTCCCTGAGTTAATGGATGTATGTGCAGTAGGGGCAAGTTCTAGGAATGTAGGTAGGCAAGTGTACAAGAGCAGAGAGAGCAAATAATGACATCTGCTGAATGTGGTGAGGAAACCAGAGGCTGATGCAGAGAGCAGAGCCAAGTTTAAGTTTAAGAAGGGTCAGATACTACTATATAGACCACGTGGGAGTTATGCTCACAGTAAGAGCATTTGAAGTCCTGAAAGTTGCCAAACCTAACAGCAAGATGGAAGGAGAGACCGAAGGCTGGAAATCTTTATTTTGTATTTAATCTTTTATGTCCAGCAAGTCTGAATTTTACCTTGTTAAGATTTCTGTTTTGTGTTCTAATAAAAATATATTTTGACAACCTTTTGTGCACCATCCAGTGCTAGTCCCTTTCATGATTGTATGAATTGTTATGCTTGTACATATATATGCTGACAAAACACCATGGGATAGTTTAAGTGCTAGTACCTAAAGAAAATTTAAAATTTTATAAATAAAATAATAATGAATATTTTCCTCCTGTAGAAGTACAAAAAGAATGCTAATTCTTTTTCACATATTGTCCCAAAGGTGTATCCTTGTCAAAATTCCTGTGAGACGTTTAGTCCCTAAAACATTTTATTACACCAGTGAATGCCAGCTCCTTCATGACAAGACAAGACAAGGGTCAATGTTAATATCTTATCTTGAGAAAATACTATGTGTGTTTTTTGAAGCTATACACACAGTTATACTGTTCCCTTCTCTAAATTCATCCACACATTGTTTAAAAGGAGGGATAATAAGGGAGAATGAAACAGGAGAAAACTTTACTGCACTGATTCAAGGTCTTTTCGGGCTGAAGTTAGATTGACTCTTGGTTTCACTCAGGTTCTCTTTGGCTGATATTCTTCCTGAGCCATCTAATCTCTCTGATAGTAACGTGATATTGTGGTATGGATTTATCTGCCTTCTTTGAGATATACATATGTACATATATTGGGAACTTAGGTGTTTTAAGATCCTTTTAGAGGCACTGAAGAAGGCAGGTTCGTAAGAATTCATATTTTTCTAAATATAGAAGGCTAAAGTGGAAGTCGTAAGTGTTCTACATGGTTTTTAAGGTATTTTACATAGACTTAGCCTCATTATTCCCTTGTCTACAATGTAGCAAATCTTATTTTTCCTTTTTTATTTCATAGAGGGAATCTGTTGAGGTCCCATATTTTCATTTAAAATAACCCTTTAATTTTATAGAAGGTCATGGTTGTGAGGTCTTATTTGTCCTAAGACATGACCCAAGAAAAAAGGGTAGTGTGAGCATCTGAAGAATTCGGGAAATAAAAAAGGCTGAACAAGAACTTGGCTGGAAGTTTCTCTGTCTGCACAGAGGGGCAATTTTTTCCCTAGACAGGCCTTAGAAAAGGTGATAAATTTAGAGTATTTTCCCTTTATGTAGATTTACAGCTACATTTTCACTTCCATTTCAAGTTTCTTCCAAATGAGATTAGAAATAGCCAAGATATTAATCACGCTTCAAATATTTATAGTATAACAGCCAATTCAACTTCAACTATAGCATTACTACTACTATCCCTAAGGTAACTCAATTATACTGATTTTGAATTACATGATGTAATACATCAGTCTAAGTGCATAATGACATAATAAATAAAAGCTGAAAAAACCCCAAACCTGAAGGAACTAATTAAAATAGTATTTACGAGAGACGAAGAGAGTCTTCTAGTAAAATTTTAGGCCTCAATCCAGAATTTTTTCCTACATACCCCAATCACAGTAGGGGTAATCACTAATTTCTTGCAGAGTCTTAAGATCTTATCAATATGAAATGAATGTACTGCATAAAGGCCAGAATTCTCACCTTCCACGGAGGCATTATGAGGTTTATAAAATCAAGCTCTGGTAGAAAAAGTACACAAAAGCAACGTCAAGGATGCAACAGAAATTCATTTGACAGAGCCAAGATAAAAAGCTTGGACAGTTTAAGAAAGAGATGGAAATAGTGACTACAATGATCTGTAGGAGGAAAGAAAGAAACGTATGAAAACATTATGGTGCAATAAGATGAATACTACCAGTCAGGTAATCAAGTAGGTTAAGTACTCATTACAGCGCCAAATAACTAAGCCAATAATAACTATATAGACAATAAATATTCCTTTCTAAATATTTTCAAGAAGGAATATACTCTAACTTATCATCAAAGAAAACACTTATACTACTAAATAGATTTTCTCTTCACTCCTTTTTCACTGGAACTATTTATTAACTGGTGTTATGCATATTCAGGCAATAGTAGAAGGAAAATATAAACAATTGCTTAACACTTATGAACCAATAATCCTTAACACACTCCTTGTGCGTGTATATATTAACACTGAAGCATCAATACAGTAGGTCTGATATTTTTCAGTTCCTTCAGGCCAAAATCCCACCAATGCCCCTCAGCATGAATCCAAAGTGTTTCAAATGTGGCCGATTAATTTTGCAAATGAAGAGCATCTGTGCAGGGTGCATGTCTCAGACTTGCGTTCACTTCACGCTGCATATATCTACACTATATCTGTGGAAATACTTTTGTTTAGAAAATACCAGACAGGAGTATGAGAAGCATGAAATTAAAAAGAACAGTTTTCTGTGGGGAAAAAGAAAAATCAACAGATGTAAACCTAAACTTACTTCTAGCATTTTATGCCTATCATTTCTTTCTTTTGGACTGTCTTTTGAGTGTTTAAGCATCAGCACAACTATACAGACAGCAATTCTCTAATTCTCTGGGAGCAAGAAATCAAATCTTAAAATGAACTGAAATAATGGCCTGGACTTGCATGGAACTGAATATTTCCAAATCCAAGATGGTGATTTGTGGGAAAAAAAAGAAAAAAATAAAAGAAACAGAAAAAACTCACCCACCCAACCAACCAAACCTATCTGACTAGTAGGTAAAAAAGAAATGATAAGGGAGCTTTCCAAATTCACAAGTTACATTTTAGCTCAGTGTAGCCACAAGGAAGTGGTAAGTTAGTTTTCACCATTGAAAGGTAACTGTGTTTTGAGGAAAGGACTGATAGGGATTTTGGACTTATCTTCAAAAGAAGGCTCACGGTTATTAATGCCTCAAGGAATAATGTGGGTCTGTATATCTAGCATTAAGTGATAAAGTAAACAGGGGAAAACTTAGACTCTTGCACATCTCCATGCTGTTATACTGTGTAGCTAACTGAGACCCTGTAAGACTGAGTCTAAGGTACCCCTGAGTCTAAGGAACTCCTGTTGACTGACATTCAGCCTGTATTTTTCCTTTATGGGTTTACAGAAAATATTTTCCTCAATCGTTACATTCATTACAGTACCTATTCATACTCTATTGCAATGTCTCTCTTCCTCGGTTGTGCAGAAATTTCCTACCAAGGACTCATCTTTTCCTGCCATTAGCCAGGATCAGATACTTAGAGAAGTTCAAGACTTTGGATTGAGGGTTTATGAGACAAACTACCCAAAAGTGATTTTTACATGAATAAGAAAGTTCTATAGTCTTCTCATCTTTTGCATTTAATATGTTTTCTGTGGTTGGTGTTGTAAATATTGTTCAAGAAATATTGAGCTTCTTTCTCTTTTTTTCTTTTAGACAACTAACATCAATTATATCTTGTTGTAATGTGTCCCATAGGTTAATTAGGCATTGTATAAATAAGTGTTTCTATTTATCATGTTTGAATTTGCTGCCAAGCTATGCATATTGTTAGTTAAGCCGTGAATATTTAGCTGTTTGTGACCTTTCTTCTTAAATGAATTTCTCAAGCAATCTAATCATGTTAGTTGCTCTTCTCTGATCTCCATCCAACTTGTTCCTTTTCCCTCACTTCTCTTTCCAATCAGGTACCAAGATGCTGAGAAATGCATAAAGTATTCTAGATACAGCCTAAACAGACCTGATAGACAGTGACTAATTCTTTCATGATTGACTACTTGATGTTTTGGCATATGATGACAAAAACTGCATTGACCTTGGATTATTTTTCTCCATGAAATATCACATTTAGAGCTGGAGGAGAAATGTCGTTTCTCCCAGAAATTTTTCAAAAGTCAAATGTTTCCTTTTTTAAGAACTGAGGCAAACAGTTAAAAAAATAAAATAAGATAATGAACAAATAATCTCCCCTACATTAAAGTCAGTTGAAATATTTCATTTTGATGTTTCCAAATGTTTCAATTTTAGCTTTCTAAATGACAAGCCAACTATAATTAACTAACATTTTTGCACAGAAAGCTAATCTTTTTCTGTGTGTGTAAAAGGTCAAAATAAGATATTTTAATAATTCTGAAAGATTTAGGAAGCAATAAGATATTGAAAATCACTTCTTCCCAGGATATTCATAGAATCAACAATTTGGCACATCTAAAGAAAAAAATCAATTCAGTGGAAATTTTCTGATTGTCTTTAATCATACTGAAATTCATTTTTAATTATTGTTCTTCATTTTAACATTATTATTATCATCCATGTGTCATCTTCCTGCAGAATACCTATTTTAGATCTTTTTTCCAATTAAACTACATTTTTCAAGTTTTTTTTTCTTCAAATGCTTCTGTACTTTCTAGTTAACTTTCTAGTTACATTTCTAGTTACTTTCTCATAGATGCTCTTAATTGCAAGTTTCATTAATATGCTATTTAGTCTCACTTTCAGATTGTTAATGAAGACGTTTAATAGGACAAGAGCTGATCCTGAACCCTGTGGCACTGTATATGACACTTCACTTCATCTTGAAACGTTGTTCATGGTTATTCTTTGCATTGCCTCAGTTTTTATCCACGAGTCTTTATGTCTATTTTGATCTGAAGTAAATGTATAAGATGTCTTCAGACACTGCATCAAATATTTTACTTTAAAAAAAATAATCCCTCCCACCCCAAGCCCTATATGTATACTATGCTCTCTCTATCTCCTTCTATAGCTCCATAAAAAATAGATCAGCTTATTCTAGAACAGAATGTAGAATGAGCTTCAGCAATATATACTCCTTGTTGATTGTGGTTCCACTATTATTAATGTGCTGCATATGTAGGCAACATAATTTCATAAGCTTTACATGACCCCGGAAACCAAGGGAAAGACACTGTTTAAAAAGTAATTGCCTAAATTGGATGCACACAGGAGAGAATGGCACAAATCCTAAACTGCAGTGACAGAACTCCTTCTTCAGCAACTGCTTGGCCAACCTAAATAGGTGTCTACCTCTTTGACAGGCATTGTCTGCAGCCCCTCTTCTGAAATAGGTACAGATCCCGAACTTGTGGTCTGAATGATTTGTGTATTCTTGTTAGACCTTGACTAGAATTAAAGTAAGGCTAAGAGTTAGACAGCAGGGGAACTTAACTCCTCTGAAAAGCTCAGCTTGGCAGCTGCTCTTAGCACAATCCTAGTACATACAGACCAGGACAAGACCTCTGAGGAGAAAGTATTATTAGATTTTTTTATTGTATTTTATTTTTAAGTTGAAGGATGTAATCAGAAGATTGTAAAGAACTTGTATTGTAAAAGAATTAATGTACTTTTTAGACTCCTAATTCCTAAAGGTGACTTTTTATATACATGCTTTGAATAAACAGCAAAGCATGCTTTCGAAGAAGGATGACAGAGTCACTTTCATGACTGGAGTCCAGAGCACTCCTCTGTCATCTGAGGGCCCTCACCACTAGCTGTATTCTTTTGTTCTCCTTTCTTCACAGTGGATAATATTTCACACTAGCCAACAGCTTCATATTTAGGCAATCTTTGTAAAAAGCTCGATATCTGTCAGGTACAAGGAGAAATTCAGCAAATGTCTCACTTTTTAGAGTAAAACCACTGTTGTTACTATGATATGAAGAGGGGAACATAATCAATCTTTTAATGCAAGAGGTGAATTGACCCAGTCATCCTGATGAATGTTAGGAATTACCTGCAGAAAGGGGCCAATGATTATGAAGTTAAATAGATGAAGATATAATAAAGAAATATATTTGAATTGCATGCTTTACTACAGATTTAACCTGAAAGCTGTTTGTTTTGTTTGTTGTCTTTTTTTTATTTGCAGAACTGGTGAAAAACCTGCCTTTAGATAGTTCTTCAGAATTTATCTGTCAGATCCTCATCTGCTGAAAGCCAGCCATAGCTAATTTGGTCCCAGTTGGCAAATAGTTTGAATCTGTAAGCAAACTTATTGAGACCAACAAAACATCTCAAAGAATCAGACTCTTTTTTGATTGATGATGCTCAACCTTTGATAATGATTCAGAAAATTGTGAGTCAGGAAGCAAAACTGACTCACATTAAATCAGTTCAGTGTCCTTTTCAGCAAGAAGGGAACTAAGTAATTTCTGCTTATGAATCTGATTCAAAATTTCCTTTCATTTAATTTTTTTCAGTTTGTCGTGTGTTTGTTTGGGTTTCATTGTGGTTTTTTTGTTTGTTTGTTTTTTTTTTTTTTTTGTTTTTTTTTTGTTTTTTAAATATAGTTATTTAATTTTAGTGTATTGGGTTTACATGGCAAAGTTTTAGTAGCAGAGGGGGGCTGCAGGGGTGGCTTCTGTGAAAAGACAACAGGAACTGCCCCAATGTTGGACACAGACAGTTCCAGCCAGCTCAAAAAACCTGCTGCTGGCCAAAGCTGAGCCCATCAGTGATTCTGGTGGCACCTTTGTGATAACATATTTAAGAAAAGGTAAAAAATGCTGTGCAACAGCAGCTGGGAGGGAGGAGTGAGAATATGTGAGAGAAACAACTATGCAGACACCAACGTCAGTGAAGAAGAAGGGGTAGGAAGTGCTCCATGTGTCGGAGCAGAGATTCCCCTGCAGTCCATGGAGGTCCACAGTGGAGCAGACATCCACTCTGCAGCCTTTGGAGGACTCCACACCAGAGCAGGTGGACGTGCCTTGAAGGAAGCAGCCCATACAGAGCCCACACTGGAGCAGGTTTTCTGGCAGGACTTGTGACTCCATGGGGGACACATGCTGGAGTAGTCCATTCCTGAAGGACTGGATCTTGTGGGACGGACCCATGCTAGAACACTTCTTGAAGATCTGCTGCCCATGGGAGGTACCCACACTGGAGAAGTTCATAAAGGACTGTCTCTTGCGGGTGGGAACCCATGCTGGAGCAGAGGAAGAGTGTGAAGAGGAAGGAGTTTCAGAGACAACGTGTTGTGGACTGACCACAGCCCCCATCCCCTATCCTTCTCTGCCACTCAGGGGGAAGGAGGTAGAGAAGTGTGAAGGGAAGAGGGGAGGAAAGAGGTGAAGATATTTTTAGATTTGTTCATATTTCTTATAATCCTACTCTGTTTGATAGGCAATAAATTAAATTAATTTGCCCAAGTCGAGTCTATTTAGCCCGTGACGGTAACTAGTAAGTGATCTCCCTATCCTTTTCTCGACCCATAAGCTTTTTGTTGCATTTTCTCCCTCTGTCCTGTTGAGGAGGAGAAGTGATAAAGCAGTTTGGTGAGCACCTTGGGGCTAGTCAAGATCAATATTTAGAAATTAGATATTTTTTTCTTCACTACTACAACAAATTCAAAGGAAAAAAACACAACCACAAATTCTTAATAATTTTCCTCAAACTTAAAATTGTCCTGGAAGCTTCTGCTATTAGGTAATTGGAATTACTAATCAGTAAAATTTATTAGTATCTCTTTTCTCGCGGTGGTCACCACACGCTGCTCAGATCTAAGATGAAAGAAATTCTGAAATAATGATGGCAATTGTTTGAGCTCAATGAAGTTCCTTATAACATCAGATATCTGGTGATTGGTTGGTAGTTCTTTGGAAACTTTACATTCTTTTCAAATCTGTAGTTGTATTGGGTTTTTTAAAGATATATGAGTGGTGACTGGGTATTCTTATTGCCTTTATAGATATACACCATTTTTGGACACTTACAGAGTATTTTCTTTCACACTAACCTGTAGAAAACTTTTGAAGGGATTTACTGTTGCCTCTATGAAAAACATCCTTTGAGATATTGGCGTTTATTACTTTTCAATTTCATTGATTCCTTGTAGACCATCTTTGCATAGGGACACTGCATCAAATGATCTTAGTTCCCTGTAGCTTAATTCTCATGGTAGGATTGGCATAAATAGGGCTTTTCTGAGTGAACAACTATAGTTAAATATGCAAATATGTAATTTTCAGGATCAGGGCATTAATATGTATATTATATTGGTATTGGTATATTTGCAGTTTCTTTTTAAAAGTAGCCAAAGGGATGAAAAAAATCACAATATGAAGTACCATCAGAAGCTCTCAGCTACCCTGAATAAATATGCTAGAATGAACTGGTAATATTGGCATAATACGATCTACTTGCAAGTAGAATATTGTTGATTTTTTTTTTTTACTTTAAAACCATTCTTGAACCATATTTTCACTGTCTGCACAAAGAATAAGAAAAAAAAGTGGAGGGTAGAAAGACTGTAAGGCAGAACATTGTGATTAATACTTACTGGTATAGTAGAAAACCAAAAACTACACAGACTGATATTTCCCAATGTCTATATGCTACATATCTCACTGTTTTGTCAGCTTTTTGAAGAAAATTCTGTGCAAAATGCAGGAAAAGGTGTCGAACTTTCTTTTCTTGGTGTAGTCAACCTTTCTGAACACCTGAAAATTCTTTCTAACAGGACATTTAGAAGAATATTGAACTGCAGAGTAAAGGCTTTTCTCTAGAAAACATGATGCGTGCTTGAGTTATTATACTCAATTATTTACAGACGACAAGATAATGACATGAACTGATAAGAAAGAAAAAACAAATTCAGAACAAAGATCAAGAGGGAATCATAACCATATTACTGTTACATAACGGTTTTCCAGTTGGGCTGGAAAAACAGAAAGAGAAGCCATTGAATAATCCATTAGAATGCTTCCTGTGGAGTAATAGAATTTAAAGAGGTAAAGGACCAATACTTCTGCACCTTCTTGGTGGGAAACTTTAATGTAATTGTCTAATTTATTACATTTGACTGTAGTTTTTGACCAACAATTCTTTGGTCAAAGTACCCATCTTCAGTGAGAAAAATTATAATAAATTTTAGTAATCCCTACAAAGAATTTTATATGAGTGAAAACCAGAGATGCTCCAAATACATCAAGGACATTGCAAAAATTAAGTGCATGTCACATCCGTAAGTGCTGTATGAATATCATATTGATGGTAAGTGATCTGGTAACTGTCTAAAAGACAAGAATTGCCTAAAACCAGTACTTTAATTGAGAGTGCTGCTAAATTATTGATTTTTACCTCATCTAGAAACAGACTTCTGAAGAAAAAACACTTTCTCTTTTGTTTTCTTTTGTTTTCTTTTTCTCTGTGCTACTCGTTGCTTTGTTGTATCTTTTAAGTGTAAGATCTTCAGGACACAGACTGTTCATATACGCAGTGTTGTGTAAACTGTTGTGTTGTAAACCAGATGTTCGATGTCAGTAAATCAGCACTGTGTCATTAAAGTTCACCTTTGGATTGCCAATTAACTGAAGGTAATTAGCATGTTTAAATAGTAGTCTGAATCTTCTTTTGGATGAGAAATATCTATAGGTTATTCTACTGATGAACCACACTGTTTATTCAAATTCAGTTCTTTGAGTCAGGAATTCATGAACACCCTGAAGAAATGCATCTGTTGTGCCTAACCCTGCCTAATAGTTTGAAAGAAGCCTTTGCTTCTTGTTTCCTACAGAAGTCCTGGATCCACAGTCTTCATAACGTTTATGGCAGCCAAATACAAGGATTTCTTGTCTGCCCAAATTTCATTTGTATTACAATAGCAGAGATGTATGCATAGACAAACAATACTATTAAATCAAATTAGTCACAGTCAGTGCAATGTGTGGTGTGAATGTGATAAGACAGTGGTAAAAGTACTTAATAACTGAATAGCTCATCTTTCCACATGAGAATGAGCTATATAATTATTATCACGAGAAGGTTATGTTTTTTTAACTGTAATGTTACAGACTAAAGGGTAATTTTTTTTGTTTAATCAGAGCTTCTAGGCAGCATTGCAAAATCTGTTACAAACCCTATGCAAGCTAAATCAGATTCTCAGTTAAGATTCAGAACTGCTAAGTCCTGTACAAGTGAGGTGCAGTTCAGTTCAGATTCAGAATATGTCTAGCACCAAAATTGTAACACCAAAATCTATGCTATACTCAGAAGTAACTGTCATGAACATTCATAGAGACTTTGTTTTCATGCTTAAAAAAAGAAGTTATTAAATTGCTGCCTTAAACTTCTGAATGGTTCAAAGGAAATGATTCGGATTTAGAGTACTACCATATTTTCTGTCAATTCATTTTACCTTCCTGCCTTTAAAATAGGAGTATTAGTGAGGTGTTGCCTACCTTGTCTTTCATTCGTGGCTCCTGTTATCAGTTCCTATGTCAGACACCTACTGTATAAACCATCCACTCGTGATTATTGGATGTACTTAAATTATTATTAAAACGTTCAGAATATATAGTCTGAAATAGTAGGATTGATCTATTTAAACCTATTTAAGGGATTTATCCAAACAACTCTAATGTAAATTGTTACCAAGTGTCTAAATGCCCTTACTGCATTGAGAATCTTTTGTTGTTGCTGTTGTTACCTTAAATGTAATTTCTGGTGATCAAGAGATGCTATTGTATATGTTATAACTTATCTCTGGACACGACTTGAACCTTCTACATAGTTTTCTGAAAACGGAATGGTCCAAATGTTTCTGGAGGCACCATGAATAGATATGTTATATATGCTTAACTGCAGTTGGAATTTTGATTTCCTATTACAGACACAGCTGAACTCATATTCCTTTCATGTTTCTTAATGCTTTGGAGTAGATTTGTAAGACTTTGCCATGTAATATGTCATATACACGTGAAAGCACTTCAAATGGTTCTTCAGAATTTCCACTGTCCTTATGCTCACTAATGTTTTTTCTGATCATTCACAACTGTACAGCACTAGAGTCCAAAAATTATGTGCTCTAAATTCTGATACAAAAGTTGCATCCTTAATCCTTAAGTGTAGTCCCACACTGCTTTGCCCTTCAGTAACTGATTAGACACATCAGAACCCTATTTCCAATATCCACTAAAGCATTCACCTAACTGCTAGGTGTTATTGATTTGACAGTTGTTTGTTTGTGTCCCTGAACAATAAATTCATTTATCACATATGTTAATAGAATTACAAATATGATTTAAGAAAATTAGAGATTTGCTTTCCTAGTACAAAAATAATATAAATTTTGGCTTTAGCTGTGTTGATATGAAAAACATAGTGTACTGGTTAAGAGATTGTCAGCCTCAGCAAAGAATAAAAAAGTAGTGATTTTATCTTGGAAGAACTGATATTATCATTATGATATTTGACTAACATCAAATTGTGTTTACCCAAAGTAGGAATTCTAAGTACAAATAAGTTGTTGCCAGCTAGTCACACTTTCTTCCAGATCAGGTGTAAGTGGATACTAAAGCCACTTAGTCTCCCAAATTAATTTTATTATTCATACATGAATAAAAGAATCTAAATCATCAAAGCAAAACAAGCTTGACATTCGCTAAAGTCTGTTGAGAAGTGCTTACGGCATTCTCCAGGTCTAGAAGGAAAATCACTGTTCTGAGTTGGAGATGTCCTTTGAATTTCTGATAATTTTTCACCAACTTTTTACCAGCATCTACATATTGTTTTCTAATACATCAAGACTAGTTGCTTCTCTGTGTTCTTGAAGTGTATACTTTGTTGGTCTCTTATTTAGCTAGGGGCACAATGAGTTAATGAAATGCTGAAACATAATGGAATTAATTCAGACAAAATATTTCTGCATATCTAGGGAACAGTCTTAACTATATTCACCACACGATTAGAGCATATTTCTAAACATGTGCAAAAACATCTCTTTTTTTTCCTCCTTTAGGGTGAGTATTTTTTATACTAATTCAATATTTCTGAATTTTTTTAGGTGAATACATCTAGATTATTTATGTCTTCATTAATCTATTTCATATTGTAAATATTTGTACTTAGAATTCATCCCTATTTTGAAGTGTTAAATATTCATTGTAATAAAGCATTTGAAAGGATATTTGGATTGAATTTATATCACATTTATCTGTATTTATGTAAGCCACTGCATTTCTGAAGTTTTGTTAAATTTTCATTTTCCAATATTTATGTTGGAATTAATAATTGGAATCCAATATCAAAGATAAATATGTCCTCGGAAAGATTTCACAACATAAAATCCAGCACAAAGGAAAACATTTCCACATGCTATACCCTTATTCACAGCTCCTAGTGTTTATTTCATAGTACGATTCCATATTGTCTCAGTTCTCTGCAATAATGAGTGATGATACGCTTTGCATGTTCGTACATCAAGGGATCTCTATCACTAAGCCTTCAGCAGATGTGTTCCGAGTTTTAGCATATGAGACATACTATCTCTCAACAGTAAAGTAAAATAGAAAGAATGGGATGCATTGGCCTGGAATAAATCACATCCATCATTCATGGCCACCCTAAAAACTGTTGTTCAATATAAGAAAGGTAATTCTTGGTTGTTCCATTAACTCCATCAGTTGGCAAGACATGGTAGACAGGCACAAAACAAACCATGTGGTCAATATAACACTGAAGTTCAAGCAATGATTAGATTTTTGTAACTAGATTCTGTAACATCTATACTGCACTCTGAGTTTCAAATATCAGATATAACAAGAGGCTTATAAAACAAAACATTGTAACCTGCTTAATGAAATATAAATGATAAAATTAGAAATTGAATACCTAGAAAGATGAAAATTAAAAATCTGTGATACTATGGAATTTTAAATTTTGATGAATTAAAAATTATATTGAATTTAAAGAATTGTAGATTACTTTTAATCATTTTTTGCAGCTTCTATACAGAGCTAACTTATACATGAGGAACTATGCAACCAAGGAGGTGTTTCTTACCATGAAAAGCTACCTCATTTGTTTAAGTTATGAGAAAGCATCTGTTAGCACAGTCACAATCTTCATTTTTCAAGCTTAGCAGCAAAAATCACTAAATCCTTTTAGGGAACTACTTCATTCATTCCATCCATAGAAATTTTGCTCCAGTTTAACATTGTGAATTACTTTCCTACCTATTACTATTGATTACCGATAACTATTGTATAAGTACTTCCTCTCTGTTCATTAAGAACAGTGAGGTTCAAGAGGTAATAAGAGTGAGCATTATGATAAGGAGCTATGGTATGATGATGAGGTGAGGCTCTATACTGGCCCTTGAACTTGGAGAGGCTGCAAGAGACAATAAAATTAATTGTTTATGCTCAGATAGAGTACATATTATCAGATAGTGTATTTAAGTAGAAACTGTTGCCCATAGAAATCCTGTCTCTTTTTTTCTTTTCTTTTTTTTTTTTTTTTTAAGAGGTTGGAATGTGAATACAAAAAAAAAAAAAAAGTTTAAAGAGGAAAAAAAATGGTATTATGTCTAAATCACTTGAATCTCCATTCCCACGCCCTTCCTGGGAAATGGTATAGTAGCTTTTACATCTTTGCTACAGCCATCACAAGCAAGTTACTGAGATCAACTTTTTCAGCGTATATTTCTCACCATCTCACCACAGACAGCATTGTAGTGGGTTTTATTTCATTTAATTGTCTTCATCTCACATTTAGACATCTTCATCTGAGCTGATCTACGAAGGATCTCTGTCTTAGAGAAAAGCAGGCACCCATAGCATTTGATTATCTCACCTATTTTAAGATGAGATGAGCTAAAACTTAGAAGCCTCCCCACTGACTATAAAAGAAGTCAAGGGTAACTAATTCAACTATTGTCATCTGCAATACAGACATCTGTATTTCATCAGTTGATCCCTAGCCCTAGAACCTGGTTTTGCAGCAACATGCAGCTCTCACTGCATTTGAAATTAATGAGGTTTGTGTTTTGAGTAAATGAAATTCTACAGAACTTGACACTCTTTTAAAAAAAAACCCAGATCTTAGAAATCTCAAAATTTTCATAAGCTTCAGTCATTGATATCTCTGTGCCTCAGCTCACCACCTACTAAATAGGAACAATACCCTCTCACTCCACAGGAGTTTTGTGAAAGTAAATTAATTACAATTTGTGAAGCATTAGGTGTTACAATGATCACTGCCATCAAAAAACCCAATGAAGAAATTAATAATTCTGTCTCCCTAGCAACATTTGAATAGTGGCCTAAGGCTACACAGTGAATAATGATGAGAAAACAAAATATTGAATAGCTGCTTATTTACTGAATACTATTAATCATGTGAGCTGATGCAAGGATCTCATGGACAAAACAGTACATGAGCATCTAATTAAAAACTATATTATACTGCTTATGCATAAGAGCACAAATTAAGATTCCACAGATTATTTGCATTCTAGCCTATTCTAACTTTTGAGTGCTTTGCTTTGCAACTACAATGGTCTTTTACTGTAGTTTTTCACATGTATCATTGGGCTTGAAAGTGAAAAGCACTTTCACGATTTATTAATATTTTTGATGTTGTTATCACATGCCTGTAAACAAAGTTATATCCATCTAACCAGAAAGTACATTTGAAGCACAGTAAAAAAGAGTAATATTAAGTACCATATATGGTTGATTTTCTGACTGTGAAAGTAAATAAGCTTAGGATCTACTTGCATTAACTTGTAAATTCAGACACTCAGCCTAGACAGAAAAAAATGTGAAAAACCATAGAATACTTGTCCATTTGATAAATAACATAAGCAACAGGTGAAAACACATGGTCTTATTTGTCTAACTGGGGAGGGGAACACAAAAAAAACAGAGTATAATCAGAAGCAATCATTTGTTGTATGATGTTTGCCACCTGATTCTACTTATCATATTCCAAATATTTCAGTAGAATTTACTAAACTGCCAGCTAACTAGATCTTGGGAGATGAAATGTATCTACCAGAAAATAATTCTGAACAACAAATTACTTTCGCTCTCAGTCTTATACAGAATGGATTCTATTCCTCAAATTATACAAGGTCCCTGTGCTCTAGTACATTATGTACCTCTTCCCACCGTATCTGGGACGTATCTTTTCTAGAAACCAACAATACTCATATCTGAATAATCATTTCAAAGCATTCTTGATTCTTCTTATTATTATGAGAGATTATTTAACTGTCAAAATGACTCCCCCTCATATTGTCTTTGGCATTTGCTTTGTCTTGCATAAATAGAAAAAAATGCAATAATAAAATAGGTTTTTATTTCCTTTTCTATTTCAAGAAACCACTTTACTTCTGAGTAGATTGATCCATACTCAGAATATACTGTTGTGTTATCTTAATGGAAAGCTGTTTAATAACTCTGAAAGAAGTTCCTGTATTTTTTTCTATCTTTTACATAGTTGCTGCCAAATGTTGCTAAAGGGCACCATTCAAATGAAATTACACTAGACATCCTGTTGTATATCTATGTATCTCTACATATATCTGTGTTGACTGTGTGGCACACTGTAGTCTTTTACGTTTTGACAAATATTCATGTCAGAAAAGAAGTAGGATATCTTTAAATGTTTGAAAACATTTCTGATACCAGAATGCAGAGGCTTCTTTCTATATACCTATGAAACTTCTCTCTAACCCTTCTCTTCTTTTTATTTTAAAGTAAATTGAAATTACAATAGCAAAACATGAGTCCATGTCAGTCTATGAAATCAATAGGGTTGCTGTTGTCTTCGACAATCTTCATCTTCCCAAAACCATTGTTAAGCAAATGAAGGCTAAGCAGAAAAAGCAGAAAGGACCCATTTCAAGCAGGACTCCTTAATTCTCCTTGTCATATAAGTCCGTATAAGTCCAATATTTCACCTGTAATTTTCATACTTTCTTCTTTGACGCCTTTATAATATGTACCTTTCCTTGCATACTGTAGGTCAAATTTAATATGGAAAATATTACATTGAAAACAGAATATTTTTACTCTGCTTTTATCAATTTGAATAATTCTACCAGTTTTGAAAGAGCTAAAAAAAAAAAGAAAAAAAAAAAAAAGAAAGAAGAGGAATAATCAGTGGCTAACAAAATTAGGAATAAATTATAGGTAAAAAAATAAACAACTACATGCAGTAATAATTAATACCCAGTGTAAGTTCAAAATGTCTGTAGGGTGCTTAAGGGTTTCTACAAGGCGTTTAACACAAAAAGCAAAAATAATTCAGAAAGTAAAAGTCACATTTGACTTACAGCTGAATATACCACCCAGTGTTTCCAGAGTTGTGGTCTTTCAGCTCCTATGAATCTTGAATTCATGCAATGGCTCAGGTTAGGCAGCAAAAAGATGTGATGATTTTCCTTGAAGAGTTGTGCATTCAAATTCCTGAATATTAAGAATAACCAAAACTCAGTTTTCCTCTTTCCTTTGGGAATCCACTTGCCATTTAGCTCTTATACAAAAATAGACCGTGCAATTTTTTCCATTAGTGCCTATCAGAAACTAGAGATATATGTCCAAATTCAGTCAAAAGTCAGATTTGTGGTAACATTTCCCCTTCTACTTTTCATTCTGCCTAAAGTGAATCCCATGCTTAGGCATGTCTCTCTTTTCAGTTGAGAGTGAAAGATTATGAATTCCACCTTTGCAGAGAAAAGCACAACTTTTAGATGTTTCAGTGCTGTGCATCGCAAAGGTCATGTATATTTTTGGACCTTTACCATCACACTTTACATCAAAACACATTTAGAGGTAGTAAGTAATGTGCTTCCAAAAGCATAGATGCCATCCTCAATAAACATGCAGATTTACTGAATGCATGACTTTCCTTTTTGTGGGAAGTTAATTCCATATTCCTCTAACTATATATCCATTATTGTTCAAAAGTTACTTTCACCTATGGGAATCATCTCAAGTTTTCCAACTACTTTGATGGCAGTGAACAAGGCAGCATCTATCAGAGAGGATTAACAAAAACCAACCCTTTTATTCCTCATGGCCTTAAGCATATCAAATATTCTACTATTTTTTTTAGGGGAAACCTGACCATTCTTTAGGTTAAGAATTTCTCTTAACATTTAAGGTATCATTTTCAAAATAGAACATTTTTCACATTCTTAAAATTACCACTGGGATGTGAACACCCACAATAAACTCAGCATTTACAGATACTTTCAAATTTCAGCTAAAGTTTTTCTTCTAGGATTTAAGTGTTGAAATATTGGCATTGAAGCTAAAAATCAGATTTGTCCTTGCTGTCCCTGAGAATTCTGTTTAACTAAGTACAAGGCAGATAAGATTGGCATTTTTAAGGTGGATATTTAGTGGACTAATTCCTCATTTTTTTCCCTCAGGATAAATACTTGTGGTGGTGCCTCACAAAGCTGTCACATGACCTGGATGAGAGCTGTATAAAAGGTGCAAAAGGGTATCACTGGCATGACTGGTGCAAAAGCATCAATTACAGGAGAGGCAAGACCAGCAGTGGAGCGAGCACCGTGTCACTTCACATCCTTGGCAGAGAAATGGCTTTTAACACCCTAGGTAAGTCATGTCATCGCACATGTCATCAAGAGTCATAACAATGTGATATATTTAAGTGACAAACCTCCAACTCTTTACTGAGCATTTAAGGAGGGTGAATACAACTATGTCAGCAGGGAAAGTAGCTGTCATTTGACAAACTGACTTTCCTACCTGAAAAAGACATATGAAATGTATCAAAATGAATGTTTGCTGCAGATAGCTTATAGCTCTCTGAGACAGGCATAAAATGTGACCATAGTGTGCTGCAGCCTTCCTTCTTTTTACATCTCCACCCCTCAGAGCAGGGGTCACCTGTCTTCCCTAGATGATACACCAACTTATATTTTTCTTTCCTCAATTGGAATTTAAACACACCTGTAACAAGTTAACAGGAGCTTGCAGAGGCTGACTGAGTCAGAATACTCCTGATCTGATGATACATAAGTATTTTGTCTTTGTGTGAGGCAAGATCTCCTGGATCCCAAGAATGTAGGTATTCAGGCAGATACTGTGTTTCAGAGATGTTTACCTCATCTGTCATCCCCGTCCCAGCTGGCTGCTGCTCACTCAGCTTCAGCAAATGAGTGTAATGGCTTTGAGACCATGCTATCTGTATTTTAACTGTAAAATAAGAAAGATTTTCAAAGTATGGCATGGATGTCTCAATTTTAAGTAATTGATAATGTTATTCAATAATTTTCTACAATACGTGAAATACCTTCTTCCATAGACTAATTGGCATTACCTTAAGATATATAGATCGAGCCAGAAAAGCTCTCATAAAGAGGCTTTTTTTCTGCATACCAGAAGTACTATGAAAAATGGTTTTGTAAAAAACCCACCACGTTTTTATATATATATATATATATTTCTATATATATCTTACACTTGTATTTCTATGTATAACTTTGCATTTAATTATCTAACAGTGAACACAAAGGATACAATCTCAAATAAAATGTTTTACCTCTTTTATCCCCATATTTCAGTCAACTGGAAATATAATTCTAATGTTTTGCTTACAAACTAAGTAATATTATTCTATAAAGCACAATAAAAGCATGGACTAGCCACAACGCTGTTAATGCAATCACTTGAAAAAGAACAGAGGTGAAGACTGGTTTGTGTCAGTGCACGTCCTGTGAGACACCTAAGGAAGCGGAAAACCTAAATAGAACCCCTCGCTGAAACAGTTTCAGATAATATTATTACTTGGCTTTTGATTTACAACAAGATATTTTTCCTTGTTAGGACCTGGAAAGGTCTATAAGTGCACCCTCAAACCGTTCAAGTCCCTGAGCTATTGTCAGAGTCTATGGCAAGGAAGCATTACCTCAGGGCAGAGGAATACTGATTTAGAGACTGCTTGGACTAATTGGATTTGAGACCAGATGGGCATATCTGAGGGTGCTGAGGCAGCTGGCTACTGTCATTGCAAGGCCCCTGTCTATCCTTTCTGAAGGGTCACAGTAACTGGGGAGGTTCCTCAGGACTCGAAAAATGAAAGTATCACCCCCATCTTCAAGAAGGGCAATAAGAAGGATTAGGGGAATTACAGGAGTAACCTCAGTCTCTCGGAGGATTAATCCCAGCAAAATCCTCCTTTAAGTAATTTCTGAGCCAATGAAGGACATGAAGGTGATTTGGAACAGACAATATGGATTTACCCAGGCCAAGTCAAGTCTGAAGCTATGTGGCAGCTTAATATGATGAGATGACTGTCTCAGTGGACAAGGGGAGAACAGTGGATACTTTTTATCCTGATTTAAGCAAGGCTTTGAGCATGGTCTCCCATAGTATTCTCATATCCAGACTAGTGAGCTGTGGACTGCAAGCTGGGTAGAAAAGCTAGGATTGCAAGCTGACTGGACCACTGGGCTTAAAGATTTGTTACCCAGTTGATGGCAAGTTAGTAGTGACATCCTTCAGACTGTTAACATCTGTACTAATGGTCTGTAAGATAAGACAAACCATGCCATCAATGAGTCTGCAGGCGATACTGAATTGGGGGTAGTAGCTGATACACTGGAGAGTATGGATGGTGTTCAAACGGCCTGGAGAAATGGCAGGAAGAAAACATAGTTTAACAAAAGCAAATGTAAAGTCTTGCAGTTGGGACAGGATAATGCCATGCAAGAGAAAAGGCTGGGGACCCACCAGATAGAAAGCAGCTTTGCAGGAAAGAAGCCAGATTCCAGGTGGATAAATTGAATGTAACTCGGCAGGGCACCCTTGCAGAGGACTATGAGATTATATAGCAAATGAGGGGGGGGAGATGTATGAAATGAAACATTTCAAATAAATGCTACATTTTGGATTAGTAAAATAAAATAGGGAAGGCTTCCATTTCTTTGTCAGAAACTTACCTGGATTAATTCAGAAAAATCAGTTTATGACGGCTTGCTTGTACATAAAAACAAGGCAATATACAGCTCTACACTTTCAAAGTACTTAATCCAAAATAAATACATAAAATAATATAATTAAATTACACATCTGGCTGTATAAACAATGTATTTGGGATTTTTCAGAAAAAATAATATATTCCTCTAACTAAGTAATTTAAGAACAGAATCCACAGTAATTATATTGGTCTTCAGTGGAACGAATTTTTCAACTTTAAAGAAGAAACACTAACAGAGGATGATTTTTTGTAAATACAACTAACCAAAGAGACAATCCAAAGAAGGCAGTAATATATTGTTCTAGGATGCTACCACTTTGATATAAAGGAATAAATTTATCTTAGAAACTTGGAGGAATTCAGCCTGAAAATATGTACCATGATCTGGATTAAGGCTCATGGTTTCTGGATTAATGTCAAAATTCCTGTATTTTGGGGAGAAGTGAACATCCTATCCACATTTGTGGATCCTAATAACATGATGATTTTCTGAATCACACATTTGCAAGTAAGAATTCATTATTTAAGTTAATTGTAAAAGAAGGGATGTTACCACTAGATTAACCCCTCCAGCAGCACAGGTGTGAGATTATTGTTAAAGGTAGCATCCTTTCACCTTGTCAGAATATTTTGGAGACTGTTAGCTGTGGTTAGCTTATAAATCTAAATCTTTATGAGAATTTGACTCATAGTTAGTATCAGTCCAATATGTTAGCTATTGTTTACAAGCTAATAGAACAGACAATAGGATCATATAATACAACCATTTCAAAGACTACGAGGGGGTTGTCTTTTTTCTTTCTTTGGGTTTGTGTGGGTTTTTTTTTTGTTTTTTTGTCTTGTTTTGGGTTTTTTGGGGGGGTTTTGTTTTTTTTTTTTTTAGTGCAAAGTACGTAGGCCTCACACTAATTTAACGTGAGGTTAATTTAGTGGAAATGCTGAAACATCCTCTTCTAAATAAGAATACATAGAAATCAGATATGTTTAAGAACTTTGTACCCCAGGAAGAGCAAAGATGAAAGCAGAGATGAATAAAACTTTTTAGTAATGTTGTCAAGGGCTAAGAAAATGCTAAATTAGTAAATTGAGATTCTTGTGCTAAGGAATGTTTTTATTGTTGAAAAGGCATGTTTGACATGCTATAAAGTAGAAACTGATCAATATTAACTCTACCAAGCAATAGGATTAACTACAAAAATATGTGAATGGTAATTATGTGCATATACATGTACAAGTTCGGGGAATTAAAATATGTGGATAAGATATATGAGTATCGATATGGCTATCTTCTTTTTATTTAGCCTTATGTTGCCTCTATCATCAGTCAGCTGGGTCAGTTAACTTTTAGTGTAAACAAAGGCTACTGTAATTTACATTTGCAATTTCCTTGTAGATTTACAGGTAAAATGCCATAAAAAAGGTGGAGGAGCGAAAGAAGGCTGTAGGAAACATGATTCAGAAGATATTTTACGGCCTAGTGTTGCATTATTGCAACGTAGAAGCTATCAGCCTGAGCACTGTAATGCCTTCATATACTGCAGATATTGTTTATTGCAGTTTATACATAGCAGTGGTTATCTATTTTAGCAAGCGGTACAGTTTCTCACTTTTTGTCTTTCTTGAAAATTGCTAGATACTGTATCACTGAAAAATAAAAAAACAATAAAAAAACCCTCAGCATATGAAATATGTTTGCCATGCAGGATCGATGGATCTTTTTACAATTTATTACAAAAAGCACCAGTAATAATCGCTAATTAACGAACTTGTGTATACTGAGCCTGGAACCTGGTAAGGAAGTTAGGATAAATGTTCCATATGCCATATAACTGTGATTCTTTCACAGCCCCTCTTGTGAGGGCCTTTTTTCAAAAGCCATAATTTTAATTTCCTAAGACTCACACAACTTTTTTTTTGTTGTGAAGACTGACTCAGGGGACCCTTCCTAAAAGGGAGCAGTAAAATTACTGAAATAGTCCCTGATTTGTATTGCTGAAAGGACCATGATGTTTTTCTTGAAAAGTACCTGTACCTTGGGGAATTTCAGAATTTAAGTTTTGGGTTGGTTTTGTTTAGTTTGGTTTTGGGTTTTTTTGTTGTGGTTTTTTTTTTTGCCTTTTTTGTTTGTTTGTTTGTTTGTTTGTTTGTTTTTCTTTTTTTTTCTCCTATTTCTTCATCTATTTTCTATAAGTGATCATTTCCTGAAAGGTGGTAACTGAATACAAAAGCGTAGACTGAAACTACGTGTAAAATATCCCTAATTTGCATGGTTAACTTTTTTTTTATTATTATTCTGCCTCAGGGGCACACAAATCTCTTAGGAACTTCATGGTTTTCATCTGAACTAGGATGGTCTGCCTGGTATAAACAAGTTTGTGCCAGATGTTGTTGCTTCATTAAAGATCTTCTTACACACATGGAATTGTGTAAGAAAGACAAACCAGAGGTCACAAACTGCATGTTTCCTAAATATTTCACAAGGATATTTCTAGCTGATTATCACTTTTAAAGTAGATGGGGACATTTGAAATATTTGACCTTTTTTAATACTTGCAGTATTTTTTTGGTATTTGGTCTATAAAACAAAAATTTCCTTTTCTAAGAAATGTCTCCAGACACTTCTTGTTTCAAAGAGGAATGACTTATGCTTATTATCCCTGGATGACATTCCCAAATTTATTGTTGAAACATCTGTATTCAGGCAAAGATGGTTCCTCTGAAAGCAAGACTTTGCAGGTGCTGTTATAGGATTTCCTGGAGATAGAAAGTATACAGTCTGAGTGACAAAGAGCTATGAAAAAGAGATACCACAGGATAAATTCACAGGTGGTGTTCTATCCAAAAGAAAATGGATGGAAAATTTCCCCTTCACAGGTACTATGCATTCTCACTGAGCTACTGATTCTAGTTATGTTTTAATTCCTATTACAAACACTTTCATGGAAGAGTATTTTTAATTCACTTTTTACTCTGTGCATAAGGAAATTAAAATATAAGCCCATAACAATGAAACTATAGGCTATCCTGCCTACTAACTTGCTTCAGTTTCTGTAGTATGTGTATATGACAGTTGGATAGAGTAAACAAGAAGCGTGCTGCAAGGCCACTGTTGTAAAACTTGTTAAGATTCATGGTAACTTTCAGCTTACTTTGGAAGCTTGTTTTTAAATTACACACTGAGCAAAGTGTCATACTATGGTAACTTCCCACAGCCTGAGCTGCCCAGAACAAAAAGACTGTATGGAAACTTGACTTTGTGGTAAACACGGAGCATTTGAAGAAATGTATAATAAACCAGTGAAGTGTGTTGCTTGACATGGATAGTATCATCACAGTTTCAAAAAGAACCCGTATAAATAGTGTATAAAGAAGCAAATTTTTTCTTAACAGTAAAAAGAAAGGCAAAACCTAATCTGGCTGAGCTTTGGAAGATAAATTCAGATACCTTGAATGAGAAAGCCAGCTACTATGGATCCAAGATAGTTTGTAGTTCTTCAACTCAAAAAATTAATTGCAAGGATCTTATTGTAAACTCCTTCTGCAAATAGTATCAACTGAGACAGGTGGGTGATATACAGGTCTGAGGGGTGTTTTCAATTTTCAGACGTAGTTTTGGGTTCATACAAAGTTTAGATTGCAGACTGGCAAAAGGAGTTCACACTTGTAGTTTACGTAGTGGGACCTTGAGACCATGATGATACACATTGTAAAGCAGGATATTTGCAAATACATCCCTACACACAGTCATTTATACTGGTTAGGATTTTTATTGATAACTTTCACGATCCAATAATCATTGACTAGCTCTAGAAGGCCACATCAGATTTGAGAGCCATTGGCTCAATAAATTGAAGAACATTTCATATATCTGTCTTGTGCTCCATGGTAAGAATAATTTTCCAAGGCTCATGACCTTACACTTCTTTCTTTGAACCAGGTGCAATTAAAATTTGGAAGTTTCATTTTCTGTATTTTCTTCCAGCTTAAAGATTTAACTTTGATCAGAACTCTTTTCAGTCTCTTAGGAAGGAAAGTAGAGGACTTTCACATCATTTTAAGTACTGCTTATGAGAGAAAATATTTTTTAATTCTGGAAACAAACTATACTCTTTTAAAGGAAGAAGTATATTTCTTCAAAATCGCTGTCTCTCACTGAGGGAAGGAGTATTGGCTTCATATATTCAAAATCACTCACACAGAGGCGAAAAATGAGCCTTCTTAGCTGACTGACAGATTGCCTTTAAACAGAAGAGAATTAAGGAGATGTGTTCTTTACATGTTTTGTTTAGTTTGTTCCTTGAAAAACATCATAAGCAACTATGAAAAGCCTGCCAAATACATTGAACTCATATATTTTGCTTCATTACAAATTGACTTTTTATGATTTTGTTTACATGATACGGAATTTATATTTGTCCACTTCATACAAATTCCCTGCATTTCTGCAGTCCTTTTGAAGACAACACAGGGAAAGTAGAATTGCACTGGACACCTTTCTACTTGAATACACTGACTGTGCACCACTTCAAAAGACAGACTTTTGTAGTTGTAACACTGTAATATATTCTAGTATAAATATTGCATAATAGGTATGAAACTGTATTTGAGATCATTTAAGGAAAGAAAAGTAGAATAATGCACGCGTGTGCATTTTCTTCCTATCTTCAAATGTATAAAACATTGCACTGGCTGATAGCTTCTTGTCAAGAAATTTGCCTGGATTTAAAGGCTCTCATTAATCTTTTATTTTATTGGAGCCATATTAAAGAACATGCTATTCATCATGTACAATATATTTCTTCATTATTGTTATATAGTATCCCGTCTCCCATACAACGCATACTGAACAACTATTGATCTTAAACTTTATATATCTTCTCATACTTGGCAATTTTCTTCCAAGAGCTTTCATTACTGACCCTGTTAGGTGAAAAAAAAGAATCAGCATAATACAGTTCATATTTGAAAATCATGCGTGGTGAAATGCAGTTGTCATTTTGCTATTTTAATTATTCTTCACCGCTGAAAGATTAGAGGAGAAAAATCTGTTCTGTGTGCTCTGTTAGTCTGATGCACAATAATATGCTACTGGTTCAGGATCTGATCCGACTGCCTCTGATTTCAAAAGCAGTTGGATTGACCCAGTATTTGCAATGGGAAACTGTGGATGTAATCATTCCAAGATGAAGTAAATGGAAATCTTTACTGTTTAAATCTTATTTAACTTAGATACTTTTTTTTTTTTTTCCCTCAGAAATATGCAGCACTGTCACTGTTGTCAAAGCTTTGTATTAATTTAACAGGAAAGGTTTTATATAATATATTGTTACTAAGTATATATAGGGGAAAAAAGTAAAATAAAATAGTTAAATGAAATTAGTTAGGAGTAGGGATGCTATATGATTTTAAAGAGACTCTTCTTACAGTTTCACTCAACATCAAACTCAAAGTTTTGTCAAAAGATTTCAGGCAACCTACACCAGAAGAGATCATCAAATGATTGTGGACCTTAGAAATATCAGAGATGCTGCTAGTGTCAAAATTTTAGGATTAAACCCTTGCCCTGGTTTCAGCTGGGATAGAGCTAATTCCCTTTCTAGTAGCTGCTGTGTTTTGGATTTAGTATGAAGATAATGTTGAAAACATATGTTGTTTTAGTTGTTGCTAAGTGATGTTTACATTAGTCAAGGACTTTTTCAGCTTCCCATAGAGGCTGAGAGGGAGCATAGACAGGACAAGCTGGCCAAAGCAATGTTCCATACCATAGATGTAATGCTCAGTATATAAATGGAGGTTGGCTGGGAGGCAGGAGTCCACCATTACTGCTTGGGACAGGGTAGGCAATCTATCATAGGGTGGCGAGAGCAACTTGTGTTGTATCACTTTATTTCATATATTCTTTTACCTTTATTATTATTATTGTTGTTATTATTATTATTCTTATTCTTTAAGTGTTGTATTAAACTGCCTTTATCTCAACCTGCGAGGTTTTTTTTTTTTTTTTTCTTATCCCCCATCCTTCTCCCTACCCCTGTGGGGCGGGGGGAAGGTGAGCGAGCAGCTGCATGGTCCTAGTTGCTGGCTGGGGTTAAACCACGTCAACCATACATGTATGATGCACGAGAATTATGGGTTATTTTGATTTTTTTTTTTTTTTTTGCCATAAATTCTGGTCTTTATTTTTTGATGGACATTCTTCCAAGCCTATGTAGCTAATGGAGTTTTATTCGTTAGAAACAATTTAGTCCCCAAATCCTCAACTTGATTTATAAAGAAATACTAAAGAAAGAACTAATCTAAGTAATGTAGTTTCATGATTTTTTTATCAAATTTGTTCCTCCCAGTTTTGTACAGGTCACTAATAAAATATTAAGTCTTGATTCTAGCCATGGAAATCAATCTGAAGGAAAAAAAAAAGCTGCAAATCCAGACCATTTATATTTTGCTATTAAACTTTGTGAGTTGTAAAAGAGTTATTAGATAATTTATTGTGGAGTGACTGAAACTGGAAAAGGCAATAAGCAGAATGAATTATTCATTTGTAAGTTTATGATAAAGCAGCTACATTTCAGCTGCTTTTCTGTATTGAGTTGATACTGACTTACTGACTTAATGTATTATCAGTACTAAATGTTGATATATGGAGATCAGTCATCTGAAAAATAATGTATCTATTGCGATCAATGAGAATGTCATTGATTATTGTAAACATAGGATAAATTATGCTTAGTAGTCATCCATTCCACACTCTAAATGTTCCGGTACTCAGCTGTACCTCATCATTAGAAGGCAGATTAACTTAACAGAAAATATGTTAATCATTCCACTCTAACTCTGCCATCACTAAAGTAGTTTAAAGGGACTAAAAAATCTGTATCATACTTGCTAGATAAATGATAATAAAATATTGGAACCTTTAGTTTTATTTTTTTTAGGGAAAATACACATACATTCAGGACATACAAATAAAAAATATATACATACATATGTGTGTTGGAAGTAGTACATGGTAGTACCTATTTTTCAGTTAACAGTTGATTTCTGAGTGTATGCTATTTCTTAAAAAAATTAAACATGGTAAGATTGAGTAGTTAACAAAAAGCAGTAGTCTTCAAATAGCTTAATAGCCACATGAATCCAATAACACAGAGGATAACTGACCACATACTCTTCCTTCCTGTGCCCTTGCACATTCTATAAATAATATTATGCAGTTGTTCATTCAAACAGTCTACGCAAACTAAAACACAATCAAAGTTTGGTAAAGATACGGTTGCCTGCCTTGGGAATTTATAGAAATGTGCTCTATGCCAGTATTAAACAGTACATTGCTCAGTTCCTCAAACCCAAATCCACTGAGCTTCTGAAATTAATCAGCCTTAAAGCTAAATGAATCCCTTGGTTTGATTCTTTCCAAGTTGAAGATCCTTGATTTGATTCATGTCAGATTTTCATTTAATGGTTTGAAGGAATAGAAGAGGGAGATGCACCAGACAATGGATATCATTCATTGCACTGACAAATTTAATTCCTGAAATAAATGAATAGCTTTTACATTGAACCTTGAAGCACCTGGCTGTATTTTGACTTTGTATTGCCCTCCTGATGTTTAACAATGAAATCTTTCTATCTTTCTTATGTGGCTCACATTTTAAAATAAAAATAGGATGACTGATATTACACTGTACCCCGTGTTTATTTTTTTCTTCTTTTGTTATCTTCTGTTAGTTCCATAACGTCTGTTCTAGAAGTGTTTTATTTTGCATTTGTTAATCAAGCATTGGAATGCAGCACAAGTATCATAAACAAAAAATTAATTACTCAGTACATTTTATCTCCTTTCAGGAGTGTTTTTGTTATGTAAAACACTCAATTACATTTGCACTTTTTAAAGAATACTCAGCTATTGTGTAGCAATTCTTTGGTTGTTTAGTGATATAATTTCCTAACAGCTAGTAAAGGGACATTCAACAGCAGAACCAGGCACTCAATTTAGATAGGAGCATCCCAATTATTTTCACTTTTTTGGCAGGTAGGCATCTGTGTAGGCTGGTTGTTGCCTTCTGGCTTTGATAATACTTGTTTAAAACCTTTGTTAGTCTCTCCCTTTCTTGGTAGTCCATTGTCTTTTTCTTTTTCTTCCCACTCATCCATGATGAGCTTCACTGATGTACACAAAGCCTGTTAAAATCTAGGCTTAAAAGAGGAAAAACAATAAAAAGGTTTCTTTTATTAGTGTGTCTCACATGCCTGTTTGTTATCCTTTACTGATTTCTATTCAAATACTATGACTTGTCTAAATATCTTATCCAAATTGGTGTAACAAGCTACTCTTGTTTTGGTCTTTGCTCTCATTTTTGCAATTTCTCTCTTTTCTTGCTAATAAGGAGCCTAACACTTTTGATTCCATGGATATGACAAATGTTATTGATTTTTTTTTTTTTTTTAACCAAGCTCATGTTTTTCCTTCTATATTTAAACCATGTACATCACATATTTTATTATCTTGATTTTTTATTAGTTTCAGCAACAAGATACATTCCTTTTGAGTTTGATGGTGAAGGGAGAAATATGGATAACCTGTATTTCTGATCAGCTTATTTTTCATCTTTATCACAGATATCATTGCTTAATATTAGTTTCCTTATTATTCTAGATGCATTACAAACACTAATTGAGATGGGCAAGATTTGTATTACTTAAAAGAGCTGTCTGCTATATATCATAGTTACAAGGAAAAAAGATATAGATTCCTCACAGACCAAAGAGATCTGCAAAAAGCCTTGCTTCCACAAAGAGCCTAACTTTGTATATCATAAAAGATACAATGATGCCTAAAGTCACTTATAATCCAAAAATTCAGGAGAGATCCAAATCTGTTCTGCTTATACCTAGACACCTTACTGAGACTATGAAATTCACAGGTACCTTCCTTGTGTAGTGGAGAAAAATAGAAATTTCTAGAAGGCTTTCTACAATTAAAACTTCTTTGTGTGTGTTTGATTGGGTTTCTTTTTTCATAAAACCACTTCACATTCAGGAATCATGTATTGGCTATGGCGGTTCACTATAGGATGTAGATTCAAGAGTTTTAGATCTATTTTCTTCTTTTCAAGTTCCTACTTGGTATCATTGAGGAACTTCATTGTGGAATTCATTTTAACATGGTGTCTAAACGGATAAATATTACATGAGCATCCTATATAGTATTCTTTTTATTTAAAGTAATTATCCTGAGATTTACACCATAAATATGAATTAATCTCTTCCTAGTGATAAAGCAATCTAAACATAGTTGTTAACTAATGTATTCAAAAGAGAGGTGGAAAGAAACACCTTATTCCTGCATTCTGAATATTCTCAACTCTTGTTCCGAAGTAAGCATAAATTAAATAAAAGGGAATCAAATACAAAAATAATCCAGTGTTAGAATTCAAGTTATATGTGATAGATATTTAGCTTAACTTCTGGTAGGACTCGATTCAGCTGCAACATATGCCATGCAACTGGACAAATCCTGTTATGAACTTCTCATTTTGAGTGGATTTATTTTCAATTTGCTCTCGTTTAACTGAGAAAATCCAGCAATACAATATAGCAGCATTTGTCTTCTATACAAAAGAAATCCCACAAGAATTTTGAAATTTTATCTTAAATATTTTCATATATTAATGCATCTGTAATGCATCAACTTCATATATATGCATTATTTTTATATTTCATATTAATACATATATTATAATTAACATTTGGATAAGACAGAAAATAAAGGTCTTAATTGATCTGTAACTGGCTTTTGTGCAGACATTTCAGCATTGCAAAGGATATGTCTGAGTCACTATTCTGACATAGTGCAGCTTTACATTACCTGAGTGCATAATCTTTCCATCAGTATATACAACTACCCAAAGTAGCATAGTAATCAGTAACAAGAAATCGTAAAAAACTGTACCAAGTATTCTCACCTTCATATATTGTCGTATATATTTCAGTGATATGGATAATGTTTTCTGAATGTGGATTATAGCTATACTTCAGCAACATGTGTTAAGGCTGGTGTAATATGAGATTATTTTTAGCACTTAATTTAGCCACAGTCTTAATATTATTAAAAATGGGAATTTCAGATTACACTTGACCAAAAGGGGTGCACTTCTGTTATCCCCAGGACAAAAACTCTGATAAAGACTTCTGTTACACCCCTTGTATTTAAAATCATGTATTTTGTTATTAAAAATGAATTTCACGATACCTTGTAGAGCTTCCATATTTAACATTTCATGAGATTCAACTGATAAGCATTATTCTTAACAAATACGGAAGATGTGTATGATTAATGGTAACTCCTCTTAGAAACAGAAAGATAAGAAATGTTTTAAAATAGATCTAGCTCTTCCTTAGAAAAATAATGGCAAAAATATGTAAGAACCCAAATTCAAGCAGCTTTTAAAAATTAACATTACGTATATTTTTTTGTCAGATTCTTCTCAGTGTTGTGTTGTGGCTCCATTTCAGAATAGAGAAAAACAAACAAACAAACAAAAACTAAACCCCCAGCATTACAGTAAATTATAAAGCTTATGGCAGCAGTGATTGAAAAGTGGTGTCTGTATTCTCCCTGTGGATGGGGCAGTGAGCTTTCATTTCATACATCATTTATAACTTGCTTTAGTGACTCCACAAAGTCAGTACAAACCTTTTAGACAAAGAAAATCAGAGGTATATATTTGTTCTGAATGTTAAAAACTCACCTTTTTTTTTTTCATTTAAGAATTTTCATTAAAATCCCTGGTTTTCAGATTAAAACCTTAGATAGTTTAATGCAGCCTATCTTGCTATGGTTTAAATATTTTCAGGATTAGTCATCACCTTAAAATGTGTGTGCATATTTAGTTTTTCAGGAAGCTGAGAAAAATACTTTCCCATATTTTTTTAGTTTAATGCCAGATAGTCACATGCTGTTCTCCATGGTGAAAGAAGAGGGATGGAGGAATGATTTAAAGTATTTTTTTTAATGTAGACACACATAAAAATAAGCTACTCTTTATAATTTTAAGACCCACTAGCCTACACTGCCACCTACACAGCCATCTAAGAAACCATTTTCTCCCCAAAGAAGCTTGAAACTTTCCCCAAATTAATCCTTTACTTGCATTTACTTTAATTTTCTGTTCCAGGTTTTCAGTTTCTCTCCTGACTTGAACCTTGCTTAACGTGCTGGCTTACCATGTCTCTCTGTTCCAGCTTTGGCAACATTAGCTATAGGTTTGTCCAGTCTAGACATTTGTTAAATAAATATTTTCCCAGCTATTATCTAACAAAACACTTTTTTCTTGTGTTTGGAATTACACTCTAAGACTGGTTTACCAGCACAGATATAACTTGATCGTCCCATATAGGCTTATATCTGCACTAGGATACTATCAGATCCAGAGCATGAGCTGAAGTATTGGAATGGCATAGCGTTAAGTTGTTACCATGATCCCCAGCATTATTTTAATTCTATCAAACCGGTAATCTCTCATGCAATGCATCAGCACAGCTGAGGGGTTGTCACCATCCCTAGTATCACCTTCACAGTTGTGGCAGTAGTACCATAGAAAAGAGGACTGGAAGAGACCTTAAAAGGGGTTCTGCTCTATCCCCTATGTCAAATCACGATTAAATAAACCCAATATGAGTCAACAATATGGCTTGTCAGCTAAAAAGGACCAACAGGATCATGGGGTGCATTAAGCACAGCATAAATAACCAGTCAAAAGATGTGATTGTCCCACTGTACTCATCTGAGGGTATTAAGTTTGTTCAGCTTAAAGAAGAGGAGGCTGAGGAGTGATCTCATTGCTGTATGGAACTTCCTCATAAGGGGGAGCAAAGAGGGAGGTGATGATCTCTTGTCTCGGGTGTCTGCTAATAGGACATGAGGAAATGGCTTAAAGCTGTCCCGGGGGAAGTTCAAATTGGATATTAGGAAAAAGTTCTTCACTGAGAGGGTGCTCAAGCACCAGAACAAGTTCCCCAGGGAAGTGATCATGGCCTCTCTGTGTTCAAGAAGCGTTTGGACAATGTTCTTAGATACATGGTTTAACTTTTAGGTTACCCTGTGTGAAGTCAGCAGTTGGACTTGATGATTCTTGCGGGTCCCTCCCAACTCAGGATACTCTATGATTCTAATTCTACTCAAACTGAGACAGAGAAATGTTTTTTCCTAACCTACATCTAAAAATCTTTAGCTATTCTATTTCCACAGACTGCCTAAGTAACTCACTTGGGTGCTTAGCTATCTCCCCATCAGGAGGCTTTTCTTTATGCCCAGGCTTAATCTTCCTTCCTGCAAAATAGGCCTATTATTTCTTGTCTTGCTCATACTGTAGAAAGTAATTACTTATTTGCTCCTTTGCTACAATCTTTCATATATCTGAATACGATTATTTTGTACCTCTGAAATCTGTTTTGTGTCAAATAGTACTAACTTTTTCAAGATTTTGTGGGACAGATTTTCTAAAACATGACTTTCTGCTCTAGCTAGTCCATATGTGGGCAGGGTAAAAATGAAGAATTGTGTTATAAATATGTCTGTGTTAGTCAACTGAAGAGAATCAGAACTTATTCCATGACCCTGAGGTGAACCAGCAATAGTCTAGGTATCCACACTATTTAACTCCCTAAGGCTTCATAATAGGGTTGGTATATACAGATTTGCCTATTGAGAATGGTCCCTGGCCAATGCTAGCCCTAAAACTGTGCCTGGAAATTACCTGGGTGAATATTACTTGAACCAGTTCAAAGAAAGCTAGGGGTTATGTTAGTAATTTAACATTAGAGGTTATTGAGTTCCAGTGATAAGGTCTGTGACCTGCTGAGTTGACAGATCAATTATTTTTTTTTTGCTGTGCCCCAGAATTATACAACACTTTATTATTAAACACCAGTTTGCCTCCAGTCAGATACATCTCATCCCTTTCTGCAGTGAAGAGAGGCAAGATATGTACCATTTGCCTTGCAAAGCCAAGGACAGGGCTCCCTGTGGGAGCTTACAGATGGGAGTTAGCAAAGTCCTACAGGAGTCCATTGCAGAATGAGCCTGGGATGCTTCAATAGCCAAGTCCTGGCATAACCTGATTAATGCCAATTTTATTAGCCTCTAGTTCCCTCATAGAAACATCCCAGTGATCCAGACTAACACTGCTTTGGTAATGATTATCCGAAGCGGCTTGAGCTGTTAGACAGCAGCACGCAGCACAAAAGCCACAGTTCTAGTAGCCCAGAAAGACCAGAAAAACTGATTTTCTATCTTGTAGAAAAAGACTTGCAAGTGTAGGAGGAAAAGCACAGTAAATGTCTATATGTTCGTAAAAGATTGGGGAAAAAAAAGAAAACCATGTTCTCCATGTGCACAATAGAAAAGGAAAAATGGTATTAAAGTACAGCAAAATAAAAAAAATTAAAGTTCAAACATTAGATAAACCACCATAAGAAAAAGGGTAGTGAAGCATTAGAGCAGATTCTCTGGAGAGCCTAGAGAGCCTTTATTGCTAAAGGTCTTTGAGAACAAACTAGACAAACAGTGGTCAAGGATGACATGGAATAGTCTTTGTAATGAGACAGGGATAGAATAGACAGTCACCTGAGGCCATTCCCACCTTATTCTTTGGAAAAAACAAACATTTCTTTTGTCATCCACTGCAACTCTTCAGTCACATTCTGCAGTGAAATTCAATCTATCCCACTGTTTACCATTTTGAATATATACACAAATGAGTATTCCTACCTAGATGAAACATTTTATACTTCCCTCTTTTATATTTTGCTTCAGGCCATTCATCTAACTTGTCAACAGCATTACGTATTTATAATCCTGTATTACAGACCTCTTACTTAATTTGCCTACCTCACAGATAGAAGTAATTCTTCATTTCATCTTTCAGTTGATTTTTTTTGTATGGTATTAGATCTGAGTATATGATTCTAACAGTACCCAACACACATCCATTTCATACTTCCTCTCTGTAGGCACATAAGTTGAGAATTACCCAGCCTGAGTTGGGTGTCACTCATTTAACCCCTGTACCAGGGCCAGGGACCGCTGCCTCTGTTGCTCCAGCTTCAGCTCTAGGGATGGCTCCTCTGAGGATGGGGTGACACCGCCCCCCCCATTTGCTGCCTAACAAACCATACCCCTTTTTTGTGCCTGGGGCCTGGGGGTGCTGGGGCCACTGCCAGAATGCAGCTGGCAGCTCAGAAGAAGAAAGTGGGATGTGACAGAGAAACTTATAAATATAGCACGAAGCAGACTCCAAATCTGAGGAGAAAGAAAACATCAATGTCACACTTCTGTGGGCAGAGACTTGCGGATGCTGACAAGTGACTGTGACCCCCTGTCTCCCATCCTTCTTGAGAAGTGCTGAAGCACCAACCTTAGGACCCAGGGGGACACTGGAAAAATAATCGTAACATCAGAGGAAAAGTATAGATACTAGGAAGACTTTAAAAAAAACCCACAATTTATCTGCATTATTAATGAGACTATGGCCTATAACATGACTTTGAGTGTAACAACACGCCTTCAAATAATTTCATCCAGTACATATCTTCCCCAGGTCATAAATATTTAAATTAAATCAAGCAGAAATAACACTTCAAAACTGAAAATCTTTTTCTGGATCACTTCTAGCATTATCACTGTGAAGCTGTGTTATTTTTTACATGCTGTTTTTCATGTTGTTGCTGGTTAGTATGAACAGTACCCACTGTCTTATGCGTTATGGAGTCCTGAACTGTAGAAATCTGTGACCACCGTTGGCCCTTTAACAGGAAACAGTAGCTTCAGGACAGTTCAGTCTAGTGAAACATCTACTGTAAATCGATTATTTTCCTTTTTGCTGTGTATATGATTAAAACTAGATGGAGGTCAGATGCTTGAATACAGTCTGGATTGATAGAATACTGAGTAGAGATCATAACGTAAGATAAAAATATTTTCCAAGGTATTATATCATACCAATATTTAACCCAGGTTTAGTTACATCTAGTGTATTGCTGGAGGAAAGCTAATAATATCAGAAATAACTGAAGGGTGGGTGTCAAGAGGATGGGGCAGACTCTTTTTAGTGGTGCCCAGGAACAGGACAAGAGGCAAAGGACATAAATTGTAACACAGGAAATTCCCTCTCAACGTGAGGAAAAACTTCTTTACTTTGAGTGTGACAGCACTGGAACAGACTGCCCAGAGAGGTTGTGGAGTCTCCTTCTCGGAGATATTCAAAACCCACCTGGATGTGTTCCTGTCCAGCCTGCTCTAGGTGAACTTGCTTTGGCAGGGGTGTTGGACTAGGTGATCTCTGAAGGTCCAGCTCAACCCCTACCACGAAGTGATTCTGTGATTCTGTGGTTCCTCCAGTCATCAGGCACCTTTCCTGTCCTCCATGACCTTTCAAATATGACGGATAGTGGCTTAGCAGTTACATCTGCCAGCTCCCTCAGCATTCGTGGGTACATCCCATCAGGGCCCATGGATGTGTGGGAGTTGAGTTTGCCAAAATGATCTAACTCGATCCTCCTCAACCAAGGGAAAGTCTTCCTTTCTCCAGACCTTTTCTCTTACCTCCATGGTCTGGGATTCCTGGGGGTTGGCCTTAGCAGTAAAGACTGAAGCAAAGGCAGCATTCAGTAACTCCACCTTCTCTGCATCCTCTGTCACCAGGGCACCCACCTTATTCAGCAGCAAGCTGACATTTTCCCTAGTCTTCCTTTTGCTATTGATGTACTTGAAGAAGCCCTTCTTATTGTTCTTGACATGCCTCGACAGATTTAATTCTAAGTGGGCCTTAGCCTTCCTTGTCGCATCTCTGCATACTTTGACAATGTTCCTATGTTCCTCCCAAGTGGCCAGTCCCTTTTTCCACATTCTGTAAACTTCCTTCTTCTATTTGAGTTTTTCCTGAGCTCCTTGCTTATCCATGCAGGTTTCCCGCCTCCTTTGCTTGATTTCTTACTCCTAGGGATGCACCAATCTTGAGCTTGGAGGAAGTGGTGCTTGAATATTAAGCAGCTCTCTTGGACCCCCCTGCCTTCTAGAGTCTAACCCATGGGATTCCTCCAAGTAGGTCTTTGAAGAAGCCAAAGTTAGCCCTCCAGGGTTTTAATCCTATTTTTTGCCCTGCTTCTTCCATGCAGGATCCTGAACTACACCATCTCATGGTCACTGCAGCCAAGGCTGCCCCCACCCTTCACATCCCCAACCAGTCCTTCTTTGTTTATTAGTACAAGGTCCAACAGAACACCTTTCTTTGTGGGTTCCTCCACCACTTGTGTCAAAAAGTTATCATCAGTGCTCTGCAGAAACCTTCCGGACTGTGTGTGCCTGTGCTGTGTTGCCTTTCCAGCAAATATCAGGGTGGTTGAAGTCCCCCATGAGAACTTGAGCCTGTGATCATGAGGCTACTTTCAGCTGTCTGTAGAAGGCCTCATTGACTTCCTCCTCCTGATCAGATGGCCTGCAGTAAACACCCACAACAGTGCCTGCCCCTTAATTCTTACCCATAAGCTTTTGACTTGTTCTTCATCCGCCCCCAGGCTGAATACATTCCAGTTGCTCTCTCACATGAATAGCAACTCCACCACCTCACCTTGCTTGCCTGTCTTTCCTAAAAAGTACGTAGCCATCCATGACAGCATTCCAGTCATGTGAGCTATCCCACCATGTCTCTGTAATTGTAATGAGATCATGGACCATGGTTGCTTAAGTGCACATGTTGTCTATATACATCACTTAAGTGTGTACACATCCTCATATACATGTACAAAGGCCTCTAACTCTATTTTAAAGAAGCTAGAAGAGCCCATGCAACAAGTGCATAAATGTTCCATCAATGGCCATTTCTCTTAATAAACCTTGATAGTGCTGTCTAGATTTCACAGATTCATAGAAGGATTTAGGGTAGAAGAGCCTCAGGAAGTCACCTAGTGCAATCTCGTGTTCAAAGCAAGGTCAAATTTGAAGTTAGGCCATTTTGGTGAAGGCCAGTTGAGCTTCATACGTCTGTAGAGACAGATAATTCACTGCTGCTCTTGAAAACTGCTTCCATGCTTGCCCACATCCCTGTTGAAAATGTTTTTTCTTAAAATCTAGTTAAAATTTCCCTCACTGAGACTTCTCTCCACTGTCTCTCCTCCTCACGTTGTTCATCTTTAAGAAAAGACTGTGTCTGTTTTCTCCATACCCAGCCATTAGGTAATTGAACATGGAAATTACTTTCCCTCCGAGCATCTTCTTCTTTAGGCTGAACGAACTCTGTTCTCTCAACCTGGTTCTCCAGCCACTCAGTCATCTTGGCAGCCCTCCTTGGAACTTTCTCCAGTCTTCTGGATCTGCCAGTCTTCTTCTGGATCTTCAGTCTTCTCAATCTGCCAGCTACCCTTTTATTAATACAGCTCCATATGTAGTTTATCTTCACCCCTGCGTGGGTGCACTGCTGGTTTACGTTCAACATGATGGCCACCAGGAATCTGGGTCCTTTGCTGAAGGAATGTTTTCTGCTCTCTTCACTGCCCAACCTTTCCTGTTGCTGCCTCATTCTATCCCATGAGCAAGACTTCTAATTTCTTTTTCCTGAGCTTTATGGTGTTTCTTTCTACCCACTTCTCCAGTCTGTTGAGTTTCCTTTGAATAGCTTTCCTCCAGGATACTGACTGCTTTTTTATGACTAAATAAAGTACTTTTCTGCCTTTACTGGAAATAGCAAACTGATATTTATAATTAAAGGCCACACACATAATGGGTATAAATTTGGAATTCATTTAAGATCCTAATTCTAAATTTCATTTTAAAATGTTGGTATATCACACACAATGACAAAGCATGTGGGTCTACAGCAAAACTGTATTCAAACTATGCTGCATTTTTAAAGCCATTAAATTACCTTTAACAAGTCCTCTCAAATATTTTAAGTTATGTAAGTTTTTTTCAGTTAATGTCTGTGATAATGAAAAAGAATATTATTTTTTTAAAAGTTTTCTGCAGATATGTTGTGTATATTCTGCACTTCGTTTGATATCATAAATTAGTTCTGGGATAAACTACCAGTACAGACAAGTTCATTTCAAGTTTCTATGCACTTGTTGCATATTTTCTATTTCACTGAAATTTTACTCTCCTAAGAATATGGCTGGCCGTCAATAGCAAACATCAGTCTCGCCATGTCAAACATAATGAAAAAGGCGAAATAACAAACGAAAAAGCTGATGCTAGACATTCCTATGGGTTCTACTTGTACAGAAACCATGAGTTCTTATGGTTTAGCAAGTAAATCTGAATTTGACAGGGGTTGGGGATTTTTTATTGTATTGTGGAATATTCTCTGTCAAAATATGGCCCATGAAAAAGAATACTACCAATGTAGGCTGCTAACCTGAGAAAGTCATTCAAGCTATAACACTGAATACCCTGGAAAACCTACTGTTCATCACTTTTTTAATCTTCTGCTACCAAATAAAGTGCAGGTGAATATCTACAGGTTGGGGAAAAAAAAAAAAAAAAAAGAAAAAAAAAGAAAATCGAAACCACATGAACCATTTTCATTCTCTTGCAGCACACACTGGCTAAATAAGATCTCAAAATCCAAGCAATGCTGTGATGGTAAATATATAATCATTTCAGTAGTCTTTAAGCAAAATCAGAATGATAAATGGCTCCAGAGAAAAGTTGGTATACCATGGACAGGACACCATATCCATGGCAACTTTGAATTGTGGTACAGAAGTTGGACTAATTTTTTCTCCTCTGAAGTCACAAAAGCTGAAGATCAGGTTGAACTGACTTCATCAGTGCCAATTTTAAAACTCTAAATATCAAGCATTGTAGTAAGAGTGTTTTATTTGTTCTGCTGAGAACCGGTTTCTCCTGAAGGTATTGGATTCTTGTCTTCCCTGCTTGTTACAAGAAGTCATAAGCTAAGAGGAAAATGAGGGAAGTGTCTGTTAAACTTTCAGGGCATTAGGTTACAGATGACAAGTAGCCATGAATCATGTCTGATATTAAATGTCTTTGACAGCTTCTATTTTAACAACTATCTGGGAAAACAATCAAAAAACATTCAACATTAATGAACCTTCTTTATTATATAAATAAAATAACAAGGTATCTGCTAAAAATCTTTAATTGAATGGTTATGTCTTCTTGATGAAGGTGATGTTGAATGGTTATGTCTTCTTGATGAAGGTGATGTTTTACTTTTGCAGAAAGAGTAAATCACTGATAGTCACTATTGCTTTATTACAGAAAGTTTCTAGGGTCATAACCTACCAACCTCCGATATCTTTGGCACTTGAAATAACAGACAAATCAGGTTTTACAGGTATTTAACATGAAGATTGTCATAGCACCATTTAGAACCTTTGGTAGTTCTCTTTCTTTCTTTCTGTTGCTCTCCTTTTTTCTTCTGCTTTTCATAAGAATAGAAAAAATCTGTGGTTTGTGATTTTTCACAAACTTAAAATAAGAATAGAATATGTATTTTTAACAGATTATAAAGCTGCATTCAAAATACTTTTTGTTTCCCCCTATTACTCATTTTCCTAAGCCTGATAATCTGCTCAATTATTAAGTGGTTAAAACTACACTACCAACCTACTAAATTCAAAACTGGAACATATTTCAACACATTGAAAAATGTGTTTTAACGGGAAATAAAAATATTTTACATTAATGGATGAACAGATTTTACATTAATGGATGAACAGAATGAAAGAACACTTCCTTTCACCTCCTTTTGTTCTCCAACAAGGAATAATAGACATTGTAGAGATTAATTTAGCGTGGCTGTAAAGACAATGTATACATATTTTGGTATATACTAACCACATTTACCATCAAGAAGCCTGATTAAGAAGTGTAGTACACTTCTCGTATACATTGTAGCTTCTGTGATCTGCACTATCATTAACAGATAAGAAGTCTAAAGCCACTTAACTCTGACTTAATTTACTACTGTGCAAAGTGTATTTACTAATGATGTGCAACTAGAGATCATGCTGTTTTTACAGTTACAGCCTCTGGACCAGACTTATAAGAGATACTTGGTTGCCTAAATGGGCACATAAGTTCCTGGTAGGATTTTCAGAATCTCCTAGCCTTCATTTCAAGAGCAGTAAGGCTAATGAAAGGCTAATGGCATAATGAAAATGCCAATGGAGGCTTGTCTGCATATTAAGGTAGTTAACTACCTTCTAAAACCAAGTTCATTCTTCTTTGCCTGTATTTCCCATCAGTGTTTTATGGTATTGCAGTTTTCTTCCAATTCTTTTCAGGATGAATCACCAAAAATTTGGCCTTCATGCATACAAGTCAGGAAAAAGATGGAGTTCCTGCAATCACAGCCACCTGTTTGTCCCGCAACACCATGGTTCTTTAAGTACTGGCTTAACACGTGAAAGCATCACATTCAAATCTCCTCACTGTTTGATTCAGGAAAGTAACATGTCAGCTAAAACATAATAAGACATAATTATTTCTGGTTTTATATTGTAGTTGGAATTTCTTTTGGGCATCCCTCTGTCTGAGGTTATAACATATAACCCCTATCATTCTGTGATTCTGTGATACAAAGGGTGTGTGTGTGCATGGTGGTGTCGAACCCTCATCTTCAACATCCCTAGCAAGCACTATAGTCTTGCTAAACTATGCTGTCAGTCCATGTGATATTGTCCATTGGCCCGATTAAAATTTCGTTATACAATACAATGCAAGGTGAGTTGCTCCAAAACGTGAGACTAAACAAGAGAAGCAGGAACTCTTGCCATCACGCACATTATTAAAGGACACATTGCTATAGTCCTTGCTGAAATTTACATTCAATGGGAAGTAAAAGAGGAGAGTGAGAGGGATACCCAGTGAAGGAATACCTAGTGGACAGGATAATATCTTGGAAACAAATATTATTTTTTATCTAATTATTTTTATCTAATTATTTTTATCTAAATGAGACAAATACAGATTTTTCAAAATTACCTTTTTTCCTAGAAAAATATATGCCTTACCAAAAGCTGCTAGCTATTTTCAGTGGAAACATGTACAGATATGTAGGAAGGACTTCTAGATAAAAATTAGAACAGATATGCTGGTTGTCTGGCTAAGCCATTTCTCCAAGGTGAGTTGACCTTGGATGGCTGCCTGACCCCACCGCAGCCACTCTCTTGCTCTCCCTCCTCAACAGGACAGGGGGAGAAAATAAGATGGAAAAGCTCATGCAACAATATAAAGACAGGGAGATCACTTAGAACTGCCATCAGGGGCAAAACAGACTCGACCATGGGAAGATTATTTTAATCTACTGCCAACTAAAAATAGAATAGGATGGTGAGAAACAAAAACTAAAACCTGACCTCCGTTTCTTCTCAGACTCAACTTCACTCCATTCCCGAGTCTTCTACCTCCCATCTGTGGTGCAGGGGTATGGGGAATGGGGGGTTCTGGTCGGTCCGTAACAGCTCCTCTCTGCTGCTCCGTCCCTTTCACATATTTACCCTGCTCTACCGTGGGCTTCTCTTTGTGGGCTTCAGCTTCCTTCAGGGCACATCCACCCGGTCCAGCATGGGGTCTTCCAGAGGCTGCATGGTGGATATCTGCTCCACCATGGTCCTCCATGGGCTGCAGGGGGACAATATGCAATACCAAGGTCTTCTCCATGTATTGCAGGGGAATCCCTGCGTCTGTGCCTGCAGCACCTCCTCCCCCTCCTTCTCTGACCTCGGTGTCTGCAGAGTTCTCTCTCTCACATTTTCTGAATTTTCTCTCTCAGAACTCCAGCGCCCTTTCCTAAATACATTTCCCTGAGGTGCTCCCACCGTGGCTGCGGGGCTCAGCCGTGCCTGCAGGGGGTCCGTTCAAGCTGGCTGGAACCGGCTGTGTCCAGCTCAGGGCAGCCCCGGCCTCTCCTCACAGAGGCTGCCCTAGCACCTGGGCACTGGCACCCCTTACACCTTTATTTTCCCTGAAAAAACATTAACCTGAATCAGGGAAACGTTGGATCAGTGAATCACATCTGTTCCTGTCCTCCCCTGCTTTCTATTTTTAGCTCAGGTCTGGTAGATACTGTTCACTATAAAAATAAGTTAAAGCATTTCGAAGTCAGAAATGACTTGAAGATATATTGACCTGAAGATTTCAAAAAGAGGATATATTGATGCTCTATTAACACTGGTAGTGGAAAACCAGATCTAACAACACTTTTTCTTTTCCTTTTAGTAAAAAAGAGGCTTCTTACTGTGAAACTAAGAAAAAGTTTATTGTAATAACAGATATATCTGAAGTCAGAACTGTATCATATTTGAGAATCAGTTTTAAATATTTATACTAATAGTTTTGGAATCCAATTTGTGCACTGGAATTTTTTTTTTTTTTTTTTTTTTTTTAAGTGGAAAATAACATAAAATGATATATTCCTGAAAGGAGAGTGTAATGCTGGGACACAGGGTAATGGCCTCAAACTGAAAGAGGGTAGATTTAGATTGGATATCAGGAAGAAATTCTTTACTGTAAGGGTGGTGAGGCACTGGAACAGGTTGCCCAGGGAAGCTGTGGATGCCCCATCCCTGGAAGTGTTCAAGGCCAGGCTGGATGAGGCTTTGAGCAGCCTGGTCTAGTGGGAGGTGTCCCTGCCCATGGTAGGGGGGTTGGAACTGGATGATCTTTAAGGTCCCTTTCAACCTGAACCATTCTGTGATTCTGAGATTCTGTGTGTGAGAGAAAACTGAAAAAGGGTAATGGATGGATAAGTGTGTTTTCTGCTCTTTTACTTAACACCGTTTGGCATTTTCATTTGCTGAAAGGTACAAATAATCTAGTACTTGTGGCCTAAACTGTTGGTTTCAGATGCAACATTCTGAATTCTACTGAAATACTTTCAAATATAGAGATCTACATTGAGACCTTTACATGTATAGGCAGCTGTGTCCAGTAGCCCCAGTTAGAATTTTATTTACCTTAAGAATCATTGTTTATGTTTGTTTATTTTTAGGCTATATCTGTTTATTGTTTAGGCTATATCTATAATACATCAGTCCTAAGACCTCATTCATGCTATGCTTCGATAAAAATGAGCAAATTGGTGCCCAGTGACATCACATCACACTTCCATCACAGAGAAGCAACTAGTCGCTAGTGGTGCATGTGATTCAAAATGTAAAGCACTACCATGAATTTAATTTCCTTTGACCTTAAAAGGATGAGGTGTTGAGACTTAACTATGTCTCAGGTATTGGTTTCTCTGGTAAAATATACCAGAGTTTATCGTAGGGTTAAATTCTCAGCCATCCTCAACATGAAGTGGTATGAGGACTTTTCTTCCACACACAGATCAAACAAAGAAGTGATTTTCATTAATATATTTTCTTCCTTTCCTACTGAAATTGTGAAGCATGAAAGCAGAGACTTGTGAAGAGTGGGTGGAAGCGATTTCTAACGTCAAAGGTTCTTTTTTCTTCTTCTTTTTTTTTTTTTTTTTTTTTTTTTTTTTAACCCTGGTGATGTTTTAATGGAAAGTACAGGAATACAGGCTTCGCCTTATCATATTTCAGTATTGCCTCATCTGGCTTGAAAAATCCAACATGGCCTAAGTGATTTTGATCGAATAATTGCTGGCTTTCCAAATCTCAAAGGGAGGTAAATTGGAGGTAGAAGTTCAGAAAGCTAATTCAAAATGCACCTTGTTACAAAAAGTTGGTGCATTTCAGGAGCTTTTCTCTGTACAAAAACATGGAATAAGGCTGTTGTCCTCAGGAGGTCATGACTGATGATGAACCTTCCCTGAGTTTCCCCATTGTCTACCTAAAAGTGGTTCATTGATTAAGATGCTGGTTCCTGTCAATGCTCTCTGACTTGCATAACTCTTCTTACCCAACCACAGAATTCAGGTGTCAGGAAACTGATAAGCCCTGTAACAGATGGATGTGATTTTTTGGGTCTAGAATTAAGGGTATGTTTATGTAATATAATTCAGCCTCATAAAGGCATATCTGAATTAACTGTAGCTCATAAAACCAAGTACAGTACAGAAATATTTTGGACATACCTGCAGAGAACTGTCTTGGGTCATGGGCATGGGAGGTTATTGCTTAATCTGGATGAGAGAGGCTGCATTAACACTAGCTGTGTTAATGGAGAAAGTCCAGCCGTGTTCTCTTCTTTCACATGTGGTTGTTGCGGAGAAGAGATTCTCTTTGGGGCAGCTGATGGGGCACATAGAGAAAGGAAGAGAGGAGAAATTGGGTACAGAAGACAAAGATCTATAAGATCTTACAGCCTTCTCAAACACACATCACATGATCATTTGTTCCTCAAGGGAGTTACCCTCTGTTAGAGACTTCCTGTACTTCCTTACTTAAAGTCACTAAACAATACCATGAAAGAAGAATAAATTTTATCACGTTGGTTGACTGTCCAAATACCAAGCTCATACACTCAAATGGCTAGGCACCAGAGATGGCAAAACAGACACTGGATTGTGGACAATCTCAAAAACTTCTGATTTTGCAAATTAATATTTTATTTGTTTCTTTTGTCTGCTACTTACTTAGCCTTTCAAAAATTTCAGATTACACTTTGAGGCTGAAGTGTAAGTACAGCAATATTACAAGAAAATATGTCCTCCTTAGATCTGTAACCCATTATTCAACATGCTTGATTTTTTAACAAGTCACGTTGGATCAGGTTGAACACTGGAGAGTTCATTCCTCAAATATTAGACTAAAAAAAAATCATAACTTTTGTCACATTTTTCTGATAGTATTCAATACACTATTTCAGTCAGGTAATAAGTGTCTGACTCATGGGGAGTTTAACAAATACCTTCAGATTTATACATGATGTGCATTTTTCTGCAGATCTAGGTATCATATAAAACAACTTATAGAACAAATGTGAAAAATCTGCACTGAAACTTGTGCAAGAAAGCAATAAATAACATGCAGTCAATAAGACTGTGATTAAACTGATAAGGAAACTTCTGCACATTAATAATTTATAAAATAAAGTAATTATAAAATAAATTCTGATGAAAATGAATTTAATGAAAATTAATACTTTCCTAAAACCATCTGAGTTAAGCTACAAAAACACAAATTCTCTTACTATCTATCTGCTGCAATAAAAGCTGCAGAAATATAATGTTAAGACTTTGTTATGATCAGCATGGAAAATATAAGCAAGTGAGACACAGTATCTGAGTGAAATCACTGCTCAATTCAAAGTAAACTTTCTGGATCCTTTTAATCAGTGTCATCATGTCTGAGTAATGATTTGTGTAATAGTGTTGTGTAGAGTTGAATTTGGGAACTACAGTGGACTGAATACATCAGCTATCTTGATATTCATGTATTCACTTACTTGGTAGTGTCATAGGTTATGTGTAAGCATAAATTGTTGAAAAATTATTTCCTGCAGGCATTTCAACTTTATTCAACCTACAGGAGCAGATTTAGTAACAGAGACATTCATCATGTACTGAAGTTCTTGTGTGTTATGTGGCTGACTGAATGATGAAACTTCTTCATTAAGTCAATTTGAAAGCTGTAGTTTATAGTAAGGAACAAATAAACATCAGACTGGGTTTTTCAGTGTGTGTAGCTTGATTTTTCTTTTTATTAATTTAAGCTTAGTCCTGTAAGAAATCTTCTGAGGACCTCTCAGATACAGATGTGCTCCTCTGTCTTGCTGCATGCTGCAGAACTTCTTTGTTTATCTACAGCCTCTGCAAAGTACTTTTTATTCTCCTTTATACTGTCTTTCAAGATAGCTTGCACAGCATCTGTTGGAGCATGCAGTTATGCCATTTTGATACATTCCCACACTGAAGAGGCCCAGCTCTTCATTCTACAGATAAGGTATACCTAGAAATGTGAAATGCTTTATTGTCAAGTTGAAATCATCCTTAACTTTATGGCAAATACAGAAAAATGCAAGTGCAAGCTGTTATTCCTGGAAGAATTTTTAGTTTATTCATAACAAAAATCAACCTGAAAGTCTTTTCTTTAAACAGTTAACTTACTGTAGGTGTTTTCTTGACATGGTCTTTTCGGGAACTTTTTCATTCTAGAATAGAATAGTTCCAGTGGGAAGGTACCTAGAACAATTATCTAGTCCAGCTGTGTTTATGAATATATTGAATTTCAAGATTAATTAACTAAAGATAACCTGCTCTGATGGAAAGATTACAATTGCTCCTCCCTTTGGATTTCTCTAGGAAATCTGTGCAGATTAAATCTCCTCTCTCCATCCTTGTGAAACAAGAAAAAGGAAAAAAAACAAAAAAAACAAAAAAAACAATTGTATTTCCCTCAAATGAATTCAAGTTAGAAGATTTGTACTCCCATATCTCAATCAAGAATTTCCTCACTTCTTTGGAGTAGGATAAGTCACAATTGTTAGATCGTTAGGACTCATCCCCTGAAATTGTCTAGCTGGTTACAATCGATTCAATATTTTCCCTTTTATTGTCAGTTTCCCTTTCCGTGTAGTGTTTCATCCACTGAGCTGCGTGTTTTCGGTTGATTTACAGATTAATAAATGAACTTGATACATATACTGAATTAGAAATGTTTACAGCTCTGATAAATGATATAGCACTATTCGATGATTTTGGAATGACTCTAGGCTTCAGGTGATTGACTTCCAAAACTTTCCATCTAACAATACTGTAGCAAGTTTATTTTTTGACTTATTTTTATTTAGACATATTGCACAGTTACAAATAATGATTGACATTTGTTCCCTTGCTCCTGAGATTCGTTGCAGTATAGTTAACTAACAAAGACCAGCAAAGAGGTGAATGACATCAAAAGCTCACAACTTAACTGCAACATGTCTTTCCTCAAGTTGTTGCAGCATGTAGGTTCATGAGTGGATTGGGAAATGCAATCAATGTACAGGTATCGGTTGTCCTGCCTGTAAATGATGGGTAGAACAATAGTGATCTATTTTGCTACAGGAAGTTCAGATTTGAAATTTTAGAAACATTAGAAACCATGGCACTAGTAAAATTAATTTTGGTTTTATCTTTTTTAATAATACCTGCATTGTGACTGAAGATTAATTTTCTTCCATTATTCATCAAATGTGAACCGTTTGGTTGTGGCTGTAAAGATCATAGTAATGCCCCATCAGTATGTTTCCCTACTTATCTCAAAAGATGATTCTCAGAATGATTGGATGCTCAATGCCTGTGGTAGCTGCAATTTCCTGAATGAGATGTATTTGCATTGTTAGAAACTGTCAGGGTCAAAACTAATCTTGTAAAAGCTTCTTAGCCCTTTTTGAATGTTCATTATTTATATGGAAAACATATTACTACAGAAATGTTGATAAGGAATCAACCTCAAAAGATAACAAAAAGCCAAAATGCAAGACTTTGTTCTGTTGCCACAGCTTCTTGGCTCTGTCTCTACATTATTACTATTATAGAGAAGACAATCAAGTCTTATTTATTTTAATATTCAAGGAAGCCTTCTGAATTTCCTTTGGAATTGCTGTTTCTGATGAGATAATCTTGGATGTTTTGGTTGCCAAAATAGACATCTTCTAAAACTATGCAAGGTGAAAAAAAAAATAAACACATCTTTTTCAAACTGTATTTCTTTATATCTGCAGCCTTATGTTTGGGGGGGAGGGGAGGGGAAAGAAAGAAAGAAAAGTTTGCCAATCAGCTACAAACACTCCATCTATGCAGATATTGCATCTATGCAGATAGTGATTGTGAAGGATGTGAAGAGACCTTTGATTTGAACTCTTTCTTTTTAATGGGAATTCATGAAAGCACTTCACTGTATTTAAATTCTAAAGACATAAGTAATTTGATTGATCTACTCCCCGATTTAAAACTGAGCACTTCCCAAGCACTTTGCTGAATTGGGTCCTAACAGCACAGCAAATCACTAATGTCAGAACTGATGCTGGTACAAAAATTGAGAATAAAGATGATTCAAAAGAAGAATCACATAGTATTTATGATCAAAAGTATGTTGCTCATCACAACTAAGGTCTCTTGGTAGATTCATAAGCTGAAATAGAATGATGCTGTATTTCTATTTTATAGGCCCTTCAGACATTAAGGAAAACTCAGTGAGGAAAGATTATTTTTACTGGATAGAGTGCTGTTGATTCTGGGACAAAATGCTCATTTATATTGACAGTTAAATTTAAAAAAAATCCCACATTTTAACAGTTCTTCACATAATTCTTTTCAGACTACAGTTTCTCATAAAGCTGTGCAAATAGTAAAAAGCCACCATAACAGACTTAAATAAACCATCAATATCTCTCTTTTTCTTCAGAACAAAATATCAGAGAAGGAAAAAATAATCAGCGTTATTTTTTGTTACACCCTAATTGGACCTCCTTACTTGTATGACATTATCAATTCAAGAGGTACTTGAGCTACTAAAAAAAAAAAAAAAAAAAAAAAAAAAAGCAAAACCCCCACCAACAATTCCAAACAAAAAAAGCCCAGAAATATATGAGGCAGCTAGCTTAAAGACAGGAAATTTAAAGGGTCCTATGAACATATAAAAATGCTACATACATGTCTAACACACAGAAATGTAAAATAAACAGATCTAGGATCACATGTTTTATCAGGTAATAACACATATGGAATGCTCGTGTGAAAAATATTCCGCCCTGAGGTCCATCAGTAATACTTGCTTTCTTACCAACACCATTTTCTCTAAACCAAAAGATCCTATTATTGTGCGACAACTGTACGTTCGAGGTTCGTACTAGATATTCAAATTTGAATAGATTTCGTATTTAGCCAAGGGAGTGCTGTTTTCCCTCCATATGTTCAAAGACAGAATGACACACAGCATAAGAATATGTGAAAGAGTCCTTAAAGCAGTATAAAAGTTTTCCATGGCAACAACACCTAAAAGATGATGAAATCAGTCCTGTAGCGATGGTGCCTGAGGACATCCATTTTAAGATTATAACATGCTTAATCCTCATCAGTAGATAGAAACATGGCTGCTTGTACAGTCCAATGTCAGACAAATTTAGGAACTAGCCCGACAGCTCGCTAGTTGGAATGAATGGATAAATCCCATTTAATAATTTGAGAAATTCATTTCTTCATACTTTCCCCAGAAGGCACAGTTTTAAAAGATGCATTCACCAATGGCGAAAGACTGTTCTCCTTCTCACAGTTGTCTAAGCATAAGCAGCAAGTGTTTTCTCATCTTTCAGAAAAGTTGGAATCATATAAATATACTTGGAAAACAGGACCTCTAGAATTTTCCAGTAGTATATCTAGAATTGACACTCAATAGTGCTGCATTAGAAATGGTTATTCTTTAAATCAATAACTATTTTGCAAAGTGATAAATTATATTTTCTGTTAAAACTTTTACTTCTTCAATTTAAATACTGCAAAATAAAACTAAACGCTAGTTCCTGTAGAAAGCTCTTAGTTCTTTATAGCAACCAGAAAGGATTTTGTGCAGGAGCTGTAGTGGGTGTTTTAACTGAGAGAAGAGATGAAGTCAATGAAGAGGAATAGCTTCTTCAGGCAGATGCAGAACATGTAAATACAGTGCCCTTTTGGAAGAGCTTGTCTCTCTTTCTATAAACTGTGCAGATTATAAAGAGTAATAGGAACATACTTTCAATAGTTATACAATAGATATGTAGTCTTCCTTTTAACCTTATTCATAATAGATTATCATCATCACTGCTTAATTACGGCAGCTATATATATATGTAAAGTATCTTAGTAAACCAGGAACCTGTCTGGCTCAAAACCCCTATCTTTTTGATTAGCAAGTAAAGTTTATATAGTTGAGAAAAAAAAAAAAAAAAAAGAAATTTCATAGTACTGTTCTGTAAATCTGATGGCATGTTTTATCTGTTTTGCTACTTAACAAAATAAGACGTCCATTATAGGACATGACATCTTTTTTATTAACTTGTGAAGTTTATTTTGTTTTGCCTTATTTTGAGTCAATTTCGGAAGGTTCGTATAATCCTGCAGACCTCCAGACGTTCAAATGGTAGTGATTTGAAAGCTATTCTCATGCAGGGCAACTTCAGTGAGTTACTGGTATTTGTCTTGACTTTTTGAAAGTGCAAAACCAAATTTCACCTAAAGATGCCACAGCTTCTGCAGAAGAACAAGGCCTGAATAAGAACAAATTACCTTTTTTCTCTGAGCAATAAATTGCCTTTTTCTGACCATGTGTAACAGTTCTGGCTTAAAAAGGTAAGGATGAGGGGGCATAGTAGGAAGAATTTAATGCCGCCTTCTACTCTTTTTAGTATTGTAGTGTACCTGTATCAGCAGCAGTGCATTTGTCCACCAGTCCAGTTCCTCTTTGATGTGATAACCTGAGCTGGACTTTGAAAGTATTATTTGCAAAAAGAAAGAATTTGGAAGATGTGCCAGAAAGCTAATCTCATGCACATGGCTAGAATGCTAGACATAAATCACTCCTGAAATGAGAAACAAGTTTACTTTAACAAGACTGAGCTATCTCTATGTCATTACTTTACATGCGGTAAATGAAAACATGGAGCAGTAACAAACTGTGTGTGAGACTGATCATCACATTATTGCTCAAGAACTAGTCAGCATTAAAGAACATCTGTATGATGCCCTGTACTAAGAGCAGATGTCCATTTACGATGTAGAGCTTTGAAAAAAGCCTAAAATTATTGCTCTTATTGGTCATATCAGTCATCCTTGCGAACATAGAGGGAATACTTTTTTGACTAAATTAGTATTCAATAATGACTCAGTTTTACACTTTTTGCTTTTGTCAGCTGGTCACATCTCAAGATATTGGCTGTTCCCTGTGATAGGTTATGATGAAGAAGTTATGCTGGAGATCTTCTATTTCTTTTTAATATATTAAAAATAATAAAAAAAAAATAAAAAGAAAAAAAAAAAGAGAAAAAAGAATAGCTTTGCTCTGAGCTATGTGCTTCCCCAGTTTCCTATCAGTATTTTGAAAAAAAAACACACACAGGATTTCATAATTTCAAAATGCACCTGACTAATTGAGACCTTCTTTTTGCCAGCACAACTGTGTTCCCATCTGGCATTCAACCAAGAAGGCTTTTTTGTTAACATTTTCATCATTAATAAATAAATTAACAAGTAATTCCTGTTTTCTTAAAGTTAAAGATGCTTAAAGAAAAAGCAGTTTAGCTTCAAGCTCTTATAAAAATGCCTAAGCAATCCTTCATTACTCTGCTTTGCCACAGTCTTTGCCCATTTTAAGACCTTCTTATGGATTATCTTATGAAAAAAAAACCCCAAAGACTTATTATTTTAGAAAAAGATGACAGGGAAGAAATTCAGTGAGTGCTGTAAATACTCATGAGCATTTCCAGTGCTGAAAGACATATGGGGTTAATATGTCAGTCAGTTTATTTTAGATTATTAGGTGACTAGACAACAGAACTACTGTTCTGCTGTTGTGTAGTCACACTCACAGCACCATGGCAAACGTGCAGTTGTCTCTCTGACTTGCTCTTTGGAAAGGTGACTGTCATGGTTTAACCCCAGCCGGCAACTTAGCACCACACAGCCACTCATTTACTCCCCCACCAGTAGGGTGGGAGAGAGAATCGGAAGGGTAAAACTCATGGGTTGAGATAAAGACAGTTGAATAGGGAAAGCAAAGGTTGTGCACACAAGCAAAGCAAAACAAGGAATTCATTCACTGCTTCCCATCAGCAGGCAGGTGTTGAGCCATCTCCAGGAAAGCAGGGCTCCATCACATCTAACAGTTACTTGGGAAGACAAAATGCCATAAGTTCAAATGCCTCCCCTTCCGTCTTCCTGCAGCTTAACATTGTTGACCATGACATTGTATGGTATGGAATATTCCTTTGGTTACTTGGGGTCATCTGTCCCGTTGTGTCCCCTCCCAGCTTCTTGTGCACCCCCAGCCTACTTACTGGTAGAGTGGTGTCAGAAGCAGAAAAGACCTTGATTTTTGTAAGCATTGCTCAGCAATGATGAAAACATCACTGTATTTATAACACTCTTTTCAACACAAATCCAAAACACAGCACCATAGCAGCTACTATGGAGAAAATGAACTCTGTCACAGCCAGTTATAGGGGATCTTGCAACATTTTATTACTGTTAACAGTTCCTACTGCACTGACTCAAGAATTAACTGAACCTTCCTAACCTGTCCATAAAAGTGTACTATACCTCACTGGCAGAGATATAATTATAGATATTGAGATCTGTGTATAAGGTTTAAAGAGGGATATGTCAGTAAAAAAGTCTATTTTTAAAAATTAGTCAATTTAAAACAAAACCAAACCTGGTAAGTAGACAATACCCCTTTAAATGGAAACAGCAGCAGTATTCAAGCACAACTATTTCATTCTAAAAGTAATAAACGTGAGGAATAAGTTGTCAGGTAAGCCCACTGAAGCACATACTATAAATGAATTTAAGAGACAGCTAGAAGTTTTTATAGAGCTAGAGGGGAAATTAAAGACAGTGACAAAGCAGGAAGACTAGGCTGAACTAACACATATAAAAGACAAGTTTTCTGGTTCTTTTCTCCAGCATTTCTTTATGTTCATTACAGAGTGTATCTGATACTTGTTATTTATGTTAGAGAAGGGCAGAAAAAATGAAGTTGTTTCAAGTACCTTATCCCAAAGGTCCCAGAAACTTCACCTTCACTTCACTTACGGACAGGAAAGGTAAAAAAAAATGTAAGTAAAAGTTGAGACCTTGACTTTACCTAATTTGGCATGCTGTGAAGCTAACAGTGCACGAAGAACCACTAGTAGGTCATAGGGGAGAAAACAACAGACGATATGGATGACCTTACCTCCTTTGCACTGTGTTGAGAGTCATATTCTGTGTATTGTTTTCGTTCTGCTGGATTGTCAGAGTGCTCAAACTGCACCAATACCTCTTCACGTTGGGTCTGATCCAGGTCTAATTGAAGTCAGAAAGACTTTTATTGATTCACCTGTGAACTGGAAAACTTTGAGTACATGGTCCATCCTGTACAGGGCAAAATAAAAAGTAGTGCAGCTGGTTGAAATGCTTTCAACAGAGTTAAGTTAGGATTTTTTTAATTTCTTTTTAACTGATGTTGCCAATAGTTTTTATTCATCTTAGCAGTTGGGCATTTTTTTCCCCTAAATTTTAGTCAAAATATATAGTGGGAATTGTCAAAGTATTTAATTTACCAGAATTTAATTTACCATATGCAAAAGGTGTAGGAGTTATGCAGTTTTAATTTAAATACTGATTTGTTTTTATAAGATTTATTTTCTACACTAAAAATGTCTACAAATATTTCTGATCAGCACTTGTGTTTCCATTGCGAGGTGAAATGAAAAGGGAACTCTGAAAGTTAAGCTTTCTCGGTTGTTCATGTCTCAAGCAACTCTAACAAAAACAGCTTTTCTTCACTGACAGTTTCAGGAGTTAGAATATTCCATATTCCAAATAATTCCATCTCTTCAGGTTTTGCTGTTGAAACTTGATGCCTACAATGATTTTGAGTGTTTGGGATTTATATATCTACACAACTGACTTCTAGTGAAATGATTCACCTGTATACACACACGGAAAACCCTGAACACATCATCCTTAATACTTTAGACATGTCTGTCTCAAGCTTGCTACCTATAAAGTACATACATAAAGATCAGAATTTATGCCTGTAGGTATTTGGTCATATTTATTGTAGCTCGTTTATTATGTACAGAGGTAAATAGTCTTGGCAAAATACACAAATGACTTTTTCACTATATGAAATTAAAATTATATCTGTGGACTGTTTTTGCTGAACACTGGCCTGGTCATCGAAGTGAAGCATTCCACTAAACATGCAAAAGAAATGAATTGATAACAGGAAGAAAACTAAAAAGAAAGGAAAACATGAGGTCTTAATTTGTGCTTTCATCACCCAGATTCAATAGATCTGCTTTCCTGTCGAAGGTCAAAAGCACATGATGGAAGAGCTGTAATAGTCATTTATAGCTGGATAGTACACGTCTCTAATCCTCATGGTGCTACTTGATAGCTGTCTAACAGTATTTTGATAATGCAGTGTGATGCTGAAACTTAGGATGGCTTGAGATAGTTGCAAAAGGGTCTAAAATGTCAAGCGGGGATTGGCATAATCACGGGTCCTCCAAGCAATTTTGCAGATAATAAATCCACAGTGACAAGAAATGGTGAGATTGGCCTTTGGAGACTGTGCAATCCAGTCGCTGTTCAAAGTGTCTTCATTATACTGGAGGACCTAACACAAAACAGGAACTACCAGCTGCTGCTTTAAAAGCAAAAAATAATGCTGTAATGAATGTATCTAGATACTTGCTCCAAAATTACAACAATATTATAGGACAATTATTGGCACATTACCACACATTTCTTGTTCAGAGTTTAGCTTCAGGGCATATTATCCCTTGTCAGGATTTCGATCATTCTGAGTCTAGCTGACAATGACCATTTAATTTTGTGAGGTCATAAATATTTTACACATTTCATCAGGAAAAGTGGTCATAGAATTATGTTTTCTCACTCAGAATTCTAGATGTTTATTATTTCATTTTTTCAGTGTACATAAATAAACACACATTTGTGTGTTGATACCTATTTAATAGCATGCATATTTTAATCTGAATTTCAGATAAATATTTAAAATGCAGAGTGAAACAAAGGTAATAGAATTATGTGAAAATGCACTGCTAACATTGAATTAACTTGACACAATAGTACCCAATTTAGGTACCCACTTTGGACAGGAATGATTGTCTCTTTCAATTTGGAGATATGCATTATTAATGTTTTTTAAATATTTTACTTAGGATTTGATTTTATAATAAGTGAGATAAATGTAGTAAATCAAGCAAACAATAACAGGTCATTAAAGTAAGAAATAATATTTAATTATATTTACACTCTGATATATCTAAATGAATATTTACATTCTAAAAAACATGTAATATCAAGTTAATAATAAATTAGAGAAAGAAGGAAAATTGTGTGAAGAAGTCATACAAAGCCTCTCCCAGAAGAAGTCATGTTTCACAGTGTTGTCAAATATAATTTTTGTAATGGGCATAAGGTGTCTGACACCCACTTATCTAACTCTTTGTCAGCAAATAAAATTGCCAGCTTGAATATCTAGTGTGACCAAGCATTGCTCCCACAATACCTATATAGAGAGGTGTTCCCAATTCCATCCTGGGAAAGATCACCTCAACAAAGCAACAGTGAAGGGGGAAGGAAATAGAGCAGGGGATTTCCTAAAATCTCCCCTCTTTTGCTCCATTGGCTTTAATAACCCGGTCCCATGTAGATTTTTATCAGGGAATAGTACGTAAGTGGAAGCAATAGCTTTCCAGAGGATTGTCGTCCTTTGTCTCCAGCACAGCTGCATTTGGATTTTCATTTCATATGCAGAAAAGAAGAAACAAAAAAATATTAAAAAAACCCCACAAACTTAGAGCACATTCATGCTGGAGAAAAGCAATTTAGCAGTGATATCATCAAAGAGTCCTACCACGAGTATGGTACTTATTTCATGTACCTCTGGCCATCTAACAGTGGCCAGGCCTAATGTCAGGCCACAGTTGTTTCCTCCCCACTCTGAAGTGAAACAGACACCTGCAGTGATGATTCACTCTATCTGCATCAGGGTCTGTGATAGGGAGAATAAATCTCCCTCTGCAGGTGCTTTTCTGCAGCCATTTGTTGGGGAAAGACCCTGAGGACTTGTCTGCGGGTTCTAGAGCACTAACCAGTCCTGTGATCCCAAAGGTGTAAATGGCATCAGATGTCTAATTTTACCAGGGAGAAATAGATTAGATGAATTTCACCCTAAATTATCACTTCCCCCCTGAAAAAAGACCCAGAAGAAATCTCTTTGAAAAAGAAACCTTAGATTCCTCAATCCCGTTAGTATTTTTTGAAAAATAAATCTTAAATATTAATATAAACGTAGAGAAAAGGTGCTGGGGTCAAGTCTACCAAAATTTTTGAAGAAATATTCAAGAAATCTGTATGTACAAATATCTGCACTCTTTTCCACACAACTGGAATTGAATACTTTATGATTCTTAGTGCAAGGAGATTCTCAACACTCTCTTTAAGTAACCCAAAACAGTGCAAAAGCCATTGTTTTGAAAAGTCACAAAGCAGGTTAGTGTTATCACATAGAGGTATAATGATGCTCTCCATGAAAGATGATTACAAATGAACCTTGCTACTTAAATGTGCCTTCCTTTTTGCTTTGTGTCTGTTCACAGAAGTTTTAACGCATGTGTCAAGCCAGTAATGTAATGAAGTAATAACAACTTCACACATACGGACAGCCACCAGAAAGTTATATAAGGTAGTGAAAACAAGACTTTATTCACTCACCAAAATTACTTTAGAAGAATATTAATTATTATTACACTATTTCTTTTTTTGCCTAAGGAATAAGAGAGGTGAGAAGCTGCGTTGTAAATATCTACAGTTTTGGGTCTGTTTAAAAAAGCTTTTTAAATGGACTACATTGTGTAAGTATTTTTTTTGTGCTCACAATACCTTAGATTTTTGTAGCTTGTATGACTTTAAATATGCTTTCCAGTTACGTTCAGTCTTCAAAAGCAATTTTTGGAGCACCAATTTGAATATCTTTTTTATTTATTTAATTTTCCCTCAAAGATCCTGTACATAAATTCTTCATTATAGAGACTCTAGTGTCGAATTATACACCAGTCAGATAAATTTAATTTGCAACAGATTGTCATTTTTATACTCTACTTCTTGCAATACGTCCATATCTTTCCAAAACTTCTTAGTTTTGGAAGGTTCTTTGTGTGATATGGACTGTCTTTTGTGCATACAGTTGTGTAATTACTCAGTTACATTCAGGTGCACGTACCGAAATAAAGCCAGCCTTGTTTTAGGAATCTCAGGATCATGCGAGAGCCCGCATCTTGTTGAGAGACAAGCCTGTGGGAAAGATTATGAGACATTTGAAACTACATTATTATTCTTAGCTGATTGAAGTATTCATCACGAGACATGTATTTGCTGAATGTAGCCCTTTATTCTGTCTCTGTGAACAGATGGAAATTTGTGTACATTTGTTTCTCAGGACTGCTGCACTAGTTACTGCAAATACATTTGGGCTTTGGGATTTTTTATGAACTTTAGCAGAATATTCAGTCACTAGTATAATATTTGCAATTAACTATTTAAGATTTGATTGGTCTCTGAACCAACGTAATTCTTGCACTCCTAAATTTTCAGGCTAGAGGGACTGTAATGTTGCTTACCTCCTGCTCACAACAGGGACATTCTTTACCCAGGGCAGCATTAGGGCTGATCTCAGAATGAGGAGAATGGATATGAACTTTTATGAAATTGTAACTTCTTTTCTCTAATATCTTTTAGTTTGGTTCTCTTAAAAAAATATTACGTCTGTTCTTTTTTAAAGAACTAACTTGAGTGATTGAGAGGCTGCTATACCTGTTATACCTGCTTCCTGGGCTCTTGTTAAGGCTGGCCTCCAAAACCACACAGACTTGTCCATCCCTAGTTTCCTTTGCACATGTCACTGTAGGGAATCAATTTATTTGTATGCCGAGTGAGTGAAGCAGCCCAGACTATTTACGGTCCACCGTGCAGTTAACCCAGACACTTGACTCTAAACGCAGGCTGTCTGAATCAAACTTGGGCATTAGGCAAGTATAAATTAAACTGAGTTTGGCAGGTTACTTTGTGAGATTCACTCTTCTCTAAGCCCATGCAGATACGTTTGCCATCAGGTGAGCCAGCCAGCGATCGTGTCATCAATGATTTGATTTCTCTTTTGTCAATTCTTTTTTTTGTTTGTCCCTTTTAGCAATATTATCTGTGGCAACAACTGTATGACTTTTACAACAACTACCATTGAAAGAGTGTATTTATAACACCTTCTACAACTGATAGTTATTGGCAAATTTTCATTGCTCTTAACAGTAATATTCCTTTTTAATGAAGGCTCTGACAGCTTTATCCACATTGAATATTCTCATTCATTTCATCAGGTCTGTCTTTCCAGTGAATTAATTCTCAGATTTAATATTAGAACTATGCACTTTTGATATAACAAAATACAAAATATGTTATAAAACAAACACTGAAGAATTTCTAAAATAAAAAAAAAAAAAAAAGAGAGAGAGAGAAAAAAGAAACAAAGCCCAAAGATTGTGACCTTTGGAGAACATATTATCAACTTCATGTGTAAGTCTAGAGACAGATTTTTATTATCACAACAGTATTTAAGGGAACCAAGCAAAGCGATGGCTATTTTGTACTAAGTGGTAGACAAATACAAAGAGAGAGATTCTAGAAAAACTGGCAGTTTAAAAGACACCCACCTAATTAAAAAAATGGTACATTTTCTTACCTGATTCCAAAGTTTCTCATAAAGCATGAGGTGAAATTTGCTACCTGTGGGTAAAAGCTATCTAATGAAAGACAGTAAAAAATGTTGTTAATTTGCCGTAACACACTGCATCTTTATTAGTCTAATGCCTTGACTATACACCATCCTTCCAACCTATCTTCAATAATAAAATTTCTATTACAGTTAATAAAGTTATGAATCACAGCTCATTTCTTCTGAGTTAAGTGCTAGAGAAAGATGACCACCTGTAAAATATATATAAGGTTGCTGTAACCCCATTTGTACAGCTGTCGTTTCAGACTCGGAGGGAATAAAGGTATTTTAGCAAAAAGTGTTAGCTATTCACAGCCTTTTATCACAACCTTTACACCCTGGAAAGTGAAAACTGATGTCCTTGAAAGTTTTCTTGGAAGCCTAAAACTCCTTACTATACTCAAATACTGACAGGGGTTGTTTCAGTGTATCCGTCTTTCTGAAACCAAGATTGGAGAAATGATCAGGAAAGCTACCGTTATGATGGATTCGGTGAAAAATTTTTACTACTACATAACTTCATTTATCTTTGAGGTGCTGTAAAAGAAATGTTTAATTAACTTCTAGCATTCTGGGCTAGAGAGCTTCTTTCTTTTCATTTTGAGCATCGGCTGGGTCTTGTGTAGGCGTGCTAAAAGGAATAAAATATGGGATATTTTTCTTGTGGAACTTCAACAATTGAACATTATAACTTGTTTCTCTGCTTCCAAATGGTGACAAGTGCTTTTAATGATAACTACTATTTTGGGTGCTTCATTAATTCTGAAATGTTATGTAAGATTTTCCTTATTTGGAAGTAATTATCCTTGTACAGAGTAATTAAGATCATAAATAAAAACTTTTCATTTTTGTTTTCAATGTTTATATCTCTGTCATGTTTTGAACTTCTGATGCATTTTTATAAATTATTAGAGTGAATATCAATACTGTTTTCTAAAATCTTATCCGATATAGATTTTACAATGCTAAAAAATAAGTAACTGTAGAAGTAGGCAATGTTAACAACAAAAAAGACAACAAAAAACAAACCCACTCACACTCCCTCAAAAATACAAATACTAGACAAAGTGAAAGCACCAAGGATTAAGGGATAAAATGCATTTCTTAAACACAGTGACCACAAGATTTGATTAATGACTCTAAGCACTTCAGGTCATCTCAGTCCAAAACCACATTTTTGTAAAACACATTAAGATTTTTTAAAGCTAAATGATTGGGGCCCTGCCCTTTCCTCAGTGTTGAATCAAAAGTTTCCAATTAGTTACCAAGAGACTGCGTTCCATATTTGCTGGTAAAAAGTTTGTAATGGTAGAATTAAACCTAAAATTTTTATGTATAGTAGAGGCTTTGGATCAAATACAGCGTGGGCAAATGCAGTGTGTCTCACTCATATCTTCATTGTTTCATCAGTAATAATCTTGAACGTGCCTTGCCTTTTTCTTTTCTTCTCTCTTTTTCTGCAAAAGACCTATCTAAGATATGTTAGTATATTTTATGGCCCATTTATTACCTGATCTGGCTGCTAAGACTGCCAAAGGCATGAACACTGTGATGTGGACAACTTCACAGCAGGAACTAGAATTCCAAATAATTTCATGTCTGTTAATGAAGAAGTCAATGAGTAGTGTTAATGTTCTGCAAAAAGGCCTTATAGACCATTAGCAGTTCCTGAAATCAACCATCCTAAAAGGTAGAGCTTTTGAAATCAGATTAAGTTTTTTAATCTTTTGAATAGAAGGGAGGAATAGATATCATCTTACATACAGATATGTAATTTTCATTCTTCACTTAGTCTCACAATCAGCAAGATTTATTAGTATGGAAATTATTTTCATCATATTAGTGATCTCATAAGTATAATTCTTAAGCATATGAATGTTATATGTAAAGCAAAGAACAGCCACAGAAGCTGGAAGTATACTGCAGAGATTGGTACTGAAATAATATAATGTAAACTTTATGTGCTTTTCTGAATAAAGCTAGCCATAAATAGATGCTCACGTCTGTCATGTTTACTCAGATCATGCAGTAATTATAACACCACTTTTATAAGTTAGGACTTAGTTTGTCAAAACACACCACATTTCCATTTACTTCTTATTCCTATACAATCTGTCTCCTTCCAGCCCTGATACCATGGCTGTCTGTAATTCTAAGTGGGACAAAAAGGATACAGGAATGGCTAAGAGAAGGCAGGAACTGAATATAAAGTGAATGCACTATAACAAAAGACCAAACTAGAGGAAATTGTCATGTGAAATGTGTCCGGCACATTAGTATAAAGTAGATTGACATTGTAACATTGCTATACTTCAAGAAGTTCCTAGTATTACTCTGCCATCACTTCCTCAGCAGATGGTCTCCTTTTTCTTCAGCAAATGAAAAACGTTTCAGCAATAGAAATGTAATTTTTGGCTTTAGGTAGTGTAAGTATTCAGACTGTTGGTATATGATTTCTATTATTACTACTATTTTACTTCTATACTTTCTGTGACAAAAGATATGCTGGATTTCTCACAAAGACAAGTAGTTTTAACTATAGGGACTTAAAGACTAAATTAAACATAACACATATGCTCCATGCCATTAAAAGTATACAAGATAAAGTATGAAGAGATACGAAAGGCTAATAACCCAAATGACAAAATATTCATTCAAATGTTTCTTGTTCAAATTAATGATTTTATATTAAAAAGCACGGACATGTTATCTATTCACTCGTCATTCCCATGGCTCAGAGCAGAGAATGGTTATTAGTAAGTATGGGGAGCGTCTTGGAGCAGATAGTGTGACTTCAAAGTGGCCTTTGAGTGGCTTCTTTGTATCACAGAAGAAAATCACGCCAGGCTGTATTAAAGCTGTTTCAATTTTTTTCATGTTCTTTTACAACTTTGGATCGAAGTGCAGAGGTTAATAACCATTCTGGAATCTTTTGCCTTGAAGCCACAAGTAGCATTTTCCTCTGTTATGAAGGATCAGTCTTAACCTTTCAGCAACAGAGAGACAAGGACAAACTAGTTCAAATTCCACCTCTGAGTTAAATACACGTAAGCTGATAGATTGGCCTTTTTGTTTACTGGCTATGAATGAAAGGAATCTGTTGCTATCATCTGTGCAGCAGCAACCAAAGCATGAACTCTCAAGGAATCAATGTTCGGCCTTTTCACAATTATGAAATTACTTTACCACTTCCGTACAGTTTTCCTCTGGGGGATATATTTTGTCCTTAATAACTAAGCTTGTTTGTTCTATAGATTGGAAATGAGATTGTTGTCACAGTTTTATAACACACTTAGTCAGCCATGTTGTTAATACTAACAGCATTTTTAAAGGCATAAGGAGTATCTTTGCATCTTTCTCTAATAAAGCCCGGGAGAAAAGGCATTTCTAAATTGATAATTCTTCTGTCTCTAATTTAAATAAATTTGATTCTAATTCATCCTTGGGAGTGCAGATAGTGGGTATGTAGTGGATAAGTAATATTAACACTGTGTATGTTGCCAAAATGATTTCTGGGGAAGGAAGAGCTTTAAAATAAAATGGTCTCCTCATGTTTGGTTACATGTCTGAGAGATTGCGTGCTTTTCAGCAGCCACCCTCAAAGGCTTACAAACATTGTCGCTTGAACACTGCACCAGAGGCACAGTCTGTAGGCCATCATAGGAAACATTATCTCTGCATTAAAGCTCTCTGCCTAAGCATGCAAGCTGAAACATTACCCAAAAGAATTACTGTTATAAACTTTCAAAGCAGTTAAACTTTTAGCAGGCTTGTAAAAGCATTACAACATCAAGGCCTACAAGTGGCATCAGGAGCTTTATTTTTCCAGAAACTCCAGAAAAAGGGATCAAAAAGACAGAATCCTTCTATCCGAGTGTATTGTCATGGCAGTGCAGCTACAGCAAAAATGCTTATTAAGAAAGGTATTGCACTGTTCGTAGTAAAGTTCTGTTGCTATCATCTTGCCTGAACATTTACTCAGTTTTAGATAATTCTTACTAATACACCCTTTATGACGCTTGGAGAACAACATGATTCCTTCTTTATGATAATTTAGTTATTAAATTAGATGTTTGGAATAATGGAAATATTTTTTTTTTGCTGTGTTAAAAAATAAAATTCTCATTCATCTGAGAAAAGAATACTAATTTTTTACATAATATATCTGTTTGTTCTTGTATATGACATCTGATTTCTACTTAACAGCTTTCAAGGAACCCAGTTTGTCTCCCTGGTTTCTTATTCATTGCTCAGTCTCCTCTTCCCCTGATGGCTACAATAAGCAGCTTTCAGTTTCCAACTGTCAAAAATGCTTCATACCAATGAGAAGCTCCCTTTTAATATCAGCTTCTAATTCATTTGCACGTCATGCTAGGGATATTCTGTAGGTCCAGCCCCATCACTAGCATACAGAGAAAAAAATGCTTTCTCCTGAATTATCTTGTTACACTGAGTGGGGACCCTTTTAAGTAACAAATTGTTAAACTGTTGTTGTTGCACGTTGCTAATGAAATCTGTAAGCTGCAAGAGACAGTCTTAGTTTCATAATAAGTGAAAGTACACGAGGAGCCGACTGTTCATTAAAATCAACTAGAATTTATGTCATTTCACCAGTTCACATTTTATTTTCTATAATGCTAGTAATATGTTTACCCTTGCAATTTGTCTTCTGAAGTAGAGATTAAAAAAATAGGGCAAAGCGTAAACAAAATTGTGCTTCCTTCCTCATGTCCTGTATTTATCTCTGCTGAAACAGTGATAAAGTTGAAGCTGCCAAGTCCCAATCCTTTAACTGACTTTGCTATTTTTCGTCTGTCCTTTTGACTCCCAGACCCTGTTAATGGCAGTGGAGCTCTGTGTGTGCACCAGCAGTTCCCCATGGAGATGAGCTTGTCATCTCCATTTTTTAAGTGCGTCAGTACATGTCCACTGTACTGGGCTTGCTAAGAGGGTTACTGATGCTGAAGCACTGAAGCTGCCTCTTTAAGTGAAATGCACACTAATTTAATTAAGTATCAGTGGTGCCATGTTATTGCTTTGCTTTTTGATCTTTAAGCTGCAAATTACATTTCCATCCCATCAACTCATTTGCTTTTTGAAACACAGTTAGTTCACCAACTGCATTATACAAATAATATGAACACTCTTTACAAAGAATTCTACAATTTATCACTGTTTTACACTTCATTAAACAGAAAAATGAAACAAATTATATTTGAGACAGAATATAGTTTTAATGCTGAAATTTTTATATAGTCATTTAAAACTTTCTCATACACATCTGCCAAAGATGTTAAGTAGCTAATTATAATTTTCCCCCTACAATATATGATAATGTGGTGATAAAATGTGTCTTCAGAAGCATTTGTAGGAAGTAGTCCACAATAAACACAGAAGTTGAAAGCTCTGAATTTACCAGATGATGTTTCTTTTCTTCTTTCTTGATGGCACGAGAGAATCATGAAGTTGTGATGTTATTTTTGCTTTTTCTTTGTTGTTTTATCTTTTGTCAAGGTCATAAAGCTTGCACTTAAAATTGTCAATTGCTTTCTGGCACCCGGCTGAAAAACTGAATGATTGCCAGATTTTGTGTCACAGAGGTTTTAAGTGACACATATCTCTTCCTCTCTTTTACCCTATGTAGATAATATTCATATATCTTTAAGAGCCTCTGCAGAAACTTTGCATCTCATATCTTTTTCCAGACTAGTAACTTATAAGTTTTAATATATTAGTAGCCAGTTCTGTCTAAATCATTTTCATAGTAGCTAAGAAACCTAACCCTTTGTTAGTTTAATTCATTGACTAAATAGAATTGTGTATTAATTCTATGACACTAGCAAAAAAAAAAAAAAAAAAAAAAAAAAAGGTAAGGAGGAAAATCCGTTAGGAAACTGAATAGTAACTAGACCAAGAAAGTTCCTTGGGAAAAAAATTATACATCTCTGATCAGCACGAACAGAGTATGATTTTGGAACATTAATTGTATTTATACATAACACATTTTAGCATGTGTTTCCAGGAGTGCTTGGACAAGACTTGGGCAAGAAATTTAATACCAGATTTTCAAAATGACATTTCAGAAGATGCTATTATTCTTCTGGTATTACCATTAAAAGCACCGTTACACAAATAGACTTTGCTGTGTATGCAAGCCTGTCACATTGTACTGTGATGAATATGCCATTCAGGGTCATGGTACATTAGAAATCTCCATGTGGCACTAGGAAGATCCTGGGTCCATCGCTTCAACACCCCCCCTGTAAGCATCAGGGGCTCCTCAAGTGGTTGTAAACAAATTTGTAATTCATTACATATAGTAAACATGCTTGTGTGTGTATTAACTTTATTTTGTTATAGAAACAACTATTTGAGGTATGGGGCATGTATATTTGAAACCATACAAAAGAGTCAGGATCTTCACAGAATTCTTTTTTTTTTTTTTTTTTTTTCTCAAAAGGAATTTAACTTTGGAACATGTTTTTTTTTAGTACGATCTGCCTATTGTTCCTTTTGTGAGTTTAAATATACAGTGACAGCATTTCTGTAACACATATAAACTACCTGTTTAACCTAAATGTATTTTTGACTTAAAGAAAGGAAAATGTTTTTGTCCAAATGACAAAACCTTTGATACTTTTTAAGCACATGCAGACATTTAGTGTACTTATTAAAGGTTGTTATAGGTTATTTCTTTTATAATCAAGGAAGACATCTTTTAAAAAAGTTTCAAGGGTAAAAACTATTATATGACTCTCAACAAAGCTAGAGAAAAATACTATGATGGGAAAAATCTATTGGAAGGATTATAATAGTCATACTTTGGGCACTTCATGAAATAAAAGTAGAGAAAAAATTATTAGAAAACTAAATAAAATTAAAAATCTTTAGCGTACATAGAAAGTAGATACTGAATTATTTAACCACAACAAATAGTATTTGCTGCACTTGTTCCAATTATGCCACTTCTTCTAGAAAAATATCAAGACACAATTTCAGTCCTTACATATGAACCATAAATTGCATGAAACTGTGTAACTAAAGCAGCTGGACTCAAAGCATATTGTGCCATTCACAGTCAGGTGACCTGCAAAGTAAAGAACAGCTTAATTTATGCTAGAGAAGCTTAAAGCTTATCAGCATGATAAATGAGAGCTAAAAATAGCACAGGGTATTTTAGGGACCTGGGTGAAGCCCTTAAAGATGGCTTCATTTAATATAAAATATCACTAAAAAAACTGTGTCAGTTGCTTTTCTGTAAGGACAGAATGACCGTCCTAGACTTTTTATTGGGTTTTGTGCCTTTTTTATGATTTTTTTTTTTTGTAAGGGTAAATAGTATGTGCTCACTATAGTGTTCTTATTTTTAATACCCTTTATTTACTGTTCATGGATGGACTTGACTATGCATTTGAATTATAGTTTGTGTCAGCAATAGGTATGAGTGTAAAATAAAATTGTGCAAGCTCTGCAATTCTTATACTGGATCTTATCTTGAAGGAGCTCAACCTCCAAGATCACAAACTCCACACACATAAAAAAGAAAATTACAGTGTAGCTTCCTGAAATATGTTTCATAGTACCAGACAACTACAGGGGTAAAAAACGGGTAAAGGAGTCCAAGGAATGGAAGTAAATAATTTTACTCTATTTTTTATCTTAAATGCAGAGCTTTGGACGAACAAATTATTACCCATGATACAAGCTCAAAGATAGTAAAGATGCCCATTGAAATAAAATTACAAAGATGTATCAATATTTTCTTGGCTCAGGGTGCAGAAAAACTCATGAAGCAAACTGCTAGCAATAGGAAAAATGCTTTTTTGGGCGAGGAGAGTGGGGAAGTTCAGAGGAGGATGAGAATATGGGAGAGAATGGGCACTTCTTTAGGGCATGCACAGAAGGGATTGTTGGAAAAGATCTGGAGGGTGAGCAACAGTGGGAAAGAGGTGCTCCTTCTTCACAAAGCCTCTCTGCTTCAGGGATTACTGAGACAGAGTAAATCCCAGAGCAGAAGAAAAATGGAGCAAAACTTCTGTGATGGCAGGGAAGCCATTACTGTACCTTTATGTTTCAAGGTTTTATTTGGAAAACAAACAGAGATAAAACCAATAGAGTAAGAAGGTATTCTGTGAAATGCAAAGTGAGGGGATTTCTTACAGTGAATACGCTCCACAGACATATAGTGTAGCAGTTCTCTATAGTAAAGGGTAAACTGTTTAAATCTAGAAAATGCTTCTATTCTGGAAGCACCCTGTGTTTTGCACTCTCATTTCCTTCAGTTCTATGAATATAGTGTTTGGTGCAAAAAGCACTCAGTAATTAGCTTTTGGTATGTCCAAAAAGAATGTGATTTTTCTCTGTTACAAAACATATGACAGTAATTTCTCAAATGTACACACAGTATACTTCAGTGATAACCACTTATTACTTTGTAAAATAGGAAACAAAAAATAAATCAGTAGTAGTAAAAAGTATGCAAACATTCTAAATATAGCACCCCTACTTCTGATATGAATATGACAGAAAAATTTGTGACATTCTTAAATAGTGTAAAATGGTTTGGTATTGTTGAAATAAATGAAGTGACAGTGATCTACATCATTGTGGATCTGTTCCACAACCTCTAACCACTTTTTCAACAGCAAGTATTGGTCATTTTATTGTTTATTAATTGGTTTTTTGGGTATATGGACTATAAACACAATTTGTTTAGTCATCCCAGCTGGTATGACAAATGGTGGACAAATGGTGGACATGATCAGCAAACGCAATGAAACATGCCAGCTATGCCTCTGTAGCAAGCTGAATATTTGATAATACATTAAAACCAATGGTGAAATCGCCTTGTCTAGTGAGACTTGGACACTGTTACAGAAAAAAAAAAAAAAAGGGTTAAATAATTTTTCTAAGAAAAATAGTGGTTTATTGGTATCTCAGATAGCTCATAAGCAATTATCAATAATGTATAGTAATAGATCACATGAACAGATATAACAATAATGTGTTAAAGTCTCTTTATACCATAACAAGGATAAAGAGGAGTGGATATATGAGTGGAGATTCACAGGAGCAGTGCTTCTTGAGTGAGCTCTCAAGAAAGATATGCAAATAGGTCTGCCTGTAAACAATTACTGTTCGCTTCTTTCACCCAACACCACCACAAGTAACAGTATTTCCATTAGACACAGTCAAGTCTGTACATGCTGATGGGACCCCAGCACAATTATTCTTTTCTTTCCCCAGTGCTATATTAGCCTTTCACATGCTTGGAGGAAGATCCCTGAATTCCTCCTCTTCGTCTCCATCACGAGGAGCTCTCCTGCTTTAGACGAGCTGGTGCAATTGCTGGACTACTTTTTCTTTTGATGGAGAGAGACTAATGTTTCCACTTGGTCCAGGGGATGGGAGAGGAGTCACCCCTCCTGTTAAAGGGGTGAGTCAAAGCAGACTAATAACACTACATGGAGCAGGGAACTGGGGTCCAGGGATCTCAGAAAGCCTAGTATTTCCTGCACATGGTGACAGGATGGAAGTTCAGAGAAACAGCTGGTATAAACTCTGCTAGGAAGACCAACAGTGAAAATGGAAGAAAAATTCCCTTTTAGATATTTTTTTTTTTTTTTCCTAATAAAAGGCAGCCATCTGAACAATGTAGGAGATGACTGGCAAAATCGTTTCTCTGATTACTCAGCATGACCAAAATATGTAATAAGAAAAAGTAAGAGTGAGTAGGGAAACAAAATTAAACATATACAGTAAAATAAGACCTTAAGTGGCAAAAAAGGAAAGTACAATTATAGCCCATGGTAAATAAGGACTGTGTCAATACAGAAATATTTTCTTCTCCCTTCATAAAGCATCAGTGACTTTGTTTTACATGACAATGTGTGATTTTATCTGTAGTTTTGATACACTGTCCATTAACCAGTGTATTTCAGAGCAACTGAAAAACAAGGGGCTTTTTTTTTTTTTTTTTTTAATACAAGTCTGTGCATCAATCTGCAAGGAACATGTTTTTGGTCTAAAATAAAGATGCCTTATGAAGTAATAGTGATTTGGAAAGTAACTTATTAAAAAGTTAAGTTACCAAAGAAATATAAGAACTATATTAGATGGATTACTATAAACCACAATTGATATAGTAATGAGGCTCGGTGAGCTCTGGACGCTGACAGTTTCAGTGTTGAATTCCCTCTCTGAATCTAACCCTAGCATAATCTATTTCATCTTATGAAACCTCAAACAGATGTTTTAACATTGTTTTCTTCTACAAAGTGAATTTCCTGTTGCAAGATGAATAATCCCTTTCAAAATAGCTAATTGTATTTGAAAACAAGGAAGCAAACAAGAATCAGACTGTTTATAATTATTTCTGCTGTTCTAGTATTAAGATTTGTGGGTAACCTGTAACAGCAGGATGGCAACATTGTGTTTCCACTTATTGTCTCCACTTAGTATCTATGAATGTCGCTTGAACCACAAACTGATTCAGCATTTGGTAAGAATTTTGATTTTATAAACAAAATCAGTGGTTTCTTGCTTTCAGTCCTTTATGTACTAAAAGCAATTTAGCCTGTATTGTCTTCTTCATTTACTGCCACTGCTACTAATTGTAACAGCACAAAGAAGTGAAGTAGAAAAGCTAATTGTAAGATCAAATTCCTACAAAGACTCTTACAGCTGCACTGTCACACTATGAATAAGCTTGGGTGACAATGTACTAATCAGAAATACTGGACTGGCAACTTTGTGCATATATAATGTAACCTAGGATTGCTTTTTCAGAATTGAATTTTCCCTTTCTGAGATTCTCTTTCAGCACATAATAATCTATGATCAACAAAATTAAAAACTGATTTGCATAAGGCATTATCATTATAATTATTAAACTTATTAGTTTAATAAATAAGGATTGAATTTCACATTTTAAAATACGGAAGAAGATATATAGACCTTTTTGATTAATCTGATTTTAATGTGTGCTCGGATGAAGTACAGAATATCCTATGAGAGCCTCATTAATCTTAATAGATTGCTGATTATGCAGGTGGCAATCATTAGACGGACTTATCTGACCTATTTCACTGTCTGCCATTGGCTGTTAGAAGATGGGCCTCTATTCCATTAGTGTCCAAGGCTAAAACTCCTGCAACTGTGGTGCGACAATATCAGATCCTCAGTAAACTGGCATAAAGAACAAGGACTGCAATTTACAGAACTGTAAGCCAAGATTTTCAAAACAGTTGCCCGTAGTCAGACAGAAATTTTATTCTAGAGAAAGCTCTCAATGTTCCCAGGTTTGTAAAAATTAAGTTACTGATTTCAGTACACGTGCGGCCTTTTAAGGGAAGCCTAAGAAATTCAGTTCTGAATATCTGACTTCTTTTCAGTACAACTTCAGTCATCCATCAACTTGATAGAAAGACTAGCTCAAAGCCTGTCACAAGACAGACAAATACGAATTTGTTGCATTAATTCATTTTATCTTCATCTTTTTGTGGCTAAATGCTGTTCTACCCAAGTGCTGTCCTTCCTTAGCAGCTCAGGGAATTGAGATCAAATGAACTCACGAGCCCTGCAAATGGGCTGCAGTGGCTTGCTGGGTGCTTTCTTCAACTTGCTAGAGCAAAATGCAATGCACAGCCCTATTGCCTGCAAAGCTACAGGGAGTTGTCAAAGAGAACATCACTTGCTTCCAGTTCTTTCCCTTCCTTTTCAGACACTGAGGGGAACAACTATGCACACAGTTTCACTCCCTCAGAATTACAGAATTCAATGTAAAATGAACCTAGGCAGGGAGGCATGCATACCCTTCCCTAAGCTGAATAGGCTATTTTGTCCTGGCTCTGTCTAGGAAAGGATAGTGCTTGGAGAAATTCTTTTGCCATTGCTGAAGGCTGAGAATAGAGCCAGGAATAGAACACCTCTGTCTCTTAGACCTGGAGTATTGCTATCTCTCCATTAGTTGCCCGATGAACGGTGTCCCATTTTTTCTGTCAAACAACTGCCCTGCTTCTCTGCTCTGCAACCTTAGATGGAACTCTCAGGTCTAGTATTTCCATCAGATTTGTTTAGCTAGCCAATTAATTGTATATTTTGATACTTTGGAGACAGCAATTCCTTTAAAATTCCAGTTAATGTGGACTGAATACTATCTGCTGTCTTTTAGACCAAGGTGGCTTTGTATGCTCATTTTCAGAGGTTGCGCAGCTGCACTTCTCTGGTCTTATTATGTGATGTGTGAAAACATGTGGCTCTGGACAATGTTTTGAGAGCACCATGACAATTTCACATTTTTATGAAACATTTCACAACAACAATTGACACGCACATGAGTCTGTAACTGATATCTGAGTGTGAATCATACTCCAAAGACCTTTGCTAATGAAACCCATAAAATATATAAAATAATAGACCTCCAAAGAACAGAAACAGGAAGATCTGTTCACATAGTTTATTGGCACCTTAAATAAAACACCCACAGACATATTGTTTTATAGGCTGTATTGGTAGAACTCAACAGACATGAAAAGTGAAACCAAATAATCCTGTTCTGATTGCACGCTGACATAAAACAAATCATAGTATTATAGAATCATAGAATCGTTTAGGTTGGAAAAGACCTTTAAGATTATCAAGTCCAACCATTGACCTAGCATTGCCAAGTCCAACACTAAACCATGTCCCTAAGCACCACATTTACACATCTTTTAAATATCTACAGGGTTGGTGACTCAACCACTTCCCTGGACAGCCTGTTCCAATGCTTTATAACCCTTCCAGTGAAGAAAACTTTCCTAATATCCAATCTAACATATGAATATGTTTCTGAGAATAATCCAGTAACTGCTTCTAAACTCATTGTTGACTCCATGGCAGGGGTCAGGAATCAGTCAGAATAGCAGTGAGTGGTGTGTATCAGTGAACCATGTTACTCTTTGCCAAACATTAAAAAAGGTCATGTATTTCCCTTTTGTAAAATATATCTCCCAATATCCATCATGCAGTTCTTGGGCACAGAGGCATTCTTTTACCTGTTAAAGGAAGTAAAAAAAAATTCGCAAACAGTGATATTCCCAAATAGATTTTTTTTTTAAATGAATTTCCAGTCCTAGATTTTACATTCAAAGTGTTCTGCCAAATTAACTGTAACAAGAAGGTTGCAAAAGGGTTTACCCTTTGATAATGAACTCAGAAGGTCTGAGAGTAAATACTACATTGTTTCCTGGGTTATCCTTATTCCACTAGTTTTATCTCAACTTTTTCTAACTAAGAAGTTCCTGACAGTATGGTGGGTAAAATTTAAAAAGAAAATTGCAGACTTGCTGATGGAGGGAAGGAATATTTATATACCAAATCGGTAGCAGGGAAGTGATGACTCAAATGCTATTAAATGATCTTACTTTTTAACAAAAATTGCTGACGATTTCATTAAATATGAAACATTAGATTAATGGATTCATAATCTTAAAGATCTTCTATAGCAATTATCCTCAATCTATAACCTAATTGGATGATCGTAAATTATGCTCAGGGATAGATCTATTTTCTGATAAAGATGACCCTTTATTCAACTCATAAATTATTAATACTTGTTAAAAACATATACTGGTAATATTAATTTATCCTAATTGTTTGTACGGTGACTGAAACTATTCTATCACTTTTGCTACATACAAAAACACATGTCCTGTTGAGCCATTTGCAGTCTAAAATTAGACATAAAATTCACAAATTACAGCAGATGGAGGAATGGTAGGGGAAAGGATAACATGGTTCACAGCTGAGATCATAGGATGGCCTTGTTTCTTCTCTCCATGATGTTGTTATCTTTTCTTTCTTTCCTTTTATGGTTTGGAGTTTTTTTCTTTTTTTGATTGATTGATTATTATTTTTCCCTCCTGGCATTCTCATGATCAAGTAAAGAAACAAAGCAAGCAGTCATAAATGACTTACAAAAATGGAATAGTGTCTCTCATAATGATCTTATGGTGGACACAGCCATAATGTAAGTGAATAAGTCATGGACTGGTCCAATTACAAGTTCTATGATACTAGCCTATACATGCAGAAGTGGAAACAAAGAGATAAAAGTGACCTTTTCCTACTGTCTCCCAGGAAATCATCTTCTAAGGTCTGTCTTGGTTATAAGACTACTGAATATTTCATAGGACGTTGATGATCACATAGAAAAAGTTCTAATTAAATATACCAATAAGTAAGATAATTAAAATTTAAAATAGTGGCCAGAAACTGTAGGATGGTTTGAAAAAAAATGTGATTCAATACAATTATAAAAATTTAAAAAAATCTTTTCTTCATATGGAATAACCTGAAAAAATGGGAAACAAAAACAAGTAGGCAAAAGTTCTGCCGAGAAGAATCTTAGTGTCATCACTTCAAATCTTCAGCTGAATTTGAGAATAACCTCACATTGCAAAAAAGACAGTCCAGCACCTGTACATATAAACAAGATTACATTTTCCATATAAGGTGAATTCACTTTTCCACTCTTGTTAGTATTAGCGATGTCTCAACTGGATCTTCTTGTGGAGGAATTAGGCAGTGAATATTATGAATGATGCAAACCAGCCAGATACAGTCTAAGAGTATCAAGAATAATGAAAGGTCCAGGAACCAAGACCCAGAGAAAAAAGATTAACCTAGTGTCACTAGCTCATGAAAGAGAAGACTGGGAGAAGACATAATAACAACATTCAAATATGTAAAAGGTGCTATAAAAAAGGTTATGTTTATGATAAGTAAGATGAAGAATAATTTGTATCAGATTTAAGCAAGGTCAGAAATTAGAAAAAAAAATCTATAAAAAACTTTATATGGATTTTATGTGATCCCAGTTATAGTGAAACACTGAAATGGTGTAGAGAAGTTGTGATGTGTCCATCACTGACTGCTTTGCAAAATAATAGAGACTGTCTCTCAAGAATAGGATTTATTTCCTTAAGCCATGGATTAGGGAGGGAACTAATGACATTTCAACCTTCTTTCTTATAATTCTATGATCCCTTTGTGATTTTCCACCTAAAAAAAATTCGTTGAATACACATTTGAATATTCATCAAAAAAGTGTTTTTAAGTAATCAGAGTAGGCTTCAGGAATGGAATGAATTATGAGAAAATGTAATAAAAAGTGTTCAGAGACTTATGATGGCAAGACAATAAAACTCCACAAGAAATCAAAGCACCTCAAACACTTCTTCATTTTAATCTTTCAGAGGATTCTAGGACTATCCAGTGAGCTACTTTGATCATTTCCAGAGTTCATTTTGTATATAATAGAGTACAAGATGGAAAAGTATAAAAGTATTATCACTAGCCATTAGTCACAATTCATATTCAGAAGTCTCATGTGAAATTTGCAAATCATCTCAAGTCCATTTTAGAGTGTTTGAAGCAATTTCCCTATGCATCATTAACCATTAATTGAATACTGGGTTGCTCACTTAATAGGACTACTATTTATAACTCATTTAGTAGTTAGAAAAGTTTAGAGGTGAAATTTTCATCCTATAGTCATCAATAGTAATTGGGCATTGGTGTCATCTCTGTTGGAAGGTCACTTAGAAGCTTCTACAGAAGTATTAATAGCAGTGTACTGGATATATACTAAGTGTTCATTTTTAATTTTTTTACAGTAATTTAATTATTTAATTCTTTCAGGAATCCTGGGCATATCTCATTTTGGACATACTGACTTAAGTTTACTTATATATACATTTTCATTTTTTCCAAATAATCTCTCTCTTGCTTACGTGATAAAGTTTTGGTACAATCTCTCTTAAAATTAGCTTGCTTCAGATTAAAGAGGTTATAAATCATTATTGATTACATCATTGTATTCTTCCATGGAAGAAATAGTTTTATATTCAAAGCAATAATTTCTATTTTTTTCTTTTTAATCTGTAATAGCAATTATGTAAAATATTGTGGATTTTTTTTTCCTCCACAGCTTCTGCAGGGAACATATTCCTCTGGAAGAAGAATCATAGTATCATAGAATCATTTAGGTTGGAAAAGACCTTTAAGATCATTGAGTCCAACAAGCAATTAAAAATCCCAAACCCAGTTTATTTAATCTGTGCATCTCTACTGTATTTTTTGTCTTGCAAATCTATGAAATTGATCATTGTTAGAAATACTCAGACTATCTCAAATAACTCATAGGAAATAAAATGTTAAAATAGTCCACAGTCACCAAACAAATTATTTCATTTGTTAATATTATAAAAATGTATACCTTAGTATACATACTTACATGCAGTTAAAATCAATATATACAAATACCTGACTAGGGGTGGGGAGTAGACAAGATGAAGCCTGACTCTTCTCAGTGGTGTCCAACAAAAGGGCAAGAAGCAAAAGGCATAAACTGAAATATAGGAAATTCTATTTAAATTGTTTTTTACTGTGAAGGTGGTTAAACAGTGAAACAGGTTGTGTTGTCCATAGAAGTTGTGGTGTTTGCATCCTTGGAAAAATTCAGAACCTGACTGGACTCAGAGCTGAGCAACTTGCTCTAGCTGACCCTGCTTAAGCAGGGGGTCGGACATCTCCATAGCTCCCTTGAGCCTCAATTATTCTGTGATTCTGTGAAATTTATGCAAATGAATTTGAAGGACAAATTTTATTAACTTTCAAAAATATTGAGAGAATTTGTACTCAACCCAAAACTTAATATTTTATTCTTTCTTGTGCCCTGTAAATGTTAGGTTTATTATACTACTCTAAAATTGCTTTTATTAGATAAGTACCCAAATTTTGTTTTCTAAATTTAAAGGGTAAGAAAACTTATGATAGTAAAATATTAACTTGATGAATAATTCAGAGAGGAAAGAAGTGGTAGAAGTCATAAAGTCACATTTTGAACTGTAGCTTTGTGGTTGAACAGCATGACCTTTCACATTCAAAACCATGATTTGTGTTTAATCTGTAGTCCTCTAGGAAATTAATTTGGCCAGTAGTCTATACTAGGCAACCATTTCATAATCTTAAAGGATATTAACTGTAAAACATCCTTTGCTATTGAGACAGAATTTTATACAGAATTCAGTATGCTGAAATCTTCTTTATAGACTAGGAATGGCAATTATAGTATTATTGGCAAAACATTTGGAGGGCAATACATATTAGAGACATTGGACCTAACTGATAGCTGGCTAAATTTATGTAATTAAATCAGTCCTTAACAAGTCACTAAGTAGGTCACAAGGCAGTAGAGGATGAAGTACAACTTCTGCAGCTAATTCAGGGCCTCTGACCCACTGACACAGGATCTTCTGCTCTATGTTGCTCTCCCTGGACCCTGAAGGAGAAAAAAGGGAAGATCAGTGCCTTTATTCACATGAGAAATAACCGTATGCAGCTATAGGTCCTGAGACCTGTGGAAAAATTCTAGCCTCCACTGGAACCAGGATGAGCTGTACATGAGCATGCAAAACATTCGTTTAGGCCTTTTAGCCCAGTTCCTACAGCTCCTTTTAGCTACACTGCTTATTACCTATTCAGCACTCAGTAATTAATTTGCTAGGACAGTGGCTAGCCCTTTCACTGGAATTTGGGGAAGGAGGCACTGAGACAGAAAATCACTTAGGTTAACTCAGTGAAAAAAACATGAGGAGCAATGACTTAAAAAAAATAAAGATGATGGAGTAAGAGGAAATTTAATTAATTGCCTTTAAAAAAAACAGTTATAAGAGATGAGGCCAATTCCTAGAATAGAGAGATGAGTCAAACTTTGGAGATGCATGTTTGTATTAACTGTATAGTTAAACTAATTCACATTAAATGATAAACGTTCAAGAGAGATAAATTCAAGAGAGAGAAATTTTCAAGGTGCTCATTGACAAGTTGGATGGCCGTAACATCTTCATGTCTATGATAGAGATAATTTGCAAGGGGCTTATTTTGTTTTAGGGATGGGGTTTTTTTGTTTGCTTGTTTTTGTTTTGTTTGTTTGTTTGTTTGTTTTTATATTTGTTTTAAGTTGAATGACTGGGCAGGGGAACACAAATCACTATTGTAAGAGTCCCAGATGTCCTCTTTTTTAGCGAGGGCTCAGAAGGTCCGAAATCAAAGATGTTTTAGTCAACAGTAAAGAACAAAAGTTACAGCTCTTAAGAATAAACTATTATATATACACCAACCCTAATTTATCTGAACTAAAACCTACTTTCCCTCTACTAAAAAAATGTTTTGTGAAATATAGGAATAAATAATGTATTTTATTACTTTAATAAGTACATTTTTATTTTGTAACACCATTTAAAAAAACTTCAAAAAACTTAAAAACTACAATTCAGAAAAAGCAAGAATAAGAGAGTACACTGACTAATAAACCTACTTAGGAGTGAGTGATTTTCTGCTTTGATATGCCAGCTATTAGCTAAACATTCTGATTGACAAAAAAACACATACATATTGCTATCAGCTTAGAATTTAAAAAAACACGTCTCTCAGAGTTAATATCTGGGGTTATTTTTGGATGTCACCTCTTTCCTATTCTTCCAAAGGACATTATACCTACTCTTTGCTTTACATATCTGTATTTAGAACCTAAAAAGAAAATTTCAAAAAGCAAAATACTTCTATGAATCACCAGAACTAGAAAGATTGTATTGAGCCTTTTGATGGAGTCCTGCAGCAGATGCCTCAATTGAATGACTCACCACTTCTTCCTTAACCCCAAATATAGTATTGCAGGAGGAAGAAGGACTGAAAGGAAATGAAGAAGGATTTAATTAAAAAAAAAAAAAAAAAAAAAAAAAAAAAAAGAAATCAGGAAAAAATATGTCTTTCTTCTAGTATTCTAAGTGTTAATAAGCACTACTGTTTTCTGTTCATTCTCTGATCCTGAATTTTCCATTCATTGAAGTAATTAGGTTCTCAGTAAATTAGTTAGCCTAGTTAGTTCTTCATTTTGTGTTTGATCAATTAACAGGTACCGTGTCTTTCTACATATTTTGATAGCATCCAGAACAATATGGTCAAATAATATTTGACCCTATACATAATGCTACATTTAATTAAAAAACAAACAAACAAACAAAAAAACCCCAACAAGACACCACAACAAAAAACCCACAAAACACAGTTATTTATGTGCTCATGGTCAGATGTTTTCTGGATGTGCGTGATGTTTATCCATCTTCTTCTGCTGATGCAATATGATATATGTCTTCAGTGATTTTGCTGCAAATTACTTCAGCTTCTTGTGTGCTGTTAACAGCACTGTGGCTCGTTTCTCTAAGCTGTATAATTACATACCATGAGTATGGAAAACTCATAGTAAATTCCTGCTTGGGAAGTTTGCGGTTGCTTTACTTTGTTTCTCTGTTAACAGCTACCAGTCTCCAGTATCATTCACGAATGGTATTTTAGTCACTTCTGAGTGTGGTTACTCTGAAACTACACAGAAAAAGGGTTCTGGAATACAAAACAGACTTTACAATTACAAATAAGAAAAAGCACACAGCTTGTCCCACTCCTACATTAGCATTCCCAGTCCCTCTACATCTGCAGATTCTTACAGGCATTCTGAAAGTAGAGTATACCATGGACAGTCCTGAAGAGAAGAAAAAAAAAAAATATCCAAATATGGCACTTTTTTTCCAGACAGACAATATCCATTTCAGCATTTATGGAGAACATTTACAATGAAGGCATAAATCCTCACAGTAGCTATTGATCCCCTGGAAGAATCTGCTGCAAATGAAATTCTGACTCCCAGGAAGTCATAAGACACAGTGCAGACTGCTGAAATCTGTGTCTCTTAGCTTAAATGATTATGCTTAAATAAAAGCAGAATAGACTCATACAAAATCTCCCATTTGAATGTCACCAATTGTTTGACTTGATCTTCTGAAAACAATGTGATCTATTTGTGTGTGTAATTGTATCTCATTGTACTTGATATTTCTTCTCTTTTCAAAACCCAAAAGCCTCAGTGTTCTTATATAGAGCGTTCCAACAGATGACTTGATTTCACTTAGTTGCAGCACTTTTTTAAAAGGTACTTGTAGATGAACCTAAAATTGACTAAGGACTTTGATTACGTAGAACTTTTAGATTAAGGAAAGATAAACATCTACAGATAAACATCTATTCTCCTAAGAAGCACACATGCAAGAAAAAAAAACCACTCGTTATTGCTTGTAAGCATATTCCCAGCTGAATGTGGTTTCTGTCTTAACTGTTCACAGACAGAGGATTAAAAGACAATCTGAATGGAACACAAGAAAACAATATTTTTTTTTGTGATAACAGTAATACAAGTGCAGTTCTGTTCACTAAAAAGGATGGTAGTGTACTACTGCAGAAGCAGGGCTCTATATTTTTTGATAGGCACTATAAAAACTTACATTACTCTGTTCCAAATTGAACCATTTAGGGAGCCTGTTACTGCTAGATCACACCATTTTTTCAGTAAAAAACTAAGCCTTGTATATCCCTGGATACTATAATTGAAGGCAATAAAATGTACTATTGTAAGATCAACGAGGGTTGAGATGACTATATTCTCATAAGCTAAAGAAGACAATCAGTATGATAATTAGAGCATGTTAATTACTCTCCACTAGCAACAAAAAATGCAAATGATATACAGCAGGAAATTAACAGCAGTTACTGCTCAATATTGCATGACTTTTCCATTAAGTGTAATATGAGAAGTTGTTAAATTATAGAAAATGAGAATAATGAAGTTGGAATATTAAAGGAGCTTAGGTTTCCAGTTTGGCCGTGGGGGGAATATTAGGAAGAGTCCTGAGGATGTGATACTGTCCATCCAGGTTAGGCATACTTACGTAGTACATTGGGGAAATCTTTATGCATTATTTTATTTTCACTAGGTAGAACAAGACTCAGTATTCTGGCTCAGCTGGAAGCAGTACAGCAACCTTTTCTGAATAATGGATTTGCTTCAAAATAGCTAACACAATTTCATCCCTTTCTTTGAAAAACAAAGATTGAAGATGGGTATGATGGGGCTTTTCTGAGAACAAACAAGCAAACAGACCAAAAAAGAGCTAATAATGTTCTGAGCCTTGGAAAGGTTTAAAACTAAAGGCTGAAGTCACTTATAGCCTGAGGACTGAAACCAGCACAAGAAAAAAAAGCCATAGGAGAAGTATATGACCGAGTTTTAAAGTATATTGTAAGGAGTATAGACAATCTTATCAAAATAGTGACACACCTGCTACAGTCACCTACCAATGAGCAACAGATAAAGAAATATTGACTTTTAGTCAGTTAGGTGGTTGGGTTTTGTTAAATATGAGAGATATTCCTACATATTACAGGCATGTTTCACAAAGCATTGAATCAGTTCATAATTTTCCAATGACTTCAACAAGCATTTGATTATGATCATTCACATATTAACTTGGGCTCCAGGAGTGTGATACAAAACACACCTATGACTGACACAATGTAAGACAAACTGGCATTTTGCAAAGAGATTAAAATATGAACACTTAAACACAGATCTTGATAAATACTTATAAAATATTTCTTCTAATTGGAAAACAAAACCTGCAGTTTGAGTTTTCATTGCACTACATTATGGGGTTTTTTTAAATAATTGCGTTTCCTAGTGCCTCAATATTCTCAGCCTGCTACTCACATTTCATTAAGTTATGAGATGTAAAATATCTACAATTCTGTCAGTGTGGATTGTTTTTACTGCTTTATGTATGCTATAGGTGTACTTAAAGTCCCATAATCACAGAAGTTATGGAACCAAATTTTTTAAAAAGCATTTTCTTGCTTTTAGATTGCCACAGAGTCTGTGCTGGGATTGTTTTGTTTTTTTTTCATGTCATCATGAACATTTGTTTGAGTTGGATAAGAGAGAGGCAATGCTAGGGGGTGTGTGTTGTTCGTGTTTTGTCTTGTTGTGTACTTTTTTGCTCTCCCTGCCTCCCCACCCCAGAGGACACTGTTCCAACTTCTCCAGAAGAAGTGCCCACTTCAGATGGGCTTCTACATAGAAGGAAAACAAAACTTCATGATAGATGAGATGACTTGGCCAGAGAGAAGTGGAAAACAGGAACTAAAGGAATTTGACACAAAATCAAGTTCTCAAAATTAACCAGGACACATATTAGAGAAGAAATTACACAATCATTTATAGATCTAAGGTGTTAAGCAGGAATAAATGAACAAAGACCCAGTTCAGCCTAGACATATTGAAACTAAAATTAATATGACTGCAATGATGCAGCATTGATGTATCTGTATTGACATATGAAAAAATATGTTTATAATAGAATGATGTAATATACCAAAAAAGGGAAAGTGATAACAATTAGTACAAAAAAAAAAAAAAAAACAAACACAAAAAAACCCCAAAAAAACAACATGCAATTTCTATAAAACTCATAAGAGAAAGCGACATATAGAAATTTTTCAGCAATATGGTTAAGGACAACTATGGTGAGTTGAACCTGGCCAGCAGCTAAGCTCCACACAGCTGCTGGCTTAGTCCTTCACCCCAGCAGGATAGGGGAGAGAACAGGAAGAGTAAAGGAGAGAAAACTTGAGGATCAAGATAAAGATAGTTTAATAAGTGAAGGAACAAAGAAGAAAAACAAAGTAAAAAGACTCAAGTGATGCAAGCACAATCACTCACAACCTTCCACAAGCAAACACTCCCAGCCAGTCTCCAAGCAATGGTTACCTTCCCAAAAAACACTTTCCCTCAGTTTTTATTGCTGAGTAAGGTGTTATATGTCATGGAATACCCCTTTGGTCAACTCAGATCAGCTGTCCTGGCTATGTTGCCTTCCAGCTTTTTACCACCTCCCAGTCTATTCGCTGTGGGGGACAGCATGAGGAACAGAGAAAACCTTGACACTGTGCAAGCACTGCTCTGCAATAGCCAAACCACTGATGTGTTATCAACACTGTTTTAGTCACAAACCCAAAACCAGCAGCATATGGCCTGCTATGAAAAAAATTAACTCCATCCTGGCCATACCCAGTGCAACAACAAAAGCAGAATTTAACATATATCAAAAAGAACAGTCTCAAGATACCCATTGGTCTGTTATTAGGGGGGAATGGTAGAGCTGTAAGTATCAATGACAAAAGAATTTTGGAAGTTCTAGTAAAGGAAAATTTTGGGTCACTTCGATTGATTTTTAGTATGCCTGGAAACACCATCAGATTTCTAGAGGAATAAAGAGTGTCAATAAGGAAAATAGGAAAACTAAACAATGACCTGAATGATGGGACAGAGTGTACTCTCAGCAAGTTTTCAGACAACACCAAATGTGTGTGTGGAAGGAATTGTCAACATGTTGGAGGGCAGGGCTGCTATTAAGAGGGACCTGGACCTGCTGGAGAAATATACCAGGAACCTCATGAAGACTAACAAAAGCAAATGCAAAAAATCTGCACCTGAGGAGAAATAAATACATGTACAGGCTGACTAGCTGGAGGGCTGCTTTGTAGAACAGGACCTGGTGGTCCTGGTGGACAACAGGTTCACTATGAGCCACCAATGCACCCTTGTGGCAAAGGCAGTCAAAGTGCTGTGTTCTGCATTAGAACCATAGATCACAGAATCATAAATCACCTAGGTTGGAAGGGACCTTTCAGATCATCTAGTCCAACCATCAACCTAACTCTGACAAAAACCATCACTAAACCATATCTCTAAGCACTATGTCTACCTGTCTTTTAAATACCTCCAGGGATGGTGACTCAACCACTTCCCTGGCCAGCCTGTTCCAATGCTTGACAACCCTTTCAGTGAAGGAATTTTTACTAATATCCAATCTAAACCTTCCCTGGTGCAACTTGAGGCCGTTTCCTCTTGTCTTATTACCTGTTACTTGGGAGAAGAGACCGACTGCCATCTCTCTACAACCACCTTTCAGGTAGTTGAAAGAGTGCTACAAGCAGATTGGAAGAGGTGATCCTCGTCCTCTATTCAGCACTGGCAAGACCACAACTGCAGTGCTGTGTTTGCACAGAACTTGGGCTTCCCCTTAGAAGAAGACATGGACATTCTGGAGTTAGTCTAGCACAGGACACCACGATTGCGATGGGGTTGATGCACCTAAAAGACAAGAGGAAGCTGAAAGACCTGGGTTGATTCAGCCTGGAGAAAGAAGGATGAAGGGTAGACATCATTGCTGTCTGCAGCTACCAGATCAGAGGATGCAGAGAACATGGAGCCAGTCACCTCTTGGAAGTACCCAGTGGTGAGGTGAGAGGCAAAGGACATAAGTTAAAACATGGGAAATTCTGCTTAGATGTTGGAAATTTTTTTACCATGTGGATGACCAAACCCTGGAGCAAGTTGCCCAGAAAGGAGTGTCCATCCCTGGAGGTACTCAAGCCTTGGCTGTATGAAGCCCTGCACAACCTGACCAAATTAGTCCTGTTTTGAATGGCCTGAATAATTTGTTTCCTACTGGAATAATTCTCTGATTATTAGATTCCATGATATCATCTTTCCGTGCAATTTTTAATTTTGCAAATAATTGTGATGTGGAAGAATATAGTGAAATAATATATCTGTACATTTTTTGATTATAGATGCTTAAGATTATGCTTACGTATCTAGGTATAACTTAATGAAAATAGATATTAACTATATTACACTCTGAAGGAAAGCGTTTTTGTGGAGCAACCTGAAAGCAAACATGCAAATATGTATAAGAATATTTGTATAATCTTGGAAAGAGAATGTTTCTGATACATAATTACCTGAATTACCTGAGGCACAGTGTGTGTTTTTAGATGGCATACCTACGTCATACAAAATCATATAGAAGAAAACAGAAAACAAACAAAAAATAGGCTACATTTACAGTATAGAATACCTTTCCTGATGAGAGGTACTCTGTGAACTCGGTTTATGGTGGATTTATTATTTTAGTGGACAAAGGAAAATTATTTTGGCAGTCTGACAGATTACTATAACATGTAGACAAAAGAACTAATGGCATCCCTGGTATAGACTGAGGGGAATAAAGTTATATCTGTGCTTGATAATGGTGTAATACCTGAAGGATGAATTGGGCTGTTCTATGTGCTGTGTGGTGCAACCAGTTACATGGAAAAGATCCTTCTTAATTACTAGTCTATACTTTAATCATGTTCATGTCTAGATAAAAATCCTGATTATTTAGAATCCACAGGATACTCTATTTTGGTAATAAGCAAAAGTATTGCTCTGAAACAGCTCATCTCCTTCTTGAAAACATTAATCAACAAGTTATTCCTTTCCTCTTTATTTTCTCATTTGGGTGTTATTCAGAATCTAGAAAAGACATTCCAGCAATATTTGAATCTTGTTCAATATTCCGTAACTGAAGTTATTCAACCACAGAATTATTGGCACAATTCAAAACACTTGGAGCTGAATACAAGCTGTTGCTGACCACACAATAGAAATCATGGTTGTCTGTTTTTTAACATCATCGTGTTCCAGGTAGGCAATTCTTCCTTAGAAAACATAATTGCAGCAAACTCAAAAATATTATTTTCCACTATATTTATACTATAAGTGCAGTGCCAATAATTCTTTGGCATTGTATCTACTGATAATTCACTTGTCCATGTTGAAACCATATAGATTGAACTTTTGAGGTAGGTTCTCCACCCACTTTAATCACAGTATGCTGGTAGATGCAGCACATGGATTTCGGCAAATACAACATGCCCCATACAAAGCACTTTTCTTTAAATAAGTGCACGTATTTACTTTGAGTACACTTGAAAAAAAGAATATGAATAACATTGAGATGCCTTAAGCATGCATTTATTTTGTAATTTAAAATTCTATTTAGTAAGATAAAAATAAAATCCTATGAGATCTTGTATCACAAACACATCCACCTTACTTAAAGCATGACTGTTGTTGATTATAGACTAGGAATATTGTAGAATGAAAATTGTTGAAAAGAAAAACACATATGGAAATGTTTTGTTGCTTTGTAGGAAAAAAAAAAAAGCATGCTAATAAGAGAAATGACAGAGAAATACAGGCATTTTGAAATTACATATTACCCAATAGGACTGAAATAGCACTTTCCATCTAGGCTACTCCTGAAACAAACACTCTTTCATTGTAAATATGCAATTTCTTTATACCTATCAAACCCCTGTGGCTTAAAAAGAAAAGAAAAAAAAAAAGAGCAAAAGAGAGAGTACAAGGACTAGAACTTTTTTTAGTCTAACAATGAATACAAATGAAACATTTAAAGGCTACTCTTTTTTATCTCATTGAAAAATTATCTTTCCATAGATTGTTTTGCTTCAATTATATTGAATACTAACATTTCATCTTCAGTAGAATTCTCTAAAAGTTCAGATCCAACTTAAAATCTTACTTCATACTTATTTGAAAACTTTATTTAACTCAAGTTCTCTACTTCTATCTTTTCTTTTCACAGATGCATACCTAAGTATAGCCAGGATTTCCAGACTATCGTAAAACACTACAATGACAGAAAACCTGGTGACAATGAAGAAACGGGGAGTTGTTTTGTGTGTGTCTGTACAGCAATCATCATATAAGATTTTAAAAGACATGAAAAAATTCAATATCATAATAGCTGTATAAAAAACAATTGTAATGATATTACAGTTGTCAGTAGTAAGGTGCTCTCCATTCTTCCACTATAACATACTACTCATTAATGACAGTTTGGGGACCTAGCTACATATAAAGATACTGATTTTCAGATTGAACTAATATTCTTTTCCTGATCAACCCTTGCATCCAATGATTCATTTTGAACTGCCTATCTATAATCTAGTGATTTGTTGTCTCTCCATCCAAAAGAAACTCTTTATATTAATCATTGCCATCCTCCTGCCCCACTTCCAGACTTGCTGTTACAGAATATGTTCACTGCCCCCATAGCTGATAAGGAGCTGGGAGCATTGTCAAATGGAGCATCTCTGGTGGCTGTGAGGCTAACCCATCAAACTGCTTGCTCAACCCCTTCATCCCCTCAGGGGGATGGGGGAAAAAATAGGAAGAACAGAAAAACTCACAGCTTGAGATAAAGACAGGGAGATTGATTACAAATTACTGTTATGGGCAAAACTGACCAGACTTGAGGAAAATTAACTTCATTTATTACTGATTAAATATTTTAACTGTTGATTTGGGTAGTAGATAACAAAGACAAACATTAAACCAACATTTTTCCTCCTTCCTTTCCTAGATTCCATTTAGGTCATTCCTTTCTGACTCCTCTTCCCTTTGCTGCCCAATGGTGGCCCCTGAGCTTGGGCCCCTGAGGACTTCTGTTCTGGAATGGCTACAAGACAATGTTGAGCCTGTTTCTTATCTCATCACCAAGGGAAACTTCATCTCCTTGCAAGGAGTCTGTTCCGTCTCTGGCATTCCTGCTTCCATACAGTTTAACTCCTTCCTGCAGTTAGGCCTCCTTGTCCTCCACACCAGACCATTCCTTGGTCACAAATTACCACTGCTGAGTAGTTACAATTAGAATTTCCCCTTCACCCCTCTTTCCATCCCTACGCAGCATAGAGGGTATGGGGTTGTTGTTGGTGGTGTTACAATCAGTACATAGCAGTTTCTCTCTGCCTCTCCTTTCTCACACTTTTCCATGCTGTTCCTCCACAGGCTGTGGTCTTTCTGGTATCCATCTGTATTCATCTTCAGGATATCCATCTGTTCCACTGTGGGTTCTTCCATGAGCTGCAGTCCTGTCAGGAAAATCTTCTCCAGCATGATTTCTCCATGGGTGGCAGACTCCTCCACAGGCTGCAGAGAATATCTGTTCTGCCATGGAGTTCCTCCTTCTCCTGACATTGGTATTCCCTCTGTTTCTCACTTTTTTTTCACTCTTCCTCTCTGTCCAGCATTGTCTGCCCTTTATTCCTCGAAAGCATTTCCAAACACATGAAGTACAAGGAAGTAATTAGAAGTAGTTGGCACCACTTTACAAAGGGGAAATAATGCTTAAACAATCTCATGAATGTTTATAATGAAGTTTGTCTCTTGGTAGGCAAGGGGAGAGCAGCAGATGCTCTTTACATTGTTTTTAGTAAAGCCTTTGACACTGTCTTTCATGACATCATTGTAGACAAGCTGACAATGTACAAGTTAAGTAAGTGAACAGTGAAGTATATTGAAAACCTGCTGAACAGCTGGGCCCAGAGGGTTGTGATCAGTGACATAAAATTTTTCTGAAGGCAAGTCAGTAGTGGTGTACCTCAAGGGTCAATACTAGGGCCAGTACTGTTCAACGTCTTCATAAATGACCTAGATCCTGGTACAGAGTGAACCCTCAGCAACTTCCCAGATGGTCTAAAACCGTGAAAAGTGGCTGATGCAGGAAATGAGTGTGCTGTCATTCAGAGGGACTTTGTCAGGCTGGAGAACTGCCAACATGTTGAGGGAGGCGATCCTTCCTCTCTATTCAGAACCAGTGAGGCAGCATGTCAGGTGCTGTGCCCAGTTCTGGACACCACAGTCCAAGACAGATATGGTCTGGACTGGAGCAGTGCCACAAAGATGATGAAGGTACCTGTGCATCTCTCACATGAGGAGAAGCTGAGAAAGCTGGGATTTCTCAGCCTGGAAAGAGAAAACTCAGGTGGGATCTTATCAATGTGTATGAACACCTACTTGGGGGGGAATGAAGATGAAGGAACCAGCTGCTTCTTATTTATAACCACTGACAGAACAAGCGGCAGTGGGCACAACTTAAAAAAACAAACTCCATCTGAACATGGGAAAATACCTTTTTTTTGTTAAATTACGCTGTGAGAATGGTTAAATCCTGGAAAAGGTTGTCCAGACAGGTTGTGGGGGTCTCTATCTGTGGAGAAATATTTCCACACACAAAAAAAAAAAAAAAAAAAAAAAAAAATTAAACTGGATGTGGTCCTGGGCATTCTGCTGCAGCTTATCCTGCTTGAGCGGGGTGTTGTACTAAGACGACCTCAAGAGTTCTTTGCCAACCTAAATGATTCTGTGAAGTCAAAATAAGAAAAGTAGACACATTCTTTCTTTTCTGATGAGTCCTAGTTTTATTTGGAACAAAATCTTTATGTAAATACAGAAAGAAGCCTCAAAAATCTAATAGGACCCTCATCTCAATGCTTAGGGTGAGCTATGTCACATTTGTCTTGTAGCTAAATATTCCCAAATGATTCTAAGTACAATCTCCAAAAAGAAGGGCAAAAAACTACTGTAAGAGAAACAGGAAACCACTAGGAGTCATCAAAATTCTTCAAACTCAGTTTTAACTGTCTCAGTAAATTACTTCTCAAGGGTGGGGGTCAAGAGGATGGGGCCAGACTCTTTTCAGTGGTGTCCAGCAACAGGACAAGGGGCAACGGGCACAAACTGGAACACAGGAAATTCCATTTACTTTGAGGGTGACAGGGCACTGGAACAGGCTGCTCAGAGAGGCTGTGGAGTCTCCTTCTCTGGAAATATTCACAACCCACCTGGATGCATTCCTGTCTAACCTGCTCTAGGTGTAACTGCTTTGGCAGGGGGGCTGGACTAGATGATCTCCAAAGGTCCCTTCCAACCCCTACCCTTCTGTGATTCTGTGACTTAATGTAAACAGGCCAAAAATAGGGAAAAAAGACAAGATCTGACCAAACCTACAAATTGTCTTCATTTCACGTAATATACCAGTGAAGAAAAAACTGAATCAGCTCAGGATGTATCCATGTAGACATTCATATAAACCTATCTCAACATCTTACCTCTGTTCTGAAGGCAGACCTGTCCCCTTTATTCTTAGAAAGAATGGGGAATGAGTTGTGAACTAGGGATAAGAAGATTGCTCATGAGGTGATGAAATTTATGTTTATGTAATACAACTGCAGATGATACTGCTTAAAAGCACTTCCTTCTTTGTGACTAGGTATGACACGTTATGCTCCAAATCTTGTTATAGGCAATAATTGAGCACAATGTATATATGTAGAACAAATAATTTCTTATTAGCCTAATTAAAATCTTAATGACTCAATGAAAATACAAGAATTATTAGTATTCCAGTCACAGCAATACTACGAGATTCTGTAGTACGATTGTTACTACAATTAACTAGGAGCTGCCCCTTTTTTCCAAGGTTATGCTTACCCTTCCCACATCCCTCTGAAGCTAATGCTGACAGTGTCAGTCCTCTGACAGAGAAGTGGGGGTGACACATGGAGCTGCCAGCATCCTCCCCTCTTCACTGGGAGGGGCACGATGGTGGGGGGACCCTTTCCCTCCAGCATTTGTCTGTGCTTGGGTTTTATTTTTATTAAGTTTCTTATCCAGCCTGCACCCTTCTGGGCTGCCAGGTTCAGCCCCTCCAGCCCTACGCACAAAAATAGCTGTTCTTTCAGGTAGTGACTGCGGGAGCATAGGGAGATATCACCCCCTCCCCAGCAGGGCTCCCCCCCGCCCCCAGCTGAAGCTGGAGCAGAGGAGACAGCAGTCACTGGCCCCAGCACAGGGGTTAAACCAGTGACACCCAGCTCAGGCCATGGCTGGGCCCCTGCACTGCTGGGTCAAGCGCACAGCCAGGCCTCCCCCTGCTAAGGGCAGAAATCATATTTACTGGACTACAGAAAAAAAGATATGGGAGTTTAATCATGTTAAATGTTGTGGGTTAAATGTATTCATGTGTCTACATACTGCTAAGCCTTTGTTTTTCTGTCAGCTGGAACTCAGGTAGTCATTCACAGCTATGCTCTCATAGAAAACAAACAATGCAATCGACTCTAAATAAATGGTTTTTTCTCTCTTCCTTTACACTTCATTCCAAACTTTTATTTAATAACTCAAAGCCAAAATTCATATCCTTTACCAACAGCTGATTACAGGATAGAATATGCTTTACCCTACTTTTCACTGCATACAGTCTAATAGCTCTTTACTTTCAATGATTACGCCACTTAATTTAAGTGGTTTGTGCAAACTAAATTAGCATTACAAACAGCTTTAGTTTCCCCTGACTGAATAAACCAAATTTGGTCACAAAACTGGAATAATAGAATTAAGTCACTAGCTTGGAATGTTTTTGATAACAATGACATGAGTTAAAAAGACGTTAAAAAGACGTCTCTCCTTTTAGATGCATAAACATTATTCCAATACATCCTGGTTTTGCTTCAAATAGGAGTTCATTTGCTTCAAATAAGACAGTAAGGTGCGTGGAAAATTGGCTGTACTGTTGGACTCAAAGACCTGTGACTAGTGGTGGGAAGTCCAGTTACTGGACAGTAGCTAGTGGGGTCATTCAGAAATCAAAACTGCAACCAATACATCTTAATGTCTTTATTAACAACCTGGATGGTGGGACAGAGTGTGCTCCCAGCAAACTTGCAGACAACCCCAAACAGGGGGAAGAGCATTTACCTATTAGAGGGCAGGGCTGAAACTGAGAGGGACCTGGACAGGTGGGAGAAATGGGCTAACAGGAACCTCAGGAAGTTCAATAAAAGCAAATGCAAAAATCTGTACCTGGAGTGCAGTACACGCTGGGGGTCGACCAGCTGGAAAGCAGCTTTGCAGAAGCTGGTGAACATTAAGCAGACCATGAACTAGCAGTGCATCCTTGCAGCAAAGGCCAATTGCCTTGTAGGCTGTACAAACAAGATTAGCCAGGGATTGAGAAGTGTTCTTTGTCTTCTATTCAGCACTGGCAACACCACAACTGCAGTGCTGTGTTCTGGGCTCCGCATTAGAAAAAGACTTGGACATCCTGGAGTTAGTCCAGCACAGGACACCACGATTGCCATTGGGCTGGTGCACATAGAAAACAAGGGGAAGCTGAAAGACCTAGGTTGATTCAACCAGGGGAAAAGGTGGTTGAAGGGGAGACCTTATTGCTGTCTGCAGCTACTTGATCAGACATGGAGCCAGTCACCTCTTGGAAGTACCCAGTGATGAGGTGAGAGACAAAGGACACAAGTTAGAAGATGGGAAATTCTGATTAGATATTGGAAACTTTTTTACCATGTGGATGCTAAACCCTGGAGCTAAGCTGGAGTTGCCCAGAGAGGAATGGAGTGTTGATCCCTGGAGGTATTCAAGCCTTGACTGTATGAAGCCCTGCACAACCTCATCAAATTAGTCCTGCTTTGAGCAGGATGTTGGACTGGATTATAAGAGGTCCCTTCTAGCCTAAATACTTTTTTGTTCTGTGATTCCATTATATCCTTTTATTGCTTGTTGAAAATGGTAGTTGTATCATTGTTTTGACTGAAATATTCTGAATGGCAAGGAAATCCAAGTCTATTTCCCCAACTCATCTCTCTGGACTTCATTTATTTTAACAGCTCTAGAGAGTAATAGCGAATTCTCTTTAAATTCTAGGTAAGTCTCATTTTAGACGAAACTTCAGTGCCACAAAGAATGGGTTAGAATGCATATACTTAAGATGGTTTAGGAATTTTCATTTAAGGTTAACTACACCTACTGATTAAACAGCCCTGAAACAAAACCCAGAACTTTACCATCTTAGGGACAATGCTATCTTACTAGGCTACAAAAATCAGACTTTTGTTTTTTTCCTTGCTCTATGATTGTTTTTTTTTATTTTCTATTGCCAATCTAGGAGGAAGGATGGAGAGACAAAAAATGCCAGATATTTTTACAGTCTGGTGACTAAGACATTTTCCAGCTAGCTGGGCAATATGAGTATCAACTCTTATAGACAGAGGACCTTGATATCCCATGGTCTAGAGAAATGATCTGCGAAATGTTTATTCTGTCTGTGTGCTTTTTGCAGTCCAGACAAAAGCCTACAATTAAAACAACAAAAGCAAAACATACAGGAAGGCAGAAATAAAAAAATATTTGAAATCTCTGTTTCAATTGCTTTTGTAAGTTTGGGAAATGTGTGAATAGAAGGACTTATGAATGCCAGACAGAGGGACTGAATGCACCGTCATTTTAGCAAAATTTTTTGCTCTTAATAATTTATGTATCTTGATTTCACTGCTAGCATTTAAAGCTCAAATAGAGGCTAGAAAGCAATAAAGTTTGAGTTTTGAAAGGCGTAGGATGCACATGTTTAATGAGGCTCATACAAATTGATATAGGATATTTTATCACCAGCATGAGAAGATGTTAAAAACAAAAATATCTTACTCCTCTGTGAATTAATATTCTGGTTTTGTTCATCAATAATTCATCTAGTTCTTGTGGCTACTACACAGTGTGAGTTCTGTGTCCTAGATCTGAACAAAGTAGAATTTCTGCCCCAATTTTGACAGAGAGTTATATCATTTCTAGATTAAAAGATCTTTAGGCACGTATAGAAGCTATAGGTGGGAGGACTCCCGTTCCATTTTTTAATTTTATTTTGTTTTGTTTTACAAAGCACTGATGTCTGGAGGTGTGTCGAGTTCTGACACTTTGGCTTTAACTGTAGTACTGTGAGGAAAAGCTGCAATAATACTCAGAAAAACACATATCTTTTTAAAGTCAGATCAAGTATACCGTTATTTCAGGCAGTTTGGATTCTGATTCCATTACTTGCTCTCATGGAATTAGATGGCTGACTGTGTCATCTGTTCAGACCTTAAAGGAGCAGAATCAAAACCAAGACCCTGCATAACTTGATAACTCATAGCAGAAGAACCAAGCAAAAATATACACAATGTCATCTGAACACTGATAGCACATCAGCATGCAATTCTCAAACGAAGTACCAATCTGTTGGTTGACAGGGCAACATAGACACAAAAGTTAGTATTGAACGCAATTGCAGCCAGGTGAGTTAACAGGCCATATGCTCCTGGAAATTAGGGAGTAAGCTTGAAAGGAAGTCTAATGTTTATTCTCCCTTTCAGTAAATTAAGAGCTTTCAGATGTGTGTATCATTGGAAGGACTTTTTTTTTTTTTTCCTTTTAACCTAAACTCTTTGACAGAAAATTTAATCCAGATTCATTGCACTTAGCTTTTGGCACCTTCCTGAGGAGCCTAACCTAGGCACAAAAATGGCACAAGTTATTTCTGTACTTAACAGAATGACACATCAAGAGAGAAATTCAAATGAGCTAAGATCTGAATCATCCTGTGGAGAGCTTACTTCTCTACAAGTACAGAGGGAGCCTTGAGTGGATATGCTCCCAACTCAAATATCTCAGTTTGAAGCCTAATGTGAGGTTGAATAAATCCAGATTTTGTGCTGTTTTAGGCAAATGGAGGCTCAAAACCATTCAGATCCATGGCAAGTTAATTAGGAAGGTACTAACAGGATTGCATAAAAGCATAAACACTGTATCCTGCCTTTCTGGAGCTACACACAAAAAAAAAAAAAAAGAATTTCATCTTTTGTTTGCAAAAAATAAACTAAACGCATAAATCTATCCACAATCCCTGCAAAGAAAATAAATTGACAATGTGGTCTAACAAGGAATAAAGCAATGTTTCCCTGAGCAGGCAACCAGAGTAAAAAATTCTCTCCCAAAGATATGAGCTGTTGTAAGAGAATTTTTTAACCACTTCTATCAGACTAGAAGATGTGGATATCAAAGAACAAAAGATCCTGCATTGGCTCGTTGGTTGCATTGATTGATTTATCTGTTCACAGCAGCGCCAAGGCTGCTCTAAAGATCAGACATACCTATCTCCCATATTACCTGCCTGAAAGTTAACCTCTGGAGAGTGATTCAACTCATTCTGGATTAGTCTCCTGGTGCAACCTTCCCTTACTGCATCACACTTTTTTTCAGGTATATTTTGCTGTGCACAAAGAGACTCTGAGAGCAAGATACACATTCTCATGAGCACCCAGAAACTATTTACTGTCTAACAGATACAGCTGAGAGCTAGGGCTTGCAAGATACTGGGCTAAACATTAATATTCTCACCAACTTAGCCTACTGCTAACTCAGCTCTCATCAGTCATCTGGGGGATAGTTGGCTTCCATAGCTCCTTGGAATGGAATAATTCTTGATACTGCCACATTGAGATCTCTGATATCCCTGCTTTTTTACCTTTGGTTTTATGCATTTTTTTGTGTTGGTGTTTTTCTTCTAGATCCCTGAATTGCTATTACCATTTCAACACTTCTGTTTCTATATTTTCACTCTACTCACCTTGCCTGGCTTTACATTCCATAGTGTTTCACAGTTCAGCATCAATGTTTGTGATAAAACTGGCTGAATGTCTCACAGCCATTCTGCAAAGAACTGAGCTTTGAGTTACAGATAGCTTAAGCCCAGGCCATTGGTCACATAAAGGATTGATTCAGCAACCTAAATTTATGCCTCTAACACCATTAAAGGTAACCTAGGCTGTAGTTACCATCCCAGAATAATATTGGTGTCCCCTCGATTTGTTCCAAAAGCCTTATGTCTTCCTGTCTGGCAAATGTTTTTTACATGGGTTCACTACCCTTCCTAACTTTGGTGGGACCATGAAAAGACCCCTTGCTTGGCTGCTCTGAAAGTGTCAAAATGCCTATTGAGAGCAGCTAATTCTTATCTTCGTTCAGCAAGCAAGTCCTTTGGTACAAGACATTTTAGGCTGTGGCATGCTTCAGCTGCAGATTCAGAGATATCCCCAGGTTTGACACAGCACAAAGGAGTCATAGAAGTGAGCAGCCTTCCTCAGTGCCAAACTCTCTTCATTTTACAAACTGTCAAACAGAAGGCTTTTTTTTTTTTTTTTTTTTTTTTTTTTTTTTTTTTTTGTAGGGAAAACAATCAGAATCAGTCCTTATGTTTCTGGACATGGATATCATGTAAGTGGAGGGTTTTAGCAAATCAAATTTGAACACAGCTATCCTACCCACAGACATTATACAGCTTCTTGGTTAAGCAAGATAGGGACAGTCTTTTGCCTGTTACATATCTGAATGCAGAAATACACTAATTGAAGAAGTATCTCTTAATACCCACTATACATTAAGTCATACCCAAAGCATTACATATGATGTTGCATACCTACATTTTACTGATAATAAAGCTTTTCCTTTTTAAAGTTAATTTCTTTCTTAAAGTGGTCAAAATTTCAAATCACAGCACTTAGTTTCCTTAGGGATTAATTAGAAAAACAACCACACTGGCAGTCCTCTGCCTTCTGCAATACAATCACTCTCCAAGACATTTGGTCCTTAATGTAGAAATGAGTGGGCTGAATAATGTTGAAACCATTTGGGACCTCTGAGGTGGACATAAAAGGGTCAGTTGAGCTATGATCCTTGTGCTTCTCTAGGATAACAAACACAACCTCTCTAGTGAAAAGGTTTATTTTCTTCATTTCCCAAACAAGGAAACTGTAACTGAGCTGCTCTGGCATGTGGGATTTATATGTAGAAAAGTGCATGGAATTCTACCCTGAAAGCAATCATCTTTGACCCACATATAATTTTGCCCTTGAAAAAAGCGTGAAATCTCCTGGATAATGGAATTACTCATCATTCACTTAGGTGGCTTGTCCAGCCCCCATAATGAATGCAAGCAGCATTGTAATGCTGTCAGTTTCTTAATCAGGTTGTTATAATTTTCTACACATGATATAAAACAGCGTATTGTCTTAGTAATTATAAGGCTTATCAGCAAAATCATTATTGGCAGGAAATTTTAGTAAGATCTGTGGCAGGTTTTGTCTAACATTTGAGGAGACTTTCTCATTGTTTTTGCTTGCTATAATATAATTAAGAGAGCAGAATTACAGAGATTCCATGAGGTGAACAGACCCAGGAGAAAATGCAGGGAGCTATAAACTGAAGATACATCCCTAAAATGTTTATAAAAATACTGTGAAAAACTAAAGTAAAAAATACTTGACATAATTTTGAAGATCTGGAAAACAGACGCAAAGTTGGAATGGTCTGAAGACAGCAAAATAAAGATTTTCCATGTGATGGAATTCAATTATAGCTAAGAAAAAAAAGAAAGGAGAGGAAAGAGAGGTAGAAGATAAAGACTGCACACAACTAAGCATGAAGGTTGTGTAAAAGGGCAGTCCACAGAGACTGAGTGTGTCATTGCCGTAGGAAACAAGTTGCTTAATGTTCTAGTAGGGTAGAAAATAATTTAAGGTTTCTTTAATTAGGAAGTTGGTGGAGGCTAAGGGAAAGAGCCAGTGCATACTTAAAAAACCTTGCCTTCTACCTGGATTTCCCATGGTTCTGGGTAGGATTGAATCGCAGAATAAACCAATGACAGCAAAGCATGTTTCTATTTTATCCATAAAAATCTCTAAGCAGACAAAGAAGTATGGCAAGGAAATAAATAAAAATCAGAAACAAAACAAATTAAGGAAGAAAAAAAAAAAGATAATTGGTCTGAACCAATGCAACAGGGCTCAGTTTTATTAGATCTCAAACAATTGATAAGTGGTCACTATTTTGCATTCATTATAATATTATAAATAAATGCAATAATACACTGCTCCTGTAGCGTTGATCTTCTCTCTCTTACAAAGGAAATAAATGTAAAAGTATGTCAGCAAAACCAAATCTCAGTAGAACAGACAGGCAAAAAGTAAGAAACCATTTTCCTACTTTTAGTTGTAAGAAATGCTTAGTTGTCCATTTCCATCCTCCAAAAGACCATCCTTTTGCAATACATCATATATGCTGTATTTTGTGGTCAGATGCCAAAAAACATGAACAAAAAATAAATCCACTATGACAAGGGTGAAGACAAATGTTAGTCTATACAAAAGATTTTGTGGGAGTGTGGTTTTATAATACAAGGCAGAGAGAGAACTGGAAGTGCTGTTCAAATCTGTATGCATGTTTTGAGATTTTCTGCACTTGCATATATATACTGACCCTGCCTGCCAGTGATAAGGAAATCCTACTCTTCTACGAAATAAAAAAAAAATTAAAAAAAATAAAAATAATCATGCTTTATTCTTACTGCAATCATATTTCCCTTGGATTTGTATATTTATTTTTTAACCTTACATATGCCAGAGCATTTTCATTGGTCTTGTATGTGACAACTGCTACGAATCTTAGTAATCAGTAAGCTGAAATTCAAGTCTGCCCTTCAGTTGTAATTGTGGTGAGGCTGGTTGTTAGTGCTGTGACGTTAATTCCCTGGGTGATTCAGAAACTCCCCAGCCAGCCATCTGCACACGTGAGATAACAGGCTGGTTTGAGAGAAAGGACCTACTTTTAACCAGGTGACTGCCTGTACCATCAGCCACCTTCACCGTCAGGCAGCTGCGTGAGTTTTACAGAAGCTTGCCAGTTGGGAATTTTGGACAGTTCTAGCAACTCCCTCAGGCAGGTCCTGCTGTGCCTTGTCCAAAATTTGTCCTTAGATGTGCTCGTTAATATCCCATGAGAAGTATAACAAAGACCCCCAGGCAGTTCCTGCTGCAGTACTCATCAAACTATACATAGGCAAAACATTTATAAAGGGCCACTAGATAACTGCTCATGCAGATGCAAAAAATGGTCACATAGGACAGTATTTTGGACATAGTTGAGGTATTTGAGAGATGTATTATGTTTAATAAAGGTAATCAATAGCAGTGGATTATTCATATGCTGGAGTGGTCACATAGGACCATGGAGCAGCTGGAATCTCATCCAATCCAGCTGGAGATGCCACTGCAATAAGCATTGCAGTGGAGACTTCCATGGCCATCAGACAGCAATGGGCTGTGTTGTTCAAGAGATTTGATTTCCCATGCAAATGTTACCCTTTGCCAAGATCCCAATAAATTAGTTTTTCCTTTTAAAATACACTTTGTCTGTGAGTCTGTGACTGTCTCTATAATGATTTACCTACACACAATTACTACAATAGGATTCATGTGTCTGGAAAAGTGCAGAGAGTTTTATTTATGTTTCAGGTCAAGAGTGCATTTGAAGCTTACCTGGAAGGGAATTACAAACTTGAGACTTAAAACCTGACCCATAAGAAAAAAATAGTCTTTGGCCTAGTCAAAAGCACACTTTTTTTTTAAAATAGGATAGTAATGTAAAGCTAAAATTTGAAAAAGCAAGTTATGTGAGTTAGCAGGGAGTCACTAAAAACCTGCAGCTATGCCTAGTTTCCAGTTAATTGACTATCACTTTATGAGAGAAGACTAAGCATACAAGAAATGAAAATGGACAAAATAGGTGGATTTTAAATATGTGGATTTAAAAATGGGTAGGTTTTATTCAAATACTGCAGTTCTGTGGATCTGTGGGATGTAACAAAAATCATAAAATCATAGAATCATAGAATGCTTAGAGTTGGAAGGGGCTTTAAAGATCATCTTGTTCCCAGCTCCCTGCCATGGGCAGGGAAACCTCCCACTAGACCAGGTTGCTCAAAGCCCCATCCAACCTGACCTTGAACACTTCCAGGGATGGGGCATCCACAGCTTCTCTGGGCAACGTGTTCCAGTGCCTCACCACCCTCACAGTAAAGAATTTCTTCCTAATATCTAATCTAAATCTATGCTTATTCAGTTTAAAACTATTACCCCTCATCCTGTCATTACATTCCCTGACAAAGAGAGTCCGTCCCCACCTTTCCTGTAGGTTCCCTTTAAGTACTGGAAGGCTGTTATAAGGTCTCCCCCGAGCCTTCTCTTCTCCAGGCTGAAAAATGTGGTGAGGTGATGCTTCTTAAAACAGGATGTTTGATGCATCAAAGAGATGCTTTGCCCAAACATGATGAGAGTCCTACCATGACTGATGAAAGGTCAGTCTCTGAAATAATTTAAAAAAAAAAAAAGTTACAATGCTTTATTTATTGGGGGCATAATTTGAGTGTCAGTGGAAGAAATTATGTCTCTTTTCAGCCTGTACATTATAGTTTCCATTAATGGAAGCATGGGGCAGAGGGGTGTGATGTGCAGTCAGGTGGGGAATGCATGACTGAAAAAGAATGGAATATGCTTAATTTCATCTTTATACAACCAAGACATAGACTTGAAGCCAGAACAGAAAAGTGCTTTTAGATCCAGTGACACAAATGTCTTTCCCATTCTTAAAAAAAAAAAAAAAAAAAAAAAAAAAAAAAAAAAAGATAGTAAGGTTTTAGATTTTGTTTATTATTTTTTTAGTTTTTAAGCAGACGTAATATAATTCCAAACTAAGTGTCTCACAGAGTTAAAGAATTCAGATCAGCACAAATATCTTAATCAACCAAATTTATAATCTTTCCAAATAACACTACCCAGGTGCTTAAGCACTGAATAAAGCTAACTAATTGTTATGCATACATGATGCCGAGTAGTTTTAATTCTTTTACACTCTTCCATTCTTTATTAACTGAAACCTACGTCAACCAGCTCACCATTTTCTCAGGATCAACCTCTGTTCGATAAATTTGTCATTTCTATTATAGTACATAATATAACTGAAATGGTTTATACTATTTTCTCTTTTTCTTCTTAATTCTACTCTTTCAGACATTTTATCTTGTTTATCATATTTAATGTCATCTAAACTTGAATCACTCTGGGAAATCAAGAGCTTTTTTAAAAAAATTTGCCCATTGATGTGGCACCACAGTACATCTCAATGCTGGAGATGTATTACGTGTGGATGCATAAGGGAGGGAAAAACAAGATGACCACTATTTTTAAAAAAAATGAAATGCTTTTAACAATTTTCAAATCAAGAACCCCATAGGATTGTCACTTTCCAGAAATTAGTGAATGAAAGAAACTGAGGTATATCTGATCTTTCATTTTTACAGGTATATTTCTCTTTTCCAGGCCAATCAACATCATAACACTCTCCTAATGCTGTGTTAAACTTCTCTAAAAATAATTAAAACCAACACATTTAGATTTTTCCTTTTTATTAATTGAGAACGTGAAAATTAAAATTTGGCTAATATTTCTAAGTGATCTTGACTTTTCAAAAAGAAGATATTTTTGCAAAATGGAATTTCTTTTGTTTCAGAATAGGCAAAGAATGAGAGATGAATATTTAAACTCTTTCATAATATCACAAAAACATTAGACACTGTTGTAGGTGAGGAAGTAACCCTGGGTAGATCTCATCAACTGGAATACTTCAGAGACATGCCTTGAGCTGGTCAGTGTGGCCTCTCTTATGGCAGCGTTTAAGCAGAAATATTCTTACTGCGTATTGAAGTAACCTTGAATCTCCAGTCCTGTGACATAGAGCTACATAGTCTATTTTTAAATGTTCACTACATCCTACATAACTGAATTAGCATAAATGGTGTCATTCAGAGTTTCTTTGTACTTAAACACAAAAGCATCTAATTAACCCAAAGCCTCCAGATATATATAGTGACATACACACAACCTCTGTGGAAAAATCAGCCATGAAATCAAAAGATACCCAAGAGTTACAGTCAGCCCTTTACTTAACTAGGAACTATCCATTACTGTTGACTAAATTCAAATTACTCAGCACATTGTATCTCATTATTTGCCTGTTTTTAGTGAAATATAAACTGCAGTTTCAGTTAACTGGACCCACTGCCAACAGTACAATTTGACTTGAAAGCTAATTGTTTGTATGACTTTGCACTTGGGTAACTACAGAGGATCGTGGCATTACAAGAAGACAATAACAAGGACAAATCAGTTTGTACCTGTTCCCATTTATGTTGCAACGTTTGTCACAAGAATGGATTAATGTTGTGCTATTTTCTGTTCTCATTAAGTTCTACCTAAAAAAGAATGAGGCATCAGAATATTAATTCCTCCTCTTTCTACTGCTTAACGTGTTCTGGATTTTCTGGTAGAATCATAGCTTTTTCTTCTCTTTTCACTGCTCTGGTTTGAGTGACTTCCATGTTTGAGACACTGTGACGGTGTTTAAATTATGGGTGAATAGTTTGATTCTTGCAGATGGCTTTCTAAGACTATTGTGGACTAGTTAAACAATGAACACATACAATACTGAAAAGCAGTTATGAAAATCCTCTACTCCTTGTTTTCCTTAGAGCTTGATTTTGGGATGCAGTTTCCATTTTCTGCTCCTGATAATTTGCAGGCATAATTAGTCAGGTACTTTGTTATTTGGATTGCTCATTGCAACACTAATGAAGTCAACAGTAGAGTCAACACAACGGATTACTTCCAGAAGAAATGGAAGTGAAATGTAAATGCCAAACACTTAGGACAAAAAAACCCAAAACCACCAAACACCTCTGTGAACCTTGTGACAACAAATATAAAATTAAATCAGTATTATATAACGGGAAGCATAAAAGTTTTATATTGGCTTCTAATTCTGACAGTTTTAATTTGGACATCTCTGTTTAGAAAAAAAATGATTTTATTTGGCCATTTGCAGATGTCAACATTGCTTATATATGGAATTTATACTTCTGAACTCACATTATTTCATAGGGTTTTTTAACCAGATGTCATGGTTTAACCCCAGCCAGGAACTAGAACTATGCAGCTGCTCACTCACTCCCCCCAGTTTGGATGGGGGAGAGAATCTGAAGAGTAAAAGTGAGAAAAAACCCATGGGTTGAGATAAAGACAGTTTAATAGGGAAAGCAAAGGTTGTGCACACAAGCAAAGCAAAACAAGAAATTCATTCACTGCTTCCCATTGGCAGGCTCCATCATGCATAACAGTTATTTGGGAAGACAAAATGCCAAAAGGCCAAACATCCCCCGCTTCCTTCTTCTTACCCCAGCTTTTTATTGCTGAGCATGATGTCATATGGTGTGGAACATCCCTTTGGTCAGTTGGGGTCAGCTGTCCCAGCTGTGTCTTCTCCCAGCTTTTTGTGTCTCCTTGCCGGCTAGGCAGTATGAGGAGCAGAAATGGCCTTGACTGCTTAGCAACAACCAAAACCACCAGTGTACTGTCAACACTGTTTCCCATCCCAAGTCCAAAACACAGCGCTATACCAGATGCTAATAAGAAAGTCAACTCTATCCCAGCTGAAACCCTGACTATCCCACACCAGAGTATATGAATATCCACATCATATCAATACTTCTCTGGGGCATATTAGATAGTTCCCATATCCGCTGTAGACTACAGTCTAAGCATTTAGTTCCAAAAATGAAAGGTAATCAAGTTTTGAAGTGTTCACACAAATACGTTAACATAGAATTGTCTGCTTACAATCAGAATGTTAATTTCTGTGTATATTCTTTTCTTCAAAAGCTACTGTATATTCCTGCATATTTATAGATCAGTCACTTTCTCTTTCTATTACTTCAGAATGATTACAATTGAATTATACGTCCTGGAAATTCTGCGGTACCTTGGATATTTGCTGTTGTGTGATTTTTCAGAAAACATAAGCCAACATAAACCTTATTCTTTTCCTAGCTTATATTTCATTTTGCCCTTTTATTGTTAGATGTCAAGTTCCAAACTGAAGAAGATTTGAGGTTTTATAACCACAGCTAAAAAGCAAATGTTGCAAAGGCAATAAAAAAATAAAATAAATCTTAATAAGTATTTGCCATGTGTTCCATAATGGATCATTTTTTCAATACAAGAAAAGAACAAGGGAATAGTTAGACTCAAGAATGACAAATAAAATTCACCTTAGCAGATGTAGATTTGTTCGGATGTTGTGTGAGAGGATAATAAAGATGGCTTGTAAAATATTAAACAGGAGCAGTATATCTCAGGTGTATGATAACATCCTCCAAACTTGTATTTTGTCATATTGGGTAACATTCTTAATTTGACAACATTTATTAAATTCAAAATAATAGAATTGGTGATTAAAATGACAGAGTGTTTATGCTTTCTTTTCTGCTTTATGACCAGAACTAATAATTTCCCCACTATTAATCCAGGCTTCCAAATAACTGAGCCATTCACGCAATTATATTTTTTACATGGTTGTGTAGAATCTTTGATAAGCCATTCCATAGCTCCATAAATTTACATTTCATAACAACGGTAAGACAAAGTTATTAAGAAGGGTTTTACAGTTTTCTGGTTCTTTATAATTTATGTGAATGTCTCAAGTTATCTTTGTTGAGCTGTTTGTTTTGGTTTGTTTTTTGGGCTTTTTAAATTATTGTTATTATTGTTTATTTTTTACACTATAATTATCCAATTAGGGCTTCTTCTGTCAAGCCAAGTCAGAAGAGGCTGGTCAATTGAACACCAGCTGAGCCACCAGTGCATCAAACCATCATTCTGGTCCCTTTATTGGCATCTGTACTTAAGCTCTTCAGAGAACCCAAGTATGACCTTAGGTAGGGCTGTAACATGAGCTGTAACTCTGTCCTTACCATCAAAGGTACGCTTACTACAGAGAGAGCGGCAGCTTAACACTAACTACCTCCTGCCTTTGCTGAGCAGAGCAAAGAAGAGAGAGTGTGGCAGCACAAGTTACAGGTTTGTGTATCAGAACTGTTTTTACGGTCGTCTGATCTGAGCAAGTTTCCTAGCAAAAAAGAGCTTATGATAACAAGGAATTCCTGATGTTTCAAACCTAAAACATAAGAATGAGGGGGAAAAAAAGAAACAAAAAAATCATCAACAACAACTAAAACTCGAAAGATAGCCCGTACACCTGATAATACAGAAAGCTACCTTACATTACGGAAGCAATACAGAAAGTCACCACCTGTGGGTTAGAACCTGGGGCACTTCCCTGGGCACTGTTTCCCATTATGCTAGTGCAGTATAAAAGGAAAGATTTTTTTTTCAGAGAAGCCTCAGATTACATCAAATTACTGGTTAAATGCTAGCATACTCCCACTGAAAGCAAATCGTAGCAGCTGTCAAGAAAACAGGAGGCTGACAAGAGAAAATTTAACACCACAGGGCACTTAAGGATATGGATTTAGGATCAGTGGGATTGATGGGAAGGCCTGAACTTCTGGTCATTTTTGACATTGAAAATTCACCATTGCCCATAGAAACATTCCAGAAATTTCTCTCTTGAGGCATACTTTGGCTTTAATAAAAAATCTTAAGAGTAAGAAGGTGGGGGGATTCACAGCATTATGCTTACTGTGAGCTCCAGGACAGTTGTCTAGTGATCTGATTAAATCAGACCTGGGTGATGAAAATGGGAGCTCCTGTCTTTTTTGGTAAACATCCATGGGGGAACAGCAGGTGCCATTTACTTTGCTCTTATTTAATGTCTGTTTCAGATTTCTCCAGGGCCTCTTTCCTGTCTACAGTTATTTTTAGATCTACTTACAACATGATTTTAGAGGCTGCTTTGTACCTGCATGTCATGGTTTAACCCCATCTGGCAACATAGCACCCCACAGCCGCTCGCTCACTCCCCCACCGGAGGGATGGGGGAGAGAATTTGAAAAGTAAAAGTGAAAAAACATGTGGGTTGAGATAAAGACAATTTAATAGGTAAAGCAGAAGCCACACATGCAAGTAAAGGAAAACAAGGAATTCACTCACTTCCTCCCATCAGCAGGCAGGTGTTCAGCCATCTCCAGGAAAGCAGGGCTCCATCATGTATAACGGTTACTTGTGAAGACAAAATGCCAAAAGGCCAAGCATCCCCCGCTTCCTTCTTCTTACCCCAGCTTTTTATTGCTGAGCATGATGTCATATGGTGTGGAACATCCCTTTGGTCAGTTGGGGTCAGCTGTCCCGACTGCGTCCCCTCCCAACTTCTTGTGCATCCCCAGCCTACTCGCTGGTGGGGTGGTGTGAGGATCAGAAAAGGCCTTGATTCTCTGTAAGCACTGCTCAGCAATAACGGAAACATCCCTGTATTATCAACGCTATTTTCAGCACAAATCCAAAACACGGCCCCATATTAGTTACCATGGAAAATATTAACTCTATCCAAATCAAAACAAGTATACTACAGCAAAACTCTATATGAGACAAAACTATGAGACTATGCAAGTCCTATCACAAAAATAAGATGTGATAATATAAGAAGGCATCTTTTAACAGACACACGCAGACTTTTAGTCAACTTCTTATTGCAGATCATGCATCTAACCATGCATCTGCTTTTAAAAACAGTATATACAAGAGAATACATTAGAGATAAGAATCAAACTCATCTTAAATGTGGGTCTGCCAGTTTAGCTGTAGAAACACCAGGCATTAATTTAAGCCCTGTGTTTCTCAGATTTAGTTAAAGGGAGGTACTAACCAGATTCAAATGGATAATTTCCACATATACTGCACTCATCTGGGAATATACAGCTTCTGTGGGGGAAGCTGTCTGTTATTACACAAGGGTAAGACTATTGACTAAAAATAGGCTGACCACGTGACTGATGTAATAGGTCTTCACTTGTATTTTTATTTTTAATCAAACTTCAGTGTTTCCACATGTTTGTTGGAATAATGGCTTATATAGTTTGGGTGGAATTAATGTCACTTAATTTAAGTGTCAGAAAGATGGTCTACATTTAAATCCATCGCCCAGGCTCATTTTAAATCAATGGAGCACAATACACGACTAATCATGCTCTGGAATTTTTCAGATATCCAAGCTGACCAGCTTTTCAAAGATACATTCTGATCAATATTCATTATAAAAGAATTCTAGGATAATTAGCTTGGATTTAAACAATTATCACTTAGAAGACCAATGTTAGGAACAATGGGAACAATTGCCATTTTGTCTATATGCTACATTTCATGATTAATGCAAAGCTCTCTTCAAGAACTGAAACTGAACTTACTATTTTGCTTTCCTGGTCAAAGTCACTGAAAAAAACTATAAACACCTTCACTGAATCGAGCTGAGACATAAGATTATGAATGTCTGCATTTTTAGCTTGGGTATTTATCTGCTTTTACACAGCTGGATGTCATCTAAACTTTGAAAATAATGTTACACCTTCAAATTGATCAATTCAGCCACTGCAAAACTATGTTTGGGAACAACCAGTCAAATTCTGAACATCTGATTGATTTGGCTTTTATAATGCTCTCTCATCTATTGTGTACAAATAGTGACAAGGAAAGGCTTTAGCACTCCGATATGTTTGGAGAATAGCCATTTTTTTCATGCAAGTAAAGGCATTTGCAAATATTAAAAAAATATTTCTGCCAAAAGGACACCACCTGCTACTGTGATCACTGCAATGGCTGATTCAGCAGAAATCCCCCTGCCCTTGGAATTCCTTTATCTTAAGTTATTTAGTGCTGCTCAATCAATTTTCAGGAGAAAATGGATCTTTTAAAAAATGACCTGGCTGCTTGCCATAGGGGAAGTTTCCCCTTTTGCTGAGGACTCAAGGCTTTTGATTTTTATCCCCCTCTCTCTTTTTTTGGCTCATTTGACCCATATATAACATTAAGCAGCTCCCTGGCTGACAGACAAGGCCATCTCATCATATGGTAAATGGTAATACACGCCATTACACAGTAAGTTTAAAATCACAGCCCCACTGAGAAGGTTGTGTTCAGAAATTTAACGCCTCTCCTGAAGGATATCGGCCACCAGCCAAATAAGTGAGTGGGGGAGAGCCCACCTACCCCAGCAGAGGTTCAGAGGAATTTCTTGCTCCATGGAGTATTTTCCTTTGCATGATTGCACTTCTTTGTGTTCATTCTGCCCATTCTATAATTACCTCTCACCCCTCAGTCAGTGATTCTTTTAATCCTCCTTTCCCAGCATCCAGACATGCACTTGCAGCTTGTACATAGAATAGTACTAATTTTTTACCCATAAGAATGTCATAGTCTGGTGAAAAAGCACATTTCATTTTCTTCACCCATATATGTTTCTCTCTCTTTCTTGTCTGCCTGATATTTCCCCCCCCATGGTATCGGCATCTAGGGTTAGAGTTATACAAGCTGCTACATTGTTCATAATTGGCCACAGAGGATGTCTGTCTTAAAGTTTGGAGCATGGCATAGAGAGTCTCAGATTATATAAAAGAAATTTAACCTCTCTACAGGTACAGCATATGATAGCTTCTCTCAGGAAACAGTATAGCCAAATCAGGGAAGCATTGCACGCAACCCACTCAGATGAGATATATATATATATTGTACCTCACATAGCCTACACTCTTTGAAACACATCAGGAATGAAAAGTAAGTCTGGCACCCTATGGTAATTACACCCACTCAGAAGAAAAACCAGAGTGGACTCAAATGTAGGATTTTTTTAAGGATAAAAAAAAACGATGGAGCTTAAGGGGAGAGGTGATTGGCAGGAGAGGTGTGAGGAAAAAGGAAATTTTGCAGTAGGGTATTATACAGGTAATAGTTATATTTTTAATTAGTTATATGTGTGAAAGTCTGAACCTTTGTTGAAAGGCAAAGTGTTAAGTTTGGATGCACTGACATACAGTTATATATACCATAGCTATATTGTTCTGGGGATCTGAGTTAGTCCCTTCCCACTGCTCCATGCTGTGCCTCATGAACACATCAACATGGTCAGAGCTAGCTCAGCTACCTGTTTGGAGCTGCAAGGCAACATATGAGAATGCTTTTGTATATAACACTTATTTGTGAATCCAATTGAATATGTCAGTGAGAAAACAGAAAGAGAACAAAAAATAAATACATAAATCTATGCTAATATACTTATCACAGCAATTTGTATAATGCCTATCTTTTACTGGATACGTAATTTTTCTATTTTTCCTACTAACTGGAGAAAAATGAAAGAGCGAAGAAAGTTTTCATGAATATCTAAAAGAATACCCCTTTCTTTTCTTTTCCCAAATAAAGATAAATATGATTATATGTACAACAGAGCAATAAAAAATGTTCCACAAGTATTTTGTCCACCAGATTCTCTACTACTTAACAAATTCAGATGAAAGGCCTGAAGTTGGATACTTCTACACCTTGAACTGAGCTATTATAAGAAATTTGTTTCCTTAAACATCATTCAATGTACAGCCCAGAAAATGAAGATTTGGATAAATTTTCAATAAAGGGACAGGTACGAATCCACAATGGGTAACGGAACTGTTACTGAAGTGTAATTTCATACTTTAAACAAAAAGTCAAAGCTTTGTAACAAAAATTGATAATAGCGACCATAATATCAAATGATTAAGGACTTACTATATTTTATTTAAGAGAACATGGACAAACAAAAAAGGTTCAGAGCACCATATAGAAAGAATTAGATGATGTGAAATACTGAGGCAACAGACATGCAATGAAAAAAATGGCCTGAAATATGTCATGAGCTTTAGGCTTTCTGTTACAAAATGAATGTCTCTGTAAGATAATGTCCTATAAGAAGATGTGTCATCTGCAAATATGGAAAGTCTAATCATACCATTGTGGAGGGATTAATGAAATATGATTTATAAGAAAGTGCATTGGCTTGGTCATCTCTGTTGAATAATAAGATTTTCAGACATGTAAGGCATAGAGAAGCAAAGAACTAGACAGATATACCTCTTCTATATGTTAAGTGAGATCCTGAACAACAACACCATTGCACTCCTGTATGAGCTCACATTTAATTTGAAATATTGGAGATTTTCAAATATTTACATGAAATTTCTGAAACTTTAAACAATTAACATTTCAAATGGTAAAGATTACAATTACAGTTATTTTTGCTTGCTTGGGTTCTAAGACCTTTTAAAAATTGATTTTAAATACATCTTTTCTTCTTGCCATAATACATGACGCTATCGATTCAAAGACAGCTGTTCACTATTCTTTTTTCTATAATATTTGGAAATACAATCTCATTTTAAAAGAAGAAAATTACTTTGTTCCAAGTGTAAACCATGACTTTACTTTGCAAGTCTCCTTGGAAGAGTTAGCAGGAATATGTAAAATTATGAATTTCCAAGCACATTGTCAAAGTTATAATTCAAACTTTATTGGCAATAAATTGGCAATCTCAGCATCTGACATTTTATTTACTGATAGGGTTGATTGACAAAGTTATAAAATCCAGACAGATTCAAATTATTCCTGACATTTTGAGTAGTTATGATTTGAGAAAGTTGTTTCAGCTTCATGATTACAGCCAAATTTTGAGAAGACCTCAAGGCCAGATTTTTAAGTACTCATCCTCTACAACTGGAAACAATTCCTTAAAAATGTATTTTTTGTCTTCTATAGACAAAAAATGAAGGGCAATACTCAGCAGCTCAAATCGTAACACTCGCTACCCACTTGTCAAATGTAGTCTCTTGACAATCTGGCCAATTAATATGAACCCTAAATTGGAGCCGATTCTTTAGAAAACCTGATCTGTCAGAGGTGCTGAGCCTTTATCAGCTTTTACCACTTTGATGTTAGTGAGATTCAGATAAAGCCACTATTTCTGACACCTAAGGAAGAAAAAAGAAAAAGGTTTGTATGACCAGCTGCATTTTTAAATATTACATGATATATATATGCATAAATATATATATATTTATTTATGTATGTAAGTTTCCTGATCAGTCATATTAGAAAACTCCGAGGGCTTTTTGAAACTTAAGGATTATAATTAATTAACTGCAATAAGGCATTTGAGGCAATGGAATCCAAACTGTGTTGTAAATTTGCTTCAAGAGTTAAATCATGATGATCAATTCTTGGATTTTTTTAAACTCTGATTTTTTAGTAATTCAAGTGTTCATTTAAAAAAAAAAAAAGCTTCTTTCTCATTTCACTATATTATATTACATCAGAATTCAAGCAAGTTGTCAGTATCTCTTCACACATTTGCACAAAAACAAGTAACTAACTTACTTTCAGACTAGTGGCAATGTATAATTGACTGTCTGTGAGGACAAAGTTCTTGTGCCAGGAAATACTCAGAAGGAAAAGGCTTTCTAGTTGCAATAGCTGGCTTGAAGGATGAGAACTAATTTGAGGTATATCCGCAAGCAGTAATTTTCTTCAAATTAAGGAGTCTGACAACTTTCTTGTCCATTCAAGACACTGTAGGATAAATTGTACTGCAACAGATTCAACATCATTTGTGAATTCCAAGCATACATTAAGAGACAACTTGCCATTCAGAAAGCTGTTCACAAAGGCTAGATTAAGCTACAGGAGGGTGAGTTGACTGAGGAGTGGGCTTAATGTGCTTTACTGCAGGACCCCATGCACTTAATGCCCATCTTCCTAGCTACTAGTTCAGCAAGAGACTGGCCTCAAAATATACCCTGTACATTTAGGGACAGACATGCTTACAGAGAGATCATACAATCACAGAATCATAGACCGGTTTGGGTAGTAAGGGACCTTAAAGATCGTCTTGTTTCAACTGTCCTGCCATGGGCAGGGACATCTTCCACTAAACCAGGTTGCTCAAAGCCCCATCCAACCTGACCTTGAACACTTCCAGGGATGGGGCACCCACAACTTCTCTGAGCAACCTGTTCCATTGTCTCACCACCTTGACAGTAAAGAATTTCTTCCTAATATCTAATCTAAATCCAGCCTCTTTCAGATTGAAACCATTACCCCTTGTCCTATTGCCACACTCCCTCATAAAGAGTCCCTCTCCATCTGACCTGTAGGCCATTCAGGTACTGGAAGTTTGTTATAAGGTCTCTCTGGACCCTTCTCTTCTCCAGGCTGAATAACTCCAACTCTCTTAGCCTGTCTTCATAGGAGAGGTGCTCCAGCCCTCTCATCATCTGTGTGGCCGTGCTCTGTACCAGTTCCAACAGGTCCACGTCCTTCTTGTGCTGAGGACTCCAAAGCTGGACACAGTACTCCAGGTGGGGTCTCATGAGAGTGGAGTAGAGGGTGAGAATCACCTCCCTTGACCTGCTGGCCACACTTCTTTTGATGCAACCCAGGATACAGTTGGCTTTCTGGGTTGCGAGCAGATATTGCAGGCTCATGTTGAGCTTCTCATCCACCAACAGTGCCAAGTCCTTTTCCTCAGGGCCACTCTCAATCCATTCTCCTGGTGCATATTCTTTCTGGACAGCATGGCCAAGTAACTGTCTATGTGTTAAAATGTTAAGCATGCTAAAGTACTTTATTCCAGGTACAGCCAGAGCTATAGTAATCTGTTGAGCAAATATTAGGGGCAGTAGTGGTTAGATGGACAAGTCTGAAATACTATTGGGCTTTGTACCCACCACATGAAAACAGAATAAAAAGATTGCTTCCATCTCAAAAGTTCTACAAATAACAGATGAAGACAGACATACAGACCAAAAGACAAATAACGTAATAATAATGGGTGCAGTCCCCCGCAATCATCAAAAACTACAGAAACTAAGGAAACTAGGGAACTGAAGGAAGAAAGTGAACTACTTAGGGATCTACTTATAGAGCTAAGGAAATAATTTTTTTTTTCTATTCTTTGATTTTGTAACTGATTCTGTAACTTTGAGCATGGTGGGTGAAAAATATTAATGGATCAGAATATTTTGCATGCACTTTTAAAATCTGTATGGGATTTTTTCAGATAGTTACACCTACAATTACATAAAAAACAGAGTTCATAATGAAACTTTGACAAGTCATTACCTATAACGTTTGTTGATATGTAATATACTATACTACTGAGCTACACTAATGCAAATACTACTAGTTTCTAGATTAGAAGAATTTCTACGATAATATGAATATTATATTGACTACAGTTATAAAGGCATCTCTAATGCAACCACTACAGATTCATCACCTATCATCTGTTTCATCTTTTAAGTATTTTCTGCAGTTCACCTACAGCTGAGAGCTGCAACTTTTCAGCACAAAAAAAAAAAAAAAAAAAAAAGAAGTCTTAAGTACTTTTTAAACAACTTTAATTAAAAAAATAGAGACAGTAAGTGGCTTCAAAACTTCAGGATTTAACAGCTCATTTTTTGCATGTTACTGGATAATTTTTATGTTGCTCAGGTATTAGGATTTATGACTGTTTATGATTGATGCATTTGAATATCATACACAGTAATAGCTATGCATTGCTGTAGCCACAATTCACTCCAAAGATTCACAAAACATTTCAGAGAACAAAAATTTTATACAGGTGGTTAATCAGTACAGTCTGACAAACTAGTACAAACACTGGTTTTGGGTTTTTTGGGGGGGATTTTTTTGGTTTTTGGGGTTTTTTTTGTTGGTTGGTTTTTTTGTTGTTGTTTTGGTTTGGTTTTTTGTTTGTTTTAATTCATAAAGCTTGAGACTACAGGAAATATTAAAGAATGTTCATGTTTAGTACAGAATAAATTCTTTCATGAGGCAGAGATCATAGATAGATCTCATATAAAGAATACCACAATTAGTATATTTTTCAGCGAAGAACAGAACAACCCCAATCCATACAAAAGCAACATAAGAACCTGTAGTAGTTCTTTTTCTTTAAGGTCTTTTTTAAACTTGTTTTATGGTGGCATCAAGTAAGGAACCCTAAGAGAAACAGAGAGGACTGCTCTATCAAGATTATCACAAGAGTCAATGTTCTGGATGAGACTGAAAGAATATTTTAGAGTTGAGCATGTAACAGGGAATGAGAACCTGGTATCACTATTGGATAGCCATTGCTCAGCTAATATGCAAAATTAACATCCTCAGAACAGAAAAGATATTTACTGTATTCATCTGATGTTCATTGTATAAATATTTATTTCAAGTAGTCCACACTCTTCATATGTAAGTAGAATATACGCAATGGAAAATGTGCATATACAAAATAACAAAATACAGTTATGCAGACAAGTTGCTAATTATTCACCTTCCTTTGTTCAAATTCAAATTTTGCTCTAAATATTGCAGATATTTTACAGATTCTGAAAAACGCCATCATAGTCACTTTATTTAAACCTCAGCCACGTTACATACAACTTTAAACTAAAATAACTAGTAAACAAAAAAACATATTTACATCTTTCCTTAAAAGCACTGAAATTCACTGGAGCAGAAATTATGCGTAAAAGCTTGTCATCAGCTAGAAGCCAGATGTGAAAATGTCCTGTACCTAGAAGTTAAACAGGGTACAGATGGTATAGCAAGCAAAATGCCCAATCCATAATTCCATGTCCAAAAATCATAAAAATAAATCAAATTATTAAAAAAAAAAATGTTTCAGTGCAAATAATGTAAGTTTAATTTTATCCCAAGGCTAGAAGCATAATTGACTGCATAAGAACATAACATGAGAGTTGTGAGGTGTGGAAAATATCAACCATGCTGGTTTGTTTTAAATGGAGTATAAATGGGAAATAGATTAGGAAGGCTGTCCAAGAGATGTTTATAATAGCCCAGATGCAAAACGACAAACGTTTGGACAGATATTTTCCCGGTTGGCATAATAAAATATCTTCATATTTTGGGAAGGACTAGACAGTCAATAATGATATATTGCCTAAAATGTTGTTCAAGTGCAAATATGGGCAGAAAAGGATAAACTAGAATTCACAATTTCTCACTAAATTTAATTCTGCCATCTTATTCAGGAAGCACTGTCTTCCTGAAAAAGAGCATCTGGAATCTAGTATAATAACCCTGTAGGTCACTGGTGCAAGGCAGCAAAGATTCATTTCATATAGATTTTATACTAATGTGAGAACTTTTCTGGGCACCAAAGGAAGTTATAAGTAGTCTTATAACAGGAAAATAAATGTAACATAAATCTAAATCCTGTAAATCTTAGACAAAAAATTGAGTGAATACATAAGGTATCTCCTCTGCTTAAAAAAAACATTGAAGTAACAAACTCTGAGGAAGCTGAACCTGAAATCTGTACAAGAATATGCAAAAGGATATACATTTTACTCTTTTTTTATATTGTTTTGAACCTTTGATTTTTGATATCTTGACTTATTGCAAGTAGCAAATAAAGTAGTTAAAGGGAAAAGATTTTTTTTCGCTCCCTCTGGTGGGGAAGGAAAAAAGCTCTTACAATAATTTATGTTCTAATTTGAGGTCTCTTTTTAGTTACACTGCTTCAAATTTTTTTATACATATTATTGGAAAGAAACATAAGTAGAAAATAGCATTTGTGTCTCAAAACAGGGGAAGAAGGTCAGTCATCTTATGAATTCATATTGTTATGGAACAGGAAGCATTTGCATTACAGTAAATTGTGCTGCAGCCAAAAGCATAAGGAGACATGGTAGACTTCCTTAGTTTAGTTTGTTTGTTTGTCCACCTCCAAGCATCAAAGTCTGCTCAGAACTCACTTTGAGAGATTGGATCCAAGGGCAATGGAGGTGGTGAAGCTTCACTTTGGGAAGTAGCAATATCGAAGAGAACAGAGTTCTAGGAATCAACAGAGCGATAGAGACTAATCTGTGGATAGCCAGATGGGGACTGGAGAAAGACCCACTTCTAGTGAATTTGCTTGATTGGCTTGGAAAGCTAAGAGTAGTTGCTTTCTCATTCTCAGTGGTCCACCTAAAAATGAAAGAATTGGTGGACCATTCCAATGGTCTGAAAAGACTGAATTCTTGAGCATTATAAGTCAATAAGAAGGAAGGGAAGGGAAGGGAAGGGAAGGGAAGGGAAGGGAAGGGAAGGGAAGGGAAGGGAAGGGAAGGGAAGGGAAGGGAAGGGAAGGGAAGGGAAGGGAAGGGAAGGGAAGGGAAGGGAAGGGAAGGGAAGGGAAGGGAAGGGAAGGGAAGGGAAGGGAAGGGAAGGGAAGGGAAGGGAAGGGAAGGGAAGGGAAGGGGAGGACCAAGCAAATCATTATGTGTGTGGGGGGGTTATTTATTTTTTTTTAAAAGGAGACACAAGCTTGATTGCAACTGGCCATTAATAGGATTAATCATTGAAGAGGAAATAGATAAATATGGAAACTGAAAGCTCATATAGGACTAGATTCTGTTGCCTTTCTACACTGCTTATTTAAATGCATTTAAGTGAGACAGACTATGACATAAGGTGACTGATCGTACCACAACCTTGGATTTAAACTTTATTTAAAAAGCCTTTGACAAACATCTATATAAAATGTGTATAACAGATTAAAATTCAGAGAAGCTACAAAAATTCAAGCAGACAAGGCTTCCTACTCTCACAACACTGCATTAAGTCTGTGTGCAATTCAGGTCCAAGTTCTATTTCAGATATATTGTTTTTAAATTCTGAACCTGAATAAGTAAAGAAGGGACATGTTAAAAAGTAACTAATTTTCTCTGTAGCTTTAATTCTTAAATTAAATTTTATAAATTGGATGTTATAGAATGTTTCAGTATTCAATTCTTTCAGAGAAACATGATCACACTTCGTTACATTTGGAGGACTCAACTCCCTACACAGCTAAGGGCAATCGAAATCCATTTAATAGAAGACTATATTCACATGCATTTAGGTAAAATATAGCAAAAATAGATGAATTATGATACCATGCTATTTCTAACATTTTAAATGAAAGGGCACTGCCAGATAATGTGCACCTTCATCTCCACATTGCCAGTATTATTATCCAGGAAACACTTTTGAACAAGCATGCAGAAGATCAGTTAAATCTTGCGTAATTTTAAATTACACTTTCATTTTGATCACATAGAAAAACCTTATTGTGCTGTCTCCAATATATTTGGAGACTATGAGAAATTAAGGATTTTAGGAAAGAAATGTGAACTCTGATGTCTGGCGTCAGCTAACTCTGAATGGCACAGTATTATAGAAGCTTAAATGACTCTTATGATTGGCAAATATTGGTAGAACAGAAAGTGTTCTTACTTTGTATTAGGAAAACAGAGAAGTAGGAGCTAAGAAACAGGATGAGGAAAAATGTGTCAACATAGAGTTTTGAGAAAAATTCTCTATTGAGAATTGATTAAAAAAAAAGTTCATGGAACATTTTTCCTATTACAAAATCCATTTAACGAAAATAAAACACTTGGTAAAATCTATTAAATATATTTTCTATTCAAGACATACGCCATTCTATAGTATATATTTTGCGAAATATACATTCTAATTATATCAACATGAAATGTAAGTATAGAACTATACCATAAAAGTCATATTGCTGTATTATACAAAAAATAAATTAGAGTAAAATACTTTTATGTATTATTTTTATTAGACATTTTGAAATGCTTTTTTTTTTTGAGAGCTAGGAAGTAGAGAAATTTCCTCAGAATCTAAAATATCCTGACCTCTTAACTGAAACATTTAAGACTGCTTAGAGACCCTTTGTGTCAAAAGAGTGCTGCAAAGATGCTGTAAATGAACTGAAAATTAGACCTTATAAGCCCCAAAATAGAGTTAATAATTGAACCTACTTGCAGCTCACACGTGGGAAGGAAATTATTATCTCTCTATAATAAGTGTGTGTTCAATACTGGCCCATAAGGAACTCAGTCTAGCAGGCAAAGTAATAATTGGCTAGGACCTTATATAACACACACACACACACAAAAAAAGTTATCAGTAATATAAGATCAAGACTCAGAACTCTCAAAATTCAGTAACACAGTAGCTAAAACATCATTTTTAATTAGTCTGTAAAAGAAAGCATCCATTACTATAAAGAAAAAGACAACTACTAAAGCAGTTCAGGTGTCCACTGTGGATTCATCAAAGCTATTAATCTCTGTTAGAATTTTTTTTTTTTTGATGGACCTGTCAGTTCTAAACCTGAAATGAAAGAGGAGGTCTATTATGTCATGTGCCTGAAAAAAAGATGAGTTTTTGGAGGAGAACACACAGGAACACAAAACCAATAACATACTGAGAATTGAGAGAGCTGCTTTTTCTTTGTTTTTAAGGGTATACACTAATACATTTTTAAGGTAGTTAGAACACTGATAGAAATCCATCTCTAACATTTACATGAAGGACTGGTGTAGAAATTCTTGTCTTTAAGCCTAGAACTTTCCTTTTTTTTTTTTTTTTTTTTTTTTTAAATACAATTCCAGGGTATTGGCAGACTGTATATTGTAGAGGGTGTAACAAGTTTGATGAAGAAAGGCTTTAAGAAATTTTGATATGTGACAAAGGCTATTAGTTGATTTTTTGCTGCAAACAAGTACCTGTCAGAAATTTCATGTAATCACTCAATAATAGAAAGTCCTCATAAGCTCTCTACAATACATCAAGGTTTTCCTGGGGCTTGTATACGTTTTAGTACCTAGTTCCTTCCATGTTGCCCTCTGAAATGCTAGCAGCAAAATCCCTTGGAATCTTGTCCCCAAAAGTGCAGGTAACATCAGGTTGCTGAAAAATCAGGCAGACCAAGTTACAAGAGATGGAGAAGGGAGGATAAGGGAAGGAGAAGGTGAACACAACTGAAAACACCAACAATAAAGAATGAAATGAAAACAAATGAACGAAACTTTAAGTTGCTCCTTATGTTCCTCATTCAGACCGGTCAACAGTCATGGTTAAGGACAAACACACTGGTTGAAGGTGGACTTAAATTTTGGTTTGATACAGTGAACTGTGATAGTTGGAAAAATCTCAGTAGAATTGTAATTTGTTCTAAGACATCTGAATGCAAAAATATTTCAGAATAAATTAATAGAAAGAGTCCTCACAGAATTTAGTTTTAGAAATGCTTCCTGAATAACTAGTATGGTTTGTAGATTTAAAACCTCATGCTATCATTCTCCCAGGTTGCTTTTCCCTGCACATTTGCTAGCTGGACTGCCTTTGCTTTGAGGAATAATGATTTTTGTATGTGGATAAGTAAGAAACTGCACTTATTATGGGAGTCCTGGGCCATGATTCATCCTCTTAATCCAGCTGAAAATTTAATCTAACTGGAGAACAAAACCCACAGAACATGCGCAGGAGGCAATCAAATTGCTATTGTTTGAGGCATCCTGTCATCTTAATAAAATTTAAATATTTTCAGTCCAAATATTTCAAGGATTCAGTTCTTCATCAATATGAAATACATGGAAAGCAGCCATGACAAAGAAATCACCCATGCCTTAGCCTTCTGCCTAACATTATTTATGTGTTTACCCAGAAACCTGCATGCTCTCTGGGTTTATGTATGTACAGCTGTAATCCCTTGGCCCACAACACACAGCTGTTTTACTGGCATCATGGAAATAGTGAAAAACAGCTCTATTTCCCAGACTGCATTTTGTATTTAGTACTTGGGATGTGACTTCCGTCACCAGACACCAGTTAACTAAAAGTTAATATCCCTAAGCCAGTCATGTTTCTATGTAGTATGTATGTTTCCATGGTAGTCAATTGAGAAAGATAGGATGTTGTAGTGGGGAACTGTCCTCTGCACATACTGTCCCTCTGTGCCAACTAGAGAAAGAATTTAGACAACTACTTTCCATTTCTTTCTTTTTTTTTTTTCATTTTTTTATATAAAAAAAAAAATACTGGTTTTGTTCAAATATTTCTGTCAATTCTAGTCCATTAGCCATAATCAGACATAGTCTGATTCCAAATATAAATCTGTGTTCTGCCAAAGCCAACTGTAAAAGTATGATCTATTTTAAGTGAGAGGACCTTGTCTGGAGTGCAAATGCTCCTGACCCCTCAAAGCCATGACAATATCTCTCCTGGTATCCTACTTGATAAGTGAGAATTTGTCTGAGTAAGAAATTCAAGTAATTAAGTAAAATCAGCAGAGGTTTTGATGACATTAGAGAATTTAAGAGGTGTAGGTGGTGTTACCATAGCAAAATCCACTTTCTGCAATCTAGTTTCCTAGCTCCCTTGAGTACCTTTCATACCTTTTAAAGGAGTTGCTGATTCTTCTTACTATTTTCCTAGCTGTGCATTATTATATGCATTTGTAAGAAAAAAGGTTTTGTGATTGAGAGTCCATTAGTTTCTCCTTTTAAACCACATCTGAAGACAGAATCTGTGGGCGTTTTCACTTTGTTTTTAATGACAATTCATCTGGTTCCTCTAAATGTTAGGATGATGTCATAAACACCGGATTATGACTTCAGGCTGAGAATAAGGAGTGGTAGCAGATGGACTCCTGAAAAACAAAGATCCTGTTTTCATGCAAATGTTCCTAGTAGTAAAGAACAATGGAAGATAAATATTGAAAAGTATATAATATAGAAACAGAATGGCTTGTAAACAGAATGCTTTCAGAGTCAGCTGCTGTTTAAGCAAACTAGAATAGAGTGGCTCTAGAGACATATTACATGATTCAGTGTAATCACTGGCTTGTTCAAGTAAGTGCATTTTATCTGATTCTAATCTGAACCCATCAATTCAGCTATATGGTGAATGCTATCCTTTCTATTTTGTAAAAAGCACCATACAGAAACACGGACAATACATCTTCACAATTTTATACAATATTAGATGATATGACAGAAAAATGAAATACAGAAGGGATTTTCAGCACAAATAATGTTGTGATGAAGACAGTTTGGAGACACTGTAAAAATATATTTTTTTTTTTAATTAAAAAAAAAAACCACACTCAAACATAGAAACTTATTTTGTTACTCTTTGCAATTATTTTTATTAATTTCCTTGCAGCATTTTCAGAGGTGATCTTTGATTCTTCACAATGTTCCCAGAAAACAAAATTTTTTTTAATATTTAGACATAATTGTGTACATAGTCTATTTGTAAAGTGTTTCTTTCCTAGAAAATGTCCTAACCATCAAGCTATACAATATAATTACATCAGAGACATCAATCAATCTTCACTCAATCCTTTTTAAGTGGGACATGACAAAGGAAGAGAATATCAAAATTAATTAGACCAGAGGAAGGAAAGAAGAAGAACAATTCTAGACTAATGTATAGCTCAAACAGTTGGAGACAGAAGTGCAGCATCTTATTTTCCTTGTGTTGTGAGTGTTTTTTTTATGTAGCATGTATAAATGGACTTGGAGACAGGAACAGGATTTAACTTAATGGCTTAAATCATATTACCTATTGCTTCTCTTTCCATCCCAAAATAATTTGAATTATTTTCTCCACCAAAAAGTCAACACTTTCCAAAGGAAGGATGAAAAATAGATGCCTCAGTACAGTATGGTCTCCAGCTAGATAGAAATTTGAAGATATCAAATTGTGCCCTCTCAGGAATAAAGAACTTTGGATAGAGTAGTCTGAATCAGGGAAACTGTGGGTTTCCCGTCCCATGGCTATGCATGGAAGGTTACATTTGTGTGTAGTCAGTTTTTTAAAATTATGTAGTCGCTGCTAACAAGAGGAGCTGGAAGCCACTGTGCAGCTGGAAAGCTGTGATCTGATCACTGTCATTGAAACTTGGTGGGATGAATCACATGATGGGGCATCCAAAACTTCTCTAGGCAATGTGTTCCAGCGTCTCACCACCCTCATTGTAAAAAATTTCGTCCTTATGTCCAATCTAAATCTACCCTCTTTCAGTTCAATATCATTGTCCCTTCTCCTGTCACTACAGGCCTTGGTAATAAGTGTTTCTCCATCTTTCCTTTAAGCTGCCTTATACTGAAAGGCTGCAATAAAGTATCCCCAGAGCCTTCTCTTCTCCAGACTGAAAAACCTCAAGTGTCTCAACTTTTCTTCATAGAAGAGGTATTCCAGCCCTCTGATCATTTTCACGGCCGGAGCATGATCACTGCAGCCCAGGCTGCCACCAGTCTTAACCTCTATAATTAGTTCTTCTGAGTTGGTAAGCAACAGGTCTAGTAACACTTCTCTTCTGGTCCGGCTGTCTACCACATGGATTAACAAAGTATCAGTGCACTCTGTACTGCTTGTGCTTGCTTGTGTGCAGTTTTTCCAGCAGATGTCAGGGTAGATGAAGTCCCTCAGCAGGATCAGAGCCTGAGAGCAGGATACTCTCTGTAGCTGAAGTAACAACACTTTGTCAACAGGCTCCCCTTGATCAGTTGGCCTGCAGTAAAACATCAGCCACGAGGTTTCCTTTGTTGGCTTGGACTCTATTTTTTCACCCACAAGCTCTCAACCTGTTCATCATTATTTTTCCAAGACATCTCTGTGCAGTCAGTCCATTTTTCTTACATAGAGGGCAACGCCCTCCTTCCCCACCCCTCCTTCCTTGCCTGTCCCTCCTAAAGAGTTTATAGTCATCGATTACAGCACTCCAATCATGTGATTCATCCCTCCATGTTTCAGTGGCAGTGATCAGGTCATAGCTTTCCAGCTGCACCATAGCTTCCAGCTCTTCCTGTTTGTTACCCATGTCACGTGCGTTGGTATAGAGACACTTCAGCTGCACGGCTGATTGTCTCACCTTTTTGTTTGAAACTTTTTGGAAGGTTGGGGGACATTCCTCACTACTTTGATAGGTGCGCTTATCTACCCTGTTGCTTGTGAGTACGCAAGTGTTAGAGCTTTGGGCCCCAACCCCCAAGTTTGTTAGTTTGAACGGAGAATCACAAACTCAGTCAATCTGCCAGTGTAGATTTTCCTTCCTCTTCTAGAGAGGTGGATCAAGGTAGCATTCTGGATTCAGGTAGGCCTGTTGGCTGGTTGAATTTTTTTTCTTCCAGTGAGGCTCGAGACAAAAAGCATTAGTAGACAATTGTAGCTTTCTGCTTCAGTTTCTTTATATGAACTGAGGAAGATCATATTTCCTTCTTATGCTTTTAGAATCATAAAATCATAGAATCTTCATGGTTGGAAAGGACCTTTGAGATCATCGAGTCCAACCATACACACACACAAAAAAAACCCCAACAATCTCTGTCACTAGAGCATGCCCTGAAGTGCCAAATCTAGACGTTTCTTAAATACCTCTAGGGATGGTGACTCAACCACCTCCCTGGGCAGGCTGCTCCAGTGACTGACCACTCTTTCAGTAAAGGAATTCTTCCTAATATCTAATCTCAACCTCCCCTGCCGCAGCTTCAGACCATTTCCTCTGGTCCTGTCATTATTCCCTTGTGAGAAGAGGCCAACACCCACCTCGCTACAACCTCCTTTCAGGTAGTTGTAGAGGGCAATGAGGTATCCCCTCAGCCTCCTCTTCTCCACGCTAAACATGCCCAGTTCCCTCAGCCTCTCCTCATATGACTTGGTCTCCAGACCCCTCACCAGCTTGGTAGCTCTCCTCTGGACACCATCCAGCACTTTAATGTCCCTCTTGTACAAAGGGGCCCAGAACTGGACACATTCTTTTGCCTCCCTTCTCCATGCCTTTGTTCTCTCTATGATTTCAGGGCAAAACTGGAATTAAATTTGTGTACAGCCCGCAGAAAGTGTTCTCAGTGGAATCTTTAATAGTACCTCCATGAAAAATACTTCAAATGGGTAAAATAGTAGGTTATACTCTTCTATGGCATAACATGGAAAATTTTTAACAAAGATCTCTCACTCCTATCTTGTAGTTTTAAAAGATTTGTGTGGATCATTAAGTGAATACAAAAAGTACAGAAAAAGACCAAGTTTAAAATGGATGTATCTGTTCATTGCACTGTACAATAACAGGTTACTTTTGCTGTATCCCTTTGCTATCTATGTCATAGGAATTCCTTTCTCTTGATGAGCTGTGCATTGAAAGAGGTTTAGGCTATTACTCAGTGATAGTCTATATAATAGCAATTCTGTACAATTTGGTTACTTCCTTGCAAACTCTTCCAATCCCACAGGTCTTTATTGATCTTCTTTCAATCAATTGACCACGTTCTTACAGAAAAACACAAATAGTTGACATACTAATGAGAATTCCTGATCCCTTTCAATTGAATACTTGACCAGTCAGTGTAAACACTCAACAAACCTATAACTTCATCACTAGCAGTAATTACAATCAATAAAGAGGTTAACTTCTAAAGCTGTTTGAAAGATGGAGACAAGGGGGATTGCTTAGGAGGTACAAGGAGATAGATACACCTGTTCCACATGCAGACAAGAAGGCTGCTGATTACACAGACTTCTTACTACTACACATAACTTTATCTGCAAAGGTACTCTTTCTGATGTATAAATCAGAATGAGTGGTTTCAGTGTAGTGACACTTACAAAAATAAAAATTAAAAAAAATATATACTTGCCACAAAATATTTCTTTCACCCTGGAAGCTGAATTCCTTATAACTCTGATGGCACAAGGTATGAAGATGAATATTGGGTTTGAACTCGTGAACATCAGATCTCATCCATTTTCATAACATATTCAAATATTTTAACAGACATTTCTTTCCTTCTCTTTCACATTATTTCAGTTACTTTCTTTCCAAGGTTATTACAAAGGCTAAAAAATGAAAATACTGTGGACTTTCTGTCAATAGATATAGATAGTAGGAACTAAATCCATAAATGAAGAGCAATGTTAAAGAAGGAGAGTAAAAAACTTTTTTGAATGTATAACAGAAAAAATAACATCAGCGTGGTCCTCTTAGACTTACTTTTCACACCTTTTTTTTTTTTTCCTCTGGAATACAAAAATGTTGAAATATGTATATGGTTTACTATAAATTTCCTCAAAAACAAAGACATCATGACTCTATTCTTTTTAAATAAATTTGAAGCAATTTGCTTGGTGCCATTAAGTAGAAAAACATTTTCTTATGCAATGATGGATGTCTAATGCTTTCTTTGATGTTGCAGTGTTTTACTTTTGTGCAATGGCATTTGTGACAACAAATAAAGTATTTCCTATATGTAATAATATTAAGAAATTAATTTAATTTAAGCTAAAAACTATTTTTTTCAGATATGCATTAGAGGAAAAAAAGTAGAAAATATTAACATTCAATGTCTCCAGCTATTTCAGTATTCTTAAAAACAGATGACACAATCTGAAATTAACCTCAGCGATGTGTTGAAAATGACATGCTTGCCACAACTATGATACCTGAAATGAAGAGAGGAAGGAGAATTTAACACTCAGAAGTACCTAATTTAAGCCTTTTTAGCCTGCTGTTGCTAACTATTTAGAAATTAGCCTAAAGAAAATAACCAGATGCATTGTACGTAACGTGGATCTTCTCTGGAACTAAGAATTTCTCCTACTATCATTTAGCACATACTAAACTGAATGTCTCCTGTTCTTTTGCTTCTCACTCATTCATTTTTATACTCTCTTATACTCAATATTAATACATATGCCCTGATCATCTCTAGATCATTCTTTTTGTAACAATTTGGACCATTTCTTCTTGAAAACTTTTTCACTATGCATTTTTGTTATTGAACTCATCCATGTTGTCTGTGTGAATTATGTTGTTGGAATGTCCTCTGAGAAGAACTTTATTTTCCCTTTCCCTCTCTTTTTTCCAACTTTTTCTGAAAGTCTTTCAGTACACTATCTTTGATGTCCTTCTCTTCTCAATGGCTAATAAATAGATATTAAGCTACCACCTTCAGGCACCCAGGTCACTCATAAAGTTCTCAGCTTCAAAGAGATGTGTCCTTTTCTTTGCAGAGTAAGATTTTTATTCCTTTCTCTGAATTTTTTTTTTTTTTTTTTTTTTTTTTTTTTTAATTTTCTAACTCTTTCTATGAAGTTTTCACCTCTGGTTCCCTTTTTCAATACCTGGACAAACATAAAATTGTACATGACTTGTTTATGGACTGCATCCCCAAAACTTTAGTAGTTATTAACTAATGCAGAGAATCACAAAAAACAAGAGAAGGATCACCACCCCTACCCCCCCTCGACACAACTATGACCCATATTTTCCTTAGTCATTTTTCATAGATTCATAGAATGAAGCTATGAGTTAGAGTTGAAAGGGACATGAAAGATCATCTAGTCATCTAATTCCAACCCCCCTGCTATGGGCACAGACACCACAGACATCCAACCTGACCTTGAACACTTCCAGGGATGGGGCATCCACAGCTTCTCTGGGCAACCTGTTCCAGTGTCTCACCACCTTGACAATAAAGAACTTCTTCCTAATATCTAATCTAAATCTAGCCTTTTTCAGTTTAAAACTATTACTCCTTGTCCTATTACCACATTCCCTCATAAAGAGAGTCCATCCCCATCTTTCCTGTAGTCCCCCTTTAAGTACTGGAAGGCTACTATAAGATCTCCCCAGAGCCTTCTCTTCTCTAGGATGAACAGCCTGTCTTCATAGGAGAGGTGTTCCAGCCCTCTGATCATTTTTGTGGCGATCCTCTGGACTTGCTCCAGTATATTCCATATTCTTCTTGTGTTGGGGGTTCCAGAGCTGGACACAGTACTCCAGGTGGGGTCTCACCAGAGAGAAGCAAAGGGCAAGAATCACCTTCCTCGACCTGCTTGCCATGCTTCTTTTCATGCAGCTCAGGATATGGTTGACTTTTTGGACTGCAAGCACACATTGCTGGCTCATGTTGAGCTTCTCATTCACCAACACCCCCAAGTCTTTCTTCTCAGGACTGCTCTCAATTAATTCTCTGCCCAGCCTGTACTTGTGCTTGGGATTGCCCTGACCCAGGTGCAGGACCTTGCACTTGGCCTTGTTTAAATTCATGAGGTTCGCACGGGCCCACCTCTCAAGCCTGTCAAGGTATCTCTGGATGGCATCTCTTCCTTGCAGTGTGTCAGCCACACCATGCAGCTTGGTATTGTTGGCAAACTTGCTGAGGGCACATTCAATCCCACTGTCCATGTATCCAACAAAGATGTTAAACAACACTGCTCCCAATACTGACCCCTGAGGAACACCATTCATCACTGGTCGCCACTTGGACATCAAGATGTTGACCACAACTCTTTGAGTGCGACCATCTAGCCAATTCCTTATCCACCGAGTGGTCCATCTAGCAAATCCATGTCTCTCCAATTTAGAGGCAAGGATGTCCTGTAGGACAACATCAAATGCTTTGCACAAGTCCACGTAGATGATGTCAGTTGCTCTTCCCTTGTCTACTAACACTGTAACACCGTCATAGAAAGCTACCAAATTTGTCAGGCACGATTTGCCCTTAATGAAGCCATGTTGGCTGTCACCAATCACCTCCTTATTTTCCATGTGCCTTAGTGTAGTTTCCAGGAAGATCTGCTCCATGATCTTGCCAGGCACAGAGGTGAGACTGACTGGTCTGTAATTCCCTGTGTCTTCCTTTTTTCCCTTTTTAAAAATGAGGGTTATGTTTCCCCTTTTCCAGTAAGTGGTTACTTCACCGGACTGCTACAGCTTCTCAAATAAGAGGACTTTTCTCAAATATGATGGATTTTCTTTTTCCACATTTGGTAAGAGAGAGTAAGCACATTCATGTATGAAAATACTTTTAAAAATTATTATTTTCATAATTTTTCTCCTTACCAATATTCATTGTGCATCGATTCTTTGATCAATGTGTAGGTGGCGGCATAATACACATTTGCTAAAATAATTTACAAGATGCTGATTTTTCTGGTAAACCCTTTCACTGTATGTTAAAAACTTTTCATGTACTAGATTGACTGATTACCAGTCAGTACTTTTAAAATTTATATAAGCTTAATTATACATTCTTGGATATGGGAAAAAAAATATATTCTCTCACTTTGCAGTTATATAAGCGACTATCCAATTTGTAAGAGACTTGACCATTCTGTCTATTTTAAAGTATGATTTTTATGACATTTTACTTTATATTTTTGTAGCCCTGAACTAAGTCAGTCATACTCTGACTGCTCCTGGAAAGGGCAGATTCATAGACAGATATCTACGAATATCCCAGTAAGGAGCAGCATCTTTTCTTTCGGCTGTGTCTGCTCCAGTGTTTCAAAACAGACGTTGTTTCTTGAGAGCAGGTGCATTTTTCTGTCTCCTCCATCATCAATCACAAAGCAGGATAGAAAGCTGTCTCTTTCAAGTCCTCTTCTAAAGTAGCACAAATAAATAATTGAAACAGAAAAGAAAATGAAAGAAAGCATTGCCAAAGAGCTAAGCCTTCTATATTCTGAATTGCCACAAAGCTGCAGACTGAACAGGGCCACACCTTGCAAATTTGTCCCTGGTCAGAAGAGGTCTAGACTGCTGCCACTGGGGAGAGGACTGTATGATTTTAGAGAAGCTTATGACCTGTGCCGAGAAAGCAGGAACCTGAGACAAACTTTATTGTGGGAAAGGAATCTGTGATTCATTGAATTCCTGCACCACAACATGAGACACCATTTCAAGTTATAAATGATATCTACATTTAAAAAATGTATTGGAAGTGCCTGCTACTTCTGTACAATTCATTGGGGGCCATTTTTCAAATTCTGCTAGAAGAGATTTCTTTTCATAAAGGAATAAGTCTTTCCTTTTTGCTTCTGTAACCTCTGTAGAACCTTTTCTCTGTTGAGGATTACTGTGTATATAGTTCAAGGAACAGACTTTACCATAAGACTTAGCCCTCCATTCCTTCTAAATCCATTAGGGTTACAAAGGCTTTTTTTCAGAACAGAAGGGGCCAAACAGTACATTTTAGAGTCGCACAAAACAACCAATGTATCAATTTGATATATCATTATGAACATTTTTCTACTCAGAATTAAAGAGAAGAATGACAAGGTAAAGGCAACATAAAATAGATTCATCACACTGAACCAAGATAGAACTATAATGAAAGTTGTATTATAATTGTGAATCAATTCGGAACAAGAACACTATGCAATGCTTGGATGAAAAATGAGCCATAAATAAAGGAATTCTCATAAAATGTATAAGACAATACAAAGAATCAAAGGAAACAGGAATAAAACCTGAAAATGTGCAGAACAGAAACGTATTTTAATACAATTAAATTAATTCTACATTTTTATTTTGATGACTAATATGTTTGGTTCAAAAAGTTCATGTATTTCTAGTTGCTGAAGAAAGTATTTTTAATCATTTCAAACTGATAATTTTATAATAGCCAAATGAACTTATTTGGATAGGGCAAAACTGACCCAAATCTTTGCATGTCCTTGAACACAAGGAAAAAGCCCTCTGACCTCTCTGAAGAAATACAGTAGTTTATTTTTATCTTTAACCTTTGTGTATGTTGAGATTTTTCTGACTCCTGCTACTATAAGAAGACAACACAGGGAAATAAATAAGAAAGGTATGTGCCATTGTTTTGTTTTAATGTTCTCACTAAAATTCTACATACTTATGTGTATATTCCCTTTTTTTGCATAAATTAAATTTATTAGTAGTTTAGAGCTCCCCATATTGTAGATACAGGTTACTCTGTAAAACAGAATAGGTCTTTAAATACAAATAGATATAACTTTAAACACAAATGAGTTAATTCAGAATCTCTTTAAATAAATCAACTTTTTGTTAAAAGTTGGTAATTTACAACCTAACACATACTGCACAATTTTTAAAATTACATTCTTATCAGCTACCTAGCGATATTCAGCTGGTCACTAATCCAAAACTTTAACATTAATGAAAATTCAATTGTGTTACAACTCAAGGCTTCTGTGGTTAAAAAAGTTACTTTCTAGAGTCTTTCATGTTTTACACTGACCAGGAGAAAATAAAGTTGTAATGACATAAACAAGAAAGGACTGTGGATTTCAATTTCTGTCTAATTAGTTTTAAATGAGGCTCTTAAAGAACAGTTCTACTCATTTTTGTAGAATGAAACTGTACTATTTCAGGAAGAGGAAATATCTCCTTTCACTTTTCCTTTCCTTTCAGTGCACCGTCACCACACTTATAAATCTGCTTTTAGTAATACTGTTCATGCTGAGTAATAATTTCAAAATTGAGACTCTTCAAACTTTAGTCAATAGGAGTCATAATTATGTAAAAAAAAATGAAAATGCATTTTTAGTCATTATTTGTTTTTCAGAATTCAAGCTAAATATACTGATATATGAGGAAATATATTTCAATAGTTAATTGAATTATATAGATTTGTTTGACAGTGAAATTTATTAAAAGGAGGTTACAACTTTTACAAAATTTCTCAGCTTCATTGCAAGTTTTAATATGAATCTGTATTGTTGGCTTGAACTTGTGCCTCAAAAAACATCACTGATATAGCTATACTAGTAAATAAAAAGAAATAAGAAACATAACTCTACAAGAATATAGCAAGAGTGTTCTCAACAGGTAACACAATTAACAGACAATTATTCAATTACAACATAGGAAATCACAAACTGTAGTGTGTTGGTCACATGGTGCCTTTGTGCTTTTGTTTTGATATTAGCATTTTAGACTTTTTGTAGCAGTAATAGTTTTCAAAACTTGAAAGAAAGCAAGCACTTCTAACTGAGTATAAAATGAAAAAGTCACCAGGGGCATATAACATGTATCTCCAGGTGGTTTTATGTGAAGGGAATGGGAATGAGACCTTTTTAAAGGTTAGTCTCTTTCTCTCAGGCAGGTTAGATTTTAAGTACCCATCTATTTCTCATTTCTACTCCTCTGTCTACACTAGCTCAAGGCTAAGGCTCTAGTTGGCTTCCAGTTTCTAAGATGGGCACTGTCTTTGCTTCAGCTTTAAACAAGTTGTCATCACTTTTTACAACTTAAAAATCTTTCACTTGTGAAGATGCTTATTGATGAATGAGATTATCAAATTTCACAGGCCCAAAAATGTCCAGAAGAACTGTTTTGAGGTTACAGCTGTCTTGATAGATTGAACTGGCTCATAAACTGAGCTTTTGTAAGTTTCACCTTACTTGTTCCAAAAATAAAGTTCTGAAATCTACTAAGGAGCCTCCACTGATTTTTCTTTTGATTCTGTTTCCCGATTGCATTGCTACCTGTTTCCCTGATATGTGGCTGAATATCTTCTTGGATATCTTGTCTGTTCAGTGTCCATTAACGTTCTTAGTGCTACATCCTAGAGGCTTTTCTTTATTGTGACTTTTGCCATGTCCAGAATTAAGCAAATCATAATTAAATACATATTTAAGATCATTCTGAATGAGTTGGTTCACGTATTCAAAATGGGATGCACACATTAACTTCTATAGATTAAGAAAGATTATCAGGCTAGTTATCTTCACTAGGGTGCTCCAGAGCAGTATTTTCTGCTCCAGTGCTCAGTTGTTCAGAGACAGTTTTTGATTCTGTATTCTTATCACCTTTTCTGCGCGTGAGTCCCCAAAATCATAAGAATACCTTGATTCCTTGACAACTCCAGCCAGGAGTGGTATGCAAACCACTTTACTATGTAACTTTGAGGTTCAACCCCTTTATCACTGTTTGAGTGGTCATAGCCTTGGACCAATACTGGATTTGGAAACACTGAAATACATCATTTTCTATTTGACAATGCTTAAAATATCTTTAAATAAATATGACTATGTTTTTTCACGAACGCTATTTTAGGTAGACATAAACCTTCCCTCACAATCAATCCATGACATCTCAGTAACATAAAAAGCAACCAAAATCCTAACCTCTACCCAAATTTACATTTTTTTTTATTTGACCAATATCTAAACATTACATCTGAATTTGAATCACTTCCTCTTTCCTTCCTCACTTGTCCATGTCTTAATCTTCTTTTAAAAATGTTTGGAACCTGCTATGCTTCACCACCCTGCATGATACTTCATGGTAGTCAAAGTGCTGACTTCTAGATTTGTAAACTGTTCTGCCATAAAATGTGCTTATTGACTAGTAAAACTGAACACTTTATCACAAGAGTCCTTCTCTTATGTATACAATATTTTCCACAGTATATTTCATAGCCCTGATTCTAATACTGTCACTTCATGATGTCATGATGGGGAAGCAGACTTCTAGTGGGGCTCTTCTGCTGAAAACTTGCTTAGTGCTTAAATTCCTCATAAATTAAATATTCATGTCATTAGGGAAACATATAGAAATTTATCAAGAATATAAATGTGACATCTAAAGGAAGAAATGCAAATTATATTATACATATTATATATATACACACACATACATAGTGCATATATATATATATACGTATTTATATATATGCACACACACAAAAGACCACACACACCCCTTATTAAATCAAACATCATTCTAAATTATGTGTTTCAGCATCTTAACAAGATTAATTCAACCCAGAATGCACCTCTAAAGTTAGTGGTACATAACAAAGTAATTTATTGTTGTATCTGGCTGCCTTTGACTGCTGTGTCTGACTATCTGGTAACCACTTATAACTAGACTGATTAGTCTTTTCCAGCGAACAGATAAAGGCTACATTCCTGGTTTGGTATATGTGAAAAATAGTTTAACCATTCAGCAACAAATCCCCCAAATTAACACTTGTTAAAACAACATCCAGAGATAATTCTTCCTCAGCTTAAGATAAAATACATTGCAGAGTGTAGCACAGATGAAATGAATTAAAGTTGCTATCAAAAAGAAGCAATGCCTATGTGATTTCACATATTTATATCATAGTTAGGAATTTCTGTAAGTTGCAATTTCTTATGGTGGAGTATTTCTCATATCAGTGTTTCCAGAACATTAGATACAATTAATGTGTAGTTTTGATTGGTAGTTCTCATGTAACATTTAGATCCTTTACTTAAATGATAAATTATCTTAGCTGGTCACGGTGAATCCCATCCGTCTTTTCCTTTTCCATATTCAGCCAAATATCTAATCCAGAAATGTTCCTGCCACTTGTTACAGAGTTTCTTGGAGATGTCCAGGATGTAATTTATCCTGGCCTGGTACTATGTCAGTTTTAATAGGTCTAATTTCCTATCTCCTTGCTTCATTGTGACCATAAAGCCTTTTAGCATTTCGCTTGCTTCACCAGGAAAATTTATCCCAGGCTGTGGAATATGACCTTCAAGTTCTTTCATGCATACACTAGCAAAGGATTCATTCAGCCTCTTGGCAATATGAACCTCATTTGTCATTAACATCTCACTATTGTCCTTCAATAGTTCATCTGACTCCTTGTCTACCTTCCAGCCGATATTGTAATTGTAACATTATAATCCATTATTTTTTTTTAGTCTTCATGATTGTTAGCATTAAGAAATCTAGTTTGCTTTCTCAGTCTTCTTTCTTCTGCAGACTTGTCTTGTCTCAAAGAAATTTTCCCAACATTTTGAGACCACCTATTTTCTTGCACTGCTTTTTTCATACCAGGTCAAAAAAACATTTTTATGCCATGCACTCAGATTGCTCCAGAGAACTTTAAATAGTCAGCCTAATGTTTCTATCTTTTCTCCAAGAGTGGCATTCTGATGAATCTGAAATCAAAGTGAGTTTTGTCATCAGCTTCAATGGAGTGTTCACTGATATTAATTCTTTGTAGATTCATTTGCTAAGGACTGTGTTGTTTGAAACACAGTGATACTGAACATTATGTGCCTCAACTATATATGTTGGTAGCAACGGGTAGACATTTTCTGTGTAAGTGGGAGATGTCAGCTTCTTGCCCAAAGAACTTAACAGACAAGCAGGGTAAGATCAAACAAAATGAGGACATTCCTCAAGGCAGTTCCTGGAGTGCACTGATGATAACTTCCTCCTCCAAGCAGTAGAGGAGAGGTGCTCTGCTGGACCTCATACTCACCAACAAGGATGGCTAGCGGGGATGTAAATATCAAAATGAACCTTGTTTTCAGTAACTGTGAGATGGTGGAGTTCAGGATTGTGAGGGCAGGGAGAAGGGTGAAAAGCAAGCTCACAGCCCTGGACTTCAGGAGGGCAGTCTTTCGCCTGTTCAAAGATCTGCTTGGAAGAGTGTCAAGGGATAAGACCCTAGAGGGAAGGGGGTGAAGCAAGGTGAATTCAAGAGAATTCCATCCCAACAAATACAAAGTCAGGCAAAAATGGCAGGAAGTCTGTGTAGATGAACAAAGAGCTTCTAGCCAAGCTCAAACACAAAAAGGAGGCATACAGAGAGTGAAAGAAGGACAGATATCCTGGGGGGAACACAGAAACATTGTCCGAGCATCCAGGGATGTAGTTAAGAAAGCTAAAGCCCAAATATAGTTGAATATGGCCAGGGATGTCAAAGACAACAAGAAGGGCTTCTACAAGTAACTAGGTGACAAAAGGAAGGTGAAGGAAAATGTGGGCCCATTGCTTAATGAGATGGGGGACCTGGTTACACAAGACATGGAAACGGCTGAACTACTGAATGCCTTCTTTACCTCAGTCTTTACTAGCAAGATCAGCTTTCAGGAATCCCAGGTCCCAGAGACCGTGAGGAAAGGCTGGAGCAAGGAAGAAGTACCCTTGGTGGAAGAGGATCAGGTCAGGGAATACTTTTGAACATACATAAGTCAATGGGCCCTGATGGGATGCACCCATGAGTGCTGAGGCAGCTGGACAGTATTCGGAAGCCAGTAACTAGTGATGTAACCCAGGAGTCTATACTGGGTCCAGTTCTGTTTAACATCATCATTTTTAACTTCATCATCTGTTTGATGGGGCAGAGTATACCCTCAGCAAATTTGCTGAAGACACAAAACTGGGAGAAATGGCTGATATGTCAGAGGGTCGTGCAGGGGAAATCTCATGAAGGTCAACAAGGGGGAGGAAAAACCTCAGGCACCAATATATGCTGGGGACTACACAGCTGGGAAGCAGCCTGGCAGAAAAGGACCTGGGGGTCCTGGTTTACACCAAGCCTGGGCTGCATTAGATAAAGTATTGCCAGCAAATTAAAGGAGGTAATCTTTCTCCTCTACTCAGCACCAGCAAGGCCACTCCTGGAGTACTATCTCCAGTTTTGGGTGCCCCTTGTACAAGAGAGACATGGACATACTGGACTGAATCCAACGAAGAGCCACAAAGAAGATTGAAACTGGAGCAGCTCTTATACAAGAAAGGCTGAGACAGCAGGGACTGTTTTGCATAGAAAAGAGAAGTCTCAGGGGGAATCTTATCAATATAGGTATTTATACTTGAAAGGAGAGTGCATAGAGGGTACATAGAGCCTGGTTCCTTTCAGTGGTGCCCTGTGACGTGAAAAGAGGTAGTAAGCACAAACTAAAGTGCGGGAGCTCCCACCTGCACATCACGAAACACTTTTTCACTCTGAGGATGACTGATCACTGGCACAGGTTGCCCAGGTAGGCTGTGGAGTTTCCGACCTTGGAGACATTCAAAAGCCATCTGTATGCAGTCCTGGGCAACCAGCTCTAGGTGGCCCTGCTTGAGCAGGGAAGTTGGACCAAATAACCTCCAGAGGTCCCTTCTGGAGGGATTTTTGTGATTCTGTGAGGAGTCCCTAAAAGCCCATTTGGTTCTGAACTATCTTGTAGCATATGTATGTTATATGTTATATTAGTAACATATATATATATATATTACTTAGAAAATAGTCATAGTCTTGTTGTGGAGTGAATTCAAACATTACTCTTTCATTCCTACCATCACCAAGGAAAAACTTAAGCCTTTTTTCCTAATATTTCCACTCAAATTTTCAGGTTTGAAATTAATTAATATGTAAGCAGTGACCTGTGAAGCAAAACTATACTGAATACAGGCTTTTTTCTGAAGCATAAGAATGACTACCTCAGAACTGACATTCTCTACATCCAGTCCATGGAGCACAATTAAACCCTTATTTGTAGTGTTTGCTTCTTCTTGGGTTCTATATTCCAGCTTGCCAATTCAAAACCATATAAAACCTTTGATATTAATCCAGGAATAATTTCTATTTCCCAAATAAAGTTTGATAGCACTTCCCAAATCTGTTTTCCTCACTATTTCTACTTTTAAATATAATCACTTGTCAGCTGTGTCATTCCATTTTCTATTTTTTTGGTCATGCAGTGAGGTGTTGCTGAATGGCTAAAATGTGCTGATTTTGGACTGCCACAATCTGCCATCCTTGATTACTTGCCCAACTAAGATAAACTGATAGAATTGTTGCAATTATACTTTTACAGAGAATTTCAGTAGCAGGGAGGGAGTAATTTATGTTAGCAGCAATTTTTGTTAGCAACACACTCCCACTAAAGGATATTAAAAAATACTTTACTTGGGAGAAGTGGCATGATTTCTGCTTTGCTAGAAGTTTGAGGAATATAGGCACAGGCATATAAAGACTAATAGTGTCTCACTAAGCAATAAATATCTTAAAGAAAATATAGAATATATTTACTTAGCATGATAAGGAGATCAAGCTATTTTCATAGCTGTCACACACTACAATTTAGATATGAGAGTAATAAAGGCCTAACACTTATTAGAGATGTCAGGAACACACAAGTTTACCCTTCCTCTGCAAATGCAGGGTTTTTTTCAGGGATGGGAAGTGGGAAAGAGAGTATGAGAAAAATATTGAATCCCAGACTAGGCAAGAGCTAATGGTTTAAGGGCATACAGCTGATACACTGAGGTTGGACTGAAGTCACTAGCCTGAATGAAACAGAGTGGGGAAGACTGATCTGTCCCTCAGGGCCTGGTATCCCTAAGGGCCTGGTAAATGAATGTAAGGAATAGAGTATCCTGTCTCCTGTCCTGTGGAGTACTTTGTAAAAGGCTTCCATTTCACCTCTCTGATTTTGACAAGAAATTCTATGCTTACTAAATCAATCACATGCAAAACAGCAACAAAAATATTTTATTATTCATTTATACAAGATATTAAAAAGATGTTTATGAATTTTAAACATAAATTCTATCTAATAAATAGGTAGATGGCAAAAGTTTTCTCCTTTGAGTATGTAGAAATGTGGTTAGGTCAATATATTGTGCATGCTGAAAGACCACTGTTCAAGAGAGTGGACAGATATGGAAGTCTAAATGATAAATCTTCATTTGTAAATTGTTGTGGAAATTATGGAGAATCACAGAATCATAGAATGGTTCAGGTTGGAAGGGACCTTAAAGATCATCTAGTTCTAACCCCTCTGCCATGGGCAGGGACACCTCCCACTAGACCAAATCATATGAATGTTTAAGAGACTATAGTGAGAGCCACTTAGAACTAAATATTGTATTATAGAGAGGCTTGTCTTAAACAATGCTAGGCTGCTAGTACACAAACCAGAATATAGTAGACTATTTTTTGCGTGACTTCTGACCACAAGATAGATCAGAAGTAAAACATGGAAACTAAAAGTACATCATTTGGATGGGAGGGAAAGAAAAGAGATCCAGCTCTTAAGGAAATTCTTAAAAAACTGGAAAACATTTAAACAATTTTTTACAAAGTGTTAAAAAAAATATAGAGCTGATGCTAGTTTATGCCAAAATATTTGGTGTTTTCAGTAGCTTTCAAAAGACAGGAAAAGAAAACTAAAATATAGACAAAGAGAACTTCACTTGTTCTGAAGTAGGATACATGAGCAGTGTGTTTTTAAGTACATAGTGGACAGAAAGATAAAAACAAAGAGTTTATGACTAAGACAATTTTTGACTAACACAGGGTGAGTAAGCCAATTCAGACTGGCAAAAGGCAGCTAATCCATTTTAAATATGAGACCGCTCATTTGTTTTCACATCTTGTGAAATACAGACTGTATTCTGACACCATGAATATTAATTCAAATTCTAAATAGAATCAGAAAACAATTTTGAAGCAGAAAAGTATGTAGAGATGCAAGTTACAATTTTTCAAACAACAAAAAAGCACATATAACTGTGGTGGTGGAAATGCTGCAACCCAGGGCAATGTCCAGCAGGAAAGGTAGTGAGAACTGCAGTGACTTGTGGGATTTTTTCAAGAATTTGCAAGTGCCATGAGAGCGTGGCAAACAGGACAAAGAGTATCTAAGTGACGTCATTAGTTCATAGGAGTAATGCACAGCAATCATACCTAACATTTTTGCGTAAGATGAGTAGACTACCAGCCTGAAATAAAAAGGAATATTTGTTTGTTTCAAAGTTGGTCACAGATGTATAAATTGATATGGTGTTAGAAACAATGGCAACAGAACAATACTAGCAATAAATGGAACAGAGATGAGATAAAGTTTCCACTAGAAGAGCATGTGAGCTACTGGGTATGTAGATCCTTCATTAAGAAAAAATGTTTTAAAGAATCAAGGCACCTGGCAGAATGAGGAAGATATGAAAGTTTTCAACATAGTGAAAGGCTAAAAGAAAACAACCACTTCACTCTTTTACATTTATTAGATTTCTTCTTAACTTAAGACAAACATTAAAAGATGGATTAAATCAGTTTCGTACTCTAGTTATCCCAGAGCAAGAAGAGAATCTTTGCTAAAAGATGGAAATATTGAGACATTCAATTGCATACAGACTCAAGAGAAGATATTCTAAGAAATAAGCCTGCACACAGGACACTTAACTAGAAACTACCTTTTGGATTATATAAATGGCACTAAGATTTGTGCAGTTTTTTGTTGTTACTGTGGCAAAAACAAAAGAGAAAATGAGGAGGTTTTTTCAAAGTGATTTGAGAAAAAAAAAGTAAAACTACCTGAATTAAAGATAAATAAAATTGTTACATGCAAAAAAAAGGACTAAAATTAGTCCTTTTTGTGTGGGGAGGTGTGGGGAGGAGTTAACATACCAAAGTGAGGAAGAAAGTCAGAGTAAGACTGAGAGCATTACTTGCCTGCTTTCTGAAAAATATAAAAAGATAATGAGTTTCTTCAGTATGGAGAAATAGGTAGGGTTACTAGTATTGCATTTGAGTGAATCTTCAAGCCAGGGAAGCTATTCTACAGAGCTGTTAAATAGAGAAGAGCTTACATTTTTAATATGCATTTTCAAAAGCTAAAAGGAACTAATAAAGTTACAATGAAATCAAGCAAAAACTGAATGCAAATATGCTTAATGAACAAGGAATTTTTGGTTTTAATTCTCACATATAATTCTTTTTTGTTAGTGAAATATATATTACCTGCAATCGACTCCAAAACACTAGCATTATAAAAAAGGATTAACAAACAAGAAGAGACTACTTTTTTTCAGCGCTATTCTTGATTTACCCATGAGAGAGTTGTGGACTGAAAAAGCATAGTGGAGTGAAGTACCGATCTAAATGTTGTACATGTCAGTGTAATACGAGAGATCTCTTGGGATTTAGGTTTGAACTGAACTGTGATTGCCAGATCTACTCCACAATGTGAGACTTAGGAGAAAGTAACTAACATTTTACCGCAGAGTTGTGAATGGTATAGACTCATTAAAGAAGTAATTTTTGAAGAGGGTAAGATTGCAATTGCTCAGAAAAAATGTATGGAACAGAATATACTGCGGTCATTGACAGATTAGTCACATGTGAAAAAGATCATGTGGGGGGGTCAATGGAAAACAATGGTCTCTTGATGAAAAGTAAACTTTTATTTTTTATCTAGTAACTGGAAAAAAAAAATAATTAATGTAGTACCTTTTGTCTACCATTTTCAATTCCTTGAAAAAGCCAGAATACAAACTGGTGCCTTTCTTGATTGTTAAATCCATCCACTGACATAGCAATGTACAATCACTGGACAGAGCCTATTGGGCTTGAATTTCAATCTTTAATAAACTTTCATATCTTTAATAAAGCAATCTGGTTAAACACAAAATCATCATCATCATCATCATCATCATCATCATCATAGTAATAAATCATGGAAATAAATTGTAACATCAGAATTCCTTTATTCAATGCAATTAAATTACAGCATGACTTTAAAAAAACAAATTGACATTTTGATCCCTGGGGCCTACTCCAAATACTAGCATCAGTTACCGTAATATTGTTGTTTCAGGAAGAACCACAGGTAGAGCAGGGTATTCATACTACATCTGTACCAGCAAATAAAGCAGTGCCAGGCTCTGGATGGCTCCTGTGCACTGGAGCTCCATATCTGCTCTGATTAGTTGTTAGAGTGGTCCTGGCCCTGGGCTAGGCCACCTAGCACCCTCTAAGGCAAACCCTGTGCAGGATTCATGAGTACGCCTGGAGACAAATGCAAACAGCCATTTTGGATATGGAGTACACTGGTTATGAGGGAGTGAGAGAATTTCCCATATGATTTCCTTTAAGAAATTTCCCTTAAAACTTTTTTTTTTTTTTTCCATTTCTAAGACCCTATGCATGGCAGAGCCTGTATAATGCTATATTATAGTACTGTATTATAGATTACTGTATTAAGATTATATTAATAATAATGTATTAAAATAAATTATGTATATCACTGCATAATAGTGAACCCATTGTCCTTTGATAGGGTGAGGTCATTAAGGAAGAAACATGAAAAGACCTTTGTCACCCTAAGGACAAAGATGTTTCAGTGATAGCTATATAGATACCTGTATTAGTTTAGAGGAAAATTATTTTGTATTAGTCTTGTTTCAGATTAAATGCATATTTGGTTTTTTCGTTCTTTTTTTTCTGAATGGATAGGCATTCAGTCGTTCTTGTACTAATCATTTAGCATTCAAAACTGCCTTCAATATAAATTCATTAATAATAATGCCAAATGAGTTATTGCAATCATCACATGTGATATGCTGTGAAACACAGGACAGAGTTTTATATAGATTTGGGCATAACATTTCACAAAAAAGCTCCAAAGAAGAACAGTTTTCTCTGGTGAAAACACAGAACACAGCTATTGGATATTTCTGCACAGTTGGTAGGTAATTTTATTTTGTTTGCAGTGCTTACTTAGGTTCATAATATTGTAATGTGTTTCTTCAAAATTCTTGCTTTGTCTGGCTTTGTCTGTTCAGTCAATCTTTTGTTTAACCATCCCCCTGAAACTATATGCTACCAAGAAAGCAGGTAGCTGACAATCACATTAAAGGTGCTGGGTGCTTTAAAATAAATGCAAATGCCTTTCCCATGAAATTCAGCCTATGCAAATTAAAATATTCCTGCACAGTCCAGTATCTGAAATTGTAAAACACCTGGAAAGGGAATATAGAACCATAGAACAGTTTGGGATAGAAGAGATCTTAAAAGGTCATCTAGTCGAGCCTCCCCTGCAATGAGCAGGGACATCTTCAACTAGATCAGGTTGCTCAGAGCTCTGTCCAACCTGACCTTGAATGTTTCCAGGGATGGGGCATCTACCACCTCTTTGGGCAACCTGTTCCAGTGTTTCACCACCCTCATTGTAAAAAAATTATTCCTTATATCTAGTCTAAATCTTCCCTCTTTTAGCTTTGTTATGGTTTGAGAAACACACAATTTATTGTCATTTAGACAATGATTCTATCACCCAATGACTCCTTCCCACCCAAGAAGGGAAATTAGGAAAAAAAAAAACAAGGAAACCCAAGGGTTAAAATATAAACAGATTTATTAGAATAAGACTAAATAATTAACATTAATAACACTAAAGAACCAATATTGATACCGATACAAGGATTATACTCAGCCAATTATATAAGTAGGAAGCTGTGCACGCTCAGCAGTGGAAAGCAAATGTTGGACACTGCAAGCACGATGGCTTTGGGAGGAAGAGAAGACCTCAGAGGTCCGGCAGTGAGGCAAGAAGTTCTCAAGACTGCAGCCATCAAAAAAGAGAGAGAACTTCTCAGCAAACTTTTTAATTTACACGGAATGTGACATTCATAGTATGAAGTAATCCTGTTGGCCAGCTTGGGTCAAGTGCCCGGGTCTTGCTTCTCCTCATCCCTGCACCTGACTAGGCTCAAAACCACTGAGACCTTGAAACCCACATACCATAGCTGGCTATAAAGTAAATATTTTCACAACTTCGGACACTAGAGTCTTCTAAAAGTGCAGTTTTACCAAGCATTAGAAGATAAATTAGTCCCGTGTTGCTCAAACCAGGACAAATTTAAAGCCATTACCCCTTGTCCTATTGCAACAGGCTCTGATAAAAAGTTTTTCCCCATCTTTCCTGTAGAACTGAAAGGTTGCAATAAGGTCTTCCTGAAGCCTTCTCTTCTCCAGGCTGAGCAACCCCAACTCTCTTAGCATGTTCTCATAGGAGAGGTGCTCCAGCCCTCTGATCATTTTTGTGGTCCTCCTCTGGACCCGCTCCAACAGGTCCGTGTATTTCCTGTACTGATGACTCAAGAGCTGGACACAGTGCTCCAGATGGGGTCTCACCAGAGCAGAGTAGAAGGGCAGAATCACCTTCCTTGACCTGCTGGCCACACTTCTTTTGATGTGGTTGGCTTTCTGGGCTGTGAGTGCACATTGTTGTCTCATGTCCAGCTTTTCATCCATCAGTACGCCCAGGTTCTTCTCGGCAAGGCTGCTCCCAATCCCTTCTTCCCCCACCCTGTATTGATACTGGGGCTCTCACTGACACAGATGCAGGACCCTGTACTTGGCCACGTTGAACCTCATGATGTTCGCATGGCCCACTTCTCAAGTTGGTCCAGGTCCGTCTGGATGACATCCTGTTCCTGAGGTGTGTCAACTGCACCACTGAGCTTGGTGTCATCTGCAAACTTGCTGAGGGTGCGCTTGATCCCACTGTCTATGTCATTGATGAAGGTATTAAACAGCACTGGCCCCAACACAGATCCCTGAGGGACACCACTTGTCACCGATCTCCATCTGGACATCAAGCCATTAACCCCTACCCTCTGGATGCGACCATCCAACCAATTCCTCATCCACCAAACCCATCAAATCCTAGAGAGCAGGATATTGTGGGGGACTGGGCAGGACTTGCCCTTGGTGAAGTCATGCTGGCTGGCTCAAATCACCTCCCTGTCCTCCGTGTGCCATAGCATAACTTCTAGGACGATCTGTTCCATGATTTCCCCAGGCACAGAGGCTGACAGGTCGGTATTTCCCAGAGTCCTCCTTTCTACGCTTTTTAAAAAGAGGTGCAATGTTTCCCTTCTTCCAGTCACCAGGGACTTCACCTGACTGCCATGACTTTTCAAACATCACGGAGTGTGGCTTGGCAACAACGTCAACCAATTTGCTCAGGACTCTGAGATGTTTCTCATCAGCTCCCATAGACTTATGTATGTTCAGATTCCTCAGGTGGTCATTAACTTGATCTTTTACAGTGGGAAGGACTTTGCTCCCCCAGTCCCTGCCTTGCAGTCCATCCACTCTAGAGGTGTAGGGAGAGAAGCTGGTTGTGAAGACTGAGGCAATAAGTTGTTGAGCACCTCAGCTTTCTCCTCATCCTTTCTTAGCAGTTTGCCAGTCTTGCTCGTCATGGGGGGTACACTTTCTTTGACCTTCCTTTTCTGGTTGACATACCTATAGAAGCCCTTTGTATTATTCTTTGCATCCCTCACCAAGTTCAGCTCCATCTGCACCTTGGCCTTGCTAACCCCATCCCTACACAACTGGGCAGTTACCCTGTACTCTTCCCAGGATACCTGTCCCTGCTTCCACTGCCTTTGCATCTCTTTTTTGCCCTTTATTTTGACCAGCAGGTCTCAACTCATCCATGCTGGTCTCTTGCCTTCCTTTCCTGATTTGATATATTTGGGGATTAAGAGCTCTTGTGCTCTGTGGAAAGTTTCCTTAAAGACCTGCCAGCTCTGTTCTGCTCCCTTCTTCCTGAGGGCAGTTTCCCAGGGGGTCCTATTGACTAACTCCTTGAAGAGCTGGAAGTTTGTTTTCCTAAAATTCAGGGTCCTGACTTTACTCTTCGCCTGACCCATATCCCCGAGGACTGCAAACTCCACCAGTGCATGATCACTGCAGCTCAGACTGCCTTCAATCTTGACGTCACCAATTGTCTCACTTTTTTTGCTAACTAACAGGCCCAGTATTGCCTCTCATTTGGAGGGACTGTCTATCACCTGGCTTAGGAAGCTATTTTTGATGCACTCCAGGAGTGTCCTGGATGGCCCATAGCTCATCGTGCTACTCTTCCAGCAGATGTTGGGGTGGTTGAAGTATCCCAGTAGTATAGGCCATCCCATTATCAAAAAACCCAAAATTGTGACACACCACCAGCCATTGAGCCACATAATAATAGACTGGGCTCATCTGTTTCTTTCAATATCACTGCCTGCAATCGAGAGGAGAGAGCAGAAAATAACCTGTGTTCCAGATTCCTTTACCAACCATCCCAAAGCCCTGAAGTCTGTTTTGATCCCCCTTGGACTATGAGTTGTGGCTTCATTGCCAGTCATACGGAAGAGCAGCAATGGGTAACAGTCCAAGTGCCATATCAGGCTAGGAACTTTCCTAGAGATGTCCTTAACCCAGGCCCCAGGGAGGCAGCAGACTTCCCTAAGAGGGGGGTCTGGCCAGCATATTGGACTGTCTGTTCCTCTCAGGTGGTTGTGATACAGTGGGTAGGCCTTTCTGACCTTGGCAGCATCTCTAGTGAGGATGGACTGTCATCCACATCATCCTCCCTTGACTTGGCCTTCCACATCCAAAGCCTCATACCTGTTGTACAGAGGCACTTGGGACGACGGAGTGGGAAAGGAGGGGGTTCACCTGCTGCCCTGAGCATGGACTTGCCTCCATTCTCCCCTTTCCTTTAAGCTACTGCCTTCAGCATGTTGGGGAGAGGATACAGGGTCCCCTTGATTTGTTTTTTTTTTTTTCCTGGTGGTTGTTCTCATTTCTGTCTTAGTGAGAGCAGAGCATAGTTCCACCAGTTTACCTCTTTCTCAGGCTCCCTGATGCTCCTTAACCTTTCTACTTCCTCTCATAGCTCTGCCACCAGGCTGAGCAGATCATCCACCTGTTTATCCAATATGGATAAATGACTCCAGTTTACAATTGTATCACCTTCTGTAACATAGGATTTATTCTTGTTTCTACAGCAATTACTCACACCCCACACTATTCCCATCAACTGTTGGTTTTGGGTTTTTTTTCCTTCACATGAGCCAAATATATTTATCTAGCAAGCCTATGTACTGTAGCTGTAGAATTATCTTTGTCTTTCATGTGTAATTTCTTTTGCAGTCAAGTGGAATAATTAGTTCCTTTTCTTCAACAGATGAAGCTTGTCTTATCTTCAGTGCTTTAAAATGGAACTCTTTCTAGCTGAAAATGCCTTCTTGACTGATGTAGGGGTCCTTGGTTGTTCCACAGCTCTGCAGGAACTCATAATATCGAGATTTCTCACCTCACTGAATACAAGGGATTTATTTTTTTTTTCCTGTCAATGCTATTCTAGAGATCTTAAAAATTAATACATTCTTACTGCATATCAGTAGAAACTTGTAATATTCATAGAATGGTTTCAGCTGTGATTGTCAAGAGTATAAGCTTTGGTTTAGCTCTGTTGCTACTGATTCTTATCATTCCTTCCTTATTCTCAAGAGTTACATTATGGTGCTTGCACTTTGAACAGTATGTCATTTGTACATATCATCCCATTTAAATGTTACACCTGTCACTGGGATAAAATACTGGAGAATTTCATTAGAAGTGAAGAATGTGGTTTTACATTCAGCATAAGGGTTGTTGTTAAAAATCTTTGTTAAAATGGAATTAATTTGCATTCCAGAACTGTTACTGAAATAAAAAGTCCCACTCAAGCAAGTACAGATTTGATGAATCTTGTCTGAATCCGATCTACATCTACTTTTTTTCAGGAAAGGAAAAATATGTTTCAGCTTTACTGTAGCTGAATTAAATTTGGGCTCTGCAAATAGATAAAGATGTAACAATTGTCTGAATTTCACAGTTATCAGGCTGCTGACATATGCTGTATGCAGATGAAAAACTTGATCAGGGCAAATTCTAATCAATGAAGAAAATGCTAGTACTATCTTAGCAATGTCTTTTGCACAATATTGTGAAACTGAAAAAAGATATAAGAGCAAATGCAGAATCTGTTAAATTGTACACAACTTCACTACATTGCAATCATGGAACAGACCTTTCCTTGTTTTGTTTTCAGTTTTTTTGTTTGTTTGTTTCCCCCCGCCATGCATCCAGTGTTGATATTATGCAATCAGCAGAGGAAGATGAAAATAAGGAAAAGACTATAACAACCAAATTTGATATAGTGAGAAAAACAATTTTTTACATGCAAATGAAAGACAAAGATTGCTATTTGCAAATTCAGAGAAACATTCTTTTCTCTCAGAAAAAAAAAAAAGCAAACAACAAAAGAAAACCAAAAACAAAACCAAAAACCAATCACCAATCCCTCACAAAGCAAAAGTCATAATGAACTAAACTCAACTGAAGAAAAGTTAAAGATATGACCTTCAATTTATCTGTTATTAGTTCAACTATTAAAATAAATATTACAAGAAATCTCACTCGAAAAAACCCTTCAAAATATTTTTCTGAAGTAAAAGAACATCGTTTTCAAATCAATGTGAATTGTGAATGGCATTGACTGCATTTTGACACATTCCAAAATAAACTATATTCACAGTAAACTTATTTAATATTTACTCAGACTACATTACCAGTTCTGTAATTATAGTATCAATTTATCACCAAAGAACTGGAATGCAATGGGAGATATTAATTAAAAGCCATCTCTTAATTGTACGCTAAAAAGTGTAAGACAGACGCTACTTTCCCGAAGGCAGACGGAGGATTGTATTTACAATTCAGTTATGGAGAGGTGCCCAGATTTTAGCTTATCTATCATTTGCTACATGCTGAGTTGGTTGCATACAAGCTGCCATTACTAATAGTTTGGGACAGAGCCATGAAATTTCAAGTACTGTATATTTCAGGTCAGAGCACAATCTAGTTAGTGTCATCTGATATACATCCACCATTCCTCTGCTTAATAAAGCCTGCTGGTGACCAATTGAACTGCAACATTGATTTACTTCTGTTTGCTTTTTTTTGGTGTATACAAGAAGTATTTTTTTGTTTATGCTATAGAAACATGGTTCTATTTTTTGTCTAAAATCCTTTAATTTCTGGTATGTTTGTAATTTAATTTCCAGTATCATTCTTTACACATACTATCCAGACTAAACACCTGTAGTTTGTAGTATGCAATTACACAGATGGCAGAAAAAGTAGCTTTAATTTCAAATAACACATCACGTTCGGAAAAAAAAAAAATAAAATCTCTACATTCAGCATCAAATCTTTTGAAATAAGTTAGAGCAGATCTAGTTTTTGGCTTTTCATGTATACTGCATAGGATTGAAGGAACATTGCAATGGGTCACTGCAAGGAGGACTGGATGCTGCAAATGTAATTTACCAAACACTTCAGAATTTCCATTTGAACTTTAAGGTCAGTGAATTGATGGTTTGTTTAGGAAGTGCAGATCTGGTATTATTGTAGTGACAATTTCGACATGGAGAGATAGAATTTAGATACTTTTATCTGCAAAACCAGTTTTGTTTGTTTGTTTGCTTGTTTGTGGAAAAACATTCCCAAAACCATAACACTATACTGGAAAATTTAGATTATTACTTTTATACATTTTTTTTCCTAGGTTTTAAACCATGTTTTTTCAATAGTAATTTGGTTCCATTTGAATCTATCAGATTTGAAAGCCTAGGGCTGGAAGCCTAAAGATTGGGAATAGTTTCAAGTGTTTTCATAGACATTTGTTTTAAGCTTTTATTTGTCATTTTATGTAGCAGACTAGAAGCAGCAAATGCTCATTTAAGCTAGCAAGTGGAATAATTGAATAAAAAGTATTAACAACCTTGACTAAAAGAAATGACAGCTTGCATGCCAAGGACTTTTAGTGTACCAAGAACTGGAATTTTTGTGTGAAGCTCCCAAGCAATTTATTTTCTTACTGTCATCTATAAAAATACGTCCATACCCAGCTTTATGTTAAAAGTACTTTGAGAGCCCAAATTATGCCCTGCTTTCTGAGATTCAGTATTACCAAAAATCTGCAGCTTATCTTTACACTGGTTGCAGTAGACATGTATAACTTGTAAGTGCTGAACAGGATGTAGCTATTAATTGTTTCCATATGGTTATGGAAAGATTTAGAACTTTTAGAAGATTTTCTTTTAAAAAATGAATCTCCCTTTTTTAACAAGTCAGAAAATAAAGCGTGTTTAAGAAACATATGCTTACTCTGTTGGGTTTTATTGTAGTACATTGAGAAATAAACTCTCTGTCATGCTGTCCTCTGGATATCTTAGATACACGTACAAGGACTAATGGATATGCCACAGGACCCATTAAAGACTTCACCCTTTAGGAAATACTGACCAACGCCAGTTTTGGTGTCCTAGTGCATCTAGAACTTGTAGATGCTTACTCTAAGGCAGCTGAATCTAACCTTTATCAGGAAACTAGAAGGGCTTGCACATGCATGAAAGACTGATTTTGTTGAGAAACAGGGTCTGTAAGAGCCAAAGCCACAACGTCTGAGTGAGATACTGGCTTTACACTTGTAATAACTGAATCCTATTGACAGACAAGAATTTGGTTAAAGCCATTGTGCCATGCAGCGATACCATTATTAAGCTTAGGTCAGTCTTGTCACACAAAAACACTGTCTTTTTGTAGTAGATCTGAAAGTCCAGGGAGTGATGATAAGTAACTACATGGTTTATTTTTATTGTTCATAGAATCATAGAATAGTTTGAGTTGGAAGTGACCTGCAAAGGTCATCTAGTCCAACCCAATGAGTAGGGACATCTTCAACTAGATCAGGTTGCTCAAAGCCCCATCCAACCTGACCTTGTGTGTTTCCAGGGATGGGGCATCTACCACCTCTCCAGGCAACCTGTTCCAGTGTTTCACCACCCCCACTGTAAAACATTTCTTCCTTATATCTGGTCTAACATCTAGTGTTCACATATTGCATATTAAAAGAATTAATTAATATGGTTTTTTTAATATATTTAATTAGCATTAAAAGAATATTATTACAAATGTAAGCAGTATGTAGGTAGTGTGATAGAATAGTAACAAATATCCAGATACTGTGCTAACATATTTACATCGGCAATAAAAGTTTTGTTCCTAAACGTGGATTACTTGGTCTGGATGAAGCTGAATTTTCATCCTCTCATGGTCTGGTCAATGATTAAATACTACCAGCAGTGCCTGAGGAAGCATTAGAAATTAATACAGCCTTTTGCCTTTACGAGTGACCATTTGAATATTTTAGACCTACCATCAAACCAGTAATGCTGTTATGTTGCAAGTTTAGGAATACATCCTTTATCCTTCTGTGGTGGGTTAGCCTTGATTAACAGCCAAATTCCCCCCTAGCCACTTGTTCTCTCCACGCCACTCCTTCAGTGGGACAGAATGGGGAGAAAATAGAACAGGAACAAGGGAGTTTGTGGGTTGAAATAAGGACAGGGAGATCACTAACCAATTGCTGTTGTGGGAAAAAACAATTTGACTTGGGGAAAATTTACTGCTAATTAAAAGAAAAACGTAATTACTAGTTTGGGTAGTGGGAAACAAACAAACCAAAAATCCCATTAAAACAGCATTTTTCCTCCCCCTTTTCCTGGGCTTTGTCACTCCAGACTCCTCTACCACCCCCTCAAACAGGGTCTGCAGTCAATCCATAACAGTTCATCTCTCCTACTCCTTCCTCCCCACACTTTTCCCTGCCTCCACCATGGTCTGTCTCCTCCAAGGGCTGCAGAGGAATCTCTGCTCTGGCCCTGGAGCACCACCCCCATCCTCCTTCCTCTCTGATTCATGTGTTCGCTGAGTTGTTTATCACTCTTTTTTTCCTCACTCCTCTCCACCCAGCAGCATTTTGGCCTTCCTTGTCACCACCTTGGCTGTGGGGCTCAGCTGTGCCCTATGGTGGGTTGTTTGGAGCTGGCTGGAACTGGCTGGAATTGACTGTGTCAGGCTTGGAGCAGCCCCAGCGTCTCCTCATAGAGGCCACCCTCAGGCCCCGCTGCCAACACCTGGACACCAGCACCCCGTACACCCTCACACCCAGTACATGCTCATAGCATGAAACTACTGATAGAAGTGAAGAAATATTTTTTTTATGTTGTTCTAGACTTCTTTTTGTTCTTAGCTGAATGACCTTTTCCTTGCTGCTAGACTCCACACCTAGGTACCACCCACTTTTACAGGCCTTTTGAATTTTTTAAGTAGCTAGAAACCTAAAATATGTAAAAATAATATCAATACATAACTTCCCCATAATATATATATCATAATAAAAAATAAAGCACCAGATAATAAATGTGAGTTCTGTGTCATCACTTTATAGCTTGTTATAAAAAAGGTATGCTGAGAAAAAATAGCAGATGATATAACAAACCACTGGCAGAAGAAGTAGAGCTGGTCTCCTTTACAATGCTGAATCCTGTGTTCTATGCAATAATCCAAAGTTAGTAGTTAAGTTTATTCTCAACTGAAGCATCCTGCTTAAAGACTTTCACTACAAGCCCATTTGAGTGACTTGCAGAAGTACAGTACAGCATTTTCAAACTGTTCAAAAGATTACACATTTGAAAAGAAAGCAGTTCATTTTTCACTTGCTATTCTGGAGCATTATACATTAAATTTCAATGTATAAATTGAAATAAATCCCTTTCCCGTCGTAAGTTCAAGTGCTGCACAAGTTGTTCTCTTCACTAAAAAGCTGGCTGGACTTTACATGTTCCTCTAAAACATTTTATTAGACTCATTAAAATAATAAGCCCTGATAAATTCAGGGTAAGACTGCAGTCTGATCATTGATAACCTCCTTCTGGACTTCACAACTTAAAGCTGTTAAGGTGTCATAACTTACCGAACATGCTCATGCAGCCTTGGACCCTCCCCTGGAAGATGCCAGGGGAAAATAAATCAGCAGCTGCTAATTTTTCATCTTCATGCTTGGCTGCTGTTAAAACAATCCCTACATAAAATGGGATTTTCCAGCCAGGTGGCCACCAGGAACAGTTGGTCTCACAGGCCCTCTAAAGTCAGAACTTAGAGCATTCAATTAAGACAGTTTTTCACTGTGTTTTATAGCACTTTTGTGACTGGATTGTAACTGTGTTATGAGTGAAGTTTCTTTATATTGCATTAATTGCTTACCCTAAAGTTGAAACTGCTGTGAAGTAACTGTTTCATGGAAATGCCAGCACCTATTTTATTTTCCATCATAGGGACTGGGTGGTAGATAGCATATTTGTCAACATTGTTGCGATTGACAGATTGAAAGTAGAAATCCAAAATACCTAGCAACTCTTTTGTGAAGGCAACTCAAGGCTCCTTTGGAAAATAGACACTTGAAGGGAAGACCTTGGTAGTTTCAAGAAACATTTCACATCAATGAGAAAAAAGAGACAGCTATATTGTCGTAGAAAGACACTATAACAGTTATCATATATAACTTGTCATTAACAAAAAGGTACAAAATTTATATTGCCTTAGTGCTGTAAAATAACTACTTAGTAGTACTTCCCTGTTTCTCACCAAACAAGGCAAGCACAAGAAGGTAAATTGTATTGTGGGGTTTTTTTTTTTTTTCCCCCAGTAAAATGTAGTATAGTGAAATGAAAAATAATTGTGAAAAAGAAATGGTTTCCATTGGCTTCGCACAGGAGGTGTAGCAGAAATAGCAAAACTCTAATCCCTTAATAACAGAAATATTACACATACAAACAGACATTTCAAAATGCTTCAAATCTGGATGACAAACATGGTATTCTATTTAAAAATAAAGAATTGCTACAGTTGACTTGCTTAGAAAAAATAATTTAACTTTTTTTTTTTTTTATGTATACAGGTAAACAAGAAAGGTAAGAGAAAAGAACATGAACTCATAAAACCACGCTGAAGTGTTTGTGACAATTAGGGATCAGATTAACAGGTTAAATCCTAATGTAGATTTCTAAACCCTATAGATGCCTCCTAAAAATTTTTCTCTTCCTCAGCCTGAATATCAGTTGGTGTCCTTTTTTTTTTTTTTTTCTAGTCTGGAACCTTGAATACAAACATATTTTGCTCTTTAATTTTATAACCATACAATATCCAAAGAGTCATGAAAATCTACACATAAAACTCGCAATGGTATTAACATGAAAAATTGATTTAAAAGGTTCATAAATTACCTTCCTCCTCTGCCAATAGAAATCTTAAATCTCTGAGCTTGTGAGACAGAATTTGCATCAAGGCATTATTTGGAATGCTGTTTTTTTATTTGTTCTTTAAGGAATTAGAGAAATGTACAAAATCCACAAAATCGGTAGAAGTCTCAGGTTTTGGTCCTACATTGACTGTTCCAATAGAAAGCTTAATGACCATTAAAAAATGTTTAATGAAATTAGTTCTTCAAGTACAGTACTATCAGGCAAAACAAAGTCAAACTTTGGGTCTCTCTTTCCTGAAAAGAGTCTTGCAATTTATTTAAAAAAAAAATAAAAAAATAAAAAATTACTTGATTATTAGTTTATTAGAAAAGCTTCTGATGTATTCTAAAACAAATGCTCAGCTTGTTAGTGTTAAAATATGAATTTAATAACTGATTTAGAAACAGAACAAATTAACTCTTTAGAAGTTCATTTGCCCAGCTAACCGTAGGTAGATATTTTTTTTCTCTCTGATGGAAGGATTAATTATTTTTTAGTGCACTGGTATTCAAACTTGCTTGTATTAACTTTTAATAAGCCCACCTTCTCCCTTCCTGTCCTCTACTTCCAGTTCCTCAGTTACTAATAGAGGTTCTTTTAAAATTATGTTAAGGAAAAAAAGTTAAAATATCTCTAAGTTCCTTATATATAACAAGAAATACAGTTTATTTCCTTCCCTATCCCACCCCATTTACATCTTAGTGCTGAACCTTATCAATCTATCCACTCCAGGTAATTTCTCTGGTTTGGTTCCTCCAGTGTGTAGGTTTTCTATCCAATGTTAATATCAGCCATACAGAAAATTAAATTCACTAGGCAATCCAAAACAGCCACACATGGTATATTAATTAAATCCTTTAGTTTGAAAACATCTCTGAATACATGTGGGTTTTTTTGGTATATTCTGTAACCACCTAGAAACAGGACAAGTGGTTGTTTACACAAGCTTGACATCCTCAAACAATCTTATTTAAACTATAGATAAAGTCTGCTGTAGAAATAAAGCTATTGCATATACAGCCATAACCCATTTTCTGTTCACCTTTCTCTTGAAAACTACTTGCCTAAGTGCATGAAAAAATACTCACTGTTTCATGCTGTGTTCTCAAATCTTTTTTTGATATGGAAGCAAAGAAGTCAAGGCACCAGAAAATGAAACCCTACAGCTAATAAGTCCAATTATCTCAATATTATTGGTTTCAGCAGTTTGTGAATACAATGTGGAATTCTCTAATGCTTCATACAGCAATCTTGTTTATAATAACTACCTACACCTTCTCTATTTCTAGAGAAATATTTGATTGCATGTGGAACTTCTAGTACCAGAACTGAACAAGAAAATTAGTGAGCTTAGGTGACAAATTTATAAATCAATGTACCATTGATTTATGGTGTCATGAAACCATGCCATGGTTTCAGCAGGGAATAGAGTTGACTTTTTTACTAGCAAGTGTTATAACGCTATGTTTTGGATTTGGGATGAGAAATACTGTTGATAGCATACTGGTGGTTTTGATTGTTGCTAAGCAATCAAGGCCTTTTTTGCTCCTCATACCACCCTGCCGGCAAGTAGGCTGGAAGGACACAAGAAGCTGGGAGAGGATACAGCCAGGACAGCTGACCCTAACTGACCAAAGGGATATTCCATACCATGTGATGTCATGCTCACTATATAAAGCTGGTAGAAGAAGAAGGAAGGGGAGACATTCACAGTTATAGTGTTTATCTTCCCAAGTAACCATTACACTTGACGGATCCCTGCTTTCCTGGAGAAGGCTGAACACCTGCCTGCCAATGGGAAGCAGTGAATGAATTCCTTGTGTTGCTTTGCTCACATGCACAGCTTTTGCTTTACTTATTAAACTGTCTTTATCTCAACCCATGAGTTTTCTCACTTTTACTTTTCCAATTCTCTCTCCCATCCCACCAGGGGAGTGAGCAAACAGCTGTGTGGTCCTAGTTGCTACCTGGGGTTAAACCACAACATATAGTCGTTCACTCAAGCTAGGATGAAGCAAGCTGCTACATCAAAAACAATCTAATTTGGATCAGCTAAAAACATCACTGACAAAAGGTTAATGACATTTTGTCTTTTTTTTCTCCCAAGAAGTTAAATAATTTTATTCAGATTCATTAGATAAAATTATCCTTTACTACAGAGCATTTTAAAATACATTGTGTGTAACTTTCTATAATATTAACTTCACAATCAGTATCATTTATGATAATAAAATCAGTGTAAAACAGCCATATGAGCAGATTCTTATGGATTCCTCTCCATTTTTCTCTTACTTCAGCTTGCTGAGGAGTGATTCTGCACTCTTGTGAAGGCCTCCTGAAAAAAGGAAAATTTCACAGCTCCTCCAAGAGCTTTTTTGTGTGCCACATACATGCCTGAGATGTAAAGGTTTCCCATTTCAGACTCTTGAGGCACCACACAAACCAGGTGAAGGTTATTGGAAAAAGCCAATATGAATTTATCAAAGGCAAATCATGTCAGACTAACCTGATCACTTTCTACAACAAAATAACATCTTCTGTTTAGCAGGTGAACTGTTAAAAACAGAGATCCTGTTCTTATACAAGTGGGTTTAACAACTGAAAAAGAGAATGGGAAAAAAAGTTTTGTACTGTGTAGTTCAGAGGATGATTTTCAATAGGTTTTGTAAACTTTAATAAGTCATGCAACAACCATATGAGTAATGCACAGTTATGACTGTTAGAAAAGAATAACAGCCTAATGTGAGATCTTTGGTTTTGAAAAAAAGTTGTGTTAACACATATGGAACTGCTGTTTCTATGTATGGAGCATACATTAAGGAAATACAGTAATACAAAATATCTTGTATCATTTAATAGTAAGATTTGACCCTGACCTGACAAAACCACCTATACAACTCAGTCTCTGAAGACCAGCTATTGCTATTCAGAAAGACGTCCAACACAGAAGGAATCTGACTGCCCTAAATTTCATTCCTTTAGGCTCTGCAACAGAATCTATGAAACTAAGAAAGGCACCTACATTCCCTACAGCAACTGCAGGGATTGAAGCATCTCATTATGGGATTCATAGCACACAGCACTGCCTAAACAAGGAAGAGCTGAGGGAATAAATGCATCTTAAATCCAAGACTCAGTGTATTCATTTATTTTTAAGTGACATTTATGAAATCCGTTCCCACTGGATGGCTAGCACAACACCAACTCTATAATCAGACAAGCAACTGTGTCTAATTGTCAGAAACTGGAAAGATATAACTTCCTAAAGTTTGCATTTTCCCTACCCATAAATACATATTCGAGAATCTCAGGATCATGAAAAAGCATCACTACGGAGACATGTTAAGAGGATTTCCATATATAGCCTTGAGCACTACGGTTATAATTTCTTTTTCTGTCTCTAAGAATGACATTAGACATGCAACCTGCATTTCTAAAGTGATCTGGGAGTATCTCCAGGGAGAGAAAAATAAAACCAAGAGAGAAAAGAGACAAAAAGCGGCCAGAGGAATAACAGAGAGGGGGGGAAATAGAAGTAAAGCCTGACAAGCAGGACGGAGTAGAAAGATGAGAAGACAAATAAAAGCTTTGAATCCATACAACAGCAAGAGGTAAATAAAAGGATTAATATCAATTGTAGAGAATTTACAAAGAGTCATAAATCCATAGTTTAAGGTAACACTAGTATTTACCAGCTGTTTACAACAGAAATCTGAAAGCTTCTGTATAATTCCTATGATTTCCGCATTATAACAGGCTGTGTATTAGGTCTGCACTTGCCTTATGCTGAATTTTTTAGAGTCTCAGCATAAAAGACCTCATTAGCTCCTTGGTACACTGTTCCCAACTGGATCTATAAAACCATCGTCATATATTCCTTTAAATCCTCCTAATGTCTCATTTGCACCATGTTGTTTCAAGACTATTCCCAAACAGTAGAAACTGCTACTAAAAATAATAACAGTATTTTTAAAAGTAGTGTAATTGTCAGGCACAGGACAAATGCAATTGTCGCTCCAGTGACACTGGACTACTAGATATTTTTAATCCCCATATCGTCAATGTAAATCATGGTTACAAATGGAGAGAAAGCTCATTCAAGGAGGACAAATGTTAGAAGAAGTTAGCAGCAGAAAGGTAACAGCTAACCAAGAGCCTGATCTGGAAACAATGTCTGTAACTTGTTTCCCAGTAGAGAAGGCACATTCCTTTTCAAATATTTCAGTTTCAAATTCTGCTTGTCTGTTACATCCTGATATTAGTCCTTGCACCAGATAAAGCTTGCAAGTGTCCAGACTGCTGTTAGTAGTATCTATCATGATTAGCAAATTGAAAAGAGTAAACTGGAGATCTGTCGGCATCCTGGACTCCCATACCAAAGAGACAACTGTAAGTGAGTCTTGAAAGAGGTACTTTGCATAGACCATTCTGGCAAGGAGCTTATATGCTCCTCCTCCATCTTCCTTTTTTTTGTGGAAATCTATTTTCAACAATGAAAGACTAACTAGTTCTGGCAGTCCTAGCCTGACAATGCCTCCTGATGAACACCGATGAATTAGTGCTTTCATTTAAAAAAGAAAAAAAAAAAAAAAAAAAAAAAAAAAAAAGAGAGAGAGAGAGAGAAAAAAAATATCCTGAAGTAATTCTGTTAGATTTTAAAACTCATTGAAAAAAAAAAAAAATCTAGAATAGGCAATGCTGAAGCTGATTCTTACATAAATTTACACATTTTAGTCACCTCCCAGTGATCTGATAAAGAAATGCTTATTTGACACACTACTTGAGGGTAAGGACAAGAGAAGGAGCATTGACAGAGAGAAGGAGCATTTGTGAGTATAACTTTGACATTTTAACAACAGTTTTTTCTGTGTGTCAGGCATTTAAAGGACTGAAGCCAGACATAGCTAAGGGGAAGTAAGAAGTCTAGGATTCTTTTCTTTCCAATTAGCATAGTTTATTGTGTTGTGTACTCCATACCATGTTACAGGGCAACAAATTATCTTACAATTCCTGTCATCATATCAATCCCTCCTGAAGATTGCATTTAATCCCCCTAAAGCCAATAGAAAAGCTGAAACAGATTTTGTCTCCAGGTACAATTTTATTGGTATGTATACCCAATTTTATCCCTCCAGTGTGTGAAGATATAGAGCGAGATAACTCCACTTTTAAAGTGAATATGAATATTCCCCAAATATTTCAAAGTTTCCTTGCAAAATGAATAATCTCCCTGGTAGCATGACCTTCAACTATAGCCTCTTCTACTGAGGATCACATAGGCTCGTCAGTCCCTCCATTTTACCATGAGGAGAGCTGCAGTAAGCATATATCCGCTGTATTTTGCTAAAGGGTATCTGACAAATCACTTCTGCATGATGCTAAGGGACTTTCTCCTGATTAAGATATTTTTTGAAATTAATTTTTAAAAGCTAAAATTTTAGAACTTCATTTTAAAAGTAGAAAGAGGAGAAAAATAAACGACTATCATAAGGTGGATTGTGCTGGTAATAAGGAGAGAAAAAAAAGCCATGAATAAATGCTCACTCTACATAGTGCTTATTTTTCATTAGGATGTGTAGGAAACACTCAAGGTCACTGATTCATGATACCTGGTGTAATGGAAGCTTACAAAGGAAGAGAGACAGCTGAAACAAAGAGCTTATAAGGAGAAACATCATCAAAGGCAGTAAAAAGGGATATCACGTGGCAAAAAGGAAAGTGGAAAAATGGTGCAAGGAAAAAGCAGAGGGAGCTTGTAACAACATCAGTGAAGAATCAAAAGAAATCAGCCAGAAGGGATAAAGACATCAAGCTACTCGAAGTCAATGAAAGACCTCTAAAGCCAGCTAGAATTCTCAGCCATCCTACTGCTTTCCTTGGCATAGAGTCACAAAATTTTGCTTCCAGAGCTTCGCTTGGTACTCTAATATGTCATCTCCTCGTACTGAATCAGAGTCAACTTGAAGTTTCCTCACAAGAAGTCTGCAGTGGCCAACTTATTCTTAATTTGTCTTATAAAGCAACGAGGGGAAAAAATGTAGACATGGCATACTATCTGATAGCAACAAGAGAGGGCAAAAAGAAAGAAGTGACTGTAAAGGTTGGAGATTGACAATTTGAATAACATTTATCTGTTTAATGTAGGCATTTAGTGATACAAATGTTAATGGTATACTTAAATGCAGATGGATTTGCATAAGCATCAGTCTCAATTCTTTATCTGCTAATATATGGTCCAATCATCATTATTATTATTTATTCTTTAAAATCATCTTTCTTAACCATTTGAGGAGCACTGACACTTTGTGGGAGAATTACCTCACTGTGATAAAATATTCCTGTAGGTGTCCTTTCTTTAATGGGAATCTGTTCAAATAGCTTCTGCTTTATTAGTATTGCCTTTGGTAGATGCTGTACGTAGCATTTCTGTTCTTTAGTTGGAAGTGCATAGGAATGCACTTTAGTCAAGTAAACAAAAAAGAGGACCGTATTCACCTTGACTTTTCTGCTATCGTGGTCCTTCAGTCATAAAACTAAATTTAATTTAAATTAAACTGCCCTCAATTAGAGTAAATGGGGAGGTAAATGATGCTATTGTAAAACAGAATATCCATTACACTAAAAAAATTGTAGATGACCTACTTTGTACCAGAGTGTGGAATAACTGCCAAAGCTGCATAAAGAATTAATTTTTTTTTTAGTTTGCTCAGTTTTGCAATTCAGAATGTGCAAGTTTTTTCTTAATGAAGTTGGCAGAGAGTCTTCCTCTAGAAAAAAATGTAGTTAACACATGTCCCTTTCCCCAAGAATTACACATCTAACTTCTTCCCAGGGAAAACAAGAATAATCTGGGACAGAAATAGTAGAAAATAAGGTAATAATAAGGTTGCAAATTTTATAGATTCACAATTACAATTGTTAAATCCAATACAGAGTTGTATTTCCACATTAGGTTCATGACACTAAATTACTTGCTTTTTGTGAGTTCTTTAAAATCTTGTCATTAAAAAAATCTCCATTTCTGGTTTCCTGGTATGGTCCTCGCTGACATTTACAACCTTTATTTCCCTAAATAGCAGTTTAAAAGGTTTAAATTATTTAGCATTTTCTTGTTAACACTTCTGTCTGGCAAGTCTAGAAGAGAATTGATGGAGTCACAACTTGACAGTCCCCTTAGCTATGGGAGTAGAGACTTTTTATCATACTTTCCCTAACAGAATCAATTACCAATGACACTTTTTCTTTTAGAAAAATATAAAAAGCCACCTCAAATGACAGCAACATTTCAAGAAAAAAATCTAGATTATTGCTTGTCCCTGTCATCCTTCCTTTACATTTAATGAAAGAACATATAATCCATCAAGAGAAGAAAGAACATGGAGTTTACCACTAATAGGTGCTGATACTTTTATATGTCAAACATCCCAGCCACGTTATTTTTTTACAATATTGGTGACAACTGTGGAAAATTTAACATAGAGCAAGCGTTTGAAAGCAGTAAAAAGGGTAAAAGATTTAAAATGTCATTTGCCTTGTTGGTGAAATACAATTTTTGTCTGTTAATCAATAGGGTTTTTTGTATTAAATGATTTCTCCTCTAAGTCCTCATCAAAGTTGTCTTAACTGTGTTATGACAGAGTTATTTAACAATGGAGTAAATATTTTTGGGTGAAACCCTTGATTCACAAAAATATGTATCAAAAAGTAAGGATAACTAAACATTACATCATATCATAATTTTGTAAATGACCCTGCTCTATGTTATTCAGCACTTCAGAAGATCACATTAGAATTTTTTCCAACAGTTATTAAATACATAGTGATGATATTAACAAACTACTAATTTATTAATGAATCTTTATCTTTATTTTTAGCATATTCATGCTTATATTTATACTTATTTCACAATTTTATTTATTTTTATGCAGCTGGTGCAGATGTTTGTTGGATTAAAATATTGCACAGTAGTACAACTTTTAAAGCATACTGAGTGAACAAAGCCTTAGTGCTGAAACAAATTAGAAATTGTTATTGATCTGTAATTTTTGATAAATTTTTTGAGCAATACATATATTCATTAAGTTAATTGTCCTGGTGTGAGGTGAAACAGAAACAATTTTCTTTTCAGTAATTTTACTTTTCAGTTAAGCCTCTTCTAACTGATTCTCTGAAATTAACACCATATTTTTCAGACAGATTCCAGCAGATAAGGTACGATGTATATAGTGAATGCTAACGAATGGTATGCAGAAAGGCTCTTGCTTATACTTATTGCTATAACAACCAAGGTCAGCTAACTTTGTTGTGTGCCATCTTGGAGGGTCGGACATGGAAAAGTGCAAAGGGGTTGCACCTGTGGGGGGAGCGGACAGGACAGGTGGACAGCTGACCCAAAAACTGACCAATGGGGTATTCCATCCCATCTGCATCATGCTCAGTAGAAAAGCTGCGGGACCAAAGGGGTCAGCCTCTTTCTTCAATGGCCAGCATCCGAGGAGGACTCTGTCTGTTTGTGTGCCTTCGATCCCAATATGTGCGTTTTGGAATCCAGACCCAGAATCCAGCTCCTGTCCATCACTGAGTCCAGTCTGGGACTTTCCCAGTGATTGCCAGTGATGTGATCGTCATCCTGAGGGCTTGAGCTCGTTTTGTATATATGGTATGTATTTCATTATTTTCTTATTAACATTATTATATTTTATTTTTATTATTTTATTATTAGTATTTCATTAACGTAGTTTAGTTTCTTTTCAATTCTCTCTCATTTTCTCTCCTCTCCTCTGAAGGAGAGAGAGGACAAAGAGTGCATCTGTCATTCATTCAGTGGCTGGTCCAGCCCAAACCATGACATTAATATATGAAAATATGTTCAAATTACATATTTCACAAAGATGTCAGAAAAATTTTAATACTAAAAAATAAGGAGGGTTTTGGTTGGTTTTCTTTTCTTTTTTCTTTTTTTTTTGGGGGGGGGTAGATATAGGTACAAATAGATGCACATACACACGCACACATGGAAACAACGGAATGAAAAGAAAGTTAGATGATAGCCATGAATCTAATGACAACATAAACAGAGAAACAACACAAACTCAGTTTTTTAAGATGATCAGAAAGTTTTCTGTATATCAAGATTCACAGAAATGTCACAGCAATTCAAAGCTAACTACAAATTCAAGCTTAAGTTATTTTTTCCGTATTTTTATTGTGCAGTAAAACATATTATGAGCTTAATATAGGCACATAAGAACAGTATAAAGGGATAAGACTCAAGCCTGGTATTCTATTTCTGACCATGGTCAGAAATAAATGTTTGTGAAATATAGAAGAATTCTGTATTTCTCTCACCATATCTTCCCATCTTCCAGTTACCTGTGTTACTAAAATAGAGTAAAAATTCATGCCCAGTCTAAGAGACCACAGATCTAGATATCTTTGTTATTCTAGACAACACAAAATTTGCACTTAAAAATCAGTGTAAAGATAATCTGTGGTCATTCTGGACTGGTTATTATTGCTATCAAATATTATTCTGTTAATAATTGTTAAAAACTATGATCAAGAGTTTCAATTTTTTTTTCTACACAATTCATCTGGTATATGTTTTAAATACTAATATAGAGTCTGTGAAGGGACATAGGGACATAATAAGCTTAATCTTTCTTTCAAATGTCTATGTTTGCTTATTTATCAAGAATACATACTTCTTCCAGCTTAATTTGCTAAAAATAAAGAAAACTATCCTTGCATTTTTTTTTTTTTTTTTTTTAGTATCATTTCAGTGAAATGCATAAAATACAGTTTTTGAGACAGCCAAGAAAAATATGAAAGGAAAAGACTGTGTCTGGATGATTGCTCATTTACGATCAATATCCATGGTAGTGACTTTTGAAAGAGTCTGTTACTGGGGTCATCTGAATGAGAAAGATATCTGGTATTCAAGCTAACATTTTTTTTGAGTCATGGGGACATAGCAAAGTACATATAATTTTCTTCTATTATGTAAATTCACTACTTCTGATCTTTAGGATCTGCACTTGTCTCAGTGCAGTGATGGGCATTATTTTCTTGGTTTTACCTTTGCCCATGAACACCATTTTAACTGCTAATACCTCACATTATGCACTCATTATTTCTGTATTTTCCACTAGTTTTTGAAGTAACCATATCTTATCCAGGTTGTGTGATGATTCTGGTTATATGGATATATGATACCAGTGGGGAAGTTATTCACAGTGGACTGCTCTTTTCATCAGTTAGAGGAACATTTGTCAGTAGCTTTACTTCGGGAGCGGGGATTTTTTGGCCCATTTTGCTTTGCATTTTGTCTTTTTTTGTCTTTTTGTCTTTTGTTATGATCTTCATATCTTGCCTGCTTTCCCCTTTGGGAATCTTTTAAAAACAGCACTTTCCTTTAGACTTTGTTCTTTCTAAGGCTGTTCTAAAACAAGAGCACCGTGACAAGAATGCCGTTAATCTGCTAATTGCTCAGAAGTTGTGATTTAGTTTTCTTTCACTCTAGTGTAGTTTTCTTGTGGTATCAAAGTTACTGATGGAGCCGCTTTTTTCAAATGCATTGCCCATGCCACTGTGTTTGTAACTTTTGTAGCTGGGCAGTACCATTTAAACCAACTGCAATCAGAACAAATGATCCTTTATTAAGTATCACTCGACTTAGAAGATTCATATTATGTGTAGAGCATATTAAAAACTGTGACATGCTTCTTTTTTTTTTTTTTCTTGAGAAGAAAACGAGTCAACAATTGGTCTAGTATTAAAATAAGATCATCCTTCTTACAACTTGACCCTGCTTATACTCATAATGATGAATTTCTTTAGTTCATGCTGCACACAAATAGCTTTTGAAAAGGCTTTTGTAGTCTTGCTCAGATTAGGAGTATCTTCATGTTTTTTGTATATGGTTTAAATTATTTGTGTTCAAGAGATTGCAGATAGCAATGATTTACATGGTTGGGACCAATTAAATTTTCCTCAGAGAACTGGACAATAGTAAGTGACAAATAATGGAATATGCACAACGATTCCTTAGGGGAGATAATTGCTCAGTTGATCCTGGTTAAATCCTACCTTCTACATCATCATGACTACATTCATAAAATGATGGGTAGTTTTTGGTAACATGCATTCCCATTGCTTTGCCTTTCCTTGAACACTGGTCTAAATCTTATCTGTAACAGGAATAAGTAAGTGCTGAGATGGTGTAATGGATCTGTGCTGCAACTTTTTCTTTACTTTCTTTCTCAATAGCAAATTGTAGCAATATAATTTAAAATGAGAAGTTTCAATTATCTTTATGGAACCAAATATTTCACTTCATGTACTCAACAAAAATCTAAGAAAAAGAACAAAACAGAAGAGGGACTAACAGGGAAATAGTTGAGTATTACTGATCACCATACTAAAAAGGGACACTAGCAAATGTAATTTACAAGAAAGGGGAATTTTTCTTCTTCCCTTAAACCTTAAGTAGGAAGAAAATTTACTGACAAAAACATCCACTAAACATCCACTAAAAGCATTCGGTTGGCTAGGGCAGCTGATCAGGTCAATAATTCTGTTTTCCAGTAAAACCATGTTCAGAACATATTGATCAAAATACACTGAAATTACTTTAACTTCTCAAAAGAAGTGATAGACTATCTTCTCAAAACCAAGTTTAAATTTGAACTATATTGACCATCTCATTATAATGTGTTCATATAGCTAGAATTAAGTTTAAATATTTATGTCACTTTTTTCTTTCTTTCTTTTTGTCTGGAAGTGACACATTTTTCAGAAGCAGGGATATTTCATAGAATCATAGAAGGGTTTGGGTTGGAAGGGAGCTTAAAGATCATCTAGTTCCAACGCCCCTGCCATGGTCAGGGACACCTTCCACTGGACCAGGTTGCTCAAAGTCCCATCCAACCTGGCCTTGAACACTTCCAGGGAAGTTGTTGGCTAATTCTTCAGCTTTTCAATCAGTAAAAAAGGGAATGTTGGATTCATATAATAAGGACTCAGTATTATGTTAAGAGGTGTTAATTCTACCACATCATGGAAGCTCATAAGTCTTCATAGCACAGAATGATAAGCAAAGTAAGTCTCTTTCAAGCTTTGATCTTTAGTACATATGATTTCAGTCACCAGTGAAAGAATGAATGAATCCCTAGAAGCAACTGAGACTGGAGCTTGCAAGTGTAATGTGATGAGACCTAGAGAGAAGATGGCAGTCATGAGAGTTACTCTCCAATTCCAGTGATATTTCATTTTTTATTTTAATATGAAGTTATTTAATATGAATCTAATATGAAGAATATTCTGAAACATGGAAACTTACCTGCTTCTAAGAGAGAACAAAACCCATTAACATCCTGCAAACACATCTTTTTCTTTCATGTGATGGTGTGATCTATTTTGCTTTTGTGTTTTGTTTAAATTTTGCAAACAAAATGAAGCAATAATTTAGCTAAGAGCAAAATATTTACAGTTCAAACAACTGCCTTGCCAACATGTACAATTCTCTAGAGAATTATATGGCATTTGTATAAGAAAACTACCTCCCTAAGCAGAAAGATCTCACAGGTAAGCGAAGACTCATCATGACAAAAAAAATCCCTGTTAAATACTAAATAATAAATTAGACTATGAGAAGCATTTTCATGGCAAATCAACTTGACAAACAGTACAATAGGCATATACAGTTAATCCATTGAAATATAACATCTTAAAATAGAAACAAGTCTCTGTACTGTCCTTGAGATTATTTTGAAATAAAGTTGGGTGTTTTTTAATGTTATAACAACTATTTTTTGAGAATATAAATTTGCCAAAAACTATCAAGAACTATAAACTTCAAAAATAATTAGAACATGTTAATTAGTTCTGCATTGTTTGTCCTGATTTGGGCAGTCAGAAGTAGATCCGGTGTGTCATTATGAATTTGCAGGGGTAAAGTGCAACTTTACCAGATTACCCCTAAATTAGCAACCTTCAGAAAGTCAAGAATTTCAAAATAGCTTTCACAAGGTTTGGCAGAAAGCAGTTTATGCTAATTCCTTGCATATGCTGAGGCATGGATTATTCTAACACCTACCATTCTTCAGGACTAATATGCTTTCCTCCTTGGACTCAAGAAAGGACCCTCCTCAACTCAAGGGTTCATGATCCTCGTGGAATTATAACTATCTTTTAAAATCATTTACTTATTGCATACTTGGTCAGCGTTTAAAAAATTCACCTCGTGTGAAAGTCCTGGACTCAGATCTGTTTTCCTTTAGGGAGGTTCAAACCCATATCTCCCATGAGAGTGTCCTTAATGACAAACTGCCCTGAGGTTTTGTTTGCACACAGTTTTTCTCCTTATCTTAAGTAAACATTTCTGCCTGTTGGGAAAAGTTGGCATCTGTCTTCTTTGCAGGTATGTGACTATGTAAGGCATATGACTATATAAGCATTATATAGAATGTATTTTTGAGATATCATTTATGCAACATCAAGAACATTTAGTAATACACAAAGAACAATATAATCTAATCTATTGTGTACTGCTAGGTACATCAGAGAGTCCAGGTTCTTGAAGAGCACCAAAGTCCTCAGAAGAGTCTAAGACAGCATTGTCACTCTCAGATTCTGAGAGACTCTGTTCATGTAAAATGCATTCAAATATTTTTCAAGGGAGGTAACTAAGTAGGAGCAGACACCTGAACTCAACCATCAAATAAGCTCTTCAAAGACAAGAAAATGGGAAGGTCAAAGAAGCACAGTAATAAAAATGACTCAGTTAAGTCTCCATAACTACCACAGAAATCAGGTTTCTGCCAGTGCTTCAAAGTTTAAAAAATAAATTACTAAAAAGAAAATGACAGCTAACAGAAATTGCTGATTCTGAAATCTGTAAAAAATCTTTATTTGGTAAAAGGATGAGAAAAAAAGAGCACGTTTCCACTTTGAAAGAAGCAGAGAAAACTGACAAGATGAAAACCCTTGGAGAATAACTCTAACAGATGTTAATAATCCCTTGCACTCTTTTATCAGCCAAAACTGGCTGCTCATGTGTGAATTAATAGTTGCTTTATTGTTACCAAGGCATTCAAACTTGAATAATAAATCAACAGTTACAAACATTTTTTTTTGTCTTTTTTCATGCATGATAAGGATGAAGATGATCTGCTGTGATACAGTGACCACAGAGTGAAAGTAAACATAAAAAAATTACCTGGGACATACCCCTGGGATAGGGATTTTATTTCCTGCTCCACTGAACACAGAACATAAAACAATTAAATACTTCAACAGAGCCTGCCGTTTTTTTTGTGGAGCTTCTCTCTTTGCATGATTTTTTCCCTGGCCCAAGTTAACTTCAAATTTTTTTTTTAAATGCAAAGGAAAACAGACTCCCTAGAACTCACTAAGGCTGTCAACTGTTCTTTTCCAGTGGAAATATGGATTTTAATCATCAGCTGAACACATATTAATTCTTTAAGCATTTAGCTATTGGTTCAAAGGATGTAATTGCCCCTCCTTCACTTTGGAAGAACCTGACCTGCAATGAAAACTTTATAAATATATGCTAGCTTGACCTCAGTCTAGTGAGGAATATCGAGAGAAAAGTAGGCATTTGTGTATCCTGGTGGAGCTAAGCATCACATGAAAGCCATCAAGGTGACTGGCTCATGTAAGCCTAGGGCCATTCCTTGAAAATAGTAATTTCTGGTTTAGCATGATTTCAAATATTTTCTAGATAATCTTCATGAACTAGATTGTCTTACAGCTGCTATATGGATGCAAGACTACTAAACACAACTGGGAAAAGCTACCAGAAACCATGACAGTAATTAATTATACTGTTTTCTTAAACAGCCCTGAATTAATCAATGAAATGTGGTTAGGAAATTGTCAGAAGTATCCGAAGATCTGTAAAACTGGTAGATATAAGCATTTTGGCTTTTAAAATATTCAGAAACTTTTCACCCAAGTGCCACCCTTATCATAAATTTAAAAAGACAAATTCAAGTTATCTACAGTTCTGTAATTTCAACAGGATATTGGGTTCCTCTGTATCTCCTTTGTAACTATTTTTGCAAAATCATTGTGGTTGCCATCAACTTTGTTTGCTGTAATTTAAAAATAAGTTGTAGACCTAAAAGGTAGTTTGTTTGGATTTATTTCCTTTGCGTTCACAATAAAAGAGTTTCTCCAAGTATCTAGGATTGTGTAGTCATAAAGTTACAAAAAGCGTAAACCCCCCCAAATAGAATAAATATTTAATTTCACTGTTAAATGCCTGTTTTTAAAAGTGTTCTTTGTTTTTATTCTTGTTTTTTATATTTATGTGCTTATTTTCATAGCTTTAAACAAGTCCCAGAACATGCTTTGTCTTTTTTATATTTCTAAATCTGTTTATTTAGAAAAGACACCACAGTAGAGACAGAGCAAAAGTAAGATATGGTATTTTTTAATGAAGTTTCATAAGATGAGGGACCCTCTGGGTAGGGCTACCAGGGCTACCACTACAGAGTGAAAGTGAGAACATGAACATCTAACCATCTTGCATTAACTTCATAGCGTGACATTGTTAAATTAAGAGCTTAGTCTAAGAATGAAGACTTAAGACTCTCTGTATTCAGTGGAGGTAAAGAAACATTTATAGAGGAAAATTCAAGAGCTTCTAAGATCTGATTGCCTTCTGGACATCCCTTTCCAACTCTGAAAAAAGCACCATAGTTAAGCATTAGAGGTAGATGGGATGAATCTACATTATCTTCTGGCAGTGTCCACCTCTTTATATGAAATTTGAAAAGCAGGGTACTTTTGTTTCAGTACAGTGTTTAAATCCTTATAGGCTGCATCTAAGCCTAGCCTGGATCCACTTTCATGGACAGTATTTCTTGAATTATGTGCAAATTCAACTTGACTGATCCTATCAAGAAGAGGAATCTTTGGAAAGAAACTGAGTGATGCTTGCATGGCTTTAATAAGAACTAATAACTATATTTCACTAATACTGTTAATAGGGGTATTGGAAGAGGAAGAACAGAAGATGGGAGAGAATGGTTTGACGAAAATTTCAGGTAAAATTAGAGGGAAACATTCCAGGCAGTGTTTTGATTAAAGCTTGTTTCATTTCATCTATATAAAAAAAATAAAGTCATTATAATTAATACAATTACTTGACTCTAAGCTCACATCTCCTAAGAATTTATAAAAGTAGAGTTATAAATGCAGAAGGCATTATCAACAGTCTGGTTTTAAGGCTCAGATCTCATGCCCACCTAATACCTAATTATTTTCTTTGTCAGTGGGTTTGGGGTTTTTAAGACACTGTTGGTATGCTCACCTTTTCCTTGACAGGAAACATTCTGAAAGGATCAGGAATGTCAAAGAGAGATCATCCAGAGCAACACTATTATTTCATTACGACCAGTTCAATGTCCCCTTTCCAGCCGGGTGTAAACAAATAATGAAAAAAAAAAAAAAAAATTTCTCAAGAACCTGCTTTTCTATCTGAAACTTCTTGCCTAAAACACTGGAGGAATACTCTTTTGGTCCTTTATGTTCAGTATGAACAAACTATGTCTAAAGCACAGTCCAGAAGAGTTATGAATTCAGCCCTGCATATTTTTGAAAATACTGATTATTGTGATTTCAGATACTAAGAGTTCAGAAATATGCACCCACATGCACACACACACATAAATGCCTTGGTCAAGATCTATTTTATCTAGTGAGCAGTTTTATGCAACTTCAGTAAATTATGAATTCAACTCCATAGTATTAATGCCATACAAACCCCATTGGATTATATAATATCAAGCTTGACATTAGAAAGCACATCGATCAATTTTCATGCCTGAATCTCAAAAAGGAAGTGGCACTTCAGCTATGTTCCTTTGTATTTTGATAATAAAGAGAGATCTTCTTAGTGGGAGATACAAGATGGTATAAACAAGTTGTTGAGCTCAATATACCATATGCTATAGCTGCCGATTATGTTCTTGTTGACATTTTCTGCATGTGGGAATATTATCCTCTCAAATTTATTATGCTTTTGTTCACATGTACCGTGTTAATTGGCACGTGACACTTTAAAAATCTGTTCCCAGGCAATATTCATAAATAGTTCTGTTTCATATGAGAAAATGCATTCAGTGGGCCTGACATTTAAAAGAATGTAACAATATAATTCTTTTCTTCCCCACTGTTCTATTTTAAAAATCCAGTTATCTTGAATTTGGTTCATCTTTTCTTAAATCATGATTGCTTCCAGTTTATTGTGATATGTCACATATAATAATTTATTGTCTAAAGGTGTGTTTTCTTTATATAACACTTATTTTACTTGGTTCTTTGCAGTTAGTACGTGTAAAATAGCCAAATAATCCAAAACACCTTATTCCACTTAGCGTTATCAACTAAAATCATAATATAGTAAAAGACAAGATAGGGTATGCTGTGTTCCGCAGAACCAGTGAGATTTCATATATTTCAAAGATGACATCTCAATTACAGCACTACAAGTGCAGACTGCAGAAAATGAGCAGGATATATCTGAAGATCCTAGGACGAAAACAATAATAGCTCTGTCATCAGCAAAGACAGTAAGAGCTTTGTCATCAGCTCCCTCTAGAGAAGGATTAAGTGAAGAGTTCAGGATGCATCTCATCTAAATATGGCATCAAAAAGAGGCTTCCAAGTTGGAGCATAATCATTTTAGAATTCTTGTACAGTAAACGCACATCGATAGACCTCTCTGAAGGATGGCTCAGATCTCATGTGGGTTGAATCACCTTCTTAGACAGCACCAAGTTTTCTCCATAACTATTTTGGAAGTCAAAGCCCAATCCTCTTTTTTAGTGCCTAGTCCAACCATTTAATATGAGTTTTTTTCATTCTCATCATTATTAACTATAGAATTTGAGCGATTTTTTGTGTGTTTTTCTTGGTCGAAAAGAGAAATAACAACATACCTACAATAACAACATACCTGCAATCTCCTACCCACATTTGTTACCAGCTCTATTCACATATCTGTTCTTTGGCTAATGTTTCTCTGTTGCTAACATGACATTTTCCACTTCACATTGTGGGCCAAGCTGGTATTTGCTTTCTTTTCCTTGTTCTCTGCACGTTCTCACTGCATCTTATGTTCAAAAGCATTATTTTTGCCTTGTGTATGATATGAATAAAAACAGCTGAAACAGAGAAGTCATTACTATATGCCAAATACAGAATCTTGCTGTTACCAGGCAAGCATCTTGGTTCCATCTAATAAGTACTTCTTCCATCTGTGTTAGAAATATGAATTAATCAGACATTTCCTTCAAGAAATTATAAATTTTGTCATCACTGACTGCTATTTACATCTGTGGTAGACAGGGTGGACTTACATTCTCACAAGGAAGAACAAATATTTCCAGAGAACCTGGTCACAGTCTCTTCATTTCTGTCTTCTTTACAGCTGATTAATAACATTTGGCTTGTAACATCCACAGACTATATATAAATCATTTTGATACTTGGACATCTGGAAAACCTTGTACAGTTTAAGCAGCGTGTTTCAAGTTGCATAATTTCATTCTGCAATAGCACAAATTATCCTGCAGAAGGCCACTGCCAGATACGAGGAAGGACAATATGTAGCACTCAGTGACACACGACCATAGAAACAGACTGTAAAAAATCTTGTAAGAGTAAGGCAACGAAGAACCTATTACTATTTTGTATGCATTTATTTAATGTTTAAGTGGTGTATATAGTTAATAAAATTTATCCTTTTTCTGTCATGCCTACTGCTAGGAGTTGCTGAATGCAGTAGCCCAATAAACTGGGCTATCCCAAGGTGCTGTTAGTAATAAGTAATGATGCTGAGATTGCATCCCTAGCAATTACACATGCATACATACAGACAATACATATATGCATATACACATGGCTGACCACACAGACCAACATGGATGAAACACACAGTATTTAGACAAACACGAACAGCAGTAATGGCCTGATCTTGTTCCCTTTCTGGCTGTTCAGGATGAATGCCCATTAATGGAAAAAAAGTATATACGTGTATGTGTATGTGTGTATATAATAGGGATCTCTCCTGCAGCTGGCCTTAGAAGCTTAGTCTATCCAGTAGCCGATCTCTGTATTCCCTGGTTTCCAATTGCCTAATGCAAAGAAACATGAAAACAGATCTTCCAGTTGACCACTAGACCGTACAGCCTCCTCAGCAGCTAGCTTGGACCTGCTAGGGTCTCCAGTAGCCAATATCTTATGGTGACATTGAATCCTGGCTACCAAGTCTCTTATTTTACTTGTCAGCTAAGCCACCTTGATGTCCATGAGCAATTACATGTATTGACATATATACCCACACAGTATGCATGCATTGCGGTTTCTCTCCAGTTGCTGGCACCCAGACACAAGAGACGCTGTGACCCGTGGTCCCACCTAATATTCTAGTTGCTAGACCTCCATGCATACATGCGTGTCCAAAATAGACAGTACCTCACTAAGAAAAAACAGTAGAAATGAAGTTTAATGGGAAGAAAGGACATATTGTGCTGATCAAGCATAAACATATTGACCAGTCCCTATTTACATGCAACCTGTCCCTTTATCACTCTATCCCTCTATTTACCCACACTTCTTCTTTCCAAAAATACACCAATCCATCCCTATCTCCAATCTCAAAGTGCTCTTCCCATGATGAGCTTCATACCCCTGGACAGTGTCTACCCTTTGTAAGATGCTCCAGGGACCCTCCCCTGCTGACTTATGGTGCAGGTTGTCCCCTCACCCCTGAGGCTGAGAGTTCTCTGGGACAGCTCTGGGGGTTGAGGGGTGGGACTTATGTCCCTGAATGGGGTATTGGGGTTCCCCTGCCTGCCACCATACCAGTGCGCTCTTTCTAGTGTGTGGAGACAAGTCTTTAATCAAATTGCCTAATGCTATATGTATCACAGTACAGGCATATGTGTAGTCAAAATCACCATCATCTCCATATAGATGACAGACAGAAGAAAATATATATCCAGAATTCATACACTTCAGATGAATATTTACTCTAAATGTCCTTAAAATTATATGTCAGGGGGGTAGCTAGATTCCTTATTCCATTCTGGAACCTTTACAAAAAAAGGAGACACATTAGCTCTTCTTATTTGCATAAAAGACATCAGAAGAGCCAATTTCTTGCAATTTCCGCACATCATAATCAGGATTAGGTAAATAATTTGGAAATTAACAGCACCAAAACAATCTACAGTCATAACTGTTAAAGAATTGTGGTTAGGATATCAAACATTTGATTTTGTACATGAATATCAAATCTCAGAGTTGAAGTGTTTGTAGTTCTAAGATATTGCCTGTCACAAATCTTAACATAAATGTAAAAAGCAGGAGATACTTTTAAATAGGGCAGCTTTTTTACTTCCCATTCTGTGCAAATGCAATGTCATTATTCTACAAACATGCAAAAATCTAGACCGTGCAAATATTGTCTAGGTACAGTCACCTCTTCTACAGTCAACTCAATCTTTATATTTCATATTCCTTGTGCTATATGTTTTGAAAGTAGTTTTTCTTTCCCATATTTCGCTTATGTTTCACATCCAACAGTTGCAACTGATTCTCTAAATTGCCTTTTAGTGGAAGTTAATGGTACAAACTCACCACAAGAAATTTGAACACTTGAACATTAAAACACAATTATATGAAAGGAGAGTTTTCTCACTCCATCTATGTGCAGGGTGCTGTACATCACAAAAAAGATTACTGTTTCTTTCCCAGTCTCACAATTCTCTTCATCTTGACTAGTTCCATCCATCTGACTGTATACAAAACCTTACGCTGCCTGTATCATGCCTATACATTTTTCATGCCTTGTAGACCATAAGAGTTCTTATCCTCTGGCTTGTGGGTGTACGTTCTTGGTAACATTGGCAGACAATTCATTTAGTAAGAAGACTTCAGTGTTAATTTTAACTGAAAAAAAAATGACAGAATTCTAACTTCAGCCATCTGAAAGCTATGCACTTTTCAAAGCTGAAGAACATGTATTCTCACTATAATTAATGAGAACTATCTAATCAAGCAGGAGATTCCCTTTGTTTTAAGATAAATATCTAGGAGAGGATAGATGGCCAATAAAACCAGGAATTTATTGTATTCCACTGACTATAAAAACAGTCTATTGTCAGACATTAAGTAATCATTTTTGCAATGTATTGACACATACGTACCTTAGCATTAAAGTTAATGTATTTGATACCTTTATGGGATTATGGACCTTATAAAATAAATATCTTAAGACACTGAACTGCACTTTCAATATGTGAAAAAGGTAGGTGCTGCCAGCACTTTAACTAAAAACACGATGCATGCATTTCCTGGAATAAAAAACATTTTTGTTGTTGTTGTTGCAGGTAATTTGATGTTCTAAATGAAATGCTTAACAAAATCATTCTCAGAAAGCACAACAACAAGACTAGTTAAAACCTTCTTCAACTTCTCTTTCCAAATTTAATTCCTTATATTGAAGACTCATTAAATGAAATAGGTATTCCCGATAAATACTTAGTAGAATCTGTTTGTCACAGGAATAAAAATTAAACAAATAACATATAGTCATAGGACAACAATTTTAATTGATAAAATGAAATAAGGTCTGCAAGTACATTATAAGAAATTTCAAGAACTGATGAAAATATAGGATCTGCTAACAGAACTGACATTCAACATATTCATAACTGGTTTAGAAAAAAGTGTAATTAATGAGGTGACAAGCTTTGATATGAATATGAAGTACTACAGGATAGTGAAAAAAAAAACAAACCCAAAACAGATTGTGAAAAGGTGCAGGAGGATCTCGTTGTGACAGGCAGGAAGTTGGCAGATAAAATTTAGTATCAATAGCTGCAAAAGGATTCACATGTGAAAAAGCAAGCCTAAAAAATCTGTACAAAATGATACCTTGGAAATTATCTATTACATTTCCAGAAGGAGATCTTAGAATTACTAAGGAGATTTAACTAAAAATACTAGCTCAGTGGTCAAAAATTCAAATAAATTAAATAAATAAATCAAATAAATTAAAATAAATTAAATTAAAAAATCAAATACATTAACATGAAATTAGAAGACTAGATTAAAAAAAAAAAAAAAAAAATCCAAAACCCAAAAAGCCAGAGAATCACAATTCTCCATTATGTACCGACACCTTGAATAGTGGGTTCTAATGTTCTTATTTTAAATGGTTATAGTAAAACTTGATTCTATTTTTAAATCTAAGTACTTAGGGTCATTAAATGGTAACATGTTCAAATAAATCAGATGGAATACTGTTTATAATTAAACAATAGAAACCACTGCTGCAGGATGTTACGGTTGCCAGAATTCAACATGAGTTGAATGAGTTCAAAAAGTGATTAGGCAAATTTTGGAAATATAAATCTATTAGTCTGATGTTAAACTGTAAGATTACAATCTGTGAGCCCAAAAAATCTCTAAACCAAAAATTGGTATAAACTGAAAGAGCACATTAAAAAACCCCACTACTATGCACTTGTGATGTGCGCACTATCTTCCTCTACTGTTACTGGCTACTGTCAGATTCAAGTATGTAAGGGTAAATAGGTTTTGATTACTTTATATGACATGCTATTTTCACCTTGTATTTTTAATCACACTCTCTCTCTAAATTTCTATCAAAGTGGAAAAGTCATCATGACTAAATAGGATTAATATAGACATGAAGACATATCTTATTAATTAGGATTTGATAATGTAGACAATGCTTTTTAGCCTTGGTATCACCTCTGCAACAAATTATCAAAGTACTTTCGAATTACATGTAGTGTGGACAGAGATAGCCCTACATTTGACTAAAGTAAGATTTTTAAGCAGTTAGTTTTTATGAGACAAAAACTACGGTAGTCTCAGGAGAAAGGCTACTAAAGTGTATTCTTGTCATTGCTGGTGGCAGGTCATGTGGGTAGGGCATTCATGCCAGTAGGGCTTTAAAATAATGTGTTTTATTTCACCTGCAGTTGATTGATACAGAGACTTTTGAAGATGCTGAAAACAATGATGTATACAATGAAGAAACAACTGTGAAGAGTTAGTGCCTTAAGAATATTAATACTCAAAGTAGGGAAGAAAATGTGCATTCTTCACAGAAATTGATGAAAACTTGAAGTACTTATAAATAAACATCAGGAACCTTAGGGATTTTTGTGTGCAGAATGGAAATGTTACCACATTTTGGTAACAATTTGAAATGTTACCAAATGTTACTCTAAGAGAGAAAAATATTAATATCTACACAAACTGCAAAAACCTGTGTTGTGCTCTCCAGAGTTTTAGTCAAGAACCATAAGGTAGCGTAGGGATTTCCTGAGGAGATGACACATTTCAGCTTTAACCAGTTCAGAAGGAGTTGACATGTCTTTGGGTGAGATTTGGGTTTTGATCAAGTACATACAGCTGAAGTATTTGTTTCTGTCACAGTCAGATGCCCAAGTCTTGGGAGAGCTCTGACACTTACAATCAAGAAGAGCATTAGAGGTAGGTTGCTCTGACCATTACCTGTTTTATAAACAAGTCCAGCCAACATATGTGATTAAATTGTTAATCATCTCAGAACCACGTAATTTCTCTTGTTTGTCACTGCAATTTGTTTTCCTCATCAAATAAAAACATACATGAAGGAGGAATTTAATAGATAGATTATTTGTTAATTAACATTATTGACTCACTTCAAAATGGATATGTTTTACTCTATTACATGTATGTTAGTACTTGTTAATATGAGCCATATTAATTAAGAAAATTTAATTACTAAGCAAATATTGACGAACAAGGAATATTAAATATGTGTTTGGTAATTACTAAGAATTAATGCTTCACTTAACAAGTGTTCAGTTGTAAACTGAAAGTGCATTGAATAGGATAAACTGTTAGATTAAATTCTAACTTCCTAATACTTGTGTGCTATCAAGAATTAACAAGAAATAATGTGAACTGAGGTGATCATAGCACAGTATCATTTTTTCATCTTCCAGGTAGCCTTCTATAGAGGTAAGCCTGATGCATCCTCCTGTCTTCATCTCTTTGGGTAAAATGCGATGGTTATTTATAACAACTGGGCAACAAGCTTTATCTTTTTTTTTTTTTTTTTTTTTAAATGCTAGCCAGAATAAGAACACAATAAAAGTGAAAACTCCTTGTAAAACAAACTTAACATAATTTCTGATCCAAATCTTCAATTACGAGGATATTGAACAAATAATCTGGATTTCAACTTCTACTTAATATAAAACTGTAAATTTTTAAAATGGTAAACAGATGAGCTCCGTCACACCGTGCACTGTTTTGCTTTTAAAATGTCTGTGTTTCTGGTAAAGATTTCACTTTCAAATATTTGGTGGTTTCTGATAAATCTACTGATACGGAGTTTTTCTGATCAACTCTGTTGTTGGGGTATTCCTAGGTTGCAATTGTTCCATCTTAGAAGACAACTTCAGGGAATTATTCTGTCTGAAGTAGTTAGGAAAGCAACTTGGAACTAATGTCATTTAAATGAGTGGGAAGCCCAAATGAAGCAGTGGTTGAAGTGTATTTATATTCTTTCCCCCTCTCCCAGAATGCACAGGCTTTTGAGGATGAAAGACCAATTTCCAAATAATTTTAGACATGTATTTCACATAAGTTAAGCTGCACACAGAGGAATCTCAAGAATCTCTGAATTCCATGGCAGTGTCTGCCTTTTAGGGTAGATTTGCTTAACAGTCTAAAACCTGTTGAGTGACACGTGGAACCTCCCTGGCATATCCTAGAACCTTCTTCCAGAGGCACACAGATGGATATGTTGCATTCATGTGTCAACATGGACTTGATTTATACACTGGGACAGAATATATACCTGGCATTCAGACAACCAAATGCACCACAGTGTGTAACTGCCCCCAAGTATTGATTTTGCTAATATGCACTAATAGTATCATCAACCTTAATAAAAATTGGGTACTCTTTTAGAGGAACGTGGGCTGAGTTCAGATCACCGCTCTTTTGTAAAAATAATACATTTCTAAGGATGTAGATTATTTTGCTCAACATCAGAGGAATATTATTTATAGGAAACCATGTGTGCATTATTTTTTGGTGGTGTACCACCTATATGCAATGTTCTGCATAAAACCTGTACCAAATTTTCATAGTGTCAGGAGCTTTACAAGCTCTATAGGCAATTGATTCCTACAGCCAAAATAAGAGTCACCAAAAGTGGCTTTGTTTCATATTGAAAAGATGGGGCAATAGTTCGATGACAGTTGGAGAATGTTGATTTTTTTTAAAGCTAAAATATACCTCATTACTACAGTCATGATGGACATCTTGAATTGTTTCCTTGAAGTGAAATCTTAGCTTTATTGAATTCAGTTAAATAAGTCATACTTAGTGGAAGGAAAAGGGGTTCAGCACTCATGTCAGGTGTTAACCTAGGCAAAAATAATTGTACAGAAAAGAAAACTGTATGCTTAAAATGGATTTTAGAGATCACCAGTTCTGTGAAAACTATTTCACATTTCTTAATCTCTCAGAAATATATAGTTAATCTGTATGTTATGTATTTATGTACTTATTTTTTACATCATAACCTTAGAGTCATTGTAAAAACTTATTGCTAGCCAATAATTTTAACTGTGTAGGGATGCTACGCTATAGTTAAATTTCAACCAAAGTGCAACAAATTAATATTCATTTCCAAACGCTCACACAATGAACACGAACTGTTTCTACAGATGAAAAGCTTTTCCACTGACCCATGTTCTTCTTCTCAGAAAATGCAGTCTTTTAATAACATATTTTCTATAATCAATACTGACAGAGACAATGTACAAATAATTACTCAGTAGGAGAGTGTTACAATTTGAAGGCAGCATGTGTTTGCAAATTGTTCCATACCTCCTACCTCCATGTGCCATCCAAACATTCGTCATCTCAGCAAGGTTACAATATGAAATATGTAATTTGATAGGAGTTGAGATGAGTTTTTCAGGTGCTTTCTTCTAAAATTGCCTAATTGCAAGCATTTTCTCTGCCAGTTCAGATGTTCCCTTATGTATCTGTTATGATTCAACTCAGTCTTTAAAAATCTGTTCAAAATTCTTTGGTTTTAGACCCTCTTGATGAATAAATGTACTTAAATAGATGCTAAGATACTTACGATAACTCATTGTAAATATTTGGATGCTGGCTTGTGGCAATAATACTTCAATTATTATATGGTATATTTTATTTTCATGCACAGTCATTCACTAAAACCCAGGTGATACATGTAACATACCTTTATATTAACAGTTGTACTGATTTTCTTATTCTTCAAAATAGAAAATTGGGGTGCAATGATTCTGGAATCAATGTTTCTTACTCAAAACTTTGTTATCATGTCCAAAACTTGTAACCGTCATTGTCTGCACCTATAAAATAAGCATAATAATCAGAAGAAGCTTTCAGGCATAGACAAACCAGGTGGCTGCCACGATGGGTTCCTATCATTGCTGTTGATATCAATTACAATTTGCATGTGCAATCACTCAGGCCCTAATTCAGCATGTTTCTTCAGCAGGTGCCCAATTTTAAATACACAAGTAGTTTTCAGTAGGATAAATCAAGTATTTAGATATGGGCACCTGCTGAAGTGCCTTACTGAACTAGATCCTTAGTATGTCTGCTCTAGAAGGGGAAGAATATATGAAGCTAGAGAAAAGGGGGAACAATAAGAAAAGAAAACATTTTAGTTATACATATATTGCCACTCTGTTGCTAAAACCCTATTCCCAAGGGTCTCAAAGTGGGATGTATCACTGCTTAGTTTGCAGTGTATTACCACAAGCATCCTTTGCCTGCTGATTCCAGCTATTCCTGTGCAGGTTGGAAGGTTTTTCTGCTAGCAGTATTCAATATTTATATGTACTCTATAGCTTCCATAATAACAATATAAGGACTTTGTTGTGTGCCAGTCCTATCATTTAACAGTAGAACACCTTTCCAAATACTGAAATTGCTATTCAGCCCCAACGTTAGGAAAGAGACTATATAAAAACAAAGGGGAGAACGCATTCTGTTTTAATACACGCATCGCTTAGGGTTTACCTGATTAGTATTATGCTGCATGATTGTATACACATAAATAAAATTATGTGATTAAAGAAAACAGAAAGCAAATGAAGATTGGACAGCAATAATACTATTTAAAGACAAAGAGCATTGTCAGAGAAGAGAATCTCTTTTATGTGAAAGTTCTACTTCTGGGGAAGCCTACAAAAGCGTAATGCTAAAAACACTAAATTTACATTCAGAGGGAAAAAGTATTGCTCAGGTTGATAATAAGAGATGGATATGAATCTCAAGCTGACAAACAGAGAAAGCATATTACAGAAGTATAATCTGTTTTTTTTTTCCCTGGGAAATATTGATAACTAGGATGACTGAATTTACTAAAATTTGAACAGGTAAAATGTAAATATGAAAATAATACATCTAGGGTTTCTTTTTTTTTCTTCTTTGCCCTACATGATGTACTTATGGGGGGTTTTGTCTTTCTTTTTTATGGCCCAAACTGATCTTGAAGCTCTGTTCATTGTTTTGAAGGTCAAACAGAATGTAATCCACAAAAGGTACTAAACACATTAGTAAAGTGTGTGTGTGTTGGAAAAATATAAAGCAAAAAAAAAAAAAAAAGAAATAATAGCAACACCTTAGAAATCATTTTCCAGTGTTGCTGAATCACGTGATTCCACCATGCAAGAGGCCAAGGAACCCATACACTTAGTCTGCAAGGCATTTTAAATGTGGCACACAAGCAATTACGATATGATTTTCTCAATAAATTAGCAAGTTAAAAGTAAGGTCTGCCTTTGCTACCCGACAAAATAAGCAAACATATCTTTGAAAAGTAAGATTCTAAATACACTCAAGGTCAGATGACAAATTATAGTGGTCCCAAATCCTTTTCGAAGCCCACAAACAAGGATTCCTTTCCTTTTCCTTGCATGGCAATGTTAAGCCCTAATACAAATACTACACATACTTGCATCAGGGTTATGGAAAGGATTTTAAAGTTATTTCCATTTGAGTGAGTATATATCAAGTGGACATTCTGTTCTTTCCCTGACAGCTTTCTACTTGGAGAATTTAGTGTGTATGTCTACACTAATAGGTAGTAGAACTCAGTGGATGCTAGCCTTCAGACTGAAACAGTAAATGCTGAAGATTCAATGTCTATACTGTATGAAGTATTACTTTCGCTACTTCTGGACTGGTCCCCTAGATTGAAGAGACTTTGGCTTTTAGACAAAAATAGAAGTGTTTCTGTTCTGTATTTGGCCTCACTTTCATCCAAAATGAATCCAGCTAATACTCTCTGATGTGAGCCTAGACATGTGTGATAAGTGAGGATAATTAGGAGATTCAAGTCAAATTTATAGTCCTGATCTGAACTAAAACATTAATGTAAATTCTTTATTTACTATGTTTGCAAGACCACAGGCTTTCTGTTTAACTTGATGAAATACATTCGGTAAAGGAAAAAAACAAAATTAATACAGCAAAAAAATACTAATGCCAATAAACATAAATGAAATGCTATCCCATAAATCACTAAATAAATTCACTAATGAGAACACTTATATTGAAATGGTTTGTAGAAGTCATTAGAATAATTTAAGGTTGGTTTGGGTTTTTTTGGTTTTTTTTTTTTTTTTTTTGTTTTGTTTTGTTTTGTTTTTTTTTCTGAACATGTTTGGATGTTTGTAAGCAGTGAAAGAAAAAAATAAAAAAGCAGTGTTTGTATTTGTGCAGGCATTTAGCCTCATAACAAAAATGGTTTACAGAAATCTGAACTGCTGAATTTTCTTTTTGAAGAAATTACTACCTTGATGAGCAATATAATCAACAGAAAAATTAAAACTACAAATTTTCACAGGAAAAAGATCTGCTTTAATTACATTTTATATTTACTTAAAAAAAACCCACAACATACATACATATTATCCTTCCCTTTTTATTTTAGTGACATTCCTTGGTGACCTTATTTTTATTTAACTTTTCTTAATATTTTAGATTTTAAATTTTCTGTGGACTTTAAAAATAAAATTAAAACCCTCCAATGGATTTCCCCTTATTTGCTTTGAAGTGGTGTACTGCCATGACAATCCATAATTTTGGTTTATTGTTTATCTGAAATAACCTTTTTTCAAGAGGCAAAAGGATTTTTTGTTACTTTGCTTAAGTCTTTAATATCTGAAAAACACCAATGGGATTAACAAATAATTTCAAGAGACTTGGCCTAACATGAAAATTATGATTGCAAAATTGTTAAAGTTTCTCTCTCAAAAGATGTCATGGCTAATTGTCAAGTACTACATTAATTATTACTTATGTAGAGTTACTGTTGGCATCTATTTTTATAGTAACAAAGTCACTACATTGCTATCAAGGACCAGGAGGTTAGTTTCACCTACTGATAAAACACTGTCCTGGTTAAACTAAAAGGGTTATTTTGTTGAGTATTACACTCAAATGAAAGGTACTGTTATCTAAGTCTCTATCTGTATATTACAAAGCTTTTTTTGAGCTTCTGATAGTGGCCTGTCAATGCTATACATAGTAATTTACTTGTTACTCTTCAAATTTTGACTATGGTGCTGATGGCATATCCTAGTATTAGGTCAAGTTTCTCTCAGAAGTCTAAAAAGTAGCTTTGTTCATAAGAAGTCTTTCTCTATGTTAACATCTTTGAAGGAATTATACTCCTGTAAACTGACAGAAGTGCAAAAGAAAACCCTGTTTTTGCTAAACTTTTGTTGTTGTATGCTCTATGCTGGAATTTATTTCCTCCCAGAGAAACCAAACAGTGATAAAGTTCTCTGAAAGGAAATCCTGTCTTGGAACAAGGCTTTCTCCTAACACTCAAACTATCCCCGATCTTAATAAACTCATTTTCAGAATTGGTATATACAAAGTATGAGAATGCAACATTGAATAATTTTGTTGAAGATTAAATTATGCGACCACTACAAACAGACTTAAAAAAAGCAATAAAGGATAGAGATGCCTAGTTACCAATGGGAGAATGTCTTTCACAAAATACCTGTTCAATATTTGACTTCTCAGTACTGATCTTGAATGAAATTCAGCAGAACATCTTCAAAAGAGTCTGATAATGAAAATTCATAACTCAGTTGAATGTCAGGGGAGAAAAAAAAGTAAACTCATTAGAAATGTTTGTTTCATAAGTTTAGACTTTCCACCTTGCTCCCTCCTTCCTCAGGACAGATAATTTCCCTTTCTTGTCACACAGAAAAATAATAACATTATCATTTTTCCCAGGTCGCTGGTCTACCGCTACTTCTTAGCTTTTTAGTCAAAGTGTTTAACTAATGAGCACAATCAAGATGAACTTGTTTCAATCAAGTTCATCATGTTGGTCCATTCCAACACATAAAAATGTTTCTCAACATGTTGATAGTTTGTGAGATTGTGGTTTCTGTTTAAGACCTAAACAAAAGCTGCATTCCTGAAAGCTTAATTCCAGTTCTATCAGTTTGTCAGCTACTACCTCTCCCTACAAACTTTCTCTCAGAGCATAATGATAATGCGGTATTTTAACTTAGGAAGTGACTCCCATAGTAAATAAAAGACAGGAAAATGTCAGTGTCTTGAAACATGTGCCTAGAGCAACCACTTTCTGCACAAAATGAGCCAAGTAAACCTATTTCTTTCAATTAGATTGCGAAAGAAAGATAAACAGGGAATGAGTAAATATACTGTGCAGTGAGCATCCCAGAAAGAATTAGGAGCTGCTCTGTTGAGCCAAGTTAAAGATCCTCGGCAAAGGAGTCTCAGGACATTCCATCTACGCATTAAGAATCATGTCACTAATGGAGTGCAGTTGGCTTCACTACCAGAGATAGTCTTCCAGACTACCCAAAGCATTTTTCTGTCAGTACTGTTTGCAAACAGAATGCCCCTTGGAAAAGTAATTTTGCTTTCATATTTTCCTTTTATCAACAATATAAGAACACAGTAGGAGACTTACTTCAACTTACCTTACTGATGAATAGTGGCTGAGGCAGGGATAGGTAAAGGTATCATTACCTTCCTTTTAATACTGTAGGGTCACTTTTCTGTCACAGGATCTCATAACATCCTAGAAGTCCCTCCTCTGTTCCTTTTATTAGAAAACAGTAAGCATTGGTTATTTTTATCCCTTTTTTCTTTTTTTTCGTTTTTATCTTTTTTGAGAAGCTTCCACACCTTGAGAGTATCCTTAGATTTTGTACTTCTGAAAGGAAAAATATATTAGTGATTGAATTATTTAGTCACAGAGGTATCTGACTGGTGACAATTAATCTCATGATTATGAATCTTAACATGGCGGTCGAAAAGCTCAACATGGGCAGGCAATGTGCACTTGCGGCCCAGAAAGTCAACCGCATCCTGGGCTGCATCAAAAGGGGTATGGCCAGCAGGTCGAGGGAGGTGATTCTGCCCCTCTACTCTGCGCTGGTGAGACCCCACCTGCAGTACTGTGTTCAGCTCTGGAGTCCTCAGCACAAGAAGGACATGGACCTGTTGGAATGGGTCCAGCAGAGGGCCACAAAGATGATCTGAGGGCTGGAGCACCTATGCTGTGAGGACAGGTTGTGAGTGTTGGGGTTATTCAGCCTGGAGAAGAGAAGGCTCCAAGAAGACCTTATAGCAGCCTTCCAGTACCTAAAGGGGCCTACAGGAAGGATGGGGAGGGACTCTTTTTCAGGGAGGGTAATGATAGGACATGGGGTAACAGCTTCAAACTGAAAGAGGGTAGATTTAATTTGGATATTAGGAAGAAATTCTTTACTGTAAGGGTGGTGAGGCACTGGAACAGGTCACCCGGGGGAGCTGTTAATGCCCCATCCCTGGAAGTGTTCAAGACCAGGATGAATGAGTCTTTGACCAGCCTGATCCAGTGGGAGGTGTCCCTGGCCATGGCAGGAGGGTTGGAACTAGATGATCTTTGAGATCCCTTCCAACTCAAACCATTCTATGATTCTTATGAAAGTTTATAGACTTATTTGTACAAAGATTTTCAACTTCTCTTTCTGAGTGCTTACACTTGTGAATGAGAAGTGTAGATAAGAGAAAAAATTGAATCGTACTTGCATAAAACATAATATTTTTTAAAAAAATCTAGTAAACTGTTAGTGGAAGAGATCTGTATTTATTCTGATCCTTAGCTTTCCATTTAAAATGCTAGCAATATATATTTTATACTCTTGAAATAAATAATTGTGAACAAATATGGAGGTTTATTGACTTTATAATATTTTCATATAGTAATATGGTTCCTACAGTAAAAGTGAGAAAAAGATGTCAAATTTGTACTTTTTGATTGTGCAGTCAAATGCACGTCACTGACTTTTCTATACTACAACAGCTTGTTCTTTAATCCCAATAAATTGTTCCATGATTGAAACAGCACAAGCTTCAACCAGTTCAAACTGAAAAACCTCTGTGACATGCTAAACAACTGCAATAGAGATTTGCACTTACAAAGAGTCATAAACTAGATCTAGCAGATCTTCACTAACTTTATCAAAACAAGACACCTCAGTTGAGGAAATTATTCTTCATTTTCATTCAGATACTTTTCAGGGCCTTGAGGGCACTACAGGAGCCTGACTATTTCTGTTAGTCCTTCCCTAGGGCCTCTCCCCATGCTGCCCCAAAAGGCCCATTTCAGCCTAGTCCTGGACATCAGTCCCTGCTTCAGCACTGCTGTAAGATGCCAGTCTCCAGCTCTATCCATGGATTATTTTCCAAAGAAATGTTTATCTTTAAATGTTTTTTTTTTAAACATAAGTATGTTAAGGTATGGGGATGCCTGTTTAACATAATTTCAGATACCTTAAGAGTTTGCAAACACGAGATACAATCACCTTTCCCTTCATCTACTTTCCTTTGCTTTGTCTTTATGCCATTAGCCAGATGCCATCTGGCTTCCAAGGACAGTGATTCATGCACCATTTCTACCCCTGTGAGGAATTCTCAAAAGCAATATTTAACACAGGCGTAACAGATATGTATGCTCAAGATGTATGACCTTTTGAGTTCATCAGCTTGTACGTATCTGTGAACAGGAAATAGATTCCTTTGTACCCAACCTTCAACCCTGTTCTCTAATATAGTTGAGAACACAATACAACATTTCTTGTTAGACTGCTTAGAAATTGTTTCTTTTTAAGAAAGTCTATTTCTTCCTTCCTAATACTTGCTCTTTTTTATTACCTTTTGTTGTGGATTGAAATATTGATGACCTATCTAGTGTAGTGTCAGTTATGGAAAAGATGATGCAGAATTCAATAGCAGTGAATGAAAAACAGGTGCTTCATTCCAGCTGATGAGCACTGCAGGCTTGCAGGTTTTCTCTGCTCAGTAGTTGAACTCAGGCTGTGCAGGTGCTTTTCATTCCTGGAGAAGACTAGTGTAAATTCACTTCTTCCTCACTCAGTCCATAGCAGTCAAAAAAAACCCCAAAGCTTTCAACAAACCAGGACATGCTGTTGTAGATTTCCATATAGCAGTTAAACGATTTATAATCTGAATTTTAAAAAATTACTTTTAATTAAATAATTTGTAGTCAGGAATACTACATTTTGTAGTGTTATGAGTGTCCTTTTAATGTGCTCATGTGAGATACACAGTGATTTTCTATTTACAGGTAGGTAGGACTGGAAAGAGATGTGAAGACATGTAGCATCCCTGACCCCAAAAAGGATGATCTCTATTGTACCTGACAGATTTTGAAAACCTGTTCTTAAAGACCCCTGTTGTGGAGTTCTCTGTTATGTATATGACTTGGCTTATTCTGGGCAGAAAGTGGTTTCTTTGGGCACACATTTTAAGACACTGGTATTTTACTGACCAGCCTGTTTGGAAAACCTGTAAAGTCAATCTGTCACAATGCTTAACTGAAGATTTCTTTGTGTAAATCATTCCATGTTTATATTAAGGTGCAGATATGATGAAATATGATCTCTTACATGAACTATGCAACTGATTGTATTGAGGATTCACAGAATTCTGTAACTGCTCAGTACTGCAATGTTAAACATACGTGGATTTTTCATTTTCTGGTTTCCCTTTAATATCTACTTCTATGCCTAACTCTTCTCAACAGTTATTTAAAAGTTTTCTTTATTTACTTATTCCTTCATCCTTGTATGTATTTTTATCATCCTTGTATAAAAATCATACAACCGTAGAACATTCTCTATATACCCTAGAATCCAAGTTTAAGAAAACACCCTGATGTTCATATGATGCTGGACTACCTACCACAGGAACTATCACCACCACTATTCTGGCACATCTTTCTGGATCTCACTCTAGTAAATATTTTTGCCAACTAGCTTCATATAGTTGACAAACTTCAGCCTGTATACATAATCTGAATTTATAAGGATTAAATAAAAATTCCGAAGTAGTAGTGCAGACATTGCTTCAATAGAGAGCTTTGCCTTCACTGAATATTTAATAGCCCACCATGCATTCACAGAGCAGTGCATCTCTTTCCACACAGTGAACCATTCACCGGTTTCTGAGTGCTATGGAAGTTCTACTTCATCAGTGAGACTTCTCTGATATCTATGCACAGTGGATCTGCAGAATACTTTTTTAAATATTTACTTTAGCTTAATCAAAATTTGTGAAATTTAATTGCTAAATCTCTTTTAAATGTAATAGTTGCAGTAAATATATATTAAATATATTACATCATATGTACTTAAAGATCACACAAGACATAAATGGCCTTGCTTGCAATGACCCATGAAAAAACACCAATCAACCCAATGAGCTGTGAGTCAATATTGTCTTTAAATGCATTCCAGCATAACATTTTATAAAAGTTTAATATAAAGCACTCAAGCATGCTATTTCCTAAATGACACTAATGACTTACAGTAAAAGACAAAATTCTTCCCAGGTGAAATTCAGCCCTCTTTCACACAGTACTAAAACAAAACATTTATGTACATTACATTGCTGAAACTGAGGTACTTCTAATAACAGGAACCATTTCAGAAGTGCACTATATCCTAAATTATATTCTAATGTCATCAATAACCTCATTTCCCATTGAAAACAATCAAATCAAATGCTGTTATCATCTTAGGCACTGACTTGGAGGTAATGTGAACACCTGCTAAGAAGTGAAATAAAAAGACATTCAATAAAAAAAATATAAACCAAGATTACTTTGGTTAAATCTGATTTAAATTTAATTAAGCTAAATTACATGTAAAGCCTGGGGAATGCCAATGCAGAAAGGTATTGAACGTCAGAGCTGACAGCATCTTCGTGACGTCATGTGTCAGGTAAAAACTTCACTATCAGCTTGGTCTCCACAGTTAATGAAGTATCACACCACAGAGAGCAGAATAATGGCAGGAGTTTTTATCCCAGTGTGAGTCAAAATTTGCACTTGCTGAAACATTGGGCTTGGATTCACCTTCTCTTAACAATAACTGTCTAAAAACTAGGTGCTCAAACACTTTCCAATGCCTCCAGAAAGACCTTTAAAGGGGAATTCAACCCACCTACCTTACACATCGCAGGTACGATGAATTGCCCTCTGTATCTTCCCTTTTCTCTCCATTATTTATAAAGAAACTTATATAACTGTGCTAAGCTAGGCATCCCACTTGTATTTAAGAAATGTAGGTGAAGGTGAATCCCACTGTTGATTATTAAAAAAAAGGCTAAAATAGTTTGCTGGAGAGAATTTAAGTACTGGTTTCTTAATACAGTAAAGAATTATAAACAGATTTTTCAAATTTGAGATGGTTAAATCTGTCTTAAACAGAAGTATTTGAATATAAGGTTAGAGGAAAGAATTGGTAACAACATGTTCCAAGGTTCCTGTCTTCTGAAAGTAAGCTTCAATCAAAGGGTGTGTAGGTTGAACAGTTGTTTTTTTTTCTGGTGTTGGAAATCCTAGCTGACATGGTATGGCACCAGAACAGAGCTGTCCTGCCTGTGTTTTCACCAATCTTTCTACTGGCCTTTGTAGGAAGGAAGTATTGGAGATGGCAACAGCAGCCTTGGTACCCGTATGAAGGGAATTTCCGGACAAAATGGGAATTACATTACAACGGGAATTACATGATCAGATGCCATATAATCCACAGATCTTGCATTGGTTCAGTACTCTCTGTATCCTCAAAATTGGCCTGAGATCCACCTCTTCATAGCTGAAAAGGAACTTGTTTCTTAAGCAGGAAATTACATAGTTCAGGAGTATGCTAATTAAAAAAGGAGTAATTTTAAATTAAGGATATCAGAAGACACAAAGGAACTAAAGCCTAAGCTCCTTCTGTTTCAACAGGGTAGTTATAACTAGGATTCATTACTTGGAAACAGTATACATTTACCACACAGCCTGATAGGACCTTTCATTTTGTCTCCCTTCCTTAGGCAATAAACCTGAAAGAAAATAAGTGATTGGAATTAAATTTTACCACTACTTTAACTGTGCAATTTTCCTTTTCAATTTAGTATTGCTTAGATATACTCTTTTAATGGGAATTTTATACATAAAATCAGTGTTTCCAAATGAGACACATACATTTTCAGGAAAATATTACTTTCAAACATGAGGAAAAATTCTGTGTTCAAAAATTTTTCCCAGAAACACCCGTTGCTCTAATAAAATATTTTATTTTTCCCTTCAAACAATACATTGCTTATATCTATGAAGTATTCTGGCTGTGGTGTTACTATTGATATGGGTAAGATTTGTCCAACTAGCTGACATATTTGGCATGAACCAAGAACTTTTATTGCCAAACACATGAGGTATTGTAACACAAGCCAAACATTGAACTGGTCACTGTCTCAAAAAATTAAAACTCCTTCCTTTTCATCTCCAAGGGTTACACTTATTAAAAAAATTACACATGTAGGGCACAGTAAATGATTACTACAGAGATAAAAACTGGCATGGTTTGAACAGTTGAAACTGGTAAGAAGGAAAAGAATTCCTTCTGTTATTGCCAGTACAGTCATTAAGTTGACTTGCAATTCGCATAATATATCAAATATACAACATAATATTATATCTAACAATACATTTGAGAGAAAAATTTAATCTGTACAATAATCTTAAAAAAAATAATCTATAAAATAACATAAAATGAAGGACAGTTAATTTCATTAATGTCTTTAAAGAAACTCCACAAGTACATTCTACAGCTTTCTGTCTCCCTCTTTGTACAACATTCATTTCATAACTATGAATATTTTGTTACAGATTTCCTTCCACACATGAAAAGCCACCAAGAAATATAAGAAAGCAGCACCAAAGACTGTCTGCCGTTTTTCTACTAAAATTATGATTTTTAAAAGTGTTCAGCTATTTTGTGTAAGAAGAATGTGTGTTCTGGGAACTGTCCTGTTTAATATCTTTGTTAATGACCACAGAAGGTAATGGAGTGCTTGCTCATAAAGTTTGCAAATGGCATCAAACTGGGGCAAGTACCAGTCAATATATGCAAGGGCAGGGCTGCCATCCAGAAGGACACAGACAGGATGGAGGGATGGGCCAACAGGAACATGGTGATGCTCAGCAAGGATAAATGCAAAGTCCAGGTAGGGAGACAGTCATGTGAAGACACTGTACGGGCTATTGATTTGGGAAAAGGGTAGCATATTTGAACTCTTTCTGTGGTCCCGCTACAAGCAGATGTCTGCTTGATTGAGTACTGTGAAACTTAAGAACAAGCCTCAAATTATGAATATTTAAAATCATGCAGATAGTGTGCTTCCCTTTTTAAACTATGAATTTGATTCTGCAAAAAATTGTGTACTACAGATAATTACATCCACTTGAATAATCACAGTATCAGTTGGTATGACTAGCCAATAATTGCTACTCCCCACTTGCTTGGAAAGAGTTACTAGGGATTTAGGAGTAAGGAGACAGGGTTTTTCAGATGGTGCAATGTCTATAGCCATGAAGGATGCACTTGCATCTTCAGGATCTCAAATCTTTCACTAGATTTAGATAGCCGTTACAAAACGGGGCTCTTTTTTGTTCCCACTATATTTTCCTCAAATAAAATTTTTTCCTCAGCTATAAACTTTTGGATACACTGACTTGAAATAATGGTATATTGATAGCAGACAAATGCACAATCTGAGTTGAACACAGGCATCCTGAGGAGATAAGTTAATTTTTTTTCAGCTTCAGCCTTTTTTTTTTTTTTTTTGTTAAAAATAAAAATTTGGTGATTTCTATGAAAAAATACATTTTTCCATAATTTGTGAGGCATATCTTTGGGGGGTGGTTGGTAGCAGTGGTGTAAGTTTACAACTATATATATTTTTCAAATCTTCCTTCAATTACTTTGTATGGAAATAGTGTAATGATCTTTTTAGTATGGAGAAACAGTATTTCTATTTAGCCTTAAGACGGGTCACTTTTCTTACTTGTATTGTGACAAATGCAATTGCTACATCTTTAAACAGAGAGATAACCTATCACACCCCTCTACTATACAACTCCTGAAATGAGAAATGTCAATTATTTTAAGGTTAAAATTATAATTTTGGGGAAAACTAAAAATGCCTGTTAGTATAACATAGGTGGGGTTATTCTTAAAGAATGTTACAAATATTTACTTCATCATGGGATTTTTCAGATTATTGTGAGTAAACCTTAACAAAAACTATTCTGTAAAAAACAAAACAAAACAAAACAAAACAAAATAAAAACAAAACAAAACAAAACTCAAAACACCATAAAATTTCCACTTCCTCATGCAAAAATCCATGTTTTAATTTTATTGATAATCTGATTTCCCACAAACTTTATTCATATGTCCAATCATTTGCAGGGTCCAAGCTTAATAAAAGGTAGCTAATAACTTCCTTACATGTAGGGAAGATGAAAGGGCAAAATAGGCAAGAATGGAAAAACAGCTCTTTAGAAATCTGAACTCAGATGCTGGAGCAGGGTTTTGTTTATGTGTTTTCTGTTCTTTCTAGTGGCTTTTTTTGGTGTTTTGTTTTATTATAAATTTTTTATTGCATTGCCTTCTCTTTTTTTATTGTCTGATTTTCTATTTAGAAACAAAATGTGTAAACATTATTCATATGAACAGCCTTATTGAGAGCAAGACGGGGATTAGTGATGCATATAATTACTCGTGTACATTTGTAGTATCATAGTATTCAATTAGAAAAATCACAGGAGTGAGCTATACTCTTACAAGTTTTATAAAACAGCTGGTAGCTTTTTGTACAAGCAACATAGTAAATTAACTAAATCAATAATACATAATTTCTCAGATAGTATGTAGCATGTTAAAGGGCAACAACTCTGAATTTTAAACTGCTATTTACAGTGTCTTTTAATGCCATTAATTTATTTGCCTTTCAGAATTAATTTTTTGTGCTTTTTTTCATCTCCAATTTGAGATGCTTTGGAATATGTAAGAAAAAAGAACAGTATCTTTGACTCAGAGTAAGCACAGAATTTTTTTTTTCTATAAAAAATGAGAAATAATTATGCTGTTTCATTGCCTTGCTTTATAACTTCAGATGGTCTAGTTTTTTTAAAAGTTCTTAAATGGAACTTAAATGGAAGGCTATTTATGAATAATTTGAATATTAAAATCAGTACCTGAATAGATCTTGTTGGGATTTCACTGCGGGGAATCTTAGTTTAAAGTTTTGTATCTACTAACCTCATTGCTCCCTTCCTGACTAACAACAAATTAAGGCTTATAGTCTGTTCTCTTGCTACCTCTGCTCCTCAGCAGCATGTCACAAGTCATGTGCCTCATTTCTTTCAGGCACTCTCAGCAAGGAGTGATGTATGACTAAGCAGTGAAGCCAATTATCTGAATTGTTCTGCCTCTTCTGGCACTCGAAAAAACAGTTTTTGCCTGAATCTCCAAAGCTCAGTGCTTGAGAAAATGGAATTTCTCCACATACAGGAGAAAGAAATTGAGTGTTCGATGTTCAGAACTGAAAACTTGGAGGCACTAATGAAAACAAAGGGGAGGTCAGCTGGAAAGAAAAACTGAGGGTGTGTTTTTGGAGAAAAGGAGGGCTGCAGAGAAGGCAATCAGCCAAGGCACAGCCCCAGACCCATGGGTAGCAACCAGGGCCCTGAGTCTAGGTGCACACCATGAGGTCGTGGCTGCTTGTTGCATTGTTGGCAGAGAGAATGCAAGGGCTCACCAGGGTGAGATGCACAGTACGTGAGTAGTCACAACACAATGCTTTATAGGAATGCTGACATTTACTTCAAATGAGATAGTTACTGTGTACTTTAAAGAGCATTAAGCTGTTTTTAGATAGTTGGGTCCTAAGGATCGTGTTACTGTACCTCAGAAGCAAAATATCAGCACAAATATACACACATTGACTTTCACAAATAAAATTTAAATTCTTGTGCTTGATTACATTTGTTGCTTGTGTTATGAGGTACATGCTAAATGCTATGACTTTTGGCTGCTTGGGAAAACAAAATTATACCAGAAGGCAGTGATATTAGTTGTCTTGTAAATAATATGTACCAAAGTATCAGAGGTCAGTAGAGCTGAGACTGATACTTTCAGCCTGGTAGCCAAATTTAGCTTCTTGCATTGCAAGGCATTTTTAAAAAGTGACTCAGACAATAAGCCTTAAAAGCAAGATCAAACATTTTTCTCTCAAATACTGTTCTTGTATAGTACTAATTCATCCATTCTAGATCATTTCTAAAATAATTACATGGAATATAATTCAATCTTTTTATGCTGGATTTGCAAGACATCTTTATAAGTTAATGCAGAAGTTTCATGTGTCACTGATGTTCTTACAGAAACAATATTGTAATTACTAATCTATCATACATAAAGACAATCTAACTTGCCAAAGAAAAAACAGTATGTTTATATCTTATTGGAGTATAGCTGCAACAGAGTAACATGAGTGTTTGTTTAATGACTCCAATGCATGAACAGTCAATCTGCATTAAAGAAGACTTGAAAGACAAAGTAATGTTGTCTAACGTTTTTACTATTTTACCCAAGTTTTTCTCCAACAAATTTAAATGAAATGCCTTAGTGACACTTTAATATTTTTTGTGTATAGTATTATTTTGTTATAAAATTGTCTGGTTTGATTTTTGAATTGTTTTGTTGTTTCAAAAGTCTGCAATTCTGAACATCAGGATTAAGACGAATATGGTGGGTTGACCTTGGCTGACTGCCAGACCCCAACCCAGCTGCTCTCTTACAGGACAGAGGGAGAAAGCAAGATGAAAAAGCTCATAGGTCAAGATAAAGACAGAGAGATCACTTACCAATTACCATCATGGGCAAAACAAACTCAACTTGGGGAACATTAATTTAATTTATTGCAAGTTAAAAATAGAGTAAGGTTTCATTAAGGAAGTTTTCTTCATTGCAAAATTCTATATGCTACCTTAGAAGTGGGCACGGAAAAAGAAAATAAAGAGGTATTTTCTTTTTATAATATCCACTAATAATATGAGGTAAAGAAAGAAGTGTTGTTCGGTATTAAATTTGTTTGGAAATATTTGCTAAAGCTGTATATTCTGGATGATCTCATATATTACACATGTAAATCTACACTGAACTGTTTTCACTGTATCACGCCCAAATATATTCAAGTTTGTCAGTATATTTACAGAAAATAAAACTCAAGAAATTCATAAACACTGATAATCTGAAGAGCAATGCATACAGCATTTTGGAATATATGAAGTTAAATTTCACCCTTACTCTAGCTAAATAAATTAGAGGGAGAGCTATCTTACCAGAGAGTTGGTATATTCTCATGATGAAAAGGGAATTCTACTGTTGCCATTTTCAGTCTTCTAAGGAGATACTTGCCAGCACCAAAGGAACACATGATATGAGGATCTAGGAATTTCTTGATAACTGGGTGATACATGAATAATAATGAGTAGGCTACCACTACCCTTTAGCCAGTGACCTGCTCGCCCTCCCACTACCTGCAAAGTCTGAAAGTGAATCAGCATCCAGTCCAGAATCTTCACTAGGAGGTATGGATTTCTTGATAGTGTCATGTTCATCTTTGTATTTGAGATCTCCTGGGAGTACTTTTTATGAATCTGATGCAACCACATATTGATGGGATGTGAATATTCATGAGGGTGGCAGACTCTAACTGACTGGCTAGCTGTTTAAAATATTTATGGAGCTTGCAAAGAGAAAGTAAACTTACCTGATAATGCTGCAGGGACCATGTTAACTGCTTTCAGCCACCCTGCTGCCTGAGTCATGTGCGCCACAGCATCTTGGTCCAGAAGACTATAGTGCTATGTCAGTCAAATAGCAAACCTATTTCTCAGTGTCATGAATATCTTAAGCTTAATGGAGCTGTACTACTTCCAGTCCCCAAGCTAGTTCAATTGTAGTCAATGCAAGCTGATATCTCTGCACAATGTTGACATCCTTTCAATACTTAAATGGGGCTTATAAGAAGGATGGGGACAGACCTTTTAGTACAGCCTGTTGTGATAGGACAAGAGGTAATGGTTTTAAACTAAAAGATGGTAGATTCAGACTAGATACAAGGAAGAAATTTTTTAAGATGAGGATGGTGAAACACTGGAACAGGTTGCCCAAAGAAGTGGTAACATTTGTTTCCTGGATGTTTCCTGGAAACATTTGAGGTCAGGTTGGACCAAGCTCATATCAACCAGGTCTAGTTGAAGATGTCTCTGGTCATTTCAGGGAGACTGGACTAGATGACCTTTAAAGGCCCCTTCCAACCCAAACTATTCTATGATTCTATGATCTTCTAAAAAATTAAGAGCAAGAATACATTGAAAATCACTGGGACATTCATCAAAAATCATCTACACCTTTTAACAATCCAACTTTAGTTTCTGTTTTCCTGTTGTTCAAGATGACTGCAAGGAGCTTCTGATCTATCTGTATTTACCTGCAGTGTGTAGATAAGAATATTGTGGACATCTTTTTGTGTAGAAAAATTTGAGCAGCACCAGTAAAATTCAACATGGAGATCAAAAAACAAAAGGTTTCCCTTATGAGCATTCTAGGCCACAAGACAAATAAGATTGATCACTGATGTGTGTCAAACCACTGAAATGGAAAATATTTTCAGTCAATCTCATTGCTGAGACAAGACTTGTTACGCTGATGCAGTCAGTAATACTGCACCTTCCTTCTACTGGCAGTGAACCTGAGCTAAAGATTTTTTTTTTTTTTTTATTTCAGTATCATTTATTTTCCTCTAACTGCTTTTTTTTTTTTTTTTTCACCAGAAAATAAATTTAGAATAATTCTTAGATGTGGGAGTTTTGTAATTTAGCGCAAATATCGATACATTATTTCACAGTAAATTCTAGTTCTGTTTTCAGGTTATAAACACAATAATTCATTTATCTGATAGGCTTTTCTGGGTCAAAATATCCCTCTAGAACAGTTCTTTGTGTTACAAAATATCTGTGTGTTTTACTTAAATGCTACAGTCAAAACCTGTAGTTTAAAACTCATTTTTACATATTATTATTTGAGATCCCCAACAGTTTTTTAATCAAAAGGAACATAGTCAACATTTATCTGACAGTTGTAATGAAATAAAATTTTACCCACGCTGAAAGGAGCTTAGATGACTAAGTAACAACAAATAAACTGAAAATGCAAGTTGTCTTCTAGTTTGCCCATGCAATTTATTACTGAAGAAAAAGTCAGAGTTCTATGTATGCATCAAGCCTCATTGAAAAATTATATTCATATTACTTTGGATAAACCAAAACTATGTTTACAACATAGTTGACAATATTTAAAATTATGAAGGTTACTAGTGTGTACTTATCGTGAAACTCACTGTTTGTTGAAAGTGACACATTCGAGCACTGACTCAGATTGTGGAATTCAGTGTCAGAAAGTAACAATCTGCTTTCTATTCAAGAGCATTAACTCTCCTCGCCTTTTTGCTTTATATTCTTTCTGCAGCAAATTTTGGGAAAGAACTAGATGATATATGCCGAAATCCAATGTTCATATTGAATTAGGGTCTGTTCAAGATGCCTCTTGGCCAAAACTACTCAATATTGAGAGTGGAAAAACTACTCTCTCAAACTTTACAGTTAAGGCTCACGATGGATTACTAGTATTTTGTTTTCCAGTAGCATCTTTGGGCTCTGAAATCAGATCCTACCTTTCCTCAAGGTACGATAGCCAATAAGATATGATCCTTTGATTTTGTTTGGTAGTGACTTAAGAATGACAGAATGGTCATTCGTGGAGTACTGTAGCTGCAAGTGATTTAATGTTAAAATTAGTTTAGATTTGAGATACGCTTTTGTTTTGCTGGAAAATAAGTAACATTCTATTATGAGAAACTTGCTGTAGTCCTTTTTTTAGAGGACAAAAAATAACAAGATATTTTTAGAGCTAGCTATGACTACATGTTCTAAAGGACTTCAAAAAAAAATGTCATAAACTGCATAAGATCTTCATTGTGGATAGCAGATCTATGGAAGAATACAACTCAAATATTAAAAAAAAAATCATACTTCATATAAAGCTGATATTTCTGATATTTTACGTAAACACTGGTCAGATAATCAAGAAATCTGGTGCAATCAGAATTAAGCAGAAAAGAATGCTTCGAATTTGATATCTAAAGTCAAATTGTAGTTTCTCACAACCACAGCTTAGTTACCACCTATTCCTGAAAGCTCCTGAGATAAACAGATGTCTTTTCCTTTTTCCAGTATTTAACGTTGCCCATGGCAAAAGTTTGTATCTTGATCGGCTTCAAGGACTTCATTCTTTACAATATTAGACAGTCCATGGTCTAGTTTAAATATAAACTTTGCCAATATACACAGGGCAGATATGATGTGCCGCTTAAATAATGTCTCACTAGCTCTAATTAAGTCAGGATATGATTAATTTACCTAAATTAAGCTTAGTTCAGACCAAAGTTTAATTTTCTCCGCTCTCTGAAGAGATTCAAGCCCTTATCTATCATCTGAGTATGACAGCATCCTATCTCTCAAACACACTGTAGACTGTAGTTGAACATAATTTCTAGAAACTCCATGTCTTTGGAAATGCTGTAGTGAAAAGCACTTTTAAGAAAGTGCTTTGGAGTGTCAGCAAGGTGTATTCCGGGAACCAGCTCTGTGTTCTGGGCTTCTCAACACTTCTGAGTAAAATGTATTTAAGTAGTTACTTAAAAACATTAATTCAAATTACTTAATTAAAAGTAATTAAAACACTCCTCCAAGTGTCATATTTACTAGTGGACAGTTTGTTTGGGTCCCTCAGTGGTTGCTTTTTTTTCAATCCCATACTCATTTTCAGGCAGGGATCCCCTAGTAGGCATTGTACTAGAAATGTATTTAACAAAAGAAAGTAAATTTTCTCTCTGACACCAGATGTTGAAATGTTGTGATGCTCAGAGTATTGACACCAATCTCTTGTGTTTTTATTATTTTAAAGGATATCATGAACCCTGCAAATAGATGACATTCTTCTGCACTGAATACTGTATAAAAATGTCAATTGACTCTGAAAAGGGTAGAATATGAATTTCTATGAGAAGAAGCGGAATCTTGCATATACATTTCTTTTAAAGTTTTCAGTCCTTACTATTTAGATTGGGAAATTTTATTTTCCCTAACTTTTAGTTGATATCACCAACAAGCATGGTCCAATCCATGGATATTTAAAGTGACAGTGTGATCTCCAGTTTGATCTTTGAGTTATGCTTTCTGTAATAAAACATAAAGGACTTAATTCAATGGGAAGTAATGGAGATTTTGAATATCATGTAAAAAGTCTTTTCAGGGAGTTTTGAATAGTAACCAGAGTAACCACAAATGAAGCTCTCTGCATTTAAATAATTCAGCATCGAGTTGAAAGTGGAGCTAACAGAGGAAAACTTCTATTACTTACTGACATTTAAAGAACACTGACTTTTCCCCCTAAAATGAGTCACTGACAGTGGATTCAGTGAAACACAGAAAAAAAAAGCACAGGGTGTTTTATTTGTTTTGGGTTGGTTTTTTTTTTTTTTTTTCAATCTGTTATACATATTAATTATAAATTAGAGACACAGATCTGAACTGAAGGGTATGAATGTTTAAAAAAGTTACAAATAATTGAAAAAGCAGGAAGTCCTTTAGGACTTCATCTTTCTTTAAAAGGCCTGATTTGATTTTTGGAAAGCTGAATTCTTGGACTCACGGGAATGTTCTTTAAAATGCAGGCTTGTGACTCTTCTGTTCAGAGCTGACTGACAGGATCTAATCTAATCTACATGGGTTGTTATTATCAGAAATATTTTATTATGGTTTTATACATGATTTAGGGAATTTATCTAAAACAATGTTGAAAAACAAATTCTTAGCTATCAAGTATTTGCTGGCTTCATTATTAATAAATTAATTTTCGAGCCATTCAAGTGCAGTTCAAAAAATGGTTGAATCTAATGCTTTTATGTTAAAATTTGCTCCCCAAAGTAATTTACAAATTCTCTTTCTCTCCTTGCCTGTTCATTTAACCGTAAGCAGATGCATATACTGGAACATATAGAGGTGTTCATATGAGGAATCAAGCTATCTAATAAAGAAAGGTAGAAATTACTTAAATGGAAAAGGTATCTGCTTGCCAGTTCAATGTACTTCAAAGGTCCAGATCTTATAACAATCTATGCGTATATCCGCAATTTCTGCACAGCGCTGTGTTGAAGTTACTAGGTTGCATATAAACAAGGTTGCCTATCACAGCATAGTCATACAGTGTTAATTTAAAACAACATAGAGACTAAAATACTGCATGCAACTATAATTACCAGGATAATTTATCTGTCTTAAACAGAAATATTAATTACACTTAAATTAACTGCATAAAATTAAATCACGTTTCTTGACAACAAATTTCAAGACAACAAATCATTCTGAAAAAAATTAATGAAACAGACCAAAAAAATCATAACGAGATATAAATTTGTAATAGAATTTAATAACTTTTAAAATTTGTATTTATTTATTTGTTATTTTTCACCAGCCTAAGTAGCGCCTTCAAAGTCAGAGAAGGAGAAATTATTTGAAAGATGAGAGATCTGTCTTTGCAGTATCTTCTAAAAATGACTTGTGCTTTGAAGCATTTTCTCTATAATATTAATCACTGTTGTGCTTGTAGTATGATGAAAGTAAGCCTCTGTCATCTATTGTTTTTTATCTTACAGAAGTGTAAGGAGAAGCTTTGGCACAAAGGGAGTGTAAAAAGCTACACTAGAAATCAGCTTTTATTCAAAACAATTTTGAAGAAAATTAGCACTGCATTCAGCAGTTTTAGAGGAAAAACTACAATGGGTTAAGGAAATGCTTGCCCAAAATAGAAAAAAATAGTTGGAAAGCATTGTTTCAGTTCAGAGGAGGGGGGAAGGTTTGGGGGGGAAAGTTGCTGGATATGGGAAAATATACATGGCTACTCAGGGATTTTTATTAACTACATTTTTAAACTTCCCCACTCTTATTTCATGAAATGGAATATTCTCTTCCCTCAGGGCTGAAAGCGTTTTAGATTTGCTGATGTTCTGCCTTTAACTTTACAGCTAAAACCAACATTGTTTTAATGGTAATGTATTTCTTTTTAAAATAAATTTACAGTGAAAAGTTGATTCTGGACTGTTTATGTGCAGTCTTTTTGTTATTGTTTCTGTAGGCAATATAGTTTTTGGCAAGTTGTCAGTTTTCATGTTAAAGACACAAATACTAGTTTTAAGGAATTTTTCCATCAGGATAAACTATAGCCTGGAGAAAAAGGCAAGAGAGGAAAACATATTTCTAAAAAAATCAAATAAAAGTGGAAAGGTAAAATCCAGTACAAAGAGCTGTAAGGCATCTGTAGTTGGCACTTACTATGAAATTAACGGATATTGCACATACTCATACACCCCCACACACTTAAACACACTTGCATATATATTAAAGTTTGTCTTGCCTTACAGTAGGAGAGCTTTAAAAGCAGAAATATATGAAAATACTAATGCAACATAACTTGATTAAGCTGTTTAAAATCCAGTTCTTGAAATCTATTCAGCTAACTTTCAGCTAACTTCAATAACATCCCTGAGATTTGCCTTAAACTTACCTGTTTGGTAGGATACTGAAAAGACACATGTATTGTTTTTTTTCCAGATTTATTACAGTTCAGTCACATACCTATTTATTTCTCATTCTTAAACTAGGATAGACCTATGTCAAATCAAGATATCAAGCAATGTTTTTAGTTAAAAAGGAAGCAAAGCCTAACCTATTAACCCATCTGTCAATAAAAATATTTGCAGTCTCTTCGGTAAGCAATGGAATTAGGCATATTCCCTGACCCTTTGGAGGAATAAAATTTAATTGTGACTGCTTGATGTAGAAATAGATGTTCAGCTTACACACCATCATCACAGGTTTTGCTGAGTGCAAAATAATACAGAGTGACTTTGTAATTATCATTTTTACATATCATAGGTCAATATTTGTTCATTCACACAGAAACCCCACAGATGAACGATTTTGAGATTTTTGCGTTACAGTTGTACTTTATAGTCTCTTTTTTTTCCCCATTTCTGCTTCTAATACTTGCAAAATTTCAAACAGTATATTTCTATTTTAAATGGTAGTTTCTAAAATGTTCATATTTTCTTTTGTTTTATTTTCAGTATTAAAAAATGAGTAAAATACAGGTGCATGAGTTCATAATGGAATTCTTTTGTTTTATTTTCAGTATTAAAAAATGAGTAAAATACAGGTGCATGAGTTCATAATGGAATTCATTCTGGAAGTAAGGAAATGGCCTCAAGTTGCACCAGGGGAGATTTAGATTGGATACTAGGAAAAATTTTTACACTGAAAGGGTTATCAAGCATTGGAACAGGCTGCCCAGGGAAGTGGTTGAGTCACCATCCCTGGAGGTATTTAATCATATCCTAATCATTAATCATACACATACAGGTAGATGTAGTCTTAGTGATATGAGGTTCGCATGGGCCCACTTCTCAGGCCTGTCCAGGTCCCTCTGGATGGTATCTATTCCCTTCAGCGTGTCGACTGCTCCACATAGCTTGGTGTCATCGGCAAACTTTCTAAGGGTGCACTCAATCCCACAGCCCGTGTTGCCAACAAAGATGTTAAATAGCCCATCCCAATACCGACCCTTGAGAAATGCCACTCGTCACTGGTTTCCACTTGGACATCAAGCCATTGACCACAACTCTTTGAGTGTGACCATCCAGCCAATTTCTTATCCACCGAGTAGTCCATCCATCAAATCCATGTCTCTCCAATTTAGAGACCAGGATGTCCTGTAGGACAGTGTCAAATGCTTTGGACAAGTCCAGGTAGATGATGCCAGTTGCTCTTCCCTTATTTACTAACACTGTAACACCATCATAGAAAGCCACCAAATTTGTCAGACACGATTTGCCCTTAGTGAAGGTTACAGATCATAGCAGTGTGATCTTCTCATTTATGCAAATTCAGTTTATGACATTTTTTTGTAGTTTTCTTACCCTCCAGGAGACAGAAAATAAGGAATAAGATCCATCTTCTTATGAAGTTCCTCTTTCTGGAGACCACAATGTCTTCAGTTGGCTTCTTTGAATTATTTACGTAGAGAATTAGCATTAAAAAGAAAGAGCAGTACTTGAAGAAATGAGCGTAGTATTCCTGTGTTTTAAGACCAAAACCTCTCTTCAACATAGACCTAACTCAGGCTTTGTAACAGTAAAATGTACACACATGAAATCTAATTCTTCAGCCTAACAGAAGAGCATCAAAAAAGTACATCCTTGACCTAGCAAAGACTTCTAAAGTTGCCAACGTAAATAGCCAATCTTGCCAATCCTAAAGTAGCCAACTGAAAGAGGAGGGTGTATAAAGCTTAAGAGTCCAATTCAGAATGAAGTACACATGATAGGTAATATTTCTCTTACCCACATTAACTATCTAGCATTACAGATCTGCCTTGAATATTGATCTTGGATTCCTCTGTACTCAGGGAAATGAGACAGGACCCTCCAAACAATTTGCTACACTTCTCTTTGGATTAAATTAATTTTTCATGAAGGTTCCCTTCTCCACTAACCTTAGAAAAAACTCAGTGTCTAGTTTAAACTGTCATCTAAGTTTTTGATATTCAGAAAACAAGCTTTAATCCTTCCTCCTGTGTGCTTCATATCCAATGACTATGTATTGTAAAATATCTAAGCAGATCTGGAAACTGGTACCAGAATCTCCTTCAATCATAGAATCGTAGAATTTTCTAGGTTGGAAGGGACCTTTAAGATCATTGAGTTCAACCATCAACTAACACTGACAAAATCATCACTAAACCGTGTCCCTAAGCACCACGTTTACCTGTCTTCTAAATACCTCCAAGGATGGCAATTCCAACACTTCCCTGAACAGCCTGTTCCAAAGTTTGGTAACCCTTTCAGTGAAGAATTTTTTCCTAATATCCAATAAACCTCCCCTGATGCAACTGGAGGCTGTGACTATCCTGGTTTTTAAACTTGTGCTTTATGTATCTTACATTTTATTTACAAACTTGACTCAATTCCCAGGAAACAATGCAAAAGGATAAATCCTTCTCTTCTAGCATGCGTGTATATATGTGTATATGCACATGTATTTAATGAAAGTGATTATAAAACAGTGAATTGATTGTTGCCAGAAAATCTGAAACACTGGGCCCAGACAAGGTTATATAGGAAAATCTGTAAACATATTAACTTCCCAAATTAGCCTGAACTGATGAGGCTTTGTGACCAAACACCCCCGCCCCCTTAAATTAAGCATTTCAATGGTTCTTGGGTAACTCCGACAAAGAACTGTTATTGGCATGCACGTTTAAGAGTTAATATTTCCCTCAAATACAGTTGTTTTAAAAATATAATATATATTTTATAGCTGACAGCTCTCAGCAACCGTAACTGTTGAGTATCAACAGCCTGAGGAATGAAAATACATTTTTCTAGTATGTCTTGCTTGACATACTGGCAAGCAAATGACTAATCTGCTTTCAATGAATATTATCTCTGTGTTAAGATAAAACATGTAGTTAACAGCTCACAATAGGAACACAAATATAAAAGCATTTACTTATATCCAGCTCTCATTTTCCCCCTTCAGGACTCTGACTTTTGATTTGCTGGGACACAAGCCAAATGTTAGCATACACTTCCAAGAAAGGTTTTGTTTGGAATGGTCATTAAAAGCTCTTCATATGATACCATGGACCTCCACCTCTGTAAACACATGCTGGCTACTTACCAGAATAAAATATGTTTAATATACTTAATGGCATCAGCCTCAGCAAATAAACTGTCTTTCTAACTCTGTGCTGAGTTTACGTGCGAGTTCATTGTATAATGAAGGGTAAGTCCTGAACAAGACAGACTAAGGTTCCAGATTAATAGGATTAAATGTCAAAAAGATTAGAGAATGGTCACTGAAATCTGTGTTCAGAACACCATATGAGAAATTTAACTCAAGATGGAGTCATAGCTGAAATAAATTAATTACGTGAAAATAAAATAATGTAGATCTTAAGAACAAGAAGACAAGATTCATCAGTTATACATCAGAGCTAATTGGGTAGTTCCAAATAGTCAGACTCCATTATTGGTATCAGGTCCAAGAATATAGTGAATAAAAAAATGCTGTAACAAAAAGGGGAATGGCTGTACAGTCCCTAGCACTTTCAGCTCCTGAAGTTCATGAAATGTCTTCTACTGAACAGCCTAAGGGTTACCTGCAGTCATTCATAAGCAACTTGACCTAATTCTTATTAACTTCACTGATATTATCCCCACATAATTTAATGGGGGGAGGCAGATTTAGCCCTGAATTCTTAGTGAAAACTGTGTATAAACAGAGTGTACACACAGTATGTTCCTTTAGAATTGTTGTGTTTCAATTTTGAGTGTAAAGTTTACTTTCAGTTAAAAACTGTTTACTGAATAATAGTTGGAAACCTATCTGCAAACTAACATGACAGACTTTTCAACTCTTGAAAGACATGAAAGGAAGAAGAATCAGGACACAAAAATAATTTCCTGATTTAAAATAAATACATAAGTAAATAAATAAATAAATAAAACATATTTTGTTTGTAAGCTTCATATAGGGATTGAGAACAGTGATAAAGCAACTGAAAAGTTTGTAAGATTTTGTAAGTAAGTTTAAATGATCAATAAAAGCATTACTGATGAGAAAAGTTTACTAAATTCTTCACCTTCATATAATTCAGTATCTACTTCTACATGGCAGCTAGAAGGAAGTCTCATTACTACTGTTCTGCTCTTTTCCCCAGATACTGGGTTCTTTCAACATGGTCTCCTGAACAGTTTTCGACAACATGTGTGAATGAACTCAGCAAATCACACATGCTCAAGGAAATAAATCCCCGGAGAAACTTTGACCAGAAACTTTCTACATGACTTTCTACTCGCATGAGCTCCCATGACACATACTGCAACAGCTGACTCTGTTCTTTCAGAAAACACCATTGTAATAAAGAGGGCAAAAAAAGCTTTTTCAGGGAGTAACTCATCAGGAAGATCTTTAGTTAGCATTTAGTTATCATGTCCATGGAATTTCTGATCAGAGGAAGTAAGATAGACTTATTCTTTCATTGGAAATTGATTAATGTAGTAGAAACAGCATCCAAACACTATTTCATTTCAGTCAGATCTTTAACATTGCAGGTATTTTACCCTAATCAACAGGCTATTCTGTATTTTGAACTGTGTATGAGGATTTCAGTAATATGCTTTAGAGCACCATGAAGATAAATTTACTACAGCAGAACCGGCTCCCATAGAACAAGACACAATATGCATACATTAATGTGGTTCTGTGTTTGACTAAATATCCATGCCCAGAGTTAACGAATAAGGCTAGTTAACCTAACACCATCTTGAATTGCCTTTCCTGTTTTCTTGTGCTAATTTTTCTGTGGTAAGCTCTTATTCATTTCATTATGATTGTTCGTTGACATATCTCAGCTCTCCTGGTTACAATGGCAAAAGAATACATGGCAGCAACAAGGAGAACCATCCACAAAAAAACCAAACTTTTTTTAAATCCAAATTTCAATGCAGGGAAGAAATTAAAAATTGCAAAGGGCCTTGGTGGATCCTCTCAAATATGAAATAAATGAAATATATGAATAAATAAATATTTCTGCATGACTCTGCATGCATTGTGCAATAGAAAAGTTTGAGTGTTCGTTGTGTGTGATAGGAACAATGGCTCTTGTGTTTTTTTATAAAGATATTGGTTCTGTATTCATTATCAACAAAATGAACTGGCAAAATGGGACGTGCCATAGTATCCTTCTGTTTGGGTCTGGTTTGGAATTCTTCAAAAGAAACCAAGAAATCTGGGTGTGGAAGTCCAAACTACTAGAAATCCAGACTTCTGAAATAGAATGATCTTATTCTCCTAGCATAAAAAAAAAATATAAATGAGGATAACCTCTGACAATATGAAAGATTTATGTGGTTTAAACTTCCATAAGAACCCCAAATAAACTTGCACGTTCATAAACACCTGACCCAAAAACTGAAACAACGTTGGTGACAATTGTGTCCTAGGAGTGAAACTACACACAAAGACCCTTCCAAATGGTCCATGGATCATTTCCAATTTCAGCTTAGCAGACTTCCCACAGCTGATGTATTTTCCTAAAGGCTGTCTAAACTCATACCCAGAGCTGATAAATACCAGCCACAGTTTCAAGATGTGTTGTGGCTCGTGACTGAGCTCTCACACAACGTTGATAATGACCAACATTTTCTATCACTATGGAAAAGTGGGAGGGCCAGTCCTCAACCTTGTATATGGCAACCCAGAATTTCATCACCTGTTATTTAAAGGCACCTCAGCATAACACTTTCTGTGTTTTGGAGATACCAGTTTCTATACATGCAATCCCTGTCCGGTTGTTCTCTGCCTCCAGAATCCAGCATCCTGGGCCTTGTCTGTGAGCTCTGCCAGTGTCTGGGCTCTCAAAATACCCACTTGAATTTGAATGTGAAAACAATTGTATTTAGCTTCCTGGCAACCTTTCTCACAGAATGATCCAAAAATTTGGAAGGGAACTCTGAAGTTCACCTAGTATAACTTCCTGCTGAAAGCAGGCTGACTTCAGTGTTAGATCAGGTTGCTCAGGGGCTTACTCTAGCAAGTTTAGAAAATTTCCAAGCATGGGGATTCCATAAACTCTTGAGTGACTTTTAGCACAATAATTGAAACACAATGAAACTTCAAAAGCTTAAAGTTGGCCAAGAGAAGAAACATTATTGGAAGATGTCCAACAGTAGATTGAGCTCCTTTAGGAAAGGTAAGGACAATCATAATTTTTGAAACTGTGCAATTTAAGGAAGGCATATTTTATTCTCTGGTCTCTTATATGAACCCACAGCAAAAATAATATAGCAAAACCAACCAACCAACCAAACAAGCAAACAAAGTGAGTGGGACTGAAAAAGAGCAGAGCATAAACTATACAAATTTATTTTAAGAAGAATTGTAAATATATTGAAAGTTTTTATTAACTTCTTTTTTTTTGAAAATATGCTATAACTCCAGTGAATATAAAAAGTAAAATGAATAAGATACTATAGACTGGATTTGAATAGTAGGAATAATAGAATTTCAGAAGCCATACAGTAGAGAAGGGATGGAAATTTATTGGAATACACTGTTTTGGCATTCTTGATGATCTGGTTAGCAGTAATTTCTTTATATAAAAAAGCTGATAACTGGATTAGAAACTGGGACAAATCCATGTTTTCCCCAATTAAGGTAATAGTTCAATCATCTCTATGTCATGGCTTACTCATATTTGAGAGGATCAACCAAGGCCCTTTGCAATTTTTAATTTCTTCCTTGAAATTTGGATTTAAAAAAGTTCTTTTTCTCTGTGGATGGTTCTACTTGTTGCTGCCATGTATTCTTTTGCCATTGTAACCAGGAGAGCTGAGATATGTCAACGAACAACATAATGAAATGAATAAGAGCTTACCACAACACAGACGCTTTCTTAGTGGTAATTTCTACTCCAGATATGCCAAAGACCCAGATTTTATCTGTCTGCTTTGTCAGTCTTTTGAGTCACATTGTTTCATTACCCAGATGAGAATTAAACAATTACTGATTCACATGAGTATTCCTTTTGAATTTGTGCTGCTTCAGCCCTCAGATATCTTTCAAGTCCCAAGTAAATTATACAAATATCTGGCTGACAGCTTACAGAATTCTTTTGAGATACACAGAGCAAAGCAGGAAAGGGAGACGAGGATTCGATTAACAGAGATTCATTAGGATAACATCAGACATAATACCATCACCTTCTAATATCTCCCCAGGGATTTTCAAATATTGGCATACAGTGATCTCAAACTTTGGCTTCTGAAGGGTGTTTCACACCTTATCCTATTTATTCAAATAAAAATTAGAGGAGATTATGAAAGAGCGATGGTAAAGATTTATAGACTGGCCCATCAGATTGTTGCCTACTGCATATTTTCTTATCCTATGCAAAATCTACCTTTAAAGGTCTCCACAGACATCTATATTTACCTATTGCATGGTTCCCTGTTCTTTTATTTTCTGTCAGAGTAATTCTACGATGTACCACACTAAATAAACACTCTCTATACATTTTAACAGCTCTCAAATATTTGCAGAATATCATGACCTACTTTGTCATCATCTTCCTATGGAACTTATTGAGCTCTTTTAATCTTTACTCAAAAGTCAATTTGTCTCTTCTTTTCATTCTAGTTATTTTTTTATCACATCATAGAACTTTCAGTTTTATGAAGCTTTTACCATTTCTCTGTTACTTACTCTAGACTAATCACATTCTCAAAATGATGCCTTTATGGCTATCATTGCTTTATGTTTATTAAGTATTCTACAATTTGAAGTCATAGCAATGCACTTCCCAAACCTCCTTGGAAGTTATTTTATTTAATTTTGTCAAATGATGTATATGAAATAACGAGATCTTTTCAACAGAAGTAGGCCTCCTTAGGTCATATATGTCACAAAGATCTTTTTTAAAAACTATCACTCTGAAATTTTATAAATTAATTAAAGTTACCAGGCACAAAGTGTTCTGCAGATAAACTCATAGCCCTAAAAAAAATTAGATGATGGTGTCACTGAAATATAAAGATATTTAGGATCTCTGTTGTGATGAATGTGTTCACAATACTCATATAATTCACAATTTCTGCAGTGATATACACTAGTGATCTATATAACAGTTCCACATGTCCAAATATTCTTCATGTGATGTTACATTAAAACATGCGTCCAATGCTCCAGATGTGGTGCAACTGTTTCTCTATACATTAACATATTTATTTGGATGCAATCAAATAGTAATGCATTCTATAGAGTAGTTGAATTAAAGAAGGCAGAAGCCATTTACCCACATCCTATAACATTTGTAGATCTATAACTAACTCGTGAGAAAAGTACTCACAGCATGCTTTTGTTTCAGGTGTAAGGAAATCTAGATTCATATAAGTGGAAATGAATCCTGTTTATGTTTCATGCAGCTGTTTTATGTTCAGGTATTTGACCTAGAGAAAGATTCATTACAAAAATTCTTGGAGTCTAGTAATAAAATTATGTATTGTAGTACAAATCAGATAAATGTAGGTCTAACTGAAATGGCTATGAAAAGAAGACCATTAGAGAATCTGAAACAGATAAAAAATAGAAGTAATGCAATTTTAAAGAAAAAAAAAAAAACTATACCTGAGAAAAAATAACCCAAGCATCTTGTATTAACAAAGTTAACAGAGAAGTTATTTTGATACAAAACCTTATTTTAATATTAAGCTTGAAAAAGTATTCCCCCCCACAAAAAAAATCAACACAAAAAATTCTTTTACTAGTTATTTGAAATTGCTGAACAATTCTTCCTGAAAACATTCAGAAAGACATAGCTATGCAGGAAAAAAAAAAAAAAAAAAAAAAAATCAAAAAAGAAACAAAACAAATGCAATTTGCTCCAGTGAAATATTAAGATAAAGGAAACAAAGCCAGAAAAACAAGAACCATTACAAGAACTGAAAATCTATCTATATGTAAGAATACAAGGCAAAAAGTCCATAAACATGGCAGTATTCAATGTGAGGGGGAAAGACTCAACACAATGAGAAACAAAGAAAGCAATTTCTGCATTGGCTATGCTTCAATGAAATTCAGGCCCTGATATGTAAATAAATGATTGAAACTACGAAAAAAATTACATGAATAAAACTATAGTAAAAAACTCAACATTAAATTACTCAACAAATTCCAATTACCCTAAGTAGTGTATTTCATAATGTCTTTGCTTCTAATAGAAAATGAAAACAAAATTGGGAAGTTGTGTGCATTGTCAAACCTCTATGTTCCCAATTTACTAGCTCATCTTCAGGGTTTACATCCCTGACCAACCTAGACTATAAAGGGATCATTCTTTTCTGTCACTGTCACATGTCCATTATTCATTCAGTTTGATTTTGCTTTCCATAAAATAAGAAAATTGCCAAAATGTTTTTGCACTCAGGCTTGAAAAATTGTTAGCTGTTATAATTTGAGGCATTCTATAACGTTTTGCTGAAGCGTGTCCAGAGAAGAGAAACAAAGCTGGTGAATGGTCTAGAGAACAAATCTTATGAGAAGCAGCTGAGGGAACTAGGATTGTTTAGCCTAGAGAAAAGGAGGCTGAGGGGAGACCTTATCACTCTCTACAACTACCTGAAAAGAGGTTGTAGTGAGGTGGGTACAGGTCTCTTTTCCCAAGTAGCAAGTGATAAGATAGAGGAAACAGCCTCAAGTTGCACCAGGGGAGGTTTAGATTGGATATTAGGGAAAATTTCTTCACCAAAAGTTTTGGCAAACATTTGGAATGGGCTGCTCAGGGATGTGATTGAGTCACCATTCCTGGATGTATTTAAAAGATGTGTAGATGTGGCATTTAGGGACATGGTTTAGTAGTGCATTTAGCTGTGTAAGGTTAATGGTTGGACTCAATGATCTTAAAGGTCTTTTCCAACCTAAACAATCCTATGAGTCTAAAATAACAACAGAGTGTTTAGGGGAAGTGAAGCATTGCTTAACGTAACACTCCAAAAAGAGTAGATTGGATGGAGAGCAGAAGGAATCTTGGTGTCGTATGATGTTTTTCTTAGCTCCAAAGAAATCAGACCCTTGGAAAAGTGGTCCTTATGACTTTCCCTGAAGCAGCTGTACAAAGTCCCATAGAACACTAAGATAGGTGACGTTGCAACAAAAATTTCCTTAAAACCAAGGATTCAGATTTTTTTAAATGGAAAATCCTTAGCCTAGTAAATATAATATATATTCCACTGGTCCCAAAAGAAATATTTAATTTCATTTTGGTTCCACTGAGAACAAATCAAAAAAGTATCATTTGAAAAAAAAGCCTGTACCAACAGGAAAACCTGGCCAGACACAGATTTTCAATCCATGTAAAATGTATTTTCAGGACACAGTAGGTAGCCCACTCGTAAACTCACTCCTGATCAAAAGGAGCAAGTCTTGTGGATTGTTACAGGATCCTTCAGGAATCCTACAGGATTTTTCTGTCAGTGAAGGAACAGGGTCAAAGCCAAGGTTCTCCTTACTGCTTTTATGGGTCCTTGCATTTCTCTCCACCTTACTTCTGCATAACCTCACCATCACAAGTACAGTTACAGTTCTTAATCTTTTTTTTTTTTTTTTTTTTGGAAAGGACTGGTGGGACAGGTTGGATTACTTTCAAAAACAGAGGGATAGCAATATATCAATTTTGTAGTTTTACAAAGAATTTCTTATAGCTTCAGGAAAATTTACTTATAAATTTTCAGCCTGAGACTAGTAGTCTGATTTAATAAGAAGGCAATTGAATCAGCTCCACCATTAGTGCTATTATTAAAAAACTTCTGGCATTCCCCAAAAGAATCACTTCATTATGTTAAAAGGAATGTATTTTCTTTATTTTGTTTGAAGAATATTGACTAGAAAGAAGGATTTTTCATTTAAAGAAAGCTCCATAGAAACAAATCAGAAAATCAGTTTATTCTATTTTTTGCAGCAAGTAACTGATGATGTAGGAGAGAATTTATATGCCGTTGTAATAGTTACAATATCTTCCATTGAGTTTTGAGCATTTGTTTTCTGTTTACTACCATATGCCATATCCCATGTAATTTCACCCAAAAGCCATGTAGCCGCAAATATGATATAGACAAAAAAATGGCATGGAAATAAAGCTATGCAGAAAATGCCCTGTTACCTGAAAATCCAATAGCTCAAATGTTTCCTAGATAAATTTGTCATAATTATCAATGATTCATGACTAAAAAGGTGATATTTCTTCCTAAAGAAGTCATAAGGAGAACCCAATGATATACTGAGATTTGATCATGCTGACCCTCTCACAGAGGGTGTAGCTTTAGGCCACAGTTTTTCAGAGACTAGTATCTCCGATGAGATTTTTCTTACATAACCACTCAACAGCTACAAATTTCGTAGAATATATAGACTTGTACACTTTAGCAAAAGTCTTTGCTGATATATGAAATCCCATTGATTTCATATTAATGGATACCATGTCATAGATATTCAAATGTCTTAAGTAATAAGGACATCTGTAACCCTAAGTGCCTCGCACTGGAATCAGCAAACCAAAGGTTTTGTATATAATCTGCATTATCTAAAGATATAACAATTTAATCAACTACTAAATTAAATTCAAAGTTAATTAAAAAAACCAAACCACAAAGTAGAAAAACCTTTTAAACTAGACCAAAGTCTCCACAAAAACGCCTTAAACTTTCACCAAAGCATATGAAAGAACTATTTTAAAAGAGGTAGCATGTCAGCTTAAGGTTTACGATAAGTGGAATTTAATGATGTTTTGCACAAATTTTGTTTGCAACTAGGTATGTTTATGGGACACAGCTAAAATAAAGAAAAATAATAAAATAAGATAAAAATGAACAAATGCATCAAGATAGACTTTGCTGTATGGTGTCAGTTATTGTTCTTAGACTACAGTTTATTTGCCAAAAATACCATACAAATCTAGAATATTTTTGATCACCACCTAAGTACTGAAATAAAGTGGTGAGGTTGGGATAGGCCTTGCCAGGCAGCAGCAAGAGTGGGGCTGCTGCAGAGGGGACAAATCAGGAGCCGGGGTGTCCAGTCAGGAGCAAAAGGAGACAGGAGTCAGACATATTATATGCAACCTAGGTCTGATGTCCATCCAGAAGGTAAGGCTGGAGGCTAGCCCTCTAACAACTGGTAGTGCCCTTGGGACCCTGGCAGGTATATACCAGAAAGCGAAATAATACAAAGGTAAAATGACGTATGTTCTATGGGGACACTACCCTAAATTAAATATAAATAGAATTGTTCATGTTCATTGGAGGCTCATAAAATCTCTGTGCTGTTCTTGTAAATTTCCTCACAAAGTATTAATACTGCCTATTAACACTGCTGAATCCATCTCTTCAAGACATTCCCTTTCCTAACAAGGGTCTCTATCAGGTCATCTTAGTCATGATTTCTATAATATTGTTTTTAACTGATGTAACTCCTATTCTGAGTCCAGGAAAAATGTCTTTATTGACCATTTGAAAGTTATACCCAAGTAATCTTTTGGCTGGTATTTTACCTTATTGTCTATTCCGTCTTCTGCAGTTTTCATCACCAAGATCCCACATGGAGGAGGAAGAAAGGAGAAGGACATGGGTGGACACACAAAGGGTATAAAAAAATGTAGAAATGGCAAAGTATTAAGACTACAAGGAAGAATAAAGATGATACTCAAACGTCCATGAAATGGTATCTATCATCTCACATTCATCTGTTTCACATATAAGAAAAAAACAATAGGTAGAATGTAACAATCAAGGTCATTAAGCAAGGTCATCCTCTTATACAAAATCAAGTATGTGCTGCTTACCTGTCTCTCTAGATTTTGGAGTATGAGCGTGCTCAATTCTACTTTGCTATCCATTAGTAATTGCAACTTGCATTTTGAAACTATCTAGTTTTTAGATGACATCCACCTGTTAATTAATTAATATAAAACAAAAATTTAGAGGACAAAATGCTAATATATATCACTTAGGAAGCAGAAATTTTTTACTGTTCTTCAGAACTTACCTTTTTTGTTTTGATGGGCAGATTTTGCTAAAAGGAAATTGTATTAGTTTCATAAGAGTAATGTCAACTATTTCTTAATGTTCATTCAGCTTTTGAGGCAGCAATGAAATAACAATGCATTCCCACAAATGATCCTGAGTTAAATCTGAAATTATAGGATAGTAAATGAAGTATTGTATATGCAGATTAAATTAGGTTTCAGCTTTTAAGGAGAGGTCATTTTGTGGCTATAGTGATGTACTAGGCTTGCACAGATATATAATTTAAAATGTAACATTGTTGTCAAACTGGATGCATATAGACTATTTTTTCACAGTATCAAAAATTTGATTTCCTAGTTCTCTTGATAGTCTAAAGCATTTATGAAGACAATTGTAAATTTGGATCTGGAAGAGTTTGTACAAAGTATGACCCAATAATAACTTTCAAATCATTACAATTCACAGGGTTGGAAATAGAAACTTCAGACTGAGTGTCATTGTTCATATTCTGCTCTCCTTGATCACTGTAATAAACTTCAGAGGCATATAGATTTATATATCTTAACCATATCAAGCCTCCAGATTGAGTGCTGTTTTTCTTAAGGAAGAAATAGAATCATTGTGTAAATACTTTTTAAAATTTAATAGAATAAGTTACTCCAAAGAGTGTTTAATATTGAAAATCAAGCAGTTAAAATGCTAACAGATTGACTTATTGACCTAATTTTTAACCAAAGAAATCTGCAAAAGAAAGAAAAGGAGAAAAATACTCAGCAATCTGTGATATTTTTTCTTTCCAAAAAGTTATGAGAACAATTCATAAAGAACTGATTATACAAAGTTGTAATAGTATGAGCGTCCTGAATTTTCTTTTAGAAGTTTCTTTGTTAACAAACAATATGCAAGGTGAATCAAACTTTTGAAAGATGTTTTTAAAAAATCTAGGGTTTTTATTTGCATTTTGTATATTTTTATATAAAGGTATACATATTTATTTCAAATGAGTTAGTTATAATCTGGATAGTTCATAAACAGTAGAAGTTGTTGTAATTTTAGAGTTCAGTGGAAAATTCACCAAAATATGCTTAGATCTTAATGGAAATCTTCCACATTCCAATAGTTACTGATGGGGTACGTTATCATAGAGATTTCTGAAAAATATTTCTTTTTACATACATACATGTTCGTACATGTATTTAAAATTAATTAAATTGTATTTTCTGTTTAATTTCTTGTCCAAAGAATTTATACATATATTTCCCTTACTGTCAATCATGTTAACACGTTTGATAAGAGGAAACTCAAATCTGGACATTCTAAGGCCTGATAGACTCAAATTGAAGAAAAATAATTTTTGTAATAGGTATCTACATTTTTTGTGGTTACTTCAGGTGCCATTTACCCTTCAAACCTGTCAGCTGGTTTCATCAAAATGTCTCCTGTGTTGTAAGTTCAATAGGTCTCCCAATGTGGCTTTTGCTGAAATTATATGAACAAAAGATGTATTTTATAAAGATATTTAAAATTTTTGAACAAGAAAAAGTCATTTGGTCCAGCAAGTCTTTACCATTTAAATTTAGCTCTATCTCCCATCCCCAGTTTAACACTAAAGGGATGAAATTCTCATTAAAGCTTTGCAAAATATTTGACTTGAAATTAAAGCATATACAATTGCCCTTTCGTGAAGTCTGACAACTTCCATTAAATTTATGTTTTAGAAGTTTAAAGATGCAAAAACATTGTAATCAGAACAAAAGGTGCCTTCTTTCCTTCAGTGATCACATTTTTTTCTCTCTCATTTATTTCTTTATGGATTTATTGGATATTTTGATACCTGAAATGAGATGGCCATACTTGTGAATACCCATTTCTTGAGACTATGTAGCTATGCCTACAGCACATGCTTAGGAGACTACTGGAGAAATTTTGACTTATCTATTTGTTTAACATGAACTCAAGATTTTAACTAAAATAATTTGCTATTTTTAAGGGAAAAGCCATATCAAGAAGGTGAATCAGTTTGTTGTTCAGTTAAAAATGTTGAAACAAATTTTCAGGGTCAGGTAAGCAAGGTCAAGAACCCACGGTTGTACTCCACTTTTGGAGCATTCATTGGAGACCTTATTGTGACATATCAATACTTAAAGGGAGCTCATAAGATAGATACACTTTTTTACCAAAGCTTGTAGTGATAGGACAAGGGGAAAGAGTTTTAAACTGAAAGAGGGTAGATTTAGATTAGCTATAAGGAAGAAATTTTTTATGACGAGGATGGTGAGACACTGACATGAGTTGCCCAGAGAAATAGTGAATACCCCATTATTGGAAGTGTTCAGCGTCAGGTTGGATGGAGCTTTGATCAAACAGATCTAAGTGGAAGATGTCTCTGTTCATGGCAGGGGTGTTGCAACTAGACAATCTTCAAAGGTCCCTTACAATCCAAACCTTTCTATGGTTTTATTGTTCAGATGAGCTTCCTCATTCCCAGAAATTTGTCCATACCAAAACACAAAGATGGGTGAATGCGTTTTCAGGGTTTGATTACTGACACTTTTCCTTACAGTGTTCTCATACAGATTTATTCCAATATCCTGCATAGTTTCAGAAAGAACTAAAAGAGATTGCTTCTGTCTTTATGAAAGCAGAACAGAACCTTTTCCGTCTCATATTCCCCATCAGAGACTCACCTCTAATTACTTTAAAATTGAGGACTTTCCTTCTGCAATGGAAATTCTTGGGGGGCAACTATTCATGGACTACTTACAGCTAACAAACAGTATGTAGCTGAAGCAGAATGAAACTTTAATTTCTATCATCACCCACATACAGGAAAAAAACCCCACTGAGCTGTGCCATAACCTTCAGTCTCTGAAACTTGGTAACCTTCATTTTATGTGTGTTTTCACTGCTTCAGGTTTCCCATGTATTTTTGTGTAACATCATTCTGTGGTTGGTGAAGACTTACTGCATAGTTGCAGATATAGGCTTGCAGTGCAGAAATTGGTTTGACAAGTTTCACACATATAGAAAACCTTCTTTAATTTATATCTTTATGTTTAACCTTGATACGTTATTGATGTATGTTCTGCATTTGTTTTTAATCACATTTTTATACTTCTAGGAACACAATGAGAGACAAAAGCTCATGAATTTTCATGAAGTTCTACTCCTTCACTTTTTTGTTTTCTATAGTCATTCCCGATGTCTATGACAATATTGAGTGCATGTAGGGATCTTTTTAGATTTAGCCTTATGTTTGGAGCTCACATTTATGTGGCTGAAAATATATCCTTTTGTTCTTTGACAGAAATTAGATTCATGTAGTCAAGCCTTTTTTTTTTTTTTTTTTTTTTTTTTTTTTGACTCTTGCTATTCTGAATTTGTGTATAATCCTCCTGTATGCTACATCTGGAAACCCTTCTATACTAATAATCTCATTAGACATGACTTCAGTCAAAAGCATTCCCTCTCCTGAATTCTTTACTGTTAACATTGTTTTCTTGGCTTCTGAACAGTGGTGTCCTGCTGGGCCATCAGCAACATTTTCATCCTATATTTTTTTTTTTAGGTATCCTTGAAAATCATATCTCAAATGGAAGGGAAATTAACCATACAATATCTCAATATATGCTGAGCGTAACTCAAGTGAAAAATATTGTTCTTTAATCTTGATAAAAACATTTGAAATTCACTTTCCTAATAGTTTTTAACCCAATTCTAATCTTTATCATTTTTACAAACTTAATTCACACCCAGAGAAGTACACTTTATTGCACAAGGAGGTTATTGATAATCCATATCACTTGGAAAGGCATGACTCTCTTTTCCTTCTGGAATAGGATGGCTGCATACAAACTGGGCACTAGAAATAACCCTTGTTGATGACTTTGCTCCTTGGACTATACTCAGGCATTGTATCAGAAAATATTCTTCAGTTGAAAGCCTTCCAGAAAGCCTTCCATAGACTATGTGAATAGCAACAGAATACACAACCACGCACCAGTGGTCAGGTTCATGCCCTGATGCTGTTTAGAGGTGTACATTTTCAATCCAGACACTGACTTTTCATGTAATATTTCATAAGCATGGAAAGCAATGAAGAATAAAAGGACAAGCAATATTCTATTTGAATGAAGGAAACAAGATGATTGAAGGCTTAAACTGGACAAATGAAAAAAAATTGAAACACTAATGTAAAAATGTAAGAAGATAGCAACATATTTAAAAGTTACTGTTCTAGAAAATACACTCTTAGAGGAAAGAAAAATTACTATTTTCAATGTATAATTAGTGAAGCAAAAAGTAATGGCTTGTGATATATTGGTTAAACTAGATGATTTAATAATTTCTTATGGCCTTAGGCTTTACGAATTGAAAAATCTATGAGTAAATTAAACACTTGATAAATTCATGGTAAATTGTCTCATTTCAACTTACAGATATATTCTTTGCAAGCTGCAGTTTTCTCAAGGTTGTACCTTTAATGACAAGTGTATTGTATTGCAGTGGAAACTTAACCTCTTATACTGCCATACTTTGGCAGCTTTTTTTTTTTTTTTCCCCAGTTTATTCTCTCCTCTGTCCATTACTAGAACAATATGTTGAAATGTGTATGAAGGTTTGTATGCGTGTGTATATATCTATGCACATGGGTAAAATCATCAGGTAGTACAAATAATTCCAAACTGATTAGCCTAAAATGTTTGAGAAACTGTTTATAGTGGCCCAAAAACATTACTTGTAATGAAGATAAATTAAACTTTTGAGGTGTGGAATATTACAAAATTGGTTTAGTGACATATAGGTAATACTCATTTTCAGACCACAATCATTCCACTGGAATGATCAGACCACTGGTCATTCCACTGTCCTATGTTTTACATATTCCTCTTGTAATTCTTAACAAAACCAGATAACTTAACTTTCAGTATTTCCTCAAAAGAATGGGAGATAGAATCCCTCTTAGTTCAAGTACTGCTACATAATGATGTGATAAACAATCTGCAAAAACTGCTGTTTTGCTCGAGTATTATACATTTATGAACATACTAGTTTTCATCTTTGTACAATCAATGAAACCAGTAATTGGAAAAAGCAATTCAACTGTTTTCCTGCTAATGAGAGAGGTTCTGATGTTTTGCCTCATCTCATTATAATTATCTCAAAGAAGGGACTTCCATTCAGACCAATAAGCTATTACTGGACTGCTGCACCTCCAGAGGCTAAAGGTGCAGATCAGCGCTTTTATCCCAATGGAATACCAAGGAGGAGTTCAGAAATAAATGCTCATCCTGCAGCATCCTGCTCTAATCAGAAGACAGAGTGATTAGCAGCTTTTCCTGGGAGGGGATCTGGAGCCAGAGGAAGAATTTTTAGCATGAAAAATACAGAAAAGTTGCAGATTTAGAAATATTCTATCAATAGATAATTTGATTGGCTAACTTTCTACAAATACGCCAAAATTCTTTATTATTAATCCCTCCCCAATAAATGTATATTCTGAATTATTTATATTATTCCTTATTTTCAAACCGCTCTGTCATTTTCTCAGAAACAAGATTAGCTATTGACTACATATAAACTGAACAAGAACAAGCAAGCACTACTAACAATTTGTACATTTTACTTCTGAATCTTTTTTTTTTTTTTTTGGTTTGCAAAATATCACTGAAATTTTAAAGTAAAAGGCAGTTAAAAATTGAATTTTTTAATAGGTACAGCCAGCTATAAATGATATAAAAATTATCTTTGTCCTTATATTTTGTTTAAAATATTTTAAAGAGGAAACAAGTTTTAAGTGATTGTTTTTGGGTTTGTTTTTTTTTTTTTTTACATGGAAGAAAGACTTTTTTCATCATCTAGCAAGCACCAGCATCACAGTTCGTATTAGAAAATTTCAGTTCACCTCTAGCCTTTTCTACCACAGCTTTCAGCTACTTCCTGCATTATTGGCAGCTATGAAGTTAGCTGTGTGGTGGGAGAACTGGTGGGAGTCAAAACAAAGCACTTGTATAGCACTCTAAGGCACTTACAAATCAGTTCAAATCATTGCAAATACCTGCTTACATCATTCTTTAGGTCAGTCCTCAATTTAAGAATGCAATATTGTTTCCACCAAAACCACAAAAATCTTCCAGATTTATTTGGAAGAGTTTATATTCATTTCTGTGTTAAAAGTGTATATAGCATGGCATTGAATGTGAAGTCATCCTAAATCTGTTTTCCAACAGTTGTCTCCATGTATTCCTCTAAAAACAAAAGGCATTTTTACGGTTATTGCATTTCTTAGAAAATAGACTTGAAATTTACCTTTAAATTCCCTTTTAATAGATCTGAATCAAACTACTTCCATAATATTGAATTTACCCTTGAAATTCCACCTTTTTGGCCCATTATTCTTTTTTTTAGGCTTTTTCACAGACAGATTATTTTTAACGTTTTGAAATAGTTATTAGGTGCAGAAAGGGTTCTTTGGTCATTTTTATTTATGGTATTTATTTATAATATTTATTTGTAGTACAGCTAAACGAGTGGTTTAGCTGAGGCTGAGGTATCAACCAAAAGGCATGCATTGCCCCTCGTGAAGGTTAGCCAACAATGTGTATTCCATTGACACCTTGTGAGCAAAATGTTCTCTGTGTTTCTGTATTGTTCATTATTTTTCAAAACTTTCTGGATGTGAAGTGTCCATGACAATTATGCAGAATCCTCTGTTGATACTTTCCAAAGGTACCTTTTGTACCTTTCAAAAGATGCATGTGTGTGTGTGTAAAATAATGCTGATAATATGGCAATGATCAGAGTAGCTGACAGAGTATCCGTTTGTGAAATATCTGGTGAATGTCCTTAGATTACTTATTTTTTTTTCTATTTTCTGATTCCTTTATGGTTGGAAAATTGCAATGATGAATAAAAATTATCTCGTTCTTTATTTCTCCCCTGCTCCCCTTTCTTTGTGCATAATCAGAATGTAGCACTTCTAATAAATCAAGACACAATCAGAGTGAATTATTTCTAAGTTTTTGGTGCTTTTTCTGTTCTGCAGAGAAAGCAGATGGCTGGCAGTTATGGTCCTGTGGTCCGCTTTTGGCTATTCATTGGTGCAGGAGAGAGAAGCATGGAGGAAAGTACTAGCAGGCAGGATCCCTCAAGCAAAAAGCACTTCCAGGAGAGTGAGTCACAGCACCTGAGGGAGGCAAGCAGAGTGCTCATCATCTCTCTCATTTATTACCTGAGAGAGGCTGATGGCAGATGGAGTGAGAGAACATAGCTCTCCTGTAGGGCTAGATAAGGTAGCAAGATCATTGATTGCTATGTACAAAAGCACAATAAAGACACCAGTGGAAAAACTGACTGGAATCAAAATAAGGAAATGCATAAAACAGCAACAACAATAGCAACAATAAGAGCAATAACAATAATAAACAACCAGCCATCACAGACCTATGCAGCTTCAACATTTCTGCTCTTTTGTCTCATAATAGGATGATGTGCCATTTCTAGCCTTACAAACAAAATGTTTATGAAATATATTTTGTGAGTTTAACTGTCTATTGTCTTTAAATTAAAATACATTACCAGCTCCCTCACCACAACTTTAACGCTGCCCTCCCATTAGATTCCAGGGTGTTAGAGAAAAACAGGTGTTCCACAATCTGTGGCATATGGAGTTTCTACTTTTTGGCTTTAATTTACTTCTGTTCCCTTCTCTGTAAACTGCATTGTGATATACATTATCTGGTTTCCCTTTGAGTAAAGATGGAATAATAAAAAAAAAAAGAAGAAGTTTTTCCTTTTTCTTTTTTTTTCTTCTTCTTTATTTTCCTTTTCCTTTTCTTTTTCCTTTTCTTTTTCCTTTTCTTTTTCCTTTTCTTTTTCTTTTTCTTTTTCTTTTTCTTTTTCTTTTTCTTTTTCTTTTTATTTTTATTTTTATTTTTATTTTTCATTTTTGTTTTTTATTTTGCTTTTCTTTTTAATTTTTTTTTTTTTTTAAACTCTTGCAATGGAAATAAGTAAAGCCATAACCCAAGAAAAATAGGAAGACAAGGTGCCTCTGTGGAAGTTATGAGACTTTAGAAGGGGTAACATTTTCCTTCAGAATCAGGAAATACGGAGTAACACATATTGGAGTAAAATAGGTTTCCTCCCTTTACTGTCTGGGGCTAGTCAGCTCAAAAGGCTTTATCCAGTGTTTACACTGGGTGTGTGAATATTCTTTCATAGCTTCTTCTGTATCTTGAGAGAAAAGACATATGCATATAAGGGAAAATGCACATTTTGGGAAGCCCACTGGTACACCCAGAACAAGGGCAACTTTCATTAATATGTTGAGAATAATATTTCTTCCCCAGTAACAGAGTAAAGCTTGTACAAGGAAAGCAAACATGAAATTCTTTTTCTGTAGATAAGGTATGCAGAGTACTTGGGCGGGGGGAGTAAAATACATTGCAATCTGAGAGCAATGTTCCAATTTCACTTTTTGTCAATGCTAAGCAAACCTATGGAAGAACATAAATGTTGCATGTTTCTACAGACTATGAAATGAGTCTGCAGAACTTGAAAGAATGGGACTAGTTAGGGATGCAACCAGTATTCCATTTGTTGGCCTACTTTTCTGCACCTCTGTCATTGTTTTAAGAACAAACACAACCTATTCTGTCTGGCCTGCAAATTCTTTTGCCTAGTTTGAAACTACAAAAGATGAATATTTTGAAAGTTCAAAGCAAATCAGCCAAGCTGCTTTCAGCTTGTAGGGTAGTGAAAATGTAACATGTTTCTGCTTTAATTTACACATTCATCATGTTAATTCTTTGAAGTTATTTTTGGAGAAATGTGTTAGCAATCTTCGCCGGAACATACTCAGTTTCATGAGTGCGTGCATGTGTGTTTGTGCATATTGTTTAGGGGAAAAAAGTTGTATATGGTTTAAAATAAATTTGTCCTCATTTGGCAAACTGATTTTTTCTCATAGCTTTGTGGAATTTGCTATTGAATTGTAGTGAGATTGGTGATCTTTAACAACCAATTATTCTCACTACCCCAGTCTCCCCAAAGTGTCTCACTATAATATTTCACTATACTGGCACGAAGGATACTATATTAATTCTGATTTTAGGTTGTATGCCCTTTTCCTCTTTGGCGTTGTTGCTGATGCCAGATTGGTGGAATTATAAGCTAAATCAGCACTAATAAATGAAACATGCCTGTATTTACTCTCTGGTGTTGAAGCCTGCATTATTAAACTGTCTCACACCCCACTACTGGGAAGCCACACCAAAACTACCTGGTGTTAACAGTTCCTGTGCAATATTAACCCCTCAAAGCATGTCCAGGCGCTATGTGGGGAGTGCTAGTTGGCCCTGACCAAACTGCGCTAAGAAACGTGGCAGCAATTTAATAACACAGTTGGCTGTATTCCGGTGCCTTGGGATGGTCCCTGACCCGGTTAAATAAACCAGTATAGGTGTAACCTGTATATAACCCTCCTCCCAGGGGTTCAGTGGCTGCGTTACAAGGCCTGGTTTTGATAGAGCACAGCTGTGCAACCTTGGCTTAGATTTCTGAGAAAGCTGCTAAGTTGTGGGAAGGAGCCGTGAGAAATACATAAACCACAGCCATTCAAGGTAAGAAAGGTAAAATTTCAGACAGAGAAAAGACCGTTGAGACAGGCTAGTTATCAGCTCAAGGATTCGGGAGGGAAAATACTGACACAAAAAGATATAAAATCCTAAGGAAAAAAAAAGAGAATTGGAAAATAGCAACTCAGCAGAAGTAAAAGGAGCAGCGCAGTTCAAAAAGTAACCTCAGCCAACCTTTACTCATCTGCTTGATGAGGGCTTGGCCCACAAAGATTTATTAGGTGTCCCGTCATGGGTGGTAAGCATATTAATGCTTAACCTGGTAGCTTGTTAATCCCCACTATTTATCGTGTGTCTTAGTCAATAAATAATTGTTTTGGTCTTTAAAGTTGCATATGCCCTACTTGTAAAGTCTTTTGGTTCACAGTAATAGTTGTCCAAACAAAATAACTTAGAAAGACAAGGTTGTGAAAATGCATGAAAAGACAAATAATCAGTTTGATAATACTCACTTAAAAACAATCTCTTTCTCTCTAACAAATATTTTTGTCCTGCTACAAAAAGTAGAGAATAAAATAAATCAGTTATCCTATATTCCAAGTTTATTAATGTGGTTTTAATGAATTAAACTCTTTGGCCCTGATTTTGTAGAGAACTTGATTTTACATAACTATCTGACAGTAGAGGATGCATTGCAAAATTAGGATTATATTAGAATAGCATTAATTGGACTGCAGCACTAGGAAAAGTATACATTATTAACCTGTCCTCAGTTAGGGTTTATCTTTTTAATTAATTTTAATTCAATTAATTCAATGTTAGGAAACATCTGAAAATCAGCTGTAATATACTTTCCTATGGCTTTGAGAATGCCATTGAGAATTAAGAATTTACAAAGAAAGGTTGGCTAAAAATTTTGTTACTTGCACCAGCTGCCTTCCTTTCTAGTTTCATTCCACACTACTCTTCGCCCTCCCCTTCCCATATGGGCTACCTCCACCATCAAAGCTCATCATTTGAACTACATCAACAGTTTGTTCAGCAGCATTAGGTGAAGGATGACAGTTGAATACCAATTAGTGTGCAACAGTGTACTAAAATATTTGGCAGATCCTTCTGCAGTAGTGACAATAACGGCAACAGCTTGATACATGCTTGTAATTCCTTTGTTTAAACACAGCTCAACAGAGACGTAAACAGACCTTGGGTTACAAACTAACCATGACACTTTGTTAGCTCAGAGCTTTGGTCTTTGACCTAGCTACACATACCCTGAACTATTTATTGTATTCCCTTTCTAAAGCTTCTCCATGAAGTTCAAAAAAATATACCAAGATAGCAGTACCTAAAAAAATTGAAATAGGTGGTTTAGATACTGAGGAAGTTTTTGCTGTATCATAAATTTTACAGCATAAAACTTTTTATTTATTTATACATACCTAGAGTTCCTAATAATATACATGTCAAAAGAACCAGGAGCAAATTGGAAGAGCAACCAAGGACCTCTGAAGTTTATATAGGCAGAGAGTAGGAGTAAGATTCCTAAATAAATAAATCAATATTTTATTGGCATATTTTATATAACTACCAATTTATTTATTTTAATGTACTACTAACCAGGTCTGTTTGAATATGTGTTCATGTGAGACTTTAACACATTTTTCACAAGCAAGAACTCCTCTAAATGTAGAGTTTTTAGTTTTAAAGAAACAATCAAGCTTGTTGTTTCTTAATAAATAAGAAGCACATAAATAAATAAATATGTAAAAAAATACAGTATTATGCAATCCAGTATTATGTTCAATAAAAGTAAACCAGGTTTCCAGAACAAAGAATGATATAATAAACAGTTAACCATTTAGGTCCTTTTTCTGATCGTTGGAGTACTCTTCATCAGCCGTTGTTTTCAGACTGTCTTTTAACTCTTTCATTTTACAATGCATCAGTTCTTGTGTAAATTACAGTGGTTCAATTCATAGATTCATCAAACACAAGAAAAAAGATTCTTTCAGAGAATGAGATTTTCCCATTAATTACTTTTACTGAATTCAAGTTGTTCATCAAAACACTCCTGTGGTGTTTGATTTGCAAACAATCACTGTGAGACATAGTATTTATTGAGCTATGAAGAAAGCAAATACTAAGTAACCCAGAAATGTTTTTGAAACAAAATGGTTTTGTAGACAGCAAAATCTCGGATACCATCTCTTATAATGTTTCCAGAAAACATGCCAAGGTTTGACCCAGAACCATATGATAATCTGCTCATTTGTGCTCTGTGGAGTTTATGATTGGCCTGTACAGTTCTGGACCTGCAGCAGCAAAGAAGAGTAATAACTGTATTTACTACTGAAGCAGTACTAACAGATTCATCTGTGCTTCAGGGTCAATATGTCCTCCCTGAGACTTCGTTACCACCATGTCCTGAACAATACTAATGTATAAGCCACTGAGGGATGTCTGCTTGATAATTGTAAATTAGACAAGATTGGACCTAAAGCTCAGATCATCATATGTCCTGAGCACTACTAAGGCATTTCTGAATTTATCAAAATTGTCATTTAGTCACTGGTGAAAGCTACAACTAAAGTTTTTGGGGTACCCGAATTGCTACTTGTTGATTGGTGAAGTGTGAAAAATTCCAGTCAACTTCCAATGGTGTGCTTTGTCTCTAAGTCAGTGCTAAAGACACAAATTCATACAGCACAACTTGCTCATAAGACAAGAAATCTTTAGCTTTGCATCTTATCTGTATGTGCCAAAAATAGGTGGAACACAAGCGGTGTATCTATCCTGATATGAGAGATTCCCTTTCCTGTGCCCTCCCTTAGGTCTCCTATACCTTACCACACCTACAGAATACAAATGCTTTGTATTTCAACCTTCACATCACGCAAAGTGGTAAAGAGGTTACTGAGAATGTGTACTAATCAACATGATACGTATAAATATTTATTTTGTAATATCTGCCCCCATATTACAAAATACAGAGCCTTCTTAACTATCATTAATGTCAGGGTAGACATAAAGTCAAAAGGTTTTAAGACCGAGTCACGTTTGAACAGGTAGTGTGGCACAAAATTTTATCACCAATTTTTAGTGATTTCTTAATGTTCCTTTTTAAGAACAGAAATTTTAAAATTCAGAATAGCTACGTACAAAAAATATATATATCTTTAAGAATATATTTTCAAAGATATCTTCCTGAAAGGAAGAATGTAGAGAGGTGGGGGTCGGTCTCTTCTCCCAAGAACAGGCAATAAGACAAAAGGAAATGGCCTCAAGTTGCACCAGCAAAGATTTAGATTGGATATTAGGAAAAATTTTTACACTGAAAGGGTTATCAAGCATCGGAACAGGCTGCCCAGGGGAGTGTTTGAGTCACCATCCCTGGAGGTATTTAAAAGATGGGTAGACATAGTGTTTAGATATGGTTTAGTGATGATTTTTGTAGAGTTAGGCTGATGGTTGGACTAGATGTTCTGAAAGAACCTAGGTGATTCTATGATTCTGTAACTACATAAAAAAACAGAGATCTGTGCAGTAAGTCAAGTGGGCAAATATTTCTGCAAACGCTTGAATAGTTTTTTAATGAGAGGTATCTGAATAAGATGACTAACATTCTGACACTGTCCTTGCACTGACATTGAGCAAAATATTAGTCCTTTTTCTCCTTTTCCCTAAATTATCACATACAGTTTGTCTAATAAACATTTTCCTCCACTTCAGAATAGACATGAAGATCATTATGGGCACATTTTTGCTGTTCCTGAAGTGACTTTTGCAGAGGCAGCTTGTGTTTTGCATTGCCATGGTTCCTAGTTACGTGAACTGTAGCTCTGATTTACATCACAGAAAGAAACATTCTTACCTCTCCACCTTTAGGTTAGATTTGCATTATGCCTTGTATGCTATATAATATATATACTATAGTCTAGTATACTATATATAGTATAGGATGCTATGAAGTGTACAGTATTTTTTATGATGAGGAAAAAACCAACCCTGTTTTCTACCTTATCAATACATAAATTGTAATTAGATAAGGCTAGGTGAAGCTGATATAAATAGAATGGTATAGAAAATATATTATTAGACTTGTTCCTAGTTTTCCATCCATTCTAAGTTATGTGTGAGTGAGAAATTTTCCTGTTAAATGTTCAGTTTGTAAACATTGTAAGGAAAGTATTTAATTGAAGTAAAAACAATCTAGCATTGTTATGTCTTTCAGCTTAACTTCTGCAGATGCAGAATTGCAATCTTTCTGGAAGATGAGATCTCACTGAGCTATCGAGCTACTTTGTGACATAGCTTTATAATTGTCTGTGTAGCAATAGCCTCAGTGATACAACATTGGCCTACATTTGCCTTACTCACAGACGTGTTAGGACTGTGCCCTACGGTGATGGTAATTTACTAATTGGTTAGTATTCTGAGGTCTTTCTCAGTTGTTACCAGGTGCTAATGTTCATTAGTACAGAAATATGACATCTTTGCAAAATTTCTAGTAGACTGGTCTGGTGGGTTTGCAGAGATGTGCTGACCTTTGAAGTGACAAGACCTATAGATCAAGCTGCTACCTTGTTAAAATCTTTCTTAAACATTTGTTAGGTTAAATATTTTGCCCTAAAGACTCATCTTATTTATTGTACTAAATAATGAGTACCGAAACTGTCCAAGAACCACCTGCGTAAGAACATGACACTCCAAGTTGTTAATTCAATTTTCATTATTATTCCTGAAATGTATCTTCCTACATTTTATAATACTTAATTTAATACCACAGCTTTTTTGTTGTCATCCAGCCTTTCCTCTGTGATACGCAATTCTTTGAATGAATGATACTTTTAAAATTTTGTCCTTGGAACCTTCTGCTGCTCTTTCTATCTTCCCCTCCACATTGGAATACTTTAATAGTATGCAACTGTACAGGTATTATTTGTTTTAATCACCAGGATCATCTGTAATTACATGAACTTCAGAGACAAAAAAGAGAAAGAGAAAGGTAATTGACCTTAGATTTTTAAAATTAAGTACCTTCCTCTGTTTTCATTGGTGTTTTGCAAAGGTAGTAAGTGTTTTCAGTGTCCATTATTCACAATTCGAGCTGTCACACTTGTATAACTTTGGACCTCTTTCACCTTGGTACTTTTTAACGGTATTTAGATGAATTATAAAGTCTGATCCACCACTAAGTCCCACTAAGTATTAGAATTTGCTGACATAAACACTGAGACTTCTGATTATATTTGGTGGAACTAAGGAGAGGATAAATGTTTTTGATCTGTGATATGTGCACTGACTGGTTATTGTTATGTGACACTGCGAAGGAAGTAATGAGAAGCTGTTTGGCTTGTGCAATTGGTAGTGCAATTTTAATGAATAAATACTGCCTGGTGGGCATTGTTTTAAGTTGCTGAATCTCAACAGATGACTGAATACAAAGTTTTGTTTATTTGTTATGGATGAGGATGTAGACTCCTACACAAAGTAGAAAGTACATTTGAGTAGTTCAATTATTTGTGTTTAAGGCATTTAGATGTTTTTTTAAGTTACTGCCATTTAAATGACTTGCTCAAATTCTCTAAATGCTGATTTTGCTAAAGAAGTAACTATGTACCATCAGCAGTTACATGTTATTTTAATTTAGAAGTGCTATTCCATTCCTGACTTCTAACATCTGGCTTCTTTCCCTTAATCAATACAATCCCCCAGGAGAGACAACATGTAGCAAGTTAAAACACTTGCATATAAGTGAAGGTTTAGTTTTGTATTTTAATAGCCATAAGCAGACAGTGGGCAAGCTATATTTGAATTTAGCTAATCCTTGTTAACTAACAAATAGGTAAACACTGCTAATATAAATTAATAAACACTGGAAAGTGCATTTTATGCAATTTAAGACCTTTAAACTGGAAGCTTTAAGCTGGAAAAATATTGAGATATGGACTGAGATACGGACTATTCAGCAGGGGATTTATAACCCTAAACACTGGATGACATTGTTGCTCTACCATAATACTCTGAAAAGTACTACAGTTTTGTAGGCAAAAAGAGACTCTCAAGGAAGAGAATTTTGCTTTCAAGGTTAGAGACAATTCCATCCAATTTCATGTCTATCTTGACAAGTATGTAACAACAGCCCGAGTTACTATTAGTTGTTTCAAATGCCCCATTCTGTCTGTTTCATTTATCAAATCAGATATTCATATTATTGTACATTTTTCAGGCAGTTTAAAAGGATTTTGGAGCAGAATTTTATTTCCCATCTCCGTTTAAAGAATCTAGAAGTACTAGGACTCTTCAACAGAAACCCAAATTAATAAATACAGCAGTTGAGGACCAGAATAGCAAAGTGAAAAGGAAAAATAAACTAACAAAATAAGTGAAAATTAAATGTAAAAACTGTAACCTTGAAATTAACATATGTTTGAGTAGAATTAAGAAACAATCTAGTTTTCAAAAGAGTTACTAAACTCTACTCCGTTGACAATATATAAAATTAATTTTCTTAACAAAGTAGTATGAGCAACACAAAAAAATCTGAATTTATTGTTTGTGAGGTGTTTTTTTAAATAAATGTATATCTTCTAATTTTTTCTTTGAAATGATGGTATAACATACTGGTGTGCAGAGTTCTTTACAAACTATTGAAATTAAAAAAAAAAGAACACAACCAAACAAAACACAACAAAACCACAAACAACACACCAAAATTACTTATTCTTCCTATGAGAAATTAAAAAAAAAAAAAAAAGCTAAGTATTACAGTAATCCAAAAAGATATCTCATACAGATACTAAAAATAATAATAATAATAATAATAATAATAATAATAAGTTATCATGTAATTTAAGTTTAAGTTTTACATTTGATTTTGTATTTCCTTTTTGTGTTTGTTCCTACTCTCTGAAGTCTCAGGTTATTCTAGCACCCATTTGTACAAGATCCTTCATTCACTCTAATGCTGACGTGGAAAATCTATGAGGTTTCTCACTCTGTATCCTTACAAAGAGATGATTATTTGTCCTTTTGCAAAGATCCACAGAATCAAAGACAGCATAACAGAGACTGCTGAGGCACTTCAGAGGTACATGAAAACAAATTCAGTAGCTCGATTTCTTAATGTACAAAATGACTGATTCTTACAAGCCAGTTTTTAATTTGGAATAGCAATTATGTTGATGGCCGACTGAGGCAGAAACTGGGATTTTGGACAGGTAAATTACATTGCTTTAAGATCTCTTTAACCTATAAATATCAAATAGTAATTTTTCAGTGGTATAAATAATAGCATATACTTATCTCTTATTTAGACAAAACCAATAACAGTAATAATAAAAATAATTAAAAAATAATTTAAGGCTTTTTCTTCTGTCTGGGAATGTTGTCAGGTAAGTGCAGACCTTTGTATAGTACAGTGCTCCTAAGGTCTTTGTTTATATCTGAAAGTAAGTGGTTTGTTGTGCCAGATTACAGTTTATTTCTCTTTCCTCTTTTGTTATGGTGAGAAATCATGCCATTAAAATATTTATATTTAGAGTTAACAGTTGCACGCTCACTAAACAAGCACCATCAATAAATTTCACTTTGGTGCTTTTTATGATAATACACTGTAATTGGATTCAGCAGTAAATCCAAACACAGCTCTGAGGCATTGATTTTCCAAACGGTTCTGTCAAAATTATGCAGTAAGAAATGAAGCAGCAGCTTGATGAGGCATATCATAAAATGATTTAAAAATATGATTATTGAGCAGAAGATATCAATAAGTTGATAGTTTTTTTTTTATTAAGACAATCCTAGCAGGGACATCTAAGGAATTGTTACCATTTTCTGTACTGACCCTTTGTAAATGTACATTGGCAGACAGAGGCGGTGTATTTCATTTGTTGAGACTGGCAGGCAAAATGCTTCTCAGTGATGTCAGAGGTGTTGAATGATGGTTCAAATGGAAAGCAATTTAAAAATAAAACCACACAAAAAAATTCAACAACAACAGAAAACCCACTTTGTATTTTTTTTCTGTTAGGATTTAGGACATAATTCTTGCAAACAGATGAGCAATTTTTGGACAGAGGAACACAGTTCTGTCATGATTTATGCATATGCTATACATAGCATGTGCTTTATTAATGTTATTAAATGATTTATAGCCTCTGGGCATGTATGTCACTAGCATGACATAAAATACATACTATCCAAGAACAGCTCTTTGTTCTCATGCAATTCAGGCAAATTAAATCTCCTATATATATCTAGGAAAAGTCCTCACTTGGGAAAGAAAGGGGGGGGGGGGGGGGGGGGGGAGGGGGGGGGGGGAGGGTAGTGGGGGGGAGGAGGTTTATTATAGGTATAATCCCCTGTCTTTTTGGTGAAGAGAGAAGCATTTTCCAGCTTAAAACCTAAATCTACTGTAATTCTCCTGTAGTCAATTCAGCCTCTCTGAGGCAGGAATGCGGTGACTGTTTGCTGTATGGCACATGAACAGCAAAATTAAGTTTGTTACAAATGTACAGTAGGATCTTCATACAAATGAGCATGAAGGCGTGAGCAGTTCAGGAATTCAGTTACAGTGGTAGTGACTGTATGGGTTATGCCATGCTCACACCTTTTAAAAATCAATATGCATTGATTTGCTGCAGAATAAGTTGTTCACTTGCCCACAAGGTAAAAAAAAATCCAAGTGTTACTTTCTGTCTCCAATTTGCCCTTGCCTGAGTTACACTCTGAATCCTCTCCTAAGATTTATTTTAGCCATCACTGGGTTTGTATGTATTTTAATATGTGCATAATATTTTTGAACTATTTTGCAAAACGAAGAGGATATGACCACTAGTATGTCATCATAATTCTTACTTTTCCTTAAATTCCATCAGAAATCTGTCATTTCCTAGAAGAAAAACAAGAAAGCAATTTATCAGTGCAAACCAAGCTCTACTCAGTCTTCTATTGCATTCTTAACATTCTTAATATTTTAAGAAGACTCTTGTTTCAGGTCTAAGACAACAGTCTGAAAGGATTTACAGTCAAAATGTTGCAAATCCAACTTCTGAATAATATGAATAAAGATTATCGTAAGTATAAGACTAATTCAAATTGTGGAAATAAAAAATTCAAGCTTCATAGTAGATTTATTCTTTCTCGTTATCATTTTGTAGGAACCTATGCTAAATCTATTCAGATTAATATATCTAAAATGAGCTTTAAGTAGAATATATAATATCAGTAAAAGAGGAAATACATGTCTTACAGAATTTTGGCAAAGACAGCATTCTTATACTTAAACCTCTGGGTAATGTTTCCATTGTTACACTGAATTATGAAAAATAAAAAGGGTTATCATTCCAGAATCAAATCACAATTTTTACCTGAAATTAAATGTGGATCCACTTTTAATTAGAAGAGACTGGTTCTGTAGTGAATTTTGGATTGGTGTTGAAATTTAAAGTTTATAAGAAATGTCTACAGTTGGGTTTTGTAACTTGAAGATTTACATAATTACATCAACAAGAATAAAGGCTAGGATAACATCAGGAATAAGTATAGACCACCATGACTATATTTTTATATATTTCTCCATATTTGCTAACAAAAATCATGAATTTTCTTATGAGAAAAAAATAGAGACAAATATAAGTTGTCTGAAAGACGAAAGTATAGGACACGCCTGGGGAAGACAACAGTATGTTTTCTTTTTAATACTGTTAATTAAACTTTTTTTTTTTTTAATTTAATGAGAAATAGCAAAATTCCATTTAAAGAAAATATATCAAAGAAAGATGTAATATTTATTAAAAGTTTGCATATGAAGGCTAAGAGTTCTATTTGTGTGCCAAAAAGACTATAACTATAGCTATAACTAAAGATTATGATTACAGCCCAAAAAGGAGTCATGGCGGGAAGAAGGAGATTGTTTAAAATTCATAGGGGGAAGTTACAAGCAGGTGACTTACACAAGTGGCTGCAACCCAGTCTGCAGGTTGATGCTGATGCCTTGAAAGAGAATTTGGGCACAGCTTGAAAGGATGAGATAGATGAAGCCAGTGATGATGATGCATAGCAGCAGGCAACTGAAGATAGGAGGTCTTAATGGGATTAAATTTTAGAGTTATTTTACACACAAGAAAAAGGGTAGAGATTATTTTATACTGTCCAGTGAAACAGACTTTTAAAACACTCTATGTTAAAAAACAATTCCCAGAGAACTCATTTTCTAAATAAATTAGGCTGAAGGAGAAGAGAAATACTAGTTTTCAAAGTCTCAGGCAATAAGTGAATTTTATCCAGAGATCAGAAGGAAAGTTGAGGCTAGGAGGGGATTTTCCATGAAACAGCTACCTTAATTATGCTGAAACTTTAATGACAGGATTCTAGTTGTCTATCTGAATCTTCTGTTAACTGGTTAAAAAATAAATAAATTACTGTTCAAAGCATTGTATACAACCATTCCACAAGAGAAAATTTCACCTTTGTACAATGGTTTTTGAAAAGTATCAGGAACACGTTAATCTTCCTAAACAGGATAAACATAGAGTTTAGTTGGTATATTGTCTAAAATACCTCTGACGCTCAGTTTCCTGGAGGTGAAGTTTATCTTTCTTTTTCAGTATACCCTAGAAAGCCTATCAAGCCCAAGTTGACTCTACTCAGTCAATTTGGCTAAAGGTTGCTTATCAGGCTGCATCGGTCAATCATATGTTCAAATTCCTTTTTCATGAAGTGTCAGCAGTGAGAGAGAAAATCAGTTATATGAAACCGTAAATTACTTAACGCAAAAGAGTTGTTAGGATCATGTTTGGCAGAGTACTTGCCTCTATTTAAGAATCTCAATTGTCCAGTTGACCACGAGTACTCTGCAATAGCCTAGAGTGAGAGCCATAGTTTAGCCTTATTTGGCTAAATCCAGGTTTTAATAAAAGATTGTTCGGTCCATGTTTTTTTTTCCAGCAGGTCATTCTATTAATAACCCACATTCTATATGAACTAGACACATTTTTGAATACACAGACAAGAGAAAATCAACAGGTTACAGTAAAGGGTGGGTTATAACCCCTATGTATTTGATCAAAGAAAAGCAGCACAATTTGTATTCTCTTTTGAAGAATTACTTCAATTTAAAACTAAACCCACAATGGTAATCCTATACAAAGTAACTTTAGTTTAAGATGGTTGGGTTGAGTGAATTTTTTTTTTTTTTTTCCAAAAACAACTTTTCCACTGGTTTTCCATGGATGATTTCATTTAGCTAGGCAGATGCTGTTGACTAAGGTTTGTTCTAAGATTTGTGAAATCTTTCAGTTTGTACATTTCAGTCCCACTAGCAGCACTATTGTTTCAACACTGCAGGAAGAATATAAACATCTGTAGATCACCCTTTCTTCCATCTTCTTTCTCACTCTGTCTACAAATAGCTTTCTCTTTCATTTGCAACTCTTCAGTTATGGCTGTGCCCTCTATGTACATTAACAGATACGTCTTTATGATAATGAGATATTTTAATTAAAACTATTAAAAATTTAATTCAGGGGAAGAGGAAAACTGCCACATCAGGCAAAGCAGTCTCTTTCTGTCATTACTGAGCAGGCTAAGACTGTGTAAAACTACATAGACATGTGCTACATAGGGCTACTAAGGTTTACAGAAATTATGTATTTGTACAAGTGAGCACATGATGGATATTAAATACTACCAAATATGAAAACGTGTTGGTTTTTCGTTTTTTTTTACTATGAAAATATCTCCTCACAAGAAGTAAATCAGTGGAAATAGAGAGGTATGGTTATTTGTGTTTTTTTTTTCCTTAAGTCTTAGTATGACCTGATTTATTATAGGTCTTCATTTTTAGCAATTCAAACAATTTAGCATATGAAAAAATAGCTTCTCAAGACAACTCTTCACTTCAGTGAAGAAGAAGATTTAATAACTTTACTAGTACTTAGTACCTTTACAGAGGAACAAATCTGAGCACTGAAAGGGTCTGTAGTCCATAAGAGAAAAGCATAACTGTGAAAGTTGGGCAAATTCACACAGGGGCAAACTTTTTATTGAGTTGCTAATTCAGCATTTACTCAAATTCTGGGCAATTATATATCTCTTGACACCTCTAATTTATGAATGGCTATCCTTTTTTGGGAGTACTTTAGTTATGCATAAGTCAGTGAGTTTAATACAGGACTAAAGGCATCCAATTCTACAGTTTATGTTAATCAGCAAGTCAAATTAGATAACCCAATTGTGTCTTCTAAGAATAAAACACTCATTGACTATATAAGTCTATTTATCATCCCATTAAATCAGATGTTTAATACTGCTCCTGAAGAGATAGCTTCTTCAAAAGAAAAAAAAAAAGTCACCAAATTCTACTCTGTGGTGTAGTGATAAACTTGGTGTAACTGACAAAATAATGTGCACCAAAGCCACAGTAAAATACCTGGTTTTCAAGAATTTCTGATAGCATAGGTAGAACTACTAGTTGATGAAGGTAAGGAGAGCTGTTGCTTAACAAAAAAGTAAACCAATGGCTATAAACATTTTGATAATGGATTCTCTAGAAACATGGTGAAAGAAACAGAATATATAGAGAGAAAGAAAGAAAGAGAGAGAAAAATGAGATGGAATATCCGAACAGTGAATCTTAAAAATAAGCTTTCCTGTAATTGGAGAAAATTTAAGTATTCCATCTTGACCATCAGGCTATCTTATTCAGCTTTTCATTATTCAGACAAAGTATTGTCACCAAAATGAATTCATCAATATAACAGAGATAAATGATCCAACATGGAACAGACAGAACTATCTTCCCGTTCTTATGAAGAAAATTGTCTCTTTGTACTATTATGTCAGTGACAAAGATGTCTGGACTTTATAAGCATCTCTTTCCATTTAGTCTGCCTTAAATATTAATGATGCAATGATTTAACCTCTCTATACTAGGTTCAAGAAGGAGTTTAAAAGTGCTAATAGGAATAGGTCTCTTTCAAGCATAAATAATCAAATTACTTTAAAGATATGGCTAGTTCTCACCACCTTGAAAGAATTAATAAAGTTAAATACAAAGGAGGCGGGTTGAAAATTCTGCTTTTCTACTCCACTCTGGTGAGACCCCACCTGGTGTACTACATCCAGCTCTGGAACCCTCAGCACAGGAAAGACATAGACCTGTTGGAGTGGGTCCAGAGGAGGACCACAAAAAGGATCAGAGGGATGGAGCACTTCTCCTTTGAGGACAGGCCAAGAGAGCTGGGGTTGTTCGGCCTGGAAAAGAGAAGGCTCCAGGGAGTTCTTATAGCGACCTTTCATTACTTAAAGGGGACCTACAGGAAAGACAGGGACAAACTTTTTAGTACAGCCTGTTGCCATAGGCCAAGGGGGAATGGTTTTAAACTAAAGGAGAGCAGATTTAGACTAGGTAGAAGGAAGAAAATTTTTTACAATGAGGGTGGTGAAACACTGGAAAAGGTTGCCCAGAGAGGTGGTAGATGCCCCATCCCTGGAAACATTCAAGGTCAGATTACATGGGGGTCTGAGCAATCTCATCTGGTTGAAGATGTCACTACTCATTGCAGGGGGTTGGACTAGATGACCTTAAAGGTCCCTTTCAAACCAAACTATTCTATGGTTTTATGAAAAGAAACTAAAAAACACAGAGACTGCTTCTAATTTGTCTAATTGTTTCAAGACAAATTGCATAAGATTATGATGTTTCTCAAAGTATAGTCTATATGGATATCTAAACTTTAATCACAAACACTAGCATCCCTAGTAGTCTTATAAATCTCTGTGGAAAAGAACTGCTTTTAAAAACAAATAATTTAAAAAAAACCCCAAACCAACAAACAAACTAAGGGTAAAGAAAGATGTACTGGACCCATATTGCCAGCTAGTATCTAACAATGGTGAAAAAGAAAACCCGAATTCTTAAGCTGAAATTCTATTTAACTTAAATATTTTACATAAAGAATTATCATATCTCAACACATCAGAGTTGAAGTTACCTGCAGTCTTTTCTACATTATTTCTCTCCCCATTGCCTCTGAAATTGTAACTGCATTTGCAACAGAAAACTAAAGTGTATTAGCATTTTAAATGAAGTAGGCATAGTTTCAAATGCCAAATGGTAAAGACAGTTCCATGATTACTTAGCTAGCCAGAATCAGAAGTATGACAGACAAATCTCCTGAGTTACTCAGCTCCAAGACTCTACATAAGGAATTCATTTGGTTTCCTTTCAATGAGATTAAGTGTGAATGGCAGTCTGAATCTACATCAGTAGAGCAGAGACAACTCCTTATCTCATACTATACACTTGCCTCTTGTATTGTCCTTAGATATTAACTGAGGACAAGTTGAAAACAAACAGATATATACATATTTATAGAAGATGAATGAGCCCATGAAAACTAGAGGAATCTTTGTTCGGGAGCTGATACAATCAAAATTGCCATACCTTTTACAAGATGATATCTAGACAAGTATTTTCCTTTTGACATTTGTACTGTCCAAAAATTTTTTCTTACCACAAGTTATCGCTAGCTTGTCTTATCACAAACACCATGTAACAGAGGCACAGCCATTGATAAAAGACAAGCCAGAATGAGGAATCTGTAGGACAATTTTACTGATTGATGGAAAGGGTAGAAAGAGTACTGTTATTAGCTGATGTTTGACTGTTGAAGAAAACATAGGGATGGATTTAAAGTAAAACTGCTTAATAGCGGGTTACACATGAAAATCTTCACTAAGTGAGCTCCCCTTATGCCACACCACAAGGTGAAATAGAAGAGGCATCCCGTTTCCTGCTCCCTTCAATACTAACATTCCTGAAAAAAAAAAAAAAAAAAGCACTGGGAGTACACTGTTCCAAGACCAATAAACAAAATACATTTGGGAGGACCGTTCAGCATAGGGTTATGTTTAAACACATCATCAAATCCAGAGTCTACTGAAGGATTTAATTAAATATAATTCAACAGACTCGGATAATACAATACTGTATAATGAACAGAGTATCAGCGAGGAGTTATTTTGCAGAAGGAAAACTTACTGCTATTATTATGGCACTCAGAATTGCCAGTCATGAGTTGTCCTGGGCACTATTCCAATAGCAACATTAGTAGATGTCCTAGTCAAATTTTTAAGAGCTTCCCTTAAAATGTATTGTAGGTCAGAACCTGGAGGTGACATACAAAATATCTAATAAATTTCTGTCTTTTTATAAATGAAAGGGAATTGCTGAAGAAGCCAATTAAAGAAAGAGAGATTGGTGTTGCACTGAAATATTTTCTTAGGGGCAAGTAATGGATTTATGTATTAATTGTGTCTATGCTGCAAAGAACACTTGTCACAATTCCTAACAGAAGCTTTCAATTAGTCTTTCAGCTCAGTAAGACTTCTCCTGTTAATGGATGATGTCTCCCTCTTATTTAAGAAATTAGACTGTGTCCCAGCTTTCTCTACTTTAATGTGTAAAATTTTTCTTTAAATATCTCACTAAAATACTGACAGGTAACGTATAAGTGGTGATATGCTATCAAGCTAAAAGGAGTGACTCAGTTAAGAAGGGCCCTTGACCCCAAAGATCAAAACTGAGAACATCTTTCTGAAAGAGCAAAAGGGAGAGGAAAGTAAGGGAGAAAATGGCAGAAATAAATTCTGAGGGTTGAGTAAAAATTAATTATTTAGAAAATTAGGCCAGAAACATCGATATTGTATCTGAGAATACTTGAGAACTCAGAAATGAATCACTTAACAAGCACGTAAAGAAATAATTAGTCATTAATCAGCTTTGCAAGAAGAATTACACTGACATTAATTTATTTGTTGTGTAGTCAGAGACAGAGAGTATGGTAAGATTCCTATGGTAAGATTCCCCCCCCCCCCCCCCCCCAGTTAATGTAGGGTTTTTTTCCAGTGATATAAGGTGAACATGACAGCTATCGACCAAAAGATTCTGCTCCCCAGCCATGGATAAAGCTGAAATCAGATGCTGAAGATAAAAAAGCACTTAGATATGTACAGTAACCAAGGTTTTAGAGTATACTGTAAGATAGATAGACATTTCTTTTCCAAATCTTAAGATACAAAGTAAAACTCAGATGAAGAACAGTCATGGAAGATTTGAAAAAGATGTCATTAAAAAGTTTGTCTCACTGTAGACAGAAAGGAGAGAAAGACAGATGCAATAGAATTTAATCTATTCATAAGATCAAGAATAGATAGAGGTAATAAATTGACAGACACAAATAATGTGAAAGATTGTTTGAATATGCCATATTCAGCTATGGAAAATTCCTCAAAGCTCAAAGTTGTTTGTTTTTTTTTTTTCCTCTCTTACACTTTACTAATACATAAGGAATTTCTTCACAAAGGAATTTGCTAAATAAAGGCTCATGGGTGGGATTCGGTCTGCATAACAAGGTGCCTACATAAAAAGCTAGTTATCTAAGCTGTCATTAGTTAGTTGATAATGCGATATTATTATCAGGGTGAAGAGAGAAATTCAGCTTAACCTAGAACACAAGTTTTGGGTCAGTAAATACCAGATGACAGATGAAGGTGTGAAAAGCTTCTAGTTAACATTACCTGAAAACCCAAATTGTAGTTTTTGCAATAGTTAATTCAAGGCTAGGAAGTGGTTTGATTTGGGAATTTGGATTGAGGTGACTCGTAAACTATCTGTTTCTGATCCAGCAAGGAAGATCTGCTACCAAAATGTCTTGAAATTTTAATTCTTATTCAGACATAACATTTGGTGGGCTGATCAAATATGGGTTTATTCTCTACAGATATTTACATTTGCACTAATCCTTTGCAGACAATGGACAGAAAGTGATAATGCAATTTTTTATTAATTTCATCCTAAAATATATGTTCACATTTGACCAGTGGGAACACATCTACTTTTCCTTGTTAGCAGTAAAGTAAGTCTGAGGTATTGGCTATTGTAAATCTACATGCTTATGGTATCAAACTATTAACACAAACCCTAAGAAATCCTGAAACACTTTAAAAAATAAAGGATGTAATGGAATGGGATGTTTGGATTATTCAATCCATAATTTCAGGTGCAGCTGCTATATTATTTTGTTAGGCTTTGAGCTAGAGCTAGTAGCTCTTCAGCTACCTCATCTTTTAAATATTTATTTATATTTTTTAAGAAAAAATCTATTTCCTTGCTTATTCACTCAGATATTCACTCTACATACATTACAATGTACTGAAAAGAAGGACTTGTAAGAACTTCCTCAACAGTGAAAAAGAGGAAGAAAATAAGTGCTAAAGCATTTTTCTAAGAGAAAATAAAATTCATGGTAATTTTTGCAGGTTTTTGTTGTTGTTGTTGTTCTCAATAGAGAGCACAGATATAACATATGATATTAACAAGAGTGATTTTTGGAAATTTTGTGACAAAGTATACATAAATCAAATTTCAAAATTCAAATGCAAAAATACCCATAAAAAATTGTAGCATTAAATTGAACTTCGTACCAACTGTCACTTAAGAAAGAATACTGCCTTTTGATGAGAAACTATTAAAAGAATAGGTATGTTAAAATTCCTCCAAGAAAATAGGTCAAGGTTTTCCATAATTTACTCTTCCCTGCACACTTAGTGTTACATTTCTATTGAACTAAGTGGTGAAGTACTTCAGAATGAAAATGATGCAGAAAAAATGGCACTTTTTTCCCTAATAAATTAGATCTGGTTTTCAAACAAGTATCGTTATGTCTTATTTCACATAACTTCCTATATAGCAACATAGATAATGTACTTTTCTAGGTGTTCTATGCACAGATGCCATAACAGATACAAAAGCAGCTACAATCATCTTTATAACCGTAGTGCCAGTACTGGGACTTGAAAGTGCTTCTCTGGGTGTTTAGTAACACAGAATTAGAGACAGAAAAAAAAAATCGCCCAAACCCCAATTAACATTACATTTAACTATTATATTAAAGTTATTTCCTGCTGGAAAGGGATTAGGTTAAATTTCTAGGTTTGCAACTTGTGCCTCTTGCTTCTCATCTAGTCGCTAAACAACTCTGTGTTGTCAGACAGCTTTACAATTCCCTCCCAAAGCTGTGTCTTTTTCAGTCTGAGCAAGACCTGCTCCATCAGCATCTCCTCACGGGGCAAGTGCTTCAACCTCCAACTGTCTTGGTGGCTTCTGCTGAAGTTGCTCCAATATGACAATGTCTATTTTGTACTGGAACAGCCCAAAACTGCAAATAACAAACTGCCACGTTAACTGTTGAGTCCCAGTGGTCCAGCCTATCAATGTATCTTTATGGTATTCCAAATAGCTTTTAAACCAAATGGTCATTTACAACTAAATGTGAAAAAATAACCTTTACAGATATTACATTCTCTGAGTTTTTGGAGAAGTTCAATTTTTTTGTTCTATTTTGTTTGTGAAAATGGCTGGCCAGATAAGAAATAGAAACTCCACAGTTTACACACTGCAGGAAAGGGTACAGTATATTCCTACTTGTCATCAGAAACTTCACATAGGACAATAATTTTGAGCTACATAGCTAAATGTATTTACAATTAAAGCTAAAATTTCTCCACAAATGAACCTAGTAGTATACATTGTGAGGAAGCATCTGCACTACTGTATCTCGTGTCCTGCTATTGCTAGGAAGTAGAGAAACACTTTCATGTAACTATAATGTTCCAACTTGAAATAACTACATTTTCCTGCCCTGTCTTTTTGTAAAACTTTTTTAAGGCTGCAGCCTGTGGAGAACCCACTTCAGAACAGGGTCCTGGCAGGACCTGTGACCCCGTGGGGGACCCATGCTGGAGCATTCAGTTCCAGAAGGAATGCACCCCATGGAAAGAACCCATGTTGGATCAGTTTGTGAAGAGCTACAGCCCGTGGGAAGGACCCTGCACTGGAGCAGGGGAAGAGTGTGAGGAGGAAGGAGTGGCAGAGACAAAGCATCATGAACTGACAGTAACCCCCATTCCCTAGCCCCTTGCACTGCTTGGGGGGAGGCAGTAGAAGACTCAGGAGTGAAGCTGAGCCGGGGAAGAAGGGACAGGTTGGAGGAAAGGTGTTATTAGATTTGTTCTTATTTCTCATTATCCTACTCTGTTTAATTGGCAACAAATGAAGTTAATTGTTGCCAATAATTACAAGTTAATTAAGACTTGACTTGTTAAGTCAAGTCTGTTTTACCCATGATGGTAACTGCTAAGTGATCTCCCTGTCCTTACCTTGACCCATTGACTTTATGTTGTATTTTGTCCCCCTGTCCTGTTGATGGAGAGGGAGTGACAGAATGGCTTGATGGGCACCTGGCAGCCATCCAAGATCAACCCAACACAGTGTTTCATAATCTTTTTTCTCTGATGGTAGAAGTCATCTTATAAATTCCAGTTAACTTTTTCCTTCTCTGTATTGACTTGGAAATGGATAGCTATGATATGTGGATACCAGAGTCCAAAACTACAAGGAAGAGGAAGGACTCTGCAGTCAGACTGAGCTGTTGACACATAGTTCTCTATCTGGGAACAAATGTAGGAATCAGTAAGCTTCTTGGACCAGTGCCCAGATTTAATATTCACTGAGCATTTATTTAATCTTTGCAAATCATACTGAAAGATCTGTAAAGTTATATACACAAATTCAAGGGTTACTTTTGAAAACGTAAGTACTTATTCAGTTTAAAGCTACATTTTCTATACTGATAAGCCTTTTCAGATGCAGGTAATGACATCTGATGCTTAAGGGAATTTACTGATCACTACTGGGATCAAAAATAAATAATTTTTATTTCAAACACAGGACTGTACAAATAGATCTAGATACGAAGAAAAAATGAGTAGTGACTTGTTTTCCCAGACACGTATAATAATCACCTGGTGTTTAAAAACCACAAAACTCAAAACCCAACAACCACAAATCAATTCATTTAATGACAAATAATAAAATATTTGTATAAAAGTATTGTATCTAGCAGTGTAGCCATATCTGCTGATTTTGTAATGGAATAATAACATTTCATTATGGAACAATTCCCTAAATCTCACCTTTAAATATTCACATGATGGCATTAGCTCCTGCTATACAGTGAAATGACAGAAAAGAACAATCTGTCCAATAAAATAATTCAATAAGAATAGGTCTGTGAGTACTAGAACTTGTCCTGATTTGATTTTATTTATTTTTGTTGTTGTTGTTGTTGTTGTGGAACGGATTGCCTGAGAAAAGATCAGAAAGACAATTCAATAGGTGAAAGCATTTTGCAAGCTGGCCTCATGAAGTTGTAGGCTATCAACAAACAAGTTGCCAACTACTGATCCAAATTACAGTGATACCAGTGAAAAAAATATCCAACTTCAGTTCATTGTTTTAATGTGCTTTGGTTTAGATCTATTAAGAAAAACAGAAAGGAATAATTCTTGAATGATCAACCAGCTGGCCCCCTTTTCAAAAAAACAATTTGGCAAAATTTGCTTGTAACAACTGTAGTAAGAGGATAAGAATCGCTGGTCAGGAAAGTAGTTTGCAATGGATAATCCAGCCACCCTTATATTTCAGTATTCTCATAGATGCATATACCCTACCAAGAATTAGTTTTACGTTGCACACAGAACTGAAAGTACTCAGTACTGGTGAGACATAGCCATTATGTACCAGGCAAAGGGAAAGTACAGACAAAAATACTAACTATTTGTGGCATTACTAAGACTAATTTTCAGGCAATGACTAGGAGTGGAATAATATAGCAAACAAGTACAAATATTATTTTAATATTATATTTACTTGTTATTCGGTATAGTCTGTATTCTGTGTACACAAGTAGCTGAAATGGATAAACAAGACATTTATTTCACTTTCCTTCGCTTATTAGTACAAGAAGCTAAAGGTGAGAAAAAACGTTTTCTGTCATCCAGCATGGAAAAATAAGATATCGTATGTATGGGTTATAGTATCAACTGATAGCATACCAAAGGAAAAGTATTTCATATATATGTGCATTTGGCATTTAATGTGTATTTTTAATCTTTTGGTTGGAGATATGAAGTTTGGTCTTCAGGGATCTTCAGTTAAAGACCATAAAGGAAAAACTAAGAAAAAAGAATTTACCGTTCTTAATGCTGTGACCTAGCTTTAAAAATAAACAGAAGTGTACTCCTTTCTTGAGGATTGTACAGATGAGGGCATCAACATGCATAGGGTGAGAGTTCTCTTCCACCTGTAAATAGTTCAGATTCTGTCAGAAACTGAACTCAGGTGTCTCATTTTTCAGGCTACTATTCTAATAGACATATAAGGGATTAAAAATCTAGCAAAGCCCTCATTTAAGCACTCTTTTCTCCTGGTTCTCTCTTGTCATTGCGTCTCCCATTACCTTTCAAAAAAACCCCAAAACCACAAGAACCTCTCCCAAACTGCCATCCATTTCACTGTTTCCCTTCTTCACAGTTTATTACAACTAATATTAGCATCAAACACACATAGTTATATCTATGTTATAGCTCTATTTCAGAATTGCTTTCTGAAAACACAGATCTTCCAAACTGAAATCTGGCCTGCTTTTCTGAAATCTCTGAGTAGATGTTTTGCCATCACATCAGGTCTGATGTAACTAAACAAGAGATGCTGTTCTTTCTCTCAAGCATGTTTCCCTCTTTTTCTCCTCACTATTGAGAAGTGTAAGTACTGTCACCAAGACTCCTAACTAACCTTTGATGTGAACCTCTGTGTTGATTTTCCTATCCAGGTTATCTAGGTTTATGTAACCAGCTCTGATATTTGTTTCTCCGTGAAAATGGGAAGAAGCAGGCTCTGCAGTACATGCATTTTGATAAAGCTCTGATCTAGATGGGCATCGTTTAACATCAGACTTTGTTACATTCTTTTTTCCATCCCTTAACAAATGCAAGCTCAGCGTGTTGTTATTTAATCAGACTTCTGTTGTAAACTTAGCATCTGTTTTGATAATGTCACCTTCCTCTTTGCATTCCTGACTCACCACTTTATGTCACACCCAACAAATTGCTTCTCTTCTCTCTCAAGGTCCTTCAACACTTATCTTCCCCTCACAAACCCACACTCTTTAAATACATTGACCTTTAAGATGTCACCTCTTGCCTCTAGTCCTTTAGTGTTGCCAGCCTCCATCATCCACCTGTTAAATTTTCGAGAAAGTATGTTGGTGCTTTCTCTTCTGTAGTACCTGGTGCTGAAAAAAGGACTTGCTCTAAGTTCTTTGTCATATCTCATTTCAAAATATATTTGTTGTGACCCTTATCCCTCCTTCACACAGAGAACAAGACAAAACAAAACAAAACAAAACAAAAAAAACCCAAATAGACAGCAGTTAAGCATATAGTGCACTGGGACCACTTACAGCCCACTGAACAGGACAGTTTGACTTTTTGAGTGTTTACCTGCTAGTCTCCCATCTGTCTGTTTGTATACCTCTGTCATTTCTTCTTTTCTTAGAAAATAAACACGTTGGGGCAGGGACTATCTTTTGTTTTTACTTCAGTTCAGCCACGGGCTCTGGATCGGCACCTCAGGTTTTCAGGATGTGCCATGGCCTGAGCAGTTTTTAGCTTGTTTTAACAATTTGCTGGTGTTTGAGTGACTTTACCTTCAGCTCCAGGAGCACCATTGTTATGCTCAAAACCTGGTAACATGCAAAAGTGAATGTGCCATATACATGGAGCTATGAAATTATGGCTAATCCAACTAATATTTTAATGGCCGAATAGCCCAAATAACCCAATTAAAACAGAAAAGCCTCAAGAATTCTACAGTTCATATTTTTATACAAAAACACCTGCACACCCTTGCTGGAGACCACCTGTTTCCCAGTGTGGACCTCAGCCTGCCGTGGTCCCTGAGGCCTCAGCTGCTCCCCCCAAGCCCTGGCCCAGGAGGGTGGTGAGGGGAGGGCAGGGGAGAGTATAGAAAGCCCTCAGCAGCACCAGCCTTTACCCAAAGGGAGGAATGTCCTGCCCATGGTCAAGATTTCTTCCTCCTTTCTTTTGTCTGGAGCTCCTGTGAGCTTATTTTCATACTCTTTTAACCACAGCCCCCTTCCTTCTCTTGGGCTTCCAACAGGACTTCCCCTACTAAAAGCAGAAATCATATTTACTGTGCTATACTAGGAACCTGCTAGTGTTGCTATTAGCACTGTTAGAACTGGTGGTAGTAGTAGTGATAGTAGTAATAGCAGTAACAGTAGTAGTAGCCATCTTATTATATCCTATATTAGTAAATACTAATATCCTAACAGTTGACTTTGGCATCTATTCGGGATATCCAAAGTATAGTGTGAATTCACAAAGTCCTGTAGTGTTTATAGGACTATTCTAGATGAAAAAAATCCCATCAAACCTAAAACAATCAAAGAGCAACATTATCTTAATCCTTTATTTGAAAAGAATAACGTAAAAGGAACTCTTTTGAATAAAATCAGAAATTCTAAAAAATGTGTAGTGGTATTTATTGAGTAGGTTTTGTTTGTTCTAGAGCAACGTGCTTAAATCAGTATAAAAATATATCTAACTTTTGAAATAATTCAGGTCATCTTTCCTCAAATGAAATAATAATAGTGCTTATACACCATAAATATATAAAATGTTTTTCCTTGTCTTCAGAAATCTTTTGTGTATTAAAATACTGTTACAATTACAGTTCATATTGTTAAAGTTTTGTGCCTCTTTTTTACAACATGCTGAGCAACAATCTAGTCTTAAAGTGGTGTATGTTGTACTGTCCTAACTTTATGATAAAATTGTTCACACTCAGTAGTGACTGATTGAAAATACAGAGTGCATAAAAAGAAGGAAATAAGACAAATCAATCAACAGAACATTCCACTTGTGAAACACTGTCTGTAGACTACTGATGGCTTTACTCATTAAGCTTTGTCTCAGATGTATTTGCTGAAAGTTAACTTCCCACTCACAAGCCTGTAGAATGAGATGTTTATGCAAGGCTGACATCAGTTCAGCAGTCTGAAAAATTCAAGCCACTTTTAATTTTTTCGCTTAAGAAGGTTTGATTATTTTAGACATATATCTCAGTTGTATTCATAAAAATCAAATACATACTGAGAAGACAAAAATATATCTCTTACATACCAAAAACCAAACAAAAGCAAAACCCATAAAAATCTATTTTTTTATCTATTTTATCCTGCTGTCATAGACAAAAAGAGCATAGCCCAGGCAATGGAAACATGAGATAGCAATGTAATTTTTCACTTTGACATATTTCCAGAGTACAAAAACAAAACTACAAAGCTTTACTGAATTCAAATCTTTCAAATTGCTTTAAGTATTTTATAATATACACTATATTTCTTACTGCACTTCCTTGTTATTTTGTGTACTTTACTTTCAATTTCTCTGAAAAAAAGTTACTTATAAAATGCTATTTTAGGGTATTTTAAAGACATGTAGAAATGTATTTATATATTTTAAAAGGGCTTGAATTCAAAGTGAGAAAATCCTGTAGTGATATGTATAGTCACTGCAGGTTTTAATATTATGCTGTGAGTACAGGGCTGTAAAAAGTTGCAATTTATAAAGTTATAACAAGAAAATACATATGCTTCCTGCTTATCTGTTGGTGTTCCCTAACTTAAATGGTGGCCATCTCGACTTGACATCTAAGTGTGTGTGACTACGCATTCTGGCAGATAGGAATGTATAACAGCTGTTCTATAAAATTATTTAAAAATAAGAGTGTCACCATTCAAGAAGCAAAATTGCTATGTTGGAAAAACGATCACTTAGTTTGAGCTGAAGATCACAGCTTTACATATACATATCTATTCTATTACATAGTCTTTCCAACAATGTTGTTTAATGTAAATCTTGTGTGGCCAATGATAGGTCGACCTAAAGAAGGTAAAAGTTTTTTAGAACTTTGTCCTGGTATGAGGTAGAACAGAGCTAACTTTTTAGCTAAGCCTCTTCTAACTCTCCAAAATTAGCAGTGTATTGTGCAGAAAACTGTTCATTCTCAGAGTGATAAGACCAATGTTTATAGTTAATGACAAGAAATGGTATGCAGAGAGGCTCTTGCTTATACTTACTGCTATAACAACCAAGGTCAGCTAATTTTGTTATTTGCTCCGTTGGAGGGTTGGAAACAGAAAACTGTAGAGGGGTCCCACCTGCAGGACGAGTGGACAGGACAGGTGACCCACAACTGACCAGCAGGGATATTCCATCCCATCTGCCCCATGATCAGTATAAAAGCTGAGGGATCAAAGGATCAGGTCTCTTTCTTCAATGGCCAACGTCCGAGGAGGACCCTGCCTGTTCATCTGCCTTTGATCCCGATCTGTGAGTTCCTGACTCCAGATTTGTAATCCAGTTCCTATCTGTGGCTGAGTCCAGTCTGGGATTTACCCAGTGCTTGCCGGTGACATCATCCTTAGCTTGATCAGTTTTGTACATATTATACTTATTTCATTATTTCCTTTTTATTTTATTATTAATATTTAATTAAAGTAGTTTAGTTCCTTCTACACTCGTAAATCTCTTTATCCTTCCTCCTCCTCTCCTTGGATTGAGAGGTCGGGGAGAGCGTCTGTCTCATCATTGGCCGACTCAGCCTAAAACCATGACAGATTTACAGATATACTGAGGGGAAAAATTCTTTTGGAAATAAACACTCTACCTAGGACTGTCTGTTACTCTGTGGTATTTCCTCTGCTTGGGAACGACACACAAAAGGCTGCAGTGATTCTCATATAAATGTCTGCAGGAGAACGGACAAATTTCTTCAATTTTTATCAGGGTTCAGTATTCATCAAAAGCAATGAAAACTTTCCCATTGATGTCAGAGTTTTTCTCTCCATTTTAGGGTTTTAATTTTTTTTAAAATAATGTTGGCATTTTTCAGACAGGATTATATTTGATACTCTTATGCTCCAAGGACTTCTCATGGCTTTTAGGGTTTTTTTTCCAAACTTCATCCTTCTGTGAAATGAAAGAGTTGTATTTCTGATTTTTTTGAAGGAAAAACAGTTGAACCATATATGTAGCATTTTGCATTTGTTGTGGGCCAAACAGACACTGGTTACCACAGCTTAGTTGCTTTGTGATGACTTAAATAAGCCAGTATCAAATTGACTGCAAGTATAAACTGTTTGCTTCTTTACTGCCCATCTTAATTTTTGTATCTGGACAGAACTGTGGCTGCTCAAACATCCTGTGCAGATGCAATTGAGAAGCATACAACCTCTGTATTAAAAACTGTTAATTTATGAAGAATTTAAAATATATGTTTAAGTAAGGATAAAAAATGTGTTTTCCATTCATTAAGGGAATTCATTTATTCTCCTTACCATTTATTTATCTTTTATATTGCTGACAATTAAAACTCGCTTAGATTTTAGAATAATGTTGTGTTGAATTATATGCTCCATGCAGAAAAAGGAATGCTGATTTTTTATTATTGATTCATTTGCTAACTACACTAGATAAGACATTATATTTTCTGTAAGTTCTCATAGATACATACATACATAATGCACTGCAGAATTTTTCAGCTTCACTTTACCTCAGTGGTTGATAGTATTCAAAAGAAAATGAATGACGTGGCATTCACATAAACACATCTACAGCTTGATTTCTAAATATGTCATTTATCTTTAGAGACGTAGTAAAATTACTAGGCATTTAAAGCACGTAGCTGGAAGACTAAATAAATGCAACCATAATTTTGTACACAGCATATGAAATATAGTATTTCTTCTGCTAAAGTGAAATCCAGAAGAAAACAAAAAAAAATCAATTGAAAATATGAAGAAACTTCAAAATTTCAAAAGTATCCACCTTAGTGTCTAAGAGAAGAGAAAGCCCTCAGCTCCATGGAATAGAAAAAGAATCAAGCATCTTAAGAAACCAAGGGTTAGTTTAATTGGCATTGACTTTATCCTAGAAAACTTTTCCTTACGTCTGCATTCCACTCACATCACTCATATCTCAAAATTATCTTTTCTTTCCCCCTCATACTTAACATTTTCTATTTCAATGGAAAGCTGGTGTCAAGAAGTTAGTACTAGGTTTTGAGGCATTTGTCTTATTCTCCTTCTGATGTATGCATAGCCTGAGCCTTACAGATCACAAAGCTACAGCTACAGCTGAGTTGAATGACTGCAGCCCAGGGATGGTTGATCACACTCATGGATTTGTGTACTTTTTGGGTGGTTTTTGCCTCAACTATATCCTTTTGTCCAGTCCAAGCTCTGTTTTCCATGCTCCCAAGTTAAGCTTGACACAGTGTCTGTCTTGTCCCCATTCTGTTTCCACCATATCTTTAGCAATTATTCTAAGTTCACACATCTAGACTTTAACACAACTATATAAAACAGTTATTCTTATTCTTCCATGTACTCTTATTCCATAGGCTATGATTTCTTTATAATTTTCACTTTTTTTTTTTTTTTTCTTTCTTGCCTGCTGTATGTCTACAGGGAAGGAAGCAAAATTTAAAAATAATATTGATGCATATCTTCAAAACAAAATAATTGCAAATCAATTCTGCCAAGTCTTAAGGTTCAGTGTTTTGTATTTCATTGTTTATCTCTCAGTCATGTAAGTTCTGATTTAAGAATGGGTTCAACTGCTAAAGTTTTTTGGGTCAATGTATGTTGTGTATACCTCTGAAATTCTGTCTATAATGTCTTGTATTCTTACTGTTCTTGTCATATTAAATAAGTGGGTGCGTAGTTAGTGAAAACCTATACAGGCATTTAAGGCTATAAGTACCTGTTTTCAGAAGGAAGATCTAAAAAATGACAAACTATGTCACTGCTTTCAACATAACTGCCTTTGAACTGTGTGTTTGTGAACATAAATGTATCTTTTAAAATTGGATGCATTATTTCAGCTGTAAAAGTGGATTGCAGAAGAATGAGCATATTAAAAAATTACTAACCTTCATTATAGTAGGCGTGTCTTTGACAGGTAACTGTGCTTCAGTGCCTGAAATAAACTGCTGTCAGCCACTGTGTTTTTAAGATAAGCCCAAATATTTTACTAAAGTTAGAAAAGTTTAGAATAGTATGACATCAACATTATTAAAAAGAAAAAAAAATTTGACTGAAATTGCTCTAACATATGCTATGTAATTTATATTAAACCAAAGCTTTCAAGAAATGTTTTTAAGATACCTAGTCCAGATTTGTGCATTATATGGTATATTAGAATTTCTATTTAACCTGTAAAGCACTAAAGAATGTTGATCTCTTAAGTCTTTGAATATTAAATTTTAAAAATCTTCCATTTTTCTCTTTTATCTGCCTTTAAGCACAATTTTTACACAAAACCTGTCCTACACAATATCTTCTTCAGTAATAATTTAATTGCATGATGCTGTGAAGAGGCTGCATATGATTATGGCTTCATGACTTGTACAAAATGTACTATCATACTTTTATTAATATACTGTGAAGTATTATCATAAATAATTTAATCTCTATTTCTCCAACACAGGAGCAGATTGCATGCAATGAGACAATATCCTAATTTTTTGTCATGTGTGTTTGTTTACTTATCATTGGGATAGCTTTCCAAGACCTTAGCATAGTATATTGAATGTTCTGCTGCAGCAGTAAGGACCACAAAAGTAGGAATAGAGACACTTTTATGACAAATCCATTTCAAGACTCCTATACTGTAGCTATGTACTCTTTTTAAAATCTGTATGATTAAATATATCACTGTAAAGATATTCATTGTGAATATCTTGAAACAATAACAAGTGTTAGTTTTGAATTTTATACTTTGAAGATTCAAAAATATATTTTAAACCTACTTTCATTTCAGTTTTTTAACATACAACATCAAAAGGATCCACGTACATTAACTTTTTGAAAAACTTGAAATGAAAAAGCTGAAGAATTTTATGTTTTTTTCTTGTACAAATATATAATAAAATACATACACCAGGAAAAGAAATCAAAGAAATACAGGCTGGAGAAATGGGCTGACAGAAACATCATGAAGTTTAAAAAAGGGAATTGCAAAGTCCTGCACCTGGGGAACAACCACAGCTACCGGTACATGCTGGAGGCCGTGCAGTTGAAAAGACAGAGAAGTCCTGGGGATCCTGGTGGGCACTAGGTTGAACATGGGCCACTAATGTGCCCTTTTGTCAAAGGCAGCTAGTTGTACCTTTACCTGCATTAAGAAATCATTGCCAGAAGATCTAGGGAAGTGATCCTTACCCTCTGCTTAACACTGGTGAGGCCACACCTGAAGTACTGTGTCCAGTTCTGTGCTCCTCAGTGCAACAAAGACACGCAGGAGACAGTCCAGCAAAGGACTGTGAAGATGATTAGGAGTTTGGAGCACCTGTCCTATGACAAAAGGCTGAGACAACTGGTACTGCTTATCCTGGAGAAGAGAAGGCTCAGAGAGAAATCTCATCAATGTGTACAAACACTTGAAGGGAGGGTGCAAAGAAGACAGAGCCAGGCTCTTTTAGTGGTGCCCAGTGATAGAACAAGAGGAAATGAGCACAGAGTGAAACACAGGAGGTTACATCTGAACAGCAGGAAACACCTTTTCACTGTGAGGGTAGCCGAGAACTAGCACAGGTTGCCCAGGGAGCTTGTGGAGTCTCCATCCTTGCAGATATTCAAGAGCCATCTGGACATAATCATGTTTAACTCACTCTAGTTACCCTGCTTGAGCAGGGGGGATGAATCAGATGACATCCAGAGGCCCCTTTCAATCTCAACCATTCTGTGATTCTGTAAATACATATAAAATGCTATATAGGCAGTAACTTTATGATGCACTACTAAGTGACATATAACAGCATTTTACTAATCTTTAGAACTGCATCTCCTAAATGATGTCTTGTTTTATTTATTGTTTGGACAAGTATAATCTAGTGATTCTACAAACACAAATGACTTGCAGAGAGCCCATATAGAGTTTTCCAGAACTTCTAAACTGTGTTTTGTCTGAACTGGACTGTAACTTGGTTTTTAATTTGTGGGTTTTTTTCAACCAACTAAGGTTCAGTAGCTTTATGCTCTTGACTTCTTGTGTTTAGAAGAGCTGCCTTCTGTTTTCTGATGTCACAATATTAAGTCAGCAGGAGGGGATTATTTTAGATAAGGGGAGAAACATTTGCTTCTTAGGAGACTTCTGCAAAGAATAAAACAACCCTCTAAAAGTGTACAAAAGTACAAGTGTTCCTACCTGTTTTTTAAAATCCAGGTAAAATCATTACATTTTGATTTGGGGTATGCCACTTTGAAATTTGTGCTTTCGTTCCTTTTAGTCCTTACCCAGACCGTTAATGAAGACGTGTCATTCTTACCTTATGATGTATACAGGTTAGCATTCATTTATTTTCTTATACTACCACTCATATTTAATAATAAATCAGTTTATTATTTTGCATGTCTAACACTGAATGTTAAAAATGCAAATTATTTGCCAAAGAATTAATGTAATTAATATTTTTCTGTTTTTTTTCCAGTTAAAAAAGAAATTTCCCAAAGATCATGGGTACACAGATATAAAATGCATATAAAATATTTCTTGATAAGAAAGATATGGACTTGGGGGATATTTTCTAAATTTGAAATATAAGAATCCTTTTTATTTTTTAGCTTGCTTGCTAGTTTGCTTGCTAGCCTTTATTTCTGCTCTTCAGCCAGCTGACCTATTCTCCCTTATACAGCACTGCTCTGATCAGAATCACCTCCAAGAATTTGAAGTACTTCAACTTACCTGAGAGAAAAAAGATTTTTTTGAACAAAAAATACTAAAGAATGGTCCACTGTGGACTTGCACAATGGATCCACCTGTCAAATTTTGACAGTTTCCAAAATAATAAAAAAAAAGATTAAGTACTTCAACCACATATTGTTCTGTCTGAAGAAAACTCAGCAACTCAGATTCACCTGTTTCATTCTCAGATTCATCTGTTTCACCAGATACACCTGGTGAATCACAGCCAGTGTATCTATTTCATGAGTGAAGCAAGACATCTTTATTGTAAAATCTTGCTTTAGCTTTTCTGTGTGTTATGCTGATAACAGTAAAAACATAATGTATATCAAAAGTAAGATTTTACAGTGTTTCACATTCAGTTCAGCAAAGGTAACATCACACCCAAGGACTTCTGAGAATCCAAGGCAGGGTGGAAAGCGTCCTTAAGCAAACTGTACTCCAATGAAGTTTTCAGTGTCTACAGCCATGTCAACAGATGTGTTAACAGTGCCGAAATGCAGGACTTTAGTCATCTACCAAAAATAAGTCACATTATTTGTTTATAATTACTTGACATTTTAGCATGGTCTTACACAGATTTCTGGAGAAAAGCTGTAAAACTCAAATCCTAGTATTCCTGTTATAGGAGGCCCGCAGATGGGACCCACTGCTTACAAATCATATGTGTTCTTCCAGCAATTACACTAGACCTTCTCGGGCCTCACTGCAAGTGCAGATGTGATACAATAAAATGGTAATCAAGCTTGTTATTGTGTGCTCAGCATCTCCATAGTTGGTCATGTGCACCATTATGGTCCTGTTAAATGATGTCATAATCTCAAGAAGCATAGGCTTCCATCTACACATTCCAGAGGAGAGGGAATTTGGAAACAAGCAAAGAGCTGAGCCTGTGTACAAAATACAATGTACACTTAGCTTCCCTTTTTCTACCTTAGTCTGTTAATACACTAAGCAACAAACAATATAATGAAGGTGGGCACAAAAATATACATTTTTTTCCATCACTTTACTGTCTGAAAGAGTTATTCCCTATACTGTAAGGACTTTGGTGATTATACTTTATAACTTCTCTAATCTTGTTCCATCTCTGAATAGATTAAATATTGAAGACTAGTTGCACAAAAATCAGCTTTTGCTTAACTGTAGAAATAGCATTCCCATCACTTCCAAAATGACACAATTTTGTAAGAATAAATACATTTTTATTACTTTGATGATGATAAATGATTCTTACCACTGCCTAGCTATAGATAACAAAGGGACAGTATCATCAGATGTTAACACTTCATGTAAAATATGGAAGCACTTCTAGCTTATCAAGCTAAAAATAAGCTGAAATTACTCATATAATGTATGTATGTGAATGAAATTACTCCTAATCAAAATGAACTGCCCACATAAAAAGCCCAAATCAACAATACAAAAAAATGAAACTAAAAATAATGATGACAGCTATCCTATTTCTCTGTAGGGCATAGATATTTAGTACAGTAAACAGCTAAATATGAACATGCCTTTAAAAAAGACAGTTTTAGTCTAACTTTCCCCTCCAGTCAATCTCAATTTTATCACTGAGAGTTTGGAAGCAATTATGCCACACTCAGCAAAAATTTTTATCTGAAAATACTCCATTTTCTCATATTCTAAATAAATGCTTCATGTTAGTAATGTTTAAATATTTCATTTTGTATTGTGAAATGTATCTTTTTTTTTTTTTTTTTACTTTTAGTGTTATGATTATTAATACTAATATTGAAAGTAATACTGAAGTTGTGAAACAAGACTTAGAATATTGGGAGTTGGCCAATTTTTTGAGGAAAGTTCCTCATCTTATTTTATGTTTTGAATTTTGTCAAGTAAGGTGCAAGATGTCCTGTTTCTGTCCAACATAAACCAGTCCCCTCTCCCTAAATTTTAGTTTTACTCATTAAACTAAAGTATTATTTCTTCAGATCTAATATAAAATTATTGAGTCTTGCCTTCAATCAGGCCAATAACAAAAGTTACATGAACTGTAATGGACCAAGCATTACACCAGAAGTTCTGTGCAGACACTGCATGATATGGTGTATGGATATAATACAAGTTTATTTTCTATAAATAAATATATATTTTTATATATATATGCAATATATCTATTTTATATATATACATATATTGCAATATGTGTACATTATGTATACACACATGATCCATGCAAATAAGAAGTTTCCCAAAACGAAATAAGACTAGACAAATAGAAAAACTTTGGACATTTTAAGGACTTATATATTAGGAAGAGGGGGGGGGGGGGAAAGAAAAGAGAGAGAGAGAAAGAGCTATATCCCTAATCTAGATCAAAGATTTAAATCAAACAGAGAAGGGAAGAAAAAGAAAAAAAAAAAAAAACAAAACAAACAACAACAAAAAAAACCCCAAACAAACTACTCTCTTCTCAGAAGCTGTGATTTCCAAAACAGATTTACCCCTGAGCTAACCAAAATGAATTAGTGGTTTGACAAGGGCCATCGTGGAAGACTCTACTTGGTGCCTCTTTAGTCTCAGGGAGGGAGAGTGTGACTGAGCAGGACCCCCAAGGCAGCTGGCGGCAGGACCGGCACACAGGCTCACTGCCTCCTTGCCAAGCCAGCGGCCTGGCTGCCAGCACAGGGCTTCCCTCCAGCTTCCTCTGCTCAAAGTGAGCTCCCTGCCTCGGAGGCTTATGTTCACTTTGCTTTTTCCCTGCAAGCAGAGAGTGAAAGTGACAAGACCATTCCAGGAGGGCAGCCAAGAAGATGTCAGTGTATTTTTCCTAGCTGGGCATAAAAGTGATGGTAATGATGATGATGATTTTTGCATCTCTGAAATTTTCCCGTGGACATTTCTTTCATAAAAAGGCATTTTCTGTTCTAGAAAACATGTCAATGGAAAAATTCTTAAGATGAATCTAAATATTTTGGGTTCTGAAATAGCAAGACAGTCTGTTGTTCTCTACGTGAATTAAAGAAATTACTGTAAGCCCTTTGTGTTTTGAAGAACTGAGACCTCACCCTGATGTTTTAGTTGTTTTTTTTATTTTAAAAAAGAGGAAATAATTGACATTTTGCAGTCCTCATTATAGCCATGAGCTAAATTGCATGATTGAGAGATACTTATAATATAAATATGAATCATTATCAGACATTTTAGATTGCAGTTTCATAATGTGTCCAGCACTTTAGTCTTTCCTGAAAATGGCCTTCTGTGTTAGCCAAGACATCTCACATGAAGGGCATCACTGCTTTGCAGCTTTAGCCTTTTGCTCCACTTTTTGGTCTGTGGACAGAAGCTGTTCCCTGAGAAAGAAAGCACAAGTGGACTGCTTGTTTTTCAGACTTACATAAAGCCAATGTGAAAATAGGTGGAAAATGGACCTTTGTGCTTATCAGGAGACAAAAGTATCTGAACCACATACCAGTTAGTTCCCTTTGAATAGTGATTTTTTCATCTTTTCCTTTGTCATTTAACTGACTTCAGAAGCTGGCTTCTCTTATCTTTCTTGGAACTTAAACTAGTGGTAATTTTTCACTTTTTTTTTTTTTTTTTTTTTTTTTTTTAATTGTATACCTATATTTGAAGCACACCTCAGCTGGTTGTCTCAAGGCCATTTCAAGCAACATGTTCTACACTGGGTAATTTGGAAAGAATTATATATAGTGTCTGTATTCTTTAATATTAGTTTTATTTGTCTTAACTATTACTACTTGCTAATTTTCAGTTTTCTTCTGCTGGTTACCAGCGTACTAAACCCAGAAATTACTATTGCAGGATTGCATCATTCTGTGTGTTCTAGATATTCTCAGTGCACTTAACCATCCTGTTACATACTAGGCATTAACTTATTTGACAGTGTTTATGTGTTTGTAAGATATTTCCTTGTCTCTTTGTTCTCTGAGTGGTTTTAATACAATATTTTTTAGAAATACATTTTGATTGATTTGCAATCTTTTCAAAGATTGATGTTTTGCTTTTAAAGACTTTTTGTTCATTGTCACTTTTAATGGACTTTCATATGCCCTCTCCTAGTTTTGTGTATTTTGCAATGGAATGCTCTTTTGCTAACATACACAATGATGTTGACTATAAACATTAAAGAAAAAAATCATACTCACAGGTGCCACACTCACTAAAGTTCTGTTAATTATATGTATCTGCATGCAGTCACAGTTTCAAACTTCTAATCACATTTCCATTTATTAGTATATATTCCAGGACATAAAATGAGTTGTGATATACATAACAGTTAATGATGTTTTGAATAATCACTTGCTCATTTTCATAAAGCTTCCAGTTTCCCTTATTAGCTCAGACCTACTTTAGCTTCTGGAGAGAATGCCGCCATTATGTTCACATACCTAAGCTTACAATTGCTGAAACATTACAAAATAATGCAGGAATAATGGCTCTGGATTCCATTTTGGCAGGCAATGAGATGAGGCAGGTATCACAGTGTCCCACCAAAGGGGAGAGGTAGCTTTACAGAAATCAGCACTTTTCCCCCCTTTAATAAAAAGGCAATACAAATAAAGTAAGAACAGTTGCATTGAGATATTTCAATTCATTGTTTCAGACTACAACATTTTTAGGGGAAAAAAAGTCACAAAATACTCAAGAGGCATAGAAAGGTTAAAACCTAATCTCCACTTTGAATCAGATATAACAGATATTGTAAAATGGCTCCTCTTCTTACAAATTGCCCATAATCCCCACACTGTAGAACTAGTCTTCTATTTAGCTGTTTATACAGAAGGGAATATATGCAAGAGGAGAATTTGACATTTTAAAAGAGTCTGCTGCTATAATTTGGTGAGCAAGAAGCTTGCCTGGTATGTGGGATGGAGTCTGTGGGAGCCTAATCTGTCATAAACAAGCAGATCAGTTACTCCCACACCAAAGTTAAATGTTCTAGCCAGTGGGTTATTGTCTGGGCATCTGAGATAGTATCTATCACAACCTTCTCACAAATACATTCTCCAAAAGTGTCATTTTGATTCTACATCAGAACAATAATAAAATAGTCTGAAACTGCACACTTTAGCTTTTCTTTTATGAAGCTGAAAAATTGTTTTCTGGTCAGCACTAGAAAATAATAAAATTCTCAGATCCCTTACTCAGTTTGTCAATCATGGAACAGAGTGAAAAACGACTCAGGTTACTCAGGTTTATTTCAGGGAAAATCACCAAGAAATACAAGTAGAAATAAAAAAATCAGTTCTGCCTGTGTCTCCATCTGCAGGCAAAGAAAAAAAAAAATCTCAATTGAGTGGGCATTCACTTATAATTAAGTATATCTATATAAGTATATATAAATAAAACCAAGCCACAAATAGATATTTGTATAACCTGAGAAGGTCTGTGAACTCCTTTAAATCAGTAGACAATTCACTGAATTTTATTCTACGTGGGAGGTATTAGATACAGTAACAATGGGTGTCACTAAAACTTCTAGCTTTCCTTAGCTAAATCAAATGATCAATTTAGTTGAACACTAGTGATAATCATATCACCATCTGTGATTTTTGACCATTGAAATTAAACAATACCATACTTCAATCAGAAATAATTCTGTCTATATTAACAAATAGGGTAGCACAATATCCATAGGGTGAAACAGTTATTTCAGGCATCCACGCTACATTTCTGGGCATTTTTACTTCAGATTAGCTGTAGTCTGTTCCTGCAGACTGAATGGCCATAAGCAGCTGGAGCATGTTAGACATTGTCATTCAAAGCATCTTCCAGTCTAGCTTCACTCAAAAAGGAAACCAGTTTACACACTCAGCAAGACCAGCTCTGTGAACCAAAGCACAGCCTGCGAGGACTACTAAGATATTAACTCCAGAAGTGCACCTGTCCTCAGTAAAGGACAAATATAGATGTACTCAAGATAAGTAAAGAAGGTGACATGACTTAGGAGCTAAGTTAAAGGTTTCCTCACACTTAGTGAAATCCTGTCTTTAGTGAACCTAAAGAGCAAGTTTGTTACTGACATGAGCAGACTCAAGATTTTCTCCTTAGTTTCAGGAATCCCTGAACTCCTGAGAGAAGGAAAAATGATGCCATACAGAAATGAGATTTTTCTCCCCAATTCCCTCAGTTGGAGGAGGACTCAGATTTAAAAAACAAAAACAAAAACAAAAACAAAACAAAACAAAAAACAAAAACCAAAACAAAAACCAAAAAAAAACAAACACAAAAATCAACCCACACCAAAACCAAACGCCAAAATTATGAGCAGCATGTTTTTGAAGTGAATCTCTCCATCATCAATTTGCCATGCATCAGTTCACATTGCAGAGCAGTTCCAGAGCTTGAGAAGAGGAATTTTCTCAGATGAAGCTGTAATGAAAGTGTCTGGGACTAAACTGACTGAAGAATTCCAGTTATCAGTTAGTACTTAGTTATTATGTATTTGATCATAAGAAGATTGCAAGACTGGAAGCAGTAAACTGCTCTACCCAGAGCTGAAGACATTAAAGGAAATTCAAGGCACCAAGATCAGCCTTATAATCTGCAACTTTGAAAGTGAATGATTAATGAAGACATTCCTCAGTTAAAAGGAAAACAAAAAATAAATTTCATGGGTATTTGTCAACAACCTCTAACTTTTTGTATAACAAAAAAAAATATTAATGAATAACATAGTGAAAAAAACTGATGAAAATATTAATCTGTGCAGGAAAACCCCAACTGCTCAACTATTCAAGAACTCTCTATACTTGTCTTGTTGTTTTGTGACACCAGTTGTAAGTGGGCATTCATCTGTATCACCCAAAAGACATCTTTTTTTTCTTTCTCATTCCACACACCTATTTGGCATGTGTGATAAGTTTACTTCTCTCTCCTTATTCAAATACATCTTGAAGACATATTTTGTCTTTGAGTCTCTAAATAAGCCTCAAAAAATTCATATTCTCCATTATACCAAACATATGAATATAACACTTGTATTATATCCTCTTTCTAATATACTCATAAGCTTTTGGTTATTGCAGAATCTGAAGATATTGTACAAAACTGGAATATATTATCTTTAAAATACCTTTGCTAGGTAGGTATTACCTCCATTATGAAGAAAGTCACTGGCACAATCTTGGATCAGATACCTGTGATGAAGCATGGAACATTCTCCAAATCAGAAAAAATGTAGGTAGCACCATAATTGCTTACTTCATTTTCTGTGTCCTCCAGTGAGATCAAATAATTCCTGAAAACTCACCTTTCTTCAGCAGATTTAGACCTTTTTACTGGTAGATGTAGATAGCTAGATAATTCGAGAGAGAAATATAGGTTCTTTCAGGTATGTTACATACACTGAAGTGTAGTTTTAGCATGTGACACACCTACACTGTCCTGGATGTTAGCAGACTTTGTTTGTATATGCTTGAAGAATGTAAACATGATTCTGTGATAGATCCATTTATTCCACTTTCATGCTCTTGGAAACAATCTGTCTAAACCGTAGCTCTGAGGTGGAATAGAGTAATAGAAGAAGCAGCAGCAAAATTCACTTCCATGACTGTGCAGAAGACACCAGATTGAAGATGTGATGAAAGCTGGCATCAGACTCACACAACTGGTGTTGATCTATGGGGGAACACGTGATACAGGAGCGCGTAAGTCTTACGAAGGAGAGCTTTGTAAGTGAAAAACAGTGGGAGAAAGGGTGAAGATCTTGTCACATTTAGGATTTGAAAGATGGGGACAACATATGAGTTATATATGGGGACAATGTATGAGACAATCATTGCTTGAAACTCAACAGAGCTGCATGAAAAAAGCATACCTTCTCCTAGAACAAACACTTTGATCAAGCTGCTGGCAGACCAGACTCTCACCTGCATCTTTAAAAACGTGTAAGCAACTCATTCAACCATATTGTAAGAATATGATGAGTGAAAAGAAATGACACCAAAGATTGCAAATTCTCTCTTCCTTCTGTAACGGAAAAGATTTAAATACCATTTTCATAAAATCTCTTTTCTTTGCTGAAAACAGGTACCCTTTTCAATTAATGAAAATCAAACAGTGCCAACCACTCAAACAACTTGAAAATAAGAAATGTTTTTGGTCTGTATTAAATGGATAGGTTTGGGTATTTTTTAACCATCTCTTTAGGGGCACTAGTTAATAAATTTGAAGTTAGGGCTGCCATTAAGATGTACCTAGGCAGACTGGAGAAAACTGGAATGTCCTGAAATTCGGCAAGGACAAATGCCAAGTCCTGAACGTGGGCAAAAGCACCACTGGACACAATACAGGTTAGGGACTGTCTGCCTGGGGAGCAGCTCTGCAGGAAAGGCCCTGGGGGTGCTCCATTTTCTACCCTCCAGTCCATTGGGACCTCCCCAGTTAGCCATGACTTCAGATAAACAATGGAAAGTGGCTTGGCGAGCACATCTGCCAACTCTTTCAGCACTCTTGGATGTAGCCCACCCCGTCCCATAGACTTGTGTGCATCCAAGTGGTGTAGCAGGTCACTGATCACTTCCTCTTTAATTGTGATGACCTCGTTCAGCTTCCCCTCCCTGTCTCCTAACTCATGAGGCTGGGTGCCCAGGGAACATCTAGTCCCACTGCTAAAGACTGAGGCAAAGTAGGCATTGAGCACCTCATCCTTTGTGGCTATATTTCCCTCTGCATCCAATAAGGGAGGGAGATTTTCCCTAATCCTCCTTTTGTTGTTAATGAAGTTATAGAAACATTTTTTGTTATCCTTAACGGCTGTAGCTAGGTTGAGCTCTAACTGCGCTTTGGCTCTCCTAATTTTCTCCCTGCATAGCTTCACTACATCTTTATAGTCTTCATGAGAGACCTGCCCCCTCTTCTGAAGGTCGTACACTCTCCTTTTGTTCCTGAGGTCCAGCCAAAGGTCCCTATTTAGCTAGGGCGGTCTCCTTCCCCGTCTACTTGTTTTTCGGCACACAGGGACAGCCTCCTCCTGTGCCTTTAAGACTTCTCTCTTGAAGTATGTCCAGCCTTCCTGGGCTCCTATATCCTTCAGGGCAGCCTCCCAAGGGACTTTGTCAAGCAGTCTTCTGAACAGGTCAAAGTTTGCCCCACAGAAGTCTAAGGTGTCAGTTTTACTAACCCCTCTCCTTGTTTCTCCGGGAATCAAAAACTCAATCATCACATGATCACTGTGCCCTAGACGGCCACCAACCTTTACTTCCCCCACAAGTTCTTCCCTGTTCACAAGAAGCAGGTCCAGGAGGGCACCGTCCCTGGTCGGCTCACTTACCAGCTGTGTGAGGAAGTTATCCTCCGCACATTCCAGGAACCTCCTGGATTGTTCCCTCTCTGCTGTGTTGTATTCCCAGCAGATAACCAGGAGGTTAAAGTCCCCCACAAGAACAACAGCAAGTGGCTGCGAGATTTCCCCCAGCTGCTTATAGAAAGCTTCATCCACCTCACTGCTTTGCTTGGGAGGTCTATAGCGGACTCCCACAGCGATATCAGCTTTATTGGCCCTTAACCTAATCCAAACACTCTCAACTCCATCATCACTACACTTGATTTCCAAGCTCTCATAGCATTCTCTAACATACAGGGCCACTCCACCACCTCTTCTTTCCCGTCTGTCCCTCCTAAAGAGCTTGTAGCCATCGATTGTGGCACTCCAGTCATGTGAGGCATCCCACCACATTTCTGTGAGACCCACTATGTCATAGTTTTCCTGGTGCATCGTGGCTTCAAGCTCCCCCTGTTTGTTGCTCATACTGCGTGCATTGGTATAGATGCACTTCAGATGAGCTAATGATTCCAACATCTTTTTGTGAGTGTGGGCCCCATTTCCTACCAGACCCTTCTCAGGTGCTTCCATGATTTCTAAACATCTATCCCTTCTTTCAAATGAAATGGCAGAGCAGTCTCTCTCCTTCAAGGTGTTGAAGTCCAAAGAGGATAAAGCCCTTATCAACCCGTTCTGACCTGTAACTGACAGCTTGGGGTAGGAGGATGGATTCAAGATGTCCTGAAGTTACTTTGAACTTAAATTATTCCATGATTCTAAGTTTCTGCATTGTTTTAAAGTAATTTAATTAAGATGAAATAGTATATCCATCTTTTTAATTAAGGGACAGCATAGATGACTTGTATAGAAGTAAATAAATTAGGTGTTCCTTCTATTTCTTAAGAAATATAGAACTGATCAGAATGCTAGATCTGTTGAGGATGCTTCCAATATAATCTTGATAAAGGAACAAGTGAACAAACAAACCAATTCCAGTGGCAAATAATCATTAAAAAATTAAATTATTTCCTATGCAATCTCAGTTTTTCCAACCTGTCACCCGTATCATGTGGCATAAAGCCAAAAAGTCACAATCTGGCAGCTCTTCTTTTCTTTTTTCCGGTAAATGTATGCCAGGCCATTTGAACCATCTGCTGCATAGTGCTTTGTAATGGGAAGAACAGTGGACAGTTGTCGACATCTGTGTTGTAATGTCATTTAGGGGCACACCAACTACCAGGGGGAGGGAAGGAACAGCAGCAGCAGGAACAAATACACTTGGGTTGGCAGGAGATGGGAACTGAATGTGAGCAGAAAGAGCAAGCATAAATGACATTTGCTTTGCATTCAGCAATTCTACAAAACAGTGAACTGAAATGTGAATGTCTAAACCTATCTGACTCCTTAGCTTTCTAGTCAACCAGCTATCAATTACTTATGGAGCTTTTTGGATGTAACCAAACCAAATCAAACCAAATAAAACCTCACCAAATCATATCGTTCTGTTTCATCTTCAAATTAATAACATGAATGAAATATTTTGCTTTATGCATATTACAATTTCACTGATTCAGAGGTTATGCAGAATGAGATGCATATATATGCCTAATGCCAGTCTGGCATTTCCTACATAGACAATAGTGAATGAGGAGTGCTTATGAGGCTCATAAAGAGATGTTCAGCCAGCTATGTAGCTTTATTGGCTATGTGAACTGATTTCTTCTTGCATCTTAAAACACCAGTGAGAAGGAAATGAGTAAATACTAAGAAGAAAAGATTTTTCATGACCTTACTATTGAAAATAAGTGAAAGAACAATATTAAAAGAGGTGGAAAAGTAGAGAAAAAATATAAAATATTTTTTTAAAAAAGTTAAAGGTTATTACTGTTCTCTCTATTGTGGTCAATTGATTTCACTTTTGATCTCTATCAGTCTAAGATCTACTGAACTATACACAAAGAGGTGTATATATAAAGGTGTTTGCAACCTCTATTGGCTAATATGTAATGAAAGATCCAGTGAAATTCACATTCCCAACTGAAAAAACATCCAAGTAACCACTAAAGAGGCTAGAGTTACACTTCTTTGAAACAGAGAATATTTTCCTAGCTAGACGATTCCCAGTTAATAAAAATGCATTTATTTATCTGTGAAGAAAAATAGCCTTTATTCTAATTATTTCTAAATTATATTTAATTTTGGAACTTGATAGAAGGAGTTTCAGGACAAATATTAAACAGATCTGGACTCCTTCAATGACCAAAGTAAAGGTTAGATATAAAAGTTAGTACCAGTAGCTAATCAAAAGGAAAACAATAAATGAGGTGAATGAGAAAGCTATTTCTGAAATAATCTTTCCTAAGAAAATAAAGCAGCTTTTACTGTATTTTTACTTACATCTTTTTTAAACATTTGTGACAATGTAATCTTTTTTGGATAATATTAAAAAGACTTGCATTTATGTTTTCATCTTAACATGCCTTGAGTATATTAAGAAACTGAGCTACTGCATGGCTGTCCTTAACGAGGTGTTTGACAAATCTGCAAGCTGTATATCTCACCAAATGGCCAAGCTCTTGAACGCATCCTACCCTGTAGGCAAAAAAATAATAGAATAGTTTATCTTCAAAATTTTACAGGCCAAGAGTAGCCAGTACCAGAAGAGATAGTGGCAAGTTGGATGAAGCTCCATTAGTCTAGTAAAAAAAAAACTTGTTAGGAATCAATATGTGTGCCTGGAAATCCATGAGCTTCTTAATGATGTTGAATAAGTTCTTTTTTTCAGAAAGGAGATGTTCTATTTCTATGAACGTAAGGGTGACAATTCTGAATAACTGAATCTGCATCTCATCATTTGGCCTATGTCAACATCTTGGACCATACTATAAGTAGTTCATTATTAGTGAAAACCAGAAAATTTTAATTTGTACAGATGTTGTCAACTCTGAAAGAAACCTTCAATATCCTGTGTGCTTCCATAAAATTCATATTCATTACAACTGACTCATTTTTTCTGTTAGAAAATGGTGATGCAGAAAGAAACAGCCCACATAGATTTCACAAGAGCAACTTACCTCAAATCAATTTAGAGTGGTTTTGTTTTTTTTTTTTTTAACTTTATGAGAAAAGTGGATAATTTGACTTCAGTCTGTCATTGCATTAGTATGATTTTGGTATAGCCCTGTATATCATTAGAAAAATAAAGAAAAAATCTGAATAAACCAATCAGTGTGGGCATTACTGGTTAAAACCCATGTATTTTAAGGATATATGTATGAATGACTTGATGTCAGTTTTCAACTCCTGCAATTGATGTTCCTTGGGATTTTGTCCTTGTTTTATTCCGTATTTTGTTTAATGACTTAGATGGTCGATTAGGGAGTAGTTAAAAAAAAAAATCTGTGGAAGTTCCTAGAAAGTGAGGGCATTCTTTGGGAAACAGTGAAAATTCAACATGGTTTTAATAACTTGGAGAAGTGATATGAAATTACCAAGTTCATATGCAATAAAACCAAATGCAAAGTATTTGGAGGAGAAATCAAAACCAAAAAGGAGTAAATGTGTAGGCAGCACTTGGTGGAAAAGGATCATGATTTCTAATAGAGATTATACCAGTTATCAAAAGTTAACTTTGGTTTGAGATGAATGAAAATGAACATAATTTATCATAATTTGAAGTAGCTTTTGCATTCCACTGGAACCGGAAAACCTCCAAGAATACTAAGAAGTATTGTGAGATCTCCAAATGAATACGTTAACTTAAAGACACTTTGAGGCAAATTAGTGAACACAGAGAAGAAAGCAACAAAATGTATCGGTTTGCTTATCAAATTCACAAATGAATTTGCAGATAAGACTCAGAAGGAACTTAGCGATTTTCTAGTTCAAAAGACAGGTTGTTTTAAAAAAAGCAATGAGCTTTTTTTTTGATGCCTATGCTAATGAAAATTCCTAAACCTTTTGTAGCACATTGGAGGTTACAAAAGCCCTTGGCTTAATCAGCTAGAGGCAGTGTTATTCATAAGGTACTGAAGTGCATCAAGAACCACGTGGCCAAATAAGGTAGTATTTTAATATCAGCATAAAATAGAAGCAATGTTGAAAATCCCAGTAAGCATCAGGAATGAAAACTAAATGAAACTAAACAGGGTGAATGAAAATGGCTGCCTGGGATGAACATGGTAAAGACCTTGACTGACAAAATTAGCTCTGTGTAGCACCTGAGACCTTAAAAAGACTGACTGAGAGATGGAGGAACAAATAGGAAAGTGATGGAAAAGCAGTTCCTAGCCTTATCCTAGCAATCAAGGAGAACACGAAGAATGAGAAACAATAAGAAAACCTGGACTCTGTGAAGACGTCAGATGCATTCAAATCCAACTTAAATAGAGTTCTGCTTATTTGTAGTAGACATCAAGTTATTGATAATGAAGTCACACATTAGGTGACACTGAGTGTCACTTTATTCATGTTTTGAAGTTATTCATCCCTCTTGCAGGGATTCTGTTGCTTACCTCCTCTGAGAACCTTGCAGTCCAGCTGGTGAGTAAGGGTATTCACTCAATGAATTGGTGAACAGCAGCAACCAGCAACCCTCAACTGATGCAAAACACTTGTTTAGATGCAGAACAAGAAAAAATAGCCTAATTTTCAACAATCAAAACATATACACTGAAATACAATGAGGAAAAAACCCTTTTCTGATAAATTTAAAAAGTTATATTCTACCTAGCAAAACAGGTTTATCTTCTCACTGGTGTTTTTTACAACACAGTTAATGAGCATCTGGAAAGGCTGATATGGTATGAATCTTCTGTGGAGTATAGGGATGGACTGATGTCCAGCCTTATAGCTCTGAATTTTGTAAATTATGAAGAATATTATTTGGGTTAACAAAATACAACAATAGTGTAATCCTAAATGTTGGATTCACGTAAAAGCTTTGTATTTATACAAGGATGTGTCAGGATTTTGTTATTAATTAAAGCTTTTGATTAAATATAGCCTAAGAGTCTGTTCAACACAATACAGGTGAGACCTGTATTGTGCTATGCAGACCAGGAAAGGAGCCTGCTTTGTGGGAAACTGTCCTATCTATGAGAAACGTCATTCTTTGGGGGTTGGGGGAGAGAAAGCTTTCCTGAAATCCCCTTTTACAGACTACAATGTCTGTTTTTTGCTTTCCCTGTGAAGCTTATGAAATACGACTCTTTATTTGACAAAATTTGCTCTATTTCTAGGCTTGTTCATTTTACTGAATGCCCGGTAATGAAAGTGTTAAGGGAAAGAGTTAGAACATTATCCAGTCTATGTTAGGATTCAATTTGCCTGTCTTAGATTCTTAACAGCGAATTGTCGAATTCTGAACTAATCACTGCCTGCTCCCATTTTATTCAGTGAAGAAAGATAGATGCATCCAGAAGAGATTCTTCTTGGCTCAAGATGACTGTCTAAACTTAGTGAGATGGATTGCCCTTTGCAGGTTTCTATTTATCTTCAGTAAGGTACAAAAAGAGTCTACGATGATTATCTTAGCCTAAGATAACTAATTGTTTGATGTCTAAACTTAGGTAAGATAAATCCTACCTGTAATGCCTTTTTTATTTGTTTTCTTTACAGTTTGGTGTAAACATTTTCATACCAATGAGCAAAAGAAAAAACATTGTAAGCTGTGGCGTAATACAAATTCTGCTGAAGGCACTAAGAATCTTGCAGCTGCTGTCTGAGAGATTTGGATCAGGCAAATAATTTCCTCCTGTGATGGAGTCTCTGGAGAATTTTCATTAATCTAATTATATGTGGAGGTTGTAGGGTGTAGACATTTCCCCCCTCATATCCATCTTTTGCTTTATGTACATGCCAAGTGCAGACTCTAGAGATGAGATTCAACCATCCAGCTTTAGCTGCCTTAAAATCATGTGGACTAAGCTAGTCATACAGGCTTATTCAGTATCAACAGAGAGAGATGCTCATGCCTGGGGCAGCCCCACTTAGATAACAACCTTAGGGGTAATTTGCCTTCTGGAGGTGCCTGCCTTATTACACAACAGAAGCACGGGCAAACAATTTAGCTTCACAGATGTTAACAGATAAATAGAAGGGGCAGCCTGATTCATTCTCAATGCTACAAAATTAAATATTATGTTATGGTGCAAACTGAAGCAAGACTTCAAACTGAAATTGAACTGATTGTGGGTGAACTTTAAAAAAAGAAAAAGTCTGATACTTGTAAAATATCTTTTTCTCCCAAGAAAATAACAACTGAATTTTTCTGGAATTTTCACTATCTGATTAATTTAGGAATTTATTCTTTTTAATTACTAAATAATTTGTAAGACATCTCTGATTTCTATAAATACATTAATCATTGACCAATATGGCAAAACAAATATGCAAATTGCCAACTATGGAAATGTTCTGAAACACCTCAGTTTAGTTACTTGGTAGTCAGACTACATTCAGGTGATTATTCATCTAAATTTCATAGCATTTTAGTTTTTGTCTGAGTAGTTGATATGAATAAAGGAAGTAGTGTGACAATATTCTTAACTGAACAGTTTCAATGCAGCAGCTGAGTGTCTGCTTAGCTTTTCAATTAATTGTGAAAAATTCTTCTTGTTCTAGTCCATAAACAATAGTAACAAACCCCTCTTAGAACTGAATTAAATCAAATCTTTGTTTGCAAAAAGCCAAAGTAACCCTGGTCAAAAATCAGTAGGTTTATTCTAGTTTCATAATAAACGTGGTCACTTATTCTATTGATGGAAGTGCGTATAGTATGAGATGTTGGTCTGACAAATGATTGCTTAGCAAACACCATGTAATAGAAATTCTCACACACTGTGGCTGCTCACACTTTGGAAGTAAGAAGTGCTGTATTGCCAGGAGTCGATATATTCCATTTTATATTGCAAAGGTAGCAGCTTTATGTTGTCCTGATTTGGGGTGAAGCAGAGCCAACTTTCTGCTCAATGAGAGGCTCTTGCTCACGCTGGTTGCTGTGGCAGCCACGGCCAGCTAACTTGGGTGTTTACCCTATGGAGGGGTCACACCTGTGGGGAGGAGTGGACAGATCAGGAACACCAATCAGGTGTTACATCCCAACTGCCATGCTCAATATAAAAGCTGAGGGAGCAAAGGCATCTGTTTGGCTCTTCTCCAGTGTTTTATCTTCAATGGGATGCTTCTTCAATGTCTCTCTCTCTTCAGTGACTGATGTATGAGGAGGACCCTGTCAGTTTGTCTGCCTTTGATTCTGACCTGTGGGTTCCTGAATCAAGATCTGGAATCCAGTTCCCATTCATTGCTGAGTCCAGTCTGGAACTTCCCCAGTGCCTGCCGGTGACATCTCCCTGGGAGCTTGATATGGTTTTGTATATATTTGTATATGTTGTATCTATTTAATTATTTCCTTTTTTATTTTATTATAAATATTTCATTAAAATAATTTAGTTTTTTTCTAAACTGATAAATCCCTTTATCACCCTTCTTCCTCTCCTTGGATTGAGAGGTTGGGGAGAGCATCTGTCATCTTGTCATTGGCCCACCTGGCCCAAACTGTGACATACGTAAAGGTAAGACTTTCACAGTGTATACTGGAGCTCATAGTCTCTACCATTGCAAACTGGTTAGAATTGGTCCCCTGGACTTGACAGATTCCAGTGCTGAAGAATTCTGTCAAGCTTTTTTGGCTGCAGTTTGCCAAAGTTCACTTTTTTTTTATCTCACCAGCCCTTGGATTTAGTTCTTCTTAACCTGTTTTCCTATGAGTGCTATATAAACGCTCTGGTATATGCTTGTCTAGCTGGTTGACTGATTGCTTGCACCTCAAATAACTGCTGTACAACTGGGCAATTTCAATCAAATTCTCAGTCAAATTGGCAAACTCATAGTCTTCAAAAGGTTAAGTTTCTGTATTTTTTGTGAAAGATGACAGGCAAATAAAAGATATGCTCCTAATTGAGCTCTTCTTGAGAGAAAAGCTGCAGTATAAACACAACTTTTATTCAATGTCATATAATCCACACAGAAAAGAAACAGTGAATATTTCAGCTAAAGGGAAAACTTTAGACTGGACTCTTGTTAGACACAAGGATAAGGATAATTTTAAAATCTTTTATTTCAACCCTTGCAATAAAAGCTATTCTTTCTTGGTAAATTTCCACATTTAATGCAATGGAAACTCATTTTGAATTACTGGATAATTTATTTTTAAATAATTTAAATGCTACTAGAAAATGACCTAATTTTTGGATAAAATCTCCTAATCGTTAAATAGAAACAAGTTCTCAAAAGATCTTGTAGTCTATCTCCTTGCCCTATAGCAGTATAGCTGAATGTATATTGCCCTTGAAGATGATTTTTAAAGCTGTTTTTCATAAAACTATAATGAGAAGGATTTAAATAGTTAAAATATTCAAAGTGACATATTAAAGGAGAAGTTGTCAGCAGTAAAAAAATACTTCAAGTCTAAGAATCATAAAGATAAGAACAATAGGACACACTTCAGGCTTGGAAAGTTAATTAATCTGGGTTTTAAAGAAACTATATGGTGGAGTAATTCCCAGATGTAATGTAGCAAAAGAGTCCTCATAACATATTACAAAGGTCATTGTGTTGCTGAGATGAAAAATCTTCTATGGAGAAACATCAAGTCTGTTCTGCAGCCCATGGATGTAGCAGTACTAAAGAAGATCCTGATTACTCATCCTTTGTTGCTGTATATTATTTAGAGCGGTGCATAAAAGAATATTACATTTGATTTTATATTGAAGTGTACTGTTTGCTAACTCTGAGAAGTACAACTGTCCACTGTGAGACACAGCTGTACTGCTACAATACGCTGTTTGTTGGTCCTAGATGTCTTACTAATGCCTCAGAGCTCAGTGGGACTACTGGGGACTTAGATTAAAAATTCTGCCCCATGGTGGTGGTTGTTTTGGTTTTTCTTGTGCTTGTGTGGTTTTGGGGATTTTGTTTTTGGAGGTTTTTTTACTCCTGAACATACGTTTTCTGCAATTTCTTTCCCATTGCAAATTTTACTGTATCAGGATGGAGAGAAACAGTCATAGCTGTTCCATTCATCAGCCTTCACTCACCCTGGGCTTTCTGTAACTTAAGAAAAGGAGGAAAATACACCCTGACACATTAAACCAGGAACATTAGGAAACATCTCTTGTGCACTCTTATGCCAGCGAAGCAAACAAGCAAGGCTCTTCCAGACCAGCGATACGTCAGAAGCATTATTTAGTTGTATTACTTGTCTTTTGGACAGCCTGTAAGAGGAGTTTAGAGCAGGTACCTTCTTTACTGAGTTTGGTGACTGAAATTAAACAATAGGAAAATCAGAGAGTTGAATTTGCTTGTTATTAGAAGAATCAAAATGGAGTTCTTTCCAGATTTTCTAAGAACTCTGTTATTAGTTAAAAAAAAAAAAAAAAAAAATCTGGTTAGCTTAAAGAATCATTACTGCAAAATAGGAGGAATTCAGTTTTATCTAATACTGTCTTCATAGTAAACACTGTCATAGTTAAAGCAGGGCAGCGAAACTGGCTAAGCAATTTTAGTGAAGGGTTGCTGTCTACATCTGCCAGTCTGCCTTGTGCTTGTTAGTGTATTGTACTGTTGTATACAACTTGGAGTATAAGAGATCATCCAAGCATACAGCACATAGTAGTAAGCAAACTCTCAGCAAGTCTGAAACACCTGTTTTAGCAGGTAGTATTTGAAAAGTTGCTTGTCCACCACTTTATATCCAGTATTGTTGTAAACATGGTGGATTTTAACATATTTATAATTATGATAAGGATTAGACAAAAAAAAAAATTAAGAATAATGGCTAAAACAAAATATACATTCTCTTACATGTGGATTACCAGCTGAAGTCAGATTATGATTATTTGTTTAATTGATCAACCTTTTTCTAAACTAAACCTCCTTTACATAGGTAGGGTTTGCTTTTTAGGATTGATTAGGTCAGTTTGTGAATATTTATACAAGTCACGTGATACTGGTTCATGGGCTGTGTAAATGAACTATCTCATAAATTAAATGCCTGTATTTCCTTTCAGAATTTTGCTTTGTCATTCAGCTATTTGGTTGAATATATCATTGTTATCAAAAAAGAAAATCTTACTTGAATGGTCATATGAAACCCATTTAAATCAAACAAATGTTAATGAATAAAAGAGATCATTAAGCAGCAGACTCAAATCCTCAGTTCTAATTTTGTGAGCTGTGTCAAGAACAACATTGTATACTATTTTACTATGCTTAATTTTAATTTCCATTGAAAAGAATCCCTTAAATTGAAGTGTAAAATCACTGGTGTTATGTTATGCTATTTGAATGATAATATGGCTATGAGACAAAATTTTATTGTTGACCTAGAATCCCAGCACAATTTCTTAATTGTGAACTCAACCCTCTTCTCTGCAGATAAGTTTGTCCTATTAGGACTCTTTCTGTTTGCCAAACTCTACTTATTCCTACATTTCCAAATATTTTCTTGTAGAGTAACTACATGAGAGATGAGAATGCTCTTGAGCTTGCTTCTGCTACATTACTTCCACTCAACTTAGGTTTTCTGATGGGAAGTAGCTTTCAGAGTCAGCTACCATCCCCATGAATTTGTGGGAATGACACAGTTTAAAGATTACAAAAGTGTTTATATGATTCATTATAAACATGATTTTGTGCAAAGTCACAGTCCTCTCACTGTCTTTTGCTGTATTGAAGAAGTTAAGCAGCTAAGACATTCAGAGTGGCTTATAATACTTTATACATGACTTTTGTCAGCTTTACTGCAGTATGTGCTGTAAATCCTTTGGAATAGTCATGGTCTACTAGGCCAATAATCTCATTTCTGAAATGCCTTTGAATATGTATTTACATGAGAGCATAATAGCTCCAAAGAAGCAATTATGACCAAGGAAGTCAATAACCCATGTTTAAAAAGTCCAGAAATTGTTACATGCTTCTCAGTTAACTCAGATCCTGTGTTTCTATAAAGTAACTATTTTTTTTTTCTCACCTACCCATCATTTTAACTACCTGTCATTGAATTAGTACAGCAGCATGTTACATTCAAGGGGTCTCAACCCAGCTGCAGCTGAAGGTAATGAAAATACCCCCATTAAGTTTTATCAAAATTCAACAAAATCTGAACAGCATATATTTCTGAAAAAAAAAAAAAAAAAAATCCCAAAATATAAAACAAAGACAATCAGAAGCAGAAATTTTTAGAAACTTCTACTCCATTTTTAATTCACCCCAAAGGAAGCTGGAGAACAGAAGGATTTTAAGAAGATTACATCTGAGATAAACCATGCTTAAATACTCCAACAATTGCATAGATAGGAGTGCTGTACTGTAAGGAAGGAATTGAAAAATGCTGCTTCAGCAGGACCTGTGGAGAAAGAACCTTCCTCTAACTTTCCATCTTTTTCTCATTTTACTTATTTTAAGATCATAAAAGATAGCAGCTAAACCTTTAAAAATATTAAAATCATTATGCATATGTCAGAGACAAAAGTAATTTTGTCTCAGTAAAAAAGTAATAACATATTGTTATTAGACAATTAATTTTAGCAGTCTAATCCAAATTTCAAAACTTCTTCATAAAATTTCAAGCTTGCAGTAAAAAGCCTTTAGTCAATAATTATTTATATATTTTCAATTCTCTCTTAGTCCACTATTTGCCCAAAATGATAGGTAAAAGCAGATTCTTCATGGTGTCTTTTATATTATATATTTACTCCTGAGGTAATAGGAGCTAAGTTTGAAATGCTAGTGATATACCTCAAAGGAATTAAGGGGTTTTCCTCTAAGAAGGTGACACAGCTGACAGTCCAGGGACTTCACCTGACTGCCATGACTTCTCAAACATCATGCAGAGTTCCTTGTCAACTACATCAGCCAGTTCCCTCAGGACTCTGGGATGCATCTCATCAGGTCCCATAGATTTGTATATGTTCAGGTTCTTCAGGTGATCACGACCCTGATCTTCTCTTACAGTGGGAGGGACTGTGCTCCACCAGTCCCTTCCTTGCAGGCCATCCACTCGAGAGGTGTGGGAAGAGAGATTGGCAGTGAAAACCAAGGCAAAAAAGTTGTTGAATACCTCAGCCTTCTCCTCATCTATTGTTCCCAGAAAAAGGGAAACATTGCACGCATTTTTTAAAAAGGTTTGAAAGGAGGACCCTGGGAACTACCGACCTGTCAGCCTCACCTCTGTGCCTGTGAAGATCATGGAACAGATACTCCTAGAAGCTGTAAAAAAGCACGGGGAGGACAGGGAATAGATTCAAAACAGCCAGCATGGCTTCACCAAGGGCAAATCCTGCCTGACCAACCTCGTGGCATTCTATGATGGAGTAACTACATCAGTGGACAAAGGAAGAGCTTCGGATGTTGCCTATCTGGACTTTTGTAAGGCCTTTGACGTGATCCTCCACAGCACCTTTCTCTAAATTGGAGAGATATGGATTTGATGGGTGCACTGTTTGGTGGATGAGGAATTGGCTGGATGGTTGCATCCAGAGGGTAGTGGTCCAGGTGGAGATCAGTGATGAGGTGTGTCCCTCAGGGGTCCATATTGGGACCAGTGCTGTTTAATATCTTCATCATTGACATAGACAGTGAGATCAAGTGCACCCTCAGCAAGTATTCAGATGACACCAAGTTGAGTGGTACAGTTAACACACCTGAGGGATGGGAGGCCATCCACAGGGACCTGGACAGGCTTGAGAAGTGGGCCGACGTGAACCTCATGAGGTTAAACAAGGCCAAGTGAAGGGTCCTGCACCCGGTTCAGGGCAACCCCCAGTATCAATACAGGCAGAGGGGATGAAGAGATTGAGAGCAGTCCTGCAGAGAAGGACTTGAGGGTACTGATAGATGAAAAACTGGACATGAGCCAACAATGTGCACTCACAGCCAAGAAAGTTAATCATATCCCGGACTGCATCAAAAGAGTGTGGCCAGCAGGTCAAGGGAGGTAATTCTGCCCCTCTACTCCACTCTGGTGAGACCCCACCTGGAGTAGTGCATCCAGCTCTGGAGTCCTCAGCACAAGAAAAGCATGAACCTGCTGGAGCACATCCAGAGGAGGGTCACAAAGATGATCAGAGGGCTGGAGCACTTCTCCTATGAAGAGAGGCTGAGAGAGTTGGGGTTGTTCAGCCTGGAGAAGAGAAGGCTCCAGGGATACCTTATAGCGGCCTTTCAGTACTTAAAGAGGGCTTATAAGAAAGATGGGGACAAACTTTTAACAGGGCCTGTTGCGATAGGAGAAGGAGTAATGGCTTTAAACTAGAAGAGGGAAGATTCAGGCTAGATATAAGGAAGAAATTTTTTACAGTGAAGGTGGTGAAACACTGGAACAGGTTGCCCAGAGAGGTGATAGATGCCCCATCCCTGGAAACATTCAAGGTTGGATTGCATGGAGGTCTGAGCAATCTGATGCAGTTGAAGATGTCCCTGCTCATTGCAGGGAGGTTGGACTAGATGACCTTAAAGGTCCCTTCTAACCCATACTATTTCATGGTTCTGTGGTTCTATATTTTTTAAAGAAAAAAAAATCCTGTAGCTTTGTATCTGTTTCCTCATATTTAAAACATGCAGAATGGAAATCAAAAATCTATCATAGATACAACCAACACAGAAAAAGAAAAGATTTTCTCATGTGGTTCAGAGTGAGGTAGGCCCATATGCAGATGAACAGGCCTTTGCTTTTTTTCTTAGAAACCAAGAATATCCATTTACGTTCATAATGCAGATCAGTTTACAATTATTTCGGAACATTTTGGTTTATCTAACAAAAATTTCCATTTTCATCAGGTCATGAAGCTGATAATTAGTATCCAGAACTGATGCAGATCTCACCCACAGCTTTTATACAGCATTGCATTTTCTATTTATAGTATCATACCCTGGGAAATGCATTCTTTACCCAGGTTGACTTAGTGTTATGTCTAGATTTCTGAGCACTTCCCCCCCACACACACATAAACTATCGCTTGTAACCATTTTCACACTTGGCAGTTTTGTATCCTGTTTTTTCTGAAAGTCTCCATTCAGACTTACCCTGGATGTTTGCCAGAACCAAACTAATTCTCATTCTACTTAAAATGCTTCCCCTCGTATACATGCGTGTGTGTAATAGGTAATAGATCTGAATTTAACTTTACAGGCCGATGAGCTAGGCATATCTGTCTCCCTGATCCATTAGACACTGGGGAGCACAGATCACTGTAGCAGACACACTCCGTTGATGCCTTCCCATTTTGCTAATACGGAGCTTTTAACTGACATCAGCATTGTGTGGCAAAATTGCTTCCAACCTCATTTAAACAGCTGCACATTTGAACAGGCTTAAATGATGGGTTTTAGTAAATTGGTGAAGCATAAGTTTGCGTATGCATAAATTAACCTGGCCAAAAGCCAGCTTTCAGGAAATCCATTCTTATTTAGCTGCTGAAAGTAAATGTCTTGTCTCCAGGGGTAAGAGGAAGAAAGTAGGGGGAGTAAGGGAACCCTTACTTAACATCCTATTGATTTGAACCTCACAAACGATGCACATCATTGGTTTGCCCAAGCCTGTGGATTGAGCAGATCAGCGCTGACCTACTACCTTCAAACTCACAGCTGCTCAGCTTTACTTTCTCAGTGCTCACTGAACTGAAAGAACGCTTTGGAGCTCCTGCCTGATTTTCACAGCCATCCTATGGCAGTACAATGTCCACTGCTGTTTCCCTTTCATTGAAGCGCATCTTTCATTTTTCCCCCCTTTTCTCACCCACGCTAGTCTACACAGGCTTCATTATAATTTCTTTTTCTTTTCCACAGAAATTACTCTTGTGCAGCATTAATGCAAACAGTCCTCCAACGATATCTGCCGGCTGCATATCTAAATCAAAACATACGAAATAACACAGAAGTAAGGAAAGCACTGACATCTTACTGGAGAATCTTGAAAACATTTCTCCTCTCTGTCCCTCCTCCCCCTCATTTCCTTGTTGTTTTTTTTTTTTTAAAATAAATCATTCCTCAAATAGATTCCATCATATATTATGTAGATGTGAAACATTTTTTTTTATTCTGATAAATGAGGCTGAATCAAAAGACTGCCTTGTAAACAGAAGTTTAAATAGATTACAGTTTGCTTCCTTCTCCCACCCCCCCCTTCCCCCCCCCAACTTTCAGTGGCTTTAACATGTACTTGTGAAAATTAGCTTCTTCAATAGCTTTATTTTTTTTGTCTTTTTTTTTTTTTTTTTTTCCCTGGGAATGTTAGATGCTCCATCTAGTGGACTAATTGAGCACTGTTGAAACTTATCACAGGTAGAATCCCTTTAAGAAGTACCAAGAAAAAAATATCCTTATTGTAACAAAAAAAGAAGAAAGAAGGGGAAAAAAAGAAATAGCCAGCTTTCAATTTCTACAGAACATGTAGAAGTTTGAGCAATAATTATAAGCATTATAATGCATCCTGAGAATTTATTCTCTTCACAAGCAGTACAGCTATTGAGATAGTCCATTGTTGCCATGGTAATATGTCATAAATTTCTGTCAACTACCTAAAATAGCTGCAGATCACAAGGTAATCAGGTTTGGGTTGGGTTTTTGTTTGTTTATTTTGGTTTTTTTATGGGATTTATAGCTTTTTAAATTTCAACAGGAATAAATCTGTCTTTGTTTTGTAATTTTTAAGCACCTTTGTTGAAATTTGATGAATAAACCAATGCTTATTATATTTTTCTCACAGTGAAATGTTTACCATATTGCATAAAATCTCTTGTTAAAATACCTTAAAATATACATATGTTTCTACCTTGACCAATAGATTTCCTCTAATTTGTACTCTGAACATTAACATGATCATGAGACTGGAAGAGTGTGCTGTGGTGTTGTGTGACATGTCTATAGATCTCTGTCATTACTCCTGTCATTGTTTATAACATGATTTTCAGCATGATCAATCACTCAATGCCCTGATGAAAGAAAAATATAATACTAAGTTTAAAAATTCTAACCAAAAGACTGTCTCTAAATCCAGAAAGTGTTGTATGTGTCCAGGAAAGAATAATTAAGAGAAAGTCTGTGAATTCACCTACCATATCATCTGCTCACCATGGTGTTCTACTCAGCAATGTGATTGAAAGCTGCCATCGATAACAGAAAGCTTAAACAGATATGACAATTCATGCTTGAAATGATGTCATGAAATTAGGGAATGCAGAATCTGTATCACTAAGAAGGCAGCAGCATATTATTATTCTTTGGGAAAGCATTAACATTTTATAGAAACATCCCCACAAGCAATCATACTTTAATCCGTATGTAAATTCTTGGGGGTGAGGTTTCAGATTGAAAAACAACTTTCTTCATTTTTTTCTTTTTCTACCCACACACCCCCTTCCCCCCCTTCCCCGGCCTCCCCCACAGTTTAACATATCTGTGTATATATTTGCCTTTTGTGCAACAAATAAAATAAAATCAAAGACATTTATTTACTGTGCGTGGTTTATATATGATTACAAACAGCATGACTAGTCTTTGTCATTTACATTCAGCTTTGATACATGTATATTAAAACCAGGCAGTGAAACCATGGCTTATCAGAAACTTGTGCTGTGTTTTTATGATGTGATGTAGTCTAAAATACCTAATATCATTAGCATTCTGCTCAAGCCTCACATACATAATGCTGCAGACTCTATAGCTACCAAAGCCAAAGACATAAACAGGCTTTAGTGTCCTGAGAAAAAAAAGCACAATGTTTGGGAGTTGACGACCCTATTCATTGATATAGTCAGCTTTGTTAGCTGAGCGTGAGAGGGTAGCTGCAGAATAGAAAAGACTATATTCAACATTCATGAGCTCGGGCATTTTTTACAAATGACTCAGAAAATACATATTTTGCCTATAGATGAGTCAGTTGAAGGGAATTTTAATATAAATATAGCCAAGTATCTAAGAAAATTAATGGAATTAAAGGAACATGTGTGAACACTCCTTGTTGCTAAAAAAAAAAAAAAAAAGCAAAAATAGAAAATTTAGGAAAAAGTCCGTTATATTCCTTTCACCGTTTTCTTTCCTCCCCACTTTTTTTTTTTTTAATTTATTTATTTTTTATTTTTAAAATCTCTAGAAGAAAAATCCAGAGTTTTCTCTGGAAAACACAAGAGGAAAAAAGCACATAAAGCTTTATTTTAAGTTTCCTTAGTTTCATGCTTGCAAAACACTCAAGCAATAAATAGCAAGTGGAGGTTCACAGAATGTGACAAAAGAAAGGGAACAATTTAGCTGGTGTCAATTAACTCCAGTTTGTAAACAATTTAGCAGTTGAACTTTAAATCATGTGTCAAAATACATATATCCCATATATGGATCCAACTCAGACACACCCAAAGTGGATTTGAGAAGGAAAAAGGTTCGGATCCATTGATTAAGCCTAGGTTTACTTCTAAAATATAGATCATGAAGCAGTATTTCCTGAATGTTCCATAAAATTATTGTGTCCTGACTTGTACATAGTGTTTTAAAAAATATACAACAGGTATAAGAAAAGCCAAGCTTCTTCCTGGTATACAAGTTGCTTTTCAGACTAACAGTGGAAAAGATATTGAAAGGGGAAAAGAGTATTTGATGTTCTAATATACGATAATATGCATACCATACAAAAAATTATATCTAGGTACTTCCTTCCATTTCACTAATATCTCCTTTTAATCCTTTTATACTTGAAAATGGCATGTTATCAAATTAAACAGGCTGACCAAGACTTCTCTGGTGTCAGGAACCCTGAAACTTTTCCCCTTTGCCTGGCTGTCCACTGGTGTGAGCATGAGAGGTAGATGGGAACTAAATGTGCTTGTGGTGAAAAATCAAGTAGTAACAGAATCATAGAATGGTTCAAATTGGAAGGAAGGAAGACCTTAAAGATCATCTAGTTCCAACCCCCCTGCCATGGGCAGGGACACCTCCCACTAGACCAGGCTGCTCAAAGCCTCATCCAGCCCGGTTTTGAACACTTCCAGGGATGGGGCATCCACAACTTCCCTGGGCAACCTGTTCCAGTGATTCACCACCCTCACAGTAAAGAATTTCTTCCTAGTATCCAATCTAAATCTACCCTCTTTCTGTTTAAAACCATTACCCCTTGTCCTATCATTACCCTCCCTGAAAAAGAGTCCCTCCCCATCCTTCCTGTAGGCCCCCTTTAGGTACTGGAAGTCTGCTATAAGGTCTCCTTGGAGCCTTCTCTTCTCCAGGCTGAACAACCCCAATTCTCCCAGCCTGTCCTCACAGCATACGTGCTCCAGCCCTCTGATCATCTCCGTGGCCCTCCGCTGGACCTGTTCCAACAGGTCCATGTCCTTCTTGTGCTGAGGACTCCAGAGCTGAATGCAGTACTGCAGGTGGGGTCTCATCAGAGCGGAGTAGAGAGGCAGAATCACCTCCCTCGACCTGCTGGCCACATCAATACATGGAGGGTTTTACAAGAAAAAGCAATTTTGCTCAAGCTAGGAAGATATGTTAAAAGGATGACTAATGACTTCCAATCACAATGTATTTACTAAATAAAATGGTATTTTAGTAATTTTCATGATTTTTATGTCAAGGATTTCATTCTATACATTCTTTTAAGCTCACCGTTCTATTTTCAAGTATATCTGAATGGAGCTGAAAGCCTACCCAGGTCAGCTTCCAAATGTAACCAGTAGTTCTCTACAGAAAGAAGAAACTGCAGAAATAGTTCTGGAAAAGAACACAGGTACTATCGCAGCTCTAGTGGCTAAGTATCTTTCATAACATTCTTCCACATGTGATAAGTAATTGTTTTCCATGAAAACAACTTACTTTCTTCTTTTTTTTTTTTTTTTTTTAAAGTATATTCTGTTGTCATAATGTATGTCAATGTCAAGGTACTCTTTCCAAATGCAATAGAATATATCATAACATAATATATCTTCTTGGAAAGTTTCAGATTCATACTTCTGCTTCCTATCACTGAAGAGCTTGATAATCTTTTGTTATCAGTTTAGAAATCCAGATTCTTAATTTTTTGAGATTAAGACCACAAAAACACTATCCCAAGAAAACCCCATTTGTCCTAAGGAAAAAGGCTAGAATAACTTCTAACCTTGAGTTAGTCTGCCCTGAGGAAATATTCTTTTGATTTCCTTTGATGCTACAGTAATTTCTTGTCTATGCAAACGAGTTTCTTCTCTGTGTATCTATAAATCTTCTTGAAAATGGCCCAAGGCTTTTCCTTAAGGTTTTTTCTCTCAAAACAACTCTAACTGTGGAGTCAAGAGGAGAGACAAGTCTCACCATACACATAACAAGAACGTTAGGTACCTGATAACTTCAGTTTTGAAAACAAAGTTACCTCAAATTTAATTCTGAGCAAGACTGAGAATATTCCTTAATTCCTTCCTTAGGTACTCTTGGACCCTTATTTATGAAAAGAAATAGTTTGTCTTGAGTTGGTTGATTGATTCACCATTTCCCACTTACAGCATTGACTCCATGGTGCATGGCTAGTTGAATTTTGACTTGGCATCTGAACTGTCCTGCAATGTAGCATGTACAAATGAACTGTCAACTGATTTCAGTTTGCTTTATCATCCAGAATTTGCAAGCTATGGTGTATCCATATGTCAATCCAAACTTTTAGTCTTTTTTAGGTATGACTGTAAAAGACTCAGGATATCAGTTTTACTGACTAAAATGCCACCTAAGATCAGTGTTAAATGTTAAAGCAATATAACTATGTATGAAGGCAAACTAGCCCTTTCATTCCCTCCCATGTCATTGTGACCATAACTTATTTCACCCAGAGTCTGGTGCTGTGCTATCCTTAAAAAAGAAAATGGTACTGTAATCAAAAAAATGGCAATCCATTGGAGAATCTGCAGAAAATCTTTAGAGATTTTTTTAAGATAAAGGTCTTTAATCATAACGAGTAAAGACAAAAATATTCATTTTCAAGTAAAGGTAGTAATGCTCTTAAAAACAACATTATTATTGATTAGCTAAAATGAATGGCAGATATCAATTAAATCCATTATTAGGAAAATGCCAGTTTGGCTGAATTTCCATCTTTAAACTGCATCTCAGCACAACTTGTAATCAGGATGCAGTAATAAGGGACGAGACCAATCAATCAATCAACTGATTGCAATATTGGAAAAAAAAAGAAAAAAAAAAAGGAGTCAAAGTAATAAAATGAAATATTTCATTGTTTATTTCCTGGGTGAATAATGCAATCCATAAAAAGTATTTCTATAATCCTCCCTCAGAATTTCTACATTAAATCAGAGCAGAGATTTATCTAACCCAATATTACCTGTTTCCTGTCATGTACTCTGCTTATATTTTGACCAAGCAGGTATCTCATTCACCTTGGTCCAGGACCACAACATTTCCTTCCAGGGAGTGTGAGCTATCAGAAAAGAATGGAAGTATAATTTTTAGCAGATATGAATTATTTCTGCAACAAAGAGAGACAGAGATTTGACTTAAGTTAGTAAAGGCTTTGATATTGTTTTTAAACAGAACACTTTCTGAAATGATTTCTCACTAAGATTTTAACAGGCTAGTAATGATAACCCTGACCATGCTCTTCTTCTTTCTTTCTTTAGAAGATCTAAATATTTTATAAGAAGGTTTAAATAATGTTTTCCTGAGAAAACAGACGTACTTATGGTATAAATGACCTGTCTTGTAGATATTTTATTTCTGACTGATGGATACTAATTTGTGACATATAATGAATATCTCATCACTGTACATACAAAGGATGAAATCCTGGTTCCATTGAAATCACTAGTTCAACGAGTCTGGAATTTTCCCCGTAACCCCTCAACATGCTATCAGTCATCATAACCATACAATCATATTTTTTTCCACCGATGGTGTCAGGAGAAATACTGCCAGTCTTCTTAAGAGGTTGCTATCTAACCAAACAGCTAATCTGCAATTGATTTCCTAAGAATTATACCTGCAAGTAGTTCCTGTTCATGCTATTGTTGGTTTATGAAAACAAAACTTTCTTTTCTTCAGGTTACAGCTTTGTAAAATACTGTGTGACACAGGGGTCTAAAAAGCAAAATTACAACATTTTCTTGAGAAATTCTAGTAGAAAATTTATTCTACAATTTTGGTTTGGTTTTATGTTTTGATTTTTTTTCTGCTTTAACATATTTCTAGGCTAATTAGTCTATTTTCCAAACAGGAAAATTTGCATACTCACAATACTTACTCTATGCATATGATTGTGTTGTAATCCTTCCTAAATGGCTATACCTGTAGCAGTAATATGTAAGAAGAGAAACTGTTTATTTTTCAGTCTCAGCTACTCAAACACTTGGCACTGCATGAATCATTAAAACTAATGGATTCCTGAAATATTGCCAGGCTCTTCCTTTCACTGTTTAGGGCTTGTTTCTGCTCACAGTGATTTCAGCTGGACTTTTGCCATTAACTTCAAAGTAGAAGTAGGTCCTTAGAATTTTCTCATTTTTCCTGAAGTTTCCATAGCAGATCACTTTGCTAATTGAACCATGTCATCTTTTTATTTTTCTGTTGTCCATTTCTTCAAGTTTATTTATTGAACCAGATTGTTGAATTCTGTGTTTGTGTTCATGATGCTTTTTTGATGTTTTCTCTCTCTTAATTTAATGGTTAATTCAGTTTTGTATTTTCTTTAGTATCATAGCTTTCCTGTCAAAATAGTTCCGGTACATCAAAGGCTTAGTTTCTTCTACTGACTCAACTTTGTATCTGTGTACTACTACCCACAGGTAAAATACTTTACCTCTTGCCATGCACACACATGTTTCTACAGCTGAGGAAATTTCAAATGTTTACTGAATGAACTGTTGCTAAAATTGTCTAGTAGTGCTAAACAATGATCTAATGTGGTTCTTGGCCATTTTATCATGTAGTCACACAGTACACTCATAGGTTCTTGACATGTCAAGTGAGTAACATTTTTACGCTTTTGAGCAAAACAATGTAGATTGTACTTAATGTCATATCCAACGTAAAAAGACTCTAATTTGGGCATTAGAGGTAGAAAACTGCTTTGTAATGACAACCAATGTTCTGTAGTTACAGCACAGAATCATATTTCACTTCCTCAGAATACAGCTTTAGTAGGTTTTCCTGCGGTTTCCTGCATAGAAAATATGTAACTTCCATTTTAATTATGTTACCGTGTTAATGGCACCCAAAATCTGAACAATATGGTATCATTACATTAACTTTGTAAAGGATCATAGAATTTTAGTGCAGAATCAATTTAATTTTACCATTCAGGATCCTTAATGAGCATTAAATGGGGGTGAAAAAGATTGTAAGATAAACTTTGAATTAGGCTCTCTTCTATTTGGTTTTCAGAAAGAGGTCTCAAATGATATCAGATTTATCACTTTCATTGCACTTCTGAAGCAGCATTACATGGCATTTCAGACCCAAGTGCCTTTTCTTTGGACATAATTACATTCTATGACCCCTCTAGACTATTCGCCATTGCTTTTATGAACAAATCATTAATGAACCTGTACTTTATATATGGCTATGCTGGTTACCATGCCAGGACGTTACATCACTAAGAGAAAAGAACATATGTACAAAAATTAAAATAAATAAATAAATAAATAAATGAGTTTCTTACATAGCAGAAAAAGGAATGATGAAAAATGAAACAAAATAATGGGTGTAGCATTGAAAAAAATGTGTTTTTTCACTGTCATTTAAGTAATCTTACTGTATTTCTCAACACAATATGATCAGGAAAAATTGCGTATTATTGCCTTCACTAGTTTAACTCTGTTCTATGATGTTTTTCATATGAAACACATAACCAGCTTTTGATTTTAACCTTTTTATTAAATGATGTAGATCAATAGGTTGTTATCTCCCTTGGAGTTTTCAAGTGTGTGCAGTTTATTTATGTCATCTATTATTGCTCAATCACATTGCCTTCTGCTTCACAAAATGAAGGACTGCATCTTTTGCTCTGTAATTTTCCTATTTAACTTTTCAAAAAAACACTGAATGGAGAGGTGATAGCTGTCTCACTTCTGTCCTACTCATCATGAGCAAGTTATTGCTCACAGCCTTCTTTAACAAGCAAAGTCAATGGCAAGTATCAACTGCAGCAGGATGGGGAATGGGGGTTGTGGTCAGTTTATCACACGCTGTCTCTGCTGCTCCTTCCTCCTCAGGGAACAGGACTCCTCACACACTTTCCCTGCTCCAGCATGGCGTCCCTCCCATGGGAGACAGTCCTCCACTAGCTTCTCCAACACAAGTCCTTCCCATGGGCTGCAATTCTTCATGAACTGTTCCAGTGTGAGTCCTTTATGCAATGTGCAGTTCTTCAGGAACAGACTGCTCCAGCATGGGCTCCTGTCTCCACAGGGTCACAGGTCCTGCCAGGTGCCCGCTCCAGTGTGGGCTCTTCATGGGGTCACAGCCTGCTTCTTGTGCATCCACCTGCTCCAATGTGCGGTCTTGCATGGGCTGCAGGTAGATATCTGCACCTCCATTAATGTCCATGGGCTGCAGGGGGATGGCCTGCATCATCATGGTCTTCACCACAGGCTACAGGGGAATCTCTGCTCTGGCACCTGGAGCACCTCATCCCTCTCCTTCACTGACCTTGGTGGCTGCAGGGTTGTTTCTCTCACATATTCTCACTCCTCTCTCCAGCTACAGTTGCTGTTCTGCAGCAACTGTTTCCCCTTGTTAAATATATTATCACAGAGGTGCTTCCACCTTCGCTGATGGGCTCAGCCTTGGCCAGTGGCTTGGCTCCATCTTGGAACCAGCTGGCATTGGCTTTATCGGACATGGGGGAAGCTTCTAGCAGCTTCTCACAGAAGCCACCCCTGTAGCACCCCCTGCCACCAGCAGAGCTAGCAACATGAAACCCTAAAAGCCAAGGCTTCCAGGGTCTCTGCTGAAGACAAGGCAGACTAGGACCTGGCACACCATTTGAAGACATTAACTGCTTTAATTAGATCATTCATGCAAATTTCCACAGTTCAGCAAACATTCACATTTGCAGTAGTTCATATTGTTCCAAATTCTGCTTCCTTTTCTGAGAGGGAACTCACTATTTTGAGTCTATTCTTTTTTTAAATGTAAGTTTCCAGCTATCACAAAAGTATTCTTCACCAAGATGTGTGATCTCTTTTCCTGATGGTCCCAAGCTAGTAAAAGTAATGTTGTCTGTTTCAGGACGTTCTTAAGTGATATACTTCTCAAATTATACAAGACTTCCTGGAAAATCACAGTGCTCAGAATAAAGGGTTTAACCTCATTTCACAAAATTAGAACCTATTTCATAATGATTATTTTAAGAGAGATTTCACAAAGTTCAGAGAGTTCATTTTACCCAAAATGAACAAGTAGAGAGGTACATGAAATGTACTAAGGAGAGGAAAAAGAAAACAAAATCCTTGTTCCATTGTTCATTCTTCTTTGACTGAAGGTTTCTTATACACGGTAATCAATTCACCTCTCTGTCTTCTTTGGATAAGATAAATAGATTGAACTCTCTAATGCTCTTACTGTCAGACATTTTCTCCAGTCCCTAAATACTTTATATGGTTTTATTCTGCAACCTTTTCTTTAATTGTTCAAGATTTTAGAATGTAGACACTGACTATAACACATGCATTGCATATAGAAGTAAAATCATCTCTGTGTTTCTACTTCCCACCAAATTATCCACCCAGTGACTTGGCTTTTTACTCATTCCCTATGATGTTCATTTGTGTTGTCACTGTAATGCAGGCTACAGACTCCCAATCTGCATTCTTTGGCGTATATCTCCATCCATGGCTATATTAAAGCACACTTTTCATGTTCTCAGCTTATGAAGTGAACCATATTGGTCTATATGTTTGTGTCTAGAGGAAAGCACATGTTTTTATAGCTCAGCCAGGAGAGGGTATATAGAGAGGAGATCAGTGCATTTAAGCTAAAAGCTAATTGCACTACTTTTAAGATTTCTATTCCCCTCTACTGAAGACAGGCTGTATGTTCTGGAAGAGGGAAAACAGCAGTAAGGTTTTGTCTAGCACAGACATCTTTTCCTGAAACGTTGAGTAGAGTGACTTTAGAACTAGTAAGGGCAAACGTCTGTGAAGCGAGACAGGCATCAAAGTTGGGTTTGATGGTATGCTGTCAGGTAAGGTGTTGGAGGTGCAAAGGAAAAAATAGACATAGATGGGCCTTTAAACATGATAAGAGGCACGCAGATGTTGAGTAGGGAAAAAGCAACATTCTTCCTTTCAGTTAACATTTACTTTCTATCATAGTAAAGTTTTATAGCTATGAAGACAGCAATATTGTCACTTAGATTGGGGTAACTTTATGTGATAAAACTACTACAAATAATTTTAGGGACTATGGAAATAAATTTACTGCACTTTTCTTCAATTTCTCTACAGGAATATGGTGCTTCTTTTCAATTAGTACAGACAAATGTTTAAGGAGTAGCTTACAATATTCTTTGTTTGCCTTCTCCAGTGTAAAATATATCTCAAGTTATATTGCCATGCAGATGATAAACAATACTATAGAAACAGACATATGATTTAAGACAAGATAAGTGTTTTCATAGCTCAAAATAAGAAAATCAATTTCCAAACCTGAGACATCTTGTTAAGATTGAAATAGCTATTATTACCTGCTACTGGATACTGTGTAATACTGATTTACTTTTCTCTTGATGAGTTCTGTTTTCGTTTGTCAAGCCTATATTCAGAAAGAGAGTCAGGAATTACAATAGTCAGTATCATAATATGTAAATTTTAGTCATCAAACTCTGTGGGTGGAATTCATAGTGATAAATTCAGTTTCTGTGATTCAAAACAATGAATGTGTTAAATTAAGGGCAAGAGAGCTGCTTAAATCAGCCAGTAGTAACTCTGAATGTGAGATTACAGTTCAGAACCTGAAACTGATTCCTTTTTCTTCTTGATTTAATAACTTCTGGTATGGACAGCTGTGCCATACTCTTTTGTTTAAAAGGCAGACTACGGCATAGTGTTCTTGCTACATGCCTTGTGTATTCCAGGCTAGTAGTGAGAATGTATTTTCAATTACTTTCTTAGCCTTTGACTAAGAAATTGTACTTTCTTCCACAGTTAGAAAGGAGCTACCTATGAATGTTTAAAAGTAAAAAAAAATTATAAAATATATTGAATAAATGAAAGAAATTACATTGAAGTAATGAAGAAGAGAAGGAAAGAAGGCATAAATTGCACCACTTTACTTTCTCTAAATGTCCTTGGGATCAATAAACTCATTTGTGATCTTCCTGAAAAGCTGTGGCTTCACTTGTTACAAAGAAGTCAAGAAAATTCTGTCTGTACAGATAAGAGCTTCTTACCATTTTTATCCCTTGTTAATCTGGTGCCCATTAACAGCAAGAGAAAAATATCTATGTAAATTAAACACACTTTTCTGTAAATTATGCAGGATAACTGGACAAAATATTGCCAGTAACATATCTTTTCCATGTAGCTTTCAAGAAAAATTGAAAAAAAATATCAAACAAGGAAAAATAAAAAAAAACTAGCTGAAAAGTTCCAACTGGATATTTATAAATACAATTGCAATTAAACTTTGCTGCCAGCAAAATTGATAACATTATTTGAAGGAGATTTAATTATTTTCTTCCCCATCCTTTGATTATATTGCCAGGGAATCAGTTCCCAAGGTCAAAGAAGCTGGGTGGAGCAGGCCTGGTTTTCCAGGTCTTTACTCCTACAAGTGGCTGCAACGATTCTTGTATTTTAACAGAAGTGAAGAAGAAGATAGTTACTTGACATTCCTTGCTCTTCCCTGGTTGGCAATGGAGAAGAAGGAAAAGATTTAATTGACTGGTAGGCTTAGTTTGGCTGCCCCTATGTTACATTTGCTATATTCCTCCCTGCTTTGTAGTGTGGCTATAGCTGAAACTGTTTTTTCCTAATATTTTGAGTTTGTCTACTTTCCAGTCTGTGACGTGAGGCTGGAATTTATTTACAGGTAAGTGTTGTTGTTTTCTTTCTTTCCTTCCTTCCTTCTTTCTTTCTTTCTTTCTTTCTTTCTTTCTTTCTTTCTTTCTTTCTTTCTTTCTTTCTTTCTTTCTTTCTTTCTTTCTTTCTTTCTTTCTTTCTTTCTCTTTCTCTCTTTCCTTCTTTCTCTCTTTCCTTCTTTCTCTCTTTCCTTCTTTCTCTCTTTCTCTCTTCCTTTCTTTCTCTCTTTCTCTCGCTCTTTCTCTCTCTCTTTCTTTCTCTCTCTCTTTCTCTCCTTCCTTCCTTCCTTCCTTCCTTCCTTCCTTCCTTCCTTCCTTCCTTCCTTCCTTCCTTCCTTCCTTCCTTCCTTCCTCCCTTCCTTCCTCTCTTCCTCTCTTCCTCCCTTCATCTCTTCCTTCCTTCCTCTCTTCCTTCCTCTCTTCCTTCCTTCCTCTCTTTCTTCCTCTCTTTTTCTCTTTCTTTCTCTTTCTCTTTCTCTCTTTCTCTCTTTCTCTCTTCTCTTTCTCTCTTTTCTATATTCCTCATATCAGCACAGAGATTCATCTTCACATCGAAAAGGAGTGGAAAAAAAATTAAAATACATGTATTTGTTTATGAGTAATTTGTCACTTTTCATAGCTAGCACTGACTAGAAGCAACAACCAGCTACAGAAAACATTGTTCTTATAAAATGTCTGATTAACTGTACCCATCTGGAGGAAGGAACTGAGATTGTAACTGCAGGGACTGAGGTATTCTTCATATGTTCTCACACTTCAGCTGGTGGCAAGGTAGGCAGAAGGACTACAAAATAACTTGAATCCAGCAATGCTAGGCTAAAGATAACCAAATCCGAATACTGATTATTTGACAAAGATGCCATTTTAACACTACAAATAAATAACAACAATGGTTGTTATGAGCCATGCTAGAAAGTAGGTCAAAGCCCTCTCTGACCCTTGAAGTTAAATATTAATATACACATGCTTCTGTTAATAACAAAATTATGTCTGTTTCATTGTATTCTGATCAATATTAATGTTAATTTGTCTGTATGATTTACTTAAGTGTAATGTTGAATAACAGATGATTAGTTAATACATCTTAAGAAAGATTGTACTGATATCTGCTTAAAGGAGTTATCAATGCACATATGAAGAAAACCCTAACACATTAATCAAATAAATAAATAAGTATTTTTACCTATAAGTAAAAAAAAAAGGTATTAAATACAAATAAGTGGAGAAGTTGAGAAAGAACAGGTATTCAGGGCTTATTTACAGCTTTCTTAAATCTGGTCTTTAAACACTACTTAGCCACATGGAAAATGCATGTATTAATTCCCACCTGGGGAATATTTTTAGAATTCAGTAAAAGAAAACCATATAGAAAAGCAGAAGTGTGATTCATCTGTTCACCTGTTGTGGACGCCTACTTAAGACAAGGTGAATCATCCCCTTGAAATGTCATGTCTTTCCATTGATTGTAAAGGGAGTCTAGATAGGATGGATCTTACCTAACTAGTTATTCCCAGTGTTGGTATCCATATATAGGCTAGTCATCCTAACATAATCTGTACATCTCTGCAGAGTCAGTGGAAGTGTAGTTTTATGATAAAGTCATCTGAAAAAAATATGGAAGCCTACTTCCAAACAAGATTAAAGTCCTTTTCAAAATACCCATTTCTTTCATTGGCTCTAAACGGAGCCTACAGTAATGAACTCAGATGCAGACACTTAAATTACATCAGACAAGCCACACCCAAGGATTCTGACCCGTTAGCGTTTTGCGCTCCATTTGTGGGATGTCAGTGATAACAGGAGATGCAAGAAACTAGATTAGGGTGATCTTAAATTACTATGGAGCTAAGGAATTTGGTAATGGATGATGCAGATTGTGTGATGTCATTCTATAGGAGCATAAGCAAATGCCTGTCCCAGCACATTGACAAAAAAGATGTCTTCAGGTGTCTTAAAAGGTCGTTCCACCTTCTATTAAATGAAGGAGTTAAGAAAAAATCTTCTATGAGATTGCTACAGAGATAAAATGACAGGGAATTCTAGCCTAGCAACAGCCACAATGATACATAACTACTTCAAAAAAATATGTATTAAAGCCTGCTGATCACTGATATATCTTGACGCAAAGGGTTTTTTTCATGCTGAAAATTACAATCGGTATAGGTCTTTTATAGGCAATGGATTTTCTTCACTTTATTTCTTTCATCATCATTTTTTTTAGAGAAGGTTTTATGGAAATATTTTAATCCTTAGCCAATAAGAATCCATAAAAGAAGTAGATTAACTATATGTAGATAAACTCAGACACATTTTTGCATGCACACAATTACACACACGTGAACATGCTAATGTAGGGATTTTTATTGATTCTTTTTTTTTGTAATGGCTGTTACATGTATCTGGTATTTAGCTGTACAAGGGAACAAAGGAAATTTAGCATCTTCCGTAGCTCTGTCCTGCACAACATGATTGTTTACAGAGGCAGGGAAAGTAGTATGCTGTACAATGTGCCTCACAGCCTTTTCCCACCCATCATTTAATAAAGGGATTGTATGCAAGCACGCACCCCGCCAGGATGTTTGGTTTGCCTTCTAAAAAAAGGTAATTTGGGACTATAGCGTGTAGCCAGGTCCCATCCTGAACAGCAGCTAGGACACAGCCCGGGTGCATACCCAACAGATGGGACTGCAAGTTGGACATATCCTTTTTGTGGAAACCATACAAATGGGGAAGGTGTTGCAGGAGTGCCTGTGAGGCTGAGCAGATCCCTTTTCCTCATCCAGATCAGAGCTGCACTTCATACACTGTTTTAACACTTGACTAACTCTATTTTTATCTGTGTTTTTTTCTGTAGCCTCTTAGCTGACCTCAGCACTTTCTGAAGGTCACTGTAGCACATCAAACAGGGAAGGAAGACCACAGCCATTCAGGAACATTATTCCTGTACTAGCTTCTAATTTCTAAGGAGTTATGATATTCTTGTGATTCTTTCATTTTATCTGAATGATATATCAGGTATTTTTTGTTGATGGGCTTTTTGTTTTGTTTTGGTTTTTTTCTCTTCAAAGTAACTGTCACTTTTTTGTTAAATGCTAATTCTGAACAGAAATTTAAATGTTGAAAACTACACACAAAATACAAATTCTTTCTACCAAATCCCTCTTTACATTATTTTCTGCATGTACAAACTTTCCCATGTTCCATCACAATAAAGAAACAAGTATAATAATTTGTCCTATGAATATTCATGGGCATTCCTCTGTTATTTTAACATAATTTTCATGGAGCATCTATTCATTGTACCATGAAGAAACTGAAACCATGAAAAACGAGAAAGCCTGTAGTGTTGATAAAAACAAAGAAATGATAATATGCATGAATATGAGCAAAACTATTTGAATGACATTTATTTTCCATTTAAAACTGTGAATTAAAAATGTCTTGTAATAAAGATTTCTGTATGGACGCTTCATGGAAACCTTCTTGCTTGAATTGAGAATTAGTTTTAAGTGTTTATTGGTTTATTTATATTATATTAAATGGATTATTCTAATGTTCTGTTTGGCCTTAATGCTCTGGAATTCCACCGTTCATAATAATTAAATGTGTCTTACCCATAAAACCATATATTCAACATATGAAGGAGTACAGAAAAGCAATATGAAGGTTGAAAAGTCAACAGTTAAAGTTGGGAAATAACAAAAATTAAGACTAGTTGTACAACTGCAATTTCTCATGTACACAAACACATAATAATATTGTGTTTAATTATAAGATGATCTTTCTCGGGGGAAGGGCAAGGCAGGGAAGGGAAGGGAAGGAGAAGAAGGTTTTGACTATTTTTAAGTCTCTCATCTGTAAGATTAGCTTTAACTTTGATAATTAGCTCTATAATGTCTAGTGAACTAGCTGCTAATGCAAATCTTCATTTTAAAGCTTTATAAGAACTTTGAGAGATTTTAGGCCTAGGCCATGAAGATGCTTGAAGGTAAGAGCCAGTTTTTCTTGAAGAGATTACTTATTCAGATGGAAAGGGTATTTTCCCACTTCCAACCCATAAGGAAAAGATTCTTGTCAGGAATCCACCACAATTCTTATGGTAGGATCAAACACTGGATTTGGGCATGGAAAATAACCTTCAGCATAGAAAACTGAATGTGGTTTGGACAATGGTACCATCCAGAGGACAGTCTGGAGGGACTGTCAAGACTTATATGAGAAGCTAGAACTGTCTGAATCATATTGTGCAGACTCTGAGTTCCTGAAGCCTAGTGTCAGACTTCAGGCTTTTGTCTCTTTTTTTAGCATCTTTATACCATACCTAGGTTGAGCTTTCTGTCTTTCTAGCTGAGAATCATAGTATGGATGATCATAAAGATAACCTGCTCTGACTGTGGAGAATGTAGAGGTAGCATCCTCTTTAAAGAAGGGAGAATTTTCACTAAATAAAGGTGTCACACTTCAAGTTTTGAATGCTTCTGACTCTTCTGTAGTGGTTCAAAATCATCTACATATGGCATAAGCATCACCCCTGCAAGGGAAGACATGCAACTTAGTAAAATTCCTGTAAAAGGATGTGTTTCAAATTTTCAAAATTTCAACATCAGTGACATGATATTTTGAGATTTTTTTTTGTTGCAAATAATATCAGGATTTAGTTATGAATAATTAGACTATTAAGAAAATTCTCATACTTGTAGATATTGGACTGAAACATAAACTGAAATTGATGTAGAGAGTTAAGGCTGTTAAATTTGGTAAACAACTCAGATACTAAGCTTAGGCACTGCAATGACTTTTTGGTATCTGATCCTTTAAAAAAAAAAAAAAAAAAATCTAACCCTGTCTAAGGTTTTAGCACAGAAAGAGAGATCTTAGAAAAACTAAATGAAAAGCAATGGGATCACAATGCAGTGATTAACGGAGAGAGAAGTATGTTTAAACATTAATATGTTTAAAAACTCTTCTGTGGCCAGACATCTTTCTCTGTCCTCATTCTGGGCAGAAAACATACCTACTTTTTTTCTTTTGATACAACTGAAGCGGGCAAATGCTGTTATTTTAAAATAAACGTGTTGCAAAGCTTTTAAATGAAGCTTTTACACAGAAAGCTGTCATTTCAGTGTGCTCACCATCGTAAGGAGCCTTCATGCCATATGAAAACATTTTAGTGTACAGTGCAAATAGCAAATGCAGTCCATAAGCTTCTTGAGTAATGGAAATTGTTCATTCCTGCTGATGGAGACTGTGTCACTAGCAGCTATGTTTTTTGAATTTATGTATATACTTTTTTTAGGTTCCTTGGAAAATAATAATCTTACACTTGAATTCATCTTGGCCTGTTTTAACAAAAGCAAGTCCTTTTTTCTATTTCAGTAAATCCCGCATGAGGTGTATTCTCTTGTCTTTTCTTAACTACTATAGGCAAGTGTTTGAATTATAGTAGTTGTACATTTTGATGCAAATGACATAAGGTTAACAGAGCTGTTTTATAAATACCTCTGTGGTACATTAGAGGCAACAGTGGGTGGTAATAATGACTTCTTTGTATGCCATTAGACATCACCTGCTCTGTTTCAGTTGGTGGTGACACACTGTTATGGATTGTGGTACTCCAGAGAACAGGCATCTCCTGATGATTCACCTTTAATTGCTGAAGTTTCTCTATCATTTCTTACTAACATGTCAAACTTTTTCTTCAGTTGTGAAAGACAAATAATTCCATAAAAATAACAATAGTATATTGAATTATTATATAATGAAGCTTTTTTTTGGAAAGACAACCTTTGGATACCTTTGGAAAGTACTTATTGGTTTAGTTACTCAAATGTTATGAAGTACAAAGTAGGAGACATTTGTTTTTTCTATTACACCACTCAGACTACGTAACCACAGCAAATGCTAAAATAAAGATACATATAGTTTTACAAAAAAAAAAAAAAAAACCCACACCCAAAAAACAACAAAACCAACAGGTTTTGAATTATATATAAATGGAATACTTGAGGATTTCCAAAATTCTACCCCAAGTAGGAGTGAAATACCATGGGGACTAATCCAATGAAAAAATTATCTAGTAAGGTTTATCATATAATCTCAATTACTTCTAATTGAGGCAAAATCAGTACGTTCAACTAAATAAACTATTTTGTTGTTGTTGTTGAGGGAAAGACTATTTGTAACAGACCAGTCTCATGCTACAGGAGAAGTGAATTTTATTTTAGGAATCAAGAAGTTATTGTCCTGAACTCTCACTCTTCTGATAATGGGATATCATTGCGCCTGTGCTCCCGTGTCCGGAGATCCTGCCAAACATCCTGTGTGGGGAGCAGATCTTCACCTGTGTGGTAAAGTAGATTTATCCTGACCCTTCCCATTGGTTCATCTTCTTCCCATTGGTTCTGTGTATGTACTGTGATTTTCATAGTAAGTTATCATATGCTAACGTAAAGCTGGGGGTGGTGGGAGTGGTGTGTACTTTCACGAAATAATCTTGCTACACATGATTTTTCTCTAACTAAATGGTGCCAAGCCACTTGTCTGAGGAGGGAAGTATTTGAAAGCCCTATTTTTTTTTAACTTGGAAATACATATTTTACAAAGTTGCCACTAATACAGAGTCATGTTCGGTCCCTATTTTTAATTGGATACCAAATATCACCTCACTCCTGACTATCGTCGTTTGTGTTTTCTGAATAGAGTTTTTCTCATCTTAAGAAAGAACATCAGATTTTGCACTTTAAGTCTCTGCTGTTACTGCTGTCTACTATATACAAGGACAGTTTGCCTCTCAATTTTTTCCCCCACTATTTCACAGGGAATGCTCAGCCTGGCCCTGATTTGCTTAATTGCTTAATGGATACATCTTCACTGAAGTTTTATAGAGAATCTGTAGCTCTTTCATATCCACATGATTGAAGTCAGATAAATCACAAGGTTTTTTTTCTGTAGTTTAAAAGATGCAACTTTATTAACTACAGATCTATGTTCCTACACTCAAGACAGGCCTCTGAACTTTCAAGCCAATTTCTTCATCCTCAGTTTCTTTTTTCAGTCGCTCCAAACATCTTGGAGGAATTATTTAATGCTCGTGCAGGTAGCAGTTTTCTAGAAACCCATCTGCTATACAGAAACTCTTATCTTGCAGATGAGCTTTTAGTCGACAAATAAGTCTGTCTGTTCTGGCGCTGTTAGTAAAATGAATTTTTTAAAAAAAAAACAAAAACAAAAACAAAACAAAACAAAAAAACAAACAAACAAAAAAAACAAACAAAAAACAAATAAAGAAATAAAGCCAAAACCACCACCAACAACAAAACAAAAACAAAACCAAAAAAAAATCCACAAACCAAAAAATAGAGCCCAAAAGAGGGACCTACGCTTTCTTTCACATGCAGTTTTCTGAAGAATTGTTTCTGTTGCTTATCTGTCAAGAATGACTCAGATTTCATGGAGCTGAGCATCCTACAGTTTATTATGTTGGAATGCAGGGATTAATCATTCCTCTCACAGAACATCCAATGCTGAAGTACTTACACAGCCCTTGAGAACTTGAATCTACCTGATTGTCTCTATTTGAAGCATTTAAAGTAGGTGCAAGAGCATGTTACTCATTCTTCCACACTCTGAATCATTAATTCATGCATGTTAAGTGGAATCTATTTATCAGAAATAGGTTTTCCTCCCCTTTCAATCTGTTTCATTCCACAATAATCCAAGAATTAAGGTGTATGCTTTACAGAACCTGTGAGCTGAATTCCACCAAAAACAACAAAAGTGTATAACATTCCTATTTGTGTGAGAATCTCACACCATGAATTTGTAGCTTAAAGTAAAATGATAGTGGCCACAGCAAAGCCACGTTAAATTGCTAAATGTGAATTCAGAGTTTGTGTTCTAAAACTTTTTGTGTTCTGTCACTACAATTTACTCATGACAGCAGAATGCCATTTAATTAAGAAAGTTCACAGAGCATTTTGTTACAACTCACACAATACTGATCTTGGTTCCAGTGTCCAGTTCACTCAACAAAATATGACAGACATTAATGAGTAAGAAATCATATGCTACATCATGATATGATTATATCTTATGTTCTTATAAAAAAAAAAAAAGATATAAAACAGGAAATAATTCACTCCACATTAGAAATACCATCTAGCTGTGATCACAAGTTGTAGTGCACAAGGTAAAAATCAATAGACTCAATTCCCCTATGCCCTACAGCATACCTCCATGATTTTCTGAAGCTATGTTTCTTCCTAGCCCTTCTTTATGGCTGGTTTTGATCATATCTTTCTCTTTCCACCTACTCTATAATGTAACCAGTATTTTCTTAGCAGTTTATCAGAGATGACCAGTTTCAATCTTAAGGCTTCGTTCCACAGCAAATGATACTAACAAAACTCATTTAATGTCTACACTGACAAACTGCAACTAACCTTTATGAGTATTAGGTCAGGTCTCAGATCAGCAGAACTATCTAGAAAGAGCTGCTAAATTGCAGCCAGTAGTCTGGAATGGACTACCTTCAAAAGTAGGGGTTTTTTTCTTACTTTAAAGCTACACACAAACTGCTACCTCTCCATCTCTAGCCTCTAACAGTGGGTTTGTGACAGTTCAGATCTCCTTGAACATTTAATGTCTTTTAGAAAAGATATACTGGAAGCACAAAGAAACACCAATTTTAGCTCCTCAGTTAGAAATAAAAGAACATATCAAATATAGTATTTTAGCAAATACCATCGCCAACAAAATTTTGAAACACTTTTCACTATGAACCAGGAAATACCAGACACAGAGGAATTACTAATTGACAGCTACAAAGCTAAAACTAGACTTGTAGCTCACCACCAGTCCACAAATTATTTTTATAATGAATTTCACTAAATCAAGAAAGGAAAAAAAATAAACACAGAAACAAAAATAATAATGCATTAGTTGATATGTTTACATTAGAAGATCAAAAGATGAGAAATTAGCAGTATAGCTGACAAAGCTGACTTTGACAAAGAATTATTTCAGAACTTTGTCACTTCACCTCCCAAAACAATGGATACCAACATATTTAAAAATGGTGTGTTCCTTTTTAAAATTGTTTTTCCAATCACTCTATCAAGTAGAGCACAGACTAGATTCATGAGATAAATTCATATAATCATATCAACTGCTACTATTGGAATGTTTTCTATGTGAATAAGTGTTTCAAAGTGTAAATTTCCTTTGACTAAAAGTGCATTTGTCCTGTGTTTCCCCTTAATTTCAGATTTTTCATTCTGCAGTGTAATGGCTTGTTCCAACTCTTTGTAGATGATTGATCAGTGGGACTAAGAAATGTCAGTAAAAATTAGGGAGCAACTCAGATTTAATAACTTTTAATGTTCATCACTAACAGGGACATCAAATAAAAGTAGAGCCACTAGAGTGGAGGGATTGGCTACCTTACCTACTGTTAAGGAGAATGAAGTAGAAAGAAAATGAAAAATAAAGGCAGAGGAATCCTCACATAATGTCTAGATAAGCTGTGGAATTCAATGTTATAGCATGTTGTGGATGATCAAAGTATAAATTGGCTCCAGGGATGAAAAAGAAGTTCATAGAAAAGAAATCTATTGTGTGACAGTGAATGCATAGTTACTACATCTGACTCAGAAACTCCCTGATCTACAAATGGCTGGAGGTTGAATGAGACCCACATAAGAAAGGCTTGCCCTTTTCTAATACTGTTCTCCATATGTCTAAATTTGATCTCTCTAGGAGTCAATATATGAGTGTGATGAATCTTTGGTTTGATTCAACATGACATATCATCTGCTAACAAATAATTCTTGGACAGAGTTGCATAATCTATTTGATTTTGTTGATATCTAATGATACTTAAATAATTTCCTACCATTAAGCTGTGTTGAGGGGTCTGATAGAACACCATTATAGTTGAAGAACACCATTAAACTGGCCACCAATGAAGCAAACAAGGATGTGTACTTGCACAAAAAGCCATCCAAGCAACAAAAATTTCATGATGAGGAACAGGTTAAGAATAACAAAAAACCCCAAGAGACTGCAAAGCGTGACTGGCAGAACCAAAAAGGAGAAGCAATACTGGCAGTAGTTGAAATCCCCCTTTTGGGAACAATTAAACTCTCCCTTTTGAGTCGGAGGCAAGAAGCATAAAAAAAATCATGCATGAAGAAGAAGAATGGAGGAAAAGAAGACAAGTTCACTTGTTGAAGATTTCTCAAGCCTGATCACTTTGACCTCAGCAACTCTGAACAACCAAGGAGTATAGTCGTTGCACTAACTGTATAGTATCAGCTTCATGGCATTGTATACTAACAGCTAATTTCACATATAAATGATTAACGGTTTTGTGTATGTAGTGATGATTGGTGTGATATTTAGTGATGATATTGTGTGAAAATTAACTGTCAGCGCAGAACGCACTGTTAATGAATGAACTTAGTTTTAAAGTTTTAAAGTTTGAAGTAAAAAACCAGCCTCCCTTATCAGTGTTCAAAACGCTCCCATCACAGTAATATCTGATTACCTGATACATAGGGAGATATATATTTGCCAATATTCAGTTTCAACATTCTCTATACATGCTTCAAAACAATTAGTGGAATAAAGATCAATTTAAAGAAAAAGAAGGCATGAACATAAAATATCATGTCTGCATTAGGCTGAAAACTAAAGCAAAATTTAAAAACACTGTATGTTTCTGAAACAGTGTTCCTACAGGATTAATATGCAAAAAAAAAAAAAAAAAAATCCTAACTATTTTTAAAATGGACCTTGAGTAAATTATGACTAAATAGAGTACATGATACGCTGTCAGTGATGGAAGGGGACTGGTTATGGATGGAGGCAAATTTCTTTCAGATCTACGTCAAATTTGTTCTGGCATAATGTATTTCCTATATGAATATTATCCTTCTCTCTACCTCTCTCCCCACCCCTCCTTCTTTCTTTATCTCTATTTCTCTCTTTCTTTCTTTTGATTAGAAGTTAGTATTTGAGTGGGAAGGCATTTTTATGAGAAAGAGAAATTCATGTTTTCTGATTAGATTAACAAGAAGGTATCTGGGAAACTGTTGATGATTTTTCTTCCTCAATCAGCAGGTTGATAAAGCACTAGCATTTTCATTGCAAAAGCTAGATTACAAAATATTTGACATTAAAAAAAATTAGTCCACTCTCCTGCTGTCATATCTCTATGCCATTGTAACTTTGATTTCAATGTACGATATTTAATTTTATTCACAGTGTGAACACCCGCCATTTCTTTTGCTAATTTCAGTCTTCAGCAAAAACCAAGGATGTTAATGCTGGATGAAGGAGACCTATACATAGCTACACTATTGACAAATAATATACAGTTTCAGGAATGGCTTTATTCACATTTCTTCATTAATTATTTCTTACTTCTCCTTGGATTACTTATTCCATTTGAAAATTACATACCTAACAGGAAGATTATTAATCTGAATTAGTGACAGTGCAACTAGATTGAGGATTCTCAATCTCTTTAAATTATCAGGCAGAAAATGTTATTTTTTTGTCAGTTGAACTTGCCTTTCCTATTCCTTCTTCTAGCATTTCAGTTTGCTTCAGTTGCCGGTTAACCAGAAGTTTTGTAGGAAACTAGTCTGTCTAACTGTGGCAATCCTAAAATTCAGGTCATTCCTTCAGGTGTGCATAATTTGCTTCCTGAGGTCTTTGGAGATATCTACCAAACTTCACTTGTAGCCCAGTAAATACGATTTCTGCCATTAGCAGAGGAGGCCTGACTGTGTGCTGACCCAGCAGGGCAGTGCAGGGACTCAGATTAGAGGTGGCCTGAGCTGGGTGTCGACAGTTTAACCCCTGAGCTGGGGCCAGTGACTGCTCCCTCCCCTGCTCCAACTTCAGCTCTGGGGGTGGCCCCGGTGGGGAGGGGGTGGCATCACCCCCCTCCTTCCTCCCCAGTCACTCAGTCGCTGCCTGAAAAAACATAGCCCTTTGTGTGTCTGGGGGATGATGGAGGTATGAGGGTAACCCAGAGAGAAGGGGCCTTCCTGTGAGAGGGTGTTTTTTGCAGCAGTTCCTCCTGTTTTGCTACTGTGGCTTTCTTTTTTGTTACTGTCTTTGACATGATGTTCCTTCCTTTGTAATGTGTGTCATATAGTTCACTGTCCAAATTAGTCACCACTTGACATGACTCATTCAGTGATTTTTCTGCTGAAATAATGGAAATAGAAAAGAATAGTTTCAGTGTATTTAATATTGCAGTAGAAAATCTCTGCTTTGACAGGAATAATTGTGCCACTTTGTGTTTGGTTCGTAGAAAAAATTTCAAAGAATGATGAACAGCCAAATAAGTGACCCCATGACAACCTGCTTAATTAGAATAAATTAGGAGAAAATATTGTTTTAGCAGAAGAGAATCACTAGAGTTGTCTCTAACAAGACACTTAATTATATACATCAAGGGGGATTTCTTAAGGGACCTCTCTTTTCTTCATCTATGTAACTCATTTAACATAGTTCCTCCTTTGTAAATGTGATTGGGGAGATATATCAAACTGGATAAATTAGATCTAATTTCATCACCCATATAAACTTTGTAAAAGTTCCAACCAATCAAGAAAGATGAAATCCCAAAGCTGATTTTGACTTTAATGAAAATTACATTTTATATTTGTGACAAGTGACTAAATTCAGGTATAAGATCTTAATGACACAGTGAAATGAAAACTTGTCATTGTCATATAACATTCCCTAAATTACCCAAATGTTTAGAAAATACATATTTGGAAAAAACAACCCCAAAACTTAGTTTATTGTTATGATATATTGTTTTCTTTAAATCATATGAATAAAAATTTAATTTAGGAGATACAGCACACTGGAAGCAGGGTCTTATTATACGTATTCTATTGAAAAAAAAAAGGTACATTGCAGGACAAATAACAAGGATTAAAGCCTAATCTGCCCGCAGGACTGTATAAATTACTCAATACACACACAGAGACACATTGTCACATATGCATGTGCTTACATACACAAACATACACAGATTATATGTAAACTTTTATATTTCACAAAAAAGGGCAAGAGAAATCCCTGAATTTTATTAGTATACCCATATTTTGTGGTATCTTCTCCTATTCTTACCAGACACAAGAAGTTACAAACAGAATGGTCAAGAAAGAGGTGACCAATATAAATACTTCACTTTATACACATCAGTATTGAAGGGTACTAAGTGCTGATTAAAAAATTTTGAAGGGTGAAAGGATTAATGCTCATGACTTTGTTATAATTCAGTTTACATAAGAGTATAGAATCAAAGATGATGCTCGTTTAGATTTTAAATCAACCAATTCAGGAAGGGTTCGAAAAACTATTTTCATAGCTAGCTCAGTAGTTTCAGAGTCACATATGTTTAAATTAATTTTATAAAGCCAGTTCATACTTTGTTCAGTGTTGAGAATGCACTGATGTTTGTACTGCTGATTAAGATTTAGAATACCACGCCTAAAAAGTCACCATAGTATGAAAAAAAAGTTAGAATATGTGTTGTCTTTTAAAGGATTAAAATCTTTTAAGCTATTTTTCATTACTGAAGCCCTTTTCCTGTTCTGAATCTAAGTCAGCAGCTAATTTTTTTTATGGAAGAGCTCCCAAAATGCAACTAGGAACTAGATTTAAAAAAGTTATTTCATTCTGTATATTGTCTTTTCTTTTGTTTCAACTTCAGTTCTCTTTAATTCTTGTGGTTGGAAGTATTTGGATGTCCTGCCAGCTTTGTGACATAATTTTCAATTTTCTTTTTTTATTTGCTTCACATTTAAGTTGCGCCCTGATGAGTACATTCCATCTGCTTACCATGCAACTGACAAATAACTTGCAAATTAATGATCACAAGCTGTGAGGAACCTGTTTCACTTGAGTTCAAAACCCATCTGAACTCAATGTTGAAGTTCCTGACATATTTGAGGGTCTGAAATGTTATTAGTGAGTTACATAATGAGGTACCTTTTGAAGTGGTTTTGGTCAAGAGTGTTTAGTGGAAAACTGTATAATAAGATGTCCTTGTAAAAAGACTGTCATTTTTCATTACAATACCATTCTATTTTTTTCCACAAAAATGTATATAATTTCAAACAATTGTTATATTTTGTATTTACATGGTATCAATAAAGTGGCAAGTAAAGCTATAAAGCCCCTCTAGTTAATGGATTGGTCAATGATGAAGCTGTGGTGTATCTCATTCTTACTAGAAAAAAAAAATAACTGTTTTTTTTATCCCCTGGAAGTAATGATACCAAGAGATATGGAATATTTTATGTATTTCATTGTTTTCAAGCTCCTAATATAAACAACCAGGTCTAACTCAGCTGCTAAATTTCCTCAGAAAGCTGATTAAACAAAGGGAGATTTATCATCATATCTATATTGGTTAGGCTGTAGTGGGATCCATTGGTAATAGAGTTCTGGAATAGGTAAATATGACACAAGACTTCTGTGGAGAAGCTACATTGTTTTGAAGCAACTAGAGATTGGACAAGGAACAGTAGAGTGTCTTGAATATCTTTAAAAGTCGATGTTTAGGTGACTGAATACTGATTTAGGTCAACACTGTCAGAGAATAACAGGAAGCTGTTTCAGTGATGAAGCACAGAGGTATCTATAGGCTAGTAAATTAAAACAGTGCCACAACTGGCACTGTGCCACAACGACAGGCACCAAAAGTTAATTACATTAATGTTCTAGTTTGCATAAAGAGCACCAAGTCTCCCAACTATATCTACATACTGCAATTTATTTTGGATACTAGCGTGGTCTTGGAGCTCACAAAGTTGATTCCTTTTGGCTGCAACTACACTGAAATTATGCATTTAGGGAATGGACCTAGGGTATTTCAGCTGCTAATGACTTTTTCTAACCATGGTACTAGAAAGACTCTAACCAAAGCAAATTGTCCTTACAATGAAATTATTAAGGTTGCAGGGATGCAACCAAAGTGTGTGCTTTATGTGATCTGAGTTTGTCCAGGATCCAATGACTTTATTCACTACATTGCCGTTGTCCATAATAGGAGCTTAAATACTTACATCCCATGTACATACCTGAATTGAGACATCAATCTTGAACTGAATCCAATCACAGAAAAAAATCTTATGTGAAAAATAAACAAGAACTACATTATCGCCTAGTCATCTTGAGCAATTACTGTATTTTCAAATGCTCTCATCTGAACAACCTCAGAGTTTTCATACAATCACCCATCCCAAAACAATTATGATCTTCATTTTCCTTGGATGCACTGAGAACTCTTTTAGACCATTCTCTCTTCTTATTGGAGCCATTATCCAGGAAACCTCTGAAACTATAAACCAGAGAAATGTTCTTGTGCCTATGAGAGAAAACAGCAAGTTAGGACAATTTTACGCTAGCCTATCACTGTTCTAGGCAATAATATATTAAAACATAGGCTTCAGCTTCCAGTCAAATCACAGTGTCTGAATCAGAAAAAATTATCTTTTGTGTTTCTCAGAGTTTTCTTTTAAAATACAAAAGAACACATTAATCTTGTGGAGTTATTGCAAATTTTAATCAGCTCTTCAGTTCTATTACTTTTTTCCTCCTAATAAAAGTAACTCATTTAACACAACTATCTTATTAGTGCAATTTTCTTGTTAAAGCATTCTGCATATTGCTTTGAATCTACAGTTCTGAAATCTGAAATCTTCTCTGAGAGCTATGGCTTCATAAATTTGTGTATAAATTTATAGGGTAAGTTAACTTTGTGCTTTACCTCTGCAAAGCCTACAACATGTTGCAGGTTAATTGTGAAGTTCATTTATCTTGTCTCATTTGTGTGTAGGCATGTGTGTGTGTGTTTGTCTATAAATTTTGTAAGACTGCAATTTCCTTAGCACTGGATTTTCACTATCCATGAGTTAACGACTCTTCTACTCACAACATCTTGGCTGGCAGAGGCAGAGGGGTTTCTTAGCACTGTAGTTTTCCTCATTCTCTCTAGAATTTCTGTAATTTCACAGAAGTAAGCTAAGTGGATGAAAATAGGATAAGTCTGGATGACGATGTAATGTCAGAATCTAATTCTCTTTATTCTGAAAAAAGGGATCATAAGACTGTGAGACTGTGATTTCAGGTACATCCTACTGCTCTCAAAACACAGGCAAAAGGGAGAGACCTTATGAAATAATGGAAGACAGGTGGGTTTATAAAGAAATATTTTGGTATACGTTGGAACACTGGATATGAAAGATATGAAAAATGCTGCTTTGTTTAAATTTCAGAAAAACATTATGTCTTCTTTGTGTGGAAGACTTTCCTCATTCAAAATTTTTCCATTGTCCTAGGGGAATCTAACATAATGTCATAATAATTGTAAACTTTCACAATTTGTTCCTCTCTATCAAATCACCTTACACATTTGTTATAAATTTACCTCAAACATTAATTCAATAAATTCATTTTTTTAAAAAAGGGAGAGACAAGAAAAGAAACAAAGCATATTCCTACTGGCTGCGTTGGAGCTGGGAATGCAGTTTCCACACCTAGAATACTTCACATCATGGTAAGACTATCTTCTGCAATAGGAATAATTCATAATTTAGTTGCTTATTTGAACTACTCATACATCCACATAGATAAAGACATCCTGTTCTGACATTAATTTGTCATAAGAATTTAATTATGTCCTCTTTTCCTCCATTTTTGAATTTTAAAATAGCAGTTACAGCTTGTACCATTTTATTATCTGAATATTCTACAAAAATTTGTAAAGCTCCTTATGATTTGTCTTCCCCTAGGATACATAGGTTATTCAAAGCACAATTCATGTTTTGCACCCCTGGTATGTGCTCTATTGAACTTTTCCATGATATTTCAAGTGCTGCAATAAGTAAAAAAATTGCTAGTAACAGATTGGAACAGATTGGAGACTGTTATCAAAGAGCTGTGTAATCTTACTTCTTCCTAATAAGTATTCTCCTGCCATTTCATTTTATTGTCTCAATTTTCCTCCTCCACAGTTTTCAACAGTTTAATAGAAGTCACCTTAAAATATTAACAATAATATAAAATACTGACTTACATAAGAATACTAGCCCTGGACTCAATATCAATGACTCAATATCGATTTGAAGAATTTCCATTCTAATGTAGTTTGATTTGGTTTGGATTTTTCCCCCCTTTTTTAGTTTCACACTATGTATATCTAATATTATCCTGCTCATATTTATCAGTGTTACAAATGTGTTTATAAGGTAAATCCCCTAACCTTCTGCCTCTCCTGAAAGGTAAAATGAAGAGATACTTCTGCAGACAATGGTCACTGCTGAAACGGGCGTACATAGGGATTTTTCAAGCTTATAATGGAATTGCTGTGTTCACAAATTACAAACTCCTTCTGGGTGACCACACAACAACTTAAGTCAGAATTACACTTGACTCCTAATACTGTATATCAGCAGCTGATGGGCAATCCTTTTTCATTTTACTTGCTGGTTCCTGTCTGGTTCACTGTTTTATTAGTTAAGTATGATTTAGCAACTTTAGCAGTTTGTAGTTTATAATTTGTTCCTTCCATTAATTAGGTTTTAAATAGAAGAACATTGAGTGAGTAGATTCATCTCTAGCAAATATTTCTTCCATCTAATATTATTTCAGCTTATTTTATTTTTAGTCTTTATACTATGCCTTCCAAACCAGTCTCATGTAGACACAGAGAATATAGCTCCATGATTGTAAACTGTGATTTATTAACCATATGCATTAATATAGTAAACAAAACCCATCATATACTCCCCTGAAATCACTGTGATAATGACCACCATCAGCACAGTATAAAGCTTCATGTCTATCCATATTCCTATTTAAACATACATCACGCAACACGTGGAAAGGATTTGTGGTTTTACAGCCATTTCTGTCAAAACATGACATTACGTTCCCAAGTTGTTTTGTTTTTTTTTTTTTTTTTTTATATGTATATATATATATCACTACTGTTTGCTTGGAATTTTATTACAAAACATTTTTAAATAACACTATCAGGTACTTCTGGCTACATAGTAGATTCTATGGGCTTCTCAGAAAAGAAGATTAAATAAGTGCTGCTCATATTAGAGGTGAATAGACACTGAATGGTTTGTTATCTGTAATGGGATTTTCTTTCTGAGAAGGGAAAAAAGTAAAAATTCCTCCCTCCATTTTTCATAAGAACATAATCAAGTAACAAAACACATTATATTTAGAATTTTGTTTGTTTTCAGGTCTATAGCTGCCAATCCCTTAGAAAAAGAAAGAAGAATAACTTTCAAGACGCTATTGGTGTTTACTGTCAAGTTTGTTTTCATCTTCCATACAAATGCACTTCCAAGGACATCTGGACAATATCTTTTTAATATAAGTCCTTTTAATGATTCCTAGAGAGGCTTGTGGAAAATGTGTCTTCCAGAAATATGGCATGTTGCATGGGGTTTGTTTTGGACACTTTTTTCACTCATTATAAATGCAAACTTGTATGACTGCTTAGCAGTTTTAAACAGATTGTCAAGTTTCATTTAACAAGTGACAATTTTCATATTTTAGCTTAATAGACTGAAGAGCTATGGCTATTTTTCTTCTGTTTACTGTGAGCTCAATGAAAAAAAACAAAATGCATTCTACATTTAATATATAATGCTATAGGTAGAACTATAAATGTTACTTTTACTTCTTTCCTCTTGATGGTGACATGTTTCAAATCAAAGTTAGAAAACAGTTGCAGATTCTTACTGTATTTAAGCAAACACTTAAGTTCCACTAAAATAGCAGAGATACATGCTGAAAGTTAAAAGTATGTATTTGTTTTCCTAAATGGTGCTAGACCCTTAACTCCTTGTCTAAATTCATGTTTTATCAAGACCCTCCACCTCCAAAAATGCCAAGATTTGAAAAATGATTAAAAATATTACATGGACTGTCTTGTCCATTCAAATGCAGTTTTCAAAAGACAGCAATTATTTTAGACTATTAATTTGCTGTATTGTAACTCAAACACAGAGGCACATCTCTTGGACATGGTAACTAAAATGCAATTGCTTTATCCTAAAATGCAATTGTATACACTTTCACACAGCATAATAGAATATAAAAGAGGATGTTCCTTATGAGTTATGACTATATGCCCAAAGTTTTTTTTTTTAAAAAGAAAGGTTAAGACTTTAAATAGGGCTTGGAAAAAAGAGTTAAAAAAATTGAATTCAATAGATGGAGTTAATTTTTATTCTTTACATTTATTTCCATTTGTGTACTTAAGTTTGTTATTTAAATCTCATACATTATATGTATTTATAAAATACTGAACAGTCCTTCAGACAACTTCTTATCATCTTGTGTAAGATCTCAGCTAACCTCAACATTTAAAATATTTATATAGATTTTATTGTTGTAAATTGTTGTGTATTTAACTCAGTGTAACTAAGTCTGCAGTAGGATTTTAAAAACCTTCCTTAAATAAATGTCAATTACACAAGAGTTTATAGTGCTTAGTTACAACTATATGAACAAAAGAGCTGGACATTGCATAGTGTCATCCATCACTGACACTTCTTCAGCTGGGCATTGCAAAGGTGAGGTGGCTGAGGTGTGGTTTTCAAAGAAAGAAAAGAATTAAAAGAGTGACTTACATTAACTTTATCGACTAATTTGTACTTTAGGAGTTCAGAAGGAAGACAGAGTTCCAGAAAAGGCTGAGAAAAGATTCCAAAATCATTAAATAAATAGGACAAGCACAATATCTTTGAAAGTTGTTCCTTGGCAAAGGTTCAGAAGTGATTTAAAAGCAAGGCTGTTCACAGAAAAAGACAAAAGGATAAAGCAAGAAGCAGAACATCTATAGAGGTGGACAAGAAACCACTACAGAGTACAGTTTTTATCATAATATCATAGAATGGTTTGGGTTGGAAAGGTCCTTAAAGATCATCTAGTTCCAACCCTCCTGCCATGTCCAAGGACACCTCCTACTAGACCAGGTTGCTCAAAGCCTCATCCAGCCTGGCCTTGACCACTTCCATGGATGGGGCATTCACAGCCTCCCTCGGCAACCTGTTCCAGTTCCTCACCACCCTCACAGTAAAGAATTTCTTCCCAATATCTAATCTAAATCTCCCCTCTTGCAGTTTAAAACCGTTACCCCTCATCCTATTGCTACTCTCCCTGATCAAGGGTCCTTCTCCATCTCTCCTATAGGCCCCCTTTAGGTACTGGAGGGATGCTATAATGTCTCCCCGGAGCCTTCTGTTGTCCAGGCTGGACAATCCCCACTCTCTCAGCCTGTCTTCATAGGAGAGGTGCTCCAGCCCTTTGATCATCTGCATGGCCCTCCTCTGGACCAGGTCCAACAGGTCCATGTCCTTCTTGTGCTGAGGACTCCAGAGCTGGACGCAGTACTTCAGGTGGAGTCTCACCAGAGTGAAGCAGAGGGAGAGAATCACCTCCCTTGACCTGCTGGCCACACTTCTTTTGATGCAGCCCAGGATGCAGTTGGCTTTCTGGGCTGCAAGCAGATATTGAAGGGTCATGTTGAGCTTCTTATCAACCAACATGCCCAAGTCCTTCTCCTCAGGGCTGCTCTCAATTCATCCTCTGCCCAGTCTGTATTTGTGCTTGGGATTGCCATGACCCAAGTTCAGGACCTTGCGCTTGGCCGTGTTGAATTTCATGAGGTTCTGTCCCAAGTCTGTCCGGGTCCCCCTGGATGGCATCCCTTCCCTCCAATGTGTTGACCATGCCACACATCTCGGTGTCATCGTCAAACTTGCTGAGGGTGCAATCAATCCCACTGTCCATGTCTCCAACAAAGATGTTAAACAGCACTGGTCCCAGTACTGACCCCTGAGGAACACCACTTCTCACCAAATTTCACTTGGACGTTGAGCTGTTGACTTCAATCCTTTAAGTGCGTCCATCTAGCCAGTTCCTTATCCACATGAACGGAGTGGTCCATCCGTCAAATCCATACCTTTCCAATTTAGAGACCAGGATGTCATGCGGGACAGTGTCAAATGCTTTGCATAAGTCCAGGTAGATGATATCTGTTGCTCTCCCATTATCTACCTACCCTGTAAAAACATCATAGAAAGCCACCAAATTTGTCAGGGATGACTTGCCCTTGGTGAAGCCATGTTGGCTGTCACCAATCACCTCCTTATTTTCCATGTGCCTTAGCAGATATTCCAGGAGGATCTGCTCCATGATCTTGCTGGGCACAGAGGTGAGACTGACCGGCCTGTAGTTCCCCGAGTCTTCCTTTTTACCCTTTTTGAAAATAGGGGTTATGCTTCCCCTTTTCCAGTCAGTGGGAACTTCACCAGACTTCCAGGACTTCTAAAATATGATGGATAGTGGCTTAGCGACTTCATCCACCAGCTCCCTCAGGACCCATGGATGGATTTAATCAGGTTCCACGAACTTGTGTACCTTCAGGTTCCTTAGATGGTCTCGTAGCCCCTGTTTTGCCTTCTGCAACTTGGGCTCTGTGATTAGAGCCCTTGCCAGTAAAGACCATGGTGAAAAAGTCATTCAGTACCTCAGCCTTCTCCATATCCTGGGTGACCAGGTCTCCTGTTTCCTTATGGAGAGGGCCCACATCTTCCCTAGTCTTGCCTTTACCCCTGACACACTTATAGAAGTTTTTCTTGTTGTCCTTGATGTCCCTAGCCAGATTTAATTCTATCTGTGCTTTAGCTTGCCTAATCTGGTTCCTGGCTACTCAGATGGTTTCTCCGTATTCCTGGTTTGTCCATTTTTTCCTCTCTCTTTACATTTGTTTTTAGAAAGCAAGTAGTCAAATGCCACAAAAAATATTTTTCACATTATAAATTATTTTATGATACAGGTTTGTTCACTTAACTTCCTCTGTGATGTCTTCTGTGATCAGGCTTGTTCTGACATGCCAGTCTCAGGCAATTGGGAAACAATATGAAATAGAAGTCTATCAGACTACAGATCCATATCAGTGACCCGAACTGAGTAGGCCATTAATGAGTGTTTCATATGAAGGGGTTTGTCTAGACGCTGGGAACATGGGAATAAGATAAAAGGTGTTAAGATTCATTTAGTTAATCCAACAATATGAACACAAATCATTGTAAAATGAATTTTTGGGGTGACACATTGAAGGCAGAGGCTTCCATTATTGTCAAGCTCAAAGCAGGTTGAAAGACATAAGACTTTCACAAATTAAAATGGGCTGTGGGGTTACTTTTTTCAGGCTTTCTTGTTGACTGTAATAACAAATGCAATCTGAAAAATCATAAGATTTTCCTGCTATTGCTCTGTGCTATGAAGACATAACAACAGGATTGTTTCAATACTTAGAGGTTGTACAGACGGTATTAAAGTTGAAAAGTTACACAACAGAGAAATTCCTTGATGGGAAAATGCACTTCACTGGAAAATCCATCCTGACTCCTGAAGTTCGCAGAACAAAAAATTCAGTTGGATTCCCCAGTTTTAGAGAAGTATTGAGTATAAGTAATTTAAAATGCTAAGAAACAGTTGCTAGTTTACTGATGACAATGCATTGGTTACTGGAAGAATCTAATACTTGCACCCTAAATTTCAAGCACAGTATTGTATTGGGAATGTAGCTAAATTAGCTATATCTAGCTAAATTACTGGGTTAAGATTTGGTAATACTACAGGTATACACACCTAGACAGACACACTCACAGACACAAACGTGAAGAGAAAGAAATCCCCTGAAAATAGTAGATGGGGCATTGATCAAACACTTGGATGAAAGTTTGGTTATGATTGATTTCCAACTCTGTGTACAAAGCCACCATCAAAAAAAAGAATAGGGCAAAATAAATAGTTCTTTCTTCAGTATGATGACAAATATGTTTCTATGAAATAGCAGTTGTATAGAAAGCAGTACAGTTAAGGTGTTTTCCATGCAAGCTATCTTGAGAAAGAAAGACATACAGTCTTTCAAACCCTGAGAAGGTGTACCACTATTATATTTATAGTTTCTGTTACTGTCTAAAATTAATACAATTATTGCATTCTAAATTTTTTTTAAATTAAACTGGATGAAAATATAAGAGCATGTACTGTTACATAAAGACAAGACAGCACTTGTTATCCAAACACAAGAGGGAATTTTTATAGCATTTTTTGTTAATTACTTGTGCGTGGAAGTCACCTGAGAAAGGAAGAGTTACATCAAAATAAATGTATATATATATAGTTGAAAGTAGTAAAACAATAAAGTGGTAGAATGCAAGTATCTTTATAAAACTGTATAAAAATTCTGAGAATTTTGTATACTGTGGTTATATAAAAGCACTAAGAATATATATATATAAAGTCTCAATAATTCTAATATTTGACCTTTTTGCAGCTTTTGCGGTGTTGATTAAAATTGAGAAGCAATAAACAGCGAAATTTCATGATGATAAAAACACACTGCACTGAAAATACCACTTGAGCTCTGAAGTTTATAGAAAAAAAATTGGTTAGATTGTGCAGTTCTACAGAAGCATTGATTCCATGCATTAGATAGCTATACAAATGTTTCTTGCTGTTTTACGGGAAATAACGTTTTGTATCTGTATCAAACCACAGAAGTCAATTTTTTGACCAAATTGTATCTTACTCTTTCCTTTCCCTGGAAAGATCATTTAATATTTTCTTTTATGAATGTTAAGGAGTCTAGATTCTTCTTCAAGTATTATGACTGAGAATATTCAATTTGGTTGGCCTATGTTTCTTCATTAAACAGCACCCACAATTTCCAATCCATACAGTTTCCAAATTCTCCATTAAAATACATTTTTATTGATTTTTAGAATTATGCTAGCTGAGACATCTACAGACATTTGCCACATTCAGGTTTCCAGTGCGAACAAATCATTTAAAATGTCAAGTGTTCTCTTATAAAGGTTATCAGCAGGAGTATATGTAAACTTATTCACCAGTTACTGTATAAGTACCTAATATATTCTTATTTTACTGGAACATTAAAAAAGAGAATCACAAATAACATTTTAAAGAGTCAATTAAATGTCTTTTAATTATATAATTAATTTCAATTTTCAGTGTTTTGAAATATATGTATGCTTTACACAGGAAAACTAATGTCCAGAATCAGATCTGTATGCAAATTTAAAAGACAGATAGTTCGGTTTAGTATGAAGATCCAGGTGACATATTATGTGAAAAACCTAAATACCTGCACTAGATTTTACTCAGGCTTAACACACTTAAATCACAGAACTCAAATTAACCTCTTACCCATTCATCTACGGTCCATAGGAACGCAGCTTTCATTATAATCTTGGCTATGATGCTTAATTTTCTACTACAGGTCACACTCAAGGTGCTGCCATTTGAGTAGGGCTAAGCATCTCAGAACCCATTCCATAGCTAAGCCTCTTAAAGTATCATAAATTAGGCAGCAGTACATTTTTCCTAATTTTTGGTGTTTTTACTGTCTTCTTAGTATACCTAAGACACACCAAACAATGTTTAATACTATTATCATAATCACTTTTCTCTAAAACAGTGGATGGTTGCAGCTGAATAAGAGACTGGAGACTGCTAGTCTGCAGGCTGCAAGAATAAAATAATAAAAAAAAAAAAAAATAAGGGAAAAGAAATTCTCAGCACTAATTTGTACACTACTCTCATCAGGCTGAAGGATCTGGATGATTTCTCCATCTTTCCTGTCAAACTACTGTCAAATAAATAATGCAAGAATGAAGAGTTTAAAGAAAAGTACTCATAAAGAATGCAAAATCTATCTGTAGGACTTTTAGCCAAGGTAAGAGGGTCCTGGTTTCTATTGTCTGTATTGCTTACATATTTGTATTAAACAGTCACCAAAGAAAAATTAGAAATAATTAGAGACCTGAGTCCCATACTCACAGATGGTGTGTCCTAGTCATCGACATCATTCACTTCTGTCTTGGTTTTCATCTTGCTCTTGGAATCTCATTTCCTTCTGTACAGAGGAACAGATCCCACAAAGCAGATCAAATCTCTTTTATCATGAAAGCTGTAGCTTTGAATACTCTGAGGTCAAACCTGAATTTCCTACTTGATGTGGAACACTAACAACTAGCTTTTGTACAAAAAAAGTGAGGAGCCTTCAAATATCTAATTCTGTAATCACTTCTATATGCTGGTCTTTTACTTAGTGGTACTAAGCAAACAAAGCAGGCTTTGGACAGAACTGAAAGACTGAGCACAAAGCCATAATCCAAGAACAACACAGTACATCTGGAGCTACTAGAGACTCCTCTGAGTTTGTTTTCTAAGGATAGGATTGGTATAATTTCATTTTAACCTTCTAATTGTGACATATTTTTCTAAGCTAGTCACCAAGTCAACTTCTAAGACAGGCATCTAAGACTCTAATGGGAGTCTTTTTTTTTAAGACTGCTTGCCTAAATTTTAGATGGATGAAGTTAGATTAAAAGAGTTCTACTTTATGTGATTCCTATTCTATGTGCTTCCTATTGTGTTTTTTCCACAGTTTAAGGTTTAAGGCCATCCAAATTGCATGCAATCTAGCACCTACCTTACAATTACTTGTGATTGGGGTTGAAGTACACAGGGCTTTGATGTGCCCTATTTGCTGTGTGCATGCTCAAAGCATGCCTAATGCAAGTAATAGTATACATTTTCTTACAGTAGAAGCTGCTTTATAGAAAACAGCACAGGCAGAAGAAAAGCTATGGGTGCTATTGTGTACTATTTTAAATAAAGCAGATCAGTGGCTAAAACACCCAGGCAGGAAAAGATTTAGATTTAATTCCCTCCTTGGCCTGAAGGGGAGCTTTAGAGTGCCAGAATGAAAACTGCTTTAATCCTGGAGACAGAATAGTATTCTCTACTAATTTCTCGGGTATAAGAACAGGATCAGAAAGCAGAAGAAAGTGATAGTGGATTGCTATAGAAACAGTAAAAAAATAACATTGTAATAATACGTATTATTTCAATGCCTTCAGTTTGTACAAAGGAGCATGAATAAAATTTCCCCCAACCAAAGACCAGATGAATGGCATATCAATGACATAATATTATTCAAGGTACATAAATATGAGATTAATCTAACCTTATAGGTTGTTTTTTTCTTTTTTTTTTTTTTTTCTGTTGGAAGTTTTCTATCTCCAAAGTTGTTATTGTCCATTAATTCTGACAAATTATAAAAAAAAAAAAGTCAAAAACTATTTTTTGAGCTCAAAATAAAACCTACTTTTTTTCATATAGCTCACTTTTTTTTTCAGAACTGTCAAAAAAAAGCCCGTGTGACTGCATACAAATTGCCCATAAGAAGCCATTTTTCACCAGTAATATTCTACCCAGACAAAACCTGAGCATTTTTGATAGAGTGCCAGCTAATTTGGGCCACAGCCAATTAAACTGTACTGACAATTTTGTATTCATGTTGAGGTCTGTATTCTGGTCCTTTTCCTTTTACTACTATAGATGTATCCATTGTAATCAACAGTAGTAATATGGCTTTATAACACCTGTGATAGGTGAGAATTAGATAACCAGCTTTACTAGTTGAGGGAACTATATATATGCTATCAAACAGCAATATTTCCCTTCTCTTTCTGGTGACAGCTCCATAGTTGTAGAGATATTTCTGAAATGCTGCATTCTTATAATTAGCTCTTTATCTAATCTTAATGCTGTGTTTTGCTTTTACAGTTCTTTCTAGTTTATAAAAAGCAATGTGACAAAACACTAAAAAAACCCCAAGAAATGTATCTTACTCCCTAAACCAAAAACATTCAGTTTGAGGCTATGGTTGGAGGTCTAAATATAGAGATGAAGAAGTTATTATGCACCAAGAAGTTTGCATCAGAAAAAATAAAATTATTTCATTTTCACTAGCCCACTTATACAACACATTTAAAAAAATTGAAACATAGAATGTTTGGTTGCATTGAATACCTGAGGTTTGACTATTGCATAACAATATGTTATGTGAGATATGTTAGTGAGATAGGTAATCTCACTGCTTTCCTTGATAGTCTCTTTCCTTAATAATCTCATTGAAACTCTGGTGGAAAATGATAGCAAAAAAAAATGGTAGGAATTCCCTGGTAAAACACTTAGGATAATCAGAAGTTACCAATTTGAGAAAACGTAAATGTTAATTGTAGGAAAATATACTGTCCTAAATTTTAAAGTTTATCACAGTAAAATCTCATCTTGTTAAAGTGATACATTTTTGTTTTCAATTGTATCACTGTATCAAATAAAATATTTGGTTAATTATAATATTCATTAGTACATCCATCATCATTTTAATAAAAATACGGAAAAGACCAGGTAAATGTTATACCAAGTTATTAGGCAAAATTACAGGCTGTTAGGCATAATCTCAATGGATTTACAGAGGATCATTTGTTAGTGTATACATTTATTAAGATAAAAGCACTAACAAATTACATACAGATTGTTCTTGTAGGAGCTTCACTGACTAGGTGGGGTCTGATTCCCTTTTCTTCTCTATTGACCAATATGGAACAAGTTCTGATTTACTTTCCACTTTTGCTAATACGAGGAAATAAAGACTATATTGTTGTCCACTCAGCTCAAATCAGTCCAATTAACTCTTAATTTTATGAAAACGTGTTTCATCAATATCTTCTCTTTTTTATGAAATTGATGATCTCAACAGTGTTTTCATTGAGGAGAGGGGTGAAAAGTCATGAAACGGGCAAGGTCCAGGGTGGGCTTCTTCCAGTGAAAGCAGAGTATCTGGTACCTGTGGAAGAGCCTTTCCTGTGAGAATTGCATGTAGTATCTCCTCATCTCCATTGAGCAGCTGCCTCTTTACAGCCCCCAGCTGCACTCTACAGTCTTTGCAGCACATTCAGAGCAGCTCTGCAAGGGAGCAGTATGTTTCTGTCACTAGTGGAATTTTGCTCTACACCTTAGAGAAAAAGGAAAAGGAAAAGATCTGTGGGATAAAATTCTCTGTTTCCTAGCCCACGTAGACAGGCAGAGGTTCAGCGCTACTGATAAAATGTTTTTATTTGCTTTATTAGTAGAAGTAGGAGGAAAAATTACGAGTCATCTGTCATCATCCATTTCTTATGTTGCCACAGGGAAGAAACACGCTGTTACTAATTTTAGTTTACTTGGTTCATCTCATTTGGCTTTTGTTAGCTTGCAAATGTGACTGCCTACTGTGATATGACCCAAGTTTCTTGAAATCATATCCTTACTGGGATTCTGTTACATAAGATGCGTTGTGCAGCTCAAAGCTTATTAAACATTTGAAATCTTAATACTTCTTCAGTTCACTTAAAAGAAATTATCCTGGCTGATTCTGGGAAATCAGGAAAGTCCAAGGAAAAGGAAGATGTTTGGAATACTGAAGATTAAAGGATGAAAATATAAGCCCAGTTAATCAAATGTCACCTATTGGTATATGTGGGGTCAGCATTTTTCTCTCTCACTATGTAGCACTATACTGAACAGTTGTTCAGTCCTGTGTTCCACAGGAGAGAACAGTTACTCTGTCCCTAATTGCAATATATATAAAGAAGCAAAACCCAAGAAGATATTCTTCAGGGGTTTTGGGAGATTTTATGTGGTCTTCTTTCTTTTTATGGTCTCTCATTTCTTAAACCTGTGCATCATTTTTTATGCTTACTGTCATTTTGCGTCAGCAAGTTTAATCTGTTAATTAGATCATGTATACTTAACATTTCTTGTATTGGTTTGAAATACTTTTGCAAAACATGGTTAGTACTCTTTTTATCTCAGAATATAGACAGAACATAAATTATACATTTGTTGCATTTCTGTGATTCTGCTTGTTTTAAATTTCATTTTCTACCTCAATATAATATTCTTACCAAAACACAAAACAAAATGAACAATCAATAACCTGTGATACAGAACAGTGTTGTGGAATGGAAAAATGAAAAAGATGATGCTATTTCCTCTGGCGATTTACCCACCTGGTAAGAGAAAAAATGTGTACTATCCATAATTATTTTTCTTGGAGACTGTGACAAATTCCACACCAGGCCTTATGTAGCCAGAGAAAAGGAGATTCTAAAATCTAATAATCCCCCTTATAGTCTGCTTCCTCTACTCTGTAATCATATGTTCTATATTGTGTATGCCTTCTGTATTTCATTCATCATCTCACTCACTGATGCAGTTGCTATATTCATACCTGAATATAAGAGCTGAAGCTCTTAAAGAATGGACACACACAAATACCGAGAGTTGGAAACTAGTCTAAAAAAATCCTTTGCACACCATACTTGCCTTATTAATCACAGGAAAATCTATGTTCCTAAATTGGGGCAATGCTTTTTCCAGTCTTCTTTTATTATCCGTGGAGAGACATTTAATCCTTCAGAAAGCCATTTGGGGCATTTACATTACACTTTTGTTAAGCACTCCAGAGATGCCTGTTTTTTCAGGACACTGTAGAGGGAAGCTATTTTCCTAATTTAGACACCTAAGTTAATGTATCTCAGAATCATAGAATCATTTAGAAAGAATTTCCACAAGTCATCTAGTCCAAGACCTCACTCTAAGCAGCACCAACTAGATCAAGTTATTAAGAGGTTTGGCCAGTAGAGTATAAATCCCTTCAGGGATGGAGAGTCCACCTCCTTGTTATTATAGTGGTGAAAAACTTTAACCTAATATATAGATTATTTTCCCTAGTATCAGAATTTCTCTCATTGCAGTTTTTGTCCAGAGCTTCTTGTCTATCATTGTGCACCTCTAAGAAGAGTCTGTCTCTATCGTATGCATAAACCTTCATTAATATCTCCCCTAAGCCTTATCTTCTTAACACTGAAGAAACACACGTTTCTCAGCCTCATAGATATTTTGCGATCCATCCTCCTAATCATTTTGGTGGTTCTCTGATATACCCACTCCAGTACATCAATGTGTTTTTTGCACTGGGGAATAAAAACTAGACACAGTACTTCAAATGCAGCCTCATAGCCACTGAATAGTGGCTAATAATTACTTCCCCTGACCTACAGGCAATGCTTTTGCTGATACAAACCAGAATTCATTTGACCACCTTTGCCACAAGGCCCTAGTATTTGCTGTGCACCGTGACCTGCAGGTCCCTTTCTGGCATCATTACATAGTCTCTGATGTCATTAGATGATATGAATAAAATCTTAAATGAAGGAAACATCTTGAAGGTAATGTATGAAAATGTGGTGTATCGACTAGTGTTGGTCAGCTGTAGTCCCCTCTTATATGTGTCCTGCAGAAGGTGAGAGTAGATGACCTCAGTTACACGTTCTGGTGTTAAAAATTTATAACATATAATGGCATTAACATCTGCAGTATGCTTTCAATTATTTCATCTCCAAGCTACTTCTGTGAATTATAGTTTCTCAATCCCTGTTATTTCATTAAGGTATATATCACCAACTTGCTTTGCTATTTTATCTCCAGTCATTCAAGAAAAGTGCTTGACTATAGGCTTGACTGTGGCAAACAAAAGGTTTGTCAGTTGCAGTGCTTAATTTGGGAGAGAAAGTATTCAGGTAGAACACATTTCTCACTAATTTATTTAATTAAAAGTTATGTAGTGTATTGGGTATTGTGTACCTGTTCAATTCTCCTGAATATGACGTTTCACTTTGTTTCACAGATTCCAATGTTTCTACAAATAAAGTAAATTATTTTTTAAGTTAGATGAGAGGAAATCCATACTTTAACTGCAATAAATACTCAGAACTGTTCTTCTGATTTAATTTGTAAAGTTCATATTGAAAATTTAAATCATATTCACTTTTCAAACAAATTTTCTCCTATGAGTTTCACTTTTGTATGTGTATATATACAAATACATGTGCATCAGATTGTAGAAAATTCTGATATAGTGATAAACTCATATAAGTAATTTAAGATTTGTCCATCAAGTACAAAGAAATCACAGAAGTAATGTGACATACTTTTTTATCTGTCTCTCAATATTTTTTTCATCCAAAACAATTTTTTCTTTTGTGTAAGACAAATTCAGAGAGTATAGAAAAGGATAGTTATGTGCTGCCAATATTTTTGCAAGGGTTTCCCTGAAAAATCCACTTTTATCCTATAATTATACATCTACCTCACTGGTGTATTCATTTTCAGATAAGATGAGTAAGAAATTAGAAAATGTTTTGTTATTGAAATAAGAAAATTCTTTCCAATATCTCTAAACAAAGAAATGTATCATAAAAGCTTTTAACAATAGTACTTACTCTGAATGCCTATAGTTTATGGTAACAATGCCTATAGTTTATAGTAACAACTTTCTGCCTGTTTGCACTTCTATATTTTGAACAGCAACTTGGAATTTTTCATGCCCTTAAAAGGCAATTATAAAAGTCTTGTATAATATATGTTGAAGGGGAAAAAATGGATTTGTGATAAAAATACACTTAATTATAAATCTCTTGTTCTTGTGAGTGACAGAGACTTTCCTTATTGGAACAAAATATAGGAAAGAGTGCACCCTCAGCAAGTTTGCCAATGACATCAAGCTGTGTGGTGTGGTCCACATGCTGGAAGGAAAGGATGTCATCCAGAGGGACCTGGACAGGCTTCAGAAGTGGGCCTCTGCAAACCTCATGAAGTTCAACCAGGCCAAGTGCAAGGTTCTGAACTTGGGTCATGGCAATCCCAAGCACAAATACAGACTGGGCAGAGGATGAATTGAGAGCAGCCCTGAGGAGAAGGACTTGGGGGTGTTGGTGGATGAGAAGCTCAACACGAGGTGGTAATATCTGCTCACAGCCCAGAAAGCCAACTGCGTCCTGGGCTGCATCAAAAGAAGTGTGGCCAGCAGGTCAAGGGAGATGATTCTCTCCCTCTACTCCTCTCTGGTGAGACCCTGCCTGGAGTAATGAGCCCAGCTCTGGGCCCCCCAACATAAGGATGTGGACCTGTTGGAAGTGGTCCAGAGCAGGGCCACACAGATGATCAGAGCACCTCTTTGGCTGGAGCACCTCTCCTATGAAGACAGGCCGAGAGAGTTGGGATTGTTCAGCCTGCAGAAGAGAAGGCTCCGGGGAGACATTATAACATCCCTCCAGTACCTAAAGGGGGCCTATAGGAGAGATGGGGAAGGACCCTTGATCAGGGAGAGTAGCAATAGGATGAGGGGTAACGGTTTTAAACTGCAAGAGGGGAGATTTAGATTAGATATTGGGAAGAAATTCTTTACTGTGAGGGTGGTGAGGCATTGAAACAAGTTGCCCAGAGAAGCTGTGGATGCCCCATCCTTGGATGTGTTCAAGGCCAGGCTGGATGGGGCACCTGGTCTAGTGGGAGGTGTCTCTGGCCATTGCAGGAGGGTTGGAACTAGATGATCTTTAAGGTCCCTTCCAACCCAAACCATTCTATGATTCAATGAAATGTATAAAAAGCAATTTAATTTTTATACTCTTCCCCTCCCCCATTGTCTTTATTTCCAAGCCTCTTATTCATGTGCTCTCATGCTAGCTATTTCAAGACTCTTTCTTCTGAAAAATGTAGGACATCACTTTTCTTCCACAGAAGCTGTAACCCATACTTCATATTACCTGGAGTCATCAAACTGCACTTTCAAAATACCTGTAAGCACAACTTGTCTCAGTGTAGCTGAGACCACTTTTTGTGTGCCTTAAAGATAATCTTCTTTGACATTTTCTCCACTGTTAAACTTTCTCCGTAAAATACCGTGCAAGACTAGTATGTCAGAAACAAATACAAACAGCTGACACATAACTGTTTTGATAACCTTGCTGTTACATCCAATGAGAAAGGTAAAGCTCACAGGTAAAGTCAGATCTAGCTGATCCATCAAGCTCTGAAGCTTTGGGACATTTTCACATAGAACTAACCCTTTATCTTGTTGGTTTTGTTTTTGTTTTTGTTTTTGTTTTACTTTGATTGGCTTCTTCCCCTTCCATATCTTTTCACAGGGTCTCAATAGAAGAGCTAAGAGGGTCAGGCAGCAGAAAAGAAAAAACAATGCAGTAGAGCAGTATCCTGCTCTGCCATGGGCTCCTTTCCCAGAGCAGCAGGTTTTCCATCCACTGTGCCAAAACGGCCAGAAGAGACAATTAAACCTATTATGGTTGATAGGCCAGCAGACTGGCTGGTCTGTTATCAATTTCTATGGGAAAAAACTCAAACTTGGAAAGAAAACAAGTCTCCCATCATAAAAATCTCATTCATTATTGTTCTTCTTCAATCAATGAAATATTAATCAAATGAAAACATTCCTACAGCATGAAGTATACAGAAATTGCATTAACTTCAAAATATTTCATTGCTGGTTTGAGCAGTTTGTGGACAATTGATTGTCTATTAACTTTTCATGAGTCATTAATGATGCTTACTTCATGGCTTAAAAAGAAGTGCTTAACACAAGAAATCATCGTGAAACCAATAAAAATCAACTTACATTGTAATTTTTAAACTGTAATTTATTGTGGAAACAAATTGTAGTTCATACTGTAATGTAAGCATTTGAATCTGATAATTTCAAAACCTTTTTGTAGTGAAATAAAGAATTAAATAGCTATCGCATGTAGTATTTTGAAGGAATTCATAATTTTATTAAATATAAGTATAGATACTAGTTATCCATACAACACTTACTGTAACAATTTTCAAATCATAACAGGTAGAGTTGAATCTTGATAAGATTGTGCAATCATCCTCAGTGTCCTAAGAAAATATTTCTGTATAGTAACAAAATATTGTCTTTATATTTCTTCATACAGTAATGCTGTTACTTGTTCAATTTCAACTTCACTTGAAAGCTTTTGAGTTCATTATTTCACCCATCAGGAAAGAATTTAAATGGTTCAAAACATTCATTATAATAAATTACTACTTTTAAAACCATACTATACTACATCTTTCATAAACTAATTAATGTATAGTATATTTTATTTTTATTGTTTTACATTGAAGTTATTTATAGGGCAGACAGTATGAGCGCACTCATTAAAAAAGAGCAAACACAGTGTGTAGAGGTTATTTTGCCTAGGAACAATTACAGTATAGCCAGTGATAAGAGAAATGCTAGCCCAAGGGATAGACTCTGTGATGACAGTCGGACATTCACGCAGCAGGAGTTTGCAGTGAGAAAACTGCAAAACACACGTGTGAATTATAGTCATAAAACTTTTTTCCCATGTGACCCTTCAGGAAAGAACCATCAGTAATAGCAAAACACTGTAAAAAGACTATCAGAGGGAAAAAATATATTTATTAAAAAAATGTAAATTCAACAGGAAAAAAACATATGAAGAAACTGGATTGTTATTAATTCTGTTCATACAGAAATAAGCATGTGTGTGTACCTGTATGGACATATAGTATACATATAAAATATATTTAAAACATCAAAGAAATGAGTGGAGTTTACATTACATTTGAATATGGCATCGATGTATAGCATAGATAATCTATATAACTGAAAATATTACTTGCACCTTTTCTAAAATAGCAGTTTCTGTAATATTTGGCATGAAGAAATCAGTGTATTAGCTATTTCAGGACAAATACATGGTATTTAAATTTGAAAGAACTACTGGCAATTACATTCATTTCAACTATTTGAACTAAAAGGAAAATACTCTCATGACAGGCAGATATAATTTTATTATTTACTTGAATTAAAGAAAAGGAGTAATTATGGAAAACAATAGAATTATTGTGCTGAATGTGTTTTTATAGTATTTAGCATGAAATGGAGTGCCAAGCAAAGCCTAAACCAGCTGCATTATAAATTTAAAGTAATGAAAATTAGATTAATTGCATTGAAAATAAGTGGGGTCACGGAGCATTAGAGGTATTAATAATGTAGCCAAAATAGCAAGTTTTGATAGTGAGTCTTCACATCCCTTCAGCCTGGCAAACTAATAGATGTACATTGCTCTTTTTTCCTGAATTCCTAATTTAGCTGACATGATCCTGCATTTCTATGGACCTTCTGTGGAATAGTCCATGCAATATACCAGATATTCAACTAGGCTGAGCAGCTTCAAGCTACACTAGGTTTTAAAAGAATCTATTTCCCAATAGCATATCATAAAAAATAGCGATTTTTTCAGGGAAACTCATCATGCTGGATGTAATAAACTCCATTTTTCTGTATAAAACCAGTTCTAAGCCACTTATAAAATTTAATAGCAAATGATAACCTTTCAACAGAGTCCCACAGAACACCTGATAGTGCCATCTGGGAAAGTGAACACTGTTATGTTTGAAGTGGGAGATTAAACCTTTTCTGTTTATCTAATAAAAGTTACCATCACTTCTTCTTTCACCACCTTTCCTTAGAAATCAATACAGCTGTAAACCTACTCTGCATTTTTAACAGGTACAATTTGTTTTCTGTGTAATTTTTTCATGTTCTGCATCAGGAAATCCCTGCCTCGAATGCATGTATGGCCTGTGAAGGAGGAGCTAGAGAAAGATGTCATACCCTGTGTTATTTCTTTGACAGAACTGGATTGAAAACTGTTTCCTGTTGAGATGTGGTTTTAATTTTCTTATTTAAATCAGAATTTAGAAGTGTTGCCAGTAGATATGTGGGTCACAGTTATCCACAATTCTATAAATACATGCAGTATTTCTTTTATCTTTCCCTCTACTTCTTTTCCCTGCTGAAATTAGTGCTTAAATGACCTTGTTCCTTCTCAGATAAGGTCCGTGTTTTGCAAAGTAAAACTATGTCTGGAAGGGTCTGCTAAGACCTAGCATAAACATACATAACTGAACTGACCTCAAATGGCCATTACAACAATAGAAGAGATAACCAAAATGGCAAACAGATTAAAAAGAGCAGAAGTCAGTCCACTGTCAGCCTTGTCTATCTTGTACTATTCTGTCCACTTGCAGCTTTCCTTTGCTTCCAAGGTCACTCAAGCATGTAGATTTTCAATGAGTTGGAACTTCCTGCATTAGTTGATGTTTTGACATGTTTTTCTGCAGCAGTGCAATCAGGGATGTTCTATGTTTTTCCTAAGTGGGATACGGTGATAAAGTAAAAGCAGATAATTCATGCAACTACAAAAATATCTTCTGGGTTTACACATCCAGTGTTTTTCATATGTTTTCACATACCATCTAATATTTCCAAACATACTGTTTTATGCTTCTAAACTGCCAGAATATATGCCATCGTTGATACTATAACACAAAAACTCATTATAACTATCAAGTTTCAGTCACTGGTTGCTTTCATCAGTATAAGAGGCAGTTCAAAGGCAGTAAAAGAATATCCCTGATTCTAATAAGATTTTGCTCTACCTTTGTTTCTCAAGAGGTATCATAACTGTAAGACTCAGACATAACTCAAGTCTCATAACTGTGGTATGTCAAGCCTAGATTCACAACATGCCTAAGAAATAGCAGTACTACTCCACTTGTAATCTAAAACGCAAGTGATTAAGGGATGTGTCCAAGATGTGAAGATCAAGTACTAAAACCTTCCTTAGTATTTTGGATTTCAAGACTTCATCTTAAATCTCTTAGGAGAGTAACAGAATTGAATTATATGCTGTTCTGAGGTTGGGAATGGTATTTCCAATTCTCTGCCTAAATCCTTTTCCCCGGGAAAAATAAGAATAAAAAAATCTAAGGTCAGTTAGATAAAAGAAGAGGATATAAAGCAACTAAGGCATTCACTCAGGAGAGAGGAGACCTTGGTTCCACTAAGTGCTTAAGGGCTTATTTTATATTAACAGTTAGTGAACAAAACACATGAATGGCTCTTATGAACAAGGCTCAGAACTTAGTTTTGCCCTATTCCGGGAAATTAACCAGCTATTTTCTTTGAGCTAAAGACAGTGAGTGATCATTCGCATAGACAGTTTGCATTTGAGGGGAAATCAAACTTGCAGTCATAATGTCTATGTATCTTTTTATTTACCAGGGATGAAAGCGTTATTAGGGACATTTCTAGTAAATGACAAAGTGGACAGTATTGTCAAAAAGTCGATTAGCAAAAGCAGAAAAGTCCTACAACTTCAGTAGGAGTGCTTTAACACTTTTTTTGCTAGCAATGGGTCAAGCAGGTAATGAGACAACAGTGTCTAAGAGAAAATTGATTAAAGCTCAGGAATTTTCTAGCAAATCAGCTAATCTGGGAGAGGGAGAAAGAGACCTAGTCCCTTATCAGCACAAGTTACTTCTGGCTTTGATGTGGACTCAGTACAAATCTAAACTGAAGGGAGAATCAGGGTTCTTGATGGATATATATAAAAAAAATCACAATTTCTTTTTAACTTTGGAAAAAAAGCACAATCACAAATCACCAAACACAGCTGTCCAAGACAAACTGTTACTTCCTGTAGATGCTATTTTATCAAAGACTCTCCAAAGTCCTTCTGATGTAATAATTTAATTAGGGAAATATATATAACATACTGATATAAATATCTTTTGCATACATGAGGCAAATAGTGTCAGGAAGAGGAATTTGCTGAAACAGCTGCAAAAGCAAAAGCTTTCCAACGTGCCTGTATGCCCGTATTACATTTGGTAATTATTCTAATACACAGAAACAACCTCCCCCCTCAAAACAGAACCAGAACTAAAAGCTATTATTATAGCCAATAAAAATAAGTAAATTAGACTATATCTTATATTTTGCTGTTTTTACAATGGATGTTGTCATTCTTTTGAATATATATATAATATCGTGTTTTAATTGGCATGTTAAAGGTTACAATATCACTCAAATTATCTTTAACAAATGTACCTTCCATCATAATTTTAATAATTAAAACTATCATAATTTAAGATAATATTTATAATATTTCATCTTGACCTCTAGTGAGAAAAGCTGCATTTATGCATTAAATCGGGGATGAGGTTTAATAGCCATTTAATGCCTAGATCTCCAACACAACAGAGATGTTCAGTTCTGAACATGAAGTTATTCATTAAATAAATAGCAGACTGTGCTTTCCAACTTCAGAATTCTCTTCTCAAATTCATACTCGAATTCAGCAGACTGATTTATCAAACTTAAACATCCAGAATATATGAGACAACTTTTGAAAAATAGCGTTAATATTGTGCTGTGTCTTTTAGTACCTATCTGTGGCACAGCAAAGAGAACTTCAAGGGAGATGGGTATGTCTACACCTTTTTAGTTTTACAGTGAAACAATGCAACTTTTCTGCTGTAGGATGGTTTATGTCAACTTTTGTGGAAAGCAAACTCTCAAAGACTTATGTGGATTATTTATGTCATAGCAAACTCAGGACAACGTGATATGTATATATCTGTAAATGTATTTATAAATAATATAATATAATAAATATAATATAATATAATATAATATAGTATAATATAATATAATATAATATAATATAATATAATATAATATAATATAATATAATATAATGTACACTCATGTAATGTAGCATGCAATGTGCAATATTATGTGTAGTATAAAATAACTGTAATTATTTTATAACTTATATATAGCAGCATCATTCAGTTATAGTAGTGTCAGAACAAACAGGCATAGATGAAGTAGGCTATTATTAAGGCATAATAACCCTTGGGATGTCTCTACGAGAATCCTAAGAAGGAAGGATATGGTTGTGGGCTAGTAGCTAGCGCTCAAGATAGGCTTTCCCCTCAGTGTCTCTCAACTTTATCCCTTCCTAGAGGCCAATAGGAACAATGAACCCAAATCTGGAGGAATCCATCCTCCCCTCAGTCCGTTTGCAAGATCTCTCCTCCTTCCTCTCCTCCTGCCTGTGTTAGAAGCAGGTTACCACACAGAACTTCTAGTTCCTCTTTCTTAACAACAATATGCAATTTTACGTGTACTGATGACATACCACAAACAAGCTCTGAGTGGCATTTTATAGCATTTCATACTGACTCTACAACTTTTTTAATGGTATTCCCACTATACTTTTGAATCCTCTCTGATTATTGGGAATTAAAGTTTTATGCCAGCATTCTGTTATTTCCCAAGGAAATTTTTTTAACTGAAGAAATCAAAATGTAATCAAACTGATTAAGAATAAAAGAAACTTCCATTTCTCAGCTGAATAGTTCTTTTTAGCTGAAGCAAGGTAGAGGACTGGAAGAACCAGTTAGCTTAATCCCATGCTTCTGGAGGCTTCCATTTAAAATAAACAATTCATAGATCTGTTAGGTTCCATTATAAACTTCCTGTTCCTATCTTTCTTATAAGCAGGGATCAGACTAAGCCTCAGAGTGGAGTTTCACTCTCCTGAAAGTAAGCATGCCAAAAGATATTGAATAGTTTCCAAACTCCTAGACACGGTATTTTTAGAACACGGTCTAATAACTGCAGATAGGTAATTTCCCCCTCCCCAGGGAAGATTCAGAAATGCTTAGCGAAATAAAGTAAATGAAAAGGTTTCAAAACACTGAAAATTCACTTAAGTTTCATAGCATCATAGAATAATAGAACCACAGAATGGTTTGTGTTGGAAGGGTCCTTAAAGATCATCTAGTTCCAACCCCCCTGCCATGGGCAGGGACACCTCCCACTAGACCAGGCTGCTCAAAGTCCCATCCAGCCTGGTCTTGAACACTTCCAGGAAAGGGGCATCGACAGCTTCTCTGGGCAACCTGTTCCAGTCCCTTACTACCCTCACAGTAAAGAATTTCTTCCTAATATCTAATCTAAATCTCCCCTCTTGCAGTTTAAAACCGTTACCCCTCATCCCATTGCTACACTCCCTGATCAAGGGTCCCTCACCAGCTTTCTTGTAGGCCTCATTTAAGTAGTGGAAAGCTGCTATAAGGTCTCCCCGGAGCCTTCTCTTCTGCAGGCTGAACAATCCAACTCTCTTAGCCTGTCTTCATAGGAGAGGTGCTCCAGCCCTCTGATCATCTTTGTGGCCCTCCTCTGGACTCGCTCCTACTCACCCTCCTTCTTATGTTTGGGGACCCAGAGCTGGGCTCAGTACTCCAGGGGATGCCCCACAAGAGTGAAGTAGAGGGGTAGAATCACACCCTCGACCTGCTAGGCACAATTATTTTGATGCAGCCCAGGATGCAGTTGCCTTTCTGGGCTGCGAGCGCACATTGCAGACTCATGTTGATCTTCTCATCCACCAACACCCCCAAATCCTCAGGGCTGCTCTCAAGCCATTCTCCACCCAGTCTATATTTGTGCTTGGGATTGCCCTGACCCAGATGCAGGACTTTGTGCTTGGCCTTGTTGAACTTCCTTTGGTTCACACAGGTCCACCTCTCAAGACTGTCCAGTTCCCTCTGAATGGCATCCCTTCCTTCCAGCATGTGGACCACACCACACAGCTTGATGTCATCGGCAAACTTGATGAGGGTGCACTTAATCTCACCGTCCATGTAGCCAACAAAGATGTTAAACAGCACCAGTCCCAATAGCAACCCTTCTGGAATGCCACTTGTCACTGGTTGCCTCTTGGACATCGAGTTGTTGACTTCTGCTCTTTGAGTGCGGTCATCCAGCCAATTCATTATCCATCAGTGGTCCATCCATCAAATTCATGTCTCTGCAGTTTAGAGACAAGGATGTTGTGTGGGACAGTGTCAAATACTTTGCACAAGTCCAGGTAGATGATACCAGGTGCTCTTCCCTTACCCACCAATGCCATAACGCCGTCATAGAAGATCACCAAATTTGTCAGGCATTTGTCAGATTTACCCTTAGGGAAGCCCTGCTGGCTGTCACCTATCAATTCCTTATTTTTCATGTGCCTTAGCAGAGTTTCCAGGAGGAACTGCTCCATCATCTTGCCAGGCACAGAGATGAGACTGACTGGCCTGTAGTTCCCCAGGTCTTCCTTTTTTCCCTTTTTAAAAATGGGGGTTATGCTTCCCCTTTTCCAGTCAGTGGGAACTTCACCAGACTTCCAGGACTTCTAAAATATGATGGATAGTGGCTTAGCAACTTCATCTGTCAGTTCCCTCAGGACCTGAAAATGTATCTCATCAAGTCCCATGGACTTGTGGATCTTCACATTCTTCAGCTGATCTTGAACCTGGTCTTCTCCTACAGTGGGCAGTTCATTCTCCCAGTCCCTGTCTTTGCCTTCTGCAACTTGGTCCACCTCTGATTCCTATTCTGCCTATGCTACCCTCTAGTCAATAACATTTTCCTCTCCCTTCATCTGTTACTGACTTCATGCATAGCAGCTATGCTACTTTTCCCACTGTATTTATATTACTAAAAGTATTCATATGGTTTCTACTGCTTGCTGTATTTTCCTCTTCAAAAAACAACTCAACCTGACTTTGGGGGAATTTTCACTATGTATTTATAATTTGCATTGTCTGCCCAATTTTCCTTTTATTTGTTAAAGGTTTCTGACTACTCTTAGTACTCTTCTACAGAATAGTACATACTAAAGTAGCTCTAATGTTTAATATTATTTTTTTAAGATACAATCGGTTCAAATTTCTGTTTTAAGGAAAAACTCAAAATCTTCTTCATATTTATTTGACTAATATTTTCAGTACAGCTGACATCATTTATAAGTTCATTTAATTTATCAGTTTTCCCTTTTTAAATACAGAAGTTCAGCTACAAACCTCACTTCTGCAGAAAGTTGTGAAATAAGTTTCTTCATGCTTGTGAAGTACTCTGTTGCTATAGTGATGTAGTGATGACTGTAATAGAAAAAGCTACGAGAAAAGCAGTAACTCTGTCTTGAGGACATGGCTTCAATAAAGTCTAATAAATGAAATATACAGCTGTAGAGTGAAAATAAAAAGATAAGACAAAATATTGAATACTTTTTTTTTTTTTTTTTTTTTTCCCATGAGGATCATCCATTTTACACATTTCATGAGATAGTCCTGGGGGGAGAGGAGGTAGCAGGGAGGAAGGCATGCAATTGCACAATTTATATATAGTTGCAAATTTACAAGGAGGTGCAGAGTTGAAAAGCAACCTTAATTCTAGAATTTCCTAGATTATTAGGCTTGGGGATATTTTTCTTTAACAAAGTGTCACTGCTGCTCTGGCCCTTTCCTGGATACACAAGAGACTTAGCCTCAGTCCTGTGATAATTGAAATACTGTTTCCTATCATTTTCTCTCTGGAAGATTATTGCCTTTTCTGCTGTATCCTTTTTTTTTTCTTTTGCCTCCAGTCATAAAAAAACCTACCTCTACTGTATACAATCCAGGAAAGCCTGACTGATTTATAATACGCTCTTCACCAGCCCCAACTATTTTTGGGTTAATCTATCTCCACTAGCACACATACAACATTGCTTACATCACTGTCAGATGTAGCCCAGAGATAGCTATCTTTAATTGTTTGTGATGATTTAAAACTGATAGTGTCTGATACGTATCAAAGTTTCAAAAAAGGAACAGGCAAAGTTGGAACAAAACATAAGGAGAAATAAGGCAAAATATCTCTCAGGTAAAACGTCACTGTTTTGTGAAGATATTAGTGAATGTGATCCCTAGTTACTTTCTTGGTTTAGGCAATGTATGTATCTGAATTGTCATTTTGTGTTGTAAAGTAACCGGTGTGGATCCAGAATCTGACAGAACAATATAATAAAAAAAAAGTAAATAAGCTGCACTATCAGCTAACTGTGTTAATTCTTTTAGATAAAAAATTCTGCTGTCATGTTTCAAGAACCTGCCAATGAAGAAACCTAACTCTTGAGCTATGTGTCAGGAATGCAGTATTGTTACACATTAAAGAACGTATCGAATGCAAAAAGATCATCTACCTCCTGCCTGAGAAAGATGAATTCCAGAAAAAATCTATAGTCTCACATGCTGTAGATGTCACAGCTGACAGTTTTGAATTTGCCTTTAGGAAAAGGTACATGATTGGTAGAAATTTTGTCTGATTTCACCCAAGCCTACAGAATTGGATTTGCACATGAAAGGTTTCTTTTTTGAGTTGGTTACCAATGATGGCTATGACTTCTCAAGACAGACCTGCTGCTGGATAGACTATGTGACATATATAGAAGTGCTAAAATAAACAGTAACCATTTCAGACATTTTAAGAAAATTCAATAAAATCCATGAAGGTGGGACCTGCTACTTTAAATTTTTCATATCTGGAGAAGTTCAGTGTACCCATATAATTTCTTGGATTAGATTACTGCCTGTTGTTAATTCTGGGGTTATACTATTAAACACTTAGCAATTGGAATTCCTTTTCTCTTTTTGCTTTTCTGTGATAACTACTTCAGAAAACCATCTCAAGGCTCCTCAGAAGTATGACAAAGAATTATCATTACTATTCTGGAGATGAAGAACCAGCCTTCTCTTGCCACGAGAAGGGGAAGGTCAGAGACAGGAGAAAATGCTTTGGAGGCTTAACTTGCTCTGTGGCCATTAGAGGAAAGTTGTGGGAGTTGGGCCACAACTGCTGCCTGTGGGAAGTATTATACCTCTCTCCCCCTTCCCTCACCAGGAGATGTCAGTTTATGAACACCAAGCTTACACAGCTCATAGGCAACAGAGAGAAATCCTTTCTTGGTGTCTGATAGGAGCAAGCAGGCAACAGTTTTGCTGCCCCAGTAGTCTGTTCCCAAGGCAACTGTCTCATTCACCTGAGCTTGGAGCTAGCCTTGATGATTCCTAAATGCAAAGCTTTCTTATATGTTCCTGTCTTCATTTTTATAATTCTCATTTCAGACTAATGGCACACACAGTTTCTCTCAGTTTTTTCTTCAAACTCATGTAAAGTAAAAACCTATCGCTCCTGACAAACAGAAACTTCCTGTGCCTGAACTCCTTGTTCATGAAGTTCAGGATATCTCAGCTCCAGAAAATGAGATCACCACCGTGTTTACACTTGCATACATGAATGCATAAATACCTAATCTTTTAGCAAGAAGGCCCTAATTCCCATTATTTCATAGACCCTTCTTGAAATGCCACTCCATGAATCTGTAATTGGAATGAACTAAAAATTTTTTCAGAAAAGATTTTTTTTTTTTGTAAAATTAATCAAACCCAAAAGCTCTGTGGGAACAAATGTCAGAAACTTCTCATGGACTCTAGGAGTTAGGATGTCATACCAGAATACTTGTGACACAGAGTCTTCTCATCCACCAGTACTCAAGGGAAGACGGTTATTTCTCTCCTGAAACTGCAAACTATGTCTCAAGTTGATATACACTGGTTTACTGTTATCTTTGGGGGAAAAAAATAATATCAAAACAAAAAAAAAAACCCCATGGCATTTCATAACTTTGGAATACCACAGTTAACACTGTTGTCACTGTCCCACTATGTTAATTTTTTATTTGCCAGACTGTTGTGCTTATCTGTAGTCTGTTACCTCAATATCCTCAAAAAATAAGTTTACAAGTGGTAGAAAGGACATAGATATAGATATGAAATACCATCATGATAATCAAACATTTGCACTTACATTAAATTTAAGATGATGGTCTCCTAAATATTTTTACTAAGAGATACTGTAATATCTGGTTTCAATATTTTTTTTAATTAGGATTTTTTTTCTCAACACTAGAATGGAATTTATATTCAAAAGCCTGGAAAAATAGTCCAGGTACCTATATACTCATACAGGATATAAAAAGCACATGTTCTCATCTTATAGTTGATGTTATTCTGACTTAGTGTCTAATAATCAGTGAACATGAGCTAGCTCTAAATGATTAATCTCAGCCTCTCGGATTTGGGTTGTTTTTTATGCAGAAAATGGATTGTATTTTTTTTTGAAACAAGGATGTTAACCTCAATTTTCCTTAACTGTTCTAACTTCAAGGCTATTAAATCTGTTCTTTCTCAAGTATTGGGTAATTAATTATTCGTACCTAGCGAAACAACATCATCAACAAAGACAGGCATAATCCCATCTAGTTGTTCACTAACCTGGAGATTAGAGAACATATAGCATATAGGAGGCACACTTTCATCAGTTTCATCATAGCCAAGTAAACCAAACAGTAACTTGTATTTTTCTTATCCTTTAATAACCAGTATGTTAGATACTCTGAAGAAGGCGTGTATGTCCTTCAGATTCTGAAAAGACAATATTTTTGCAATAAAAAGGGAGAGGTTCTTGAAAGACAGAAAAACTTCATGTCTGTCTTGTCTGTGCTTGTAACCAAGTTCTTGTTTATTCTGTAGGGGACAGAGATAGAATTCAATGGTCTATAACATTTCTATTGAAAATTTGGAGTGGCATACATACTGCAGCCCATGTGATATACTTGCAAGTCCACGATCATCCCAACTTTTCATACAAGCCTTTCTACTAAAATTCACAAGTCTGAGAAAGAAAATGTGATCATATTGTTAATGACAGGGATAGATTAAGCTAATGGTTCCATATAATTATCAGTTTATGGCAGCATAAGTTAGAGTGAGATATTTTAAAAGAATTATCCACTCAGTATTCCATTTTTAAGGTTCTTCTCACAGCTGTAAATAATCACAGAATCATAGTATCACAGAATATCAAGTTGGAAGGGACCTCAAAGATCACCTGGTCCAACCTTTCTTGACAAAAGCATGGTCTAGACAAGATGGCCCAGTACCCTGTCCAGCTGAATCTTAGAAGTGTCCAATGTTGGGGAATCCACCATTTCTCTGGGGAGATTATTCCAATGGCTGATTGTTCTCATTGTGAAATTTTTTGCCCCAATGGCTGATTGTTCTCATTGTGAAATTTTTTGCCCTTGTGTCCGATCAGAATCTCCCCAGCAGTAACTTGGACGCATTACTTTTTTTACATTTTTTTACATTAATTTTACATTTACTCCTCATCTTTTCCATGTGACTCCATGTGAAAAGGGAGTCTCCATCTTTTCTGTAGACACTCTTTAAATACCAGAAGATGGTGATAAGGCCTCCTCTAAACCTTCTTTTCTCAAGATTGAACAAACCTAATTCTCTCAGTCTTTCCTCATATGCCAGGCTTCCCGGTCCTTTGATCATCTATGTGGCCCTTCTCTGGACCCTCTCCAGCTGGCCCATATCTTTTTTGTGTAACAAGGACAAAAACTGAACACAATATTCCAGGTGTGGCCTGACAAGCACTGAGTAGAGTGACGTAATGACTTCTTTATCTCTGCTGGTGATGCCCTTGTTGATGCAACCCAACATCCTGTTGGCTTTCTTTTCTGCAATAGCATGCTGTTCACTCATGTTGAGCTTGTTGTCCACCAGGACCCCCAGCTCCCTTTCCACAGAGCTGCTCCCCAGCCAAGTAGATCCCAGCCTGTGCTGCACTCCTGGATTATGTGTTCCCATGTGCAAGACCTTACACTTGTTCTTGTTGAACTTCATAAGTTTGTGTTAGCCCACTCTTCCAGCCTATCCAGGTCTTCCTGCCTGGTGGCTCTCCCTTCTGAAGCATCCACTTCCCCACTCAGTTTGGTGTCATCAGCAAAGTTCATCAGGGTACACTTGATCCCATCATCCAGATCACTTACAAAGATATTAAACAGCGTCAGGTCGAGTATTGATCCCTGGGGGACCCCACTTGTGACAGGTTGCCAGGATGAAAAGGAGTTATTTACCATCACCTTCTGGGTGAAGCCTATCAGCCAGTTCCCCACCCACTGCACAGACCACCTGTCTAGACCATAACGCATCAGTTTCTATAGGAGGAGGCTGTGGGGAACCGTGGATTTCTTCAAGGCTTACAACAATGTCCACCGCTTGTCCCCACATCAACCAAGCAGGTTACTTTGCTGAAGAAGACATTTGTGTTTTGTCAAGCACAATTTGCCCTTGGTGAATCCATGCTGGCTTTCTGAATCACATGCTTCATTTGATTTGTGATATCCCCCAGGAGGATTCATTCCATAACTTTCCCAGGGCCTGAAGTAAGACTGATGGGCCTATAATTTCCTTCATCCTCCTTTAAGCTCTTCTTGTAGATGAGGGTGACTAGCTTTCTGGGACATCTCCCAGTCTCCATGACTTCTCAGAGATTATGGATAGCAGCCTCGCAACAATGTCAGTCGCTCTCTTAACAGCCTCAGAGGGATAATGTCAGGGCTCATTGATTTGTAGGGGTCAATCTCCTGTAATAGTTCACGTACCAACTCTTCCTCCACTGGAGGTGGATCTGTGTTTGCATCAACCTGGATTGTTGTTCCCAATGCCTGGGGCCCAACAGTGCTGGTAAAGACAGAGGTGAAGGAAGTGTTGAGAACCTCTCCCTTTTCAGCATGTTGGTGACCTCTCCTGTTTAACAGCGGGCCAGTAGTTTTCTTCTGTTTCTTCTTGTTGTTTACGTACCTGAAGAACTCTTTCTTGTAGTTTTTGACATCTCTGGCCAATTTCAATTTGAGCTGAGCTTTTGCTTTTCTAACTGCATCTCTGCACCCATAAGAACACGTTCTGTAGACCCAAAGCTTGCTTAAGTGACCCAAATATTGCTTCATTGGCCTTATCGTCTTGGTTTGGAGGTTGGTAGCAGATGCCTACTGTAAGATCACCCTTGGAAATGACCGCTCGGATCTTTACCCAGAGGCATTCAGTAAGGCTTCCACAATTGTCATATATACATTCAAGGTTCTCCTTAACATAGAGCATGATGACTCCTCCTCTTCTTCCCTGCTTGTCTTTAGAAAAAAGCCTATAGCCATCCATTGCAGTCCTCCAGTCATGTGAGTTGTCCCACCATGCTTGAGTTATTCTTATGATATCACAACTTTCTGACTGGGCGTGGAGCATCGACCTGTGCATATCTTTTGCAGGACCTTGCCCTTTCTCCTGGAGAAGGGTCTGGGCACTCGTTACAACCTACTGTCTGTACTGAAGTCTCCTTCCTTATCCGTTTCATCTGGGTGGAAGTATCAGACATCTCAGGGGCCGTCTTTGTAGAAAACACTGGTTTTAACTCTGAGGCAAGTGCCCACCATTATGCCAGAGACCTAGAGTGCTTCCCTGGGCTGTGGGCATACAAGCAGGGTGCATGGCCCTTCTCACATGCCCTAACATACAAACTGCTGCGCAAACTGCTGCGTCCTCTCAATCCTTGTTTATATGCCATGTTTGCTGTGATCCTGGTAGATAGCACTCCCTATGGCCATTTAATTTTCCTGTGGTTGCTCCTGGCAATGCTCAAGCCACATCAGCCTCTCTCCCAAGAGCTGCTGGCTCCTGGTAGGGCTCTCCACTCTTGTCTGGATTTCCCTGGCTCCAGGAACCTCCCTGTACACCTTGATCTAACGCTCAGTCATAGAAGCTACCATTGCCACAGCTGTGTGCCTCACCAATTAATATGGATAAAGATCATAAAATATAGGGGAAAACACATGCCACCCAATAAGGTGAAGGACATAACTACAGGGAATGTCAGATATTTATTGCCACCTCCTCATCATGCCTGAATCGTTCTGCATTGTAGAGTTGTGGGTTTGGGATTTTTGCTTTTAACTTCCATGTGACAAAAGTTGTCTTAAGAAGATATTAGCCATGACAAGCAAAATCTGCAGGTAGTTGTAACAAGCAGTAAGAATTTGAGAAAAGGTTAAAAAATGTCATCTATTATGCCTCTGCTCAAGTGAAAAGCTCTTTGAGCACTGAACACAGCTGGGAGGAAAAAGGGATGTGAGCTGTAGCCAGTAGCAGCATAAAGTATAAAATACATTGATGCTCAAATATGTACCGGGAATGCAGGCTCAGCTGTGGCACTAGCACAGAGCTGAATGAAAGAATGGCAAGCACACAATATAATGTATAATGCAGGTTTGAAGTCTAGTATGAAAGAACTGAAGACCCTGTAAAGGCAATGGGAGGATTACTATGTTGTAACAACAGTAGTTGCAGGGATGTTATTTTCTGCTAATTCCTCTGCAGTGCAAATAATAAAGATGTCATGGCAACAATCTGTTATACCACCAAAATGATTTTCAAAACCTACAACAACAAAACGGAAAAACAAGACAAAGTAAGAGGAGGCGGGGCTCAGTCTCTAGCAGCGTGATCTTCAACCATGCACTCTCTGACTTCATCTATATGTGTTCACAGGCTGAATTGGGTTAAAATTTTCCTGTTAAACATCTAGCAGTGTTTATTCATCCACCCGGAAGATTTCAAAGAGCCTGTGGAAGATTTATAGTTTTCCAAATACTGTGTGGTTGATTTCTAATAACAGAGGTGTGAGGAAATTCACAAATATGGTTTTTTTTTGAAGATAGAACTTGAATGAACCTGGTTTTGGTGGAGCCTTGAGGCATCCTTCTGAACTATGCTGGATACTTGGCTGCTACTCTGACAAGTGCTTTACAATCCTCCTGCTAGTTTAAGGATGACTTCACATGCACATCACAGTTTCCCAAGCTCATCTGTAATTGTTGCTACATAAACCATACTCTGACTTTCATATTTCTTTAACAACCATCAGAAGGAAAACCTACTATAACATTTAAAAGGTCAATTGCCATCACTTTTACAGTGACTATATATTCTCACACTGAATTATGGTTCAATAGTGGTCAGCAGCTCAGAAAATCATGTCTCTTTCCTAAGATGTCTAACTGCTAGAGAAGTAATGACATTTACAAGTTGTACTAAATAGGGAGATACGGTAATTACCATACAGCTCAGAAACTCTGTATAGTTCAAGAGAACAAAAAGGGGTCAGGAAGTAGCAAACCTTCATGATAGAAGGCTGATATATCATTTTTATTACCATAATTTTCATTGGCTTCTTATTCCAGGTCTAAATGACGTTGATGTGAATCAAGCCAAGGAGCTTCCTATGAAGAATTGTCTCCTGTGGCCTTTTGACATGTGTCCTATAGCCATCCAATGAGGAAATCGCTCTCAGTTAGAACTTTGCACTAGGCAACCTGTGTTCTCTCACAAGGGCTCACCCTCCAGTCCTCATAAGAGCATGTAGAAACTGAAAACTGGTCATAAGTGGAAAGATCAGGCTCAGTAGGTGAGCTGCTCGGTCACAGTGAATCACGATTTACTGACTTAGTGATTTAGGAAGATCAGAGAAGGTTGTTTAAAGGTTCATCTGCAGCAATCTCTGTGGAAGCTGGAAGAAAGCCTGTAGGCTACAAAAAGAAAGATTTGTAGTGGTTAATAGCAAGTCAGTAAGTTTCTATGCTGCCTGAAACAGTCAGCAGTTTTGGCACACGTTAATTAATAAAGAACATATTTAATTTTAAGACCCAGAAAACTTGTATCTTATTACTCAGTAAACATTATTTAAACTAAGGTAGGAATGTTCAGCATAGTTAATCCCAGTGCAAGAGAGTACACTAGGCAAACAAAACACCTCCTATAAACAGAACAAAGAACGTGGTCAAACTCAAAGCACAAGGAATGCTGAATTATCATTTAAAAAAAAAAAACAAAACAAAACAAAAAAACCAAAAAAAATGAAAAACAACCAAAGACTTGCATAAGCATAGACACACTACCAGCAAAAAAAAGAGTTTTACAGAACTGATGAATGGGAGAAAAAGAAAAAAAGGCAAAACTTGATTACTACTTGCCCCAGCTAAAAAAGAACAAAAGTGAACAAGACGCTGTTTCCAGGGAAGGTGGACAGCTTCTTAAAGTTTGAAATGTGGAACAGTTTCAATTCCAGATTCATATAGGCTCCATAATGGGATGGCCTTCTATGTACAAAGAACTATCAATCAGCTTCAAGTCCTGCATTCCATGTTAAGAGTATATGTACAGGGGAAGAAAAGTAACATTATATAGTTTAATGTAAGCTGCTATAATTGAGGCTGAAATTGAGAAATTCCTGCATTACACGGGGCACTTCTTACCAAAAAATCCTCCTTCAGATATTGAAACAGTTGATAAAAGTATTTTTAATAAATTCTATGACTCATGGCAGAAAGACACTACAAGCATAAACATTTTTTGGTTTTTTGTATGCTTTCAAAAGTGGCATCAAAGACAGCAGAAGAGAATATCAGGAGTGAGAATAGATATTTATGTTACAGTGCTCACAACCATGTGTGATGTTTTAAATACTGAAGATATTCTAATATGCAAAGTTGAGATGCCTATGATTTATTCCTCTAACACCAGAAAAAAAATGTTCCCCAAAGGAATAAACTATCCTGGGCAAGTACTACAGAATGCATATGCAGGCTAAAGCTAAAGCAAAAGAGGCAACAACACAAAGCTGGTTAAGCTGTGCCCAGTGCATCAAAAACCAATGCACTGGAAAAGAGTACTTAGATACAAAAATACTCAGTATATGGACATCAGGGTTCTGAAAAAAAAAGCATATTCACAGCTTGAGGATGAAAATGTTTTGAATAGTGAACATGCTTGTCACTGCCTCTAGCTGATCCTGTAAACTAACATGCTTTGCAGAAGTCAGCTGCCAGCCAATTAGCACCTATGTCTGCAACCAAGCTACAATTTGCAACCAATAGATCAGTGACCTGCTTTGTTTCAGTTTGTCTTCAAAGCCAGCTATGAGTGATCCTAACAGCATTGATTTATAAAAATATTAGATAATGTGGGACTAAAGTAAATGAAAAAATGCAAAAAAAAATCCATTCTACTAAGAAAATTACAGAAGCCTGGATGCTTGGAGTTTACAACAGCTGTCAGAAAGACGCACTATGCTCTGCTGGATGCCAGATGTTTGCAGTCTACAGGGATGCTTGCATCTGAAGATTCACACGGACATGAGAGTAAGTGACAGTTACCATGACCTCTTATTGACAGTCTGAAATATGTGACGTATTTCAAAGAGATGGACACTACATAGCAAGTTGAAGTTAAAAATAAACTGCACTGAAACTAATTTTAGAACGTGTGTGGATACTTACAGATGGCCAATTTAGTTTCCTCATTCTGTGACTACTATTCAGAGACTACTATTCGGATTCATGTAAATTGAATCTTTTACATGGCAAACACATTTTATGGAAAACATCAATGATCCAAGAATTAGCATATGAAAGAGCAGACACTTGTTTCAGCTTCAGTTGAAAATGCTTTAAATCATGCTGCTTAGAAAGAAATGAGTTCTCTCTGACCCTGACCCTGACCTGTGGGATGAAATCCTTGCATGGCCTCGGCCTGTCCTGTTCCCCACAGCTCAATCCATTACAGGGTTATGTCTATTCCTGGTTCCCCTCATGGACCCTGATCTTGAACCCCACGTGTAGGCCATGTCCCGGCCCAGCCTGGGTCCATCCCTGTCCCCAGAGATGTGCCCAATGCCCAGAGCTGGGGCTACTCTATTGACCCTCAGCTGCCCTATTCCTGGCTGGGGTGGTGGGATGGGGCTTGGCTGCCAGGCCCTGCCCTGATGGACCCCTGAGGAGCCTCTGCCACTCTGAGCCCTCAACCTTGGGGAGCCACTGGCCCCAGCTGCACCCTGACAATGTCTTCTGCAGACAGGTGCATCCTAGAGGGTGACGTAAGCTATATTTTCTCCTGGAGGATTTGCATAAACTCATCTACTGCCATGACAATTAATTTGTACTCAATGTAAAGGGGAGGTGAGCGTTACCACCTTATTTCCAAGCCCAAAATACCACTTAGCCTTAGCAAAAAAGGCTTATGGGTTGCACTGGCGTAAAATCAGCTGTCTGTACTGTTTACTGACAGAAATATTCTGTACATAAGGGACTGACAGAGAGAGATGAAAAATAATTTTTAGTTGTGCTCTCATTGTGCAACAATGCTTTCTGGTCATATCTAGGCTTATGATAAAAATACAGCTAAATCACAAGCCAACAGAAACTATGGAGAGACACAGAAAAGCACCCCTGTGTACAGGAGATACCATTGAGACGTTAGTGCAGTGATGTGAAGACACAGTATTGATCATTTAGTTATGTAAACTTTGAACAGAGTATATCTTGCATGTTATGACATAGGTGGAACAGCAGAGAGTATTTCAGAATGTGGTAATGCTTTTACATCTTCATTGGAGAGATTCTGGGCACCCTGCAGGCTTCAAGGTGTCAGACATCAGACTCCCAAACTGGTCTGATCACAAGAAACAATTTCGACAAGATATTGCCTCCCACCAAAGGGGGAGTGAGGCTAGGGCTCATTATCTGTGATCCATTCTGCCAATGCACATTGCATCTGCACCAGTGGTGTCCACTTCTATCAGGCAAGTGTGGAGGTGGAAGACCTTCTGGAGGACCTCCTGTCCACACAGCAGATGCCACTGTAGGTGGCATCCAGGTGTTCAGCTTCAGTACTGCATCCACTGGGAGTGAAATTACTTTGCATGTATCAGGAGTGCTCTTGAGTGCGTGCTTCAGGATGTTGATTACAGATTGAGTATGAATTTGCACTGAACTATTGTACATTGAATTACTAAAGCAGACATACACAAACATACTTCATACCTAGGAGACTGAGGAGGGCAAATCTGGGAAATGTATCTGTCAGGCATGAATGTGAATTTTATCTTGGTGCTAGGTGTGCATATAACAAAAAAATATTGCAATGAATTTCAAATAAACTGTTTTGCCAGTCAAAACTGACTCAATGAAACTGTAGATTTTTTTTTCCTCTGTAGAATCATAAAAATGTTAAAAAAAAATTCCATGAAACAAAACAGAAACTCCTGAGTTTTAAAAACTTGCAGTTTCATTTTGAAAATTCCAAATACTATTTCAAATGTTATTTTATTCATCTGATTGGTAATTTTTAGTGGTATGCATTCATAATATGACATAGAACATCTGAAAATATACTGTAGGACAAAGCAGTACAGATGAACCTCTTCCTCTAATCTTTCATCTCATTTCCTCCTATAAATGACAGGACCTAAGATTCTTCTTGCCTGCTTCTCAAAGTACCTGACAGAGGTACTGAATAAAGTTTAATTTTAATCTTAAGAATATGATAGGATACATTACTTTCCTAAAAGTTCCTTTTAGGACAAACCACACACTTTCAGTAAAATATATTCTAAATTAACGTTTTTCTTTCTGTAGTTGTACTTTTAATTTTTCCAATGGCATGGGTCAGAAAGAAATTAACAATGTCCTCTAATTTTAATGTCAAGTGGTAATTCAATTAACTGAACAACACACAGGATATGAACTGATCCTATTTGAATTTTTATAATTTGTAGAATCAGTTCCTATTTGCCGCATAGTTCAATTGATTGCATTGTTATCCTGAAAACTTCCTCCTTGGTTGAATAACTAAATTTGCGTCAGGACTCTCAGTTACCCTGTAACATGGATATGGCACTGCATTTCTAATGTGCAACCTCCTATTGCCATAGTGTGCGTGTGGGGAGGGGGGAGTTACTGCTGTTAGCAGGCTAAAGCACCTCTGGTTCCCCCACCAGACTTGTTCCTGCTCAGTTCACAACTTCAGATCTAGGCATGCAGCTTCTGATCAGCTTTTTACACATCTAGTTTCTGCCTAAATCTCTAGTTACGGACTCAAGTTCTTTATTGCATCTAGCCCAGTGAAACAATTATGATCCTTATTCCTATTGCCTAATGATTCTTTAAGCAAAACCAACGAAACCATCCATCAGCAGTCAAACAACCCACAGGGTTGCAACAGTAACCTTCATTGTATCCTAGTTACATAGAGTGGTCTGAGCTTCCTCAAGAGACTACCAGATGATTGGACCTCAGACCAGGCAAAATAAATCTGCACATAATAAAAGATACTATGAAATCTTAATCAGTCTGTATCATCCAGAAAGGGAAAGGAAATCTAAAATCTAGTTAAGAGGGTGAATTTGGTTTCTATAGTTGTGGAAGAATACGCAGGTCAGCTGCTGAGGATACCGACTCCAGCTAGTTCAGGTCCTCACGCAGAGACATGGGGACTGGATACAGTCTTGAAAATGTCCAGAATAATTAAAAGCTCATTTCTACAAACTGAAAAATATTACTAACTCTAATTATATCCCTCTTTGGTTTACTTCAGCCTTTCTCTATACGATATTACTATAGAAGTATAACAGTTCTGAAAGCATACTGTTCAACAATGAACTGAAAATTACTGCTATTATTTGAAATTGAGTTCTTTGTCACAGCTTAGTTAAGCAGAGATATCTCTAAATTCTAATATGTAATTTTATATCTGTATGCAAGAACATTTAATTAATTAAAAATTTGTTAAAATATAATGAGAAAGCACTTAACGGCCAACCACAACTGAATTTTCATTTATTCCCTCTAGATTTATTCTCAGTTTCTCTTTTTTCTGACAAAATTGTTGAGGTAAATAGCAGAGATCTTTTCACTACTTCATGTTTTAACGTATAGCTCATTCACGATCTTTCCATACATAATAGGTATTAAAATCTATTGACACTTCCATGTGTTGTAACCAAAAGGAGGTGCCTTGAAGTTATGAGTGAAGTGACTGATCCCCAGAACACAACTTGGAGCCTGTAATTCAGCTACCAGAATCAGGCTACTGTGCACTGAAAGAAATAGCTGCCTTGGAAAGATGATCTAAAAAATTAATCAGTGAAGAACAACCCAGAACTACTCAATAGGGAAAAAGATGAACATTAAACTCCAATACTGGTCTTTCCAGGGACTCAGTGCCTGAATCAGGACTTGAAGAAAGTGCCTTCTTCCTACAGAGACAAGGTACCAGTAAGCATTTTTTAAAATATTTTCTTCTTTTCTAAAGTTACTGAGTTATGATTCTAACTCCACTCTGTAGTAACTAGAATAACTCCCATGAAGATCAAAGTTTAAGTGAAATTTAATCTCTACAAGAACATAAGCTCCCATCTGCCTTGTGAGAAAGACTAAAATTAAAGAGTTAATATTCAGTTGAAATTTCAGAAATAAATAGATGTTTTGTGGGACTACAGTAGCATACACAAAAAAGAAAAATACTTTTTGATTTAGTGGTTTCAATTTTTTTTTTTTTTTTTAATCCAAGGACTGAAATGTGAAATGTATATATATATATATTAAAAATAAATAAATAAATAAATAAATAAAAAAATCCTAGAGGGCCAGCCCAATGCTCCCTTTTCCAAAGTAAGTAGCTGATAAATAAAATCATACCTCTGAATCTCAGTACAGCCTGGCATACTGAATCTTTCTCCTGGCATATTGAATCTTGTTACTTTCTGTGCAGTAGCCCTGCTTGAACAGGAAACAGGAGCATTATTCTACATCCATTTGATTTTTTTATTCCCCATAAATGGATGGTTAAGCACTGCCCTGAATTTCAGAAACTGGTTTTGAGTCACCCTTATCAGCAAATAGATACAGTAAGAGCCTTCATTTTGTGGGGGTACACTCTAACCACTGAGTACATAAACACAGGCAAAACTGCTACCAAAATTTCTACTTTGCAACAATTTTTTAGACACACTAGGGATATGTTTATCTGATGACACTTTCAGAATATTTAGAAAATTCTGCACCTCATAGGCACTAGCAGGCACAGTTGCTTTGCAGCTGGATTTTTTAAGCAGCGGACTGTTCTCACAGCAGCTAAAGTTCTGGAGCTGTGTTTTAGATACTGACTTCAATTTTAAAAAAATAATAAAAAAAAGGCCTTAATCATATACCACAATCTCCCTGTTGCCACAAGATAATTCAGAGTGATGTAGCCACAGCACTCTGAGCCACAAACTCACAGCAGACAAGGCCCTGTCTCTTTCAGACCTAACCACGGACTCAGGGAAACAGGGCACTCACTCCTACTGGTGGAGGAATCTCAATCCTGGCTGGTGGGCTGAACTTTATGCACACCACTTCCACCTCAGGTCAGCCTTCAGCACACTGTTGGACATCTGTGGATGTGTCTCCTGCAAGGGACTACTGGTTTTTGCTTTCCAATTTCTCATAAACTGGTGATAGCCTTGCTGGTCCCATCACCCCAGACCAGTCTCTGTGACTTGCTCTATATCAGGAGTCAATTTTTACCCATCAATAGTTACCATCATTTTCCCGTCTCCTACCCCAATGGTGTTATACAGATATAAAGTTGTTAAGAGTTCATCTGTGGGTTTTAAGAGTTCATTTGTGGGTTTTTTTTTTTTCCCCTGGTATATGCTTAAACCATTAGAATAGGGAAGATGTAGCCCTCAGCTTTCAGAAAAGCTTCACCTCATTAAAGTTATTGTTATTTTCTTTGTTTTCCTGACACATACCAGAATCATCCAATGACTTAAAGCTAGATAGATATGCTCAAGGTCCCATCTACACGAGCAGTGCTTTCAGGGAGGCTTCACCCCATCACAGATTGTTATTATTGATATCAACTCTATAGGATTCAACTGACAAGTGGCAGAGTCCAAGTCAAAATGTTGGGAAGGGATACACAATCCAGTTTTCCCTAGGCCATAAATATTTTGAACAGTAGAGGTAGCAGGTGTGAGTAAAAGCATTTTGGAATGAAAGTTTCTGAGTATTTCCAAGATTCACATGCATTCAAAGTTTTAAAATCTGTATAAAATTAAGTTTTAAACTATTCATTTTTATTCAGAATGAGGATAAATTTTGATATTTAGCAGTTCAGTGAAATAGGTGTTCTGTGTTCTCATCATGCCTCCTGCCACTTTTGTGCACATCATAAACAGGTATTCCAGATGTCCTATTTTTTAATACCTGTCACACAAAAATGAAACAATTCCCAGGTGTCCAACTTAGTACTCATAAATAAGGCATGCAAAACCAGCACAGAATTTTGAAAGTTTAATCTCAAATGAAATTTAGATGGCTCTGAGATTGCACACTCAATCTGTGTGAGTGTGCAATCTCTGGAAATATTTATCTGTATGTAACCAAGATATTTATTTATTAAATGGAAGGAATTCAAAATAGCACCAGATAAACATTTTCAGAGATGTGGATAAAATCTAAACATAAAAGAACAAAGGTTTAACAAACTTTCACCATCAAATGCATTCCTTCCAGAGGTTTCTGTCTAAAATCTAGGGTATTTGAACTCCTAAGTTTATAGAATTTTTTAAAAAAAGTAATTTAAAAATCCTGATAAGGGAATGTTCATCACCAAAATTCCAAGTCAGAAGCCACGAAAATATATCTATTTTCTTCAATTGTTACATCATCATGTTCTTTTTACATAGGAAGCCAGAAGGAAAAGCCCTAGCTGAAAATGTTCAGCATTTGTTTCTGTTCTTGTCTTGGACTGATTTGTTAAACCGTTGTTTAAAATTTTGGAACAAACTTTAGCCTGCTGTTATTTCTCCATCTGCTGCTTGTATTAAGGAAGCTAGCTTTTCTGATGGTCCTGAAGCTCAGTCTAAGGATGATTTATTGTCTGATCTTGGTTCCTCTGAGATTGGTTCCTCTGACATCTTTAAGGCCCTAGTAAGTTCAGGTGAGCTATCATTAACAACAATGGAATTTGTTTTTCAAATTGTCCTTAGTGTAGACAAGGCCATGATTTCTGTGACATTGCTACCTCTACAACCAATTTAATATGTGGTCTTCCATAGTTCTAGGTTCAGAAAGAGAGCTTGTAGTTTGAAGGCTTGGGTTTTTGTGCTTATTTTCTACTCTCACCAAAGGCTGTCCTCAACTGCATCATTCTTTTGAGAAATAAAACGAGCAAGTTTTACCCTCCACTTTGGCATTCAACCTTCAATGAGGTAGACTGATAAAAAGGCCAAGAGACATATGGATATCACAGAATTAAAAAAAAAAAAATATAGACAGAAAGAACTATACTAGAAGAGAGAGAGATTGGCTGAGCTAATCTACTTTTTTGATCTGCACTTTTTCAATGGCTGCATTTCCTTTCTTGCCTGTGTACATAAGATACGTGGGTTTTGTTTGTTATGAACATTTTTGCCCTGTGACAACAGCAGAATCTTACAAATCCAATAAATCCTCAAACTTGGATTCTCAGTAGCTTCTGATTGATTGTCCAGTGGATCCATCCACGTTTGTTTAACAATGTATTTCTCATTTCACATGCTGAGTTTCACGAGGCATACATGAGGGAATTTCCTTGTATAAAACATAGAAGTCCTGTGTAGTTCTTAGGTATGGAAATATTGATATATGCACTGTTTTGGGAACAACTTGACCCTCAGGAAACACAGTACTTAGTTGTCTATAAATATTTGGTAAAAAGCTGTCTTTACTTTTTCCCTTACAAATACCTATGGTGTAAGCCATAGTCTGTAGGGACTTTTAGACTGCAGAATCATGACCTGAGAAAAGTCTAACAGGAAAAAAAGACCACCAGTGTCTTAATTTCTCTGAGAATCAGACAAACTTTTGGACAAGGAGGAGTAAATCCATAGGTCTCAAAGGTGTACAAATTGGAAAGTTTCTATGGAAAGATTACCTGTGCAAATCAGTCTTAGTTAAAATGAAACCAGCATATCAGCAGGCTGGTATTCACACATAAAATGTTGAGCTAATAATATGAATCCACTAGCAAAGTACAATGAGGTTGCAACTGACAACTGGGGAAAAGATGATTTACTTACACTTACTTAGTAATCGTATACTAAAACCAGTAAAAGAGAGTAAGCCGAGGTATAAGCTGTTTTTAAAGGTGACAGAAACTGATTTCACTCATAGATCTAAAACCAGAATATTCATTCTTTGTATCTCAGAGGAACAAATTCTGAACTACACTGTGAGGTTTTACTCACATATTGCTTAAGGAAGCTCTTATAAATCAGTTTAAGAAGAATAAGATAATACAGAGTTGCATATTAACACTTCTTTTTGTGTATGTATTCACAAAGTCAGTCCCTGAAAAAAAGCAGGAGTACCTTGTTTTACACTGGAAAAGCAAACAAAGATAGATAGCACTTGCAATACATTCCAGTGACAATAATAGAAAAAAAAAAAAAAAAAAGCATGAACCCCATTCTGAATCTGACAGAATAATTTCCTTACAAGGCAGACTTTGAAATTTATTATCATATATTTTTTCAATACAAGGAGCTGGCAATGGCACAGCTCTAATGGATTTACGTTGTATAAGGCATTTTTTAAAGTCTAAGTATATATTTATAAATTTAACATGCATTTAGAAAATATTGCCCAAAACCATATTTAACTAATAATTTGAAGGGTTGTTTTTTTTTTTTAATTCTTATTGAAATTGAGACAACTGAGGGGACTTTTAAGAAGTAGTTCACAAGGTCTTTCAAAATTAGTAGTCTTTAAAACATCTAAATTTAACTGTAAAGCACAGAAATGTGCAGATTTCCTCATGACTTTAAGATCTAAGAATGGTAAAAAACCACAGTATATGCATGCTTAAGTTTTCTGCTGGTAAACTAGAATAATAATTAGCATTATTATTATTCTAGGTCATTTATTCTGATATCCTAACATTAATAGGACAAATAAGTAAAGGTTGGATCTTTTCCCTGAAACAGCTTATAAAGTTTACTTAAACTGGTAGTTCGGTAGGTTGATAGTCATGTCAGAAAGAAGCAAAACCACAATCATCCAAGAAGGATCTAAATGATACCTGGTGGGGGACGGGGACCCACAACCTAACACCAAAAAACACGGAAGAAGCAGAGTAAGTGAACTTCGTAAAGAATAAAACATTCTTGGAGTCCTGAAGTGAAAACCTAAATACCATATTGACATCCGAAAAACACTCCAGGCAAAGTGAACATTCCTCAAAATCAGAAGACTAAGGCAAGAAACCTTACTTTAGCTAAGCTTTTTGTCTAAATCTTTTAATATTTCTAGCAAAAGTCTTTTGACTCATCTAAAATTTTACAGCCTTGTATGCTAGCTTATACCCTTTTTATATTGACATTTATCACATCTTACAGGTAGCTTGAGCATTAGAGACAAGGCCCGTAAGAAGCTGATTATCTGGATTTGCTAATATCTGACCACGCAGACCATTGAATTCAGGTCAAAACACAGCTAGCATTAACAGGACTACTCAATGCCACTTGGAAAATACTATGACTCAGAAGAAGAGGGAGATGATGAGGAAAAAGGCAATTTAAGTGAGAGAAGAATACAGTAATCTAGGTTATAATATTACCTCTAGGAGAAGTTTAACATAAAATTCACTTAGGTAATGGGAGATCAAGGTTCTAGGTCTTCGTCAGACCTAGAAAATACTCTCTTGCCTGGGTCTTTTAGATATTCCATGTGTAGAGGGTGCAATGTTTAAAGTAAAATTTACTTATTTGAAGATAATTGATGTTACTCAGGATTTCTGATTTATCAGAGTTATACAAAATTTATCAAAACCACAGTAAAAATATAAGGTATGCTTAACAAAATAGGGCAATACACAATTCAATCACAAAACCAATACAATCCCTGTTACCATTCTCTATAATATACTCACCATCACAACACCAGGCGTCCCTACTTGCTACAAAGGAAAACAGACTGGCATCGCCTCAAAGTGCCTTAAACACCTTGCTGTCTTAAAAATTCTTTTGTTAGTTTTTCAGCTTTTACACTCTATGTTGGGATGAAACTCATATACCCGCCATGCAGACCTGGTTGGCTAACTCAGGGATACATTCACACTCTTAATGAACACAAGAAGAAACATTTACCCCACCAGTTGATCTACTCAACTAACACGGCTTTTTATCTAAAACACAAGTCATCTGCTGATACCCTCTGTGTTGATATAAAATTAGCTTTCATTACAACAGCTGTAGTCAGTCACACTACATATTCTACGACCTTCATGGTATATCACCCTGGCCAATCTCTTCTGAGCCTTTTTCCATTGTAGGGGTTTATTGGTCAGTCACAATGTTCCTAGTCTAAAAGATCTAATACATACATATTCACAGTTTGCAACAAGTTACCTAAGCATCATGTCAGAGGATGCTTTGCCAAAAAAACTTGGTGTCTGTAAAGATTAGGTACTGCAGGGAAAAACTATGGCAAAAACGAGCAACAAATGTCTGATATCTTTAGTTGGAAGTGAGGCACTTGAGGACATTCATTACATAAAAACATGATTGCTTCAATGTGTTACTGCTATTTAAGGGTAATAATATTAAAAGTTGTACAAAAGTAGCTCCCTGAAATCCCTAACTTAAGTAAAACACCATATCTGGCAATATAAACCTATAGTTAAATTTAGTGGTATACACATATAAATTACATTTTAAATAGGTGAGCCATATAGAAGAATAAACTTGCAAAGAAAGGTAAACCTGCTTGGCATCGCACGGTAGGTCATCCAAAATCCAGTGTGTTTTGTTTTCTTGTGTGTCTTCAATTGTTTCAACTTGCATGTGAATCTTTTAAACTCTGCTGGTTTTGGCTGGAGTGGAGTTAATTTTCTTCAGAGTAGCTTGTATGGGGCTATGTTTTGAATTTCTGCTAGAAACAGTGTTGATAATACAGGGAAGTTTTAGTTACTGCTGAGCAGTGCTTACAGAGTCAAGGCCTTTTCTGCTCCTCAGACTTCTCCGCCAGCAAGTAGGCTGGGGGTGCACAAGAAGTTGGGAGGGGACACAGCCGGGACAGCTGACTCCGACTGACCAAAGGGGTATTCCGTACTGTATGACATCATGTTCAGCAATAAAATTAGGGGGAAGGTTGTCTGGGGGGATAGTGCTCAGGGACTGGAAGGTCCTCAGTCAGTTGGTGGTGAGCAATTGTTTTCATTTGCGTCTCTTGTCTTTCTTGGGTTTTATTTCTCTATCTTTGTTATTTTCCTTTTCAGTAATTTATTATTATCATATTTTATTTCAACTATTAAACTGTTCTCCTCTCATTCCATCAGTTTTCTCACCTTGAGCCTTCCAATTTCCACCCCCCCTCCCCCATCCTGCTGGGGAGGGAGGGAGGGAGCGGCTGAGTGGTGCTTATTTGACAGCTGGGGTTAAATAAACCATGACAGTCCTTTTTGGCACCCAATGTGGAGTTCAAAGGGTTTGAGACAATAACAGATTGACCAGAGCGTATTAGAAGGGATTTACATCTGTTCACAGTTGTGGGTCACGATAGTAGTTTATCTGATCTGTGCCATGCTCTTTTTTTTTGCTGTATGGTGCTTAGTTGCCACCTGGGGTTAAACCATGACATAAACAAAGGTATGTTAAGAGTATTTTTAAATAGGCTATATAAAAATCCTGGAGAGATAGGAAATAAGCCAGTGGAGATTTTTTCAACCCTGACTGCAACCCACCTCAGGAACTTAGTTGTCTGGCAACTTAAAGTAGGGGTTTAACAACCTGAGTGGAGCAGCACTGGGACAATGCAGCACTTCAGGGCTCCCAAATCATGAGCAGCAGGTGACCCAAGTTGCTCTCCTGCTGGACTTAAGGTCATTTTAAGTTGTTTGAATAGCACTACGTTTTTCAAGAAACCTCTTACAGAGAACCTGAGACTTTGGTCTTGGGCATAATCCTTTAGGTACAAACTTGCGAAGTTTACAGAACAAACCATGAAGGGATGTGCTCAGAGTTTTCAGTTCTCTAGATTAATGACATTAAATAGGAATACTATTTGACTTTATTTCTTAAGTATTCTTTTGGGGGTAGTTGTTGCTATATAGGGCTGCTATTTTACTTTGATTCTTGACCATTCTTGCACTCAGAACCTACCTGTTCTTGTACTTCCACCTACCTAGTAGGTTGAATTCAGTTTTCTGCTTATCTGCCTCCCTTTACTTCTGGTATTTGGGCATTCCTGGTTACAGATGGGGCTAATGTGAACAGCAAGAATGGAAGTACTCAAATCCTGCATATGACTTAGCCTCATGGTTAGGCAAGCATTCCTGGAATGAGAGCTGGAACTGAGAAAAAGCTCAGATTTGAAGCATCTTATTTATTGGTCAAGAGACTGAATAATGATTTTATTATGCACAAGCTTTTGTTCATTGTTACTGTCATTTTTAATCATCCTAGTGGAACTAATCAAAATATGTCGTTAATTGATTCTTGTGAGTTTCACTAGAGAGGAAGGAAGTGCGTCTTCATATACACCAGAATTGTGTTAAGCATATGAGGTAGGTCTTTGATTCAATTATATTAAGGTGCTCAAAATGCAGAGAACAGAAAATATTGCATTTAAAAATTATTATTCTGTGTATGTTTTAACTCTGAAATATCTGTGATGAAGACTACATTCACCTCCTCACTCTCCATGTGCAACTCCAACAACAGTAAATGCTAAGCCAATTTATTATAAGCATCCATTTTACTGCTAAACACTAGTAAAGTGATTTAGAAGGAAGTGTGGGAGGGGTGAGATGTAGGATGAAGACTATAAACCTCAAAATATATGTGCCTAATTTTAGGAAAAGATGAATATAACAGTGAAGCTAAAATCAATAAAGAAGAAGAGTGCTATGGTGGAAACAGCAAGTCAGCTTTAAGTACAGCATAGAAACTCTGCTGGGTGTTACCATACAGGATGATTATAATAAATTGCAAAGAGCGAATGGCGAAAAGATCCTGACTAGAGCCATTTCTATCTTGAGGATAACCTTATTTTGATTTGTGTGTTTATGCATGCTCATCTTTTTTTTTTTTTTTATTGCAGATATTTTACAGTGCGTTGAGTGGATCATGCTTTGAGTTTCAAACAGAATTTGGATATGAGTGGCTAGGTGTAGGTTATTTTATCACATATTTGAAATTGGTAAGTAGATATAGCAAAAGGTATATTACTGTATCTATGCCTAAATGAATGCTAATACTCAATTCTACTATGAAAGGTTCTCAGGATTTTTTCATAGTCCTTAGATTGTGTATGCAATCCTATTCTACAGATTGCTATCTAGCTTTTTTTTTCTCAGAAATGCTTATCAACATGTAATTATAATTAATTCTAGATACGATGGTCCATTTTGAGGAATTCCAGTTAAACTTATCTATATTTATTTTTCCTTCAAAATAGTTTTAAATTGTTGGCATATTGTTAACATTGGACTAACATGATCATACTTATCTAGATCACAGATAGATCACAGTTTTCTATTTCATAAACATAAGTGCAACATATTTTCCCATCACGTCATGCATACCCTAACAGCATGGTATCTATAAAATAGTTTACTTCATTCCTGCAATTCAAGTTATTTGTGAAAGGTGGGGAACAGTTTATTACCTACTTTATCGGAATTAATACTTTTCTCATTAAATGTAGCAAGCTCTTCTTCCATGCGCTTAGTTCCATTAGTGTCCGGCCATAACTATTATTCTTCCTGAAAACCTTGACCTAATTCTGGTTATCATTCACCTCTAGTCCATCCTTTCTGATGAGATATCCCATTCCATTTTCATTTATAGGTCTAGAAGCCATTTAGTTGTATTTTATATGCTTTATAAAATCTTTCAGTTTATTTTTTTCAGATTTCTCTTTGATTTTCTTGACTTATGAAAACATCGTTGCAACCGTTTTTCATGGTTTGGCTTTATTTGTTTGGTTGGTTTTGTTTATTTGTGTTTTCCAAGTACTTTTTTTATTTGCTATTTTTCTTTCTGAGTTTATTCGTACCATCAGCTCTGGAACCCTGTCACAGAACCTCACAAACCAAGCCAGACCAACTAACAAACTAAAAACGGGATTTATTTTTACAAGATGGTAACAAAATCAAACTAAGTTTTACTCTAAATGAAACCGCTTTGAGACTCTGACAAACGCTAACAATCCACAGGTTCAGAATGCCGTTCGGGAGTTAATACTACACTGCCAACTTAAGAATTCTTAAGGTTTATGGTTGATGACCCAAAATGTGCATACTCACCTATATAAGATGAGATCTCTCAGACTCATCAGAAAATGAACCATAGGTGGCATCCCAACCCACAGGGAGAGCCCCCAACTGCAGACCCACTACTCTGAGGAAGATCAACTCAAAATGGCTCTCTCAGGGCCCAATTTATTCAAATTTGAATCTCACCTGTAGCCATATATGGCCATGTAGCCTTCCCATATTGTGGTCAATATGCAAATATGACTGTAAGTCAATTGTCTTATCCCCATAAATAGTGACAGCCCAAAAGCCCTTTGAGCTCTCCTGCAGGGCAGCGAGCTGCACACCAGGATCTCCCCTTGAGCAGGGACGTCTCTCGAGGTTATTTCTCAAGATTCAGAGGTTCCTTGCTGCAACAGATCCTCAGCAAGTGACTAATAGCATGCTAAACTTTGAAATCTTAGCTAAATTATATAAAGGATTGATTGTACATATATAATCCCTTAGACATAAACTGTTGACCAAGTCTGGGGCCAGGGTTGGATCCAGCTGCATCTAGACTCCTCTCTGAGAAGGAGTTTAGAAAGCAAGGGGGTACTTTCTGAACCTTGACTCAACAGGAAATTCTCCCTGATGGTTCTGTCTGACCTTGTCTATGCAGTAAATAACCAAGTGTGCCTTTCCATCAAAACTTGTTAAAACACTGTCACATTTGTTATCAAATTCCGTTAAGTCCCTTTTTTATATCAATAAATGTATCGCTGCTACAAGTGAAGTGCCTCACTCCATCCATGACACTGCCACAAACCCTTCTCTGGGCTGACTTCAGCCTGCTAGGTTGGTGAATGGAACAGGTAGATTCTGAGTACAAAAACAGTCAAGAATCAAGGTAAAATAACAATCCTATATAGTAACAACTACTCCCAAGAGAATACTTAAGAAGTAAAGTAAAAGAGTAGTCCTGTTTAATACTGTCCATCTAGAGAACTAAACTAAGCGCATCCCCAGTGCAGTGAGCTGGTTTGTTCTGGAAACTTCTCAAGCTGCAGGAAGGTCAAGAAAAGCTCAGACAGAACAAGCGTGATGAGCCTCAGTCCTGAGGCCTTGCAAGTTCAGTACAAGGCTTATGGCGATACTCTAACCAATTACATGGTCACAAAGAACAGAAGTCTCAAAGTCTCAAAAATTTCAGAGAAATAACCATTTAGGCAGAGGAGAGAGAGCTCTTGTAAGTGTCTCAGTGGTAATGACAGCTTTCTGGGAAAACTTGCGCTTTCTTAGTCATTCAAGTCAGTCAACCACAGACAAATCTATAAGAAACCAGTTGAAATTTTCTAGTCCTTGTGAACCTACTAGTTTCTTTGTTCTTGTCTTACTGTCTGCCCACTGTTCTTATTTTTGACTTTGTCCTTGCCAGTAACTGACTGAAGTCGGCACTTTTTAACTGTGAAAAAAATCATAATCACTGAATCTCTTATGCTGAGAAGGGAAAGTCATTTGAAGGATTGTAACAATTTCTCATTTTTTCTAAAGCTACAGCTGCAGCCTCTCCAGTTCATGGTGCAAAATAAATATACAGTGTTCAGCCTTTGCTATAGTGTGTTTGTTTTTCCTTTGTTCATCCTTTACATATGGCTTTTATCCTTTCAGAAGAGAACGTATTTATACAGTACAAAGCACTTTTCAAGCTGCGCTTTAGAATTTACTTAATATCTTAATAGACAAACATGAAGGAAATGAAAGAATTAAATAGATACCAGGTTAAATAAATTTAAAGGGCCTAGGGATTTTTTGCTTGTTTCTTTTAAACATTTTAATCTTATCAATAATAATCCCAGTTTCATTTTACTTTAACTTACTGAAGTAAATTAGATTGGGTATTCCTGATGGTCTTCTCCACAGAACAGAAGCACTTTACATGAAATTGAAATGGCACCAATTTTTAGGACAGTAAAAATACCTTTAAAGTAAATTATTGTAAGAGGAGGAGTAGTATGAATCCAAATAGAATCAGACTTTTATAACAGTGACAATATTAACTACTAAATTAGGTAGAAGACAATATATGTCTTGGTCTAGCTATATAGGAACACTAACAAATATTATATAAATACCGACTTATGTTTATCCACTGCCTTTACTGTTATTCAATGAAAAAGGGGGAAAAACAGTATTTTTATTTATCTAACACCAGAACAACTTCAAAATAAATACCTACCTCCATACTAGTTTTTCAGTATACTCTGTAACTTGTAGCAGTTACAATATAGTATATACATATGTGACTATATCATAGGTATAAAATCCAGTAGAAGCCATTGTGTAAGATTTAAGAAAAAAACAAAAAAGTGAATAGTTCTATAATTCACCAGCAGACTACCACGTTGTTTACACTTGCACTTCATTTTCTACCTTTACTTATTCTGTGATCATGTCTGCAGTTACGAATATTTAGTTATATGCAATAATACAGCAATTCCCACTTCTGTACTGCTAATAGTTGCAGTAAACATAAGGAAGATATACATCACTTTTGTTCCACTTACCTTTGCATCCTTTGGGGGTGAAATATTCTTAGAATTATGAATGTTACAGTGCACAGGAAAGAACTTAAGCTTTTGATGCCTTCACAATAATGTTTGTATATATTACTCTGCAATGGTATTCTGCTTTCATTTGGTTCAGCTACAGAGTTTGCTTACATACTTGAGAATAAGCAATTTACATCATGTTTGTATCACTTCATGCTTTTTATATTACATATTCCTATGGACTGTGAGAAGGATTAATGAAAATATTTTTCAACTATTTGGTGGTGCTTAGGGATATGGCTTAGTGGTGGGCCTGGAAGTGTTAGGTTCATGGTTGGACTTGAGGATCTTAAAGGTCATTTCCAACCTAATGATTCTATGATTCTACACAAAACAAATTAATTTATACATAGAGATACTATGTGGTAAATATGGGCTTCAGGTTTTTATTAGAGGTCAGTACCATTGTTGAACAGTTGAGGTGAAATTCCTGTTATAAACTGAAATATCATCCTGCATCTCTAACTTTCATCAAAAGAAATCATCCCTGAAAATGGATATGTGGCACATAAACATTAAAGTAAAATTTGTTTGGAAAAGAGAAAGGGAGCAATTGCTGTTGGTCAAATTTCCAAAGCTACTTTTCAGTGGCATACTATATCGTTACAATGATATAAAAATATCCTGTAGAAAGTCATGCTCACTAATATATCCAAGTCCAAAGCTTCATTGCCTTAATCTGACTGTAGACATTTGCTTAGTAAAGTGATTAAATGGCAGCTGAGTAAAGAGTTCATTGGTTGTAGCTCTTGATGTTTGGCCCACAAGAAAATGGCAACTACATGATCTTTAGAAAGGCGAGTGTATGTAACCGTACAACGTCCGTAGCATAATATGGCACATTGTAATTACAATGAAATCATCAACTTACACCCACAAGTGCCCTTCATAAAAAAAAAAGCCAATTACTAATAAGACAGATAAATAGGTACTGGGGGGAAGGGGAGCAGAGATTTTAACCCTTAGATATTTTATTTCACTAAAAGCATGCATGAAGAAACAGCTCAGGAGGGATTACTTTGCAGAATGGATGATGACAATTATTAGATCAGTAGATAAAACCATTCCTGGTTGGTAATGAATGAAAGTCAGTGCTTTGTACATTTCTATGTAAAATGATGTGATAACCAAAAATCTTACTTATAAAAAAAAAAAGCTTTTTTTTTTTTTTAAAAAAAAAAAAAAAAAGTCATCATTTTCCCGTTCTCCATGATGTTGTTAAAGGTTGAATGGTCAAGCAATTGAGGTACCATAAAGGTATTCAGGGCCTTTCAGGATGCAATTTTAAACAGAAGGGCTTCATTCATGTCATGGAAAAATAATTAATTTAACATAGTCATGCTTCTGTTTACTTTTCCAAGTAAGGATGCATCCTATTAACACAAGAGTGTTTGCAAATTGCTATGCAGGTCCATGATGTTTTCTCTTAAAGGAATAAAGAATATTGTTCTTAACTAAAAACATGAATTCTCTCCAATGCAGAAATGAAATTTATGAGTCTGTCTCAGGACCTACTGTGTGTTTCTCCAGGTATGTAGAGGAACTCAGGTTTTTACATGCATTTCAATGACTTTTTAAAAAGAAGAAATGATCTGTGAAAATAGACATAATAATCTAAAGCATTGTTGAGAGTTGTTGGTTTTGTGTGTTTTTTTTTCTCTTTTAAATATTTTCATCATGGACTTAAGATTGTAATTTTATAACATTTGCAGGCCGTATGCTAGTGCAACATCATCCCTGCCTTTCCTTTGTTCCCCTGCTTTGTTATTTATATCCTGTAAATCGTGTAATTAAATCTGGCATTACCAAAAAAGTAGTTATCAAGAAGTAATTCATATTCATTTAGAGAGTAATCACATCATTATTTAATTATTATTAAGCAGACTTTGCTTTGAAAAAATGCAATAGTTTATTTGCTCCATTAATATTTCACATATTTTAAAAGGAACAGTAAGTAAACTTCCTTTGACTATTTCCCCATGACAACATCGCAGAAATAAATACATTATTGTTTTTGAGCTGGAAAAATTCAGTTATTTGCATATGGAAACAAAGGTCTGCTGATGTTTGAGGGAAGAAATGGTATGTAAGTTCATGCCCTGCTTTATGGGATTACATTACATACATTCAGTTGTTTGGTAAAAAGCAATGAAAATCATAGCTATACTGGGAAGGTGTGACAAACGCAGAGCAAGAGATTTTGGTTTTATGTAAGTGCATGTACCTCAGTACACTCATGTTGCAGAGATTTATTTCTAAATATTCCAAATATTTTACATGATAAGGTGAGATAGAATAGACCCACAATCAATGTATGATGAAATTGTTATCTGTGAACTGTTGATGTGCCTGTGATCAGGTGGGGTCCATTAGAATATTCAAACACATCTGTCAGGGGAATTACAAGGTCACTGATATAATAGAGTTGAAGCCCTGGTGCATTCCCTTGATCTTTTTAGATCTCTTGTTCATAAACTGAAAACTTGAAAACATTATTGTTAATTAAGATCTGACATAAGACTCATGACAGCAAGAAAAAGAATACCTTTTTGATGTTTTTCTTTTCTCAGAAATGACTGTGCTGAATTGCAAGAGCAGATGCTGTATATTAAGCACATACCACATTAAATCAACAATTCTCTTTGTTTTGGCACCTTTTCTTCTCTTAGTCCTTTTGGTACTACTCATCAAAAGCTTCCTGACATGAATATTTTTCAAATAAATACATCTTTTGAGCCTTCTCTTCTGTCAAGCTGCTTAGGATATTTTTTTCATATAGGGAATGTCTTTAGACTAATTCTCTGTTATCCGTCTCCTCCTGATATGACACCAATGTCTTCATTATTTACTTCTTTTATTTGAAAAGCTTTTACCCTCCCTCGGAATGAGCGAGGACTGCAGACAATCGCAATTAAAATTCTGAGCACATATTTTCCTTGGTTTGTTTGATTTAGTATCTTGAATTCCTTCTTTATTTACCAAGAAGGAATATCTCCTATATTTCATCTCACTAATTGCCAGGTCTTGCTAGACTTGCAGAGGCTCTTTTTGACTGGAGGATAATATTCAGTGAAAAAAACCTAAACCAGATGAGAAAAAAATGGACCTTGCCGAAACAACCATTGTTTAATTTGGCTCTTTGGGGCTGGCTACAAATCCTCCTCATTCTTTGTTGTTGTAGAAATTTCTAGCCTGGAAACAAGCTCTTGAAGAAAAAAAAAAAAAAATCATTTCTCACTGTTTAGCTTTTTACACGAAGTATGACAATCACTTTTCTAGGTATCTGCCTTTGCCCCATTATGTTACTGTTACGTCGGTGGCTTTATCAAAGCCTCTTTGCTCTGATGGCTTCATAATTCTGATAATATTAAGAACATACCTGTAAGGACTACATAGTTATTCATTTGAACAGCAACAGACAACAAACCAAAAGATGAGGGTAACACTTCAAACCTTAAGGCGAAGTAAAATTAGCAAATGATAATTTATTATAGGCAAATTGTAATTCTTGCTCTTATACCAAAGAATGAAAATAAATCTTTCAAGCCCTGAGAGCTCAGGAAAGTAGTCAAGTATTTACCCTGGCCTTTTTGGCTGAATTCAATATTGGTTAGTCCTGAGTCCAAAAGATTTTAACTCATCATAATGTAAAACACACCTCATGACACATTATGTTTATTGTTCAAAATTGTGTTACTTCATCTGACTGTAAGTGTGCCAGTAGAGTTATTGATGGTCTCTGGAATAAAGACTTGGCCCTAAAACTCAGATTCTTGTTCAACTTAACAATATACAAGAAATAATATCTTAGTGAGAGAGGCCTTAATTTTATTAATCCCTGCCAGGACAGAACATTACAAAAGAACATTACAAACCATTATAGCCTTCTAACTACCCCAGAAATGTTACCTGAATCTGTGAGTGACAAAATACACTTATAGCTTGAATTTGAAGTTGCTGAAACAAAGTTCTGTTAGTATTAGAGAAGATTTTTTTTCTCAGTGATTACTCCTTTTCTTTGCAATTTTATGCAAAAGTAACTCCACAGTTTAATAAAATAGTTTGGAACAAAAGTCCAGATGCATGGAAAAAATAAAATTAAATTATCCTGTCCTTTGCTTTGTCTAATAATAAAGTTTCTATTGATTTTTTTCCCAACAGATTATGTAATTTCATTTTACATGCTTTGTTTTGGACAAAATGAAATGTAAAGAAAGAAAACATTTTTATAGTATCAGCAAATTAACCCGATCCTGGGAAGTACTGTTAATGAAATGCTTAGTGCGGGTCTTAATGATAAAATCTAAAATAAGATTTCTTAAAGCTAAAACCGAAGAAATACAGGAACAACAGAGAGAGAAGGATGGAAGAGTGAGAAACACCAGAGGGAACACAAAGGTCAGAGCAGGAGGAGGAGCTCTCCATGCCACAGCAGATATCCACGCTGCAGGCCATGGAGGACCCCACACCACAGCAGGTGGAAGAACTGCAGCCCATGGAGACCCCATGCTGGAACAGATTTTTCCCTAAAGGAGCGAGCCAGCACTAGAGCAGGGGAAAGGTATGAGACAGAAGCAGCAACAGAGAGAAACAACTGTGTACTAACCATGCCCATACTAACTCTGCTGCTTAGTGGTGGCTGGATGAGTTGGGAGTTAAGGAGTGAAGTTGAACTCTGGAGAACTAGGAAGAAAGGTGTTGTTTTAATGTCTGTTTCTCACTACCCAAATCTATTTTAATTGGCAATAAATTAGGTTAATTTTCCCCAAGCTGAGTCTCTTTTGCCCACAACACTAACTGACAAGTGATCTCCCTGTCTTTACTTAGACTCATGAGTTTTCACATCCTGTTTTCTCCCACTGTCTCATTGAAGAGGGGAAATGAGATAGCAGCAGGGTGGGAGTTTGGCCCTTAGCCAACACTAACCCACTATGGATGCCGAAGTCAGATGATGAACCATATATATTTTCTATAATGTGTCCTGTCAACTCTATGTTGGTGATTTCAATTCACTCTTTTAACCACAAAGTAATTAATTTACTTCCAATCTCTTCAAATCAATTTTCAAGCCCACGTCTTGTTATATTCACTAATACAAATTAATAAACATAAAAATTACAAACTTACTGAAAATTCTGAAAATTGCATTTATAGATTCACAGAATCACAGAATGGTTGGAAGGGACCTCTGGATGTCATTTGGTTCAATGTCCCTGCTCAAGAAGGGTCACTTGCAGCCAAGATCATGTACAGATGGCTTTTGAGTAACTCTACTTATGGACACTCCACAACCTCTCTGGGCAAGCTGTGCCAGTGCTCAGTCCCCCTCACAGTGAAAAAGTGTTTTCTGTTGTTCAGATGGAACCTCCTTTGTTTCATTGCCTCTGGTCCTATCACAGGGCACCGCTGAAGAGAGCCTGACTCGATCTTCTTTGCACCCTCACTTCAGGTATTTATGTACATTGATGAATTCCCCCCTCAGAGAGGTGCTCCAGACTCTTAATCGTCTTCGTGGTCCTTTGCTGGACTGTTTCTTGTATGTCCATGTCTCTCTGGTACTAAGGAGGCCAGAACTGGACACAGTACTTCAAGTATGGCCTCACCACTGCTGAGTAGAGATCACCTCCCTCAACCTGCTGGCAATACTCCTAATACATCCCAGGATACCATTTGCCTTCTTTGCCACAAGGGCGCTTCATTGGTTCATGTTTAAGTTGGTGTCTGCCAGGACCCCTAGGTCCTTTTCTGCAAGGCTGCTTTCCAGCCGTATATTGACATATCAGAGGATATACAGATTTGCATTAGGTCAAGAAAATGACCTAATGGAGGAAAATCTGCCTTTTCATGTAGTTAGAACATTTTAACTAATTCAGTTATCAAAAAATCAATAGATCTTTTACCTGGATAGGAAATGCCTCAACACTTATTCCCCCAGAAATGGACAGTACAAACTGGAGCCCTTTGAAGGCTATGACAAAACCTCCATTCTACCAGAATGTTTCTGAATATTCTTACATATGTATTTATATATAAATTGTATGATGCACTGTAACATAAACTACACAATATTATGTATTAGATAGATTGTGCCAACATTCATCCATCTAGAACGTCTTACAGTCTTTCGCCTAATAAATTCAAACCTGGCTAGCTGTATAAACATAATGTTGTATAATCATTAAAAATATGACTGCAAATTTAAAGGTTATCAGTACAGCACTTGAATATTTCTTTTTTATGTATATTCAGAATGTTGCATGAGGCCTTACTATACAAAACTTGTTTGATCTAAAATCAGATTTGTTTTATTTTTCATGAGCTAGTTTATAGACATTCAGTCTGTACTTTATAAATACCAATATTGGAACACTTCTCCACTTCTGAGTTTGCAGTACGTGCTGAATTATATTTATTATCTATGAATTAACCTCGTTCTTAAGAGTTGTTGAAGCTTTATCCTATTGACAGAAAACAAAGTTCCTATTTTTAGAAATTAAGACTGACAGCTCAAAGATTAACCATCCCAAGAGACACGATGTTAGTCTGATCACTTTGTTAAATGTTAAAATGAGACGGGGGAAGAATGAATTTTCTTCCACTTGAAACAAGCAGAATGATTTTTGTACCTTTGTGGTGTGAGGAATGTTTCGCTTCCAAGGATCATCCGGGCATATTTCACACTTTTTCTGGGTTTTAAAGCACTGGCTGAGCTTTTGATCATTTCAGAAAGCTTTTGTGCTGTTTTGCTTCTCTGTCCTGTGAACTACAATACACATTTGCTTGTAGGATTCTGGGGATCACTAGTTCAATATCTAATGTGTATGTGCTGACAACTGCAGGAGACAAATTCAGTGACCAAACTGCCATTCTTATTTTCTTCAGTATGAAAGATGTTATTACCCTTTTACACATGGATAATTTAAGTATAGTGAAGCAGCAAAATTTTAGCATTAAAAAAATAATTTGGAGTGTTCAGTTTTCACAGACTAGGAGTTGTGTGGGTTTTTCTTTTTAGGATATATAGATTATTTATAAAAATCTAAGGGCAGTTTTGATTGAGTTACTGTTGAGTACTGATTTTTTTCCCCAAATTAGGACCAAATTCCTCAAATCAAGCATCCTTAAAACAAGAACCCCGTGGAAAAATTTTGACAGTAGTTCAAATTGGGGGCTGGAACTAGATGATCTTTAAGGTCCCTTCCAATCCTAACCATTCTATGATTCTGTGATTCTATGATTTACATGGGAATTAGCTCTGGTGATGTTAGTTACTTCAAAGACAAAGATTTAGGAATCTGACTTATACTGGAGTCTGCTACAATAAGCTAAATACATGTTCTCTCTCTAAATTATGTGGAAAATTATGCATTTCAAAGTATGATTCACAAAAGCTACTGTATGAATAAGAATTAGGAAAAATTGCATTTCAGAATATTTTTTTCAGATATACAGAAGCATAATTTCTCCATTCTCACCTTAGCGCTCCTGGAGGCAAAGATTTCTTCCAAAGAGATCCAGGTTTGGTTTTTTTTTTTTTTAATTTTTAAATACCAAGATCATTAACTGCTTTATTCAAATGTATAGCAAATAGAGGAGTGGTTCTGTGACTTGCCCATGCAAAAGTAGGACATGAGAAGGATGTTTTGCTTTAGTTTTCTTCTCTACTTGAGAATGTCTGAAATCTCGATTCAAATCCTGATTCTATATAGGGTACGTTAGTTTGGAAGTTATAGAGTGGTTCATGTGGATGGAATAATCAGACTAAACCTTTTTGTTGACTTATTTTTAGTCCAGACTAATTAATTAATTCATACAACATCTGACAATAGATTTGAGAATAGTTTTAGCCTCCAGTATATGAAGAGTCACTGAGACAAAACTGAGCTCTGGAATAGTAGTGGAAATAGTAGTAGCTCTGGAATAGTCTTCACAGTTCCAGGTAGGTTCCATCAGAGGGTTGAAAACCTAGGATCTCTCACACAGAGCAACACCACTGAACTCAAGAGAATATCAGTAAGAGTGTGTATGCAATGGCTTTAGATGGAGACAGAATGGTTCTGAATTCACAGATGTTTACTGAACGTAACAGTCTAATCAGAAATATTTCATTTTAAGCTTAAGGTGTGCTTTTTCTTTGATAAAGAAATTCTTGTCCTATTCTTGACTTTCACTCACCTTTAGCATCTCATGGCAATGTGATTCTCTAACCTCCTCCTAGTGCAGACTTTCTAGTCTTCAGTCTTTAAAATCTCTCAAATCTTAGATATGTAGTTCATTCTTGCCCTTTTTTTTCATATTTTTCCTTCTCTGGGGTCATCATCTAATAATCTACTGCCTGGTTATAATATCTGGGTATTCCTCCTCCTCAGAGATGTTAATCCTTTCAGTTGTTTTCTAGTATTGTTAAAGCTCATATTCCCAATGTTTGTTCTTAACTTTTCCATCCGGTTTCCTCCTCATTCCAAATTTCTTTCCTGTCCTTTCTCACTCTACCTTATAGATCCTTTTTCCTCATGCTCCTCTTTCTCTAGATGTTTGTCCACTTTCATGCGCATCTACCTTCAACAATTTCTTTATCTTAAATCTTTTTCCTCTGCAGTTCTGGATTATATCACTCACAGACTTCCAATCACAAAATTTTTCCCTCTTTCAAGATAGAGGGAGTTTAGGCAAATATTATAACAAGCTAAGTATGTAGTGATAGTTCCCCAGAATTCCAACATTTTCACTCATGAACTTCTTGAGCCATGATAGTTTTTTTTTTTTAATTTAAAACAGCAAGATTATTTTAAAACAAACATAAAAATATGCCACGACTCTTTCCAACTATCACAAAAGAAGCTGGAAGTCATATAAGATCAACAGTAGGTTTCCTACTGAATTTTGTTGTGGTCAAATCAATGCTAGGTCCTTGGATAGGACTAAGTAGAAGTGAAAGACAAAGATGTCAAGAGGTTCAGGAAAGCGGGCTAATGATCACATCCTTATTGATCAATTTATTTTATAATACTTTGAATTAGCAACAATTCTGAATTATGCAACAAGCCATCATTTAACTGCGATCTATCAGAGATAAAAATGGCATGTCTGAAACTTTTGACATTTTAGTAATTGCCATATTATCACATATTTTATTTTCCCTTCATTGCTCCTATAGTCATTCATTATACAGTTTAGTTGCACTAAGTTCTGGGGAAGGGGAAAGGTACTAAGATTTAGCTTTATTTTAGGTGTACTAAAAATCAGAACATAGCCATAATTTAACTTTGAGTGATATTCCAAGACTTTCATTTTTGAGACTTTAAAATTCTTTGAAATGCTCGTATTTCTGTTAATAAAGTCCTTTTTTTCAATACCAGTATATGTAGAAAGAGTTTAAATTATTTTCTAGATACTGTTAATAGCAAATAATTTTTTAAAGAATTGTTTATTGAAAAGTATTGGATTTACCTTGCATATTATGACAAGGCAATTTTGCCACAGAAATATACAACCACCCAATGTTTTACAGAGTTAAATTTTCTCAGATGTTGTTGACACGGGTTTCAGAAGGAGCACATAGAACATTCTGGTTCAGCTGGGTATTATCAACCCAGCTATTCTTAGATCACATGAAAGTCTTGATTAGTATGGATTATATAAAAGTTTGCAAATTTAGGCTTGTATACACATAAACCTGTGCAGTACTTTCTCAGTTTGGTTCAGATTTCTGTCTGTGATACTCATAGCATTAGCCATGCACCAGTTTTCAGTTTTCATAGCAAATATTTTAAGGATGATAAGGAAAACTTAATTCCATTCTCTTATCTCTGAAATACTGAAGCCTTGACCTATGCTTCATGATGCTTTCCTGCTACTGTAGCAGTACTTTGTGATATCATGGAGGGGATTTGACTTTGAGTCCTACAACATGGCAAAGGTACCACTTAACAACTGCAGTACAGGAAGGATTCTGAGTTTCCAAAATAGTTCTTATCACTGAACTGAGGTCCATTCAGATAAAAACTTTTTCCTAAATCACAGAAGGCAAGGAGGCCTGTTAATATATATGTAAGTCCTTGGAAATCTCATAGTGTTAATTCATCTTTACTTCGTGTTGGATTTGACAATTCATGGGTCAATCATTTCTGTTCATATGCACATATATTTGAATAACTTCTTTTTTTCTCAGGATTCTTTAAGATGTGCCTGACACCTCAAATAAAGTCACTATCTTCTCCCTAGAGAGCATTTCTTTTAGATTTACTGTAACATCATCAACGATAGTAAGAAATGTGTAACAGAAAAAAAAAAGAAAACACAAATTGGTCACTGAAAAAAAAAAACCCAGCTTCTTAGTGAAACTGGACAATGTTGTTAACTCTATTGTAGCTGTTGGATCTACTGTAAAGTCTTCTGAAACTAACTGAACTGCTAGGTCTACTGAAAAGCTTTTCAGTATTTTGGAACAAAAGCTGCTACATTGACATGTCTTGATTTTCTGGAACATGAAGAAACATTTTCTGAAATAAGGAATACATGGCAAGGTTCCATGTGGCAGATATAAGTGCTTCTTAAGTTAAACAAGTAGTTCTTGTTGAACAAACAAAAGAAAAGATATCATCTATATTAAATACTCCTTATTTCTTTTCTTCTTTTAACATTTGCATCTATTAAATTTTGACTATAAGTGTCATAAGAAATCTTATTTCAAGTTCTTGAATTCACACACTGGCCATTAAAAAATAAATAAATCTAAAACATTAAAGGGAGTAAGAAAAGAAAATCATGTACAGTAAAACTTTACTCAGTACTCAGTAAAGTATCAGTTCACTATGAAATCACACATTTTTTCTTTGACATAGTAGTTTAGTATTTTTTCTCTCTCTAAATTTAACTTTCATTGTAATTTTATTCTTTAAAAACTGTCTTGTTTTTCTTCTTTGCTACATGCAAAGAGCTTTGCAATTTTATCAGAGACATGATTTTCACTCAGTTTGATATTTTCAGGCAGAGTAAGTAAATTACATTTGTGTATACTAGATCTTTGCTTTTGGGATCTCCCTGCAAGTCCTTCAGTTTCTCTACATGGCCTTATCATCAGGTTTTGCATAGGTGGATGCATATGAACAATCAAGATTTAGCAGGTAATGTCCCCAGAATTTCCCATATTCCTGTTTACTGACAATTAGGGATATTGCCATCTCCTCAGAAACACACTGAATTTAAGAAAATATTTTAATTCCATAACTCAAACACCTAGAAGACAAGCTTTTGTCATCCCACCCTTTTCATGCTCAATAACAGAGGAATGGACAATGTCTCTTTGGAAACTGAATATCAGTGTTAGCTTACTACTTACAAAATATCAAGGCATTACAAATATTCAAGCATTTATTTCTTTTCCAAAAGAAATTATTAACATGCTTTGTGTATTTAATTTTTAAATTTGCTGCTCAGTAGAGAGCAAGTAATTAACTTCACACTAAAAACTCATTTGATGTGATGGAATTTGATAGAAACATGGCAACTGCAGCCTCTTAGTATCTTCTACTTGTGCATCAAAACTAGATTCTCTGTTTTGAAATATAAAATAAATGCATTGCAATGTTAACCTTCTTTCATTCCAAAATACAGAGCAACGCACAACCTATTTCTAGGTAAATGTATATTCCCTAAAATAAATGTTATATTTTTCCACCAAGTTGTCAAATAATTAAACCATAACCCATGACATTGAAGTGACTTTGGAAAAGATTATTAGAATAAATTTAATATTTTCCTGTCTAAATTACTAGCACCTTGGGATGACATCACATCTGGGAGTACGTAACAGGAGCAAACAAGTTACAGAACATCTACACCATTTATTGCTTTGCAGAAGTGGGGCATCTTTTCCAGAGTTGTTTATAGCTGTCCTCTCACTTTGAAATTAATAAATGGAAAAATGCTCATGGAAAACCTGCAGTTTTTCACAAGCACATAATGTAGGTACAACTTGAGGAAACAGTTCTCATTTTATTGCTTTAATTTCTTTGCTGTTGTCATCTTCTACCTGGGGAAGCAACTTCTGCAAGTGAGCAAATAAAAATTCAAAACAGGTTGTGGTTTTTTTTTTAATATAGATTAGTTTTTCTACAAATCAAACAAGTTATTTTTTTTATCCCCATTATTATTCAGATAAAATTTAACACTTGAGTTGATAACTTCACCTGACATATTTTAATATCTCAAAAATTATTTATTTATTTATTAGGAACTCAGTGTTACTGAACTTTCCCTGCCATGCCTCTTCTACCAGTTGGTGGTAACATTTGCACCAATTAATTCCACTCTGTAGAGCACATTCTATTCTGTGCTTGTATCAGTTCTGCCTCTTCCTACCTCACAGGCTCTATACTTTTCTAAGTTTATTTCTATCTCATTTTTTGTGAAATTATTCAGTCACAGATTTCAGACAAAGAAAGGCATCAAAGCCAGTTGCTCTTGTGCAACTGATTGTTAATCTGGATGCTATCATGCTCTTGATGGAATTCCTCTATTATAGAGGACATACAGAGAAATAGAATATATTGATCTCAGAAGTCCAATAAACCTTTTAAATTTGCTTACACAACATATGTACAGTACTTCGTATTGTTTAAAGATGAGAAAAGCTTACTTTTATGGGGTATCTCAAGATAATAGTATATATTGTTTTAATCTCCAAAAAGTTTAGGGAAGATGAAATCATAGCACCAAGAGAAAAATATTATTTAAGGTTCCAATCTTAGTATTGATTTTAGGAAAATGTCTCCCCAGAAACAAAAATAAACCCAGATATAAATCACTGTGGGAATAGAAGTTGATGGGTTATAGTCTTTTCTACAGAACTGAAGCTGTGGACCCTGTCATGAAGAAATATATCTATAATAAATTTGAACTCTAGGCTTCATTCCCTGTCATACAATGTCTCAAAATGTGAAGCAAATGCCTTATGTGTGCAAGGCTTTGTACAATTAGCCTTATTTTACAGAGGTAACTGAGAAAGATAATATAAGCCATTCACAGCAGACAGCAAGACAGACAGCAGAACTGACAAAGGATGTGAACTCCTGAGTTCAGTTCAGATCACTGGATCACATTCTCTTTTTCTTGTTGTTTGGTGGGGGTTTTTTTTGCCTTTTCCTTTTATTTTCTGTTCTACTAGAGGCAAACTGAAGCTGATTAGATATTCATTAAAGTCAGTGCTACCTCTGCCATGCACTAGAAGATATTTTAAGACAGGTAATACTTAGAGTGAATTTTCTAATGCATCTTTAAAAAAAAAAACAATAAGGAAAGAACTTTTATCAACAGCTAAGTTTGGAAAAAAAACCAACCCCAAAACAAAGAGAAAAATTGTACAAGTTAGGCTATCAAAGTAAAAATGCAAAAAGGATACCATAAACAGCAAAATATTAATAAACTTAGTTAATTTCCTATTAAATTTCAGTATTTCAATGATATTAGCATTAATAGTCAATAAAATTTAATAGTGATAGTACAGGACAAGTAATTTTTTGTAATTTTTTGTAATTTTTTTCAGTTGAAACCACCAAACTTTGGCCAAAAAGAATGATTGTTATATATACCTTTTCTATGGTTGCAGGAATGATAAATTATTAGGCTGAGCTGTGCGAAGTCAAGAATGTAAAGGGAGGCATATATTTTATAAACATTTGATACTCTGTTCTTCCTTGTGCAGAATGTCAAAAGAAAGCGACTGCAAGCGTGTTGCAATCTGAAAAGCATACAGAATGATGTATGTTTAATTCTCTGTTTATATTAGAATATGTCATGTTAAATTTGATATGTATGGTTATTGATATTGGAGTGATGCTGCAATGGCCAATATTCTAGACAGCTATGCTCTACTGTGGTTTGAAGAAAGGTGCGTTGAAAACCATCACCGGTAGATGTTCTCTACAGTGCTGTAGCCAGTGTATTTTCATGTAATGCTACTGGTGTGCCAAAAAGAAATAAGCCTGCTGGGTTATGCAGAATGGTAGAATGTGGAATTTCCAAAAAAAAAAAAAAACAAACCACCTTAGCCTTGTATAAAAGGTGGACTGGAAATTATATTTAATAAAGTATACAACCTGTAAATGTTTGCAAATATTTTGGCAATGAACATTTCTAAAGAAAAAAAAAATCTGCTAGATATTTAATATATTTCATATTCCAGTACACATGAAAATATCAAACATTAAAACAGAAAAGGTGCATGGCTTGTATACTAGATAAGCAGTGAAGTAAGAACAATCTGGAATGTGGCAGTATGTATCAGTTACATGTTTAAGGAGAAGCAACTTGAACAATGGATAGTGTTACAGATTTTTAGAAGGAACATTCATTTTTGAATACTGAACACCAAGCAATTCAGACTAATGTCCTGAGTAACACAAATTAAACATAAATGCTCCAGTCACGGTATTTCATTCATGCTGAAAAAAGAAAAGGACAGTAAAAGGAGTTTAGATTTTTTTTAATTCTGTACACATATTTCATGTTGGAGATGAAAATACTTTTTAATGAATTTTTTGTTAAAGCCAGTGGGAAGATTTTTAAGATGATATTCTATAATACTCAGTCTTGAGGTGGGTTTCCTTTTTGATGCTGTTTCTCCCTCTCTCCCCCACACTCCTATTTCCCCTTTAAAACATAAACTTTTTCATGTACAGACAAAAATGAAAAGCTTTGACAGAATCAAAAGACTCTGGTTTGTGATACTCCCTGAACCTGTTAGAGAAAGAAAGTCTTTAATACAGTTATTCAGTTCACGTAGGTATAGATATAAGAAAAGAACCTAGTCCATTGATACCCATAAATGATGTGAATCACATTCAGGTACCTGTTACCTTTTTGGGTTCAGAACTGATCATATTTTTAAGATTTTGTTGTTTTTTTTTTTTAATAAAATGCCAAAAATTCTGAGGTTTTAAAATGAAATTATAAATAATTTTTCATGTCTTTATAAGGACTTGTTCCCCACTCAGGAAAGATGTAGTTTAGAAAATTCTGAACTATTACTTGCAGCTTATGACCCTCTGGTTTTTACACTACATCATTGATTCTGACTGGCAATATTCTATCTGCATAGCAAATTTTGTATTAATTGGATGGATTTATTAAACAGTTTTATATTTTTGCACAGAGTCAGTCACAAAACCTCACTTATTTAGCACATCTGTGTAAAGCTACAAAAACCTTTTTTTTCTGGCTAGCCCCTGGAATTTTTTTCTCTCACAACCCAAAAAAGTGCTTAGATTTAGTTTGATTTTCCCCATCTCCATTACTTTCCAATCCCAGGAAAAGGTATCTGATTACAATGATAATGTTGCAGTCTAGATACCAACGTTTGAACTGCCCAGACAGTAGAATTGAGAAAACATTGATGGGAAAAAGGGAAAACATAATCCTAAATAAAGCCATTCGTAGATACAGGTGCTTATTTCTCAAGCTAGCCAACAGTAAAAAAAAAAAATAATTATGTGTGCCAATTCATTTATATTCAGTTATTTCAGGGGTTTGTAATTTTTCTCAGTTAATAATGATGCATCACATCAAATTTTGATAGATCATGACTAGTCAACTTGTCTGCTCATTAGTGGAGCAGTACATTCTTCCAATAAGATTGCGCAGAATCAAGACCTTTTTCAAGAAAGTTTTTAGACCTGAATGTAAAATTGAAATATAGTCCTATAGATAGACTGAGCTTTACTATGGTACAAGTTTGTAGCCAAAATTCTTCTTCTTCTTGTTTCCCCAGCACACTTGGTATATATTTTGAGCAGATTATGATATACTTGAGTGTCAACTTCAGATTCAGAGCGAGCACAGAGTGCCTACAGGCATGTAAAGAATTTAAGAGATTACATGCAATGGACTCACTTTGTAACTTTGTACCTTAGACACCAGAGTACTGGAATTTGAGAACAAAGGGACTATTTTACTGGTCATAATATTTTCATATGCCATAATCTTGTTGAACTAATCTGAAGGCTCTGTAAATTAATAAAATAAAAATATCCAATCCAAAATAGACGCTTTATTTAAGAAATACATGATATATCCTACAGCACTTGCCTCCACATCTGACAACAAAACCAAATATTTCTAACGGATTTTTAAAGAAGTCCAAAATTACCTGTAAACCAGATTTTTGGTCAATTAACATTTTATCACATTAGACTAACCCAAGTTCTAATTAAACTAGCTATCTGAAGTACTGAAATAAATGCAGCTTCTGAAATGAATTGTTTATTTTATTATCTGATGAACCGTTGGTGGAAGTCCCATTCCAAATATCTATGTATTGATTCAGGTGCCGATTTTAGGTTTGATCTAAGAGTTTGTTATGTTATTACATCTGCCTCTGAACACTGTTTGATTTATGCCACACAAGCTGAAAGTCAAACCTCGCTTACAAAGGAGCACATATTTCTAATAAAGCTAATAGAATTTTTTGCAGTAAAATATTTTTTCTTTGAGAATGATGGTTTTATGAAAAAAAGACTTCTTCATATAAATGGGTCAAAGTTGTTGAAGATTAAATTTACTATTGAGTATGTTTCTACATCCAGTTATTAATCTGGGTTGCCTGCTTTCTAAATAAATGGTATCTAGTATAGAAGATTACTTTTTTTTTAAAGAGTTTCCACAGAACACAAGTTCCATTTTCTGGTGTTTTTGGCTTTCTTAAAACTTTATTAAAAATTTCAAAGAACAAAATAGAAGTAAATCACATTATATAATACTTAAATAATTTCAACCATCTGTTTTCATCTACATGGAAATTTTGGGAAGGGAAAAAGTCCAAATTTAAATTTTACTTAAACGTTTTGTGCCCAGCTACATGTGTTCAATGAATGACTATTCCCGTAAAAATTATAATGTGCTATATTCTATTATTTTGCCAGTTGTACATTACCATCTGTCGTGAACAATGAATAATACAGTAATACCGGTACTTGCAGGTCAAAGTCAGAAATACACTAATACTTGTCATTCAAGACAAATACAATTTATAATTTTCATAATTTGCCCAGATTGGAGTTAAATGTGGACACAACGAAATGCATGAACATAGTGACACAAGGAGATTTCACCAGCAAAATTTAGAATCAGTGACTAAAATATTAAAATATTTTTACTTTGGATACCAACAGAGAAATGTCCTGTTCTTAAGCTAGTGTTGCATAGAGTTTCATGTTCATAGTCTCAGTGCGAACCTCTAAAGCAGAATGGCTATGATGACATTGGATCACTTTTAACCTGCCTTTTCTCTCAAACCCTTGTGATAAGCATATGAGTGAGATATTTTAATTCTATATTTTTCAGTTGGGTGGACTTCAAATAATGTCAGAGGTGTGTTACAGCTTTCTATTGTGGTATTTCTGCAATGTTTTGCTAAGGATATATGTCGTATGTTATGGAGCAGTGACATAAGGAAATACTTGGATGTCAAAGTACTTTTGAGATAGCTATGGTAGATTATGAACCAAAAGTAGACAAGATTGGCACAGCTGATTCGGTGATATAAACAGAGAAATCACTGAGGAAGAACAAAAATCTCAGGACTGTGCTTATGTACTTGTACATCCTCTTGGATGGATATATTTGGCTGACCACAGAAGAGACAGAGAAGTGAAACGGCATACCTGCAGCATGGATGATCCCCCAGGGAATCAGGACATCAGGAAGTAAACTGGGAGCCAAGAGTTTTGCCAGAGTAAAGTGATACAACTTCTGTTGACCTGAAGGCTAGGACAGACTACTCCCTGTGCAGAAGACCTCTGTAGCAAGTCACTATAGAATATGTATCTATCTTTAAACATATATGTGATGTACAGCATTAAGTACATTATATTGAAAGTCATGTACATTATATTGAAAGTTACTTACAGACCTATGTGCCTTGAAAGTAAATCCCCAATGGCCAACTACTGACCATTAACAGAACAGTATTTTGAGAGCTGAATAAAAAAGGTTTTAGGTGTTTTAAAGGAAAAAAAGAACAAGTATAGAATATATGCAAGACATACCAAGTACAGTAAAACTTCAAGATGGTGTAGAATTTGTGAACCAATGAAGGAAGAATGATTAAGTGACTACAGGAAAAAATGCATAAAAATTACTTCCAAGGATGAGGAAAAACATCCTCATATCCTCTCAGCGAAGAACTTGGGGTGCTGACAAGTTACTGCAGCCTTCTTTCAGCCTCATCTTTAGGAAAATTGCTGGCATTGACCTGAAGACCCAGGGGGGCAGTGAAAGCGTGAGGATAACACCATTTGTATAGCAATGTTAACTGCATTACTAGTGAGGCTTTTTCTTCAATAATCACTTACTTTGGACTATCAGTATTAGTATCATTGTAGCTGTGCTAATATTAAGCTAATAGACTAACAATTAATGTTTTGTTTTGCATATAAAGGCACTTGTTTTCAACCCAGCTAAACTGCTTAGTGTAACTGGTCTTTTATCCTGCCCTTCAGTCTTGGTTGCAATTTGGATGCAGTATTTCAAGTCCAACAGTTTGATCCAATAAAGAATTTTTGGCACCTGGAGGTTAGAATTTTTAGTTCCATAGGTTCTAAGACACAAATTTTATTACATGGGCTTCCTAGTCAATGAAGAGAACAGCTAGAAAACTAAAAAACTTTATGCCAACTATTGAGACAGACCATAAGAACATGCCTTAAATCCCCTGTGTCCAGGATTAAGATGTCTGTATCAGGGTTGCAAGGAATAGCATGTGATTCAGAGTCTCTTCTATGTATAGGTTCATCCATCCTGTGATTTTAGGGGTAAAAAAAGTGTGAAGAGACAAAGTTAATGTCAATACACATTTTCTATAATAACAATGAGCACACCTAACGAAAAATAAGGATGTTGAGATTCAACACCTTCTTGCTAGGTTAGGAGGACCAGTCATATGCATCAATCAAAAGCCATAAGATCCAGTGAATCCAGGCTATGACTCTACTTTCCTCACCCTCTAATCCCTGTCAGTGTAAATCTGGTCATTGCAAAGAAATTAATTCAAGGTAGATAACTGAGAGTAGAGAAAGAAAAGAATTTACATTAGTATCTCAGTTGTAAGGGCATTCAGCAGAGAAAATGAATCCTGTATTCTCATCCTTATTCCATGGAAATGTTTAATGCCACAGAACCCTTTCCTCTCATCCTTTGAACCACAGTTAAAAAACAAACAAACAAAAAAAAAAACCACAAAAAACACAAAACAAAACAAAACAAAACAAAAAAAAACCAACAGTGAGAACCATACAATCTGTTTAACTAAGAGCTTAGTTGGCACCTTACAGAAAAATATGCCTGTCCAAGTGTGTGATTCATTGTATGCTTCATTTTCGTTTTTAATCAAATTTTCCATTGTGTAAAGCCAGCTATCAAGAAAGCTTGTCTCTTGCTTCTGTCTGTTTGTATCCCAACCCTATTAGTTTTAATAAAACTGATCCAAAGTGTCCTAAAGTCAATGAGCCAAGGCTTCTTTTCACTTTGGACTAGACTCAAGTTGTCAAACCAGAAGCAGATCAGTCAAAGCTGACTGTTGCATTGAAGAAGGTATTTTGAATTAATTGATAAATCCTATTAACATTTTGAAAGTTAGGTTCTGAACTGTGAAGTGGATCCAGAAGCGAATAATGACTTACTATGCACTTAATGTCATATTTTAGCTGATTTGTTTATTGCAAATTGGCTGTAACACCTTTTTTTCCTCTACTATAAGGATCTTAACAGACACAGTAGATTACATAAAGCTGATTGTTATTAGCAACTTACACCAAATAACAGGAATAAATAGGACTTTTTTTCCCCAACTAGTTAGTGAGGCTCAGATCTCACTTCTAGAATTAAATAAAATCTATTTTTCTCTGAAGAGGTGCTAGTAGGAAATATATCTGATGAATAGCTTTTAAAGAATCATATTTTGAAGACTGTGAGTAAGATTTGGCCTAGATGAACATTCCACAGGCTGCCTGAGTAGCCTATTCCAGTGCTTAACCAATCTCACTGTAAAACATTCTCTGCTCATGCCGAGTTGATATTTTCCTTGCTGCAACCTGTGCTCACTCTCTCTCTCAAACTTTCCTGTACAGCCCTGAGAAAAGTTTGGTTCTGCCTCCTCTGTATCCTCCCACAACAGAGTTGAAGACAAGTTGCAACCTTCTGTTCTTCAGCCTGAACAATCTAAACTCTTTCAGTCTCTCTTGGTACATCATGGGCTTCAGATGTCTAACTATCATGGTGGTTTTCCAGAGGACTTGCTCCAACAGACTTTCTTTTACTGCGGAGCTCAGCGCTAGACTCAGCACTCCAGATGTGTCTCACCAATGCTGAGCAGAGGGAAAGAATGACCTGCCTCAACATGCTGGCAATGCGCTTCCCAATGCAGCAAAGGATGTCATTGGCCATGATCAATGCAGAAGCATCAATGCATGAACATGACCACTGGCTCATGTTCAAGTTGTTGATCTCTGGGGCCTTCTCTGCAAACCCAGCCTGTGCTGTTACATGGAGTTAATCTGTCCTCATTGTAAGACATTGTTTTAGCCTCTGCTGATTTTCATGAAATTCCTATTAGATCACCAGCAATACAGATGACATTGAAATGTCATTTCCACCATTCTCTTTCCACATAGCCAGTAAAAGAATGTCATACAATGGGAAGAGAAAATCAAACCAGAGATTATTCACTATGAGCAAGAGCCCCCATCCTCAAAAATCCTAGCAGATGAGCATCAAGTCAAAACAACAAAGCAGTATGGAAGACTACATTTTAAGAACTATTGCATTTACAGGTTTGAAATTTTGCCTGAATTTCTAAAGGATGTGTTCAAAAACTCCATGACAATAGAAGGAATTACAATCCAGGAAGATGTTTAACACATATGCTTAATTTTAAATTTATATCATCTTATTAAGTATGCTGAGTCTAATGTGTGCTTGAAATTAGACGTATTAAGTATCTTGAAGAATTAGGAGCATGAATAAGGACAAAAGGTCAAACAACATTATTAATGGAAGTTTAATTCCAAAAACTTTGGAGGTTGAGGTCTTAATCTTTGATACCTTCATTTTTTGTTATGTTTATAATTCTAATTTTAGTACAATACACTTCTGAGTTATTAAACATCTGTATGAGTAAAAATATATAAGATATCAGCATCTCTATGTTTAAAACATCTTCAAATAGATAATTTCTCCAAAAGTACATTTCAAACAAAAGAGAGATGCACGAGTCACTTAAGTTTTCACATTGTAAACTTACATGAAAATAGAATAGAGGAAAATATGAGTTTTAGAACATTTGTTATTTTGTGCCTGATAAATTTTAAATCTTTTCCTGATGGCTAGAAATGACTAGTACAATGTATCTCAGCTGGACTTCCAATACAGTAAGGATCAAAAACTACATTTCCCTAGAGAGGAAATGATTAGTATAATTAGGAGACACCAAGAGACGACAATAATTTACAAATACTTGCTCTCTTAGTAAAGAGAGTGCTCTTTCCCTAAGGAGCAGCTCTTATACTTAATATTTTCATTGACTTACTTTGCACATAATCTAAAATTGTGTAATGAAGTTAGAGAATGGCAGTAAACTAGGGAGCAATATTAGCCTCAGGAATCTGTATCCTACTGAGAAAAGGAAATGAGACTGAATAGTATAACACATGGCTTCAAGCACTATGGGTCAAATGAACTGGGGATTCACACCTTGAGTTACACACACACACAGAGAAAAAAAAAAAAAAAAAAAAAATTTCTGGGCATGTTGTCAGTTACTAGTGCCATGACTACATCATGGCCAGGAAAAAATGCAAATAACCTTAGGATGCTACTAAACCCGAGAAAAGCAGAAGCATCGTGCCATTTTACAAGGCTGTGATAACATTGAAATGTTGTAGAAAACTAAAAAAAATATATTGAAAGTAAAGCATGTAATCAGGTAAACTATTATACAGGTCTGAAGACTGTTCATTAAGAAAGCAGTCTAAAAAAAAAAAAATGGAAAGGAAGAAAAGAACCAGAGGAACACGATGACTGTCCCTGAGACATTAAGGAGGCAAATACTGAAGAAGAAGAAAAGCTGTTTAAACTGATGGACAAATGATGTCATGAGGGAAAACGTTATAACATAAGCATGAAATAATTCAGTTTGGAAACTTATTAGGATAAGGACTTTTATTTGGGTAAGAATTTTTATTCAGATAAGAATGATCTGAGAGCAATCTCGTACAAGGGTAGTGTTTCTATCCAATAGATTTGCCACAGCCAGGGTCCAGTATACATGACCTCAAAGGCCACTTTAAATTTTATGTTCCTATGAAAGGTTTCAGAATTTCTTTGATGTATTGCTACTGTATCTATTGTTTTCCAGCTTTGCTACCAGCACAGTTCATTTTCAGTACATCCCACTGTGATGCTGAAAAGTCAATTGTTATGATTTTCTTCTGTTTCTTTTAAAGTATTCCCTACAGTAATATCATTTTACTACATATTTTTGTACTGGTAATATTTTCCATTTTTTAATATTGTTTAAAAATAAATAAATTAATATTTTTGATTAATTGATTTTTTGAAATGGCTAATTTCCCATGAAGATTTTGTAAATAAAATGTTTACAAAGTTATTTTTAGGTGAAAATATAAAACTGAGAAGACCCTAATGAACCTAACAGTGTACTGACGAGATTATGCAGAAAAAAATCAGACATAAAATGTACCATACAAAAAGTATAGAAATCTTCTCTCCTAAAATAATAAAAATGTGTTTTCAGAACATAGGTGATTTTATTTACTGAGTCTGAATTTTTTAAGAGCAAAACCTTTCTGTAAAATTCTTAAGTATATTCTTACCTGAAAACATGAATAAATTTACTGTCCTAAGTAGTTCAATCTGTGATCATAAATAAAGTTGATTTTTCACAAGAACCATAGTTCACTTTAATTTTTTCAGAGTTTTTTTCCAAGATAACTAAGGTACTGTATTTATTGTAGTTATATTTAAATGCAATGAGCTTTATTTTAACTTGATAACATTGAGAGTGGGATTGATTCTACTTTATGTAGAGTTTTCTTCTGAAGTTTTGACTCCTTCACCAACCATCTTGAGTGTGCAATGAAGGACTGGAGAGCAGATTGAACTATTTGCTAGTCTGATCCAGGATGCCTTTTTATATACAATCTCATTTGGCCTCATAACCATGTTACACACAAGTCTTTTTGACTTAGTAAATAGTTTTGTCACGTAAGTAAGGTTTCTTTTTTTATATATAAATCTCTATTTCTAACACTTATTTGGACTTAAACTTGAAGCTGTCATCTGGCCCCCAGTGATGCAACAGTGAGTTCAGAGCAGCAGAATAACTTTATTAATAAAAATAAGCTTGCTTAATGTAATAACCTTGCCTAACTGCATTTATATTTCTGCTCTTACTGAATTGCAAATGCAAACACAGCTAGAAAAAAAAAAAAAAAATCCCTAAAGACAAACAGACTGTTTCCTGGACTGCTATAATGATGATAAGATACTGATGCTTCACTGTTAGTATGAAACAAGTTTTAACTGTTTCTAGTGCTACTGCATGCCGCCCTCTGCAATAATTAGTTAGAACAGCCAAAGAATCACTTGTTTTTCAGTGCCCAGTGAAAACAATAGCAAGACAATGCTTCAGAAAGGTTTGGGATTATGTCCTGATGCATTTCCCATTTTTTCATTCAACCAATAAATATGTTACTAGTCTTGAAACCCAAATAACAACAGCAGTTTTGGCATTAATGGTATTTTGGTGTAACTGGCCCTGTCTTACCATACATCAAATTCAAATTCTATTGAATCTATTCACTTTTTCATTACTGATTAAAGAAACGATTTCAGAAATATTGTCTTTTGAAAAGGTGGGCCTCTAAGGACTTTTCTGCTGCTGTCAAACTTATTACCATAACAGATCATTAATAATTATTTTAAAATAGTATTTCATTCTCAGAATATAATTACTCTGAAATAGATTCCACATGCAGATCTGGAAGACTTCCAAATCTAGGCAGGTTCTAGTTTAATTTGATTGATCTCCTTTATCTGTGATTCCATCATAAAAGAACATTTGAATAAGTTTGCAGTAGTCTGAGGACAACTCCTGGGACAAGGCTTATTTTCATAGCCATGGTCTTAAAACGTTTTTAGCTGGACTCACAAAATTCAGAAATAGTTTGTGATTGGTTGACCTTGGCTGACTGCCAGACCTCTGCCCAGCTGGTGTCTCACTCTCTCTCTGCAACAGGACAGGGGGAGAAAATAGGATGAAAAACCTCACGGGTTGAGATAAAGACAGGAAGATCACTTACCAGTTATCATCATGGGCAAAACAGACTTGACTTGGGGAACATAAATTTTATTTATTGACAGTTAAAATAGAGTAAGATGGTGAGAAATGAAGACAAAACTAAAAACACCTTTCCCCTGCCCCCTCTTCTTCCCAACCTCAACTTCACTTCTTCACTCCAGACTCCACTACCTCCTCCCCACCCCAAGAAGCCCAAGGGGATGGGAGATGGGGGCTTGTGGTCAGTCTTTGCTGCTCCCTCCTCCTCACACTTTTCCCTGCTCCTGCATGGGTCCTCTCAACAGTCTGTAGTCCTGTGGCCCTGCTCCTGTGTGGGCTCTCCATGGGCCAGAGTTCCTTCAGGAAATGCGCACTTGCTCTACCATGGGCTGCAGGAGAATCTCTGCTTTAGTGCCTGGAGCCCCTCTTCTCCTCTTTCTCTGAGCTTGGTGCCCACAGGATTGTTTCTCATTCTTTGTCTCCCCCTTACTCCTCACTCTACCAGCGTGGGGCTCAGCCCTGCCCTGCGGTAAGTTGGTCAGATCCGGCTGGAAACGGCTGGAACTGGCTGTGTCTGGCACGGGGCAGCCCCGGCCTCTCCTCACAGAGGCTGCCTCGCAGTCCCCACTGAGAGCACCTGGGCACCCACACCCCGTACAGAGAGACAGAAGTGTTTTCCTTGGGTTTGTTTTAGTCTACACTGAAAAATAGTAATGCCGATTTTCTAAATGGGATTACAGACTGAGTTAAATCCACTGGCTGCCTCACTACATGAACTGAAAAATAACAAGTGTGAAACGTATGTTTTAAAAAAGAAAAAGAAAAAGTAATGTGAATATTTAACCAGAAACGTTTGATGCATATGACTTGTTATAATCCATGTGAGTACGCCTCGAGTGTCTCAGTATGCCTTGGCTTTGTAGCTCATTTTCAATCAGAAAGGCATGGCCTTGCTGGATGATTTTCTTTGCATGTAACACCAGCTTTGACCTTTGTAAGTAAAGAATTTCAATAGTAGGAAATGCTTAAAGGTGTTTTTGTGATTTGTACAAATGTTTCCCAGGGACTAAGCAGAGATTATCAAACTCATTTCTCTTTTGACCCAAAGCAGATCTCTTAACCTAGTTCTTCAGAGACCAAAGACTCGTGCACTAATCCACTAATCCTCCTAGTCTCACAAATTATTGAAAGTCCATTATCTACAATCTGCGTCTGAAGATCTATTGGAAAGTCTGTGACCTCAGGGAAGCCCAGACAGTGAAATATATATTGCCGTACATCATTTAATTTCTTACCATTTTAACTTTTTACTGATTTGCTTTCCTTTGAGAAACAGAATTGTCTCTTCATTTGAGAATAATTTTTTCCACAGACACACTCTGTATTTATAACATTTTGTTGTTGGGGTTTTGGGGGGTTTTTTTGTTTGTTTTTTTTGTTTTGGGGTTTTTTTTGTTTGTTTGTTTGTTTTTAAATGAGCAACCCTGCTATGTGGTATTGGAGGAATAGCTTCTGCATTATAGCAACTTTTCACTTGCTCCTACTTCCTGCTACTGCAGAGGATCATGGGAAAAACTACAAACATTTTGAAACCACAGGGCCCAACATGATTTGTATTTAATTAAAACCTACTTATTGCAACTCTCTTTTTCACTTATGTGCCTTCACATTGTAAAACTCCAAAATTCTTTAACAAGACTGTTTAAGAACTTGTGTCTAAATGCTAAGTCTTATGATGTTGTATAAAGATATGAATTCTTCAACAAATTAGATCTGAATATTCTAATTTACCAATTTATAAAATCAAGTTTATATAAAAAGTACAGAGAGATTATAGCGAAGATATATTGTCTTTGGAAAGCATTTGAAAGATTAAAATGGTAATAAAGAGGTTGTTCAATTAAAAATCTTGAGAGGAAAGTGAAAGTTGGGGACGTTCAAACTGGTAAATGGGAAGGACACCAGTTTACCAGGATACCATTTACCAGTTTGAACGTCCCCAACTTTCAGCTCTTTCAGCTTCTTTTTCTTCTGATATTTTCAATGGATAAATATCTATGGCCTGCTCCATTCACTACTAGAAAATGTGTAAGAACAAAGCCACATGCTCTTCTGTTTCTCTGCCCTTTGCTAAGAAACATATCACATATCTTTATCTATGAATGTGCACATTTAACATTAGCAGTAGCTTAAAGCATTCTTCAGAACTATTTATAGCAGTAACTAATGTGAGTTGTGGTGACATAGTGAAGCATATGAAAAACCTTATTATATTTCTAAGATTCCATACATTGTACTTATGTGCAGTTTCACTTCATATGGAGAATGTGGATGCATAAGACTAACTGGAAGAAAACGTATTGATAGAAAAAGTGCTATGAACAATTGCTTGTGATGACAATTGGAATTACGTTTGTGATTGAATATACAAGTATCCTGCCTGGGATCCAACTTAGTAGGTGTATTTACTGACATAATACATACTTGCCCACCCAGATCATTTTGATGAATTATTGGTCATCTAGGGGCAAAAAAAGTCTTCACTTTTGAATGCAGTAGCATGTATTGAAGCTATGTATTGAATTCATGCTGCATTAACTCCTAAAAAAAAAAAAGAAAATGTGTTGACAATTACAGTGTCGAAATCTATTTTTCATTATCACTTCAAAGAAGAAACAACTGCAGCTATTCAAGGCTAGATTCACAAAGAAACATAAGGGATTCTGCCTGTGACACCACCACTGGACAGACTGACCTGAGCTCCCTCTGCCCACTCTAATTCTGAGTGAAATACTGAAAAAGAATGACGTATATTTGAGCTACCTGTGTTTGAGTCAACATAACCATATTTATTCAGTAGTGCTAGGAAGGCTTGTCAGTTCTTGTTTTCTACCTCTGACAGTGCACCATTCAAACACAATTATTTCACTCTGAAAATGAATTGGACCTTAACATGTATATCTCACTGGTGTCAGGACTCTCATTCCTTTTTCCACTGCATAGCACAACAATGTCCAGACATCTGCCCAATTGCCCATCAGTGTCCCACTAGATGTTTGCTATGATCCCAATCTTGATTTTGTGATGAATTTTGAGAGTGAATTCTTAGTCTGTGTTGTTTCTATACACGATAACACCTAGATAGTTTTACCTTCTTGCATAATAGCCAACAACAAATTTCAATGCCAAGGGAAGCCTGGTATGAAGAAGGGGCTTGGGGGGAAAGTGTTTTTAGTTTTGTTTTAATTTCTCACCATCTTACTCTATTTTATTAATAGGGTAATTTAAATTTATGTCCCCCAAATCAAGCTTGTTTTGACCATGATGGTAATTGGTAAGTGATCTCACTGTCTTTAAATTGACCCACAAGTTTTTTCATCCTTTCTTCCCCTGTCCTGTTGAGGAAGAGGAGTGAGAGAGCAGTGGGGTGGGCATCAGAGGGTCTGGCAGCCAACCAAGGTCAAGCCAACACACTATCATATCTGTATTTTTTTTTGTAAGATGTCAAAATTGAAGGAATTTGAGTACTTTGGACTCAGATACAGGATGATAGCTTTATTAGGCATAGTACTAAGATAACAGGGTCAAACTTTACATATATCTCCTACTACAGGAAAATATATTGCATATGTGAAAAATATATCTGTAGCCCAAAGCTGTGGGACCAAATAGGTTAGAAACTATTTGCCACACTCAGAGATGTCCACTATTTATTCCTAAACTACAAAAATTCCCTACCCCTCATGTGAAGGCTATCAGGCTTTTAGCTCCAAAGCTTTATTCCATGTATTTTACCTCTGGAGCCTGATCCTAGTGTAATAGACATGTGCTAGCTGTAACACACCTGCATGGCACACCTCCCAGACAGAAGTCTCACAGGATACCTCCTGGGGCCATTTGCTCACAGTCTCCAGCCATACATCCCAAGCTCTCATTTAAGGAACAATTCCCTTCACAACAGCTCTCCTGAGATGTAACTTATTTCTGAGGACAGAGTTTTTTCCTCTAATATATTTGCCCATCCCCATATCTAACAGTTCTTCATTCACATTTCTCTAATCAAATTGTATAACCTCATCCCTGATTTAACATGATTTAACATGATGGGTGATTAAGCAAAACATATGGTTAGCCATAACTGTTACAGTGATTTAACTACCTTTGATCTTCCTTTGTTTTCATTTCAGTGTTCCTGTGCCATCATCTCATTCACTTATTTCCGCCACATAAGAAATCTCACTGGGAAGTTCTTAAAACTTCCCTTGGGCTACCAGGTGCTATTCAACAAAATAAAAAAATAGCAGCCTTCTTTTTGGCACTTTCTTTTATCCACTTTTGATTTCCCAGCAAGGATATTAACCTCTACTTTTATTTCTAGGAGACCATTTATCTTCATGTGAGGCCTTCTTTCCTCCTGACCTCCTTGACAGCAAAGATAATCACCAAAGCAGGGACATTCCTACTCCTTCTTTGCCCTCTGCCTCCTGAGGCATGAGTAAGTCAGGATAAGCAAATTTCAGCTGGTCATCTTCACCAGTATTCTCAGCATATTGAAAACTATATTTGCACCAGACAATAAAATCTTCACTCTATTATTCCATTCTTCCTGTTTAGGAATTAAATTAAGTCCATTCCAGCTTCTGAAGATCACTCATCAATCAAGATTTAAATAGTGTGATATCGTACTGAGAAGAACAAGTTTGTTGTATTGATATGGAGTTTTAGTATACTCTGGAGTTACCTCAGGCTCACAAAGCAATTAGCCAATAATGTTAAGAAGTTATGGCTAATTTAACTAATGCTTAATGAAGCCTACTAAAGCTGTCAGGATTTATGAGTGCAGTGAGATTTTGTGCAAGAACACACATTAAAGTTAGGGTCCTCGTCTCATTTTGGCAGATTAATCATGATCCTAAATGATAGTGTTTCTTTCTAATGATATGAAAAAGGTGTGTTTTCTTCTTTTTAAAATTTCTTAAAGGTTAAAGTATGTGTAGTAGCACATGAATTTTATGTCTAAGAAAATAGTCTCTGGTGGGCATCCATCCTTACAAAATAAGTAAAGAAAACTTATATTTGAATGTCACAATTACTGGGGCAAGCAACACCTATGAGCATTGTGGTCTTGGTATTCTTAAATTTCAGTATCTTCTGTCTCTGCTGCTATGTTTCATTAATATGCTGCTATGTTTCATTATTACATTTCATCACTTTCTTGAATGAATCATTGGGATTCAATGAAAAGATGAGATATTACAATAAAACTAAGCAAAAAGGTATTGTAGAAGGGCAATTCGTGTCACAAAATATTAAAAATTAAGAAAAATGATGACATATACACAACAGCTTGAAAGTTGCAGTCTAAAGGACAAACACCTTTCTGAATTGGGTTTATCTTTTATTCATGGAATGTTGTGTGCTTTTACAAGCTGTTATGCTTTTCCACGCAGCTCATATGACAGCACAGATTCCCTTCCTTCAGAAAGCTCAGCACCCCACTGTGTGTAGTTCGTTTGCTTCCAAGCTTACAAATTCAGGCAATGCATCAGGCACTAGAATAAGAGGTAAAAAAGCTTTCATAAAAAATACATCTTCCACACTGCATATATAAATGCACTCTCAGACACAAAGGAGATCTTCTCTAAAAGAAAGACTTCCATTTAATAGGTACATTTGATGAAATTATGAAACATTTAGTTTGGAAATTTGATGAAAATATGAAACATTACTTCTATGAAGGAAAAAGAAAAAAAACAACAAACGCACAACCAAAACCAAAATAAATGAACATTTCTTTCAGTTAGCTAGTAATATCAGTTTTTTTCCTATAGGGACTCAGGATTATGGTGCTGTGGACAATTTATTTTATTTAGGGAAAAAATAAATACTGAAGCGATTCTGTGATTAAATGTGTACCTAAATGCGACAAAACAAGTTTATCAAAACCAGAAAACAATCATAGAAATACACAAGTTTAATTGAAAAAAAATATTAAAAAGTTATGCTTGTAATATCCTTTTTTCATTTTGCATACATATGGGTTGTGAAGTCTTCTACTGATGTTAATGAAATGAAAAGGGGTTTTCTTTCTTCACTGTATTAAATCAGATCTAATAGCAGGACACTGTTTTATGAAACCTGTTCTTCAAAATATATATGGTGTACCCAACCAGGTTTTTCTTTTTTTTTTTTTTTTTTTCTTTTTAATTTATTGACAGATAAGGTACAAGCTTAATATGACTTGTGGGAAACTTCTCAGTCCTGTTATACACAAGCAAAAGACCTCCCTCCCTTTCTTCAGAAGATTTAAAAAATTTGTGCAATTAACTAATGGCACTGAAAGAATACAGAAAATAGACAGTACTTGTTAAACTCTAAATGAAAAAAAATTGGCTCAAATGAAAGGGTCATATATAGTGCTGTACTCATTTATCACATAAAAAGTAAACACCACCATTTTTGTACAACAGGAATATTATGAATAGGAAAACAGAGCTGGAATATTCTAAGCCAAGTCATTGCTGTAACAAAGGACATACTAATAAAAGGAGAAGCCTCAAAATAGATTTGACCAGTCAGAGCAAGGACACACAGCATTTTAAGCACTTGCTTTCTCCCCAAAGAGAAATTGCAGGACTTCATGCCATAAAGCTACCATTAGGAGATATTATAGAAATTAGAAGGAGATATTTTATTAAATACATTTATTACTAGGGATATTATTTTGCATAAATTACTGAAAAAAGGATACAATTTAAAAACATCCTTATTTCCTGATAATAAACTATTTAAAAATTATATAATGTGATTGGTGTATTTCAGTGTTTATTATACTTTAAAAGTTTGTGGAGGTTTTTTGTTTACTTGTGGCTTCCTGTAATTACACAGCTGATTTATCCCCTTTTGAGAAATTTTAGGAACTTCTTATTTGTGTTTTGCACCAACAAATAATGCTTATATGAGCACTTTTCCATTTAAGTAGAAATTTACACAGGTGACAGATACGTCAAAGATTGTATACGCAGAGAGGGAGAGAGAGAGAAGAAAAGACAGAAGATGTATGAAACAGAAAAAGTGATAGCAAACTTAAAGAGGAATTCAGAACTGAAGTGTTGGGTTTAAATGGCAAACTTTCAGGTATCTTATCTCAGGACCATGGAAAAAGGAAATTTTAAATCTGTTTAGGCTCATATTTTTATAATATTATTTCTGGACTTTAATAATAATAATTTAATAAATAGATTCAGACAGGAAATATTTTGATAGCAGAAGATAGTTGGAAACAATTTTTTCCTTCTTCTAAGTAATCAAAATAAGTGCTGTCTTTTTTTTTATATTTCCCCTTGTCCACCTCTCTTTTTCTTATCACACATAAATAAATCCAGCTTTTGATTTACAATGCTGTCATTACAAAAAAAAAAAAAAAAAAAAAACCAAACCCACATTGATTGTATAACTCCCTAAATAATGAATCATCAAGATGAACAAGATCTGTAGAATTTGAGCTATTGCATATAATGGGAAAATAACATTTGAATATATTATTAGCTTTTCTTCAGGATCATATTAAGGTAACACATTCTGAATTTATTATCAAATCAAACTTCCCTGTTTGAAAATTCAGTACCGGAATATTTGAAAAGTTGTTAAGTTTCTCAAAAGAAGAAATAAACAAGAAAGAACCACAAGCCTTCCAAGATAATATACGTTTAATGAAAATGGTTTCCTCAAATTGAAACACCTTATCAGGTTTAGATTGAGGAAGGAACTGAAATATTCGGTTCTTCAGCCCTAGAAAACCATCTTACTAACAGGAGTTGATGCAGAAAACGTGTTGGCTTATATTAGAAAGCAGAAGTTATGAAAAGATAAGCAAATGGGATTTACTTTGCAGAGGAAAGGAAAGAGTCCACAGACACACAACTTCAGTGTTTGTCCTTAAGACTTCCACTTGTCTGCTATAACTTCCTGTGTCTCTGATGATTATTGGTATCTTCTCAATACTTTTTTGTATTAACTTTGGGCAAGTATGTGATAAACTGTTGTAAACTTAATCTAAGTAAATTTAGAAAAGTTTTCTGTCACATCCATACATGAACTCAATATCACTATATCCAAGTCTACAAATCTACAGTTTAACTTTCTGTAAAATTTTATGTGAAATATGATCTGCAAAATTATCCCAATGATATGCTGTCTGCTGTCATACACATAAAAGCTATCAAAATCGATTGTTTACACAGTTATTACATATACCCACCTATACATTGCAAGCTAAACTTACTCAACCCCACTGAAATAGAACTATTATTCTGCTTAGAATCGTGCAATATTTGCTATTAGTACAAAAGAAACAAACAAACAAACAAATAAACATACATTGAAGTAATGGAAGAATATTCATGTCAATGATTTGATATTGGAGGAATACACACTTAGGTGTCAACCTTGTAACAAGCTCATATACACATTATTACGTATAGACACCTTAGTAGTGCCATTCATCGTTTATTTTTTTATACACGTGCTATATGTGAGAAATATCTGCTGTCTGAGTAATTTCATTTTGTCATCTGGAACATTCAAACCCTTAGCTGAATACCACTGATTTCAGACCCCCCAAAAATAATAATTATAGAGGGAAACACTAGGTGTTAGGTATTGTATTTCAATAAGTCTTTAATACTGATGAACATGATACAAGTAATGCTAAAGATAATATAATGTAATTTAAATAGTGTAATCCTATGGAAAAGTGTAGGTGTAAATAAAATTAGGAAGAAAGTATGGCGATTTTTGGTTAAAAACACTGAAAGCTGTTAGCTTTTTCAGTGATTTAGGGACAGTCTCTAAGAAGCTCTTCTGTGAAAAGTTAAGAATATTTGTATGAAAACAGGAAATGTTATTATGAATTTTTAAGAAATACATAAAATACTTGGGCCTTCTGCACTGTAAATTTACAAAAAATTACAATTTAACACTATATAACTGTACTAATTACAACTATATACTTCATCTTTGATTCAATTCACCTAGAAATTGAATCCACCTGTATCACATGGGGAAAAAACCAAACCACCAACTCAGAGAAACTCTTCCATTGTAATTATTTAAAATAAAAGTTTTACCAAGACCATTAGTTCAGTTCAACTTTGGAGCTTAAACACTAAGTAAAATAGTGGGCTAATATTCCTGTTTGTTGAAGATATGAGATATTGTCGTTGTTGTTAATATTATTATTAATTTATTTCCAGAAGAAGTTGAGTTAGTCAATCTGCTTTCAAATGACTGTTTTTAAGATATCTGGCATTTCTAAGTATGAATTATTTAGGGGATTTTCTAGACGTGGACAGTGGGATTGAGTGCCCCCTCAGCAAGTTTGCCAGTGACAGTAAGATGTGCAGCATGGTCGACGTGCTGGAGGGAAGGGATGCCATCCAGACGGACCTGGACAGTCTTGAGAAGTGGGCCTGTACAAACCTCATGAAGTTCAACAACACCAAGCACAAGGTCCTGCACGTGGGTTGGGGCAATCCCAAGCACAAATACAGACTGGCTGGAGAATGGCTTGAGAGCAGCCCAAGGAGAAGGACTGGGGGCTGTTAGTTGATGAGAAGCTCAACATGAGCCTGCAATATCTGCTCACAGCCCAGAAAGCCAACCACAACCTGGGCTACATCAAAAGAAGCATGGCCAGCAGGTCGAGGGAGGTGATTCTGCCCCTCTACTCCACTCTGGTGAGACCCCACCCTGGAGTACTGTGTCCAGCTCTGGGGCCCCCAACAGGAGAAAGACATGGACCTGTTGGAGCTGGTCCAGAGGAGGGCCACACAGATGATCAAAGGGCTGGAGCACCTCTCCTATGAAGACAGGCTGAGAGAGCCTGGAGAAGAAAAGGCTCTGGGGGAACCTTATTGAGGCCTTCCAGTACCCAAAGATGGGTCTGCAGGAAAGACGGGGAGAAACCCTTTATGAGGGAGTGGAGCGATAGGATGAGGGGTAACGTTTTTAAACTGCAAGAGGGGAGATTTAGATTAGATATTAGGAAGAAATTCTTTACTGTGAGGGTGGTGAGACACTGGAACAGGTTCTCCAGAGAAGTTGTGGATGCCCCATCCCTGGAAGTGTTCAAGGCCAGGTTGAATCGGGCTTTGAGCAGCCTGGTTTAGTGGGACGTATCCCTGCCCGTGGAATGGGAGTTGGAACTACATGATCTGTAAGGTACCTTCCAACTCAAACCATTCTATGATTCTATGAAATAGCGTTTTATACATACAGATGTTTTTGCATACCTAGGAGAAGATAGAGATTACAGCTATTAAGTAGGTACTGTTGTAGTAAAACAGATATTTTCCCCAGTGAGAATCATAACATGCAGTTTGACCTTCTCCTGCAGCAGTGGGTTCCTAACACAGACAGCCTTTTACACTGATGACTGGTGGCTTAAAATAAAGATCAAAATAAAGATCAAAGAAAAGTATTCTTTTCCCTTCTTCAGATAAGAAATGATCAAATACAGACAAGTCAAACTCCTTTGTTTACTGCAGTCAGTAGTTCACGTTTGCTTTTTCTGTAATGGAAACCAAATTAATACTTCTCATATCTTTCCTTCTGATAATTATTGCATATGTTCAGAATGTTACTCTTGAATAACTTCCATATTGAAAATACCAATTGCCATCTGACAGCTTGTTTAACTAAACACAACTGGAGTTCGTCTGGAAATCTCATTTGTAAATGGCACTGTAATGAGAGATTTGCAGAGCAGCTTTTTTGGGTTATTTTGCTTTAGGTTTAATTTTGAAATGACTGATTGAAGATGAGGATTTGCATAGTCCTTAATCACAACTAATGTGCTGAATAAAGACTTTTATTTCTCTTTTCCTACTTTAAAATTGACATGGATTTATTTTTTTTTAGGTTCATCTGCATAAGTAACTTATTCAGGAATACAAGATTCATATTTTTATTTATCTGATAGATTGTTTTCCAGTAGGGAAACAGAACATTTCTTTGCATGAGAGCAGAATGGAGTTAATAGGTAAATTAATAGGTAAATTAATAGGTAAATTAATTAAAAGTTACTGTTTGGTTGCTCTGTTGTAGGAAAAAAAAAAAAAACAAACAACACCCCGCCTTATGACCACTTCTTTCATGTAGGAAACTCACTCAGTGCCCCAGCTTTTATGTTTTACACTAAGCTGCATTCTCTTTCACAAGATGTTCTACCAAGGTCAATGGATTTTTGCAAGACAATATTACAGTCTGTTCCCTTTATGACTCAGTCATGATAAACTGTTCCAGGAAAGTGTAAAGAGAAAAGACAGTACAAGAAGTCTTTGTGATCTCTGCTTCCCACTACACTGTTCGAATACACTAGAATAATGACATAGAGTTAACTTTAGAAGCAATAGGATTCCTGCACTTGGGCTACATCTGCACTTCACATATATACAGGACCAAGAATTTAGTAATCTTCTTAGTACTGGACATTAATTTTGAGAGTTCAGTTACTTTAATGATATAGTTATGTTTTGGCTGTGGCAATTTAATAGATTATTTTCTTGTGGTTTTTTTTCTCTCCCAGTATCAGTCAGGCCTTCACATTCTGCAGATCTTCTTTACTGCTACCTCTGCAGATGAGTGAGAAACTGTTTTTCTACACCACTTAAAATATGAATGACCACATGAAGCAAAAGGTTTTGTTAGTTTTCTTCACAGTCAGCTACAACTTCAGAAAGGTAGATCTATTTATTACAAAATATGTGGGTTTAATATTTATAAATATTCTTTCCTGCTTACTTATGTATTTATTTATAATGCTCCCATGGCCTGTTAGCTCCTGATTAAAAAAAAAAAAAAAAAAAAAAAAAGAAAGTGTAAACTTTTGTCATGTTGGACTAACAAATGCAGAAAGAAGCCTGAAGAGTGCCTGAAGCAAGCACTGATTTTCTGCATGTCTCTCAGTAAGAAAATAAATGTTTTCATTTATTTGTGGGTAGTTTACTTCCAGATGAAGCAGGTGAAATCAAATTTTAACATAAATGTCATTTGACCTTCTTTTGAATTTTCATCTTTTTCTTATGTTATGAGCCAACATAGTCAATGGGACTTTGGGAAGACCTTGAACAAAATTCAGACATACCAATGTAGTCAATGTTACTGCTTTCAGTGAGTCAAAATTCCCTTCCATGAGCAGAGTGGTACAACGACTCTAACTACTTTTTCTTTGTGTATTGATTGTCACTTACAGGCTGCTGAATCACTGAGAGCAGCATGGGGGGCCTCTTTGGGTCATAGGATGCTTATTCAACGGGAATAGAGCCCCACTGTGAGACCAGCCAGCTGGCACTACTAACCACGGTAGTGCCTGACACTGCAGCAAAGGCTGCTGTGCATTGCTTCAGAGCCCCTGAAATTAATTCCACTGTGGAACACAAAGAGATAAGAATTACATTTCTAGAAATTGGGGAAGATTAGTTAATACTAAGTAATGAAATATTGTACAAATGGTCCTGGACCATATTAAGGGTGTATTGAGAACTAGTTTATAAATAATAAATAGCTAATATGTAATTTACTCTCAGATCAGTAGCAGGAGGGTGTCACAGAACAAAAAACATTGATAGATTGCTTTAATCATTGCCTGTAAGTACCCCACATACATTTTTCTAGAGGGTCTGGTAGCCATTTGTACCCCACAATACTGCCACATTTCCTACCGATAATTCATTACATTATTATAAGCTACATATAATAGAAATACAGTAGAAGGTACAACTGAAAATTAGAAAGAAGAAAATCAAGAAGCACTTTAGCCATTTTAAAAAACTTCTAAAAGTGGAGCTGTAAAGACGTTGCAAGTTTAACTTTAAATCTATTGACCAGAAATTCACTTATGTTGTATGCCTGTAAATGTCTTATTTTGTTTTAGTCTACATAATAAAATACACTATTATGTACAGTTGACCAAATATTCAATAATATAATTTTTTTTTGAAAAGCATTACTGAAAAGAAAAATAAAAAGTTTTCCATAGTAATATACTGTTTTCTTCTAGTCAGGTAAAGGATTGAGTGCATAAAATTGATTTCAACTCACTTCTAGTGAATGACTCCATGAGTGTAATACATTTACATCTATCCTAAATATAGTATTAGCAGTTAGGAAACATTTAGTAAATATAGATTCTTTTATTACATACCTATGTAAAATGTGACCTAAGTTCCTTAAACAATTTCTATGAACACTGAAGTTTCGAAAAAGGGTTAAAATTTTAATGTAACCCTTCTATTTAGAATTCTGCTACATGGGATCTTAAATAATAAGTAAAGTCCCAAGTTAAAGGTTCAAGTTAAAAAGTTATATTTAACAGCATAAACTACAGAGGAGAGGGCTAAGTACACAGTAGAACTGGAAAAGATTTTATTTTATTTTGGCTTCTGATCTGGAACAAGTAACCTGTGAGATCAGCTTCTCCCCTCAGGGAAAGTGAAGATTCACATTATGGTTCTTTATGTGGTCCTTATCACCATATTATTCAGGTACTTCATCTGAAAAAAGGTCAAAGCTTTCCTTTGCCTAGACAAGTAAAAGTTTTTAGTGTATTTCTCAAGCACAGAAATAATGTCACAATCTCAGAGGCCAAATGTGGCATTTTTCCACCCACAAGAAAAATGTCTTGAAAAGGTACACCTTTTGAAACAGAATTTAACATTAACCCTTCGTTGCTTATATTAAAATGGCCAGATGCTAGATTTCCTTTATTTAATGAGATAGATATTTTATTGTTCACTATTGAATACTTTCTTAATAAAGGAAATACCAGCATTTCAAGAGGAAAATACTCTCCCGTTTTCCTTACAACCTGCGCAGGACTGAATTTCACACAGAATAAACTGAGATTCTGAAGAGAAAAAATTCTTATTTCATCATCTATTTAAAATATTGATTTTCTTTATTGAGAAATTATTGTCAAATATGTATTTCTTAATTTAGAAAATTAAATTTTTAAACCAAGGGTCTTTGAAACAGTTTTCTCTTTGGCATGTACATTTTTATCTCCCAGTCCATGGCTGTGCAACTTTGCATTTCCTTTTTCTCTCCATGTACTTTAAGAAAACCAGTCATTTAAATCATCCTTTTTGATTCTTGACCATTTAACTCAAAAACACTAACAGCTTCAGATTCTTGAAAAACTTTTTTACCGATCACATTCATTCTCAATCTGCATAGCTTGGTGCATCCTGTTAGTTAGCTCTGTAATAGATAAGAACCATCCATATTTATCATGTTTGCAATATAAATGATCAAAATCAAAAAATATGACAAGTGGGTTTTAAGAGGCATCAAATCTATACCTCTTCATCTGCTTGAATATTTTTTGATAGATCAACATGTTCTTAAAATTTTCTAGTGAGGGAGAGTCCATAATGCATGTAGGAAATCTATTACAGGTTTTAAAAATAGCTTATGTTTTTCATAATCTGTAAAAAAAGTCTCATTTGATGCAATTTATATCCAGTAATTCCAGTTCACTCCACTGTGGGCATGCAAAACAGCTTATTTTGTCCTTGGTCTTTGCAACGATATTTTTGTGTATTTGAAGAAGGCTATAACTTCCACACACACCTCCCCCCCCCCCCCCCCCCCCCCCAAAAAAAAAAAAAACCAAACCAATTCAAATGTTTCCTGACTGTTCTTATAAGTAACACTTTTCTATCTCTGGCTCTTCCTAGATGATCCACACATTAGAGGCAGAGTATACACTATAATTTAAAATGTCCAAGTAAAGAAGAGACATTACCTTTACAGACACCACATAATTGTACATCCCAACATAATATTTGCCTTTTTCAGAACAGCAGGCTAGTTCAACAATAGTTCACTCCAGTTTACTTTGTATCATAATCCAAAAATCCTACTCTGGAGAATTGCAGTCTGCCCTCACACTGTTCTTCCAGTTTGTGAAATCATTTGTTCCCATGGAAGTGCAGAATTACATCTTTGACTTCATTAAACACTGTCCCTTTTTTTCATACCAGTTTTGCAGTTTCTCAAAAATTATTGTAATTCTAATCCAGTCCTCCTGCAATTACATTTTCCCCCAAAGTGGTGCTGTATATGGAAGTAATAGATATTAAATTTCTGTAAAAACATCCAACCTACTCTCAAGAGTACTGAATAGCACTGAAAAGTACCAGATAGAACCCAGGGGAAGAGAAGCTCAGTATGTACTTCCAGTTTGAAAGGGTATGGTTTCCTCTACTGTGGAGGACTGTTAGAATACTAAAGAAACTTTTTGATTGTGACTGAAGAACAAAGTGAGATTCAACCATCTTACTCTTGGTACTGTCTCTCCAAAGCACACATGTAAGCACACATGTTTTGCCCTTAATGTTATTTTAGCCCAGAAGGACTGTAATCATCACCTTAAAAATTCAATCACTTACTCTGTTCAGTGAAAAATGTTTTCAGTAATATACATTTCTAACAAGATAATACACCTCAACTACTTGTACCGCAACCACCAAAGCACTGTTCTTCCTTTTGAACTCTTCTTTGCTCTATCTTGTGAAATCTCCTTGTTCTAAAAATGAACATGATAATTTCCATAGGAATTACAAGTCTGTGTATGCCAAAGTTAAAATTTTGGAGGTAAGCCTTCACAGGGTAAAAGAAAGTTTAAATGAAATTAACTTATTTTGCAATTACATTCCTTATCAAGCCCCCTGTCCTGGCAAGCACGGGGATGCTTCACAGACAGCTTGCTGAATTCTACAGTCTGAGATTCTGGAGTCATAGAAAGGAGGGCAGAAACTGTTGACAGTTTTTAATGAAACACAGTAATCAGAGAATTTTAATATTTTTTTATTGATATATTGATTTGTGTCATTTTTTAATCCCTAAAGAATGTAGTTTTACTTATCCTAAAACTATCTGTAAGCTGATGTCCATTTAAACAAAATTTTCTTTTCTGTTTTGTCCATAGGGATTTGAACTTATATATCCCAGGAGATGCCCAAGTGTAGGTTCCTCAGTGGAACTGTTACTTACTCTCCTTACAGCCATCATAGGTTGCACAAAGACCTATTTTTGCAAACAATCCTTAGAGTTAAAAAAAACCAAGCCAAACAAACATAACCAGATGTGATGCCTCCCAGATGGCTGTTACATTTCCAGTGTCTGTTATTTTATCTGAACACAATTTGGGTCAGGATTTTGAACAAGTTTTTCTTCAGTTACCATACCCATTATTAATACTATACCTTTTATATACCCATCACTTACCAAATTTTTACACATTCTTAAGAGAACATCCTCAGTGATTGCAGATATAGAACTTGGTTGAAAACACAGAAGTGAGTGTTGAACCTCCAGGAGAAAGAACTATTCTCCAGAGTACTGGCTGAAATGTTTGGTCTCTGATCTCCAGTCTCTGATCCAAAGGACACATATTTACTACTTATGTAATGTGACTTACCAATAGAGATGTTACCCTACAGTACCCTGTAGTCAGGCAATTAGAGCAGAGTAGGAAAGCTGCACATTCAAAGAAAATTTTATAAATGAAGAAAGAAATTATTTTCCAAGTGAACTCTTGGTTTATGAAACTGAAATGTTTTTCAGGAAAATTAGATAACTCTTATAGAAAAGTAAAATTTGGAGTTATACCATTTCACAGAATAATGAAAAGATTGTGATTTATGTTAATTCATAAAACTTTTTGCTGTTGTTGTTGTTATTTTGCATATCTCTGCATGTTTATGTTAAATATGCATCTGCTTAAAACCTCAAACAAAGCATTACATGAACAATCACAGTTCTGGCTTTGATCAGGAAGAATAACTTTTGCAGGAAATGGATCTGCTGAAAGTTATATCAGTGTCATATGGCAAGAAAATATCTTCCTGTCTCTATTTAATTCAACTGTATAACATTTTTTTTTCCTTTTTTTTTTCTCCCCCACAGTTTTGTGGATGGCACAGTAATCTTTGTACCATACATGCTCTTCAAGCATATGCGATTGAGAATTTAATGTAAATGTTTCACTCAAAAAAATACAGAAGACATAATAGGGAATCAGTTAATATAAAGCTGTGTTATCTCTATCTCACACTCACGAGAGTCTGATGAGGACTTGAATAGGTCAAGTGCAATTCCTTGCACCCATGCAGAGTGACATGCTATCCCTGTCTTCTGAATCAGAAACAAAGTTTTTGTGATGAAGGGAGGCAGTTGAAAATCAAATACTTCAAATACAGTATATTCTGAGTAAACTGTAAATCTATGGTTGGCGCTGTCAAAATGGGATTCATCTAGTTATTTGGCAAAACTGAACAATTTCCTAATTTGAAAGTTAGTTTCCTATTTAACCATTGATTGTACCATTGTCATTTTTATTCTTACTAACCTTTTTTGAGTTATCTGCCTGTTAGCTAATGTGATATTATCCTTGTATCAATAGCAGTATCATTTTTATTCTTTACCATGGTCTTTGCTGGATCATTTACACTCCAGATATGTCCTTTTTATTACGGTTTCTACAATTTTGGAATGCATGTCTGACCCTTTTCCGGAGTGGTAGCAAATGTCAAGATCTTTAGCTGTTTGCTATTTCCAATTTACTGTTTGGCTTTTGATGTGGCACATATTTTATGGACATTGCCCTCTGGCTTGTCCCTGAATAAAATTCTTCGTATCTTAAGACACAGTTTCCATAGACACTGCAATTTCAGCACCATTTTTAGATGGCAAGTTTGCTTTAGTCAGAAGCTTCTTTTGTACACTTTGAGTAGGGTTTTTGCATACTAATCTGTCTTTCAGGGCCCTGTTCAATCCACCCCCAAACTGACGATATCCTGACCTTTTTTTTTTTCTTTTTCTTTTTTTTTTTTTTTTTGTTTCTGTATGGAATGGATTTGTGTTCACAGTGATCCTCTTAAAAAATCAGTGCTTTTTGCTATATGAAGGTTTTCTGATCATAAGCATTACTACAAAATGCATCCTTTTTGTACTAGTGTTGCAACTCTTGTTTTCTGTGATGTGCATAGTAACCTATTTTACTTGTTACCACTGCTATCAGTAGAAGTGGAATTTATTTATATTTTGCTGCATCACTGACTTAGAAGTATTTGTCTAGTGTCTTCAGTGTAAAGAATGCAAGCTAATCCCCAGCTGTATTGTCAAAAACATCAGTATTTCCTGAACTGAATAAAGTGTCTGTTTATTTTATTGGAGAACAAACGGATCTGAAACAGTCTAAGACTGGCCTAGAAACATTAGTGTAGTCCTGGAGTCCTAATATTAGTGTCTATTTTACATTACCATTCAAAATCTATTGCCTTGCAGAGCTATCTCTTGAAAGAAGAGTGAAATTCTAAAGCTACCTAACAAAAATCCTAGTCTACTTTTACAGTACTCAATAAAATATAAAACTGGAGTAGGTGGCTTGCTGGTTGGATTAATGTCCAGAAATATTCACTGTTAAATGGGTGCATTATTGTAGAAAAAAAATTTCTACATAGTAGAACAGTAGAGTTTTATTTTTTAGATTATTTTCTTGAAAAAATATGTCTACAAGTACTTGTAAATGTAGCAGATTAAAATATTTTATATTCACTAATATGGCAAATATGAATCCTTCGAAGCAAATACATATTTCACCTTTACCTTTTCTATTTATCAAGCTATTGCCTTTTCTTTTTTCCTTAGAAATGTTATAATACAAATTCAACATGTAATCTCTAATTTGGCTTGTAGTTGCCAGAAGTGATAATCAAATTGTACAACTACCTGTAAAATAGCAAACATTTCAAAACATACTACTTTATCTACATGTATGTGTGGCTAGCCTAGATAAAATGTTAAAAGGAGAAAGATTAAAAATAAACAGAATATGAATGGGGAGTTACATGCTCTAATTGAAATATTATATGAAAGTATAACATTTTAGGCTGGACAGAAGGGGCAATAAAGCCATGTAAAGCAAGTGTAGCTTTGACCACCCTTCCTTCTTTGGTCATATTTTATTTAACTATGTGGAAAGCATTGGCAGTCACCCTAGTATAAAGTACTCCTTGAATAAAGAACAATAACAAGTTGAACTAGACCTACAAGTTAGATATATTGTTTCAGACAATAATTCTTTTTTTCTGGGAAGAGAAGTTCTATTTTACTTCAGAAATGTCTTTGAACTAAGTGTTGAATTCACAGAATAATTTTATCTGAAGAAGGAAGGAAGGAAGGGAGGAAGGAAGGGAGGGAGGGAGGAAGGAAGGGAGGGAGGGAGGGAGAGAGGAAGGGAGGGAGGGAGGGAGAGAGGAAGGGAGGGAGGGAGGGAGGGAGGGAGGAAGGAAGGAAGGAAGGAAGGAAGGAAGGAAGGAAGGAAGGAAGGAAGGAAGGAAGGAAGGAAGGAAGGAAGGAAGGAAGGAAGGAAGGAAGGAAGGAAGGAAGGAAGGAAAAGTAAAGGCAGTCAGGATAAAGCTGAAAAAAATGGCCATAAAAGAAAAGCCTGTATTTTCATCCAGCAGCTCAGGAGTTAAAACCTACATACTGAAGGTAAAGGCCATAGCTTTAATTCTCTCCCCTTTTTGAGAAGAATTGGCTCACAATGCATATAGCTTCTATATTCTAATAGACAGAAATCCTTAGTCCTGTGCAAACACAGCTTCTCTTTGTGCAAGACAAAAGTGCAGGAAGTGGAAGACTATCACCTCTCCCTCCAGCTCAGAACATCACCCTAAAGAATCATTAAAACATTTGGTCAGTGTTGAGCAATATCAATGGGGGGACACAGATTTATCTTCCTTAGCAGAGTAACCTCGCAGTTAGGAAGTTAGTGAGGCAAGACAGACAAAACTCACCCGACTCTGTAGCAACACTTGAGAAAAGAAAGTTCCATCATTCATTGCAAAATTGTAATCAAAAGAATACAACATCTAGAATTTAATCAGTTTAATTACTCTAATGCTGATTTTTGTACTTTCATGTATCTGCAGTCCCTATAAAATTCATGCAGAAAATTACTACCATTATTGGTGTTCTGCCACGTTCTAAGGCAAGACACAGGGAAGGTGAGATCCTGTGTCAGACTAACAGTAGGGAAAGCTGGCTCAGCAGAAGAGGTCAGCACAGCCGGATACCTGGCAGGGACATACAGAGAGATATCTAGTATGTACTGAAGAGGATGGGGGACTAATCTGAATTCTTGCCTTCACTAGAGACTACTTCAAGTTTAAAGGAGGTGTCTCAGAGCCTACAATTACTTCTCCCACTGTGTACCAGAACTAGGAGTCATTAAATGCAAACTTCTAGGTTTAAAAGTAAAGCAGACAGTGAAAAATTTCCAGATCCTTATGACACTGGAATGACAGTTTTCAGGGTGTAGTAACTAAACCTTAAATCCTTTATTGTCATTTCAACAGATTCATTTCTGTCATCATTTAACAATTTAATTAATCCAGATCTGTTTTTAAAGGTACTTTCCTGAAACCAGAAAATTTAGCTAAGGATTTAGCATCTCAGGAGCTGTGAGTGATCATGATCTTTTTTAAGATATGCTTTATAAATTAAAAAAAAAAAAAAAAAGGGGGGGAAAAAATTTCTTAAAATAAGAAAAGTTTACTTTATATCACATTTAAACCTAGGAGAAATTGCAAAGATGAGTTATACAGAATGGAACTGCAAGTTATATAGCACATACATCTTTAGAAAACTAAATGTCATTAGTTCTGCTGCTATCAGAATGGTTTCTCTGGGCTTGCAGGTCACTCACAATTCTATCTTAATTTTTTATCATATTGTCAATCAGTAAAATTTTATATATAATTTCTGTATTTTCACCATATATATGTACTTTGGTTCTAATGTGTAGAGCTGGTTTATGCAACAGATTTTGCATAGTACCCTGCCTGCATCTTTTGCATCCCCAAGGTGCTGTAGCACTAGCTGCTGTGGGCATGATGATACTAAGGCAGTTCTGTCAGCCAGCTAACTATGTGTTCTGATTCATGAAATCTCTGAGTTTTCTGAACATGAGTTTTCTTACAAATCTCACCTGCATAAATCATTATGATTAGGAATCACTGAGAATGTCTTACTAATAGCAGCTAAAAATATTTACCTTTTTTTTTTTCATATTTTATACATTTTTATTTTTTTAGATAATTTCCTCATCATCTCTAACCATGACTTTTGAAAATTTCTGCTACCTATACAAGCAATATGAAACGTTGTTACTCTTGCACTTTTTTTTTCAACACATCTTATACCATTTCCTTAAGAAAAACTTCCTAAACTCTCTTTATTCTTTCATGATATTTCTTCAAAGATATAATATAATTTAACTAAATGTGTTTTCCACTTACTGAAAGGCAACTATTACTCTTTATATTCACTTGGTTTTCTAACAGCCTGTTTTGCTGTAGAATATGGAGACAAATCTTAAACAATTAAAGATCAATTATGATGTCCTTGCAGGAGAAGTTCACGTATAAGTTTCTAATTTAAACACATGTAATCAATTTTCTGTGATCCTTTGACTTTCCCTTCTAAAATGTTTCCACTTGTCAGTGGAAAAACTTCTAATGGATGATAGGAAACTGGAGTGGAATTTAGAAAAAATGCAGTTAGCAGCAGCACCATATCTACATAGTGATGACCTATTTTAGCTAACAAATTTTAGCATTTGTGCTAACAAAATAGAGTTGTAGCTGGAGAAATCTGTCATGAGTAATTAATTACTTTTTACAAATGACAAAAATGTTATTTTAATTCAGACAATAAAATAAATATAGTAAAATCTCTTTATGAGCCACTAATTTGTAATGGTTATCTCTTAATGGGAGTCACAGTTCAGAAAGAAGTCCATCTCCCAATTACCCTCATCTACACTCTGATGCACCACGCAGTGTGCTTCCAGAGTACAAAAGCTGAGTTCTTTTTGGATAAAAATAACATGGAGTATTGATTCCAGGGGGTTATCTAATGGACATCAGCTGCTGACAACGATTCATTTCCTAGGACCAAAATAGGGTGTGTTAAAAGTTAAGTCTCAAACACGGATAATGTAGATACTAGCTCCTCAGTACCTGTTGTTTTGCTATGTGAATTGGCTTCTCTTGTGCTTGCTGATGCAGGCATAGTTATACAAAAGCATATTCTACATATTTCAGTAGCTGTTCTAGTGTCTCAAATTAATTTTTAACTCTAATTAATTATGGGTTCTCCTTTTTAATTATCTTATTAAGTAATTCTGCTACATCTGGAGTTTGTTGTGATTCATGACACTATTAAACACTTAAAGATGATTGCCTTAAAATGTCTTTTATGTGTGTGTAAAGTATCGTGTATGAAAATGGTGCCATATGAATAACAAGTATACCTGATTACTTGCTCACTAATCTCAGATTAAAATTATCCATTTTCCCTACTCCTACTACATAGTAGTAGGTTGTTTTTTTTTTTTTTTCATAAGCAATGACTCTACTTTTGGGGTAGGTCTTATACATGTGAAGGATGAGATGTTCAGACTCCCCCAGGTACAGCACAAGAGGAAAAAATACTTTAATAAACATTGGATGGAGGCAAGGAAACAATGAAACTTGTCAGTCTGATACGAAGTAAAGTCAATATGCCACCAGCCTTGAAAATGCTTTTGCAGATAAAAGAGACTTCCAAAAAGGGATTTGAGGGGGCATTTGCCCCAGATTGGCCATGATGAAGAAGAAGGTAATGATGAACATCAGTCTAATTTAGCAGTAACCAGGGAATTACCAAGAAACTTTAGAAGCAAAGAAGGCACCAGCTTAGGAAGCAGTGTCAAAAAAGCATGAAAGTCTGTAATGGGGTTGGGGAAGACCCCTTGGAACACAAGGAGGAGCAGTGGCCCTGGTTTGGCACTGCTGACCATCGTCCACGGCATCCCCAGCCCTGCTGGGGCCAGGCCATGCCCCATGGGGCATGGGAGCAACCTGCACCCAGACAGACACCACAGCGCAGGGGTGGTATGGGGGGAAGTCTCCTCCTGGTTTACATGGGACCACGTGGGGCACCAGCTCATGCCAGTGCCTTAGCAGGGTTTCAGCAGTGGGAGGCATGCATGCTCAGCAGGAGCATCCACGTCTCTACAGGAGGCACATGGGGGACCTGCAGTCACGTGCTGAGGGTGGGAGTTTGATAACCCATACTGCTGGAGGGTGAAGGGGTGCAAAATCATTTAGAGGGGCATATAGTTACAGAAAGCTACTTGGAAATTTTTAGGTGTGTATTTACATCTTACTACTGTCTGGGATTGTGGTTTATTGGTTGTATTGCTGATGTTGACCCTGAATGTACAGTTCACTGATTGCCAGTTAATTATGTGTCATTTATAAATCTGTAAATCTCTCTAATCCTGATTTGATTTAAACTATGCGAGTTGAACAGTTTTTCTCTATGACAACAATGAGGTAGCTTTGTGAGTTGTTATAGGAGCTTAGAGTGGGAGAAAGTGCAGAGGAGTTTGTTTATAAGTTTAACTAGTGGGTGATAAAAGTTGATATCATGAGCTATACAGATGTAGGAGTTGACCTTTCATCACTTGGTGACAGATTATGGGTAAGAAGAGAGCCCATGAAAGTAAACAAAAATAACTTATACTCTATATGATAAGGGAATGAAAGCCAGTTGAGAGATATAGAGAAGTTAAATATTTCAAGATTATGAAAGCTGCTTCTTCTAATATTATAGCAGTTGAATGGAAAATTGAAACCACTAAAATGAACGTTTTTCACTTTCACTTCATTTTTTCATTCATTGAAAGCTGTGTTTCTCTGACAAGAAAGGATTTAGTTGAAAAATATCTAACTGGCTCTAATATTGTCAGAAGAATTGCTTTGATACTGGTTTACCAGTTTTCATGTGTATTGTGGATTATTTTTTTTCTTTTTTGGTTTGCCAGCAAAACACGCAAACCCATCAACTTTTCCCCTAAGTTTTAACACTATGCTGCTGAATACTTGAATGTATATTAATTAGTCCTAAAATTTGGATAGCTAGTGGTCCCTGAAATTTATGCTGAGATCATTCCCAAAGGTTCTTAAATTCTAATACTGTAACAGTTTAGATTTTCTAGCTTAGGTTTCAGTTTGATATATTAAAATGCATTCTCTTTTTCTCCGTAGTTGCTCTTTTCATAACTCACCCTGAGGAATATTAAAATTTAGGTTCCAGTAAAGCCATTTTGCTTTAAATCACAGAATCATATTCCTAAATCAAGACTTACTTGAAGTTCCCTGAAGATTACTTTCAATTAAGCAATTAGCCTACAGTTATCTCTAATTTTGGCTGACTATCAATCATGATGATAATAAGCAGTTGAGGCAAATCAGCTCATATGATGCTACTGTTAGCATCAGTCACACCCAAATGTTTAGGACTCCATTTTATGAGGGAGAAATTTTCCTTTGGATCCATTTATCTATCCATTCATCAAGTTGAGATCTGTTAAAAATGTTCTGAAACTCTTTTCAAGATGAGATTAAAACCAAGACTTTGATTTTTATGACAGTCACCATCCAGATGTCAAATTTGTATGTAATACTTCAACTTTCTCATAGATTAGGACCTGTGAAAGCTTTCTTGTCTGTCTTATTTGTTGAATAGCTTCCTTCTTGATTTCAGATCTGTGCCATATACAACACAGAACTATACCCGCTAGGATTAGAAAGAGATCTAAGAGCACCTTGCACATACTTGTCCTGGTTTGAGGTAAAACAGAACCAATTTTCTTTTCAGTCATTTTACTTTTTTGGTTAAGCCTCTTCTAACTCTCGGAAATTAATGACATATTCTTCAGACAGTATTTGCTTCTAGCAGATAAGCTCTGTTTACAATGAACACCAAGGAACAGTTCGCAGAGAGGGTCCTACTTATACTTATTGCTGTAACAACCAGGTCAGCTAGCTTTGTTATGCACCAAGTTGGAGTGCTGGAATTGGAAAAGTGTAAAGGGGCTTCACCTGTGGGGAGGAGTGGACAGGACAGCTGACTCAAAACTGACCAATGGGGTATTCCATCCCATCTGCATGATGCTCATATAAAAGCTGAGGGATCAAAGGGGCCAGCCTCTTTCTTCTATAGCTGGTGTCCAAAGAGGACTCTATCTGTTCATCTGCCTTTGATCCCAATCTGTGAGTTCCTGAATCTGGAATCGGAAACCAGCTCCTGTCCATTGCTGAGTCCAGTCTGGGACTTTGCCAGTGCCTACCAGTAACGTGATCATCATCCTGGGACAGGATACAGTTTTATATATATTGTATAAATTTCATTATTTTGCTATTAATATTATATTTTTTATTATTTCATTATTAATAATTCATTAGTTTAGTTACATTTCAACTCATAAGTCTCCCTGTTTATCATTTTCTCTCCTCTCTGAAGGGAGAGTGGTAAAACAGAGCATCTGTCATTCATTTTATTGGCCAGCCCAGACCAGACTATGGGGATACTAATGTTCTGGTTTCAGGTGGAGCAGAGACAACTTTCTGTTCAGCGAGACAGGGTCTTGCTTATACTTGCTGCTGTGGCAACCAGGGTCAGCAGACTGGGTTGTTTACCCCCTGGAGGGGTTGCACCTGTGGGGAGGAGTGGACAGGTCAGGTGACCCAAACTAACCAATAGGGTTTTCCAGCCCATCTGCCATGCTCAGTAGAAAAGATGAGGGAGCAAAGGGGTCAGGCTGGCTTTTCTCCAAATCTTCGGTGGACCGCTTCTTCGGTGGACCGCTTCTTCGGTGGACCGCTTCTTCGGTGGACCGCTTCTTCGGTGGACCGCTTCTTCGGTGGACCTTGTCAGCTCATCTGCCTTTTGACCCCAGTCAGCATGTTCCAGTTCTTATTTTTCACTGAGTCTGGTCTGGAACTTTCCCAGTGCCTGCCAGTGACATCTTCCTGGGAGCTTGATCCAATTTTGTGTATATTTATTTGTATTGTATCTGTTTCATTATTTCCTGTTTCAAATGTTGTTATTTAATTAGTTTAGTTTTTTTTTTTCTAAATGTATAAATCTCTACCTCTCTTCTTCCTCTCCTTGGAGCGAGAGTTGGGGGAGAGCATCTGTTGTCTTGTCATTGTCCAACCCAGCCCAAACCACTACAACTAAAAAGCAAACCAAATAAAAAAAAACCCTCTGTAATATCACAGATGTAGTCAAAGTTGCTCTTTAATAATATTTCTTATTACACATAGACCTAAATTCCCAGGGAATCCTTGTGTTCAAGTCCGCCATGTCCTACTTCACTGTCATGTGCCAGACAGCTCTGTTTTAATTGCTGGTGGCTACCAAACAGTACATGTTTGTCTCCTGATTCCCTTAATGATAAGAGATGGATCAAGAGGAGCAGACTTTGTAAGGATGCAACCCTGTAATCCTCCCCTTACCTTGGGTTAATAAATTTGGAAAGGGGCATTATCAGTGTCCTAGCACTATGAATTTAAGGTTTCATTTGAGTAAGGAGCAGTTCATATGTTAACTTCATTATTTTGAAGTGTGTACATCAAACAGTATTAAGACCTGTTTCAGGGTGATCCAAAACCAGAGTGTGGTAACCTGCCTTACACGTGAAAACCTTAGTTCTTTTTTTCTCACAACTGAGCAGTATGGTGCTACATGGTACCTCTAGGGAGAAAGTCTGATTTTTCTCTACTGCTTCTTGTTAAGACTCTTTGATTTATCACCTTAACAAATATTTGCTGAAAATAGAAGGTAAATATTTATATATCACATTTTGAGAACAGTGAAAACCATAACTTACAAATGTGTAAACCTTCTTCCAAGGAACTTCATTTAAAATAGTGCTAATCACAGTATCTTTACTTCTGAAATTGAGAACAAGGATTTTTTTAACTGAGTTGTACCCCATTTCACCTTCTTCTCTTAATTCTTTTGTGTTAGGGACACCCTTTCTCAGACCCTTTCTCAAATTTAATATAGTTATAGTACTTTCTAAACAGTGAATGATCATAAATGTATGGATTTCATATATATCAACTTTCATATGAAAATGCATTTTTTCCTTCATTTTTATGCTATGCTGTCTAGGTGTTCTGATTATATATTAAAACAGTTAACTGCTCCAGGAGAGACACTGAATTAAATGTTTCTTTGTAACAACTAACGAGGAAATGAGATAAATGTTATTTAGAGAGCTCAGGAGGAAAGAGCTATTTCTTAAGTTACTTTTTCATTGTCTCATTTTCTGTGTAGTTTGACAAGATTGAATGTTCAATTGCTTACCTGAATACGTATCAGAATTTCCCTGACTTAAGTAAAGATTACTGAACACTAGATTTTGCTCAGATTTTTGATGTACAATTTAATTGTTTATTTTCTGGTGCTTCCTTGAAAAGTTTTATCTGTCAGGAATGCTGGCTCTTTCTTTTTATTTGAGTAACTGTGTATTTTAGTTTCCAAAGCCAACTAATAGATGAATAGATATGGATTTAGGTCTATAATTTATTCTCTGTTGCATTGCAGTTAAAGAGGAGATAAAATTTAGTTGAAAAACTTTCTGTGGAACACAGTCCAAGAGATCATGTCCTTCCATGGAAGGTGATAATTTTGTTGGCGTAGTTTATGTTGTAAAACATGTTTCTTGGTAACATGTAAAAAAATATATTTAATTTTGAATTTTATTTTATCTTATACATTCCTAAATGAAAACAATTGTACTAGATGGAATATTTGGATGAATCTAAAGTGCATTCAGTGCCAAAGTTTCTGTGAAAATTTGGAATCTCAGATATTTCCACAGATCTGGCATTCCAATGTTTAAACAATTTAACAGTTTTATTACAAATTTACATTGTGTTATGTGAGCTGTTTGATCATATCTCTTATACATCTTGATAAACAGTGGATGAATAATTAATAAATTGATCTGTGAAAGTCACAAGAATTATGTGAATTGTAGCATATTTCCTTAGTAGATATTGATGTCACCTTTATATCTAACATAGTGATTTGATTTCTCGGTTGAGTAATCACTGGAAAAAAGAATTTATAATTTTATGTTAAAAATGTCCACCTGCTTCAGTCTATCACATGTTTAATTTTTTTTTGACCTCCAGTCTCATTTACATGATGTAATTCTGATGGAATTTCTATAGTGAGACTATGGTTGAATCAGCTAAAATTGACCACAGGACATTAATATTAAAAATAAGTCTTTTAGAAAAAGTACTTAGATACATTTTATTGTACATATCATAAATTACACATCAATTATACACATTTTATTTTCCTTTCATTATTACTAGTGCAAAAACTAGCCCTGTAGCATTATCACTGTAATGGATTAAATTTTGCACCTGAGCTTCACAGGTTTTCAAAAACCTGAAGTACCATTACCCTTGTAAAGTACTCATAAAGATTTTTAGATTTTGGTTTTTTTGGTTCAGTTCTTTTTTTCCGCTCCTGGTCTTCCTCATCTCTTCCACAAAGAAATGTAATGCCACCTCTCCAATGCAGCTGCAAAGTTTGCTGCTACACATCTAGACTGTGGAAATCAAATGTTCTTATTTATTGGTCCCATCAAACTTTTCAATGTTGTAAGTATAATGTGCTCCACAACCTTGGTTTGCATACACTGTGTCTGAGAAACTGCTGGCTAATGAAACTGCTGGTACTTCCAGGTTTTCTGAGGCCATTGGTGTTCATTACAGCTACCACCCAAACTGCCCATTTCCCTCTCTCTTACCTTAAGTAATTTGCATAGTTCTCTTCTATACTTCTACTGGACCAGCTGTAGTTAAGATCAAGCAGAGGCTGGTGCTCCTTCAGTACTAATATTTTATATTTCATGGTGGTTTATATGTGAAGAATTCAGTATAAATTTTAGTAAGGGTATACTATTGAGACCAACACTAGCAGTAGATTCACTTATTGCAAGTTTCAGGTTAATGCTTAGACCCACTGATCTGTTTACTGTCTATGCCTGTCTAGAATCTTGCCCTCTCTCCCTGCCCCATGATCGTAACAACTGCAATACGTGTTTGTCCTCTTCAAGTCCATACATACAATTATCCTATTTTTGCTGTTAGGGAGGCTGAGATATGAAATATGTGAGTGATTTTTCTGAAGATCATGTAAGAAATTGGAGGAGAAATAATTTTCCCAAGAAGTTTGTCAGGTGTTAGGACCTCAAGGGTCTATCTGTACTATGTATGTATGAATGGCAGAGTAGCCACTGCTGGCAGAGTTGTGTCTGCTTCATTTTAAGCATTAAATTTATAATTTGTCCCTGAGTAAGGAGAAATAGAAGGATTGCATAGTAGGATTACAGAGGAAATCCAATAAAAGGGCTGTAATTGCATATGTCTAATGCATTAGTCTACAATGACAGCTGAAAAAATAGGGACAGTGCATAAGATATTTTTATTGTCTTTGGGAACATTAGGAATGTTTTATTACATGGTTTTAAAAATAGTTTTATTCAATTCGTTTTTTAAATTCCAAAATAATTCAGCTATAAGAATAATATTTTTTTAATTACTTGAACATTCATGTGTCCTTACTTCAGAAAAATAAGGATTGCATAAAATTCCAAAACCACACAGCTACATGAAAGTGGATACAGGTATATTACGTGTTTTTGTAAAATATATGTATATATGTATGTTAGTTCATCTTACAAATATTAGCCTATTTTATAGCACAAGCTCAAATCAATTTTCTGGAAGAAATAAAGAATGAGTTAAAACAAGGGAAATGGTGCAGTTTTTAATGAATAATAAAACTTACTTCTTAAAGGAGCAATGAGTAAGTAGGGAAAAGAAATAACTGGGAGCTGGTTCAACTGACTGGCAAAGTTTGTTCTTTCCATTCCTGAATTCAGACTTTAGCTTTATCCTAAACTACCTAAGTCATTAGCTGACATTGAAGGAGTGAAATCTTTTGGTACTTACCAAGGAGAATCAATAACCAGTGTAAGGTATGAAGGGAAAACCACACTGTGTTTGAGTCTTTTTTTTTGTCTCTCAAAAATCTTCCTTTTTTTTTTTTTTTTTTTTGAACAAAAAGTATCTTGAAAATCCTGTCCTAGTTCTCCCAGTTCATAAATACTTGAGCCATAAAGACTCAACTAAAAAAACAAACACCACCACACACACAAAAAAACTAAAAGGATTTCAGGTCAATGTCGATCCCTTGAACATTTTTGTGAGGTTAAATGGCTAGTCTCTCCAGGTGTGAAATCAATTTTTTCAAACAAAAGAAATTTTATTTTGCTTCAGAGAAAGAAAAGAAAGAGAGGGAAAGAGTAGAAGTTCTTTCTTCTATTTTAGAAAGTGTGAAAGGACCAGATATCTGAGCAATTTCATCTCTGAATTAAGGTTGATACCAGCTTTTTTTAATCTAGAAAAAAATAGAAGAACAACACGAAAATAATTTCCAGTTATGTAAAAGAGAAATCAAAGGAAAGTAATTTTATAATTTTTTTTGTAATTTATCCACTGTGGATAAGGCAAGACAAGAAATGATGTGTTAAATATAGATAAGGTTTGTTATATAGGTATACTGGTTTTGGATGGGATAGAGTTAATTTTCTTCATAGTAGCTTGTGTGGTGCTCTTGTGACCAAAACAGTATTGATAACACACCCATGTTGTAGTTATTGCTGAACGGTGCTGCACAGTGTCAAGGGCTTTTCTGTTTATCACCTTGTCCCACCAATCAGTAGGCTGAGGGTGTGCAAGAAGTTGCGTGAGGACACAGCCAGGACAGCTGACTCCAACTTACCAAAGGTGTATTCCATAGGATGCAATGTCATGCTCAGCAATAAAAGTTGTGGGGAAGAAGAAGGAAGGGGCGACATTTGGAGTTACAGCGTTCATCTTCCCAAGTCACCATTGTGTATGGTGGAGCCCTACTTTCCTGGAAATGGCTAAAGATCTGCCTGCCAATGGCAAGTGAATGAATTCCTTATTTTACTTGTGGACGTAGCTTTTGCGTTACCTATTAAACTGTCTTTATGTTTCTCACTTTTACCCTTCGATTCTTTCCCCCATCCCATTGTGGGAGAGTGAGCAAGTGGCTGTTTAGGACTTAACTGCCTACTGGGGTTAAACTACAACATTAGGAAATGTTTCTAATAAGGGTAACTGAGGTGTAAAGTACATTACTAAAGGGTCTGTATACTTTTTGAAATTATATTTTTTTAAAGATAAGAAATAGAGATGCAGGAGGACTCACAAGCATATAATGAGTCCAAACCCATTTTGAGCTATATTGTGTCTCAACATCTTCTGTCTTCTCTTCCACCACTTTATGATCACAGCTGTTGAGCACAATCATCTAAACACCAGCTTATAATGCAGTATGAATTCTATCAAACTCAAATAGTGTTTGGCAACTTCAGCATCTTGGCAAGTTCGTAAAACTTTTCTATATTTTCTAGACATGAGATGAGAGGATATTTTAATCAGTATTTGGCTTCTGTGAAATGCTGAGGTTCAGATTTGAAGCTGAAGAATGAAGAACTTCCAACCTTCTCTTTTTTTTTTTTTTTTTTTTGACAATAGATGGAAAATTTCAAAACACTTCATTTTAGTCTGGAAATTATGCAATTTTTATGAGGAAACTTGTTATAAATTATTGCCTTTAGGAGCTGCCAGCTGCAATTGAGCAATATCAGGAAAAAAAAAAATATCTAGGAATTTGTATTTGAATTGAACTCCAAATCATGTGAAGAGTCTTACCCATAATAATACAACCTCAAAAAGAGAATTGAAAAATCCTGCCTTTCTGTGGTGGAAAGAACTGGCCACAAGATGTATTGCAGATATAGAAAGAAGCTAACAGATTTTGAACTAAGCAAGATGGTTAGTTTTCCGAAAAGCTACTGTGGACAAAAAAAAAAAAAAAAAAAAAGCAAATGTCCCATCGATGATTCACTCATATTTTTACTAAATCAAGAGTTTGTGTGTTTGCTGTTGTATAGTCCTAGCTTTAATATAATGAAGCTTAACTTACTTTTTCATAGTTGATACACTAAATAGCAGCCATTTTCTGATCATTTGCTTCAGGAAATATTTTTCACAGCATATCACAATTTCACTGCAGTTTCCACTTTGGGAAATTATTTTGTTCCTTTTGAATTGCCTAAAAATATCAGTCGTTAATGTTTGTGTGACTTTAGCAGTGCAGAAAAGCTTGTATCTACTCTGAATATTTGAACCTAATACAAATGAATGAGTTTGATTTTCTGGTATCAACTCTGGTTGGTTTAAGATGCCACAGCAGCTGAACTATAGCCATCTTATCACTTGGATACAAAATCACAGAGAGAAGTTAACACTGTAGTGGAAAACACTTAGGAGGAAACTGATGTCCCAGCTGAGTACTCTAACGCCTGTTGCTTGACTCACAGTGATTCAAGTTCCAGATGTAGCTCGTTCAAAACAAGGTCAAGAAGTACTTCATGGGCTGCATTATGTGCTATATATGTACTTTATAACCCCAAAACTATATTCTTATGTTCCAGATGACATAGAGCATAGTTAAAGGCTATAAACAAATTGCTATAGATAAGAGCCAAGCAGCATTGAGCAATAAAAGTACAAATTAGGTGGATTTAGGTGCATATGCCCAACAGAGAAATCAAGATAGTCTTCCAAAAATGGTAAGCAGCACTCGGGATTCATAAGCATTTACGTGAAAACTCATGTAAACATTTGAAATTTTGCTACTGTGCATGCCCTGAAGTCTCACTGTCTGGGCTGAGTCAGGCATCAGATGCTGAGCCCAAGTTATTCAGCCTTGTAGAGAGGCAAGATATATGAGCTTGAGGTAATACAGTTGTATGGCTTCCTGGCCAGATCTGGCCAACTCTGGTCTGACTGTGACTATCTGCTATGTCAGAACAGTAGGCAAATAGTCAGGCTGAGCCACAGAAGAGTGTCAGCATGCATCTGTCTCGCTCATTCTTGTTCAGTTATGTATTAGTGTATTGCATGACTTTTCAGTTCTATTTTTCCCTTCTCTTTTCTGTTTTAGGCTTTAGTGAATGTGTTCTCCATAGCCATCTGAATGTTTCAGTCAAGTCAGCAAGCAGAGACAGGCTAATTTGGAGGAAAGGATGGCAGAAGTATAACAGCAATCTATGCATCCACAGTAGCCCTGATATGAACAGGGACCAAAATAATCCCCATTGGAATCATACAATAAGAGGCATCACCTCAGGAAATGGATCTCTGTGTTACTGTGCTTCAGACTGCTATGGAACTCCTGTCCTTCCTGACACTCTTGTCCTTCCAGCAAGTACAGGGCCACTGGGTTTGCAGTCATAGTCTTGAGATCAGCACTGTCCCCTTATTCCCTCTGGCCAGCTGCTGTCGCCCACACGCAGGATGCAGTACTAGCACCACTCAGTGCCCATGGTCAGTATGCGGTCAGCGTATGTGCTCAGCACAGCCCTACCATTCCCTGAGCAATCAGAGATTCTATAGTGTAATGCTATGTGCGTGAGAAATGCCAGCAGCCTGTCAGGGAGATGGGAGCCTGTCAGTTCCTTCATAAATCCTTACTTGCTGTGAAGCCCTTTTGACATATTTTTGTCCTCTGTGGTGGGTCCCTGTTGACAACTCCCTTTTTTAAGGGATATTAGGTATTTTTCAGGAATATTAGCCATGAATTTCTAGATTTTCCGTGGACACTCTTGTCTCACAATCGGTAGCTTGAAGTCTGTGCTGCTGGCATTTTTATTTTTTCTGCATCTCTATTCACTTCACAGCTACGCAATACTAGAGCTAGCAAATACACAGCTGTGAGCAGGGAAGGGCAAGGACTGTTTTACACTTGGAAATCTGTTCCTGCAATTGCTGTGGCTGCAATTCCAATTTTGTTAGAAACTAAAGCTTTAGAAAGGCACATCATAACCAAGAAAGCCAGCATGAATCCAAACTTAATAACATTTCTAAACCCGTACCCTCTGTGAGCCACCTTTCTCAACTCACTCATGAAAACAGTCTAATTAACTCCAGTGTGCCTTAGATAGCTGAACAGAAGACAAGACTGAGAAAATGATGATGTACACTTTCCCCTTTCCCCTTTTGTCTTTTGACAGCGAAATACTTTGCTGATGCATAGTTCCTTTCATATTTATATTTTGCTTTTCCGAAGAATATTGTGATATGTCTTCATGAAGAGCAGCATACCAAACAGAGAAAAAAGATTCCCCCATCCCCATCCTTCATGCCAAGTCTGAGGGAAAGGAAGGAGACATTTTGTCTTCCTCTGACATATATCTAATGACATATATTATGTTATATATTAGAGCTACTACAGTTATTTACAGTCTCTTGGATCCTATTTGCTTGCGGGTCTGATTGGTCACCAAATTTGGATCATTGCTCCCTACAGCTTCCTGAGGAGGGGAAGTGGAGAGGGAGGTGCTGATCTCTTCTCCCTGGTATCCAGTGACAGGATGCATGGTAATGCTTCAAGGTTGCATCAGGGGAGGTTCGGACTTGATATTAGGAAGCATTTCTTTACCAAGAGGGTGGTCAAACTCTGGAACAGACTTCCTAGAGAGGTGGTCGATGCTCCAAGCCTCTGAGAGTCTAAGAGCCATTAGGATAATGCCCATAATATGCCTTAACTTGTGGTCAGGCAGTTGGACTAGATGATTGTTATAGGTCCCTTCCAACTGAACTTTTCTATTCTATGCTATGCTCTGCTATTCTATTAAAATCCTGCAAAGTTACAATTTATAGTTTTTATCAGTGGTTTGTGAACTGTTATATAAAATGCGTGTTTTTTTCTAAATGTCATTACAATCTCAAGCAAATCAAGACAAGTGGTAACCTTAAAACACTGTATATTATCTTACATTCACCTTGTAGTGTCAGAGTGAAAGCATTGTAAACTGCAATAATAAGAAAATGCTTCAATATTTTGCTCACATGTTCATGACTGATACTTGTTATACTTCAAGGCAGCAGTTAATCCAGAGACGGTATTACTCAGTGAATGGAAGAACAAATTACAAAATTTCTGAATGCTATAACTCTTTTAATTTCTATCTTACCATGCTCACAAGTAAGATAATACCTGTCTGAGTGACACTGGAATTGTTTTGACATTGAAATGTACTGCTTGAATTAAAAATATGTACACTCTGCAAATCATTAGTGAGTTGGGAGGCAGAGAAATTCTGAATGAGTTATTGGCTTCGTGTCATTTTTTGAGCAGAGGATAGCAATTTAATTGTGAGCTACAGAATTATTGGCTATATATTTGACACTTGTAAATTTATGCAGATTATGGAACTGTGATAATATTCTCAACCCAAACAGTTCTCCAGTTCACTTTAAGAAACTATAAGTGACAACTGTATCAGTTTTTAGTAGAGCTGAGCAGGAGATATTTTCTCTTTCTGTGAATAGATTTTGAACACTTTTCTGTTGTCCACTGGGAGAAAACCAAGATTTCTGTAGTCTTCTGTGAAAAACCCTTCTCTTAGAGTAGCTGAATATCTAGGGCACTTATTAGATATATGGAAGAGGAAGGGCTGCATTCTGTATTATAAAGATTCTTTGATTATCTATTCAAATGAAATAGCTCTACTAGAAGAGCTTTTGAAAATTGAATTAGATTAATGAATAATTTGAAAAGTTATATGACATTTGTGAAACTCACCCAGTCCATATTCTTCAAATGTTTTTTCTCTATACCAAATAAGAATCTAGATACATGTCAGCCCAGAAATCATCTGAAATTTTATCCTGGTTCTAGGAAACACTTAAAAATCGTCTTCTATCCATCAGAATTTTCCAATTAAAAGGTCACGGCAATTTTCAATAGTCCCTGGTTTCCACAGAGGATGTCTATGTCAACTCATTTCTAAAATACAGATGTAAAGGTTTGCAAATCTGATATTGACAATTTGTTCAAATTCTTTTACTACCACAATCAATGCAGGCTGAAAAAGTACCATGCACTCTAAATGGGTGGTCTTCTGATTTTTTGTGTTCCTGTACTTTATGAGGTAATCCTATTGAATTAATTTCAAAGATGCACCTTAATCTTTCCTGATTTCTGATAACCCTTAATGTCCGAAATCAGAGATAACTATCCAAGTATTCTAAATAATTCAAATGTTTTGTATTATTCTTAAACTTCAGATAACCTTTTGCAATCATTATAGTTACAGTCCTGTAATTGAAGGACATGATGTCCATTTGGATCTTTTCTCCTTGTACAAGGTAGCCTGGGGCAGACTGTGAACTCATCTTGGTTAGTATATAGAAATTATGGACACAAGGATGGTTTCTCAGTGGCTTACCACTTAGCAGTTTCTTCTTAAATCTTCTTACTGTCAGACAGCTATATTTCTGCTCTTCTTAATCCCCTTGTCTTCACATACAATAGTACAGAAATTATAAATATTTAACTCCAAGTTTATTAATAAACCAAACAATAGAAACTCCATAACACATTTTAAGTCCAGGATGGACCCATTACTATAGATAAAGGCTTGAGTGTTTGCAGTTAACTTTTAGAGAATTATGAAAGACATTATTTTCTCACAAAGACACATGCACACACTCAACGCTCCTCAGATTCACAGAGAGATGAAGGCATAAAAATCTTTCCTAAAACTCGGAGGTAAAGAACGAGTTCTGACTTTTCTTGGGTTCTTTCTTGTCCTTACACTGATGACTGTTACTGAATTGGAATTGTTGCAGATTTCAAAGTGGGTATGATCTTTCAGATTGCAGATTGGCATAGTTGAACACCAGAGTCCTTTAATTCTCCTTTCTCCTACTGAATTGTCCAGGATAGGAAGAGGCATTTATCTTCAGACACTTTTGCAGTCCTAGTGAGAGTATTTCCTTTCTGTATGGTTTTGGACTTTATAGATGTTACTGTGCATATATTTCACTATATATATATATACATATAGGGACTCTGTGTCTGAATTCCTTGAAATGCAAACGAAGACATTAAGCATTATGATGCTTAGAGATGTAGTGCTTAAAAGTTAGAGATCTACCTCCCAAAATGAAACACATAATGTTGGCTTAGATACCTAGGTGTTCCTGTAGACTTAATATTAAGATTTGCACCCATGTTGGGAAATCACAGCAGCAGTGTACTGAGTGTGAGGGACGTCTGAGTCAGGAAAAAAGTAGCTGAAACTGCACTGTGGCCTCAGAGTCCTATCTCAGTAGGTGCTACTATGAAATGAGGATTTTAGATTCTAATCATAGATTCCACAAAATATTTAGGGTCCTAAATTTAGAAGAATTTAATAAGTCAAGTTGACAAAAAAAAAAAGGTCAGGAAAAACTCACTTATCAAGCTCAGATACTTCAGACAATCTAATATCTAAGCTTTAAAAAAACAATGAATCATCTCCAGTCTCTGAAGTGCTTTTAGTGTGTTATTACTAATTTACACCTCAATTCAGTAATTACTGAGACATAGTTTGTTTATCTAGAATTTGGACACATCCGTCTTTCAATTCTAATTTATAATGATCTGTTTTTAACAATGGAGTGGAGAGCAAAAACTCTTTACTTGTTCCATAATTCAGTAGTTTGGGAATGTGTCTGGGATTTGAGAAATGATTTAGGTTTGTGAATCAAATTTTTATATTGAAGTGGCTTACAGTTTGCTTCAACAACTACACTGGCAAGTGCTTTTTAGCGTGGGATGACAAATGTCCTTGAGAGATAGGTCCTAGGAAGTTATTTCTGTGACAGCAAGGATTTTAGCCAGAAAGACTTTGCCTGAAATCTTAGTTGCCAGTTTACCCTAAGCATCTTAGTAGTGCTGGGGGTATGAGGGAGGGGAGCAGCAATGAAACAGTATTATAAAGAATGGCTGAAGTTCCTTTCTAAATGCTTGAACAGTTAACTAGGAACAGAGAAAATAAAAAGAAAATAAATTAAAAAAAAAAAAAAAAAAACAAACAAAACACAAAACCTCAAACAAAAACCTGACTCTTGACTGAAAGTTGCCATATCATGAGTATGTTTCACATAGTGTTCAAAAATATACTACAGAAACTGTGTGAGAAACCTGATTTTATGCACAGCAGGGGGTTTACTCTTAGCATCTTTTACAGATAACTAACAGATTACTTACACGTCTGTTCCCATTGACATATTACTTCTTTAAATCAATAAGGTTGCATGCTGGAGGTTTGAAAGTTTGGAAAGTAATTGTGAGGTTCCATTCTGGACAATAGTTAAATAGATCACTGGCTTGCATACAAAAATATGGTTTCACACTTGTATTGAAATATGTTCATTTGTTTGTTTATTTAAATATGGAAATGGGTATGAGTTCACATTTCCTATAAGGGTCTTTCTCTTGCTTCGTGGGAAATAAATGAAGAGAGTCTTGGAATCAGAGTCTCAGAAATGTAACTAAACAGAGTCCCAATGTCTTTAATTCTGAGTGTGGATGTCTATTCATATTTAAGTCATAGCCTCCAAGGTGGGAGAATTTTTGGTGAAAGTTCTAAAATAAATTTTTTAAGCTTTTTCTTTTTTTCCTGCATAACTTGCCAAACTCAGACTTTTAATGTGAATGCTTTCATTTATAGATATAGATAACATATTTTTGGTAAAATTAAAGTTAGAAATGCTGCTATTCCACACACTTTTCTCCCAGGAAGAAAAATTACAAACCTCCTACACATACGAGCAGATATTTTTTTTTTCTTCAAATAATTTTGTAGCCTTTGAAATCTAACTCATTTTACATGTGTGCTTTTGCTGTAGCTTTGAAAGAATAATTTTATAATAAGCCCTGAAATTCACTACATGTAGGCCATTTTACCCATAGGAAGGGATGAATTTTAAAGGGACAGGGTCCTGACTCCTCTCTACTCCTTCTCCTCATCGATGCTCCAGCTCAGGCTCCTCTCTGGAATTCAGCAACAGTACGGTCACAAAGGTAATGAGGTAGTATCTTGAGGAAAGGATTTCCTCAGGACTCCAAGGCACTCCAGTTACAGATATTTTCCCTAAAGTACATTGCTTGAAGAGAATTATTCTTTGCCTCTGAGTTGCCCCGAGGCATTTACCAGGATAATGAGACCAGTCATTCATTTCCTAAGGCAAACTGGGGTCTGTGGACTGTCAGTGAACCATGGATCACTTGATGTTGTCCCATGGAGAGCTGTCTGGTCACAGGATGGCAGTTTTCCTCCTTGCTTCCAGCTGCTATATTGCACTAAAGGCAGCTAAAAATACATTAAATACTTCCCTAACATTACTTTCCCTTGTAAGCAATTGCTGCTGTTGCCACAGGGATCTTAAGGGTTCTGAAGTGAGAGAAACAGTCTGGCATGATTATAAAGAGTTGTGGATGTTACTGAGACATTAGCAAGAGTTTTAATAACAATACAAAAAAGGCAGCTTGCTAATTTAAGCATAAAAACGTAGCTAAAAATACAGGCATAGAAACAGCTTTCCATGCTTATAATCTATTAAAAGGGGGAAACTGATTTAAGTGACAAGAGGTGTCATCTTCCTGGTATTACTTGGCATGCACTGGGATGCAGAATTGGAAATTACTTGAGAAGGAATGCTTTCCAGTTTTGAAACAGTGTAGAAAGACAGATAATCAATTGATCATTGTCTGGAGTTTTTTCTGACATATTTTTATTCAATTTCTGGGAAAAATTCTGCAGCATGTTTGTGAAGGTGGTTTGGCTGTGGTGACTTCTGCATTGGTCTGGTGCTTTCATTGTTGTCCATATTGGAGAGAGCATGAAGCACTGCACTTTCTTCAGTATGTTTATAATACTTGCAGCTTTACATGAGGATAATGACTATAATTAAATCTTATCCTTCAGCCAGACACTAGGAGTGGGACACTGGTTTCCATGGTGAACACCTGGTGATTTACTCCCTCCATATCTCCCAGAGCATCAGCGACTGACTGTATTTGAAGACAGCGAAGACCTGGTGCGAAATATTCTAGTATCTTCTTCCTTTGATGCTCAGCTGGGGAATTCTTCTTAGAGGTTCACAGAAAAGAGATAACCTAGACTGGAAGTGGAAGGAGTGTAGGTCCAAGTCAGTTTGGCAGGGCTCTTGATGTTCTTGACTTTGGCAAGCAGTTTTAACTTCCTAGGAAGAATGATCTAATTAGCTCATCTGGTCATGCATTCCTTAGCGACTAATTTTTTTAATTCCCTGTGAGGACTTAAAAAAATACTGAAAGAGTTTAACTCAAATGAAGTAAATTGCAGTTAATAAAACAAGAGTTTATTACAAGTGTAACTGGTATTCACATTGATGCTAGGCAAAAAAAAAAAAAAAAAAAAATCTACAATTTTAAAAGGCATATGTTTTATAGTGAAAATTTTTGTTTACAAAAGCTATATGCATACCTTCATAGTTGTTCAAAAAATATGCAATGGTGATATGCCTGTATCATCATTGATATCTCAAGAAACATAGATGGCCTAAGCCATGAAACCATTGAATGCGCCTAATGCACCTATCCCTGTGGCTGTCCTTTAACCCTTAGCTGTGCTTCTGTACAGAAAAAAGATCCTCTTTATGGTCACATAAAATGAATGTAAGTACTCAAAAGTAAGCCTCAGCTGCTTTTCCCAGAGGGCTTCAAGGTTTGGTCTAGAAAGGCATTAGTCTGCTAGCCTGCAACAAAAACTACAAAGTTAGTTCTTCTCACCAATTCAAGAGAAAAGAAAAGGAGAGAGAGACAGAAGAAACCACAAACCTAGGGAATAAAGAATTGTGTATAGATCACACATTCTTGAAGTAAAGCAGGTAGGTTTGACATTGTTCCACTTGCTAGCAGTGAGTGATGTTGAAATGTATGCCTATAAGGCGTAATGTGTGGTTTTGTGAGGTTGGGATTTGTTTTTTTGGTTTGGTTTCGTTATTGTTTTTTCTTGCAAGAACATTTGAATGTAATTTCCATAGGTGTTTATGTACGCAGCAATGCGTAATATATTTTTCAGGTCTTTTGACTTGCCAAATCCTAAAGAAACAACAGTTAATTATTCTAATATAATACTCTAATAACTTTATTTTATATACACAAACAGGAATAGAATGAGCAAGATTTTGAACTTAGTGTAGTGAAGTGCAATAATGATAAAAACTGAAAGCTTTAAATACCATATATTAATATACAAATATGAAAATACTAGAAAATTTCAAGATCTCTATTTTAAACACTTTCATCAAAATTATATTGTAAAGACATATTAAGTCTTTTAAAAATTAAATTATCTTCTAGGGAAAAAAGAACTAAAACCAAATAAATAAACAAAATGACCCAGAAAATATATCTTCTTTGTTAATAGTCTTCTGGGTTTTTTTTAGGAAAATATATGTGTTATTTTTTTTGCCTCTAATTCTGTTTTCAATGAAAACCAAAATATTATTTATAGAAATTTTTTGTCTACTTCCTCTTCTATAAATTTAATCTTACTGGTAGTGCTATAAATGATTTTCAAACAGCTCTTAACATGATTGCAAAACTTCAGTTTACACAGTCCTGAGCATTCCGGTTTTATTCAGCAGGTCTCTGAATGTCTTCATCTCATATAGACAGCAGTCTTAGTACCCAACAAGAGTACTTCATAGATGCTCTCATCAGCTTTTTGGGAAATACTACATGATTGAAAACATACGCTTAAACTCTGGAACCTTTCTAATGCTAAATTGCTTGATTATTTTAAATATAAATGACACGAAGTTAAATGAGTGTAGTTTTAGCATAGTGAAAATATTTTTATCTAATAATGGAAAATTAAAACCTCCATTTAGCTTTGCTAATGTTTTCTCATTAACGTCTCAAAATGCTCCTTTTGTTCTCCATTCACTTGTAAGAATTTCTAATACAGTACCTTTGCAGTAACTGTTATGGATTAAGTTCTAGGGCTGTATAAATCTTCCAGGATTATTCTCACCATTAAATGAAATATTCATATACTTTTTTTTGTTCGTACCTCTCAGGAAAGGTTTCTCTTTGAAATATTCTTAGGCATAAAGGACTTATTTATTTTTAGATATTTTATAGGCTAATTTAATTAAAAAAAAAAAAACAAAAAAACCAAAAAAACTAGCAAGTTACAGATTGGATGGGTAGTGAATTGGCTAACAGACCACACTTAGAGGGTGGTGATCGATGGTTTTTACTCAGACTGGCAGTCTGTCACAAGGCAGGTCCCCCAGGGATTGATACTGGGCCCCATGTTGTTCAACATCTTCATAAATGACCTGGATGATGGGACTGAAAGTCCCCTCACTGCATTTGCTGATGACACTAAACTGAGTGTTAAGGTGGACACTTCAGAGGGGTGAGACATCTTACAGAGACACCTGGACAAGGCTGGAAGACCAGTATAAAGTTTAACAAAGAGAAGTGCAAAGTCTTGCACCTGAGACAGCATAACCAAAGATGCCAGTACAGGCTAGGGTCTGTGTGGCTGGGGAGCTGCCTTGCTGAAAGGGACATGGAGGTCCTGATGGACAACAAGCTGAACATGGGTCAGCAGTGCAGTGCTGCAGCAACAAAGACAAATCGTATTCTGGGCTGCATCTGCAGGGTCATTACTAGCAGAGACAGAGATGTGATTATCCCACTCAGTGTTAGTGAGGTGTCATCTGGAGTACTGTGCCCAGTTCTGGTCCCCACAATTCAAGAAAGATGCAAACAGACTGAAGAGGATCCAAAGGAGGGCCAAGAAGATGGTAAAAGGACTCGAGAATCTGCCCAATAAGGAAAGACTAAAGGAGTTAGGTCTTTTCTCCCTGAAGAAGAGAAGGCTTGGGAGAACCTCATCACAGTATGCTAGTACTTAAAGCACATCTACAAAGAGGACGGGGGCTCTCACTTCACATGGAGCCACATGGAGAAGACAAGGGGCACTGTGAGAGGTTTCATCTCAACAGAATAAAAGAATTTTGTACAGTGAGAACAATCATTCCCTGGAACAACCTCTCCAGGGACATGGTGGAATACCCATCACTGAAGGTTTTCAAGATGTGATTGGACACAGTGTTAGATAATCTCATCTATGCTCCTTTTCCCACAAATCGTTGAACCAGATGATATTTTGAGGTCCCTTCCAACCTGTTCTATGATTCTATGAAACAAAAAAAAAACAAAAAAAAATCCCAGCTGTCCCAAAATTTGTCTCACTCTAAAAATATTTTAGAGGCTGCAATATTTTTATGTCAAGCCCTGGACAGGCTCTTTTCTGCTGACACATTGTCTCTATATTAAAGAATAGCATGAATGTTCTTTGAGGCAAGGCAAGGATTTTTGAGAAAACAGGTTTTGCTGCTGCCACACAGTAACTAAAGCTGTTAAGCTGCTTAGAATGGGATGGAAATTGAAATTTTATTGAAGCTGATGTATTTTACAGAGACATAACAGTTTCAACAAGAATTGTAAACAGGATGATTTCTTAGGAAAAGTGTCAATACCTTAGTATTTCTCAAGAGAGTACAAAACAAGAATCCAAAGGCAACAGAGACAGACCAAAAGAAATTGAATTTAAAAGGCAATATTTTCAGCCTGAAAATGGATATTCTGACAAAACTGATTCTCAGATGCATTTAAAGTATTTCTTGTTGTTCCAATGTAAAAATAAGTATTTTAAAACCTAATTTTGTGAAATTATCTCAAGATGGACTACCTGGTCTCTCAGGAGCTCTAATACTTTCTTTATTAAAACTGTCAACTTAGTACAGAACAGATAATATAAGACAAGTAGTATCTGCTCTTAACATTTCTATATCTTATGAGGATCTGTCATAGCCTGAGATTTCTTTTGGAGGAGGAGTTGAGATGCTGTTTCTGTTCTGATTTTTGCTTAAAATTAGCCTGCAAATATGTATTTCTATATAAAAGAAATATTTTTAAAACCAGAAATTGCTATTGTTGCTGTTGCCATTAAAGGGGACTATCTCATGTTAGCCACACTAGGGAATATAGGTCTTCCTCAGCTCACAGCTTCTGTACAAGTACTTTCATATCTAACAGACTAGGAGACTGCAAAAAGGGGCAAGTGTAAATCTAATATTTATGTGACATGAAGTTTAGATCATTTAATTCAGTGTGGCTAGAAAACTTTTTCTTTGATTTCAGAAAACAGCCATTTATTCACTATGTTGACTCAAAGACAATGCTGACTTTAATCTTCTGAGCCTTTATGGACGTGGGTTACATGACCCCACAACACACTGCCTGTTCTAGCTTCTGCAGGATGACAACTTGCCCCATCATCCATGTATCCCAGGAGTCATGACATTGCCAGCCTCAAGGATGAAGCTCAGGAGAGGGGGAAGATGGGGCTTCCTTGGCAACATGCCCACAGTCTCAGCACTGATAACGAGGGATTAGAGGGACCAGTCATTTTCCAGGCTTCAAAGCACAGAGGCAAAGTAATTTCTTCCACTGAGTATTTTAGCAGGTGCAACTTAAAACAGTAGTAAAGGGGTTTCGTGGAAAATCAAAGGATTCAAGAAAATTAAAGGCTCTTGCCTCTTCTTCTTAGAAGACAAAAAGCAGGGACAGGGGATGTTTGTAAAATGTATCTGAATAATACTGAGAGGTAAAAGAAGAAAAGTACACCATACACATTTCTGGATTCAAAATCTATGTAAAGGGCACAGCCACGCACATTATATCATCACATTAGAATTTGAAGGTTTAGTTGAAAAGAATGATCATTGTTTTGTAACAAAATTACTTCTAAAAATGTTACGTTACTTGATCTAAGCACATAGATTTTGTGCAGCATATACTTAGTTAAGTCTACATTCAAAAAACAGCACAGAAACTGAGGAAAGAGACACCTTTTCTAAGTGTCCCTTCTTCCTTCAAAATCAATCCACTAAAACCCATGTGCCAATGGTTTACCAGAAGGTCATGAAAAGAAGAGATAACAAATTCTTTTCAAGTAATATTGATCTTTTTCTACAGATTTTCCTTCTGGATGGTGTTCGGACACCAGTGGTGGATGTTTTACTCACCCATTTTTCACTGCTTGCCCTAGGAAATGTACTGTGGAGCCAAATATATCTCCTTTGATGATGCAGTTTGTGTGATCCAGGCAGTTAGATTCGTCTCTCTAATGGTAAAACATTATAATGTATCTTGATTGATACCTAGGAAATAAGCATCCTTGGAAAAATGCAAGACTCTTGAAGCTGTTAATTTCAGCTAAGGCTTTATGGAGTCAAATAAAGCAATTAAACTGTAGCGAAGGGTCATAAAATCAACTGATGATGCCGTGAGTTTTAGTGATATTATTTGCAGGTGGCACGAACAATATGCTTTGCACAGTTGGTAGTCTGGATAGGCCAAGTGAAAAATACGAGAAGTTAATGTTTTTAAGATAAAAATAGTATCATTTACAACTATAAATAGAATTGTACTAGGCTGGGAAAATAAAAGATAAATATTAGTTATTTGGATAACTGTAGTCTGCATGGCAAGATCATTCACATACAATAACATCACTAACTTGTAGGCAGGGCAATGGGCTTTTCTATTAAAAAAGTTACTTGATACTTTCCAGGATAACACTCATTTTAGTTGCTTATACATTTTTCCAAAACTTTAATGATTCAGATTTATTGAAATTTGTTCATTTGATATCTGTCTCAGGTCAACTATTATCAAGCATTTTTCAAAAACAAGACCAGTGAGTAAGTTCCAACAATGCTCTGATAATATTCCTGTAATGAAATTTTTTGTGTGTAGTACTAAGTTTTGTGGATAGGTACAGTACTTACTACGCAAAAAGAATACAGTTTTTACTCTTGTGCATTGTGGGAACAGTATGTTTTCTTTAGCATCATGTAATAATTAGTAAATGATTCATTTGAATAGCTGTGAAAGCAAGAAATTTGATACTTCCAAACTAGATGAAGATATATGTAGGCCCAATCAAGTGAAAACAGTTGACACTGACAAGCTAGGAGAGAGCTGAAATGAACAAAAATAAATGGGATGAGCACTTCATAATCATAGAATACCAGGTTGGAAGGGACCTCAAGGATCATCTGGTCCACACTTTCTTGGCAAAAGCATGTTCTCGAAAAGGTGGCCCAGAACCCTGTCCAGCTGAATCTTAAAAGTGACCAATGATGGGAAATGCATTGCTGCCCTGGGGAGATTATTACAATGGATGATTGTTTTTATTGTGTAAAATTTTCCTCTTGTGTCCAATCGTAATCTCCCCAGGAGTAACTTGTACCCATTATCCCTCATCTTCCATGTGACTCCTTGTTAAAAGGGAGTCTCCATCTTCTTTGTAGCCACCCTTTAAATACTGGAACATGGTGATAAGGTCTCCCCTAAGCCTTTTCTCAAGGCTGAACAAACACAGGTCTCTCAGCCTTTCCTCATATGGCAGGCTTTCCAGTTGAAAATCTTGGAGAAATCCAGGTAGACAATGTCCACTGCTCAGCCCTCATCAACCAAGCAGGTTACTTTGTTGTAAAAGACGATTGGGTTTCTCAAGCATGATTTGCCCTTGGTGAATCCATGCTGGCTTTTCCCATCATGTGCTTCATTTGATTTGTGATATCCCCCAGGAGGATTCATTCCATAACTTTCCCAGGGTCTGAAGTAAGACTGATGGGCTTATAATTTCCTTCATCCTCCTTTAAACCCTTCTTGTAGATGGGGGTGACATCAGCCTTCTTCCAGTCTTCTGGGACAGCCCCCGATGTCTACGACTTGAAAAAACCTACTTGATTATATATGATCTCTTGGAGCGAAGTCACAAAAGCAGCCTTCATACAATGTATCTTAACCCATTCTCTTATTAGCTGACCCACTGTTTCACAGTAAGGAACAGCATTTTCTGCAACAATAAGTAAATCCATCTCACATCTTTTCTCATGGAAGTCACTTTGGTTTTGTACCATAACTTTTTATTCTTTGTAAGTTAAAAATCCAAGAATGTTGCCTAATTAGTTTAATTTTTTATTCACATTTATTAGGTTAATTAAAACAACACCAGAATATTCAGTTGGGATGTATAATTCTTTTGTTAGCTCTCAATATTTCTTTCTACCTATCCTATGTAGAGATTGACTAAACAAGCATTCTGTAAAGATTTCTACTTTGTCATGTACAACATTTCTTATTTTTGCCAAATTCTGCCATATCTAAATAGGGAATAGCTTAGTTTGGGGTTGGAGTTTTAGACTATTTTTTTTTTCGGTTTTTGTTTGGTTTTTTTTTTTTTTTTTTTGTTCATCTCTTTCAGACCAACTCAATTTTCTGGTTTTGTTTTTATTTGTTTTTGGTTTTGTTTTTGGTTTTTTTAATTTAACAGATGTGTTCAATTATTTGTTTGAAATTAAATTAACTCTTTGTCTTCACCCTCCTGAAGCTGAATATCACTTGAACCTATCATTCTGAGACCTGTTTATGACCTATTTAGTTCAGTGGTTTGTGAACTGTCCTTATGCCTTTAGAAAAGAGCTTGAAACATAATTCCCCCTTCAGTTCTCCTACGTTACATTACTCACTTTTTAGGAAAGCAAAACATAGCCCATTCTAACATTCTTTACCATAGTCAGCAGGGATTACTACTTCTTTACAGTTCAATGCAATAGCCATTAAGGTCACTAGCTCTTAATGAAAGTTTATGAAGAGTGAAGCCTTTCTTAATTACCTGATTTTTCATTTATGATACTTAAAGCCGTTCAAATACATTTCACCATTTGTTTACCCCATTCATTGCTCCTTAATGTGCTAGTTTCTACAAGGTTGATTAATTATCATTCCCATCCAACAGGGAATGCTGCTTACAATTAAATTCCCTTAGATTTTCATCTGATAGTATATTATACACACTGTGTTAATTCTTTCAAAACGTGCCTACCAATGGAAGGAAAATTTAGGGTGAAAAGGGATGATCAGCATTTCAAGGTGTTGGCTTAGAGTTTTTTGTTTGTTTTGGGGTTTATTTCTGATTTTATCCCAGCGTTCATATTTATTCATATGTTCAGTTTGGCTATCCCTTTCTGTTTTTGTCATTTACCATGTCATTATGCTGTTCACCTCCTATATTTCCGCTTCTTCTACTTTTTTTTTTCCTCTTTCCTTTCAGTCATAAATTTGGTTTTGTTTTTTTTTTTTCATTAAGCAATATATTTAAGATGCAATAACTAGAACTCATAAAGAGCTCCCTTCTGTGACTGACTTACACTGTTATTTGAACATTAGCAATCCTCTTCACTCTGCAGAGTAAATGCTAGAAGTTACAAACAGAATTTAAAAGTCTTGAATAGCAAAATAAGAGAATATATTTACAGAAATACCTGATGTTGAAGAAACCAAGACAGTAAAAATGCTTAAAAAAGATTAATTGATTTAAACTTCAGAAGCTAACAGGTAATGAATGATTAAGCTATTAGGTAAGTCACTCAAAATAATGTCGCCAATTTGCCTCATAGGAAGCTTTGAAGCTGTGTAGTGGTTAAAATTGATAATGAATGTAGGACTCTCAGGCTATGAAAACTGTGTAGCCTGATACAGAAAAAGTGGAACTACTGATTAGTTCAAAAACAAGCCAGCAACTTGTACAGAAAATGATGCTAATCTTTCTGGCTTTCTGTTTTTTTAATGATAAAGTCTCCAAATTTCACCATTTATTTATTTATTTCATTAATTTATTTATGTAATGCTCAGTAAAACAACCAATTTAATGAATGAAGGTGAAGGAGTTTGGATAGAGAAACTGGTAAGTAAACTCAAGTAGAGCTGCCAAGTCCTTGTTTCTACATGACATTCCATTTGTAGCCATTTTAAGTTTCCTTATTCTCAAACAACATTTTAACAATTTGCCTTTCTCATTGACTGTTGGATGCATTCATGTCTGAAGTTTAGAAGCAAGACTGGTTTTAATTATTCAACAACAAAACAACTTTACATCTACCAGGTAAATATATCCATATATATATTGTCATATACACCACTGAGTACACACGCGTACATAGAGAGAGAGGATTCTGTGACCCAAGCAAGCTTCCTGGCCCAGGAGCTGATAAGCCAAATGTAAAAAGCTGCCAGACCAACTTTCAAGCAAGTTGCATGTTTCTAAATTGAAGGTCTCCTCAGCAATCATAATATCATCACAGACATGACCTGATAGTAACGTCTGGCCTGAATTCAAAATTATAAAAATAATAATAAAGCTTTATGGTGCAAACACTGACGTAACCATTTAAAAAATATTGTTTTTTTAAACAGGAAACATGAGTTTCCTGAGACAGATGAATACTGGCTTATTAAGCGTAAATAAGAAAAGCAGTTATAATAGCATATATTCTGTGAGGAAGAGGGTAGTGACTGACCTGATTGGCTGCACAGCTTGCACGTAGGAGCCACCTATATCTGGCTTCTATGGAAAGGAGATTTGAAACCTATATTCAGTTATATTTTAAGAGAAATAAAGTGGTTTTTGAGTGATGTAGGAATAACTTAATACCAAGAAAAAAATGGATGCTTGGTTTTGCATATCACTGGATCCACTGGATATCAAGGGGATTTATAATTTCCTAATAAATAGTTTCTGCATGTTCCTGCTGTTTATCACTGAGTAAACCAGTGGTGATTATATGAAGAAACTCTAAGCTATACTCAGAAATTAATTAAAATTTAGCATTGCAATATCTGACTTGAATGCCCAAAGTACCAATATGTCATAGGATATCAAAAATCCTTTTAACATTTGGCTCCCTGCAGAACGAGAGGGAACACACCCACATAAAATACTCGTAAAAGGTATTGTGTAGATAGAAGAAAACCTAGCATAGTCAGGAAACATCAAAGATGGGAGTCATGCTTTACAGGAACTGGTAAAGTAAATCTACAACAAAGGAAGCCTCTGTCTCTGCTGGGATTTGCTGCCATTGCCTCTGAATTAGTCCTGAAATTCACATCAGCCTTCTCTCACACAAAGGATAGCATCCTTTGCAGTCCTCCTATTCCCCCTTACATGATAGATGTCAATGTATGTTCTAAAAAATCTGGGATGATAGTCAAGAAAAATGTCATCCAGATTATTCTCAAACTCCATCAGTTGGTAAAGATGGTAAAGATAAAAAAGGCAATTCTCTAGTAATTCAGACTTTCAAAATTAAATATTAGACATCACAAAACATACTAAGAAACAAATAGGAAAAAAAAAAAAAATTGCACTATATTAAAAGGTGGTGACAGTTTTGTGCTCCTAACAACACAAGATAACATTGTCTGATCCTTTGCACATATGAAGACTGGGAGCCATATTTTTCCCCAGGACCCATTTGCCAGTAAGAGCATGATGATGTGTTTGACCTTTTGATCAAATGTTCTAATTCTGATGCACAGCAGGCACGGGACTACCAGTATGAATGGTTTAACTAGATTACAATTATTGTAGAGATGCTTTTTTCAGGAAATCAAACCTTCTTTTCTTCCCCCCCACCTTGTTACGTGACTAAACAACTCCCATGAAATTAAATAAATGTTCTTTACAAGTTGGTCCCTTGAGACACCCAACATATAATTCAGTAAATGTTACAATTTATCACTTTTAAGTCAAAACATGGAAAAAAATGCTAACAATAAAAATGTATTTTAAACGATAACAAAATAGAAACCTTGATGTAAGTGAATGTTCTGGTTACCATGGAAACATGTGGAACATCAGCTTTGAAAACAAGGTTCCTTTTTTTCCACTTATTAGTCAGGCCACAAGATAGAAAATCTCCCTACCTAGCTTTTATAGAATCTTCAAAAAGGAAGAGTGTTTAAAACACTCATGTGGAACACTACCAGTTCCCTTCATGCAACTTACCAGTCTCCAACTTGACCTGTTTGTGAACAAAGCGAAAAACGCACAGGTTATACATATGAGCTTGCTAGTATCAGAAAGCTGTATGTGCCTTGGGAAAAGAAAGAAATATAAAGATTTAGATATTCGCTTGGGGATGATTTTATGAAGAACATCACATCTGTCATCCTGCAAATCTTTGACATTTTGTATGGTATCACTGACAACTGCTAAAACCACTTACAGCAGTCAGGATCTAACCTTATCAGTAGCAGAGTGTTTTTAGATGTATGCTGCATGCCCTAGGTATTGGGAGAAGTTTGAATACAAATGTCTTATGACCCTATATAAGGGATGAAATAACAGTAAGGAATAATCAGTTAGCAAAATTCTTATTGCAACCAGTTTGTTTAGGTATTTTTGAAAGTCCAAGCAAGTTAAAAATGCCCTGGAATTTAGGAGGGTTCTAAACACTTTATTCTAAAAATTCCAACAAAAAAGGTCTTGGAAATATAGCTGCTATGGATGAAAAAATAGGAACCCATTTATTTAATGGGGACATCTGTGTGATTTCCACTAGAGGGACAATTTTAAGTTTTCATCTTTGGCTTCTGCATTCTTGTTCTGGTAAGTTAATGCCTTCTCACATGCAAGTTACTTTTAATCACCAAGAAAGAATTAATTCTTTTGAAAAGAGCAGAATGAAGATTTTTCACTACATTTGCTTTAGCTAAATATTGTATATACAAATATTTCAACTTCGATTTCTGCCTCAATTTTTTATCCTCCATTTCTCCACAGTGAACCCTTTGAAGAAGAATTTCTTTAACTGTTGTCCTAAAGTTGATCTGAAGAAGATAGATCTCCATGCTTGAAAACTATCCCAGCTGTAAAAAAAAAAAAAGAAAAAAAAAAGAAAAAAGAAAACAAAACAAAATAAAAGGAGGATATTGCTATCTCCTACAACATTTTTCTTTTTTTCTTTTCCTATAGAACACCTTTTGTACAGTGAACAGATGAATAGCCTAAGTCTCTTCACCATGGTGACTACTGAGAGGGAAATATGACAGAGATATACAAAATCAAAAGGAGCATGGAGAAACTGAACAGGGATCAGTGTTCCCTATTTTTTTCCCATAAAAGGTAGGGGATGCCAAATGGAAATAGCTAGAGGCAGGTTCCAAAAATCAAGCACGTTCCCTGCTTAAAAAAAAACCCAAACAAACAAACAAACAAAAAAAAAACACAAAAAAAAACCACACAAAAAACCAAACAAACAACAAAAAAAACCCAAAGCAAACAAAAGAAACCAAAAAAAAACCCAAAAACCTCTTAAAAATTAAAGAAAGAGAAAAGAAAAAAAATATTCCTTCATGCAATAGGCAATAGACCTCTAAAACTTACTGCTGAAGGACATGGTGGGTGGACAATGTTTATAAGTATTAAATGGAAGACTGGGAAAAAATTGGAAAAGAATATATTTTGTGTTATTAAATAGATAGAAATCACCTGGAGCTCAGAAAAATTCACTACAGTAGTTTGAGGATAGCATAGTAACATGAAATAGCCTGAGGATGGGGAAAACAATATATATGCCTACTTTGTTGTTATAGCCCCTACACAATCTTTAAGATCATCCTTTATGATCAGGCAGGATACCTAAAATCTTAATACAATCATTCCTGCATTCTTAATACTTAATGACAAATGCAAAATTAATGTGTTCCATAGGTATTTTGAAACAATCCACATTAAAAAAAAAAAGAGCCAACAGATATCTTAATTATCATTTTTATGGATAACATTGGTGGAGAGAGATATATGTTCGTGGTGTTTATGTAGCAAAAAATGTTTTACAGTCCGAATAGTGATCCTATTGAGAGATGACACAGGCGACTACATACAAGTAGACATGTACTATTCTGTTCATTTTGACCACATTTTTATACTAGCATATGTTAATACCTTGCAATTTTAATTATTTTTTTCTGTTTGGGTTTTTCTCTGGTATAGATCTATGAACTACAGGTTGATAGAACTAGATGTGATTCTCAATTCCAGATTTACATTCCAAAATTGTGACATCCAAAATATCATCCAGAAAACTGAGAAAAAACAAATGGAAATAAAATCAAAGTAACTCACAATTTTTTTTTTTTTTAATGGAGAAAGTTAAATAATGTTGCTAAGTGACAAAAAGTTAAATAATCCAGTTTAAAGCTAGAAATCATGATAATTTAAAAATGCAAGCAGACAGGCATAAAGGAAATACCACATATTGGTTGTCATACCTGGTAATGATGAAAGAGTTCTGGTTAAGTCACCCATCTCTGTGTGATAATCATAACCTAATTTTCAAATATTCATTTCCCTTCTTTGGCCTGATGGGGTAAGCAGAAGCACTGCCATATAAATTCTTTAATATCTGAATATGTAGATCTGACTTTGTTCTTCTCTGGAGAATATGTAGTACCACATGTATGTCAGAAATTTATTCCTACAACAAATCCTGTGAAAGTGTGGCAATGTTTACTGGAGAACAAAAATTCATATTTTCCTTTGAAAATTACTGTGAAAGAAGAGATTATTGCAAGTAGAAATAAATAAAAGACAGCATAATATGGATGCAGACATAAGAAATTTGTTGTTAGTCCCTGGTTTCCTAGTAAAAAGCATTATCTGTTCTCTTTTAAATATGAAGGCTGAAGTGATGGCAAGATATTCTGATAATGATCCTTTCTATATCTCTATAGAATTATCATAATACATGGTGATTATTTGATGAGAATGGTGGCGGAAGAAGGGCACAGGCTACATTTCATATCAGTTAGAGTACAGTTTGAAAATTAAAGTTTAGATAAACACAAGTAAACCAAATCTTAATAAATTCTTTGTGGTGTGATGAAAGGAAGAGCAACTTAATTTTACATTGTTCTCAAGTGAAAAGTTGAGTGAGGTATAAGTAAAAGTATGTCACCTACATTAACCAAGAACATAGTAACAGAAATAAATTTCATCCAATATATGTTTGTTCTTAATTAAAAATAACCCTGGGAACAGTGAGTTGAATTGAAGAGCTTAGGGTAGAGTACTCCCTTAACCAGGAGACTACAAAGCTGTTTTCTCAGTGAATGTCAAATTAAATTTCTCTAGTTCAAAAGAAGGACTAGCAACTGTATCATTTGCTGGCTAGAACATTCTCATGGGAAATATGAAGTTTAATTTTCTGAGGCAGAAAAAGGAACTTTTCCTATATCTCCAAGGGAATCCACATGTTCACATTTTTATTCATGAAAGCTTTTTTGAAAGTGTGTATCACTAAAAAACTGTGCTGTTTCAACTCTCACTACATGAATTATCTCACAAAACATACCAAATAATTTTGGTATTTCATGATCCTGGTGAATTATCATGTTATTGCTGTTGAAATTATGAAATATTTTCAGTACTATCTCTACATAAATGCAGATCAACCTGTGCTTTACTCATACATATACTCTGCGTTATCTGTTGGGGTTTTTTTAGTGTCCAGAATGGAGAGGAAAGTGGGTGACATAAAAAAGAAATCTTTGGTTCAGCACATATAAGAACAAATATGGATGACTGAATCAAAGCTGTGAAACTGCAAGTGCTTTAAGCTATATTGCTGGTTTTCACCACTAACTGCTGATTCTCTTCTTATTGAAATCCAGGACAGTCAACATCAAATTAATTGAAAATATATATATCAAATTACAGAACATTCTGATAAAAACCAAAATGATTAGTTTCTTATATGCAGTACTTTGGATATACAAGAGAGTCACTGACTTTCCTCAGTCTGAATATCAGATGAACACCAGTGATTTTCTGTTGGAATATATCTAACCCATTGTTCCAATAAACGCCAGTGTATTAGTTCTGTTACTGTTACATAGTGTGTGGGTTAATATTCTCACCATTGTTATGCATAAAAGATGTAAACTTCCTTTGGTAACAGGCACCACTACAAATTCCATACTAATCAAAACCTGTATTTCAGGTTTTTTTCCTATGCTTGTGGATTTCAACATCAGATGGCAAAATTCAGGTAAGAGACCTATGAAGAAATACAAGGTCCTTTAAGTTAACAGTACGAAGAAGAACATCAAAGTAATTTTGTACCATATTGAAAAGAAAAAGACTATTCTTCCATAACAGCAGGGAAGGACATAAAGAATATTCACCATGGCAAAACCACATGAAAAGTTAGAACTAAAAATCAATATATTCTCAGCATTTATTCCTATGTCCTGATCTCTATTAAACAATCCACTTTAAAGATAAAACCAACATGACATACTTTACACAAGTTTCACTTCTACACAAGTGTTTGCAAAGGACAGCTTTTTGTACCCAGCTAGCAGCTTTGCCCAGGTGCTTATTCACAGTAATTCAGCACAGTTAGGGCCAATTATCTCACCTTCAGGATATGAGTAGCCGCTAGCTGCAATCACCCTTTGCTGGCCACAAATTCATGGCAACATTTTGTCCTGTTGTAGTCTGCCTGTGCATTCAGCTTCTGTGTCAATAATAAAAAAGAATGAATCCATGTTGGAATGTGTATATTTTCTTAGCAACTACTTAAAAAGAATAGATCAATATTAACAACATTCATACATCTCTTGTCACATCCTATGAAGTTCCTTCCATAGGGGATTATATATATTACACATTATTTTCCTTAATTCTGTGACTTAAATGGAGCTTTACTGCTCCGTTATTATGGAAAGCTTCACTGTTGGTGTTGTTGTATTTATTTACTTGGATGAGAAACTACAGGGAAGAAAAAAGAAGTTAAACATGGCTTCAGATAAACTGCTCTCAGAAAATGTCTATTAAAAAAAAAACAACAAAAAAACAAAACAAAAAAAACCACAAACAAACAAACAAAAAACCCCCAACCTGTTGCCTTTGAAGATTTTATTTTTTCTTCCAATCTAACAAATTAAAAATTTACACTAGTTTTGTCATGAACATTAAGGTCTTGGATGTTACAAGAACAAGGGATTTCTAGTAGGAAAAATATTTTTTTCCCACAAAAAAAATGAGGAGAGATCTCATTATGTTTTGGCTGGGATGTTAAAAAAATTTATGTCTTTCTAGGTAAGACTGCACTTTGAGTAAAATAAGTATCCATATAGATGGTAAGTTTTGAGCACTGAAAACATAATATAATAGCAAGGTTCAATAGAAGATTGTTTGGTAGAAATTTGAAAGCACAGTTGAGAGCTGAGGGAAATATAATAAATGGCCTTTAGAGCAAACCTTCTGATTCCATAGAAATGTATTTCTACATGAGAATAATAAATAATATGGAAAGCACATTCCAGCACAGTTGGGTGTCATAGAAAAGGAGGTTCACTATTGCTTCAAGCACACTGTGTGCTATGACAAACAAATAACATCAAGACATATACATTCAGAGAAAGCGTGAAAATAACTGATCTACTGGATAAAAACACACGCAAAAAAAAAATAGGACCAGCCTCTCCTACCTTGTCAGAAGCTAAGCATTATGAAGCAAGAGCAACTGGAGAACTCATGATCAGATCAGGATTGAAATCTGAGTCAAGTAAAGAAACCTAGAGTTGGGCATGAAGGTCCTGCAGAGAGATGGTGTTGTAAATCTACCTACATTTCATTTAATTACATTTTATTTGATTAGCCAACGCAGTTCTTCCTCAACATAGTGGCTCTGGAGTTGTCATTATAGGACTGCATTCTTCAAGCATTTTGGGGGAACCCTACACACATACTAATGTATTTTGCATTCCACTCTTGGATGAAAGGCCTAGATGACTATCTTAGTACTGTAAATTTTGAGCTACCTAGCCATCAGTGGAAATTAAATGCAATAACACTTATAATACCTTTCTTCAATAACATCTTTGTTTAAAAACAGTTGCCTGGACATTGTCAAGCAGATAAATGCAGTGTTCTGAAAAGTCTTTTCAAGGTATGGCAGCATATCTTTCCATAATTTATAAGCAGTCTGAGCTCAAGCTGCTTTCTAAAATGGTTGATGAAAAATATGCATCCAATAGTATGCACTCGGGGAGAAGGGTCAAGGAGAACAGATGGCTTTAACTCACTCCTTGCACAGATGCACAGTGTATGTCTATGCTACTAAATTAAATGTGCTGAGCCATGTTCCCTTACACTGAAGCTAACTAGCACTGATGCTAACTAGCACTAAAGCCAACCAACAAAATAAAAACCATGCTATTAAACTCTGTTCTCATCTAAAACAGAGCAGATGCATCCAAACTACTCATTCAGAATAGTACCATGCTAATAGCCAAACTAAACTCACAAATTGGCAGACTAGACAAAAGCATTCTAGACACTGCTAATTTAGCAACAAAACTGACACAGCTCAGCTTCCCAAGATCTTTCCCTACTACTACTAAGCTTTTCTGCACTAAGACTACATTGCATTGAGAAATTCAGTAACATGTCATATTACAGTAAACAAATCCTTTTTTTTTTTAGTAGATCAGTCTCATAGGAACTCACCTTAGGATAATGCTCAGCAAAACCAGTAGTACACCTGTGCAGGTAAAGGGGTTCTACTGTGAGAGGGAAACAGAGCTCTGGAATTAGCACTAAGATTTAATGGATTGTTGGAACTATATGAAAACACTCAGGACAGGCAAATGGTAGGTTGAGACACTAACCAAGAGGCTTGAAGCACTAAGCAAGGCACTTAAGATACAGTGTGTATGTTTTCCTGAGGTTACTAACAAATCTACTCTGATACAACAGATCAAAATACAACAGAATTGGTAACACATTAACACAAATAGTAGATACACTTTATCTCTCCCTAGCTAATTGATATTCAACGGCAATTCAATGAATCCTTGAGAGTTCACTTAGGGAACCTCCAAATAAATGGGGGAATTGGCATTGAAATTACCATAACGTAAAGTTTTGCTGGATGCATAATAAGATATGAAAAAAATAAAGAGAATAAACTCTTTTTCACTGAGCATAGTTTCTCTGTATTAGACCAAAGACTTAATTTCCATCCTGTGAGCTACAGGGTAAAGTTTTGTGTGCAGGCCCGATTATTTTGTAAGACGCATCTCTAATCTAACCAAAACCCAGAGATTTTTGAACCTCACAAAGGAATTCACAGATATTCAAAGACTATATATCACAAAATTGTAAAATAGTGTTCACTGAGCAGGATTTTTAAATCATTATTTATTCTGGTTCCTAAGCAGATGAAACTGCTGTCCTCTGTGATGGTATGCGTGCATTTCTCTCTCTCTTTATGGCAGGGCCATATATCTGTTGAACACCTTGTCCAATTTCAGTCAAATTTGACAGTTAAAGTGATGATCAAAAATTTCTTTGACATCTTGTAGACATATTAATGTTGAATTACACTCTAGAAGTGTCAAGTGATTGTAAAGGGAATTTACGTATTTAAGGTGTATATGGCTACATCTGGTGTGATGAATACCAAAAGCTTCCAGGCACCAGCCAGAAGAAAGACACCCTATTAATGGCACCTTGAGGGAATGCAACTTAATGCAGTTTTATATCTCAGGGAATCCATACAAGTGAAGAAAACACACATAATGTATAAATCTATATATATCATATAATAAGTGCTTGTAGTACATATAAATACATAAGAATACTCAATGTATGGCAAAATGCTGTGTCGGCTAGTTCTTCCTGGAATGAAATCAAAACAGAAGACATAAATCCATGTGGAATCAGGTGTCATCAATGCCACTTTCCACAGAGAAACGTGTTACTAAGCTTTGTGGAGCAACATTGAAGCAGCTCTATGTAAACTTTTTGTGATGCTCTTTCTTCATTGATCTAAGATCTGTGAGCATCATGCTGTTTACCAGCACTGTTTCAAATACTGCACATCAAAATACCCTAAAACAAAACTAACGTATGGATAGGTTGCACTTCCACCCTTCTTATATGCCAACAAAAGAATCTGGCCGCAATTAAATATCCTGAAACTCAGAACTGAAGCAAATACATCTGTTTGTAGACTGTCAGTATGTTATACAGTAAGACTGGCCCAGACCTTCTAAACTAAAGTAAGGAAAAATAATCCTGAAAATCAATACCCACTGTTTTCTTTTTTACTTTTGGGAAAAAAGAATCCCACAACAAAGAACATGGTATCAGCTGGATACCTGATGATATTTTGGTGTACCTTGACTGTTTATACTGAATGGCAAGCCTGATCTCATCTGGGGGAGTTTAATGGTGCCTGTCGGCTATTCAGTAATGTATGAGTGGCATATCACTCTCTGTTTCCCTTGAAAAGGCTTACCTTGTGGAGACAGATAAAAGGCTTGGACGCTGATAAGCTCATCTTCAACCATACAGATAATACAGAAAATCTTGCATAACTGTTGATTTTGAAAGGTTACCTCTGGAATTGCTGGTGTACTTAGTGGAAAACTTTGTAAGGCATTTCAAATACAATCCAATGAGATGGAGGCTAGTAATACAGTAGATTTCAGAGAAATTGTGGGATAGGTACAGTTCAGCTCTCCTGGAAACAGTACTAGTTCACATGTCATGGAACTACCGGTTTTTCACAGGCAACTACTTAACAAATCCCAAATCACAAATAGTCTCTTGTTAGACATAGTTTTAAAGATAAAAGAATAACCCACAACATAACTACGAGGCAGTAAGTCTAATTCTTCAAACTGATTCTTTAAAATAGAAACATGTAAGATATTAAAAAGTAAAGCAGTTTTGCACTGCAGGACGTCAGTATATATACTTGGTTTAATGGGAGGTGTCCCTGCCCATGGCAGGGGAGTTGGAACTAGATGATCTTTAAGGTCCCTTCCAACCCAAACCATTCTATGATTTTATGATTCTACAATCCAAACCTTCCTGGGAGGTTTTGTTTTGGCTTTAGTTTTTTGTCTTGTTTTCTTTAGCATCCTTTACTGATGAAAGAGGCCTAGGGAATAAATGTAAATCTGCATAAGTTTGATCATATTAGTGGGATATGTTTTAATGTTCCTGTATAAAATCAGTCAATGTAATGGCTTTCTATTGTCCAATTAATTTATCTTCATCTGATGTTTCAGACTTCCATTAAGGGAATGATCCCTAAAATTAGTGGACACCACTTACTCCTATCTTACCTGGTCATCTAGGTCTTGCGCAATTTGAAGTCCAGCGCCTGACACTCAAACTCTTTTTCTTGTGCAAGAAATGCCTGTCTCAGTCTGTTCTGTATATCTAAACTCTGTATCCCTAGCTCAGTCTTCCATCTTTCAAAATACTCTCCCTCCAATACCTTGTAAATATTATTTCAGACTTATCTCTGCTAAAGAACATATTTTTCTTTCTGAATATAAAATAATTAAGGGTACAAATTTTAGTACATTTATTACAGAATTAATATCTTGTTCTCTTAAACCACAAGTTAACATAAGTTAATTGACTGTCCTGCATTCTCAACATTGTCTTCCCATAGATCAGTTGAAACCCTGTGCTATTAATTTCAACATATTTAAAAATCTGGCAGAAGAGTTTTTTAAGATTTGTCTAGAATACTGAAGTGAAACCAATGGTCAGTAATATTATACCTCAAGAAGGATGAAACTATCCACAGTAAAGCAAAAACTCATCTTTGTGCATAACAAGTCTTTATCAGGCCGTGGTCCAAAAAATCACAAATTTACAATCTGAATGACCAAGCTCTTTGGTCAGATCTACTGTTTCAACAACAAATTCACAAGAGCTGCAGACATTTAAAAATATGCAAAGAATAAAATATTCATAAAACACCTCACACACATACATTGACATGCACATGTAACAATATTCATACAGGTTTTCCTTTTGCGGTGAAAACTGTTTTGTCCTGGGACAACAAATAGGCTTTGAGAGCTGTGTTTTACATCGTGGAGCAAGTAATCCCCTAGGGTATCCCCTTCAGTCTTGTTGCCCACGGCAGTGAAAAATCTGGGACTCATGGTCGTTCCTTCCCTACCTGTAACATAATTTCCTTCCAAAGAAGACCAGAGAACACCCAAAAAGGGTAGTAGATACTCACACATCATCCCTGCATGCAAGCAGGTTACAGTAAGATGCCACACTTCAGATACTGCCTTAAAACGCTGTCGCGAATGGGTGATTTAGATCACTTAAAGAACTACTGTCAAAAGTGTTAGCAAAGCAATTTTAATATGATGTTGCAAAAGTTCAATGGCAAGGTTCACTCTATTAAATACTACATGGGGAAATATACAAAGGAAAATTGAATTACACTCAAATTAGAATGATTAAGAGAGACCAAGGTCACGAAGGATAAGGAATGCCCTTCCGTTGAGTCACGAGGTTCAGAAAGTATCCCCTTGCTTTCTAAATTCCTTATCAGAGAGGAGTCTAGGTGAGGCTGGATCCAGACTTAGTCTTGGACTTGGTCATTAGCATCAATTTAGCATGCAATCAATGTTAAAAAGGCAAAATCAAAGTTATCCTACTACAGGGTTATGTGCAACATCAGTCACTTACCAAAGATCTGCCATTGGTAGGAGGTCTCTCTGTCTCAAGAAGCAACCTTGAGAGGCATCCCAGCTCAAGGGGAGATCACCGCCATGCAGCCGTACTGTCTGGCAGGGAGAGTTCAAAGAAGGCTCACTTAGACTGTCAAATTTATGGGATAAAGTGGTTGGCTCGTAGGCAAACTACATGTGATGGAAAAGGTATGCAGGAGACTCCTAGTACCCACACCTTTCTTCGTTTTCTGATCAATGAGTTTTGGAAAAGCCACCTGTTATTTATGCATAAATTGCTTGACTGGTGTTCCAAACTCATCTGTATTAATGTTTACTGTGTCTTTTGTGGGTTTTTGGAGAACAGGTTAAATTAGAGAAATTCTTGGCCTGGCTACAGCTCAAGGCTTTGCCTCCTTTGGAGCCTGTATCAAACGACTGCTAGTTTGGTTAAGGGGTTGAGTGCACCTGTCAAAAATGCTCCAACGATAACTGGGTAAAAGCTGTCAAAACACAACAAAAAGTACTGGATTGTGACCTGATGAAGTGATCAGCTTTACACAAGGAGTGCAAGGACCTTCATAAGCCAGTGGACCAGAAGTTCTCAGAATTTACTCAGGAATTCATATATTTCAACAAGAATGAGGGGATTAGCTAACTAGCTAATGCTGATACAGACAAAAAAAAAAAAAAATCTAGGAAAAAGAATGGAAACTCCTGGAAAATCCTTCTTGTGTGGAGTAGAAAAGGATAGAATCATATAAAACTGGGCAGCAGAGCAGGCATAGTCCTTGCACAATGGACACATTAATATAAAGAGTGATTGAGGAAAAGTATCACAACCAGATATGTTTTCCTGATCCTGCAGTAACATGAAAATATGTTCCTTCTTAATCCTTATTTCCACTCTTCCTGGGGTTTTTTTGCTCTTTTTCTTTTTTTTTTCCTTGCTTTTTAAGTATTAACATTCCAGAATTCTAAGAATCTTCCTAATTACTATCAGATACAAAGTTTTAAGACTGTGTAAAATAATGCCTACTTTTGTAATAGAATACTGATAATCGTCTAATTAGAAAATTTGTAATTTTGACACTAGAAAGACTAAAAATGGAAATGCATAATCAGAACACAGAAACTACTATCACTTCAACAGTGATAATTTTAATGTCTTTTGGAAAGACGTATTTATTCCTCTTGTAAAGTCCAGTTTTGTCATGACTGTTTAAATAATGTGTACTGAACATTCTAAACCAGATTTTTTCCTCCAACAAAAGAGGAAAACATTATTTTATGAAAGATTCCCCAGTCACTTGGATCTTGTGAAATTGCAAACATTTCTCTTTTAAAGACAGGGTATAACCTAGTTACTTAAAAAAGAATAAAATCAAAAGAATATTAACCTAATCCTTCTTCCATCTTGCCTCTTGTGTTATTATTTGGCAATTATTTGAAAGTTGAAACACACATTTTTATAATGTAACTAAAAAATTTTACTGATAAGCAACTTGTTTCTGTTTTTGATAGGTCTATGAAGTATGCTATATTTTTTATGAAAAGTATTCCCAATAGCTGAAGGAATGCTACTGAAAAAACATTTAGTCAATATGGATTTTTTTTTTTTAAACTTTATATTCACGCTGAAAAGAGCACTGTGGTGTCCTCACTTCTGCAACAGTATTTATACTGGAAGTTTATAGACTAAGAGATAACACTATATTAGGGCTGTGGAAACAGTTCCTGCAGTTTTAAAGAAGGGAGGACTCTGAACTCATGGTGGACTGTAGTTACACCACTAGATTTACAGTTGTTTTAACTATTGAAATGAAGACATAAGACATAAACCCAGTTCAGTGCATCTCAGAACATAAGTAAGCTTTAATTTCCACAACTGGTGAATAAGACAACTTATTTTTTCCTTATTTTCAGACTTCAAGTTTTCTTGAAAGAATCAGGTTAGTTTCAGTAGAAGATTTGTGTTGCAGGAGAGAAGTGTCAAATTACGAGGAGAGGCACCAGGATGCTAGAAGGGGCATAGTTTGTGCGGCTGTAGAGGACTCACTCTTCTCATTAATTCCCAAAGCCATTATTTCCTTTTGACTACCTCAGCATCCTTTCTAGATCCCTCTTTCTTTAATTTGCTGACTTTTACTTATTTATTTTCCTTTCTGAAACTCTGTTGAGGATTTTGGATCACAGCAGTACTTCACCACATAGTGTGCAAATCTCAGCACCCTGGGCTTTCCTCAGAGAGTCCTCTTCTAAAATTGTTGGGTTCTTTACAACTCTGAAGAAAATATTTTAAAAGTTTCACAGATTTCTTAAAATTTACACTTTTTTAAAATTTTCCTGTTTTTCCTTTAACTGAAGTATTTCCAACTTCTATGCTGGAGCATATCTGAAACAAATTGGTAGCCCAGGTATAAAATTCTGGTAAGTGGTTACTGACCTGGTTTTGTTAGTTCTGGGTCATGTTTACTATTGTATTGATAAGTCAGAGTTTCACTATTTTTTATCTTAAAGGTATGTGGAAATATTATTTCTGGTATCAAATGTGAATGTTCCATCCCCAGTGCAATCTGAAAATTTGTTTTGTGGTGAATAATCCTTGAGAATGTATATCAGAATTGCCATTCAGCAAATCAGACTACCAAAAAAACTTTGAATGGGAAGTTGCCTTTAGTTACTATAAGAGTACTGTTTCTGGTCTTATAATAAATAAATAAAAAGTGTATTATTTTACCACAGATCTAGCCTTCTGCCACTCTGTATTTTATAAAGGAGATAATTAGGATGGTTTCAGATGCTGAATTTCATTACCCATCACGAGCACCAGTGCTCATCAGCTCAGATACATAGTCCCCTAATATGACTGCTTTCATTGCAGGATGACACTCGAAAATGGTCAGATGGCTTTCATGAAGAACCCATTTATTTCAGTTGACAAGGAGGGATCACTAAATTTATTTATGATCTACATAAAATAGGCATAAAACTGAGTGAGATAAATCCAACCTGTTTGTCTTACTGTCCTGGAGAGATGAGAGGATTCCAAAGACAGTCTTCCTAGATGCAAAGCTCTTGGAAGGTGATGAGGTGACAGTAAATATCAGCATGTTCTGAGGTAAATTCAGAAGCTCATTAGATACTCCTGAGTTCATCTCAACAGCGTTGTCTTGCTGCCCCATGTCTCTGAAAGTCAGTCTGATCTAGATTATAGCAATATCTGTAACCACATGCATTCTTTTAACTCAAAAACAACACAGGCAGTACAATTCTTTTCAGACAGCATGTGGTCTCTAAATAAATAAGTACTTTCTAGTTTTCTTTACAGTTCAGAATGCAGACTGAACCTTCTCAAGATACTTCAGTGCTCCCCATGGTTTTGGTATCTGGTAGAGAAACTGTATATTACTAACAGGACCAGATTAGCAGCTGCCAGTTTTATAGTTACTTTAGTTAACACCATATCTTGCAGCACAATAATTTTGCAATTTCTTTAGATTTCTCATACATTCCATCAAGGGTCAGGGTGTTTTAGTCTTAATAATCCTCTAATCTTGCAGTAATGATAGTATCCAGTTTTGGAATATACTGATTTAGACAACATTCATAAAATAAAATACTGTGTTGATATTTCTGCAGCCACCTGCCCAGCCTTAGTTTCAGGGCACAGATATGTAAACAATTAACTCACACTGAATAAGGGTGCCAATTTACATTTCAGCTACTCCATAGTAATTACCATATGCTTCTGTAAATAGGAAAAATGAGAGGTTTATTGTTTGCTTTCACTGAAGGAGTGAGCAAGCTCTTTTTCACAATGGGATAAAAGTATGCGTATGAGTAGAAACAAGCTATCTATTAAGAGTCTTTCCTACCCTATAGCAACTTGTTTGAAGCCATACCTTCAGCATATGTGTTGCTTGCACGTCTGAATAATTACCATTTACCTACAATTATTTGCATATTTTTAGAAGGACCAGCAGGGACAGAGTCAGAATTTCATTTTCGTGAATTTATTATTCTCTATAGAGAATTCTCTATAGCAGACACCCAGGACTGTGACACTGGTTCAGTCAAGCTTTAATCTTTTTTTATAAAATAGAACACTTCTAGAGGAAGGGAATGAAAGCAAAGGTACTCGTGGAATAACAACTGCTGGGAAGCCAGGCTACTATCTGGAAATGTGGAAATTTGCTTCTCAAATGCTTGGCTAGAACCAGAAGGAACAAAGACTCTGAAGCTGTCTTTCAACTCTAGGTGAGTTCTCTTATCGCTCAATTGTTTCTTTCTGACCATGAAACAATTATGGGAGGTGATTCTCCCCCTTTACTCTACTCTGGTGAGACTCCATTGGGAGCACGGCATCCAGCTCTGGAGTCTTCAGCTCAAAAAAGGCACGGACCTGTTGAAACAGGTCCAGAGAAGGACCATGAAGATGATCAGAGGGCCGGAGCACCTCTCCTATGAAAATAGGCTGAAAGAGCTGGGTTTATTCAGCCTGGAGAAGAGAATGCTCTGGGTAGAATTTATAACAGCTTTCCAGTATCTGAAGGGGGCCTACAAGAAAGCTGGAGAGGGACTTTTTACCAGGGCATGTAGTGATAAGATGAAGGGTAATGGCTTCAAACTGGAAGAGGGCAGATTTAGATTAGATATCAGAAAGAAATTATTCACTGTAAGGGTGGTGAGGCACTGGGACAGGCTGCCCAGAGAAGCTGTGGATGCCCCATCCCTGGAAGTGTTCAGGACCAGGCTGGATGGGGCTTTGAGCAACCTGGTCTAGTGGGTGGTGTCCTTGTCCATGGCAGGGAGGTTGGAACTAGGTGATCTTTAAGGTCCCTTCCGACCTAAACCATTCTATGATTCTGTTCTATGAAAATATTATACTTAAGAGGCCACTACTGTCACGACATTAGTCATACACATGAGAATTATTTTTTAAGTGGGAAAGCATGTTTTGTCAGAAAATTACCAGTGATCCTAACAGTCAGATTGGAGATTGAGGACATCTATGTTAATGTGTGAAAGAATCATTTGGAGTTCAAAAGAACAGAAGAAGTAAGAGAGGGAAAGGGAGAGGGAAAGGGAAATGTTCAAGTGTTGTGGCATACGTATTGTAAAGCAAAAATCATTGTCCCGTTGCTTTCTGTCTTTGAATGCAGCACATTTTACTTACAAAAGAAAAAAAAAAATAGGTGTTGAAGATTTCAGTCTGTAGACTGAAGTATAGCAATCTTCACAATAATCTTTCCATTTTTATATGAATAAACAATGTTCAAACTAAAATCTATTACTCTTTATAAAATATATTTGATGAATAATTACTCATGTATGAATACGTACAGCCTTCTTTTATGTTCAGAACTATGTGCCTTTGTTGCTCTCATTGTTATTTGTCTATATCTGCTATGTACTCCTCACAGTCTGTGTCTTCCAATAGACCAAGACATTGAAGATATTAGTTTTATACTACAAGAAAATAAGATGAAAGGACAAAAAGAAAAGAAGAGATGCAGTAACGTATAGTATTTTTAATGTACCTTCAGCAATAGAAATAATTATCTCTTAACTTCTTTGTTAACTCTTTGCAGAATGCTTAAATTATAGTCTGTATTAAGTCTTCTGAAATTCATCAGTATGTTTGGGCGAGTAACAATGACTTTGTGATTCAATTGTGAATTTGATTATTGCTATAGCTTGTTATCACTAGTTTGATACTTTTTGTTTCTTCAGATTAAGAAACAATATGAACAGAAAATCATTTGCCTTCATTCAAACCACATGTTTAAGAGTATATTCTAATCAAAAAGTATGTTATACTAAATAGGGCATTACTTTTTTGACAGAGTCCACAATTTTCTTTCTTTGCAGCAATAAGTAGTTAACAATAGTAATAATCAGCTAGCAACAACAATAATCAAGTACTAAATAGATTGCACCTGGTTTGAATATACAAATCTATCTATTTTAACCGATTCTCATTGAACATAATAAGAGATATGCCCTAGAAGTCAACAGCTTCTGACTTACCTGCTCTAGGTGACCCTGCTCTGGCACGGGGGTTGGACTAGATTATCTCCAGAGGTCCCTTCCAACCCTACCATACTGTGATTCTGTGATTCTGTGAATACAAATTGTATTATACTGCTAGAAAACACCCTTTTATTCCATGTTCATTTAGAATTATATATGTCTGTTTGAAAAAAAAAAAAACCAAAAACAAAAACAACAAACCAACAAACAGGTTCTGGCATTCAAGTTTTATCTCTGCTCCAAGCATTACATGCAGCAACCTAAAATAAGATAGCAATAAGAAAGAAACTTGGATTCATCCCCTAAATGTAACTTCTACTCTGTAAATCTCAACTTTAATCCCATTGTTGCCATGTTATTTAAACAGCAGGGAAGGATAGACAGAGAATAAATTGGAGCTAGGCTACCACCTTCTGCACAAAATCTGTTATACTCTTAAAATTTGTGAATCTTTAGGACTCTCTGAGTTTCAGAATGTCTCAGAAAAAAAGTTATTTGATTCAACATGAAACGTCTCTTGTTGCAGTTAGAATTTTAAGGGAAAATAAAACAAATCTACATGTAAAATGGAGCAGAAAAAGAATGAAGAAAAGCTTTTTTTTTTCTACAACTTATCTGCCACCTCACTTGATAATGAAAAATGAAATATATATTATTATATGCCTTGCTGATATTTGGCAGACTTGTAGGTATTTTGGACTATTCAAGTCCTTGTTCTTCTCTGCCTTTTAATAGTAGGATCACAACACTGATACCAAAAGCAGTCACCAATAGCTCTAGTAGAGCATAAGACAAAACAAAGAGTGGGGCTCTGTATTTTAAGATGATACACCATCAAAAGACTGTTATGTGTGTGTAATATAGTATAAAAGTATGGCATACAAGGTAAATTGGGAACCAGAACAATCAATGAAAGTCAAGGGCAATACATTTAAAACTGATAAAAGATAGTATGATTTTACTTGACATATAAGTGATTAGTGTAATTCATTGCCACAAGATAACACTGACATCAAGAGGAGTACTGATACATATAGGAATCCTATACGGAATGTAAGAAAATTCACAGCTATGCAGTACAAGGTAAAATAATTTAAAATTAATATAGACCCATAAGATCTAAGATATAAACTAACCACAAGCTGACAGCAGTTAGAAATATTTTTTTTTCCTTTGGACAGGTTATTCCTTGTGTGTTTCAGAATTTTCTGCATCTGTCTCTGGTTAATCTGGTTGGGCCATCATCAGAGGCAGTACATTGGGTTAGCTAGGCAATGCAATATGGCAATTCTGAGGCATTCTGCACCTTTGACTTTCAAAGACAGTTTACTTTAGTTGTCCTCTACCATGTTGTTCTTGAAATGTAAAATGAATTAAGATTTTTCAATATTTATATGATCTATGCTTCCAGGAAAGCTCATCACAGCAACATATTGAGAATTAATCATAGAAAAATACTCTATAAAAGTAATTTTTTTCTTAGCACAGTATTCATATTCATGCATGTGTTCCTAAGTACATTTCTACCACTTTTTTAAAAATCAGCTAAGAAATTAGGGAAAAAGTATTAAAAAAAATATTAAAAGATTGTCTTTGTTAGAGGAGAATGGTAACAGAGAAGAAGCTACTGTGCCTGCTCTTCCACCTGCAGAAGTTGGCAGTAATAAAAGCTGCTCCACACTGAACCAAAATCTTTAGTTGTCAAGATAGTTCTTGACAAATCTGTATTTTGCCAACTGTTTACCGCACACAAGGATTTTCAAGCATTACAGAACATATAGATATCTTTCTGTATTTGCTCCTACTGCACAAATGATGGTGCAAGAAGAGTGAAACCCTGGGAGCATATGGTTCATGTCACACTTGGAAACACCAACCACTAGGATTCCCCCTTAACTACTGTTTTTCAAGCTGCATAATTTTGTGATTGAGGTAGCAACAAAATGCTAATGTTTAACTTTTTAATTAGACCATAGAGATAAATACAATCTGCTGCACTATGAAAAATCTGGATTTTTACTGTTAAATGAAATTACATGTTTGGTGTCATCTACTTAACCCTCCTGTAGAGAAAATGCATTTGTTAAACACACAAAAAGAAAGTAAGGATTAGTGTTCTCTAATCAGGAGTTTTGCTACATCCTTTTCCTCCCCCTTCACCTTTTTGTGTCAGCAGGGCAGCTTACTTGCTCAAACACTATAGTTTCACCTTTTGAATTTAACAGCCCGTGTACTGAGTAAGGCCCTAATTAAATTTGATCATATCTGCTCAGTGTTTAGCGCATAATTTACATCACAAATGCAACACATCTAACAGTTTGGCTTGGTTTGCCTCTTTTGATCAGGAAAGGCTCAGAGCTGAGATTTCATAAACAGAGAATTTTATCTTTTTTCCTCTAGAGTTGGCCCTTTTGTTGAGAAAGGGGGCGTGGGAAGAATGATACAACCTACTACTGGTTTCACTGAATGGAAATTAGTAACTCGCAGTGGTGGTACAGTTGTAGCATTTTGTAGAAAGGTATGGAGCAATTTGACTGAGAGATACCTCAAAACCTTTAAGTAAAGCTCCATTTAATCACATTTGTGGTATTTTAAGTCCTGCTACTTTTTCAAAATAATTAAATGTAAATTTAAGACAGCAGAACATTAAACTGAGGTATCTCCAAAGTCCTCTGCCAGACATTCACACTCTATTGAACAAGCTTTTTTATACATATCAAATCATTTACATATATTTAAAGAGGCTGTAGTAAAATGGGTAAAAAGAAGTCATGCAAAGCTTTGAGTTATTGTCAGCAGCAGTAATGCTCTCTTGTTCTTGACTTTCTCCCTTGAAAACACAAAAATCAAGTGAGTTTTTACTGCAAGTCCTCATATGACCTTCCCTTTGACCGGTGCTGGTCATAGGGAGATCATCCATTTTATTTTTGGAAAGATGCCCTGGGGCACTCAGTAAGTATTAAAAAGACCTCCCACTCTCCAACCTGCTTACCCTTACAGAGAAGTTCAGTAAACCAGCTGGATGGTGGCTGAGATACACAATTGCTGCTGAAGTTCCTCAGACTGTGACCCAGTATCCTTTGGTTGAGAATCTTTCTGAGACAAGAACATTTTTTTTTTTTTTTTTTTTCTGAATGGAGACAAGACAGAGTAAGTGTAAAACCTTTATGAAGTTACAAGTGGAAAATGAATTTATCAGCCTTGTATGGAGTTATCAGCACAACTCATATATATTCACTCATATATTTTTTTCAAATTAAACAAATCGTAGAAGAGCAATATATATGGGCTACTTGCCTTCATATCATAGCAGCAGTTAGTTTAGTGATGTCCTTTACAAGACAAAGGGTATCACTCTGTGGCTCGAACTGTGGGGCATTTAATACACCATGAACTCAAAAGAGCATTGATGGTATTTGGAGTTCTATAGGCTTTTATGAACTATGTTACTACAGCTTCTAGGAAAATTGCTTACCGTATCCTCTAGGAGGATGTGTGATTTTAAATCTTACCTGGTCCATTTGCTGGAACCACTTAACAAAGGACTGAGATAGATAACATACATGTGCGATCAATGAGGTTAGTACAGAGTTAAATTTTGAGCCACAGTCAAAAAGAACTTGAAGTGTTTGGATCTTTCGGAAATAGGATCTCCACAGCTATTTAAGGAAACTTGACAGTAGTGTTACTTTTGCTCCTAAGTTCAATTTTTTCAAGGTCTATCTGAAGAAATTGTACATGAAATAAAGTAGATTGAATCAATAACATGTGTCCAGGTTTATTTATTTGGTATCCTAGAGTAAATTAAGTAGTCCAGTGTTCAAGTCACCACAAAGTTCCGATATTTGAAGGAAAGAAAATCTGTAAGAAATATAACAAAGCTATATTTTGCTACCTTTTGAGCCTGAATATTTGATTTTATTACAAAATGTAAAAAAATAGTAATCACAAAAATAAAAATGCAGAAGTAATGATGTTTTTTTACTAAGAAGTTTTGTTAAACAATAGTAACATTTAAAGGTCTGGGTTTTTTTCCTAATAATTCTGTTCTTAATAGCTGGGGGGAAGAGGTGGGCTGGAAAGAAGGAGGCAGAAAATGGAATAGCATCCTCAGAGATTGCTTAAGGATTCACCACCTTTTTTACATCTATGTAGAGAAGAAGCTTGCTTAAGAAAATCTGTTTTGCTAACCCATATATCTATAAGTAGAATAAACATAAAGTGCCCATGCATGTGGGCATAAGACAAAAGTTCACTAGCAAAGAATTTTCAGAGAGTTTGCTTAATTTTTATTTTTTATTTCACCCAAGCTTTTTATAAGCAATTTTGGAAACTACTGGAATGCTAATAATTAGTTAACTTTGAAATACCTATTTGTCTATTGTCATGTATCAGATTTATCCCCTGGGTGCTCCTAAAGCTAGGACTCTATGAGAAATGATTTAGCTGAATGTGTCCAGAAAGACAGGATTTACTTTCAAGAACTGCATTGCAGGGAAACTTCCAGTATGGAACAGAGAAAGAAAAAAAGCACAGAAAAGCTACAGATCAAAAAGATAATCTTACTTCCCAAAAGAAAATGATATCTTTAAGCTCTAGGGTGTTGCAAATACCCAGGGGTTGATATATGGCAGTCTTTACTGCCACAGGTTTGCCTGTATTCTGTGAGCAGGTGAGAATGGAATTGTTAAGAGGTGAGATAACAGTTCTGTATCTATAACACATTCATCTTGAAGTACAGTAATATATTATGTTGTTATGATTTTCTTCTACTAGTAACTGTGGACATATTTAAGCTTTTGAATCTAAACGGCCATAAAATAGGATGTGTTAAAAGGGGAATTAGAGAAAGCATAAAAACTTGATGAAGCATAGCTGTCACAAGTGAGGGAGATTAATATTTTGAGTAGGTATGTATCACATGCACATAGCTGACAGATATAAGGTGATGTATAATATATGCATTATTTAATTGATAGACATTATAAAATGTATGGCTTTAAGGGCTCCCTAGACTCTGCAATATTGTCTCACAAAAGAGATATGTGCTGCACAGAGTATGATTTCCTTATGCGAACATTCTCCTCTGCAAGAAAAAGGAATAAAGTCATTTTATGGCATGACTATAGAGGATTTGGTCCCTACTTCTGAAACTGGAAGCATTTCTCATTTTTCTTTGGATGGTTGGAAAAATGTAAGAAAATAAGGGCTAGTTATATTCTTTGTCCTCTATTGTTTCCTCTGGACTACAGTCCCTATAATTTGGGCCATTTTTGTAGATTTAAGTACTAAAGACATAGAACAACCCAAAGAGGTAAGAGAAGAGAGATGAAGCCTGTTTTCCCCTCAAGCAATTAATTCCAGCTCCCAGTGGAAGAGTGAGTGGAGATTTCTTCATTTTCAGTAAAATTCCTTTAGTCCATCTTCCACAGAGGTCGTTTAGGTCCACAATGAGAATGTTTTGGTGAGGTGGGTACTCATATAATTTATTGCAAATTGAATGTATTAGACCATGATATTTGCAGAAAAGCGTCAGAAAACAAAACACAGTGTACAACCCTTTGAAAATTGTTTCTCCTGTATACCCAACCTACAGGAAAAATAAGTCAAAAATAAAGACTAATCAGAGATAGCAGTTTTTTTTCAAAATTACACAGGTTTTTAATTCATTTACCAACCTATCTTATGCATTGGTGAAAAAATCATCCACTCATCTCCTCTTTATTATATTCCTTTTGGAGAAAAATCATATCTCTAAACTTCTGAGTACTTCAGCATTGTATAAATAATGTTTTCATATTAATAAACCTGTAAGAGCACAAACATTGACACTCACCTTGTTTCCATTCCTTGAAGAGTGCAGGAATTTCATGATCTCACAATGGATGTTAAGACAAGTAAACATTTTTATCACTTTAAAAAATCCAAACAGACCAATAAGAATCCACCCAATAAAATAAAATTCATCTGTAACTATGGTATATGTTTTCTAGGCAAAGTAATTTTTTCTTCTCCAGGGTTTGAAATTAAGCAGACTGCCAAATTACTTTTATTTTATTATTTTTTTAGTCTCTGCATAATCATTCTTGAGTGCTACTCAAAATGTTACTGAAGAAGAAGACTGGAGATGCAGACTTAAATATAGGAACTTTCCATCAACATGCTTTAAAATTTCTCCTTATAAAAGTTTGAATAATATGTATACATATTTATTTATGAAACCAAACAATATAAAATATATACATTGACCATTAGATAGGTTGCCTAATTGAAGTTTTCAAATAAGCTCCCAGGATTTTCCAGCTGACCATCCTCACAGTGATTATATTTACTCCCCTTCATGTACTCTTTCTGTTTTCCTTTCTTACGCATTTGAATGTATATTTGGAAGAGATCTTTTTCCTATTTGTTTTTACAACATGTAAAACAATAGAGAACTGGTTCTTGACTAGGACATTAGGTAATAAATTGCTGCAAATAGCAACAATATCATAAAACCAAAAGTAACAAAAATAATATTTATATTTTATCCTGAGTTATGATAATGTAAAGAATAGTGACTAAGGAATGACACAACAATTGATAGCTACCTCTATGCTAAAACCCACATTATTTTGTCAAAAAGATTTTGTCAAGCAGAAATAATATGTGGCTTGTGATTAAAATCCCTAAAACTATAATTGTTTAATTAGTCTGTTCTTTATAGTGTACAGATCTTTGGGCTGATGATATTTTGGGGGGAAGTGGAAATGAGGTAAATCATCCTATGAAGATGGCACAACTATTGTAATTTTGGCTGTTTCCCCTGATATTTTGCACAGTGAAGAGCTTTTGGGGAAAGAAGAAATAGAGCAACAAAAACATTTCCAAATAATTATGTCCTGCCATTTTCTGCATGGCATCAGGGAGAAAGAATAAGAGATACTACAGAGTTGAGAGCAGGGAAAGATGGACAGAGGTGTCTGCTAAAATAGGCAGACAATGAAGAATCCCAAGACTGTGAATTCTGACAGATGGAAGAAGTGTTTTTCTTTACCTACAGATGTGGCCTTAGAGAACAAGCAGAAAGCCTTGGCTGCAGACATGAACAATTTCCCTCTGAGAAGCCATCTAAGCCAGCTGAGCCTGATCCATGTGTCAAAAACAAGAGAAAGATATGGATGACTGTAGTTGGAGACTGGGTGATTAAGACACCCATCTGCTGACCAGATGTACTGTTTTGTGAGGCTGATTGGGTGGTTCATTAAATCAAAAATGTTGCAAAAAATAGAGCTGAGGCAAATCCAGTCCTTGGGTTGTCATGCCTTCCTCCTCATCCACGTGGGCACCAATGATACTGCCAAGGGATACCTTGAATATATGAGGATTGACTATAAGGCTCAGGGGACTAGGGTGAAGAGCATGGGGGTCCAGGTGATGTCATCCTCAATCCTGCTAATGGGAAAAGAGGCTTATGTAGGAATCGGCACATACATATGGCAAGTATTTGGCTGTCCAGCAGATGTCACATGCAGAACTTTGACCATGGGACCACTTTTGAGAAAGAGACAGGGACCACATGACAAAGCAGGGCAAGATCACCTTTTCCATCAGATTTGCTAACATCTCAGAGAGACCTTTAAAATAGATTTAGCAGGGAAGTGTGACCAGAACCCAATGAGAAGTGGACAAAAGTCTGGGAAGCAATGATGCACTGGGAGGATTTATTGGGTTTATGTAGCAAGGTTTTGGTAGCTGGGGGGACTGCAGGGATGGCTTTTGTGAGAAGGCACCAGTAGCTTCCCCCATATCAGACAGACCCTCTTCCATCTGGCTCCAAGATGAATCACAGAATCATAGAATCATAGAAAGTGCTGGATTGGAAGGGATAACTGACAATTGATTGTCACTCACCAATTACCATCATGGGCAAAACAGACTCAACTCGGGGAAATTAATTTAATTTATTGCCAATCAAATCAGAGTAGGGCAATGAGAAATAAACACAAATCTTAAAATGTCTTCCCCCCCACCCCTCCCTTCTTCCCAGGCTCACCTTCACTCCCAAATTTCTCTACCTCCTCCCTTCCCAGCCGCACAGGGGGACATGGAATAGGGGTTGTGCTCAGTTCATTACGTGTTATCTCTGCCCCTCCTTCCTCCTCAAACCCTTCCCCTGCTCCAGCGTAGGATCCCTGCCATGGGAGACAACCCTTCATGCACTTCTCCAACATGACTCCATCCCACAGGCTGCAGTTCTTCAAGGACTGCTCCAGCGTGGCTCCTTTCCATGAGGTGCAGTCCTTCAGGAACAGACTGCTACAGGTACATGCACAGCAAAAGGAAAGCCAAGACAAATGGGCCCACAGCTCAATAGGTCCAGGGACAAAGACACAAAGAACACAAAAAGGGTTGAAGTTTTCAGTGTGGTCTTTATTTCAGTCTTTACTGGTCTCAGGCATCCCAGGTCCCTGCCTCGTTGACAGGATCAGGAGAAGCAAAGCAGTATCCATTATTAAGAAAGATTGAAACAGAAAACACTTAAGAAAACTGGTCTTACATAAATCCATGGAACGAGATGAGATGCATCCATGGTGCTGAAGGATATGTATGATGCCTTTATATTGCAAGTTTCCTATTGGATAGATCATGGTGATCTGAAGATATTCCTGACGACTGGAAGAAGGCACACTCGTCTTCAACCAAAAAGGAGGTTCCAAGGAATAACAGACCAATGAGCAAATCTTCCTGGAAGACATGTCCAAGTGCAGGAAGGACAACGTCAGGATCCTAAGGATACTACTAGGCCTTCATAGCCCTGACTGTCCTTCCTTCATATTCCCTGCCCAGGGGCCCATTTCAGCTCAGGCATCTAATCGCTGCCCATGCTACAAGGTACCTGCCTCCAGGCTGCCTCTGGCTGTGTCTAGAGTCCCATCTCCAGTACTGCTTTGTGCTTTCCTAACTTGCTGACTGGACTTCTCTGCTGAATTCCAGACCCAACTCTTCACCTTGTGTTATCTGATATTCTCTAGACTGTAGTCAAAAACAAGTTACTATCACCAACCCGTAGTCAAGATAGAATATCTAAAGTGCATTATTCAAATAGTGTGGTGGAACCAATTTTGTTATAAATGAATGGAATGTTAAATACTTTTAGAAACACAGTGACCCAAAACTACAACCAACAAGTATGTTATTAATTACTCAGAGTGTTTTGTCTTGTATTGTGTATTATGTGGTCTAAAACATTGCACACACAGTTCAGCAGTTAGCTGGTTAACTGGCAAATGAGCCTTTAGTTAGAGAGGCTACAATGCTTCTAGGACCTCTACTGCAGAAGGCAAACGTAAATTTGGATGATTGATGAACTTGCTGAACACTTTTAAAGCTACAACTTTGGAGATTTTGGAAACCTTCTTGAAAAATGTGTAGTTCCCAGTCATTTGAAATAGCTTTTTATAAAAGGCCTACCTTAGTAATTGCGAGATCTCATTAAGCCTTATTTGTTGTAACACTGCATTTTCCTGAATTTGTGATTAGTTATGCACTCCAACGTAATGTATTACAGTCCTAGAGTACAACTGTGACTCCTACATTGGAGATTTTCTGTCCTATAGAATGGCCAGACATTCTGTTAGAATCTTAGTGATAGACATCACGTTGCTTTTGTGAGCATATATTTTTTAACTAAGGAAAGAATATATGTGCTTTACCTAAGATTACTTTATATCCTAATGCAGCAAGAACATATGAAATATGAATAAATTTTTCTACTTGTTCTTAAAGCAAGATCCAATCTCATTTGTTAAGATAGATTAATAAAGGAAAATCCATTTATATTCTAAAGCTCTCTGAGCCTCCTACAAAACTCTGAACAATCTTATTCCCCGCACTGGAACTGTAGTATATGGATTTTGCAGGAATTTACAGGACCAGACAACTTGTAAACTCTTAATTAATTTTGATAGCTAAATTTTACGGAAACATTTCAATAGACAAAATATGTTGAATCTGAAGCCCAGTTCAAGTGTAATTCTTTAGCTGCCTATTAATAGTAACATAAACTCCATGCAGTTCAGGATTAAAGATTCTGTGACTTCTAATTGATAACAAAATGTATCATATGTACAAGCTGAGGTCATGAGATCTGAAAATAAAACCTGAGAATGAAGAAGAAAATGGAATGGTGCAAGTCTTCTGCTTTCTATTCAGTTTAGTGAGCCTAATGTAGATGAAAACTCCATTCGGTCTTGCTACAGTATTAAGATTAAAGCCATGTGGTGCAATAAAGTACTTTCTGTCATGACTCATGCATTTAAAATACGACATTTATAAGAAGAAAGTAGAAAATGAGATGCGAAAAATATGTTAGGTGATGAAGTACGTAGCTTAAGAGACACCTTCAACAGTCAGGGACAAAAAAGAATTTTGAAAAGACTTGTAAGAAGACAGACATTAAAGGCTAATTTTAAAAGCACTTATAGTATTAATGTGAGCTTTTGCCTCCACAATTAAAGAGCAAAATTGTTGTTTAAGGTCATCTCCCATTTGCAGAGGAAAGTATAGATCGGGAACATTGTGTCCTCTGGGTTGCTCAGTGTGTTTTCTTCACTGTCCTTGTCTTTGAACTTGTATGCAATTTAAGTCAGCAAGGTCTTCCATTTTTTATTTGTGAAACACAGAGTATTTTTAGGTTCATAGAGAATAATAAACAGGAATAATACATTAAAATGCATCCAAAAAGTTGTATTTGGCACTTTGTATCTCATAGAGAAGTTTGCTTGAATAAGGAACGTTAAGCAAGAAAAAATGTGGAAGAAAGTGCTCTTTTTGCTGTGCTCCACTCCAGCAAACAGTTTTGCATATGGTTAGTTTTATGCAGGAGAGCAGTCAAGCCAGGACTAGAGGGTATGCTGACCACTGGTCCTAGTGAGACTATCTACATATGTCACAGCTAAGCATCATTACATTAGCTGATCTGGGACTTATGGTATCATCAGTAGACAGTATGCATTATGTCATGCTACCTAGGAATCAAACCATGAGGCTATACTTATAAATGTATACATAAAAGTACGTGTTATCAAGAACTCACATAATTCTTTTAGTATGGATTCATATTGAATTCATTGAAACAATGAAACTTCACTTATGACTGAAATTATTTAGGTACAGTTAAAATCTATATATTCAAAGACCATAGTGAGTCTCACATACTATTAGAACTTTTCAGATTAAGAGACTATATTGCTCATAGATTTCTTTTATTACTTCAATTTTGCATGAGCAGTTCTTTAGTAATCTAAAATTTGAGGTTTATCATATTTATCTCAAACTCTAGATTCCCTGGTTTCCTGTAAAATTGTTCTTCATCTCTTCATAACATTCCATATTATTTATACATTGCATTAGCTTTCATTTGGTCTCCAGCAGTTCTGAATAACTTTGTACACAAGAATAAACAAAGCTTGCCTGCTACATGCTAATGTCTTAATACTAAATATGTGCAAAAAAAAAAACCACCAAATTTTTTAGCAAATTCATTGAACACACTGTTTATCCTGTCTATGTTGAGCAAAAAGCAAAAGCATGCTCTGCTTCCCTTAGTTCCTCAAAATTCCTCTGTTGTTCAAAATGCTGACTGTCCTGTATATTTCACTAGAACTACGAGAAGTATCTTCGTTTCAGCATCGCTTCATTTACAGTTTAGATACAGGGCTCCAGCTTGTTTCTCTTGCTACCTTCTTTTGCTTCTTTCATATTCTCCTCCTTTTTTTGTTAAGAGCTGTTCCTGGAGAGACAGGGTAGATCAAACCAGAGAGGGCCACGAAGATGATCAGAAGGCTGGAGCACTTATGCTATGAGGATAGGCTGAGAGAGTTGGGGTTATTCAGCCTGGAGAAGAGAAGGCTCCAAGGAGACCTTATAGCAGCCTTCCAGTACCTGAAGGGGGCCTACAGGAAGGATGGGGAGGGACTCTTTATCAGGGAGTGTAATGATAGGACACGGGGTAATGGTTTCAAACTGAAAGAAGCTAGATTTAGATTGGATATCAGGAAGAAATTCTTTACTGTAAGGAACACAGGTTGCCCAGGGAAGCTGTCAATGACCCATCCCTAGAAGTGTTCAAGACCAGACTGGATGAGGCTTTGAGCAGCCTGGTCTAGTGGGAGGTGTCCCTGCCCATGGCAGTGGGGTTGGAACCAGATGATCTTTAAGGTCCCTTCCAAGCTGAACCATTCTGTGATTCTGTGTGATTCTATGATATTCTTTCATACAAACCTGACTCCAAAAGACTCTACGAAAATTTAGATATTATTTTACCTAACCATTTGTCATATGTAGAAGTTAGTTTTAAGATTTTAAGGGCAAGGGTGGTAATTTATTATATGGCTTGCACAGTGAATGCTATTTAAATAGAAAAGGTAATCAGTCACAGGAGCTATAACAACTTCTTGAGATATATATATAAGGAACATTAAAATCTCATTTTACTCTTGTACTCTGAAAAAATACTGTTTTAAAATTATAAAATCTGTAATGAAAGAAAAGAAACGAAAAGAGTAGACTAAGAATGATCACAAACTCTGTTTTATTATAAATACTCTCACCATAATCTTTGCAAGGTTCTTTAGAAGGCTACAGTGGCAAGTTCTGACACCCTAATTCTGTAGGATATTTAAATACGTCTGAATTTAAGCACAAGGAGGACTGCATCGATCCAAGTGGTACTATCTGTGAAAAGTAACGTTAAACATATGTTAGACATATTTTAAATAGCTTGTGTCAAGCTTTAGGTATGAACTTTAGGTTTGCACATAGGTGTATTTCAGGAAAGGTTAGAACTTTAATTACATATTTATACTGTTGTCTATGCATGCGTGCAAATAAACAACAAAATAAATGTTAAACAATCTTGTGGTTATAAAATACCTCTTTTGAAAAACAATGACCAAGGTTATAAGTGAATTCTAGAAAGAGGCAATAATTGTTCAATATTACACAGCTTTGTTTATTACAATCACATAAGTTCCCTGCAATTACATAATTACAAGCTGTCAGAAAATGATTGAAGGTATTTCTGTTCATAATTATGTATTTGGCATAATTATAGTTAAAAAATGAGTTCACAGTTTTTCTCCATTTTCAAAAAACAAAAATAAAAATAAATGCTTTGTAATTAAGGGGTGGAAGCAAACATTTGATCCTTCAGTATGCCAAACTGACTGTAAATCAACAAAATTTTTATCTTGTGTGCGTTTGTAACACTTGAAAGGTCTGAGGCATAGGCAAATAAGTCAAATGCTGTAACTGATGATACAAAAAATGTTTTGACCAAAATACGAATCTAGTATATGTCTGATTAATATGTTTCTATTACCTATCAAAACAGCTGAACTATAATTTCCTGATACAGAATTTAAATGAAACGCATGAATGTGTAAAACTGAGAAATCAAAGGATTTAACCATTATCCTGCATTTTTTTATTCTTGATTAAACTGCAGTTGGAATCAGTAGCACTGTATATAGAGTACAGGAGTTCAAACACCTAAAAACAGCTGCAAGATCAGGAAGCTGAAATATAACTCTCCCTGCAGCTTTTGTACCTGAACATGTCTGGAAAGCCTAAGGAAGTAGATAGAAGAATAAGTATATTTAAAACTATTTGTAAAGGTGAAGAACACAAATATCACTATCACTATTTGCTGGTGCCAAAATATTTAAGACCTTTACAATACTGACAAAAAAAATATCAAACTCAAAGTCTGGTGGCAGTCCTATGTTAACGATTTCAAATACCTTAAAAAGTGAGAAAAATAACAGAAAAAGCACAGTTCTGTTTGCCTTGTGATGGTTAGATATTAGAAACATTTAGTTCAGAAGAGCATCTTAGTTCAGAAGAGCATCCAAATAGTCTTTTTTTTCAAAATCTAAGTCTAGAATGCTCATGAAGATCTGTGTGAGTCTAATACTGTGTAAACACCTTAGAGAAAAAAATTCTTTTTGCCTTAAGGAGTACATTTTAAACTTAACAGTTTAAATTAGAATAATTTACACGCGTAATGTTCTATTTAGAAAGAGCATCCCAGATGATAGTGTCAATATCAAAATAGATACAACACATCCAGCAGAATGTGTGTCATAGAAGCATCTCACTCAGTAACATCGATTCATTCTGACACAAAAATGATCACCAACCCCTTCTTTGTTTCATTCACAAGGTCAGTATTAGCAAAATATACCAAGACCAGAAAATGGACCCACACACTGGCACAGGACTGTCTACACCCTTTAATTCCTAGGCCAGCACCAGGGATGATTTTGACTCAGGCAGGAAGGATCCTCACAAATAATGCCTAAGCAGAGTCTGAAATTATGAAAGGTTGGGGAAAATGTCCTATAAACAAAATTTATCTTGCTTTGAGGAAGAAATTGCCATACGGTTGTGGGTTGTGCCATGTCACTTGCCTGCAGAGTCAGATGGCAAACCTCAACCCTTAATCCTTAATCCTCAAAGGGGACCTGCTGAGAAGGGATTGTATCAAATTTTCTAGTACTAGGTGTGCTCCAGAACGTAGGGTAAATCAGTACTTCTGTACTCTAGATAGCTAGGAATAGCTTACCCTTTTTGAGCTTAATTACCCAAATATAAACAAAGAAAAGAGCATCAACCTTCTCTGTGGTGCTGGTTTGAGGGCATACACACATTAAAGAATTAAAGCTGGCTATGTCAGCTGTTGATAGTGTCAGTTATATGAGCTCAGGAGAGACTTCAGTGTCCTCATACTGTAATTCTAATTCACGTTGCAGAGTACTGTAGCAATTAAATTCTACCTACTTGTTACCCGTGACTAAGGGCTAGAAAATTCATTCCTGACCACCTAGTGCGTATCATTGTACAAGGAATAAGCAAGCAAAATGGCTAAGTAGACTATATATTTCTCACTCTTGTCCTACAAGGCGCTCTATTACATTTTTTTACTTTACTATTTCCTAACTTCTGGAATTATGCTTTAATCTGCTGAAAAATACTCTGTGATACGGAACACAACCAATCACTAGCCAGTCAGAAAGGAAGTCACTATTATTCTGCAAATGAGTTTAGGTCACATCACCACAATTTTTTTTCTCTATGTATCATTTAGTGCCTTTTCTTACTTGGAAGAAAATAATTCTATGTGATGTGAGGATGATAAGAAAAACCTGGGATTTTGCTCGTAAAACTCTCCTAATATCCTCTACAAATTTTCATATAAGCACCAATTAAATCTCCTAATAGCACACTACTCTGAGATTAAATGAACTGTCCCTTAATAGCCATTCAGTTTTTGCAATATATTATCCCCCAAAATTGAAAATTAATCAATTTTGCTATTATAATTTGGTTGGATTTTTTTTTTTCTTCTTTGGAGCGTCAAAGTAATTACAGGTATAAAGGATAATTGCATATGTCAAAAATTTTTCTTTCTATTTTAAAATGAATATTACATATGCTTTCATCTCAGTCGCACAGCATACAGGAACAAATTTTCTTTCACTAAAGCTAGTGGTAAAACCTCTATTGACTTTAATGAAAGTAAGATCAGATCTACATATTTTCACATATGAATTTCATATTTTCTATGAGGTTATGTGACAAAGAGCTCATCTGAACATTCACAAAGGAGCACACAGAGAAAATGGCAGGTGGGGGAAGGCCAAGAAATACCTTCTCTCAGTTCCTCCCAGGCCCATCCCAGAAGCCATCAGCCCATCAAAGACCCATCTCCCCAAGTCCAGAGGAGCAAAGAGCCCAAAGGCAGGTGAGAACCCAAATTAAAGACTCAGAGAAAGGGACTGTCTGTTCAGTCCCCTCCTAGGGCTGTCCCAGGGGAGCCTCGGCCCCAGTATCCAGTTGCAACAGCCACCACAATGAGTTAACACTGGAACACCTTTCAAACAAAGAGGGGGTAACTGCAGTTGGGTATGGAACACATTATGGGATGTAGGGGAAGAATATTTTGGGATTGCACAAGATGTATTATGGGATGTATAGGGGAGAAACTAAGGCCAGACAAAGGGAGGGATATGGGTTTGGGGAGGAACAAGCATGGGAAAAGAGAAGAATAAGGGGATGAAAGGGGTCTATCACATGTCCACAGAGATTGCTCGGTACATTTGTCTCTCTGTGCCTCATGTCAATCAACACAGTCTGTTTTGTCTCCTTATTAAACTCCATTTCTAACTTTTTTCTTGCATGAGGGTCTCCTTTTTGTGTGTATGGAGGTCTGAGTGCCAGCAGCTGGAGTGAGACCCCCTTGTCCCAGGGGCCTTTTTGTCCATGGAGCAGCACCTGGAGTGAGTATGCATGAACACGGGAGCACCAACAAAGGTCTAGCTGGACAAGATAGCAAGTAGATGATGTGCCCTGGGAGCCAGGGGAGGAGCTCGTGAGGGATTATTTTCAAAGGCAAGCCCATGGGAAGGACTGGTTTTGGGGGACAAGGGTAGTACCAGCCAGTTCTCTGTGTTGTGCATGGCAGCCTGTACCAGCAACTGTAAAGGTGGTGTGGCCCTCAGGCTTGTATGACTAGGTGCCAGCAACGGGGGAGACTGGCATTCAAGGGCAGCTACTGGGCACACTGAGTGTGTGAGGGAAATTGCTGGAGGGATCCACATTGTACATATTTCACACTAACAGACCTTCATCCTGACCAACCAGAGAAAGCAGAAGGACAAGGCCCTTGTGCATTTTGTGTCTGTTTGAGTGTGAATGCCTGTGTTGATGTATGTTGTCAGCTGTGTCTGTATGTATAAAAAGTTGTATATTTATATATTTGTTGCATACATTCTATGTGTGCACATGCCCACCGGGAATACATGTTCAGCCTCATTATTAGTTGGACCTAGGTCATGGAGCTGTGGCAGCCTCAGCTCTGTCAGGCAGCTGCATTCAGCTCTCCCTAATATTTTATTTTATTATCCTTTTGCTGACTCTCTCAATCATCAGGTTGTTAGTAACAGAGAAAAAAAAAACTTTATATTTTTTTCTTCAGAGTTTGCTTTTTCTTGCAGGAACCTAGAACATAGCTCTCAAAACTTTGTGGTAAAATGTAATTCACAAGAATTTTCTATTTGCATTCTATATCTGTATCTTACCTCCTAATTTTGTACAAATACAACTCTATGAGCATGACTGTCCTTCGGTTGCAGAAAGTGATAAGAAACAAAACTACTATAGCTTGAGGTACTCTTTCTGTTCTGTTAAGATGATTCTGCATTGACCTGTACCTCATTATGCTTTTTTTTAGGTTCCTAGTAATCTTCATTATTTGTGATCTGGGGACACTGGAAAAATGAAAAGATAACCGTAAATTATGCCTGGTATATGTAGATTATATGCTATATAAGACCATGTAGTAACTTAATGTGGTAGGGACAAGATTGTGATTATACTGCAGACATTTTAGTGCAAAGTGCGTGTGGTGGGTTGACTTTGTCTGGCTGCCTGGTGCTCACCCAGCAGACCTCTCATGCCCCCTCCTCAACAGGAAAAGATGTGAAAATAAGATAAAAAAACTAGTGGGTTGAGATAAAGACAGGAAAATCACTTACCAGGTACCATCACAGGCAAACAGACTCAACAGGGAAAGTTATTTTATTGCTTCTTTAAGTAAGTATAGGTAAGAATACAAATCAAAAGAATTCAGATATCCAGATGCATGGGGTAGCTGCTGGTCTCTCTTCACAGAAGCCATCCCTACAGCCTTCACCCCCCGAAACCTTGCCATGTAAACCCAATCCAGTGCAGAAACAAGGCAATCAGTTCTTTTCCCTATGTTCTCTGCGTAGAGATGACCCCAGAAGGCAAACACTGATCTATTTATTCTAGAGTTGGCTGCACTGTCTATATATATCTCTGTTGAAGAGTCTTTGGCTTTTTCTTTCTTGCCCATTGAAACTTCCATCCACCCTTTTCTATGTCCTTTATCTCTGTTTTTGGAGACATAGTTTGGCTGGAGAGAGAAAAGACACAAATCTGTTGAACATGTATTCTGACAGCTATCCCTCTGTGATCTGGCATCTTTCCTTGCTTCTTCTCCATACATAGCAGACAGCTATATAACTGTATCTGAGAACAACTACTTCTGTTCCAGTGGAAAAAATGGAAATAGTTTTCTGCATACACGGATAAGGGTTTTGTTGGGTTTTGGTGGGTTGGTTTTTTTTCAGAAACTTGTCACAAGTTTTGGCAAATCAGGAAAGAAAAAGACATTTTATTTATCATCTGCTGAATACTTACCTAAATCTTTCTGAGATCCTAGAATTTCATCATGTTCTGTCTTGTATCTAGAGGAAGAGTAAACACGTTCATATATTGGTACACAAAACTATAGAACAAGATATATCTTTCCTTTCCTTGTTATAAATTTCCCACTGCAAAATGCAGCTGTGAAAATAATATATATCTAAAGACCTAGGCCAATTAACCAGATTTTCACTTAAATTAAGTAATCCTTGTAATTTACACATAGATCAAAAGAAGACATCACTAAAGTATGCATTAGGGGCTTTCACTGACCTTCATCTGATTAACATCTTCATAATGCACTTTCAATTTACTCATAATTTGATAACTTTATATCTGTAAATATTTTTTAATTAATGTAAAAAGTATTTAAATGCATATGAATGGTGAGCAAAAAGCTGAAAGCCAGCAACTTCAAATGAGATTGGTTGGTTGCTGGAAGGTGTTTTTAAATAGAGACTCAAAATGCTAATGTCTTCATGAAGGAAATTGCTGTAGGTAAAACAAAATGGAAATGAAGTAATGCTTTTTTTTTAATAGAAATAATTAAAAAAATCTCTGAATGGTTAAGTCATCATTGCTATTAGGTAGCTTCGTTACTAGCACTTTTCTTGACATGGAAAGGCTTGTGACTCCTGTTTTCTACCACTATTGCTTCTTTCAAGGGAGAAAGGCATGCAGTGCATAATTAATTAAGTTAAATTGAGCAGAACTATTTATTTTACAAATATTGGGTTTATAAAGTGACAATTAGTAAATGCTAAATAAGACAAAGACAGTTTGATTTGAAACTGCTATCTGTAAAGTATGCTTATTTATAATCAAATTTAATGGTTGCTATAAATGTTAATTTTGCTAATTCAGCTTGGAGATAAAGGATAGTAACTAACTCCATATTAATTTACTAAGGATTAGCAAGAGGAGTGTTGAGAATACTTGAAAGGGATTTTCATGTGAAAGTAAGAATACAAATCAAAAGAAATCAGATATTCTGATGCAATTCTAGTTTCATCTAATGTTCCTTTACAGACTAAAAATCATCTAAATAAATAATATAAAATAATTCTTCCACCTTTTTTAAAATCAGTGAGGCTGAACTAATTTTTCTAACTCATTTTGAAAAACATTTCTACAGATAGCAATTAAAAGTCAAAATCTGGTATATGTGTATGAGGTACGTCTTAGATGCATCTAATGGAATGTGTTTTAAGAATGTGATTATTAACTGTGTGTGGACCTTTTCCATGTGAAGACAATAACAATGTGATTGGTAATAACCATGTCACCATTACTGATATTTGTTGTTGATTACTGTTGATACTATCACAGCATCTAGACATTTCACCCTGGGAGAAGACCATGCATCAAGACTCGTCTTACATATACAAGAAAAAGTCTAAAGACAGTTATACTGATTTGTAGATCAGATGATTAATTAGTTTGTTTAATCTACAAGAATTGCTATATCCTCACTGATGTGTTGAAGTCCTGTGGAAGTGAACTGAAGTTGCCGAAATGGATAGAATATTCTGGTCATGCCATGAAAAAAATAACATGCCTCCTTCTTAAGCCCCTATTTTTTTCCCCATTCTTTCAGATTAAAAGGTAGCCTTCTTTTGAAGGTTTTGGGATTCTCTTGAACAGGTGATGGGTTTTTGTGACTGGGAGAAAAGCGGATTGCAATATTATATATTGGTTCCCACAAACTAAAGGAAAATGCTTATAAATCCTGCCTTCTGAGGATGCTATTCAGCAGCTTGAGGAAGACAAGATTCTAGTCAGAGACTTGCAAAAAGGTGTCATAAACCGAGATCCAAACTTTCTAAATTGAGATATAGACAGAATTTAGATGCTTGTGTCCAGGACAGGAAACTAGAAAGACATCCTTGGAGGGACCTAGAAACCTTAAAATTTGCAGATCTGATTTGCCTAATAGCCTCCTTAGTTCCTGAAGATATTTTGTCTACCAAAAAGTACCATTTAGAAACCATAGTTTGACCTAAATCCTGTTATAGTACAGTTTTTATGTATCATTGCCAAATTCTATTTAAGCACCCCAATCCAGGACAAACCCACGGAGTTGATTAAAAAATTCAGCTGGTAGGTATGCTTACTTTCATCGTAATAGGCTAAGGATTAACGAGTTACTTAGGAAGGAGAAGATTCATAGTGTGCAACAATATGAAACTATAAGTCTCAGGGGAAGGATGAACATGTAGATAGCTGACTGGAAGGAATTTTAGAAGTGCTTTCTTGTCAAAAAAAAAAGCTTTTGGTTAGCTGGAAATGCATGCCACGTGGCCATAAAAGTAGAAAGTCAATTATACCTTGTCTCTACAACCAAATGAGGCTGGAAGAAAAAGACATAACTGTTTCACACCTGGTGCTCTGAAAATGTATGCATTTAATTTATAAGAACGAAGACAGGGAGATGAATCCAATATTTCTTCCCAGGCCAGCACCCAATACACTAGGTAAAAGTGTGTCCAGTCACTCTTTCTGCCTCTCCTTTTCCTACTAACTTTTACTAAAAGATGATTTCATATTTTTTTTGCTCATATATTATGAGCTATTTCACAGTGAGATGAGAGTACGAAAAAATAATACAACTTCTGAAACATACTTATACAACATTCAGTATTACATATAATTGAATCCTTTACTTACAGTACCATACCAGTATTGATAAACTCTTACTCAAAGAAGTTGTAACTTGCAAATAGACTTATAATTTTTTCCAGCTTCTGTAGAAAAATGTGCTTCTGAGGGTCTGACTACTCAGTGTTTTGCACATAACCCCAACCCTGCCCTTCCCGTTTCCTATTACAGAGCCAGTTCCTTGAAAAAGCTGTGGTGAATTAGGCTTGGGTAAGGGCCAAACTCCCATCCAGCCACCCGCTCACTCTCCCCTTCAGTAGAATGAGGGGAGAAAATAAGAACCAGAATGAAAAAGCTCATGAGTTGAGATAGAGACAGGGATATTACTCAGTAGTTACTGTTGTGCATAAAACAAACTTGACTTGGGGAGAACTAAATTCATTTAATGACAATACAAGTATTTAATTACTGATTCAGGTATGGAAAATAGAAAGGCAAACATTAAACCAACACCTTTTGTCCCCGCCTTTCCCAGGCTCAACTTCATTCTTTCACTCCAGACTTCTCTGGGTGGATGGTGGGTTATGATCAGTACACAGTAGTTTCCCTCTGCCTCTTTTTCCTTATGACATTTTTACTGTGCTCTATTACGGGCTCTCCATGGGCCACAGTTCCTTGAGGAATATCCACCTGCTCTGGTGTGAGGGCATCCACAGGCTGTGATGCCATGGACCACCTCCTTCTCCTTCTCCTCTGACCTTGGTGTCCCCTCTGCTCTTTCTCATTCTTTTTATTCCCTCCGCCTCTCTCTTTATGGATTTTTTTTGCCTTTTCTTAAATATGTTTTCACAGAGGCACCACCAACTTGGCAGACTGGCTGAGCTGTGCTCTGTTGCAGAGGCGATTGGAACCAGCTGTCTGGCACCGTGGCAGGTCCTGGCCTCTCCTCACAGAGGCCACCTATGCAGCTCACCCTCCACAGATACCGAAACCTGGTCACCTACACCCAATACAGCCACATACCTAAGCTTACCTCTAAGATTTTCTAGCTTAAACTACATGTTTCTGTAGCTTGGTTATGCAGCTTTTGGTCTGATTCTAGGTCATATGAGCCTGGCTCAGTACCCAGAAAAAAATGAATCTGGACAAAGAAAATATCATAAGCAAGTGGTCTTCTGCTATTCCCACTATGTGTCCCATTTTACCAAACTTTAAAGGATTGGAAATAGGATCAGCCCAAGTTCCCTCAATGAAAACCAACAGGTTACATTTTGAGATGGTATCATCCCATATCTGTTAAGGGCATATGGCCTTTACATAAAGTTTAAAAACTTAAAAAAATAATTTCCCCATTAACACTTAATATAAAAAATTCTCAAGACAGATATTTGGGGTGATATGGTCCATTTTTTAAGCAAAATACTACAAAATATATTATTTATCTTTACATTCAGGTTGCAATAGATTAGATATAATTATTTATTAGATTTTAATTTAATATTTCAACATGTCAAGAGAAAAATAAAATTTGAACTATTATAACAAAACCAAGGGCATACTGTTTTAAAGATTCAGTAGCTGAAAAATGACATTGGGGAAAATATGTATATATAGACACTAGTTGAATAAATTAATAATTTCAGCTGGACACTGATATCAAAAATGTCTGTTAGTATAAGAGAAGTGAATATATAACCTTGTTATATGCAGTAAAGAAAAACAGAGCAAAATTTTATGAAATATCACAGACATTTCATAACAAATCAACAGTCACTTACTGAAGGAACCAAAGTAGTATATCTACTTTATCTGTAAGCCTCTAAATTACATTTGTATTCTACGGAATCCACTTCTAACCAAACTTTTTTTTTCAATTGCTTCTTTGAATACTAAAATCAAAGAGTGGATGATTTTCATGGATTAATAATATAGACCTGGTTTACAATTCTCTTTCATTGTGTCTGCTTTGGGAACTCAATATTTGCAATTTACAGAGGAAGGAAGACTTCAAGCTTCCTTATTGGTTCCTTAATATTTCTGAGTTTAATAATGTCTTCCCCTCAAAAGGTATTTTTAGAAAGTCTTCTTTTATAAATAAAGTATAAACTTTAGTGTATTTAAAATGTAAAGATCAGTAAGCCTCTCTCACTCCGGTGTCTGAATAACCAGAGCCTTTGGAAGAGTCTGAAGGTTTATAACGGACATCTGCACTACTTTACTCTTATTTCTGAATGGATTTTTTTTTCTTTTATATGCAGTTTCCAACATGGCATAAAGTGTTTTATTCAGTCATCTGAATGTAAATGTCTAGTGTCATTTGAGATACCTTAAGATATGCAAGACATTATTGATATATGACTGACAGAAGACTGGGTTTTACAGGAGTTGTGGTCTTCTGGTGGAAGCTGGAAATCAAGTAAAATATTCTATAGCATCTTAAATGGCCCTATGTGTGTTCAGTTGAGTGATTTGAGCCAAACTTATGATAAGATAAATGATAGGATAGCAAGAAAGGTGAATATAAAAGATAGAAATTGTTAATGATAGAAATGAAATTATGCTTATTGTTATACAGCCATACATTTAAAATGGACCTTTCATGACCATGTAATAATCCTTTTTCTAATTGTATCCTCTGTTTACTTCATTGATTGCACTGTAATTATTTAACAACCTCTAAATTAATGCTGGGGTGATAAATAAGAGCTCATTAAAATGCAGACAAGAAGAAAATCACATAAGACAGATTAAAAGATTCTTTATGTTGTCTAATCTATCTCTTTGTTAATGAAGAATTGTGTTTTATTTTTTGAAACTATTCACACATTTGAAAATATTCACTGACAAGGACACATGTCCATGTGTACTCCTAGGCATTTGATTATTTTTTATTTAATACTATGGTAGTACTTGATCAAATTTTGGTTTGAATACCCAAAGCAGTGGGTTTTCAAGAGCTTTTCCTTCTTGGTCTCAGAAAATTGTTTTTCTGAAAGACTTATTACTTACTTTCTTCTTCCTCTCAGAATTTCTAGCCATTATTCCTAGCAGATTTACAAATTTATAATCTTTCATTTGTGTTTGCAAGTTTTTAACACCTATCATGATTAAAAACATCTTTTCATTATCCAATCTTTCCATAGTAATGCATATAGTATTGTACTACAGTAATGCACTTACTGTAGCCTGATAAATATGACTTTCACTATTACTGTGAAAACAGTACAGGCTCTGTGAAGACCTGGCAGTGCAGATGCTCAGCTTCACCTTGGCCTAAGCTGGGTTTGGCTGGTTTAACTCCTGCGCTGGGGCCCAGTGACTGCTGCCTCCCCTGATTTTCCTTCAGCTCCCCTCTGGAGGCCACTGCCAAGCTGCAGCTGGTGATTCAGAAGGACAGACCCAAGGCCAAAAGAGAAGAAATCACCTCCTAATAGTATCACACTCCCAAAATGAAGACCTTAGGATACAGTTTAACCACCTCCTCCCTTCTTCATAGGGAAGTGTTGACTTTGGGACTCAGAAGTATACTGGCAGCGTAAGCATTAAATGAAAGAAAACGGGTAGATGGTAGCAGGTTTGAAGGATTTTCTTTTTAAAAATTTTAACCATAATATTAATTAGGCTTCTTTTTCTAATTAGACGGTTTGGACTATTCAGTTGTTAAAACACTGATTGGTCTAACAATAAATTCTTGACTCTAAATAAATGGTGTCTTTCCTTTTGTCTATAAAAGGATTCTGAATGTCATGCTAAAAAAATTCATAGAATCATAACATCATAGAATTATAAATTCATAGAAAATTCATAGAATCTTAATCATAGAATTATAGAATACCAACTTGGAAGGGACCTCAAGGATCATCTGGTCTAACCTTCCTTGGCAAAAGCACAGTCTAGACAACATGGCCCTGCACCCTGTCCATCTGAATCTTAAAACTGTCCAATGCTGAGGAATCCACCACTGCCCTGAGGAGATTATTCCAAGGGCTGACTGTTCTCATTGTGAAAAATTTTCCTCTTATGTCCAATCAGAATCTACTCTGCAATGATGTCCTGGTTTAAGCAACACAGGACTAATTTATCTTCTAATGCCTAGGATACCTGCACTTTTAGAAGATTCTAATGTCTGAAGTTGTGAAAATATTTACTTTATAGCCAGCAACAGTATGTGGGTTTCAAGGTCTCAGTGTTTTAGAGTTAGCCAAGTGCAGGGATGAGGAGGAGCAAGTCCTGGGCACTTGACCCAAGCTGGGCAACATGATTATTTCATACCATGAATGTCCATTCAATATAAATTAGAAAGTTTGCAGAGGAGTTCTCTCTCTTCTGTGATGACTGCGATCCTGAGAATTTCTTGCCCCAGGGCCCATCCCCTGAGGCCTTTCCTTCCTCCTGAAGCCATAGCCCTCACAGTGTCCCACATTTGCTTTCCACTGCTGGGAGTGCATAGTTTCCTACTGATATAATTGGCTGAGTATAAGCCTTGTATAATTTATATTGGTATCAGTATCAATATTGGTTCTTTAGTGTTATTAATATTAATTATCTAGTCTTATTCTATTAAATCTCTTTATATTTCAGCCCTCGGGTTTCCCTGTTTTTCCCAGTTCCCCTTCCTGGATGGGGAAGGGTCATTGAGTGATAGAATAATCATCTAAACAACAATAAATTTGTATGGGTTTCTCAAGCCATAACAAGTAACGCGTATCCATTACTGCTCATCTTTTCCATGACACTCCAGGTGTCGCCTGAGAAACACTGAGAACCATGTTGAAAGCCTTGGAGAAATCCAGGCATACAACGTCCACCACTCGGCCCTCATCAACCGAGCAGGTTACTTTGTCGTAGAAGGCAATCAGTTTTGTCAAGTATGATTTGCTGCCTTTTCCCAATCACATGGTTCATTTGACTTCTGATAACTCCCAGGAGGATTCATTCCATAACTTTCCCAGGGACTGAAGTAAGACTGATGGGCCTATAATTTCCTTCATCCTCCTTGCATAAAAATTTGTACACTTGCTTTTTTCTTGTAATATTCCTTAAGTACTATTTTTCTATCTGGCATCGATATTATCTGTGCACATGCATAACTGCAAAATATCATTGCTGACTGTATTTCTTCTTCCATGTTTTGTCTGTCATATTTATTTCAATTGCTAGCTCTTCTTGGCAAACATTATGATTTACATAGACAGCAAGACATAGCCATAAACAGTATAAAAAGTATTTTGTCTAGTATTAAAAGTGCAAATGTCATTCGATCTCTAAGGAATTAATTTGTTACTAATCAGGTATCGCTTAGTTTGATTTACAACTTCAAAAACACATGCTCAAGGTTTGTTTTTTTGTGGGGGAGATGATTATATTTTGATATTTGATACTTTTGATGGAAATAATTCAAATAAAAAGATTGTACAGTATATAAAATGCTTTACAACAGTAATGATAATAGAGATAATAAAAGCTTCAATGTAACCATTGCAAAATTCCTACTGAGATCTTAATAGCTCCTCCAAAGTCATTGGCATGATATGCCATGATGACTCAGTTTGTCATCCCCATCTGCATGAGGAAGACTAAAAGCAATGTAACTGCTGAGAGTTTTAAAAAATGATTACTGCCAGGACATTGCAGCTTCTTCTTTAGATTAAAATCCTTCCTTTTATGTTAATCATTTTCAGAAACTCAAGAAAACCCAGAAGACGAAGGGGTTCATTTTTAGGCACATAATTCATTAATACTGAAAGTGTTGTTTACTGGAAGTTTTCAAATTGAAAATTTCCATTCATTTTTATGCCAGATGAGAAAAATGACAAGACTTGCTTTAGAATGTTTTCTAAGCCTAAATTGCAAGACTTCTCAAATGCAAGCAGTAAAGTAGCTATTTTTATAGGCAAATAAACTTATCTACAAATGAAATCTTACTTTCTTGGGAACAAGGATTTAACAATTCTAAAATACTATTTCACTTTTTTACTGGTAAAGTAATGTTTACAGGAAAATAAATTGAAAACAACTCCAAATTCCACTAGCAGCTACCTAAAAAGGACTCCAAAGCAAATCATTTCTTGAGAGAAACTGTACCAAAATCTAATTGGAAAAACACCTCTGCTTGTTTGGTCATTGAATATTTCTATCAGTGAAAAACTAGTAATACCCTGAAAAGCAGAACTGAGTATTTATCTTTTGCCTTTCATGAGAGAGAGGGGAAAGGATGAAAGGAGCAGGAAATCAGGAATAAAGCATGTAGATGTTTGGAAGAAATAATTATATTTTGCTTTGTCCTGAAACATCTAGAGTATAAAAGTGCAAGAAGCTCTTGGCAAGTATATGCTCTTCGATTTTTTCCATATTAATTTGAAATTAATTGTATTTTCATCAAGGCTTGTAAGAAAGAACATGAGGGCAAAGCAAAACACTGAGGTATATAAAACCCCAGGATCTCTACTAGGTCATGCTAAGGTCCATCCACCCCTAGCACTGCTCTGCAGCAGTAGTAACCAGGAGGAGGGGAGCTGGCCTTTCCCACTCCCTGGCTCCTCTCAGTGCTCCACCCTGTCTGCCTAGGATCTTCCCTTCCCACACTTATTGCATAACCTCTCCTCTCCAACTGCTTCCCTCTGTGCTAGGGCAAGGGAAAAGAGGTTCATCATTGTACTACAGCACTTAAAACATCACTGCTGCAATCCTTACTGCTCTGCCACCTACACTGCCACATTTTAGTGCCCTGACACCACACTGATACTTACACCTATTCTACCACTCAAAACACCCCAGATTGTAACTTCTCACCATCTCACACAGCAGGAGCTTTTCCTTGAAGATGGAACATGTCACCACACCTACACTTTCTGCTATGGGGTCCTTGGAGACTCCTGTTCTGTGGATGAAGTCCAGCCTGGAGCAGGCTAAGACTTCAGGACAACTGGCAGCTCTTTACCATTAACTTGAGAAGTTCTTCCCACAATGACTCTCAGCTGACCAACTTTTACAAGGGCTTCCTCAAGACCTGCAAGCTATTTGCAGTGGCCATGGGGGACAATTTACTAGCAGAGTCTCTGCTGCATAGCCCCCACCTTCTTCTGTGGAAGCCTTACCCATGTGCAGGAGGATGATCCTCGAGGGCACCACGGAGACTGGAGATTTGATCTCACCTACCTTGTTTACTGCACACCATGGCCCTCCCAAAGTGTTCCCTACCTCTCCTGGATAGGAGGGTCACTTTGTATCCCACAGTCACTTTCTATCTTGAGCATGTGCCCACTGTTCATCCCCAAGTCCAGGCTCTGAAGCACTCAGGTTGCTGTTTTCAACCTCCTGGCACACCACTCCTGTAGGCAGCATGTTCTCCCTGAGGCCCAGAAATGTTTCCCTCAGAAATGTCACTACATGATTTCTCCTTATTGGCTGTGCTTCCTTGCCATGTGTGTCATCACTGGAGGAGGATGCGGAGTCTACTGGGCCAGTTTGTGCTCTCACTCAATTTCTGATCCTGCAAGATTATACAGGAGGTGTGAGCACAGCCCAGTTCTCAACACGGTTCACAGGCACCCCCAGTTCAGAGGGGGATCTCTGCAATGAAAGGAAGACCTAGAGACATTTGAAGTATGTGGGCCAGGCTCCAATACCCCTCCTCAGTCCTCCAGATGAGGTTCTTGCTGTACTTCTCTCCACAGCCTTCTATCCTCCCTGGTGGTTCCCTGGGGTCAGGGCCTGGGACCAGAGGACCCCTGGGGAACCATCAGGGCCTGGTATCCATGCCTGTCCCACTTCCCCAGCCAGGAGTATCTGGGGACCACTGGCCCTGGGCATTGAGTACCTCCCTGGGGGCAGAAGAGGCCAAGGCCACATAGTCAGACCTCAGGTGGCATCAAGATGAGCCTTGGGGCAGGGATCCAGGGCCAGACACAACTTGGGGATGCCCTGGGTGAGACTGGTGTCATGGTTTGGGTGGGCCAATGACAAGACAACTGATGCTCTCCCCCAACTCTTGTTCCAAGGAGAGGAAGAAGAAAGATAAAGAGGGTTATGAGTTTAGAAAAAAACTAAACTACTTTAATGAAACAAGATATATAAAAGATAAAGGAATAAAAAAGGATAATAAAAAATAAAAAAGGAAATAATGAAATATATACAGTTTATACAAATATACACAAAACCATATCAAGATCCCAGGGAGATGTCACTGTTAGGCACTAGGAAAGTTCCAGGCTGGACTCAGTGACAAATGGGAACTGAAATACACTGACCAGGATCCAAAGGCAGATGAGATGACAGGTCCTCCTCAGACATGAGCCATTGAAGAAGCAGTCTATTGAAGAAAAGGCCACTGGAAAAGATCCAAAGAAGAAGAAGAACCCTTGAAGAAGAACCCTTGAAGAAGAACCCTTGAAGAAGAACCCTTGAAGAAGAACCCTTGAAGAAGAACCCTTGAAGAAGAACCCTTGAAGAAGAACCCTTGAAGAAGAACCCTTGAAGAAGAACCCTTGAAGAAGAACCCTTGAAGAAGAACCCTTGAAGAAGAAGAACCAAAGAATATCCAAAGGAGAACCATACAATCTCTTTGATCCCTCAGCTTTTATACTGAGCAGGCAGATGGGGATGGAACTCCTGATTTGTCAGTTTGGGTCACCTGACCTGTCCACAGGTGCAACCCTTCCACACGGTAAACACCCAAGTCAGCTGACCCTGGTTGCCACAGCAGCAAGTGTGAGCAAGAGCCTCTCCCACTGAACAGAAAGTTGTCTGTGTTTCACCCCAAAGCAGGACAACTGGTCAGGGCCAGCAAGGTCTAATATTGTATTTTGGGTCCCGACACGTATTTCCAGTCTTTTGAACATTTATTCTTTTTTTCTTTTTTTGCCACTTCACTGTCCCTGCAATTACTAGATCCTACCTGTATTCTCTCCTCTCTCTAACCCTGTTCCTTTTGGGGGAAAAGAGAGCAAGGGTTTTGTCATGAATAGACTAGTGCTCATTTGGTCCCAAACCCTTAATGGGGAAAAAAACCTTTAAAAAATGGTCACCACAAAAAGACATTTAAAAGAGAGTTTAAGAACTGAAGATGCATATATGGTACTGTCCAGCATCCTCTGGCAGCATCCAGCCAATTAAAGCTCAAGACCTCAAAGACATTCTGCACCACAGGTTATAGATATGCATTTCATAACTGAAGTGAATTCGCATGGACTCTGGTAATCTCCCTTTAGCCTATCTAAGCAATTAAAACTTGTTTTTCAGAGGCACGGAGTGTCACAGTTTAATTTCAAGTGATATGAAGAACTTCCTTTTTTAACTTCTCTCACCCACTTTTTTGTTGTCTGCTAGTATTCACACTGGAAAAGACAGAAAACAATTATCTCTATAATCTCCCCACAGCACTCCTGATATTTTTTTTTTTTGTTATTGTTATTTCCTATCACTCATCTTTTCTAGACCAGTCTCAGGTTACTTAGGCATTCTTTAATCTAAATCCATTATATGCCTTTGATCATACTTGTCAACTTTGCTGAAACTTTTGCATTTCAACTGTATCCTTCCCGAGGTGGAGAAAACCCTACTGCACAACATATTTAGAGGTGGGAAAGCTATGGATTTCTAAAGCAGAACGACAATACTTTTTGTTTTGTTCTTTTACTGATTTATTTGTTTCTGCTACTACCTCAATATTTGCTTTGCTTTTTTGATTGTTGCTAAGCAGTGAGTTGACGTCTTCATGAATTATCTACCGTTCTTCAGGTTCTCATTTCTGAGTGATAAAGGTTAGCACAGAGTTCGTCATTGTACATATGAAGTTAGAGATTTTTCTTTTTTATTCATACCTCTGTACCATAGTAACTTTGTGCAGTCTATCACAAATAGTTAGCACTTCTGAATAAACTATGCAGAACAGTGGGGTTTACATCAGGTATTAAAATTGCAAAATTGTCATTAACTTAACAGCCTCAGGAGTTTACCAGGATTTTTGAAACTAACAAACATTAAAATAAGTTAAGCATGCACATTGAAATGTTCACTGGCAAAGGAGTGTTCTATCAGCACAGATCAGTCTGATTTGATAGGCATGTAGGGATAGTTGAGATGCCCTGGGGTATCCCTCCTGGTTCTGAGTTACTAGTCCAGAAGGACACACTTCTCTTTTCAGTTCTGTCGTAACTATCAGGATAACTAGGAGACTGAGGGACAGGGCAAATTACAATAGGCATTTTTTAGGCAGCTGAATCATACCTGATATCAAATGTGTCATCTCGACAAGAAATGGGATTTTCTTACCGTCTTGTAACATATCACTGAAAGTGATAGTCAACTTTTTAATGTGAATATTATAAAGTCCAGCAGAGTAAATGGTCCAGCTTCTTTCCCAGGGTCTGAACACTTATCACCACACAGTTTTAAAGCTAAATCCTGTCCTATTATAATTGAATCTGTTATAACCCTGTTCTATTATAATTATAGTTATAATTGACTTTCCTTCATGATTGTCTGAATGTGCCTCAGTAGTCCAAATAAATCATTACTCCACTAATCATTAAATCTATGCATTTTTATGACCTATGCAATAAATGAGCTGTGCCTCTTGCATATCTTTATTCTATCATCCTCCCCACTAGATGTCAGAAGATTACTCAGGGCCAAAGTCTCCTGGACTTCAAAATGTGCTTTGTAGGATTTAGTAGTACATTTAATAGCATTAATACAGATGTTTTCAAGTGGTGTTCTGCCTGCAGTTTTGAGTGCAGAGGACATCACATGCTGGAGCAGGGCAGTGAGGGAAGGGACTGGGGCTGAAGCAATAGTGCAGCCTGGCAAACCCTCGAGAAGCCCAGAAAAGAATGTTTAAGGCTGAAAGAAGAAACCGATTTATCTATCACAAAATTACAACTGACTCCCTAGCAAACATTGTGAAGAAGAGAAAGCCTGGAGTAAGATGGTATTTTGGATTAATTTTGCAAATAAAAATTAAAAAAAAAAAAAAAAAACAAAAAACCAAAAACCAAAACAGAGAACTGCCCTGTTAACCACGGAGTGTGTACAAAATAGTCACTTTTTAAAATGATGTATGATAAAATTTCCTGCAGATTTTATGTAAGACTATTATTTCTTAAATTAAAAAAAAAAAATATATATATATTAGTTCCTACCAATACAGTAAACATATCTTTTCATTTGGCATTATAAATATACATAATATGCATGTCTTTAAAATCAATATACTATATAACATGGGCACTCTGATTTAGAGATAAGCGAAAAGTCCACTTGTGAAAAGAAATGACCTCATAGAGTAAAAACGGAGCACCAGTTAAGCAATCAAGGCAAAACATAGGACAGAATATTAATTATTCTTATAGATTTATGATTTTTTAAAAATGTTGATGCAAAAATATATGGAGATGCTACATAAAGGGAATATACAGTTCTAAGCATGCAGAAATCAGATTTGCTGCAATAGTAATTCTGCCTACCATGTAACCCTGTGTCTGGTCTAATGATTTGTGGAAGGGGGCTATATCTCATATGTTAAACTTCAGAAAGCAGCCAAAGGAAACACTACTTGACGTTGTAAGAGCAATAGCAAATTGTATTTCCTGTTTTAATCACATAGCAAATGAGATGTTAGCACCTCACTCCTTGATGACATTCCACTTAACAAGCACACACGAAATCAAACATTGTTAATGCTTTGCGAAGTGAAGGGGAAGTTTGTAATCATGTTTCTTCAAAGAATACAAAGTGAATATGCACAGACAATACAAATATAAATTCTGCTTTATGTATTGTGGCCAAGTTTTCAGACAAGACATTCCTTTTGGGAGGAGGTGAGAGTGGGTGCTGGAATATAATTTCCATAATTATCTTTTCTTACTCTAGTGACTGTTAACATTAATATGCTAACACCTGTAATAAACACCTGTACTATAGTAAAACAGAGGAAAACAAACAAAAGTACTAACTTAATAAGCAGAAATTTTATGTAACCTGAGAGATTTTTTCCTTCTAGACTTATTTTACTAAAATAGCTAATCAAAGGGAGACAGACATCTCTGGTACAAGAAAAAAAATCTTCATTGATACAGTAATAAATAGGGTTACATAAAAACGTTATTGGCAGCAAAATCTATGCTACGATTTTGTGATCTTAAAGCTTCATTAAATGTAATAGAAAGTAGTGCTATAAATGTGATGTTTTTCTAGCAAAGCCAAATATTAGTAAGATCAATATGTTTTAATGGTTAGTTTATAGAAAAGAGTGGCTGTTTTTATCAAGTTTTGATAATTTTTCTACAACAAAAAAGAAAGGCCCACCTAACCAATACACTGGGTAGCTGGGGAGGAGCTTAATTACAATGGTTTGACATACATATTTCAAGGCCAAAAAAGTGACAGTTTCAAAAAAATAAATATCAGGAAATTTAAGGAAATAACTATAAGGAAAATGGTCAGCTGAACTACTTAGACTGCTCCCTTTAGGAGATGGACCTTGAGCTTTTCCTGGTTTCTTGTCTCTGGTTTCATAGCTACATGTTGAGAAATAAAAAGATCCCACTTGAGGAAATAACTCGATAGTTCCAACAATCCACAATCCACCAAAACTCAGTGAACATCCACACCATCTGTTTTTCATTGCTTTTAATGACAAGTGTTACAGGAATCATTAATGACCTTCAAACTCCAAAAAACAGGTGACAGATTTTTGATGAAGCTAAAAGTAAGTCCACTGTGGGTTTTTTCCTGTCTTCAACTAATGCCATAAACTGGTCTTTATATTAAGAAACTGCAAACTGATGAACCAGAATTTTTACATCTTTTATTGTCAAAACTAACCTATACAACTCTCAGATGCTCTGCTTTTAAATAGCAACATTAGAAAGTTCACTTTCTCTTCCCTCTGTCCCTGTTTTACAGAAAAATCAAAATGTTCTGCTTTAGGAACTACAATTGTCTTCAATGTCTGTAAATAATTTACTCGGAGCAAACAAGCAGTCCTGTGAGTGCCGTTCTTGCATCTGTCTGCTTCAAGTAACCCTGTGGGCTAATGTCATCTTCCACTTTCTCTCCTTTTTCTTCTCTTTTTGCTTCTGACGTTGCTGTTGCATATAACAACTGTCTCTCCTCAGGGTAGGAGAATATTCAAAACAATTTCCTCATGGAGTTATTCTCTGACACTAAATTTTTGCATATTGAAATTGTCCTGTCCTTCAGAAGCTTTAGATGTATCCCATGTCTTGGTGCATACAGCAAAATAACTAAGATGCTACATACAAAACTGGTAGAAAAAAACAACAATTTTCCTTCAGTAAGCATAGTTTCATTTAAAACAAAATCTTTCACAAGCATATGCTGTTTTTCAAACTTCATTTCAGTCATCTTAAATGTAAATAAAGAATATTTCTTTGTTTTTACCTTTGACTTCTTTTATTTTAGACCCTTGTAGCATTTAGTTTAATTCTAATTTTATTAGATATTATGAATTTATATTTTAAATACAGTCATCTGTTATAAAAAAAAAATAATCACATTGGTGATAAACATTTTGACATTATTTAATCAAAAGTTTTTGATTTTTTTAAAATCTTGTTTCCTGTGAAATTTTTCATTCTCATTTAAAGTTAAGTTGCCTGATGGTGTTATTTCTTTTCAGGACAGAAATGTTTCTGGTCCAATTTCAACTATATGTCAATGTAAGTGCATGACTGATGCAAAAAGGCATCTTTACATATGTTAAACTTTCCTGGAATTGTGAGAAAGTTCATGCGATGACAAGCAGAATTGTGAGTTCTTGGCATCACATTTTATGTGTTCGAATCTTGCTATACTTCTTTATATTCTTACCACTACTGTGTGGCCAAAGATTTAGTCATCAGTGAGAAAAGGTGCGGAAGAATATGTATGTTCTTCTTATCTGGGTTTGCGTGAGAGGAAAGGAAATGGGGTCGTTAACTGTCCTCAAGATGTGCCAAAGCTTTTTGGCAACAAAGCAACACACACTGTACCCTCTTGTACCTGTCAGAGGTCAACACATTACTTGTATCACCATTGCCATATCTAACTAAGTCTTCTACTATGAAAACAGTCCCATGTGCATGAAGAAAATAAGAGAAGGAAGAAGAATAAGGGGCAGAGAGAAGAAAGCAAAATGCCAAAATCGGAGTGCTGTAGACTAAGTAACATAGTTTTCTGTTTCCCATATCTTTGTAGTGTGATTGTTGGCAGACAGTTGGTTACCAGGTATTTACCAAATTTGTTCAAAGAATATTAAGCACAAAAGAACAACACAAATCAGTGATCACTCTCTTTAGAATCCCACTGACAATTCTTACCTCCACAGGTGAAATGTAATCCACTGTAGCACTGGCAAGAGATGTGTAGTGTAATACATCGAAGGACAGAATCCTTGACATGAACCAACTGTAAAGCAGGCAAAGCTTTCTCTCCCTCGGAAAGTATTTTTCCTGTTTCAACTTTCCCTGATATGTAGTATAAGTGTGGCATATATCAAATATATTTTAGGAAAGTGTTATATATTTCTGGTTTGGGCAACTGACCAAAAAGGAACTAAGCATATGTGGACATTTTTCTAAGTTATCTTATTAGATCTACCCTTCCTTGCTGTAGGATTATAAGCCTTTTTATAGCTATCATCTATTTTTTTTTCCCATATTTTAGACTTACTAGTTCACCAAACAAAACTTGCTAGTATTGAATTATTTTAATTCTTACAGGAGAAACATCTTTCTTTGTTGTTGTTTTTGAAAATATTAATTACTGCAATAATGGAATAAAATATTTAAAATTGCCAAAAGCCATTACCACATCTAATCAAAGTTGTGTTTGAAGATCTGTATTTTCATCCTGTACTGATCAAGCCTTCTGGATGGACTAGAGCATTGAGAATATATATCATCTTCTGTCTTGGTACGGGGACATAGTATACCTGAAATTCATTTTAGGGGTGCTTCCACATAGCAAAATGTCCAGGCCACAGGAGATAATTCCTAAAAATCAAGTTGTGATTTCAGCTTTCCTGACACATGGCAAGAGCATTTTAGTTTGGGGACAAAATGCTAACATTTCTGGAAGCAGATTATTTTTTTTCTGATATTTTACTTTTAAAAATAGAGGCATTCATAATTTGTGCATTCCCTACATTTAATTTCACACCTATTTACTATCATAAAATATTTCCTAGAGAAAAATTTCAGGCCTGACTTAGTGATTAAGTAAGAATTTTATTATAGTTATTATATTTCATGTTAGAGAGCTACTCAGACTGAAACCACAGAACTAACTTTCTTCCTTTCTTCCTCTTTCTTTCTTTCTTTCTTTCTTTCTTTCTTCCTTTCTTTCTTTCTTTCTTTCTTCCTTTCTTTCTTTCTTTCTTTCTTTCTTTCTTTCTTTCTTTCTTTCTTTCTCTTTCTTTCTTTCTTTCTTTCTTTCTTTCTTTCTTTCTTTATCTCTTTCTTTCTCTCTTTCTCTTTCTTTCTCTCTTTCTCTCTCTCTCTCTTTCTTCCTCCCTTCCCTTCCCTTCCCTTCCCTTCCCTTCCCTTCCCTTCCCTTCCCTTCCCTTCCCTTCCCTTCCCTTCCGTCTCCCTCTCCCTCTCCCTCTCCTTCTCCCTCTCCCTCTCTCTCTCCCTCTCCCTCTCCCTTTCACATAAAAGTTGTCATTCTAATGAATCCTTCTGCTTTTTTTAAAGCCCAGATCCATTACTAAACAAAGACTTTGTTGTTAGAAGTGTTGGTTTTGCAACAACTGATTTTGAATTACAAACCTTAGTTGAATACCAATGTCTGTGAAGACTTATTTCAAAGGTGATAGGAAACATCTTCATATTATTCTTTCTGAGAAATGACATTGCTTAAAACTAACATTCTGGCAAATGTGGTCTGGAAGCAGATATCAAAGCAGAAGAAAATTTATTGAAGACAAAATAAAAATCCTTTCAAGAATTACTAATTTGGTCTTCAGGACTTAGGGGTGTTGAAAGCAAGGGGACTAAGGCCCTTCAGCTCTAATTGGTTTCAGTCTCAGACTCAATAACTAAGTTTTTGTGTTTCACCTTCTGTAGTGTAGGAACAAGATCCTGTGTCACTGAAATGAATCAGATTTTAATCTATATATTGTTGATGATTACAATTATTATTATTTCTGTTTGTACAAAAGAGCTTAGTTCTTTTTCTTACTCCCATGTAAACATTCAGCAGAAATATGGTGGCTGCCTTATGGATTTTGCAGTTTACAGCAACAAAGAACTGATAGAAGCAAATAAAAGAGTACAAAGAATGACTTGTGACAGACTCCAGTGCCAGCACATCAGCAGCCAAATTGTTTCTAACTTCTTAGTTTGGGAGTGGCCTGCTTAAATTCACTAAAGAGTTTTAAAGAGACATTTTAAGGGGAAGAAATTGATACTACATTCCTAGTTTTTATCGGAAGTTTTTATCTTCTCAAGCATGTAAGGCAATGTGGAAGAAAGGAGAGAACAACTTGTATAAAAACAAGTGGAGTACAGAGTATACTATCATTAATAAATAGATTAGCTAACCTATTCACACTAAATTAAAGATGGTGGGTGGAATGTGAGTAGACTACATATTTGAAAGAAACTGGAACCATTTGATATGATGGGAAGGAGGGAGTAAGTGGATGCTAAAAAAGCCATGACTAAGTCAAAGCAGGAACCTCGGGAAACCCAGAGTTTTGAATGGATTTGAGGAGTAAGGATTAACTTACACGCTGAGAATTTTAGGTGGACAAAAAGGGAAAGGGTCATCAAAGTTTACTTGTGGGATTTAACTCACATCATTCTTGTTATTTACAATGTTGGTGTTCATATTTAAGCTAACTGCCTTTGGCTCCTAGTAGTCAATGAAGTTCTGATCAGTACAGAAATTGGAGTCCAAAGAACAGCTAGTCTCATATTAAATAAAAACCTACTCTGGGTGAGATGATTCTCACCCTAAACATTATTGTCTGCATTGTCTAAATTCCTGTAGGGTATAATGATAGCTAAGTCTTCTATCCCAGATGGGCACATTAATTTAGTTAATACTTTGATAAGATAGACACATTCTAGATGCCTTCAGTTTAGACATTTATATCTGAGCTGATCACACTAGGACCATTTCATGGTGAATGGAGAAAAACATACTTTTAAGGTGTGAAATGTATAGACATTTACTTTAAGCCAGGATGAATCTTACTAAGTCCTGCTTTTTTACACTGCATGTAAAGGTAGAAATTTAAGTGCCAAATTAGGCTGGAGAGTTTATAGTATATTGTCAAAAATAAAGTCAATTAAACTTCATTTGAGAAGATAATTTTATTGTAAAACATTTAGTTTACAATGAGAAATAAACATTTGTAATTGGCAATGCTAATTTCTTCAATAAAACATCCTGAAAGACTCCAGGCCTTTTCAATAGAAATTATTGCTTACTTTTGAGAATTATACAAATATTATCTTCCATTTAAAAAAATAAAATAATATCTAAGATCTTACTTACATATCTAAGGATGTCATAGAAAAGCCTTCATGATATCCATTTATGATATTATATTTGGGAAGGAAAAGGGTTTATTTTAGATGTACAATACTAATATTTAGCACATATTTATTGGACTTACAATTTCTTTTAGAAGATGTATACATAAATTTTTAATGTTTATTCTGTATTTCTCAATTACTACTTATCTTCTATGGTATATAGAAAAGGCATTTCATTAAACAATGAAAATGTAATTATTGTCTCCAGGACTAAATGACTATAATATCCCTAAATATGATTTTGTTCTGCAAAACTATATAGTAGAAGTAAACATTAAAGAGAAAAAACATGTTTAAGCACCCTGAAACATGGTAATAAAATATTAGAAGGGCTTCACAACTTGAAATCTCCTTGCCTCTAGAAAACACCATGCTAAACTCAGATGATTTTTTTGCCCTTTAATACCCATTTGAAGGTTGTTCCATGATCCTGTTACTTAGGTGATTAGAATCTTCTCTAATTTTCAGCATAAAGGTTTGTAATGTTTGTTAACATCCTTTTATTTTTGTAAAATGTTATTTTTTTGCTCAAAGACCACTTCACTCTCCTTTTGCTCATAAAACGTTCATCTTGTACTAGCAAGTTTGACTCCTTTACTGGGTAGAGGCTCTTCACCAAAGCAGAGCATTGTTTAGCTACAAGCTGAATACTGCCACTATACAGCACTGAATCAGTAAGATCTATTAGCAAGTGGATGGTTTTCTTAGTGCAAAAAAAAGGATTATACTTTTTTGAACTATGAACAGTTTTCTAGAAAAAAGATAGAAATTTTGCAGCAAAAACTTATTAAGTAGAAGCTTTAATAAAAGTTGTATTCTATAACTGCAATAAAAAATACAAATTTTGCACTGAACATCATGATCAGCAGCAGGGCAGAACAGAGACCAGTCTTTAATAAGCAATTTGATGAAAGAATAACAACATATTATGAAAAGTGAGTTTTCGTAATATTGCAGTTTTTCATACACTGACCAGGTAGTGACTAATCTTTGTAAGGTATATACACAGTGACAGATTTATTAAAATAAAGTAGATTGAGTATAAATGACGTTGCTGTGCTATTGCATCTGTGTGTTGAAAAGAACAACCCAAACCAAACCAAACCTTTCTCTACAACATGTCATCAGATACAAATCAGAAAGTCAACTTTTAAATGTAATGTGTGCATTAATGAAATGTTCAGGGTTACATTCAGACCATCTGAAATCCACCTAAATCCCAGTGTAAGTCAGTGGTTAACTTTCAGGGAATGATTCAGAATGGTTATTCTCAAGAAACATTTAATTATTTAGCATTTTCATTTTGACCTCAATTCATCAGGTTTTAAACATACGTTCTTGTGAATTTGTAGAAATCTGAGACAGTCAGTGTTACCACGTTCTGTCACAATCCAGAGAACAGAAGAGTGATGTCATGTTCCAGAAAAGGCCCACGTATTTACTGTGCTCATATTATGACGAATTTATTCGGACTGATTCAATACCAGCACTGTCATTCCTGATCACTACAAAGGAGATAGTTTGATGATGACCCTTTTCACATAAGCCTAGGAGCTGAAGCCCCTAACCCTCAGCAGCCCTCGTCAAATGAAGGTTTGAACCCACTGCACCTCCCTCAGGGGTGTGTAAAACTGCCTTGATTGAAGTAAGACTAAGAAAGAACACGATAACAGCTTTTCAAGTTGACTTATTGCTGAGCCCAAATCCGTAAGTTTTATGAGACCCAAAGGAGATAAGTCTAATTCCATAATTTGTTGGTCTTCTATGGAAGAGTGAAAACATATCTAGGTTCTAGACCCTGTTCCCACCATAAGTGAGACAATGTATTATTTTAATAACAGACTTTAGGTAGAATTCATAAGAATCATTATGGTGTTTCAGGCCTCATGTAGAGGAGTGGGTTTATCACAAAGCCATGTCTTCTATGAAAACTTACAACACGAAATTTTATCTCACTCTTTTGGGATCTAAAAGAAAACACAGTTTCTATGCCTTAACTGTCACCTTATAAGTTTTAAAGCTATATTATCTCAGTCATGTCTGAGCTTTCAATAGCTACTCATGAGCTATTATGAGACATTACTGCATTATGCACTTTTCTGTCTCCATAGTATCTAAATTTATTATGGCCAGTGGAGATAAAGAGATATACACTAGCTGATTTCCCAGGCCAGAGAAAACAAAAGTATATCTGAAATGTTCATACAGTAACATCACTTTCCTTTAATTTTTTGCATTTTCCCCTGTCTCAATCTAATTTCTGAGATGTCAGAGACTCAAGGTGGATTCCGAGAGCCACATTCCTGAACTTTACATTAGCCTTTAAAAATACTCTTGAAATATTAATCAATCTGGGTGTTACTATACAGTTAATCAGAATAATAAAGACTCTTTCTCAGGGCCCTTATAAATCCAGTGATTTTTAGATTTGGAACGCACGAGCACTGTGAAAACAAAGAACATGTATCACAGAACTGTAGAATTTTAATTAAAACTAGAAGAAGCAGGATAATTAAGGTACACTACTAACATCAATATCCCATTGAAGTGGCCATTTGGAAATCTTTACAGCCAATTGTCTGCTAGAGAAACAGCTTGTTAATCCTGTGAGTTCAGGTACTTTTCTTGGAAAAATTACGTCTTCAGCTGGCACATCAAAAGCTGGCAACAATATCTGCTAATATAATTAAAAATTTAATACAAAATTGCACACAAGTGTATTATGTGTAGAGAAATATAGTTAAAAATATTTAGGTAAAGTGAAGTATTTAAAATTAATTATATTACTTTGTGTCTGAGAACATGTATAAAGCATATTAGAAAATTCTTAGATTTCTCTCAGACACATAACTCCATAGACTCTAGTGGTAGTGGTCTCATTCTCTTTAAAGCCCAGTAGACTTAACCAGTATTCAAATATGGTTTTAATGAAATAATAATAACAACAATTTTTATCTAAAAAATACAGTTTAAAAAGTAGAGCAATTTACCTTGGTTGATCAGATGCTACCAGAATATCTACATATACACATATATTTGTATATGAAATAGGGAAATGAAGCTGCACCTGCTGTGTATGTGTTTTTCTTTTTCAATATCATAAGTAATTTAGAAGTAATAAAAAATATGGAAAACAAGATAACAAGTAATATCAAAACCTTAAATCAGATCTTTGGGAAATATTATATATATAGAGAGAGGGAAAAAAAAAAAAAAAGAACACGAAGCAATTTGGAAACATAAGATAAAATACCTGCATTAAAGGATGGGTCGATATATGTAATATAAGTAAAGAAGGTTTGCTTAAATAGATGAAAAAATCTGAATAAAATGTTGAAATGGTTATGGAGTATCGGACTCTTTGTGTAAGGTTAACGTGTTTTGAAAGTTATTCAAAGCTGTTGAATGTGGAGAGAAATTTGGAGGGTTCAAAATTATAAAATTTAGACTGTGACGTAAAAGTGTCAAAAAAGCTTGGTGTTATGTAGGAGGAATTGATGATGTGGAATCTATTCATCTTTACCAATATGTCTTTAGTTAACTAGTTAACAAAAATGGCGAGAACAGAAATAATAAATTAGAAAATTAAGAACTAATTTAGGATTTCTAAGAGTGAATGTGACATAGAAAATCATAATTGTGCTGTCTCGCGATCCTAGTCACAAAATCGTTTGTCCATAGAAGAAACAGCTGACAAATAAGAAAAAAAAAAGTCTTCAGAGAAGATAAATGAGGTGAGCATGAAGACTAACTGTTAAAGTAGTGCAGATTGTCAAAGATCCCCTCTGGACACTGTCTGATAATCTGAAGAATCTTTACTGCAGATACCTCAGAGTTCACACTAAACAAAAAGTAGTTTTACTTATTCTGTATTTTGACAGTACTTAGTTATGATTGATATGAAGCCAAACATGAAAAGTATTGGTAAAGTACAAACTTATAAACAATATTACTACATACTGTAACATATTGTAATAAAAATAATACTTGAAATTGTAGATAATGGAAATATAACTGAAGTAATAGATTATTGTAGAAATGGGTATTAAAATAGATTTTTATCTCCTTGACAGGAGGAGGAAGAAGACTTTTTTTAGAATTCTATTCCCTGGAAAAATGTTTCACCCTTGTGAAATAGCACTTAAATATCTACAGGAAGAAAAACATCGATGGAAATATCTTCAAGAGCTTATGCAGTGCATTTTGTAGGGAGTATCACCAACTGGGCTACCAAGAATCATCAAGAAACAGGTAGAAATGTCTTTGAACCCTGCAATGAATTCTATAAGTTTCTTGATCAGGGATCTTTTAATTTCCCTTTTTCTTCATCCCAACACATAACACTAGAATACTCTCCCTGACAGTGGTATTTACTGTCTAATTGAAGCAAATACTACTTACCAATTCATGCCATTGTTTATGCCAATTCAAATAAAGGAATCTCTAGACATATTAATTTTTGCCCATCATCAATAATAGTGATTCAAGTAGAATTAATCTATTGCTGTTAAAAACAAACTAGTGGTCTGTGACGGCTGGAATGTTATGGAGCTTTAAAAAAAAATTTCAAAATAAATTTAGAGTAATAGACTACTGTTTGATTTTCCCAGAACTGAAGGCAAAAAAAACTTAATGGCAACAAATGGTGTCTTCTTCAAACAACAACAGGTTTAACCCAGGCACCAGGGAGACAGCAGACTTCCCTAACAAGTGGGTCTGGTCTGCACCTTTGGCCTTCTATTCCCTTCAGGAGACAGTCTCCTCTGACAATGACCCATCTTTTTTTCTTTATGAAAGAAGTTTTGATGCAGGGCGTAGATCCACTTAACCTTGGTGACACCTCCAGCTAAGATGAACCATCATCTTCGTCATTGTTCAATTCCACTTGCAGACCCTCGTACTATTATGACAACAGGCAGCAACAGTAGACTTATATTACATACAGTTCAGATGTGTTTTGTTAATGTATGATTTGTTATAGATCATAGAATCATAGAATGGTTAGAGTTGGAAGACACCTTAAAGATCATCTAGTTCCAAGCCCCCTGCCATTGGCCAGGACACCTCCCGCTAGACCAGATTGCTCAAAGCCCCATCCAACCTGACCTTGAACACCTCCAGTGATGGGCCATCCACAACTTCTCTGGGCAACTTGTTCCAGTGTCTCACTACCCTCTGAGTTAGTAATTTCTTCCTAATATCTAATCTAAATCTACCTTCTTTCAGTTTAAAACCATTACCCCTCGTCCTGTTAGTATAATTGTAGTTGTATACATTATAATAAGAATTTTTTCGATGTAAGGGAAAATTTACATCCATTGGACAGTAGTTATAAAATTAGTTTGATTTAGTGTTTGAGATATTTTATATGAGTTCTAATGTTGTATGCTGAATTACATTAGGGATAAGTCTGGTTCTTCATTCGAACCATATCACTTCATAGGAGCTTCAGCAGCTGTGTAAATGGAATTATATGATGCAATCTGGGAATTAAGACAGAGTAATTACCTTGAACACTGGTAGCAGGCATCCCAAAATACAGATTAAGGTTGTCATTTTCCACTTTGTCTCAAAAACTGTTAAACGGTATCATCAGTCGTAGGTAATTAAATCTGCTAATCTGTGAAGGATACTTTGAAAGTAATCTAAATTAAAAAAAAAAAAAAAAAGAAAAAGGTGGTTTTATTATGTAAATTGTTTACTTCTAGTTTCACGTCTACCTGCCTTTTAATTAAACCTTTCTACTTCAGGGTGGCATATTAGATGCAGGATACTTTCTGGTGGAAGAGAATATCTGTGTCATTATGGAAAAGAGCTTGAATAATCACATATCCACCAGTGGTCTGGTTAGTCTCTGTTCACACAACTCTCAGCTTCTCATTACTAGTTTTTTAAATAGCAGAAACCTGTCAATCAGCCATGAAGAAAATTCATAAAACACTAAAGAAAGAGGTTTGGTTTTTTTCTCCTTCTTGGCTAAATTTCTGATGTGAAAAGATTTTACTAGCAATATCAAATCTCTAAAAACGTAGTGTACTTTCTGTTGCCCAGGTGCAAACGTGTTATGTAAAATCTTAATGTTCTGTTGTGCAGCCTTTTCATTATGAAATAGAAGGCACCAGATTAAAGTATATTGTCATGAGGGAATTCTTGCCTGTTGAAGGTTGAGATAATTCAAAACAAGCAATGGAACAATATAACATTATTCCCCAGTTATTTCAGTAACAGCAAAGTATCCTTGTGAGGTATTCGTGATTCTTGGAAACTTTCGTATGTGGACAGTTCTCATATGAATATTTACATATAGGAGGGAGCCAAATGCCAAGTTCCACCTGCTCTAAAACACAGTCAGAACAGCAGATTTAGCATAAACAGTACTAGAACTTTGGCATCAAAAATGCTGGACATTAAAAGTACTAAATCCATTTGTCAAAAATAGTTTTCAACAGAAAATGAGAATATATCCTGTTCTTATTTAAAAGCTCATTAAAAACATGCTTCAGTATCAAAAGTGGGTAACAGAACATCTAGGTATGTTTAATGAATATTCACTGAATATTCACTGCCCTCTACATCAAGAAATGGATAGGGTGTGAAGAGCGGTCTCTGAAGAATAACCACAAGCAGGTTGAAAGCCTGTGGGTAAGTATCAGAGACCGAGGAAACAAAGGGAACCTTGCGACTGGTGTGTGCTGCAGGCTGACCAATCAAGGGGAGCCTATTGATGAAACCTTCTTACTCCAGCCATGGGAGGCATTGCACTTGCGGGTTCTCATCCTGCTGAGGAACTTCAGCCACCCCAACATCTGCTGGAAAAGTAGCACAGTGAGCAATCCAGGAGACTCCTGGAGTTCATCAAGGATAACTTCTTAAACCAGGAAACAGACAGCCCTATTTAAATTTTTGGGGTTTTTTTTTGGGGGGGGGTATACAATAACATAAAGTTATGTGAAGAGGAAGAATCATATATATAGCAATAGAAAAAAGATCAGTTTTTCTCAAACAGGTACATTTGAAAGATAATTGATGAAATACATTGCGCTGACACTATGATTTCCATATAACTTCACATTAACAGTATAATCTCCACTCACATCTCTAAAGATTTATAACTATCCAATGGTGTAATTCTACATCAGGAAATTGTGGAGAACTGAAGTATCAAAAATCTCACAATAAGACAAATCACTTCAGAGACAACCTGTTCCCCAGAAATACGCAGTAGTGACTCCTGTTTTGCCAGATTTGTCATATATTCTTGCAAGACTGAGAAGCAAATGACGATTTTTTTAATTACATGGACTTTTTCCTTTATATACCAAGCATCTGCATGTGCAATATTGTTCATTTTAGCTGCCATTATACCAAAATATTTTATGTATGCTACTTCAGAACTGAGTCTCTGGCCACTTTCATCCTCTTCTAAATTTTCTTATAATCTTTATGAGCATATTGAAGTGACTACTGCATAGTTACAAGGACAATCAGCATCCAGTGATAAATACTGATTAGGGAACAACTTCACAGTCACTCAAGTTCTGGCATTGTTCACTGCTAATTATAGTTTTACATTCATTTTTGTGTACTTTTCTCTATATTACCTCAGGAATAAATGAATTTCATTGCTTGAGGGAATAATTGGTGTATATAGGTGATTAATGATTTGGTTTTCTCTAGTATTAATGAAACTGTGCATTCCACTTAAGTTACTGCTAAAACTGAAAAGTCTAATGGTATTTATAATTGTCAGATCAGTGCTGCATGGCATGAAGATACCTGGAGATATAAAATTCTGTGCAAAAATCACATGAACATTAACTGACCAAATGCTCTTTTCTTTCTCAGAGCATGCAGTGTGGTGGGCTGCAGTATATAACAGCACTGAGGACCTAATTGACATTGCCAGCAGATCTTAGATGGTGTTAAGGGAATTTTTTAACAGGAGAAAAAGAGTATTGTTGACTTCAGCAGCAGGCTTGAATGGTATCAAAAGGAAATCCTATAAACTGTTGAAAAATGACTAGGCAATCCAACAGAGGTGAACGGTAATAAGGTACAGACCCAGTAGTAATTTATTTCAGGTTTGGAGGTTTTTTTGGAGAAGTAGCTGTAATTTTTTTGTCATTATCTCAACTCACGAGTTTTTCCTCGCTTTTAGTCTACTGATTCTCTCCCCCATCGCAGCTCAGGGGAGTGATCGAGTGGCTGGGGTTAAACCCCTGGCTGCTGGCTGGGGTTAAACCACAATGCTATTCCATGCAATTTTAAGATAAGGAAGAAATATAACAATCATTCTTTTTTTCTGGGAAGAGAAATAGTGGTTTTAAAATATGAACCTACTAAATTTACTTATACTTTTTCTACTTTTATAGAATTGAGAATTATTCAACCTTGATATTCAGTATTGTTGCCCATGCCCTATCATCTGTTTGCTACTTGTTGGTACTGACAAGTTATGCACATAATACTTTTTTTTTTTTGACATTACAGACACTCCCAGTAACAGATTGGATGCTCATAAATAAAGAATTATGACCCCTAAATGTCATCAAACAACAGGAGGAGAAATTCTATGAGAAAGAATATTCTCAAGTATGAGATCTATAACAATTGGCAAATTAAGAGACAGAAATAACCATAAAATTTTAAAGTAAATTAAGGAATATTCATTATGCACTTTTTAAATTAGGTATTTCAAATAATTTAGTCCCTTCTTCTTTAGATCTCCTACACACTGCTTAGAACAAATCTCCAGAAATACAACCAAAGCAGACGTTTGTTCCGTGTAAATGGAGAATGCAATCCTTCTGTTTCCCCAGCTGACACACAAATGTTACATTTATCTGTCACAAAAACATATAAATATAATGTTGAAAAAAAGTTATACTGTAATTTTTATTATGTTTCCTCAAAAATTGTAAGTTCATTAGAGGAAAGAGCAAAGCAACAGGAAATGAAAGATGAAGCAGTATCTATTTACAATTACACCAGTTAAGTCATGCAAGAAACATCTGCTGATACACAGGGGGGTTGGAACTAGATGGTCTTTAAGGTCCCTTCCGACTCTAACCCATTCTATGATTCTATGATTTCTTTCATTACTGTTTTAGAAGAAAAAGTCAGGTATAAATAAACTAAGTGCTGGTTCTGCTGCATTCAAAGAGAAGTGGAAATTATAAAAGCACTAGTCAAAAATTAAGAGAGGGACAACCATGGTATCATGATTCAACCACCCCAACATCTGCTGGAAAAGTAGCACAGTGACCTGTACACAATCCAGGAGACTCCTGGAGTGCATTGAAGATAACTTCTTAAGCCAGGTAATAGACAGCCCCTCCAAAAAAGGGGCAATACTGGACCTGATGGTCACCAACACAAGTGAGCTAATTGGTGACATCAAGATTGGAGGCTGCAGTGATCATGCACTGCTGGAGGTCGCAGTCCTGAGGGATATGGGTCAGGCAAAAAGTAAAGTCAGGACCCTGAATTTTAGGAAAGAAAAATTCCAGCTTTTCAAGCAGTTAGTCAATAAGACCCCCTGGGAAACTGCCCTCAGGGACAAGGGAGCAAAACAGAGCTGGCAGATCTTTAAGGAAGCTTTCCACACAGCACAAGAGCTCTTGATCCCCAGGTGTAAGAAACCAGGAAAGGAAGGCAAGAGACCAGCAGGAATGAGTTGAAACCTGCTGGTTAAACTAAAGTGCAGGAAAGAAATGCCCAGGCAGTGGAAGCAGGGACAGGTGTCCTGGGAAGAGTATAGGGGCACTGCCCAGTTGTGTAGGAAGGCCAAGGTGCATCTGGAGCTGAACTTGGTGAGGGACACAAAGAATTGTAAGAAGGTATGACATACAGGTATGTTAGCCAGAAAAGGAAGGTCAAAGAAAGCGTACCCCCCATGATGAGCAATATTGGCAAACTCATAACAGCAAATAAGGAGAAAGCTGAGGTACTCAAGAACTTTTTTCCTCAGTCTTCACTGCCAATCTCTTTGAAAAGTTGTGGCAGTCAGGTGAAGTCCACAGTGACTGGAAAAAGGGAAATATTGCACCTGTTTTTAAAAAGGGTAGAAAGGAGGACACTGGGAACTACTGACCTGTCAACCTCCGCTCTTTGCTGGAAAGAACATGGAACAGATCCTTTTAGAAGCTAAGCTAAGGCACATGTAGGACAGGGAGGTGATTTGAGACAGCCAGCATGGCTTTATCAAGGGCAAGTAAACTAAAAGAGGATAGATTCAGACTAGATATAGGGAAGAATTTTTTTACAAAGAGGGTGTGCAGGCACTGAAACAGGTTGCCCAGAGAGGTGCTAGATGACCCATCCCTGGCAACAGTCAAGGTCGGGTTGGATGGGTCTCTGAGCAGCCTGATTGAGTTGAAGATGCCCCTGCTGATTGCAGGGGGGTTGGACTAGATGACCTTTAAAGGTCATTTCCAACTCAAACTGTTCTATGATTCTATGATTCTATGTCTTGCTATGACTGACTACTGGTAAGGAATAACTCTGACGTTATTTAATAATTCTCCATATCTATTCCCCCTACCCCATACGCTTTTCTAACAGTGTCTGTGTTCTTGAAAAGAAGATAGAAATTTGAGAAAGAAGGAAGAACACATCAATACTGTACTCCTCCCGATGAAGAAAACAGCTTAAAACTTGCCATAAGCCCCCTTAACCTCCATTGTGCTTGAGGAAGGCTGCATTTGTCAACCTTGGGACCAAGAAGGACATTGGTATGGGGAGCATCACAGCAGAAGAAAGAGGAATTAATATATAAAAAAAAAAATGCAACCATTTTATTATTGAAAGTTTTTTGTGTTATTTAAATGGTTAAGGCTACTTGGCTGTGAAAACTAATCAGATTAACATTAAATTCTTGGCCTCAAAAATATAATATGTTTCTTTTTGGTAATTCAAATACCTGAACCCTGAAAATATTAACTTTATAAAATACTTTCCAAGTACCTTCTATTTATACTATAACTCATTACCCTTATGAAAGATGCAGCAAGGGTTCATTTTCACATTTTATGCAGAGAAAAATATGATACCCGAAGTTGTATCAAGTAGGCATTGAGAGATAAGTCTCAAGCACCCTGTACTGCTCCACTATTATATATTGTAAGCATTTTCTTTTAAGTTTACAGGTGTAATTATCTTGTGAAAGAAATTCCCTGAATAAACTTAAAAAGAGAAAGATGCTAACAATTCCTCCACTTTTGTCAGGGATCTGGAAATGTCTTAAAAATTGTAGTATACGCTGCCTTAAAAATACGTCTACTGAAATTTCTGAGGAATATCTCTTAAGCCTTCAGAAACTGTCTAGATAACAGAAATCTTAATAAATGCAATCTCCTTTGTTTAGTTTTTCTGTGATGTCAGCCAGAACTGTGGCATTGAGCAGTAAAATTCAGTAGCATTGTCATTAAACGGAATAGTAATATCCTGTGTGCAACTGACTTGTTTTTTTAGAAGACCCCTCTGCTGTTGGAATGTGCTGCTTCAGTTTCTCATAGGAGTGATTAGGTATCAGTTAGCTGGAAAACCAAAGGCAATCCGTATAATTGCCTTCGTCTACTATTTGACATTTTTTGTAGCTTATGTAGGGAAAAGGGAAACATTAGTTTTAAAACAAATTCTCATGAATCTAAACCTGCTTATCTGTCTTCATTCTTTAAAAATATATCACTCTGTGTTGGTTGTTTGAGGGGACGAGGGACAGGCAAGAGCGTTCATATTAGGGAATGAGATAACAAAAGACCCCTGTAAATCCTAGGTCTGAGTCTGCTGCCTTGCACCTTGTTTTGCTGTAAATACCAGTGAATAAGATCAAGTTGTGTTTAAAATGCCTTGGTGATTTACAATGTGACTACATGAATACCTTACCGTTTTAATACAAATATTATGAAGATCTAGATTACAATTTAAACTTCTGATACAGAGTGAAAGGGTAAGAAATTCCTGGAATGGCTTTGTTATTAGATGGAAGCTACATTCTCTCTTTGTGTGTCTGACTCAATAAGGAGGGATAGGAGCATCAAATCACATCCACTTTGAAGATACAAAATATTCTGTTTGTTTTGTACTGTCCTAATGAGCTCACACACCAGTAGCATGCTGTCTATCTGGCACATGTAAAAAGAAGGTGTATTTTTAGTGTACATTGGAGGGTGAAGCAGTCGCAGCAATAGTGACTCTTCACTGTAGAATTATATTCAGGTAAATTAACATCTGAAAACAAAATATGAATAGAATTTAGTTATATCACTTTTACAAGGAGGAATATTCCCTTTGACACCAACTTCTGAAGAAACTGCAGTCAGGCAAGTTCCTGCTGTTGTTAGTAAGATTCTGCCTTGTCACGAGCATATATCTGCAATGAGTCATTGACGGATTGGAGCTTTTACTTGTGGCAAGTGGAAAATGTGTTATGGATAATTCTCATTCTACTTTTTTATTGCAAAGCTACATCACTGCTTACACATAAAAATGTTCTCCTCTTAATCACTCTATTTGAGAGCCCTTGAAATGTAATGGTGATGACTTCTAGCTAGCAAGCTAGATAGATGTTAATGCAAAGTGAGTCATTACAATTTAGGTATGACCTACTGCCTAACACATTCAAATAATATGAAAGAGCGATATAGGCATGATATACAAATCATATTATGTCTCTAACCAGTTTGAAATAGTGCACTCTATTTTCTCAATCATATTAAGGCAAAGCATAGTCTGGCAATCCATCTCACTGACCTCACTCTTGTTTTGTCGATCAGGCACATGAATTTTTTTAGCTTGCAGAATTAAGCACATAATCAACACACCTCCTATTTAGCAGTGAATATCGACCAGTAAAAAAGAAATATGAAATTACCCATTGCACTTCTTTAGACAAAAGTTATCAAGACAAAAGTTATCAATTAGCACCATCATATTTTTCTTATACTTTATACTTCCTGAAATGAGAGCAAATTCTGTGTCTAATCATCAGATGATATGTAATAATATGGGAGCACCGTACTACATCACCCTGTCCATATCACAGCTGGAAAATGTACTGACTTCATCAAATACAGAAGATATCTAAAAAAACACACTGCTGGCAGTCTAGTGAAATGTACACAGTAATATCAATATAAAACAGCAGGATCAGAACAGTATAGTGATTCTCAATCATACATTGCTATGTAAATTGCATTTCTTGCTGTTTAACACCCTCTATAAATCTCTGAATTAAAAAAAAAAAAAAAAGGAAAATGGGAGAAAATATGTCTTCTTGTTGCATTTTTAAAAAATAACAAGTTCTATTTGACTTTTCATGTCCCTCAATGTGATAGAGAAAAAAAGGCAGGTTAATTTACAGTTTCATTGCTGACTACTTTAAAAGATCATTTAGCACACTTCCTCATTGCTCTTTACATGAACATCTTGTGACTTCCTTTTAGTGACATCCACACAGTTACCTACTGATTAATAAAAGCCTCACAAAAGAATTATTGAATACCTGATTAAAGGAATGAGTCAAACTTTTCTATAGATAGGAACTTCTTTTGATTAAAGAATACGTGCACAAAAGCAAAACCCTAGGTTCAACAGGAAGTTGAGCCTCTATTGATAACATATTATGATATGTTTTCCTTTAATTGCCTAGTAACTGAGAAAAAAAAAAGTAGAAAACATTGTAGAATTTCTATTAAAAATATTTATATTTCTTTTTATCATGCAGAGACTATGATTGAAATAAGAATAGATGTGAGCACTTTACAAAATTTTAACTTGCTCAGAAAGAGTTCATACCACTTTGATGCACTGAACATATAAATATTCATAAAATCAATCATTTCTTAGTGTGTCTAGAAATTAGCTTTATATCGATTATGCCTTGTTATCTGTTGTGTTTGTGACAACATGAAAATGGGCACAAGCTTCTTTCATTGATTTACTGTCCAATAAATAATTACTATTCATTATTTATTGATTACAAACTTCCATAATTATTTCACTTCCTTCCTCTTTATACTATCAGTGTCAGTTCTAAGGCTAGAACAATCTACTTGATCAAATTTTAAAATTGGTTATGCACACAGGAGAAATGGCGTTTAGCTGAGCCCTTTAAATTCATGTGGGAATACAAGGTTTGCATTCCTCAACTCCTTTACACCATTTTAGCATGCTACATTTAGGAAGATAATGGAATAATAACCCAAGAGAAACTGTCCACATTTACATTATGATAAAACAATGCATTTTTTTTTCTGAAGGTGCTAAAGACAGGAGTTCTGTGGAGTGAAAAAAAAAAAAAAAAAAAAAGGGAAAGAAAAGTATTCAGGCAGAATTTCCGAAAGAATATACTAGGGCAATATCCAACAGACAAAACAAAAGAACGTACACTGTAACAGAGACAACTCTGTCATTCTGTCTTCCTCCAGCTCAGGTTTTCTGTATAACCAAATACTTCTCATTTAGGACTTGCAAGGACTGTGACTCTTATGCTCTTGCCCACTTTTTGTTTCACACATAGATCACAATGTGGCAGGGAAATATAAGCACTTGCATCCAAATTTTGATTTTAGTTAAATTAGTGCTATGTGAATTAGGGCATTTTAATAACCTTTTATTATAAATGTCTAACTTGTACTGTACTTGTACTGAACTCTTCTTTTAGTTATTATTTAGGAGGTTTCTGGGTCTTGCCTGAGACAACTATGTTTAAAGCCTTTAAGGCCTCACTGTCAGAAAAGCAATTAAGTTCAAATCTGCACTGAAGCCACGAGATCATACATTTTCTCCTGGCCCATAAATGTTTACTCAACCACCTGATTATTGCTGTTATTCTCCTCAAATTAGATATTACATATATATATGAGACATATAGCAGAAGTGCTCACGAAGCCACTTTCCATCATTTATCATCAGCCCTGACTAACCAGTAAGGTCCCAGTTAACTGGAGGTTAGCAAATGTGACGCCCATCCACAGGAAGGCTGGAAGGAGGATCTGGGGAACTAGAGGCCTGTCAGTCTGACCTTGGTACCTGGGAATGGTATAGAACATCATAGAACATCCTGAGTGCCATTACTCAGTGCCACATGCAGGACAACTAGGTGATCAGGCCCAGTCAGCATGGGTTCATGAAAGACAGGTCCTGCTAAACTAACCTGATCTTCTATGACAAGGTAACCCACTTAGTGGATGAGGGAAAAGCTCTAGATGTTGTTTACCTGGACTTTAGTAAAGCTTTCAACATGGTTTCCCACAGCATCCTCCTGGAGAAACTGGCTGCTCACATATTGGATGGGTGTAGTCTTCACTGGGTAAAAAACTGGCTGGGTGGCCGGGCCCAAAGAGTTGTGGTGAATGGAGTTAAGTCTAGTTGGTGGCCAGTCACAAGTGGTGTTCCCCAGGGCTCAGTACTGGGACCGGTTCTCTTTAATAGCTTTGTCAAATACCTGGATAAGGGGATTAAATGCACCCTCAGTAGATTTGCAGATGACACCCAGTTGGGAGGGAGTGTCAACCTGCTTGAGTGTAGAAAGGTATTACAGAGAGATCCGGACAGGCTGGATTGATGGACTGAGGCCAATGGTATGGGGTTCAACAAGGCCAGGTTCCAGGTCCTGCACTTGGGTCACAACAACCCCATGCAGTGCTACAGGCTTGGGGAAGAGGGGCTGGAAAACTCCCTAGTGGAAAAGGACCTGGGGCTGTTGGTCAACAGATGGCTGCATATGAGCCAGAAGTGTGCTCAGGTGGCCAAGAAAGCCAATAGCATTCTGAACAGTATCAGGAATAGTGTGGTCAGCAGGACTAGGGAAGTGATTGTCCCAGTGTACTGAGAGAGGTGAGACTGCAACTTGAATACTGTGTTCAGTTTTGGGCCCCTAGCTACAAGAAAGACATTGAGGTGCTGGAGCGAGTCCAGAGAAGGGCAACGAGGCTGGTGGTGGGTCTGGAGAACAAGTTTTATGAGGAGTGGCTGAGGGAACTGGGGTTGTTTAATGTGAAGAAAAGGAGACTGAGGGTAGACCTTATCGCTAGCTACAGCTACGTGAAAGGTAGCAGGGGGTTGGTCTCTTCTCCCAAGTAACAAGAGATAGGACAAGAGGAAATGGCCTCAAGTTGCACTAGGGGAAGTTTAGATTGGATATTAGGAAAAATTTCTTCACCAAAATTGTTATCAAGCATTGGAACAGGCTGCCCAGGGAAGTGGTGGAATCACCATCCCTGGAGGTATTTAAAAGATGGGTAGACATGGTGCTTAGGGACATGGTTCAGTGGTGGACTTGGCAGTGTTAGGCTGGTGGTTGGACTCTATGATCTTAAAGGTTCCTTCCAACCTAGACAATTCTATGATTGTATGATTTGTGTGTGTGCAGATATTTTTTTCATGCACATTTCCTGAACTAGAAAAAGTGCGTATAATGGAAGATTGTTTAATCTGAATGACAAAGGCTCTTCCTTCTGCTAGGCACTCATAACCATGAAGCCCACTGTGAAATTTGGGATTCTTTCTGACACTGATTTGAAAATTCATTCTTTCCCCCAAATAGGTTGCAGTAGATGTCAACTGTATGGGTGCACAATGCATGGAGTATATGCAGAGTCTGTTCTGTTTTGGAATTTGTTCAGGTTAAATTAGTCCAGGTAGACTGTATAGAGTCAGTATATCTGTAAATTAACAACTAAAGGTCTAATTGTGAATAGGTATTTCATGCCATATAGCCAAAGAAAGACTATATACCCTAGTTCTTATGTCCAGTGCAGGTCTATTTTATTTGTCAGTGTTGCGAGAGAGAACTATGTCTTTGATATATATGCTAGATAGTGAATTCTACTCCTTCATCAAGGAGGCACACCTCTAGTACTTGAGCATGCACACTGCTGAAGTTGCTATGTGTCTGGGTCATTTCAACAAGGCAACAAATTGGCCACAAAAGACCAAGTGATGATTAGAGGTCCTGGACTTAAGTGAGTCAACTTGACAGTATAGATGCACCAAAGAGTTTCTATTCTCATTTTGTTTGCATGTATCACTTTCTCACCAATATTTGACTCAGGTGCATGATGCATATCAATGCTATACATATTTTTTTCAGAAAAATTAATGGGTAAATTTTGATTGAAAAAGAAACAGCTTTTTTAAAGCTTCCCACACACACACACACAGTTGGCTGTCATGCAAACAAGAAAATTCAGACCTGAGAGGAGATAATTTTTCAAAAGGAGTAAATGATTTACCTATTTGGGAAGAAAAATAATTCAAATTCTATTGTATTTACTGTGAACTGCTTTAAACAACACTGCCTCCCTAACTAGAATCATAGAATTATAGAATAGCTTGGGTTGGAAGGGACATTTAAAGGTCACCTAGTCCAATCCCTCTGCAATGAGCAGGGACATCTTCAATTTGATCAGGTTGCTCAGAGCCCCATCCAACCTGACCTTGACTGTTGCCAGGGATGGGTCATCTAGCACCTCTCTGGGCAACCTGTTTCAGTGTTTCACTACCCTCACCATATCCTTCATTATATCTAGTGTAAATCTACCCTCTTTTAATTTAAAACCACTACCTCTTGTCCTATCACAACAGGCCCTGATAAAATGTTTGTCCCCATCTTTCCTGTAGACCCCCTTTAAGTACCTAATGGCCACAATAAGGTCTCCTTGGAGCCTTCTCTTCTCCAGGCTGAACAAACCCAAGTCTCTCAGCCTGTCCTCATAGGAAAGGTGTTCTATCCTTCTCATCATTTTTATGGCCCTCCTCTGGACCAGCTCCAACAGGTCCATGTCCTTCCTGTTTTTAGAACTCCATAACTGGATGCTGTACTCTATGTGGGGTCTTGCCAGGGTGGAGCAGAGGGACAGAATCACCTCCATCAACATGCTGGCCATGCTTCTTTTGATGAAGCCCAGTTTACAGTTGGTCTTCTGCATTGTGAGTGCACATTACTGGCTTATGTCCAGCTTTTCATCCACCAGCACCCCCACAACCTTCTCAGCAGGGCTGCTCTCAATCCCTTCATCCCCCAGTCTGTACTGATACCAGGGGTTGCCCAGACCCTCATGCAGGACCTTGCACTTGGCCTTGTTGAACCTCATGAGGTTCACAACAGCTCACTTCATGAGTCATCCAGGTCCCCTTGGATGGCATCTTGTCCCTCAGGTGTGTCAACCACTCAGCTTGGTGTCATCTGCAGACTTGCTGAGGGTGCACTTGATCCCGCTGTCTATGTTATTGATGAAGGTATTAAACAGTACTGGTCCCCATATGGACCCCTGAGGGATACCACTTGTCACTGATCTCCATCTGGACATTGAGCCATTGACCACTATCCTCTGGCTGTGACCATCCAACCAATTCCTCATCCACCTAGAAGTCCACCCATGAAATCCATACCTCTCTGACTTAGAGAGAAAGATATTGTAGGGAACCGTGTCAAAGGCCTTACAGAAGTCCAAATAGATGATATCCATACCTCTGAGTAGAATTATACAGTGTCCTAGAAAGAAAACTTTCCTCTAGGGCAATTCTAAGCCTACAGCATCTTTTTTTTTTTTTTTTTTTTCTTTGGGGGGGGTGGGGAGGGGTGCTAGTCTGGATCACATTTCTCCTAGTTGTCAAAGCTCATGGAATCTGTAGTGTTGTCATTTATCAACATCATACTGTAGAAAAATTTGGACACATTCCCTGCCTTTGTAATTTTAATTCTGAACTCAGATTGCACAAATAGAAGGTGAGTGAACAAAGAAGCAATCTGAACTACTCAGAGAATAGATATGTTTTTTTTTTTTTTAATCTCAAAAGTACTTTTCTGTTTTTTTGGCTATAGCACACATTAAAAAAAAAAAAAAAAAGTCTGATTAAATCTCAAAGAAAAAGAAGCACATGAATTAAAGCTGTTCACTGGAATTTGCTTTTTGTAACCACCCTACAGTTCAGTAACAATGAATAACTCCCATAGCAACCCCTACTGCCATATGGCACCAAAATCTACTTTTGTACCTTAAGGACAAAATCTTACCAGACTGTAAAACAATGTTTAAAAATAAGACTTCTGTAATTCTAAATTTTATCCTAGGGACAGACTGGAAAATGAAATGACCTTGCAAAGGAAAAGACATATTTTCATGCTACATTTTCCATAACTTTCCCCATAGACTTTGGTTAAGAGAATAATCTCAACATAGATTCCTGCAGTTTTTTAATACTCCTCTTCAACTGATGATAAATTCTGACAGTCATGGTAAAAATCACAACACATAGTATAATGCAAAGGAATCTATGCTGCAATGTTAAATCTGTCCTAGCCATGGGCTAAATTATAACATCCATTTTAAACAAAATTCACCATTGGAAAAATAAGGGGAAAAAAAGAAACTTTACATAAAACATGATAATATGAAATGGCCACATTTGTTCAAGGGTATCTGCATCCTTGGTATGTACTCACATACCAAGGCAGATTCAGTAACACATCAAGTCTTCTTGACAGAACCGTAATAGCAAAAAGCAAATTTTAAGATGACAATCACGTATCATCATAGAATCATACAATTTGAGTTGCAAGGGACCTCAGAAGGTTGGTAGTCAAACCTCCAGCTCAAAGCAAAGTGAGGTCTGGGATCAGGTCATATAAGGGAGTCTCTGAGTATCATAAGACTAGAGTAGTAGTTTGTACAGAACTGTGTACCTTGTCATACCCTCAAGATTAAGGCAGAGGAAACTAGCCAAGAGACATCTACATCTGCTTGATAGTCTGCTGCCAAAACAAACCAATGGGGGTCAGAGGCAGCCAGCACAAAATAAAGTAGCTCCAAACTAGCAGCAACTGACAATGTCGTAGTTGTCTTATTATTTTAATTACTATTGAAAGTACATATGCAAATGCATTCCTTTCCTCAGGCCTTTCAGCTATTTGAAAAGTCTGCTGAACATATTACACTCAATGTTATGTACATAAATACATATACATGTGTATGTGCATGTGTGCATACATGATTTTCCCTCCCATGTAACTCTTAAAAATAACTGATTTCCAGCCATGTGTAACAAATCACATAATTCACAACGTAGCCCTTCTGAAGACTGTTACATAGCTTAATACATAACTATATATCTTCATTGCTTCTTGCTTTTGAGATCTCCAGAGAGATAAATCTATATGAAAGAATAAAAGAAAAATGGTACCAAACAGTAAAAAATAATACATACACACATCAAAGCTGTAGAATTGGAATTTAGTTGACCAAAGAGAAGACAAGTGATAGTCTATAGTATAAATTGTATATACTGTTAATCTCACTGTATTGATATATTATTCGGTTGCCTTTCCTTCACCAATTATGCTTACAGCATACAGCATACTGATTGCAACTTTTTGAATCAACTGTTTTTCATCTGAAAATCAAGACCACATTGTTTTGAGAAAATAGTTATTACACCTGCTTTTTGTTCTCAGTGCAGGGTACAAGTCATTGGACCTGTGTGCTTTTAAATTTATTTTTAATCGTGTTTCTTTTCTTGGATACTTTACTGTAGCCCATGGGCACACAGTGAAGAAATGAGACCTTAAAACCTGTGCGCCCATAGTTCTACAATAAAGACCTCTCAAACACTGTGAACAGTCTTGCCTTGAAACATGTCTGTAAGGGTACTGTGGGTTTATAATTCAGCTCCTCAGAGGTACATAATAATTGTGATATATAATACATACAGGCTTAGCATGAGTCTAAAATATGCTACGTTTTACTTAGGAAATAGATTAAACTCACAATCATGAAGTAATAAACCCTGATATATTGTGTCGTCATAATTTTTATCATCAACCTGAAATATGCTTTTCCTGAGGTCATATTCCTCCAGCACATCCAGCACTCTGAGTTTGCTTCCTAAAGCTTTCTATCTCTGTACTAGGTTGACTTACAGCCAAACTGGTTTCACTTGCTACAATAAATCTTATGGCTAAACTGGTCCTTCTTTCCATAAACACATGACATTTTACTTTCACTCTTCATTGCAAATCAGTACATTTCCTATCAGTTCTTGGTTTTACAGCCTTCCAAATTTAAGGGGTATTCATGGAGACCTGACAAACAAAATCGTTCTTCTAGGACTGAGTGAATATATCTTTATTTTCCAACTCTATATACATTTGGAATCAAGGAACAAATACTAGGTCTCAACAAAGTTACCTAGCAAAAGATCAATTCTATACACTTTGACATCTTCCAGAATATCATCAGAGTTCCTGTCATCACCTAGATGAGCGATCCTAGGTGAGGGCTCCTATCATCACCAACATCAACAAGAATTCAAAAGTTGTATGTAGACGGATACTAAAAAATCAGCACAGTCTGCCTCAAAGGTTCAAGGAATGATCACAGACATTTAGAAAGTTCCAACTTTATTTTTTTTCATATTTTTTTCCCAATGTGGAAATGGTAGTATACAGAGCTGAATTTACAAGAGTTCTAACAGTTACCTAGTGTCAAAGGAAAAATAACACAGTGTATTATTAGAGTGAAGGAAAACATGAGAAAACACATCTGGGGAAGTGTAGAGAGTTACAGAACACCAACGATAACAATATAGTCCTGAATTTGCTACTGTTGGGATGAACATTTCTGTTCAAATAAAGGGCTTAATCAAAGCTAGTGTTGCATCCACTGGCTTCTTTCAATGGACCATTTCCAAAGATAAGAGCCTAGGGGTAAACAAACTGTGAGCATTTTTTCAGGTAAGCCTAAAAGATGTAGCTGTGGTTGTCTGACAGAAAAAAAAAAAAAAATAATGACAGAAGCAGTTACTGTTACAGTAACTTTAGTCTCTGGGAGGCTTCAGTTCTATTAGGCAACTTTTTTTCCTTAAATAAGAGTCACCCTTGCTTAAAAGAAAGGTGAAAAACCTGTACTATTTCATTCCTAACACTGAGGTATCTATGTGCCCCATGGAAGAAGGAATCATGTTGCTAACACACTAATAGGTACTTAGAAAGGTTAGTCCTTCCTAAGAGGAAGGCTTTGGATAGGACTCAAGAAATTAGGGGTTTGGGGAGTTGCAGCTCTAGTGCAAGATATTAGATTCACAGAGTTCTGAATACATGAACGAGCTGGAGATTAGACCTAGGAAGAGTTCTAAACCAAATGTTCAAGTCAAAAAGAAGTTCATACAGTTCTAAAACATCTTGAGTAAATACCTGACATGAACTTACTCTCTGATAGATAAAACAATTGAGAGCATACTGTATTATTTATTTCAGGGTATACCTGAAAGTATGCAATTTAGAGCAAATTCATATTTTAGACTTCAAATATCTGGCATTAATTTAATATCCAGTACCAGAAACTCTCTCTATTTGAATCATTATGTTCCCTGTAAGACTATTCAGAGCCAACTGACTAAAGTGACATGTTTTGTGGGATACTTGTAAAGAGTTTTTGTGCCCAGAAATGCTTGCCATGACATTGTCATTTAATCTTCTGTGTAGTTTTTCAGCATGGTAATTTTACCCTAGTATAAGTTGGCAGTAAAAAGATCCTTTCATGTTGATTTTTGCAATGTAATTTAAAAAGGAAATGAAAACATACAAGACTAATATAGCAATTGTCTAAGCTGTCACTAGGTACAGAAGGGAGAAAGAAAATAAGTGATAGGTCTTTAATTTTTACAAAGTAGGGTGTTGCTGTTGGACTTCAATAATAATCAACAATCTAGAAGTTATTTACTATGATACCATAAAAATAATAAAGGAAAACCAGGCATTTGGCAGATTGCTATTTGAGTAAAGACAAACTTGCCCAAACACTACTAAAGCATCAGAACAGTATTCTGCTCGTTGGTGTTTTTCCCAAAGAAGTCTTACACAACAAAAGGGTTCAAAATAGGTCTGGAGTCATGCTACAGCAGCTCATGGATCATCCCAAAACAAACTTATACAAATCTGCTGTTTTATGTTAAGCAGACACATGTATCTCAGCATGATTTTAACAGCTGAAACAAGGCATTCAAGAAATATTGATGCCTTACAGACTGATGAGAGGTCCTTAAATGTTTACATAATGACTAAAAAAATACAAAATATTGTGAAACCTGCCTTTGGTCTTTGGGAAGAATTGCCTGAAGCTTCATAAGCAAACCAATTATATTTAAATAAAATTAATAAAAACACATTCCTAGAAAAATAACCTCTCTGAAACATGTTATTACTTTTGTCTCAAATGCAATTAACATTTATAGACACTTACAATTTGTATATAGCAAAAAATAATAACTTGATCTGTGTATAACAACAAACATTTGTGAATCAGTATTTCTTCCTTGATTTTTACAAGTATCTTTCCAAGTATTCTTTTTTTTCTTTAGCAGCAAGTGGCTAAAATACAATTAATTCCCCCAAGAGTACTCTTCTCAAAATGTCTATTGTTCTCAAGGCAGTAAGGTTACAAAAGCTGACAGGCGCTGTTATAAATGCTCTTTATCAAAAGAGACAAAATCTTCCATCACTGCTAATATGAGTAAAAGAAACTGAAGAGGTGCTTCCTTAGTGATTAGGAGCTTCCCTAACACATCGTGATGGAAAGAAAAATGAAATACGGTTAGAACTTAATTCTGAGACTTAAAAAGCAGTGTGTGTTAACAGTAATTGAAGATAAGGATCTGAAGTTAGCTATTTGTTTCAAAACCCATGAAGTATGGTTTGTGTACGTTCTTAGTATTCACTTTCTCATAAAGCAAAATCTATCTCTTCCTTTGAAATAACTCTATTCTATTTTATTTTATTCTATTTTAATTTTTATACAAAACTTTTTTTTTTTTTCTCTACAGAGAGTTGATTGAATAGTATGATTAACATGTATCACACTGTCATTTTACCTTTTACTAGGGTCCATATTTCTAAAATAAAGTTGGTGAATTATTTTGGGAATTATTTTCTGTAGTTTAGTTTATCTTTGTTTTAAAATATTTAGTGTTATGTAGACAAAGACCGAGGCAGTTGTCTGAAAAACACAGTGTTTTGTAATTAGCTAGCTCTAGTCAAGACCTGTAGGATCTCTAATTGTGCACACCGTTGTTACAGCCATTTAGATTGGTTTGCTCAGGCGTCGTTATCTGGGTAGAAAGAGACTGCAAGCAGAATATGGATAACTCATAAGTCTAAACCAATTATTTAGCAGCCAACGCACCTAAGAACCAGACAGTACTTAGCAAACTATGAGGTTAAGCACTGGTGTGCCCGCACACTGATACAGCACCAGGAGAGCCTTCACCAGCCAGGCAGATGTGGACGAGAAAGGAAGGGTCGGTGGTCACGGCTCCCCGGAGCCATCATCACAGGTGTGGAGCTGTCACCTTCCTCCAGCTCCATCAACAGCGAGAGCTCTGATGGCTCGACCCCATCCTGGCAGTTCCTGACCGTCCCTGACTCGACCAGCCTCCAGCTACCCTCTCTGCATTATTTTTTTAAAGATTTTATCTTTTCATGTCGATGTTTTGTCTCTTGAATCCTTGATCTAATAACGATCGCAGATCAGCACTCCTATCACTCTCTGCAGTTTTGACCTTACTTATCTCTGTACAGACGATCTCACAGCTCTGTCTCAGCAGTCTGAATCAAGGTTACATAGCTGCAACTTATCAAAGCTGGATCCCTGTACAAGGGCAGCTAAAACTGTTGGGGGAGAAATTAGAGCAGGGACCACAGAGAGAGGGTTACAGTGTTTGGCTTTAGACGTTACAGCTTAAGAAGGATGTGAAAAAATTGTAAAAAGCCAAGCAAAGGACAAGAATGATCAGAAGTATATGATCTACAAGAAAAGGTTGAAAGTGAGGGAAGGAAAGGGGGTGGGAGGGAAGAGACTAGACAAGAGAAAAAAGAGGTAGCACAAGGGACTTCTAACATGAAAACATATCTATAAAGATGGAGACAGTGGTGTGAGAAGAATTAAGGGGCTAAAATAACTGATAAAGGAATTTCAACAGATTTATAGAAAATCTTCCTACTAGAACAAAAAATTAAGCACTGCCCTGGGGAGAATGTTACGTGTAGTCCACAAAAAATCTTAAAATGTGATAGCTGTGGTATTCAAATAGTAGTCAGTGATAGCCTCCTCTCTCTATAATTTTTCCATAGACTAGGAGTAGTTCCTAAGAAAAATCTGCCTCTGAAAAGATGTTGGTTATGTGCTTCTTGTAAAGATGTCTGTTGTGTTAGAAGAGACAAGCTGTCAGTCTTTAACTTGGAACTTGTGGAGGTCTTTTAGATATCTTGAAACCAAGCCACAATGTGTCATGAACATAATTTTATGGTAACCAGTATAGGAAGTACAAAGCATATTTTATATGTTTTTGGTGGTCTGTGCTTCTGTATTTAGTTGGAGTTTCCTAAACACTCCAGGCTTCTTTCCCAGGTATATCATATTTCTGTAACGTAGCCAAGAAATTGAGGAAAATGTGAATAACCAGGGCCAGCTTATCGTATGCCAGAATCTTCTAGCTAGCTGGAAATGCTAAGAAATAGTTTTTTACTGATGCTACTGCACAAACTTACTCTCAGTAAAGAAGACACATAAACCTTGATCAGAAATTTTGTGTTACTCTTTGAGCATTGGAACCTACAGTTGGGCTACAAATTCTTCAAATTGTTTACCTGTGGAGAACGACTTAGGGGTACTAGTGGATGAAGAATTGGACATAAGCCGGCAATGTGTGCTTGCAGCCTAGAAAGCCAATTGTTTCTGGGCTGCATAAAACGGGGTGTGGCCAGCAGGTCAAGTGAGGTGATTCTCTCATTCTACTCTTCTCCCATGAAACCCCACTTGGAGCACCATATCCAATTCTGAGGTGCCTAGTGCAGGAAAGACATGGATTTGTTAGAGCGGGTACCAGAGGAGGGCCACAAAAGTTATCAGAGGGCTGGAACAACTCTCCTGTGAAGAAAGGTTGAGAGAGTTGAGATTATTGAGTCTGGAGAACAGAAGGCTCTGGGGAGACTTTATTTTGGCCTTTCAATACTTAGAGGGGGCTTATAGGAAAGACAGAGAGAGACTTTATCAAGGCCTGTAGTGATAGGACAAGGGACAACAGTTTAAAACTGAAAGAGGGTAGATGTAGATTGGACATAAGGAAGAAACTTTTTACGATTGTGGGTGCTCCATCATTGGCAGTGTTCAAGGTCAGGCTAGATGGGGCTTTGAGCAACCTGATCTAGTGAAAGATGCTCCTGCCCATGGCAGGGGCATTGGACTAGATGATCTTTAAAGGTCCTTTCCAGCCCAAACCATTCTGTGAGTCTATGAATATTACTATTGCTGAAGGCACAGGGTTCTTTTTCATTCTGCTTCTGTTGTGTGGTTCTCCAGGAGGGATGGGTATATTATGCTTATTCAATAAGACACATTTTTGATGTTCAGTATTGCTGTATACCCACAATGAAGTTCTGGAAATGAAATGGATACCTGTATTCTCTTTTGAAATTGAATCGTCTGCATGTTCCATTGGTACAATTTCAGTTAACATTGGCACGAGATCAGTTTAGATGTGTCAGTCACTAATAGCACACTTTCGAGACTGTATTGCATAAACTTCCTTGCTCATGGTCTTACTGGAAAATTTCAAACACTACTGTTTAAATTATGATTTTTTTGCAGAATTTTTATATTGTAATATAAGCATTACAGTAGCATTAGAAATACATTCAAACACAAAATAGCCATTTCAGAATTAAGTGATAATAGAGGAGCAATTTGAGTGTTATTTTTATGCCACAGAGTTAACATTTTGTAATTTCAGACAGCTTCTAAGCTGGAATACAAGACTAATGTCCAATTTCCCTGCCTTCAGACAAAAGTTAAAGTTGAAAGAAAAATAATAGCTGATATATTAAAGTTTAAATTAAAAATATTCTTTAAGTAGTTGAGTAATCCAAAAATAGTTAAATCAAAGTATAATCCCATCTCCATTTCTTGACAGGTGAGTTTATGTCTTCTTCACAATAACAATTGCCTTGAGGAATACTATTGGAAGAAAAAGGAATGACAAGCCTTACTTGCTTAGAAAGAGACAGTAGTTTTCGAGTTTCAGTAACAATGTTTTTTTCTGAGTGGTCTGAATGTATTGTAACTTAAAACTTTAAATCCTAGGCAAAAGCAGAATACTGCTGTTTAAAATGGCATCTCATAGTTTTATTTTCTTATACAAAGAAATCAAATAATTTTAGAAAAATTAAATCTAAGTCTTTCAAGCTAATCAGCTGAAAGGCACAACACTACCAAAGACATTCCAAATCAGTGTAATAAAAAAGTTGTTTTAAGTAATATACGTTTGATATTTATATCCATACACATATATACGTGAATCTTTCCAATCACGCTATATAGATTTGAATGTCCAGCTATGTATAGCACAAGACAGTTCCTAATGCCCTCATATTTCTTTTCTTTTGTCATTAAATTTCACCCCATTATTAATTTGAATAATCACATTATATATACACATGCAAGTATACATAATTTATGAGGCTGTCATGTCCAAGCTATCTCATTTATCTCAGGGTAGTGTAACATGAAGGCACACTGATGCAGACAACATTCATTTTGAAGGATCATAACATTTAGTTATCTGGTTTTTGCCTTTAAAAATGGACTCACTTTCTTTTATATATAGCCTTAGATCTAGTGCTGGAAAGATTTACATCAGAATGTATGGCAGATGAAACATGCATGTAGCAGCTAAGATGTCCCAGGAGACGCACAGTGAGAGAATAGCAAAAATATGTGGTTCAAATGACCTGTGAATCTAACTTCAAATTATTCTTCAATACTAAATATTTTAGGGCTTGTCCAAATTAGTTTTAAAAGTTCCAGCACTGGCAGTTCCTTGAAATTTAAGCCTAAATTTCTATATTTTGAATAAAGTGTTCTAAGCTTTTTCTCTGTACTGTCATAAACAATTCTCCTTTACTCCTCATGGGCATAGACACCTGGGAAACACAAAGACAAAACAGATAAATATTATATTTGGGTTTTTGAAATGTGAAACAGTTAAAACATTCTGAGCTGCATATGTAGAAATATTGTCAATCAATGCAATTTTTTCCTTCTTTAAAAAATTAAAAAATATTTAATTTTTAAAATATTTGATCAGATTTCAACGGCTGTATCTACTTCAGCTTCTTTAATGCTGTGTGTTTTTAAAACACATTTTAAAAATGCAGTGTGATTTTTAAAAAGGCCAATTTGATCCCATAACATCATTTGTTATTGTCTTACTCTGTGGTTGATGGACCATGATTGGCTTTTTCAGAAACTAATACAGGTTTAGTTGATCTCCTGACTTAGTCGTATTATTTGGAGATCTTAAATTATCTCAAATACATCAGTACCGGAACACCTTTTAACTTGAATATAAATTTGGCCGTTGTATTTGTTTATGTAAACTATTCTGAAAGTGAATTCTCTCAGATTGAGAGACTGGTCTTCGTAATGTAGTCATGGCGTTACAACATTTACTTTCTTCTTAGTGTTTTCATAGTCACAGAGGAGTGTCGTTATTTAACCCCAGCCAGCAGTTAATAAACCCCACACAGCTGCTCACTCATTCCCCCCTGGTGGGATGGGGAAGAGAATTGGAAGGATAAAAGTGAGGAAATTCACAGGTTGAGATAAAGGCAGTTTAATAGGAAAAGGAAAAGGAAAAGTAAAAAAGTAAAAAAGTACTTCAAATTGTCAGGCAGACATTTAGCCATCTCCAGGAGAGGTCTTAATCACACCTAATGGTGCCTTGGCAAGACAAATGCAGTGACTCCAAATGACCCTCTTCCACTTTCTTCCCTGCAGCTTTTTTCACTGAGCATGACAGCATACAGTATGGCATAGCCCTTCGGACATTTGGGGTCATCTGTCCCAAATGTCCCATCTGTCCCAGCTGTGTACCCTCCCAACTTTTTGTGCACCCCCAGCCTACTCGCTGTCAGGGCAGCATGGGAAGTAGAAAAGGCCTTGACTCTATTTAAGCACTGCTCAGCAATAATTAAAACATCGGTGTGTTATCAACACTTTTCATCACAAACCCAAATCATAGCACTACACAAATTACTGTGAAGAAATTTAATTCTGTCCCACCCAAAACCAGCATAAGGAACTATTCCAACCATGTCTTTCAATGGGCTGAGGAAAGAGTATCCAGCATCTTAGCATAATTCCTCTTGTTAAGAATAGCTTACAGGAATGCTAGAGGTATACTTCATATATTAGTTAAAATGGAGAAAGTGAATGTTAAGAATACCCCAATTTTCTGTGTCAGACTGCTATTTCTTGTCAGAACTGCTTTTCACGCCTATCAGTGGGTCATGCTGAGAAAACATACTTTGTATAAGAAAGTGTTTGTCTAATACAATTAAGAATTGTTTATCTAATGATTTCCAATGGTACTGGGTTTATATTAGGCAGAAGGAATACTCTGGGAAGTATACAGATCTATTCAGGCTGATTTTACTAACTCATTCTCATTTTGAGTATGCTGCTTAAGAGAAGTATTTTATTAATATATTTATAAGATTGCTCATAAAAATGTAATTATATTCATTGTCTTCAAGCCCTACATTTTCCTGTCCCATTAGAGTAAGTCATGGTCATTATGCTTCTCTCCTCCCTTAAACCACTATGTTGCCATAAGCAAAATAAGATAAGTAGGAAATTTATCTGACAAATGCATAGTGAAATTCTGCCTACCAAATGCTTTTAAAATCAGAAGTAAAAGCAGCCTTGGGAGATAAATCTACAGAATTTGAAGCAGCCATACAGAAATTGCCAGAATAATCCTCTGCATTGCCCAAAGCAAGATGTAAATTAAGAAGCAATACACTATGAGTGTAATGGAGCATGTACTTTTCATGCTTCTATTCATCTCATGTAAACAGCTCACACACTGCACCTCACAGGAATAATTACAAAATAGTAGAATATTTGAAATTATAAATATTAAGACAGAAGAGAAACAGACAATATTTTATTTTAATAAGACTTCTTTATTGTTAAAAAAATTTAATAATTACTAGCTTGTTTTCTAATTACCAACTTACACAGGTAGAAAGTCAAAAGAATAAAAAAGGCTTTAGGCAAAATCATCAGGGGAGATAAGCATTCTGTCTGTTGAAAATAGATGTTAGCTCACTGGTTGGCATGGCAGCAGTATTCTGTGCTTCCATACGGGACATAAATATTTGAAAATACCTCAGAAATTCCAGTCTATAAAATCCTAAGGACAGAGTGTGTTACCGAGTTGTTGCTTGCTCCTTTCTGTGGAAGAGAGATATACCCGTACCCAAGATATGTTAAAACAGACATCAAGGAATTTTTCAAATTCTCCATCAGAAGATCATCTCAACTACTACAGTCTGATCTATTCAGTAATCACATGAAGCAACAAGTACCAAGAAGTGCCAAGAATGCTGCTACTGCCTCTGCAAATCTGTACACCTCTATAAGGTCGTTCTCTACTACATCACCATTACTTTTATGTCTAATACTTGGTACTTCCATTTAGCAAATAGAAGGATAGAAGAATAAATGAAAACAAATAAATAAATGACATTAGGGACATTAGGACAGCAGCTGCAAGCAGATATTCAAATTAGCAGATGAAAGATGATGATTAACTGAATAACACATTCTGCCTTTTTAACTTAACCATGCACTGAGATTCTTCACATAAAGGGATCATAGGGATTTTACCTCAAGATAAAATTCACAAGTGGTAGTTCAGAGAGTGTTGTGAGTTTTCTTTAGGATTTTCTGATATTTAGTGAAAGAAAATGCATACTCTTGTGTTGTCAATTCAAAAAATGGCTCAACTAAACAAAGCCCTGCACGACCTGGTCTGATCCCATAGCTGACTCCGTATTGAGCAGGAGGTTGAACTAGACACCTCCTGAGGTCCTTTGCAACCTGAATTATTCTATGATCCTATCCTATAGTCTTACTTATAGGTAAGAGTACCTTTTGTGCATTTATTTGTTTGGCTGTTGCTGAAATAGCCAGTGATTGTATGTTTTGATCTAGTGTCAGACTGGATATAGGAAAAACATTTTTTCTAGCAGCAGAGCAGGTTTCCCAGAGAGAGATTGTGCCATCCTCCATCCTTGAAGGTTTTTAAAACCCATCTGGACAAAGCTCTGAGCAACTTGATCCTGTAGTGGACCTTGCTTTGAGCAGGAGGTTGGATTAGTGACATCCTGAAGTCCCTTACAACCTGAATATGCTATGATTTTAGAGGTAGTGTATAAGAGGTCCACTGATCAATTCTTTTGTTTCAGATTCACCTGTAAAAAATGGCCTCCTTCTTTCAACGACTCTACTCTGAATGCCAGCTTTTGTAGCATATCAGTATTATGTAAAAGCTATTCCACTTACCAAATATTTTATGGGGTCCACTGCACTGTTTTAATCAGTAACGCAGGACCGAGAGCCTTCAGTCTGAGACATTTAATTTCCTCTACTCTGCGACCTAATAAATGACAACAAGAAGAGGCATCATGTGAGCTGGGTAGTACGCAGTGAAGGCGTTCTAAAGTAGACACACTTATCCTCTTTCTCTTTGGTGGGTTCTGGTTTTGTTTTCTTCTTTTCCCATTAATTAAACAAATGTCCCATTAAGGAGCCAAAACAAAAAACATTGTCATAAGACAAGTATAGGAACAGTTCATGAGGAAAGAAAATTATTAAATGTAGTTTTAATTTCATTAGACTTCAGCATATGGAGAATACAATCATAATTGTAATGTTAGGAGATCCACGTGCCCAGGTAATTATACGGAAATTCATTACTTCAAAATGTATTTGTTTTCAACTATATAACTAAAAAATCTTTTATTTCCCAGTATGAATGAAAAAAAAAAATCCTGATTAGTTTAAAGGGAAATTTTTATATGTTTAATTGTACATTTCTGTATGACAGTGGATATGGTCATACAATGTATAATTCATATGGACACATACGTGTATGTGTTCATATAAATTAGAAGAAATTTGGTAAAATTGCATGAATAAAATTTTGCATTTTGCACTTACTTATGAAAGTGGTGTCATGTAAAATTTTAGCCACTAAGGTTAATGAGCATGTCCTATTGATTATCAGTATGGCTATTCAAAAAACAGAACCTCTATTGGTTGAAAAAATAGCTAAGCCAATTTTTCTCTTAAAAAAGCAGAGAAAGAAGAACTCTAAGCTACAAGAGGTTAAGACTTTCACCTGAGATGGACAAGGCATAAGGGACTCAAGTAAACTGTAGATATAATTCAGACTGCTAGTCATGCAAAATGCTACCCAGTCATAATGTTAAATTCAATATATGTCTCAATTTTTGACAATTATGTTCCCCTGTATTTTCACACTCTGTTTTTGTGCATAAACACATATCTTGATCTTGATAAAGTTTAAGATCACATGAAACACATAATAGCTAAGTACAATGAGAATGGAAAAATTAAGTTTCCGTAGTTAGATATTCTGTGAATGTACATACATCAACAGGACCATCATTTGTTTCCTTTCTGAAGCACACCTGGAAGAAAAAAAAAAAAGTATCTAAAATATGTTCTTACTTACACTTACTGACTGTGCTATAATAATCAGTAAGGAGAAGGTTCAACCTCATGCCCTAGCCTCTCAACTTGATACCTGGACTGTAGGCTGCATTGAGGTTAAGAATAGTTTCCCTCTTCTTTTTGAAGCTGTTTCACTGTGTAGAAAAGAATTAAAAATTTATAGGATCAGAAAGAGAGCAAGCATAACAATGACTCAGTAGCCTACTGGTTAAAAATCTCACTTGAGAAAAGAGACCCAGATTCGGTTCTGTGTTCCAAAGGCTATACATTTTACATGAGACAGACACTGGATAACATGTATAAGTAGCTCATGGAGCAACCTAGACCTTTCCAGTCCCATGTGAATACGTTAACCAGCTGACATGAGCACCATACTAACTATTGGATTTTTCGGTGCCCTCTATGAATATTACATTCTTTTCTGCACAGTAGCAGGCAAGCATCTCACTCGCTATAATCGAAACTACAACTTCATGTTTAAAATGGTCTCCTGGCATTTTTGCTTGATACCATACAGTGAAAAGAGAAAAAAAAAAATCTAATGAGTAGGATAACTACGTTATGAGAAGTGTTAAGTAGTCATCACCTACCTGTAATACGAAACTTCAGAAAAGAAAATCTCCTGTCCCTTTTTGGCGTAGCAGAACGCAAACTGCTCCCTTTAAGATATTTCTACTCTGCTCACTTAAAGAATGTTCAGCCACTTCCAGATGAAAATTCGAGGCTGATTAATTTCCTGAAAACCATGTTAAAGATTAATAATATTCACAATTTAGATTAGAAAATCTGAAAGAAATATATTACAATTTATTCTTTATTATTTTCTTGCTGAATCTTGTGTTGGGTCTTAACAGTTTGTCAGATTCTAGATCCCATTGACTAAATCTGTTACTGTGTGAGACAGCGTATTCATTCTCTTTGTGAGGCTTTTGGCATTATATTTCCGTGACTGACCAATAAGCCCCTAAAACGGAAGAAGGCTCAGAGTAGATGGGCAAGGGAGATGTACCCCTGAGTCAGAGAACTATGCAGGGCGTGACGAACTGCAGCTGTTGTAAAGAAGCTGGCTTTGTTTCACCTCATCACAAAGTGAAAGAGAGGGTGGCCTTTGTTTTCGACAAACAGCTACAAACAGTTGAGTGGATCAACTGGTGGTATAAATGTTTCTCCCCAGTTCACTAAAAGAGTTTGATTATTTCCCTGAGTTAGCCAGACCAGCATGAGGGTAGTGAATACGTGGCTCAGCTCAACATAGAATATAAAACTAGACAACTGTCAAAATAATTTAAAAGACAGCAACAAGTTTAAGCTGGCTTCAACACACATTTTCCTTCTCAGTAACTGGGGACGCCCTGTCCTGACAATGAGCATGCTACACAGACTGATAGTGGATATCACATTAGTATTGTGACTCAACTGTGTACAGAAAATTATTTGTTTTGCTAAGTTTAACTTACATTTGTATTGCGTTATGCAGTATATCTTGTATCACTCTGCTAAATCAGAAATCCTGTGTAACATCAACTGTCTTCAAATAAGCAAATTTGATATTAAACATTATACCTTCCATGTGCCTAAAAGAACCTGGTCAGAGAGCATTGGAATCTGACAATTTCCAAACATTGGAAATCCATTCCTATTCCCATTAAAGATTTCCTTGTTCTATCAATAAATGTAATTTTTTAGTAAATTCACCACTATGTAAAGAGATTTCTCATTCATATAAGTTTTATTTTTGCTGGATATCTTGAACATTTATTTACTTCAGCTTCTATGTATACTGCAAGGTTATTTTCCACAGATTTTTTAAATTATTTTTTGTAGAATCTTTTTTTCTGTTTGGTTGCTTGATGGAATATATACATCAAACATTTTTTCCAGATATCTACAAACATATCTTGGTCAGAAGGCTATTAAGGAGAACTTTTGTATTATTACTACTGTTTTTAATTCCAGTTTCTGATTCTGCAGTCCAAGTCCATGGAATGGGAAAGGAACTACTACTACCTTGTTGAGTAAAGGTTGAGTAAAGGTTGAGTAAAACTCTGCTTGTTTTCAGACCAATAGTGTTATTTCCTCACTGCATCTTTCTATACTATAAGTAGCAAGGGTGCTAGATCAAAAGGTACGAGATAAAATTCCATAGTGTCGGATTTACGTTTTTGTCCTCCACATTCTGGTACACACTTCGGCTAATGAAATTGAACACCCTCACGACAGCAAAAGCTGATAGGGCAGGGCTGTATCTGTAACTCAACCACTGAGAGGTGGTTTGGGTCCCAATACACACAAGCCCTTCTCTCTCCTTATGCTATTCTCTTATTCTCTGATTCATAAACATATTTCCCATTTCTCCTAATAAGTAATGGTTTCTTGATTATTTCCTTTTTCATATAAATTCTTGTCAAACCTCGGGTAATTGCCCTTGATGCTCCTATTCTTGCCAGCCCTGTGCTATTGGGTGGAAAACAGATAGATGAATTCAGAGTTTGAGACATTCCCATATGGTATAGTGCAGGAAAATTCTCCAAAACCTCCAAATCAGTAAAATTAGGCATTTTGCTGAGGTCACCGCTTGTGAAATTCTGTTACTGTGGATGTGGAAGTGAATATGTGATGGTGTGAAAAGGATGACCATTTTATTGGAGCAGTCATTAATAGCATACTGATATTCAGTTCAGTGCAAGGCATTATTCTCTTACCCTTCCTCACAGTGACTTGTATGCAAGTAGTTTTATTGAGGCAGAGCCAACTATTCAGCGTGAAGAAAGCAGAAAAAAAACAGGGCTGTATCTCACTATCAGCATCACAGCTGTTCTCACTTCATGTCCTACTTGGTAGCTGGGCTACTGAGAAAAGCAAATGCTTCTTTGTCTTATTTCTACACTAAGTAAATGTCATAACAACCCATTAGCACTGACAAGGTTCTTGTTTCTGACTATCAACTACTTTAACTCTTTCTCTTACACCAACTGTTTAAGCTGTAGAAAGCAATGTCCTTTTTTTTAAGACTACATGTAAACACATCATTCGATTTTTTCAAAATAATAGAAGGATATGAATAACATTTTATTCTTACTATACAGTTCTATTGGTTGTGCTTTGAAGAATTTGTGCATTACTTAGAACATGACCCTTATATTCTCAGTAGTTAGTCTTCTTAAGTAGCTTCTGAATAAAAAATTTTTACTTCTGCACAGGTCTGGGCAAATTATATTTGAGTTAAATGAAAACCGTGTGAGGATTTCTGTGGACTGATGGAGCTGCTTCTTAAATAATGTCATAATTTGACCCTTTGAAATATGCACCAAATGTGTTCCAAAACATATTGAAATCAGCAGTAAAATCCTTTCTTCTGTTAACTTGGATTTGGATCAGATTCATAGAGTAAAACTGCTTTTGATTTTTTGTTTCATTATCCATATTACTGTTGCACTGAAAACCGATATAGTCTTTATTTATCTACCTCTCAAAAGTATCTGGAAGGTCCGTGGTGCTTTTCTAGGATCCCAGACATTTCTGTATGTTTATGTTAAAATTCATTAGAAGTTACCTTTTGTTATCTTCCTTCCCTACATTAATTTGAAGTTCAATCATCAAGCCCAGGATAGCAGGCACTAATTGTCAAAGCTGTCATGCTTGATACCTATCAAAAAATCGTGACACTATCTTGCTTTAGAGGCTAGAATAGACTTCACTGATTGCTGTGGAATAGTTAAAAGGAGTAGAAAGATATTCCCTGAATCTCCACACTTTTCTGCAGAATTGTTTTCCTAAATGAGGGAAGCAGATAAATTGCCATCTGCTTTTGGTTGCAGAAAACCTGACTACATTTATTTTCATCTACTTGTTTCCCCAACTAATTAATAAATGATTACAGAGAAAGATGACGACTTAACTTACTAGTCACACAGGACACAGATATATGCTGTTCTGCAGTTTCTGACAGATTGAATTATTGGATACAGTTCAGCTGATGGAAAAAAAAGCAAAGGGATGGGTTAGAAGTTCAGGATTCTTGCTGACTGCACTACCTTGTTATGGTATCTTGCTAAAAGTTGATTTCAGGAACATACATTAAATTCCATTTCTTCCAGTCAAGAAAAATATAACCGATAAATCATATAATAGGAGGTAGTATAAAATATCTTAGCTTCTTTGACGTTGGGAGAGCTGTGATGGAGGAAGCTGTGCACAGTGCTATACTGTGCTGATAAACACAACACTGCCAAATGATTTGTATCAATATCAGTGTTTACCTTATGTAAGCTTCTCTATAAACAGAAATAAAGCCCAAATGCATGATGGGTGGGGAATTTCTTTTACTTTCACCTAACCCGATTTAGAGACATTAATATTGACTCTGGGTGAAAGATGGGTCCTTATCCCTATCATATAAACATAATTGCCTGCTCTTAGCATGCAAGATAATCTGCTTTATCATTGTCTGCATATGCTTAACTTTCTGATTTAGAAAATACACACTTAGAGTATCCTTTGAGATCAAATGACCTTAATCTTTATTTTTATAACTCATTTTTGTCATTTTCTAACTCACTCATTTCTGTCATCGATACATGCATTAAGAAAAACTTAAGTAAAACTTAAAACCAAAGGAAAATAAACTAAGAAGAAAATGTGTCTACTGATTTTTCTAGCCCATATTTTTTCACTAAAATCCACCCACTGGACTGCACTAGTATGTGTTTTCATGGTTAGAAAATGGAACGCTGAACTATAGAGAGAATGGGGTTTTCCAAAGAACATTTCTTAATGAGCAAATGGCTGTTGGAAATTTGTAAGCAGATAACAAATTTTTCTCCTAAGCTTTTTCCTGTCTCTCAGTTCCACAACCATTGTGCAACTCTGTAAAAAGAGAAGGAAAAAAAAAAAAAAGTCCTCTTATGAGAATAATGTTTTAAAATTTGTAACCAGCTTCAGTAGCTTTTGGTAACAAAACTTGCCTTGAAAGAGTTGTTCAAGGTTGAGAGTCTTAAGTAGTGGCATCCTGATACTTTGAGTTACTTTCCAAAGCAACAGGTAGCACAGGTGCTTAAGTCAGCACTACTTGTGGGGCACACGAGCAGTTTTCCCCAGTATTTCCTGCATGGAACCTCTAATGCTGCCATACCTTCTCATGTGGAAGGGCTGATTTCAGACTGTAGCCTCTTCTACAAAGAGCTGGTACTCAACAGGCAGTTGCTAGCAACCTTCCCTCTGTGATCTGTAGTATTAATGGTGGAGATAATAACATTAAAAAAGAAAAAAAAAAAGAAAGAAAGAAAGAGAGATTAATAATTATTTCTGCCCCTGCTTTGGAGCTATAGGTCAGACTGGAGCTATTAGGACTTATTAAGGTCTCATGTGGACATACAGAAACGAAGGCCTGTGAGGCTACTGATTCCTGTTCTGCTAGAGTCTAAAAGTATATTATGCTAAGGAGCATTATGTTATGAGTTTCTAATATTTTTATGAGTTTATTTTTGTTTATTTCATTTGCCTTTGCTCGAAGGGCTAGATTTTTCAAGCAGTGGTCCCATCAAATACTTGCAGTACAGTTCCAAATAGCCTGCAGCTATTTGCTGCTGTAGCCAGGAATGTAGAAATGTAAATCCTTAGCAACACCCACAAGCAGTTAATTAACATGCAAATGACCTTAAATCCACCCTCAGAAATGGATGTCAGATTAAGGATAACATGGAAATTTCACTTTGAATGTTCAGGCTTAAAAAAACAAGTCTTCCATCCTCTGCTGCTTCACTTTAGCTTAACGTAAATACAAAAAATAGCTTATTCTCTAGCACATTTGATTCTAATATGTACAATATGGAAGCACATTTTTTGGAAAATTGCTCAGACATATAGCACCAGGGAGAAATTATCCTCCCTGACTAGGGGATGAAAACTCCATAGATTTATGTTAGAGAATGAGGAGCTCAGCATCACATCAAAAAAGAGATTTGACCTTCTTGCTGAGGACTGTCAGGAAGAATATGTGTAGGCTGGTCATTTGGTTAGTAATGGCAATTTCTCATTGACAGGGACAAATTGGAATCTGGTTTTAATGTACACATTTTTATATGAGAGAGCTAATAATTTTCGTTGCATAGTCTGTGTATTTATCATAATTTTATATGATAAATTCTATATAAGCATATAACATCCTAACTCAATGAGGTTCTTGAAAAATACACTATTGTGCACATTTTGACAAAAATTTAGCTTTAAAACTTCTTCTAAAACATGACCTTTTCCTCAGTCCTCCCTCCAACAAAACAGTGATACAGCTGAACAACATTCAGGAAAAGACTTCTAACTTCTTTTTATTTCAGGCAACCTCCTAGAATATTATCAAAGCAATAACAATCTTTCTAAAAGAGAACAGGGCATACATATATGTACAAGTCTTCAAAACCAACCTCATTACTCTTATCTTCCTTTAACATTACAGCTTTTTTTATGCTATGACACCACTACACATATTTTAAAATGCAGAAGAAGGGCAAACCACCAAAAAACATTAAAAAATTTATACGTACAGAAAAATGTGTGGTATGAATCTTGAGCAAACATGGAGTAAAACATTTTGTTAGACATGCATAGCAATTAATTTTGCTCTTTACAGAAATAAAATTTACTATGAGAACAAAAAAACAGAGGATAAGCTATTAAAAAAATGTAGCTCTATATAGAAGAAAGACCACTTTATAGCGTTTGTCTTGTTCCACATGGCACTTTTGGTGCTTAAATCTTTAACATATTAACTAAGCAAAAAATAGAAATGAAGGAGTGGGATAATTACATATTCTCTTTTACATCAGAAATAGTGGCTTGAAGACCATGGAGATATAGTACCTTTATTCATTACAGAGAAATCAAGAAAGAGTATGAGTCTTCTACAATATCAGATAAATTAGGGTTTACAGTATGTCATTGTTAGAAAGTAGCTGCATTCAGAGCAGTTAGTACGACATTTTCTTCATTGGGTGGCGTTACCTGGAGTTCCTTAATGGATATTCAAACTCATAAAAGAAAAAAAAAACAATACAAAAAGACTGTACAGAACCTATAACCACTGTGTCAATGTTACAAAGCAGTGACTATTACACTTACTGTGGGAGAAAAAGTGGATATAAAGGCAGCCCATAAATTCAGGAATACGTTTTGTACAACAATTATTTAAAGAACTAATACTGGCTTCCTCTGTTATATACCTTGAGATTTTCTAATAAGAAGGGCTGTTATAAGAGGTAAGCATTATAACTTTTCAACTACAGATGAGAAGAATGACTGGACTTCAAGGTTTCGTAAGGTACATGAACTCATGTGCTATATTCTAAGGTAGTTCAAGTATTCTGTCATATACTTGAAAAAAGTTATCATAAATCTCAAAATACCCTAGAAGCTTGAGTTGAGGCAATGAGTTCTGAAAAATACTGGTAAATTCTGTTTCTATCATGCTTAACAGACTTAACAGAGAAGGAGTCCTTCTTCAAAACTGTGGCCCCTTGCTGTTACTGTAATCATTAATCCATTATAAACTTTACCAAATAAAATTATCACAGCTTAGTTCATGGGGTACCAAGAGGTTACCTTTCTTGTTCCAGCAAGATTTACCACAACCAAGACTACTACTGCTGCTATTATTTTTCTTTTTGCTTCATATATTATTATGCTCAACTATGCTTAAGATTTTCTCAAAGACCATTAAGGATTTCTGTAACCTTTTATTAACAGTCTTTCAGTGTACAGAAATCACTAAGATAATCCATGCTCTTAAAGAGTGCTTTAAGTACTCAGTTTAGTAAAATGACAAGGAAAATACCTTTTAGCCTGTGCAAATTCAGAGCTAGTTTATCAAGATTATTCAAATCCAATTTCTAGCGATTGTTACTATTCTTGAGAATGACTACTTAATTTATGAGCATTAGTAAATATTAAGACATTTTTTAAAGAATGTAGATGACTTCAGAGGTTATACATGCAATATGAATTCTCTATTTTGCCAGACGTTTTCTTCATTCTTTGTCATATGAAATCTATGTATTTAGGTATGCACTGTATAAGAAATTAATAAAACTATTTTTCTTATAAAATTTCAATTATAGTGATATTTACACATTAAATATATTTAACATATATTTTTTTATATCATTCCACAGCTTAAAAAGAAAATATTACTGTAAACATTTTTATTAAGTAATTTAATGGGTACTTTCAGTGATCCTTGTTAGACTGACCATTCTTCCATTCATCCACTAGAAGATTATTCTGTTAAAAAACACACTGTCAAAGTCTTCTATGAAACCAGACAGTTGTGCCACCATGGAATGTAATCCTGTCAGACCTAACAAGCTAAGCAGATTCAGGTTGAATTAATAGTAGAGTTGGAGACCTCCAAGGAACACTTCAGTGTTACAGCAAGTTTTTTAGTGCTACTGACTCAGTGGGAGAGTGTCTTCTGTGTGAGTTAGTACTGAACTAATGCCCCAGCCAGGGAATTGTAAAAGACTCTATAATTAGGACGCAATAGGCTGGAGTGCTCAGAAATAGAGAGTGGGAGACAAAATATGGCCAACGCTGCTGCAAGCGTCTTAATGTGTGAAGTGGAAAAAAGCAACTGGAAAAGACAAAAAAAAAGCAAACTCCTGTTGCTAGCAGGGAGAACAAGGTAAATACTAACAAAGAATATAAAAATATCTTACGGTCAGATGGTTAAATATAAAAGCTTTAGAAAGCCCATTTGATGTGATGAGCTCCAGGTCATTTTACTGATGCATATGATGAATTTCTAACAACATATGAAGGAACAATAACATATCTCCACCTAAACATGAGAAGGAACTTCTTTACTCTGAGGGTGGCAGAGCACTGGAACAGGCTGCCCAGAGAGGTGGTGGAGTCTCCGTCTCTGGAGACATTCAAAACCCGCCTGGACACGTTCCCTGTGCAACCTGCTCTAGGTGACCCTGCTCTGGCAGGGGGGTTGGACTAGATGATCTCCAGAGGTCCCTTCCAACCCTAAGATTCTGTGATTCTGTGAAAAAGAGCTAGGTAAAAAATAGAGAGCTATAAAATTAATTCTCAATCAGTTTTAGCTAATGTTTTGCTCACATCATATGTTAAAAATGGCCTACAACAGAATCAGTCCACCAGGGTTCTTTACACAGCTACAAAAGAAGGAACATTCTGCTACCAAATTCTTAGTACACAAGACAACTGTGGATATTTAATAAATACTGAAGTAAAGAATCTAAATTCTATGGAAAAGTTAGTCTAATATTTTTAAATACTGGGCAATTGGTAGGAAATTTGTCCATTTTCATGCATAGTTTCTCCTTCCCAGAGCAAAAAGTCTCATTTCTCTTCTCATGAGCAAGTCTTCTGGAAAGAAAGTAAAGGAAGGTGAGCTCTGTATCACAAAATCTTTTCTTAGTCTTACCAGGCAGGCAGTATTTGCCCATATGTCTCAAAATCAGCTCACTCAAAATCAGCTGTCTCAAAATCAGCTCACTTCTCCTTTTCCTAACATGATCATCAAGCAGCCGAAGCCATCTTTAATACCAAATATATCTCATTCTCTGACTGGATTCTCTTTTCTTTAAATTTAAGAAAAAGTAAGCAGTGTTTGCAAAAATTTACAGAAGTTGTTGCCCAAAGACACGGTCTGTATTAAGCGCATAGACTGCCTGGATATGACTCTCTCCAGACCTCAAGAAGGAATGTGTCATGTAAAATGGTGAGAAAATTGCTAAGTTAACAGGAGAACACAAGAAATGAGGGATTAAAAAAAAAGGTGATGTGATAGTCCCTGAAGGACAGTAAGTTGAATCAGTAGATAGAGCTTCCATTAATGTTTCAGTGGATGCCTTCTACATAAGAAAAAATTAGAGATTTTCCCCATAAATTTGTAATACTGAACTCCACTGGTCAACTTTCTAATCGCTCAGATGATAAATAAAGTTGACAGAATACTTAGCAAGGCACTGCTTATATAAATTATTAAACATTTGCTGATAATATTCAATGAAGAGCTTATGAAAAGCTATAAGCACCTTGAATATTTTAAGTATTAGTTGTCAATACTTCTCCATATGTACTAAAGTTATATGGAAGGTAATGCTTCAAAAGATTGCTATGGAACATTTTAAGAGTTTTATATAAATCCTGAAGAAGTATATTAAAATTTAATTTCCTGAAGACAGGAAGAAGACTCTAGAACTTAGTCAAATATTCAACAGTAAAACAGTATCACTCAGTTTGTTTTTCCGATTGTCATGCGACTGGAGATTTGATAGATGTGAGAGTCTGTTTAGGCATTATTTCCTTGATGTTTTCACAGATCATTATAGAAAATAGTTAGTCTTGCATTTTAGCAATATCTTCCCTCTTAAAAGTAGAAGCATAAGACTTTTCCTTGTATGAATGTAGCCTCAGAACGATGAATAAATCATTATTCAGTACGACACAATGCATTTATAAATTGTGCATGATGACTCCCTATTTTACGTGATCCTAAACATCATCCAAAAGCAGCAATGGTGCTGTTAGCAAATGAAAAAATGTTGCAGATGAAATGGAAAAGGATTGTGTCTTGGTGAATGTTATTTAATTGCATTCTACTTATGACAGAGAATATGGGAAAGAATTTATAGATATTGCAACACTAAAAGTGGAGTTATAAGGTATTATATTTTTAATAAAATGCTAAAAATAATTCTATTTAAAAAGTTTGTTTAAAGTCATACACCACCTTTTCATACTTAATTGTCAAACTAATAACACTCTCTTTGGACAATTCCATTATGTCCACCAAAAATGTTAATTCTTTCTTTATAAAATTCAATTTATTTTCCTCATTTGTGAATTATTACTTTAAGAAGATGTTTCCCAGGACTTGTGCCTAATGATGTTTTATTTTCCACTATCCCAATTACAGACAACTTTTTGTTCCTTTTCTTTGAAGGCCTTTTAAGCCTGTAAACTTAATTCCAAAATTCAGCCATTTTGCATTTTCAGATTAGGATCTGAAAACAATTTAATATGAAAAAAAAATTTGGCTAAAATTATTAGACAGCAGTAGCTCTTATGCATGTGTGGCATACTGCTTCTTCCATATACAGTTAATTTCAGATAGAGAAGTTACTTTAAAAGCATGGAACAGAGATGTTGCCTAAACCCAGCAATCCTTATGGATTATCAGTTTACAAACATTATGTTGTCTTTACTGTTTTACAGAATATCTGCTATGAAAAATCAGCCGTGGCCCTTTGCATTATAATGATAGGTAGTCCACGGACTAGAAAGCATTGTGTATTCAGGCAGCCATAGTACTAAATACAGTCTTTGTAACTGAGTACGGCAGCTTGCCAGGAGATATGATTCACCAGAGCGTTGCCTATTCAAATGCATTCCTTATATTTCCAACTATATTCCTATATTCCTTATATTCCTTATATTTCCAACTGCTCCTTCTGGCATTTATGCAGTTTGTGGGCATGTTGGTCAGACAGAGTATCACGAGCCAACACTGATCAGAAAAGCTGACAAATGGGACAAGAACTGAAGCACAAAAGTTTCCCTTTGAGTCATGGATGGATGAATGGAAGTGCCCATGGGAACATACCATTGGGAATTAATATGATTTGCTTGGGCTAAAAGATATGAAAGCCCATAAGCAAGATTTCCAGCAGGTGTTTGAAAAGAACAATCTGCATCATCATAAGAGTGACTTCTCAGTCAGACTCTGTGTAATACTTAACAAGGTACTCGCATTCCCCAGTAAAAGTCTATGGATCATAGATACTGCTTCTAAATCTTAGTAAATATGTTCAGCCATGAAGGATAGGTTATGCCTCTACTAGTTATTCAAATGACTGCTGCAAGCAGCAGAGCAAAAAACATGGAGAATCTTTAAAATTGGAAGTGACTTCTGTGGGATATAAAAAACAGACCAGTTCTTGCCCCATCACCCACGGTGAACATAATTCATCCATTTGCATTAGCTATTCAGGCTCGGTTAATTTTCTTAAACAGTAAAGGTATTCAAGACATCCCCATACAGCTGACAATGGATGTATGGAAGTCTTGTGCCATTCTGAAGAGGCAGCTAAAGCTCCACAGATGTCATGTCAGCATTAGGTGCTGATGAACGAGCATCTACTCTATGAAGCTGTATAAAATCCTTCATCTTGTATGGCAAAAAGATTCATAATGAGAATGACCTTATAATTTCCTTACAGAAGTACACTATTGCCATAATAAACTGCCTTGGAAGGAAATCTGATCACCTAGCAATGCTCTGTCCTCAAAATTTCTAAATCTGAGGGTTAGGAACATGTTTTCAAGGATGGTTCCAATTCATTCACATGACTGTTTACTCTCTCTTTGTTGACTTAGCTACTTTTCCTTGCCTTTGCTCAATTTTCCTGATCACTGTCCACTTCTGTGTAAGTAGTGTTCATACGCCTGTGCTTGTGAGCACGACAACTTAATGACAAGCAGTTTCCCCTCTGGCTTTGAGTCTAAAAATTAATCTCTTATATAGTTTTTCTTCACAGTTATTCATCATAAAGAGTATGTATTTCAGAATTTATACAAATGTAAAACCCATCTTACTATGCTCTGACTTGCTTTGCATATGTCATTGATCCTACTGCCTCATAATTTATAGAGTTCACCTGAAAAATTGGTGCCAACATTTAAATCCCATTCTCTCAGTAAGCATAAATGCCAGTGAAAGAGCCTAACATCAGATGAATTTCTGTTTAAAAAGATATACTTAGCTTCCCTAGAGGTCTTAAATAGGTAGATTACCTTACTACAGAGAATCCCTGAATCTATAAGGAAGTTTAACTAGCAAATTCTCATGGGTTTTTCTACCATATTGAAGAATGTTGCCCTGCTCAGTGTAAAGAACTGTTAATGTTACCGTTGTCGGACCTTCTCTTTTATAAAATTGTTCTTTAAGAAGAATAATTTGCTCTTCTTTTTTTATAGTGACTACCTCTCCATACCATAGAAGTAACTCATTAATTCTTTGTGCTGGGACCAGATTCACAGATTGACACAGAAGTATCAGAAACAGTTAGGATTAATCTCTGGATATGACTACACTTGGTTTTTTTTCATTGAAAACTGGTAAGCTGTTAACATGTTCCACACTTTATTTTGCCTGGGGCTCTTCAGCAGTCTCCTAGCCAATGCCCAGACAGGGTTCAGGAATCAGCAAAGGCTAGATATAATTCCCAAAGGCAATTTGGATGAGAAGAGGGTTTAGCTGTGCAAACACAGGCTGAGCTTTGCCAGTGGTCTCAGTGCCTGAAGCCTTTCATTTACTAGAGTGGACATAGCCTGTGTGTATAAACATTATACAAATTAAAAATATACATTACTAGGTACTGGAATTAATCATTATTGATACAGTATTGATTAATGCTTACAGCTTCTTCCAGGCTTGGTGACAAAGTCACATCTATATTAGTCTGTATAAAATAAATTTTAGGATCCTCAGCTGAATGAATAGGGCTGTACAACTGGACAGGTAGAACAGTCAGCCCAGAAGAAGCGCTGAACAAGTCTCTGTCTTCTTTGTGTTCCTTGAACATAACCTGTACTTGGTTATTGCAATGGCTTTGGCTGTTTAGAGGAGACTTTCTTTTGCATTCACATTACCCCATTCAACAGCAAAGTAAAATTTATCCCTTATAACATGTATTAATTAATCCAATATTCTATATAATTCTCACTGTTCAACAACTATATAAAATGAGGCAAATCTTCATAATTTTTGGTGGGAGTATGTTGCAGTAAATAACAAATGCAAGCTAATACTGACCTCATGAACGAAAAACCTGCTTCTCCTTAGTACTCTGTACCTCCAGCAGCAAAACATTAACTTTACAGTAGATTTCAGCTTTTTGTTCCTAAAGATGCTGATTCATACACCAAGGCCACTTAACCAAGTTACCTGACATTTGGAATCCCACCAGAATTGCAGACTCAGACAATAGCATCAAAAAAAGACAAGTTTAATGATCAGACACACAGGACTCAGACTGTTCACCCAGCAATTTTTGTATACTACAAACATTTCTTTAAAAGTCCAACACATAGCTTGGATTACTTGTGGATAGGCCTAATCTACTCAGCTGGCCTCTGTGGGACTGCTACCTCACACTAACAATGACCATGGCAACAATAAAAAAGCTGTATTTTCACAGAGAACAACTCTTGAGCCATCTATTACATTTTCCAGACACAAGCAGTTATTTTTATATCACCCATGTCAGGTTTTTGTGTGTTGTCTGCTTTTTCTTAAGCTAATACGTTGATTGCTTTCAAACTGACACAAGTCTCACTTTATAGCAGCATTTCCAGGCTATTTCAACAGTGCAGTGATTTATTCCTTTTTTTTAAGGTTTAATTTTTTGGTAAGATTTAAGTTTCATAGTTTCTAAGTACTTAATTCATAAGCATGTTTAATACAAATATTCTGAAGATGCCCTAGTATGATTTTTTTTTCTAGGTACATCAGGGATATTTTTTTAGGAAACAAGATACTTATGATGCCTACAGGCAACATAGGCTTAACAATGGCTGAGAAACTGTGGAATAACTGAACATCTTAGGACTTTAGCTATCTACTTATGCCTAGTAAATATTCCTCATGAATCAGAATCACCATCCATCTCTCCTTTTTCCTTTTTAAGGAATTTACTCAACATAAAGCGGTCACCTGGTCTTCCGATTTGTTCCAGATCATTGATTATTACATGTCATTTCAGAGAAGAACTACTTTAAATATTTCATCAAAAAAATCACTCTAAAGAGAGAAGAAACTGATAACATATAATGGACTTTGAGAGTCTTGGAATGGCTTTGCCCTTTTCTCTCTTTCTATAATAACCCTGGAAAGTGTATATAGGAGGAGAGGATGAAGAAATAAAATACATGTATTTTTTTTATACATAAAACAGGATGAATTAATATTTTCTTAAAGCCTCATCACTAGAGAAGTCACTTTAAAGCATTTTAGGTGCAGAATTGAATAGAATATTTTACGGAAGCCTTCTCTACTAGTCAAAGCAAACAATCTCTTCATGACTTTTAAATGCTTGCTTCTGCAGTGTGCCAGGAAAAGTCTTCATTGACATGTGATCTTTGCTTGCTTTATTCAACATAAATATCTTATCTCCAGCCATATTTGACATTTCAAGCATTAAGCATAATATTGAATATAAATCAGGGCACCGGAGCCAAAACTTTGTCTCATGGGAACCATCTTAAAGGGAATTTTTTAACTGGAAAAAATACTTCGGTCCTAAGGCAAACTCAGAACTTGCATAAGTACCAGAAGTATTATTAAGATTTAGAATAAGTTAATATAGTGTTCAGAGAGGTATCTCCAGCAGTTTTTTTGAGTCATGGAAGAAGCCAAACACTGGGTTTGTTCTCTGAATAGACTCAACTAGGACCCAAGTTGGGTAATTATCTTTATTGAGAATATTAATAATAATGATAATGCTGATGAATCCATGTTTGTTCCTGGAATTTGGACTAGGTTTTCTTCTCTCATTCATCAGATAGATCACTTTATCTGGTTAAACTTGGAAAAATTGCTCTTAATTCGTGCTTCGTTTTGTAGTTTGTTGCTTCTGCTTCAACCCTACAGTGCCAAGGACTTACCTAAGGAGAAACCACTCCATTTTTTCAAATGTGTTAGCTAGCATACTAAAAGTTATTACTTTACCATTAAAAACCTGACTACCAGAACACAATCCTTACTTCTACCAATGCTTTCCATAGAAAATATGTAAATACAGAGAATATAGAGGGTGAATATCACCACCTGCAAGTATATTCCTAGATCTTGCCTCAGGAATCCTTATTTGATTTAGCTTTTAATAAGTATCTTGCGATGAATAAATGACATCTAAACAGGCAATATGATTCACTAATATTCAGCAAGATACTAGGTGTTATGGAAGTGACCATTGTTCCTGTGCTGCCTTTACCCTTACACAACATTGGTTATAGTTATTTTCCAAGCCATAGTTTTTCTAATGTTTTTAATATGACGCACTATCATGAGATGACAGACTTCCGGTGTGGTTGGTTTATCAAGCTGTTTATGTGTAATTCAATTTTAACTGTGTGCATTTTCTGTCATATTAAAACAAGAGTCACCAAAGACACTAAGGATACCTTAAATTCAAGAGCCTGTTTTCACATAATGCTTTGTTTTACTCAGGAGTCTGTGAAGCTCCCCCATATGATTATGTTTCACTAATCAGAAGTCCAGAAACATCAAGTTAGTTTGCTCTTAGCATTTATCCTTGATAGTTATTCCCTACAGAAATATTAAGCCACAATAAATATTTTATTAGGGGCATTTTCATCCTATTAAAAAAAAAAAAAAAAAAAAGAAAAAAGAACGTGGCAAATTATGATAACTGCAATATTGTGATATTATGGTGCTTTTATAGAGTAGTCAATACATTTATTACAGGTAAATTGCCATAATATTGTGAAGTCAACAAGTATATGTTTATATCATTTATTTCTTACAAAGATTTTTCTATATTTCATATTTATTCATGCTTGGATGAATCTCTTCACACAGCTAGTTTATTAAAATTACAGGTGAGTGAAACCATAAATTTCACCATGGCTCCATTCTGAAGAGTCTATGAAGCAGTAGATTGGAAGCATAAAATAAAGTGAAGAGAATCATGTCGTGTTCTACTGGGAGACATATTTTACCCTTCAGCAGCATATTAGAAACGCATGTTTTAGAAATTGAGGCAAGGCATACAGTACCTTCTTCCCATGAGATATATTTCTCTGCCTAGAGCAGAACTTTCCTCTTGGCAGTGTGTTTCAGAACTGGCAAGTTCAACAGTTTAATATCTTTAGCATTTGCATTACATTTTCCAATTCAGAAAAAAAAAAAATTTAAAAAAAATCTATCATACTGTTAGGGTTTTTTACACATAATTTTAACTTACATGGGCAAGATTGGTCATTTTTCCCCCAAATGGGTTATTTAGGCTACTGGGATGTCATGAGTTTGTTACATAATTTTAACAGTATATTCACATTGCATTATCTCTCTGGTTCCCAGTCAGATATTCAAAATAAACTCGAAAGATAAATCCAGAAAAGGTTGAAAAGCAAACTTGTTTGAAGGAGAGAGGTCATAGCATAGCATATTTATGTGGTATAGTTTATTTAGTACCATCATCTGTGTCCTGTGTGTGTCCGTGTCCTGTCCCCCCCACCCTCTCATATTTATTTATCAGAGTGCTACTGGCAGAATACTACTTCTCCACTGGATATAGAGCACAATCAGTGCTCCTTCCACTAGGACTTTCTTGCAGATGTTTATCATCAGAACATGAAATTACTAACTAAAAAAAAAAAAAAAAAAAAAAAAGGATCTTTATGACTTTAAGAGTCAGAATTCTCACAGAATATGCTTTCAGGATTTCTACACAGGAGAGTAGATTCCTGGATAATTCTATTCATTTTTATCAATTATTTATACACCAGGTCAAACAACTTGTTTGGACATATCCATTTCTATACTCTGAAGAGTCTTACTTTGATTTTGACGTGAAGCTGTTCGTATTATTTCACCCTTAAATTTAAAAGTGTGTAAATCTAGAATGTATTGGTTTAACTTTAGCAATGTAACAGTGTGCATGTGTATGTGCAAGCATGTGTACTCTTGTAAACCACAGAATTCACTGGAAGACGAGAAAATGCAGATTTTGGCCTTAGAACTAAATGTGGATCTTTCGATTTAAGACCTTCATAATGAAATCAGGAGAGAAATAAACTTCTCATTCTTTCTGAAAGTTGCTTGATAACTAACCAAGTTCTTTTCCACATTTAAGGAAAGACGAGAAGGAGAATAAGTGCATTTTTTCCCCCTCTTTACCTAGATGTCTACAACTTCTTGTGGCACTGTTCTCACTATGCTCCTCTGGTAAATTCTCAAGGTGAAAAGGTAGGTTATTGATTGTTGACATGAAACAGAGAATTACTTTGCACTAGGCTATGATACTGTCATCGAGTTTAACCATTGTCATTGCAAATCCTCCTGGTTCGCTGAAGTTATGTTGAGCATCAAACTGAGCAAAGGCTGGAGGTTTGTGTGTAAACAGTTTAGGAGAAAGAGAGAAAACACCTGTAGTGCATCTTATCAAAAAGGAAAAGGTACTCTCTTTGAACTCCCAGATATTTGGACTCTAGTGATACGAGTAGAGGAGAACTGGGTGTGACTAACATGGGAGATGATGTGGAAGCAGAAGCAACAAGGAAGAATCTGACATTTGTTCTAAATATATTTTAAAACAAAAAAAAAAGTCTTCTGCTGTGAGTTTTTTGATTAAAATTTTTAAAACCTCACTTGAAGTTTATGAAGGATGGAGGCATGCATTAGTGAATTAAAAGACAGTGCTGAACTTCCTTTGACTATGTAGACGGTACAACCTCTATCTGCTAGCATGCTAGTCCACTTAGAATACAAGTAAAATCTAAGTAGTGATGAACAGCTCATTTGCAGTTCTCTAGTGTTGACTATAGAAGAAGGTACACATCCTATGAATTTCATACTCCCTGGACTAAGAATTAGTGTATTTCATTAGGGAAAAGCAGTCTTAGTCAAAAAACATTCGCACTGATCATGTGAAGGATACTGCTGGAAAAGGGGAATATAAGGAACAACTGATTATGAATCATACAGTTGATTATCTATGAAGTAGGAAAGGAGAGGCAAGTTACTGGTGCGGTAGCCTCACTGACTTGGGAGATAGCTGTATTTCAAGAACAGCAGTTTGTTTTGAAATTAGAAAGGTGAAGAGAGAACTAAAGAGAAAGTTGAAGTCAATTTTGCAGTTCCAGGTGATGCTTTTTCTTTATTGGGTGCTATAGAAAAGAAATTGGGTGCTAAAGAAATTGCAGAGAAGAACATGTAAACTCTTTTACTGTTAGTATACTATAATCTGAAAGTATATGGGGTGTTACGGGCTTTAAGAACTCTTAAGGGTATGAATTTGTCTCACACTTAAAGTAAAAAAGTTCATAATTAGGAGCAAGGTAACAAAAAAAACGCCAACAAAACAAAAAATTAAAAAAAAAAAAAAGAAGAAAAAAGGAGTCACAGGGATGCAAACAGCAATAGAGGTGTCAAATACATAAAGATGGCAGGCATTTTTTGGGGATAGCATTTGTTAGAATCCAAAAATGTTAAAGGCCTGAAATCTTCACAGTTTCTTTTTATTTCTCAAAAGGAAGGTAGTAATAAAGGCAGAATTTCTAACCCATAGAACTTGGTCTTTCTACAAGTTTATTGGCTTTAGATACCTGTAATTGTTCTCTTCCTATGTGGAACAGCATTAGTCTACAGTAACACAGCTCTAGAGAATTTTTTTTTTTTTTTTCCATTCCTGGGACTTGCCTGCCATTAGCCAAAGCTCGTCACAGTGGGGGCTCAGTGTAACACAGAAGCAGAGTGGCCCCTGAAGAACTGGTAGCCCTGCAGCCCCAACACTATTGCCATTAGACTGCTTACTGCAGCTTTCACATTCCCACATCTACCCTGGACTACAAGCCACTACAATAAAGTACAGAAAAGAACATTCCTCTGGTGAATGCTGAACTCCTTCAGGAATGGGAAAAGGGCTGCTTCCTTTGCAGCTCATTTCAGGTCCATATTTGCAGCTTTGTTTTATGTCATGGTTTCATGCCCATGGTGCTCAGCTAGAACTTTGTGTTTCAAAATTTAGTTGAGTCTGTGAATTATTCAGGAACTTAACCCAAAAGGCATTAACAATTTAAAACTGTCAATAACTGATTTTCATATTTTCTTCTGTAAAAGTAAAAAGCAAAACGTGGGAAGATTTTATAATGGATCTGTTGCTGGATAATTTTAAATGAGTTTTCTGAAGTAAATAATTGACATGCATATGAGAGAAAAAGGATTTTGATCTTTAGTTAAACTAATGATGAATAAGATATAACTGCTGAAAAGGAAAAACAGACTCCAGAATATACACAAGTACCAAGACATATGCCCAGAAAAATTCAGCCATTCATTTCAATTTCATTTCATTTATTAAAGAAATAACAAAGATGTATACATAGGTTGCCTTACTTTTTTTGCAATTTTCAATATAACTTTTGATGAATCTTCAGGTTTAAATTAAGCTAAAGATATAAATCCCGTGTCCTCCCTGTAACCACTTCTGTCACTGAAAAAAAAACTAAGTTGAAAGGAATTTTTTAAAGTTGTAAGATTTGTCCTTAACAAAATTCTGTAAAAATGTTAAAACTAAAGTCTTTCAAAAATTGCTAGAAAATACAAATTAAGTAAGAACAGGTTTCCTAGAACACCATCTTCTTTTCTTTTTTTGTGCTGCTGTGCTGGCTTGATACCATAATTGTGTGTACATGAAACTGTACTCACTATCTGGCTTTGCCCTTGCAACCACCATTTCGTAAAATGATGGCATGATCAGAACCTCAACAAATGATTCAATCAGCCAGCAACATTCTCCACTTCCTTTTGATCTGATTCCCCTGTGAAGTTGGTATATACTGCCTTTGCTGATGATGCACTGCAAAAACACTGTGTCAGAGCACTTGGCCTTCCTCACCACCATTTCATCATTTTTTTTTATTTTTTTTTTAATTGAATGGAACTTTTTTGTTTACATCTAATGTTCTCTGGTTATGGTCTTGCCGTTTGCAAGTAATTATCAGTACTGTGTACATTTTCTATCAAATGGTTTTCGCTGCATGCTTGTGCTGTGCAGAAAACTTTTGCAAATAAGTATATTTAGAGCAGACTGATTTTGCAGAAGGTTCTGCATAACACCAGAAATTAGAATTTCCAGGAAGACAGGGCTGCCTGCACTCTCTGCCTGACAGGTATATATCCATACTAAACCACTGTCTTAATGTGGACATTGCAAAGGTGTGGTGAAAGCACCTGTACTGGGTTTGTATGGCAAGGTTTTGGTAGCAGGGGCTACAGGGGTGGCTTCTGTGAGAAGTGTCTAGAAGCTTCCCCCATGTCCAAAACCAATGCCAGCCGGCTCCAAGATGGACCCACCACTGGCTAAGGCTGAGCCAATCAGTGATGGTTTTCGTGCCTCTGTGGTAACATATTTAAGAAGGGGGAAAAAACTGTGCAACAGCAGCCAGGACAGAGGAGTGAGAATACATGAGAGAAATAACTCTGAAGACACCAAGGTCAGTGAATAAGGAGGGCTCCAGACACTGGAGCAGAGATTCCCCTGCAGCCTGAGGTGAAGAAAATGGTGAGACAAGCTGTCCTTATGCAGTCCATGGAGGTTAAAGGTGGAGCTGATATCCACCTGCAGCCCATGGATGACCCTACACCGGAGAACGTAGATGCCCAAAGGAGGCTGTGACCCCATGGGAAGCCTACACTGGAGCAGGCTCCTGGCAGGACCTGTGACCCCATGGAGAGAGGAGCCCATGCTGAAGTAGGTTTGCTGTGGCAGGATTTGTGACCCTGTGGGGGACCCACACTGGAGCAGTCTGTTCCTGAAGGACTGCACCTGGTGGAAAGGAGCCACGCTGGAGCAGTTCTTGAAGAACTGCAGCCTGTGGGATGGACTCATGTTGGAGAAGTGCATGGAGGACTGTCTCCCATGGGAGGGGCCCGATGCTGAAGCAGGAGAAGAGTATGAGGAGGAAGGAGCAGCAGAGACAATGTGTGATGAACTGACTGCAACCTCCATTCCCCATCCCCCTGTGCCACCTGTGGGGAGGAGGCAGAGAAAATCAGGAGTGAAGTTAAGTCTGGGAAGAAGGGAGGGGTGAGGGAAAGGTGTTTAAAGATCTGGTTTTGTTTCTCAATACCCTACTATGATTTGATTGGCAATAAATTAAACGAATTTTACTGAGTTCAGTGGGTTTTGCTTGTGACAGTAATTGGTGAGTGATCTCTCCCTATCCTTACCTTGAACCACGAGCTTTTCATTATATTTACTCTCCCCTGTCCAGCTGAGGAGGGGGAGTGATAGAGCAGCTTTGGTGGGCACCTGGCATCTCACCAGGGTCACCCCAACACAGCACCCTACACTAGCAAGCTATAGTGTCAAGGATGTATTTGGCCTTCTACACAGCATCTAGATCACAGCCTTCAGCCCACATAGCCATGTCAATCTGTTACCAGGTTTTGTCACAACCTGACTCATAGTCTTAATAACTCTTGCTTTTATTAACTAGCAATCTAGGTACTAGAAAGCATATCACTAAAAAGCAAACAAATACTTACTGTAGAAATGAGCAGGTAGGTGGTTAAAATTATTATTTTTACATGTCGTAACTTTAAACAATTAATACAAGAGTTCACTGGAAGTTAAAAATGGAACTCAGGTCAAGTAGCCTATTGTTGCCAGTGTGCTCTACTTAAGAAAAAAAAAAAAAAAAAAAGAGAGAGAAAAAAAAATAAAAAAAGGCAAAACAAAGTAAGAACGTGTAACTGAACTTTCTAGAGAAATTGTGAGCACTGAGTATTTTCAGGTATTACATGTAATGTATAAAAACTCAATACTGTAATAAGTGCTCAATTTTAGGGCCAGTACTCTTTAATGTTTTTATAAATGATCTGAATGCAGAAAACAAATGTACATAAAGTAAGTTTGCCTATGATTAGTAAATTAGGAGGAGCTGTGTACTCCCCGAGTGGTACAAAGGCCTTACAGAGAGCTTTTGCTTGCCAAGCCAGTGAAGAGGGCTTTAAATAAAATTTGCCTGTGGAAGGGAACCTCAATACATCCCACTCCTACCAGTATGAAATTTAACATATGAAATTTAACAACAGCAAGTGTCAGATTCTCTGCCTGGGATGGGGTAATCTGGTTATATGTAGAAATTGGGGGATGAGAGGATGGAGAACAACACGGCGGAAAGAGATCTGGGGGTTTGGGTTGATGGTAAGTTGAATATGAGTCTACATTTTGCCTTGGCAGCCAAAAGGGATGCATCAAGCGCAGCATAGCTAGATGGTTACAGAAGGTGATTGTCCCAGTCTACACTGCACTGCTGCAACCCCATCTGAAGTACTGTGTTTTGGGTGCCTCAATATAAGAAGGACATCAAACTATTAGGGTGTGTCCAGGGCAACCAAGAAAGGTGAAAAGGTCTCGAGGGCAAGACCTTTCAGTAGTTAAGGTCTCTTGGTTTGTTCACCTTGGAGAAAAGAAGACTGAGAGGTGACTTCATCGCAGTCTACAACTTCCTCAAGGGTGTAGCGGAGTGTGAGGTGCTGACCTCCTCTCTCTGGTGACCAGCGATAAGACATGAGGAAATGGAATGAAGGTGCTTCAGGGGAAGTTCAGATTGGCCATTAGGATAAGGTTCTGCACTGTCTCCCCATGGAAGCTTGTCAGTGTTCAAGGAGCTCTTAGTCATATGGTTTAGCTTGTAGGTAGTCCTCTAAGGAGCAGGTAGTTGTACTTCATGATCCTTATCGGTCCCTTCCAACTTGAGATGCTCTATGATTCTAAACATTTTATTCATAACTAAAAGCATGTAAGACCTTCTGTCCTCTCTCTAAAAGTTAGAAGCTTGTGCTGTTCTTTCAGAATAGGATGGTGATACTGATGATTCTTGTCTTTTAAAAAATGTGGAGAAGAACATGACCTTTCAATGCCTTACCCAGCAGCTTAGTACCTGGTGGAGGTTAGAAGACAAGGACAGACTATCTAGGAATACTCACCATCAAGCATTGAGTACCAAAGCTCCCTAGGGAGTGCCCAAGTGGCAATAAGCACCTCAACGGTGAAGCCATTAGACCTAGAAGTTATTTCAGCAGGAACAGAGATTAGCATTTGTCCTCTTCCTTTAAGGCACATAGAGGAAAATACGACCATGTACAACTCTTGTCCTTTACCTCTTTGCACAGATAGATGGTAAAGACAGAGGTTAATTTCTGTGCAGTATTTCTTACATAAGTCTGCTGACTGGGATATCTGCAAGGGAGAGGAGAAAGGTAATTTTCTAGCTTCTCAGAAAGAAAAGATAATTAATCTGTTATTTTTGCAGGAGAATGTCCTACCCTTTGTGTAAACAGACTAATGAATGACAAGTGTTGTGTTTTTCCCATTCAGCTATTGTGTTAAAAATAGTGCTTTAGGTAATACCGTGATACTTTTATAGGCACATAAAAAACAATGTAATAAGACTGTGAAACTTTTTTTTTTTTTTTTTTTTTTTTTTAGGAAACAGAGCACTAAACTAAAGCCTATATAGTGTGTGGTTAAGCATTTGTGAAAAGACAGTATTAGATTCGGACATCTGTGTTTCACCTGAATCCTACTTCATGCTAATCAAAAAGTTCTTTTTTTGACCAAATCTCTGTTGCATAACTGTCATTACTGTTGTCTATAGCCAGTATTCAAGCTTCTCCAAACTCACAGGCAATCTGTTAGCTACTTATTGATATCTATATTCTACAAGCACTTCAGTTTTGTCGTTAATCTTCTTTGGAATTTGAATGTCTTTTTCTAAGATGTGCCATAAACATTTTACTGGACAAAACTTATAGACTCACTTTCACAAAAACTACTGGTGTGTAGGAAGGACATGTTTTGTTCATTTTACACAATTTGTTAAAGGTAAAAATACCCAAGAAAGTGTAACAATACATGCTACCTGGACAAAATTAATGCATTGTTATATTTCTTATTACTATGTGGTAGTAATAAGAAATCACTACTTTTGGCTTTCACTACCTTTTTTTTTTTTTTTTTTTTAAATAGATAATAAAAAATAGATCCAAATGTTAATTTTAGACAAGTTGAGCAGCCCAATATCAGTCTGAATATGACAAGAAATGTTCACCTATCTTTTTCTACAGGGATGGATAAAAATTATAGACCATAAAGGTTAGATTGACAAATTGGAGACAGTCACTGACTTATTTACCATTAACAAATTAACTGATAGTTTGATAGAAACATGGCAAGGCATGCATACGTAAAATGCATGATTATACAACTTATACCTTTGCCTTATTTTTACAAATCAATTTGCTACCAGATACAGTGCCCAATTCAAATGCAACCTAAAATTAGGACCATATCTGCTTAGGTGTATATGAAACCCGTAACAAACTGTTGGGGTGTGTACTACAGACAAATCATAGCAGATCCAAATCAGACCAGATTGAGCTCACTTGCATATTCCTTTTTGTTCTTATCATCGTGATCCAATGGAATGTTTCTGCCAGGATGAATCAAAGCCATGAGAAGGGACTGTCTCAGGTTTCTCACACTTATGCTGAAGGCTACCAAAAACTCCCAGTACGTAAAGCTAGCTTTTGTTAGAAGAAAAAATAACAAACTATAAAAAAATCATTCTTTAAGAGACTGAGAATGCAAATCCTCAGTGGAGACATTAAATAATAGGTTTGAAACAAACATCACAAACAATATGTGACTAGCAAAAATTTTTGTTTCTTTACAATCTATCATGGATGAGCACAAGAACCACATCAGGTTTTGTATTAAAAACACTACTAAAAGAAATAATTTAACATAAAAATGTTAAATAACATTTTGAACAAGACAGCGCTATTTATAGTAGCAAAGGCCCAAATTCAATAATGCGAGCTGCAATGACCCCATGACACAGGATCAAAAGATCAAAAAGGCTGAAAGAGAACTCAAGACATTTGACTCGAAGTCCAAATTTTCTAACAAACACAATATCCAAATAAGCTAATGCATTTTGAAATGTTAACTTCTAAAATCTGTTTCTATTGGGGTCACTGGAACACTCCTCATGTCAATGATTTGTGATATAGGCCTTCATGCTTGAATATATGTAACTTGAAATTTCTCTTCTGATAATGTAATGTAGAACCACACAGATATGTGCAAGTAGTGTTTACATGAAGTAAATTCATTTTAATAAGTAAGTAATAATCTTTCTACTTTATAGCTAGACTCAGAGAGGACCTTAGTTTGCAAGGCTCATTTGTTGCAACACCAAATTTTCAGAAGCCCGAAGAAAGCATTATGGTGGAAGCCAAGGAACTCTTGAAATAAATAAGTATTCAATGTAGAAATGTGTTGATTGTTAAAATAATAATCTCCTTCAGTATTTAGGGCGCTGAAAGAGACCAGTGTTCTTGCTCTTCATTAATTTATCCCTTAACTATGACACAGAAAGCAAACAGTTCCAATCTAAGACATTAATAGTTGTTGTATTCTGGTTGTAGGAGTGTTTATCTAGCAGGTAAAAGAGTGAAGTTGCTCCTTTTAGCAAAATACAGAGATTTGACTCTCTTCAGGATTTAGGCAGTTGTACCCATGTACATTCCTAAAAATTTATGAAGAACTCATTGCTATGTCTGATTAAACTTGTATGCATAGAACATTTATTTGTTCCTCTGATCTTTAAGTTACAACCTAGAACAATAATTAAAATTGAAGATGTTGGTAATTAAGATCAATTATTAAACTTCAAACGGTAAGAAGACACATGATCAGTTCAGCTTGGTAATTTCAGGCAGAGCAGAGGAACAGACAACTACTTTCTCCTAAGCTTGCTGCCAAAAGTGAGCCAGCATCTGGAAACATTACCAGCACAAATTTAAGCAGCTAGAGACTTCACATGCAAGGCGGGATGGGACTTTTGTGAACAGCAATATTGACTAATTTTGGTGCCTGTGGAGATTCTTGGTGTCTAAATCCCTATTATGATTCTAGTCTATAGGGCTTTAGCTACAAAACTTGTATAATAGTAGTAATAAATCAGAAAGAATTCACAGAAGTCTTGTGAGGCTTAATTAGCAATTACTTGCAGAATGCTTTGAAGATATAAAATGCTGTATCATTCCTAATAACATGATAGTAATTATTTAAAGGCAAAATACTATTCCTCCTTTTATTTGGAAGACTTAATTAATTTTATAATTGTTTATTGCAACAATTAACCAATAAATTTACAGCCTTTAAGACAAGCTAGGTGAGATGTTGATTTATTGAATTTATTCTTCTGAAGAAAAGTTTATGAAGAATAAAAGAAGAGCTGTAAGTAAAAGCTAGTAATAAAAATCATAAAAATAGAGGTAAAGGCTGATTATATATAAACCCATAAAGAAATCTGAAGGACCATCAAGAAATACTCACAGAAACAACAAAAAAACTCAAAGCAAGACAAGCAAATAAAAAATAATGAAGGGAAACTTAATTCCCGAAGTAAGATGCTGAAAAATATGTACTATATGTTTTCCTCAATGTCATGTTTTATTTGTTGTTGTGGATGTACACATGTAAATTCTACAGCAATTCTGCACAGAACAGCCGCTGTAATAGTTTGATAGTGCTGCTTCCCTCCATGATGCGGCGTCTGACTTGACCCCTGCAGCCCAACCCTCAATTTGGAGCAATGCACTCAAGGCCCTGATACTCAATTCCATATCTGTTTAGGGCACATATGAACAATTTTCCATACAGCAGCTTCCAAAGGGTGAAAACTTAGGTCTGTGATTGAAATGGGAATTGCAACATAGTCCCACGTGCAGCTGACAGTTGTGTGAGCTCTGGGGGAGTGTGGCAGGATGCCCCAGAAAGTAACTACAGATATTCCTTATAACAAGTCACTGAAATGGAGTTTAATAAGAAGCAAAAAGCAAATTGTCAAAGTATGAATACTAAGACTAAGGCAGCAATAAAGTTCCATGAAGTAACCATTAACATTTTTAATAAGAAGAACTGTTCTTTTATGGAAAGAGAAGAACTGATTGCTGGGAGTTAAATTCTACTTTAATCTCTTACTTGCCTTCTGCACTCTACATGGATGCTTCTACATTAGCATTTTAGATCAAACCCTAGTGTGATGTTGAAAAGAAACTTCCAGTTATCCCCCCTTTTTTACACCTCCAACTTGTAAGGGACGGACTGTGAATTCCCTGACAAGGGGCAGAAGACCCTCCAAGCCTTCAATGGAATGGCCTCAAACACTCGCAAGGAAATAAACAATGCAGGCCTGGCCTTCAAAGAACTGATAAGGCTAACACTTCTGGCACCTGAAAGTGTGGGAGAACTGTCTCGTGAAGACAGGATAGTTCTGCCACTCGTGTGGTGAGCTTGCTAGTTCTCAATTCTCAAGGCCATTGTGTCCGATGAGTGACCTTTGCTTCATTATCCACGAAATGCATATGAAAGCGTACACCCCTGCATATGCTAATGAAGATTATAGAGGTCATGCTAAACATGTATGACTATGGCACTCGTCTCTCCACCCAAATCATGCTACACATCACCTGGGAGAAGGGAGAAACCTGTGACGAGGATGTCCTCAGCAAGGGGAGTGGACCATGCTCATTCAGCAAACATGAAAGGGGAAAATAAGTGTCCCTAGGGGGAACAAAGAAGAAACAAAAGAAGAAGATAGTGCCTGGGAAGATTCTTCCCAAGAAAGAAGACCGTACCTGGGAAGATTTTTCCAAGAAAGAAGAAGATTATACCTGGGAAGATTTTTCCAAGAAAGAAGAAGATTATGCCTGGGAAGATTCCCTGAAAAAGACGCTGGAACCAGGACCGGTGATCTCTTTATCTCTGTCTTTTTTCTCTGTCTTTTCCTTTCACTATCACTCAGTTTCTCTTTTCTCTTAGAATTGTTAAGTAACGACCTTAAGTACCACTTGCCATAAATTGTCATATAACTGTTGTTAACTAACAGTATGTATACCCCGCCACTCGCCATAATTTGTTATATACCTAACCAATTATTGTGGACTTGTTAAGACCTATACTAACCATTTTGGTAAGCTAATAAATGTTGCTATATGGACCTTGAGATTTATCTCACCTTAGTCCACACCGTTGAGAATTTACGAATCTGAAGTCACTTATCCCCCCTCTTTACTGAGAGTGGGACGTGATACAACTCTACACATCCTAGAGTGCCTTTAGATTGAACCACTTTTATTTCACAAAAAAATAAAACTGTAAGAAACTTCCTATGAGTGCAGCTTCTGAACTCTGACTACTGAGGCATATTCAGGGCATGGAACCAAGCTAGAACTGGTCCAAAGGAACTTCTGAAATGTGTATAATGTGGATTCTTTGTCCTCAGCACCAACTGTTTCACTTTGCAAATCCATTTAAATCACTTTGTTCTATGTACACCTTTTAACACATTCTTCAGGTTTTCTGTTTCTCAGTATCCATATTTAAAAAAAAAGAATAATATCCTCCTTAGAAGGACACTGATTTTGTCATGTATTTGCAAGGTAATCAGTGATTTTAGGATGGATGTTTTCTTCAGAAAATATTGTCCTCCAAAACTTGTGTGAATAAGTCATATTCTTTGAATTTGTGCAATTTTTTTTAAAGATGTTTTTGCTTTGAACTTTCCAACTGTAATCTAAAAATACTGTAAGCGCTACAGTTTCATTCTCCATTTAAATATTCCTTCAGTACTGTATGAGGAGCTTAGGAAAACCATTTTAACAAGTGTGTTCAGTCTTCATTTGAATTTCTTAATCAATAAAATATAGGTCAAACTTAATTAAATCAATGGGGAATGGATGTTATTTTGGGGAATAGTAAAACATAAAGGAGTAAAAACAAATCTCAATTCTGATATTTAGTATTGTGAGAGTTACTTGATCATAAAACACTGAATATATAACCCTCTCATCCACCATCAGCCTCTCTCAGAATTTTTCCTATTTTTGTCTTCTATGCCTCTTCCTCTCTCTGTTTGCTTCTTATGGTCCAAAGGTCCCTTCCAACCCCTGCCATTCTTTGATTCTTTGATTCTGTGACTTGTTTGGTTCAGGCTCACAACAGAAACAAAACATCTTAAAAAAGTAGGAGAATCACACTCAAATTTTCGTTTGTTTGTTTGTTTGTTTGTTTTTTTCCAGAGACATTTATGACACAACTAGTAAGTAACGAAATTCCTGATTATATCAACTTGAGTAAATGTGAAGTTCTGTTCATTGAGTAAATTTACTCAATTGACCTCAGACGTAATATAATTATGGTGCTAAGGCAACAATATTTCTTTCTTACCTACTTCACATTTACTGTGAAATAGCGTATCACACCAGTGAGCACCCAGGCCAAAGGAGCTCAGTTCCAGGTTATGAAAGTCGACGCCAAAGCGCATGAATATTCTCTTAGGAACTGTCTTGCCAATGTGGCATGTGTGTGCCTACACCACCAGACTATTGGCTGTATGAATTTATGAGATTCTTTGATTTTGTCTCTATAGAAATTATAATGAACTAGGACTATTCTCTAGTGTTATAGCCAAATGGGATGACTTTTGACCAATCTAGTGGACATTTCCCAAAAACACATTGATATGACTGGATTTTCAACAAAGTAGCCACCACTTTCTTTTAAAATGTACTTGGAAAAGAAGCCCTTTCTTTGGGTTAAAAATTAAAAAAAGAATAATAAAATTACCTGGAAGGTAAAAGATTTGATTTGAATTCTTCATTTTGTACTGTTAAAACGTCTGTCTCCCCAGAAGGTATTTCAACTGTGACATTTTAAGGCATTTAAAGCACAAAAATACACAGTCATCTTATGAAAACAAGGGTCTCTGTTCAGTAAGGAAGTCAGCACCCTATGAAAGAGTTATTATCCTGTTAAAACACTTACTTGAGACTGTTAGGAGCTAAGAATCTTGCCTCACATGTGGACATGAGCTGTCAAAATGAAGGAAATATTCCCTTTACAGATTTGACTCAATAGTTGCATTAATGACTTGAATGAGAAGGAATATTAAATTTCCAGGTAGCATAAAATGAGTAAAAGCTCCAAGTACATGTGAGACAGAGTTAGAATTCAAATTGATTTTGACAAATTGGAAAGAGTAAAATCTAAGAAACTGCCTGCAAGACAATTATTTAGGAATAATCAGCTCTTCATATTCTAGAATGGGTATAGCTGACTAGCATGAATTCACCTAAAAAACTCTAGAAGAAAGTTTCATCTTGTATCAAGGATGGAGAAAAGTTGCCCATCTGGTAGAAATGACCAGGCAGACACCGCTCCTTCCTGCTGTCTAACTGCAAAGAATGAAAGGTATAAAAATGTAGAGTAAAGGTGAGTAAAGAAAGTTAATAATATCATTGTCTAACTCTCAAATACCTAAGCCATTTCATAGTCTTTAAACATCAAATTGGAAGATTTTTCAGAGATTAATTGCTAATAGCTTTGTTCTAAAATGTATCTTATTGTCTTGGCCTATAGAGATTTTTTAGGTATGCCTAAATCAGCTTTAATATTGTTTGCTGACTAGGTGATGTTTGCCATGTAGAATCACTACAAGAAATCTTTAAAATCTTATTCTTAGATTCTGACTGATATATTAAACAAAATTAATTTTGAGTGAAGTAATATTAATGTTATCTCAGTCTCTAATTACATGAATGGCTAGACGTACTTGAATTATTAAAAAAATCTTCCAATAAAAATAAATAAATAAATATAAAGTGATCCAAGTCCATAGTTAAGAAATTCAAATGCACTCCAGCTACAAGGAATTTAAGGGTTTTTTAATACCTTAATTAGGGTATTCTTATTAAACTTTTAAAATGGCAGATGTGTTATGCTCCACATGCATTTCCCCAGGTTCTTTTTCAATTTGAAATAACATAATAATAGGTAGAGAATGCAGGGCAGGATGTTGTGTTCAAATGGGAGAATAAAGCAACCATAACAAGGCAATTACCATAACTACATAGCTGTCATCTTGGTGTCATTTCTTCTCATGTGATTAAGTCTCTTTTAATATTGATGCTCCCTTACCTTCTTATAAAATTTGCTTTAGACTGAATATACAATCAGTATACTGATAGTTCATTTGAACTGATACTTGGTTTTCTTTTTTGCTTTTGATTCTTTAGAAATATTAATTATAAAATATTTTAAAAGTTTTTTATATTGTCAGAAACATTCTCAGTATCTGTTGTCTTTCAAGTCTGAAGTAATTTGGTAATTTGCAGAACAGTAAAATTTAGTAATTAAATTAAGAAAAAACAGTTCTGCCCATCCAGTTCTGACACATTCTCTCTAAAGATTGAATTGACATTTTCTGGACATCAAAAAGTACAAACACTTGAGGCAAAATAGGTAACATTCAATTCTCTAAGTTTACTACTTCCATCAACTTACATGGCGAACAGGAAGGTGATTCGAAGCGTCAACCACGGCTTCACTAAGGGCAAGATTTTGACTTACCATTTCACTGATCTGCATTAGAGTCATAGTCCCATATGAGACTCCCAGTAAGTTGCAAAGGTTCAGCTGAAGAAGCGTGGCACCACAAGAGTAGTATGGGAATAAATGGCTGGAGAGGGAGCAGAGCAGACACTTAAACAGTTGCTGCTGCAAACAGTGGTGAAAAATTCAACTATAGCCTGAATCAGGTGGTACTCTAATCAAAGCATTATCAGAAAGAAGAGATGATCATAAAAGGAAAGGAAAAAAAAAAAACGTTCAGTTTTTCTTCCTAGATTATTTCCTAGGTGAAAAAAAAAAAAAAAAAAAGACTCTACAGTTCTTGAAAGCTTGAGTTGGGATTTAGATTTACCCATTTATAATTCATTAGAACCAGAGCTAGAATATTAAAACTTGTATTTTGCATCCAAGCTTGGTTTATTGTTTACTCTGTCATTTTGGCAAAGGAATATGAAAAATCTAATTCTGGTCGCTTATTACACTCGCTTTTTATTGTCTTTATTCAGATGTGAACTATATACTGTATGGACCAATAGAGAAGCAAATCTAAAAAGCTTAGAATTTTGGTGAAGTCTTTTGAGCTTTGTTTATGGTAAGAAAGTTACTTTTTTTACTAATTTTGCTTCTGGCCAAGTAAGCGTTGTATTTCTCCTCAGGGATAACATTATAAATATTCTGTGGAGAAAAGACAGTCTATCTGTATTTCTGCATGCATATTAAAAGTGTATCTCTATTGTACTTAACAGCAGCTTCCACATACTAGCAGTAACGGCTTTACTGTAAGGTTAGGACACTGTGATCTTTTTACAATTGTCTTTTTTTTTTTCTTTTTTTTTTTTTTTTTCAATAAGAACAGCAACTGCAATGCTTATTTGTGACTTGTATTCCCTGGACTACTCTTGCGTACTCTGTTAATGACCATTGTTTCCCTGGGGTTCTACAATTCCTTCTGTCAATGTTGTATCACAGACTGCCTCTGGTCCAGTGAATTTGCTGTCTGAAGATTCCGGTTCTCTCACAAGGAATGACCACAGGCTCTGGCAAGGACAATTTTATTCTGTACAAGTCACAGCTATAATACATTCAAGATTTAACAGGCAAGGCATTACTTTCATTCTACAGACTGGTCAAAATGACAGCATACTATTTTACATTAGCCTCTTCACTTAAGTGTTTACACTCCATCCTCACCATTTACATTATCATCCTTACCGCTGAGTAAGAGTTCCTTTTCTTCTCCTTCCTTTTCCTTTTTTCCTGGTATTTTCCAGGACCATTTATCTTTAACATAATTAGTTATGTCCAAAAAATGTATTTAATATTAAAGTTTTATTTTGCTACTTGCCTTTTGCATGACAGGAAGGGGATAGAACATACTTTTTCATTTCAGATGACAATTTTTGAATGTAAATGCTTAATTAACTGCCTAAAATAGGGTTCATTCTTAATTAAGTCTTAGGCATTATTGCAAAAAAAAAAAAAAAAACAAACAAAAAAACCAAACATGATTAAGCAGAACTAGTAGTTCACAACTACAAGCATGAACCTTTGAACTGTTCGTGAACCTGTGTTTGGTGCTCTGTTCTAGAAGAATATCTGGAAATCCTGGGTGTAAGTAACATCTTCTAGAGTCTTAGGTTGATCAAACTTCTAATTAAAGAGAAGTGTAAAGGAATGTTTGACACAGTTTGTTCTTATTGGATAATACAAACTCTTTGTTACAGAGGGAAAGGGTTTTGTTTAATTAGTTTCTGTATGCAACAAATTTGAAATTGAAGGAGAAAATGGGGTAACAATTGAGGTACATTCTCAAAATAAAATTATATTGCAATATTACTGTGAGAAAGAATGAAGTGAAAGTACATGCAGGACAGGGATGGAGTGAAACAGAAGACCCTCAAAATACAAGGAATTTCAGAGAACACAAAACCAAAATTGTAAAGATCGGAATATTCAGTAACTCAGGTCTTTCTCCCATGTAAGTTTTTGTTCCTTTTCATCTCCAGTCAGAGGAAAATTTTAAAAAGTTTTAGTCTGTAATCCTATCTAGAAGCTGTGTTTCTAGCAAAATATTTTCAGTGGTAGCATAACATTAATAGATTTTCTTAAAAGTGGTTACACTAAGGGGTCACCGATTCAGTTCTTGCATTCCCATGCAGCCAATTCCTGGTTATGTAGTTCCATACATGACTTCAGTGAGATACTTCACTTGCATGAAGTGAATCATGTTGAATCTTTAAAGCTTTTTCATCTTCACTGATAATACTGGACCACAACTATCAATGCCTTACATTAAGAATCAAGCTACAGGGCACCACTTCGACAGGTCTTATTATCAGAACATGGTATGAAAATGCTTTTGTACTTTTGAAATCTGTTATAAAGCAGTGCTTGCTGTTCCTTTCATGTAATGAAAACATTGTCAGAAATATTGAAAGCACTCCAACTTAATATTAAATAAGTTACAACTGCAAAGAATGTGCTACTGTAGCACTCTACTTTTAGAACAAGATGTATGTTGCATTCTTCTTTAATACTTAACTGATGTGTATAAACTAGTGTCATTTCCAGTACAAGAGAAACAGAATTTAATTTACTATTAGATAAGTTGAGAGTATCAGTAAAGTCACATATATTGCCTATGAAAAATTAAAATAAAAATTATGTAGACTTTAAGGATTCATTTACAGTCTTTAATGAGTTTTGGTAGATGAAAAAGTCAGTCTACAACAGTATTGATACGACTACACGCAGCAAAACCAGATGATTGCATACCCTTGGTAAATCTTCCCCAGCAGAAGAACAGTTTCACGGTGCTCCACATACTAATTTTTGTGTTGATGTTTGAAGCAGAATAGAAGAGGCCTAATTCTTGTTGAGCTTCAGTCTAATCCCCTGATCAAAGCTGGGTCAACTGGAGTAGGTTCAGGACTGTGTCCAGTCAGATTTTGACTGTCTCCAGGCATGGAGACTCCACAGCTTCTCTGGGCAACCCATTCCAGTGTTGGACCACTCTCACAGTAAAAAAAAATCTTATGTTTAAATGGATCTTTCTGTATTTCATTTTCTGTCCATTGCTTCTTATCATTTCCTTTGGCACCAGTGAGAATAATCTGGTTTAGAATACCTTACTTCCTCTCTCAGGTGTTTATACACTTTGAGAAATTCCGCCCTCAAGCCTTCTCTTCTCCAAGCTAAACAAGCCCAAGTGCCTCAGTCTCTCCATGTATGTCTGATGCTCCAGTCCCTCAAAAACTTTGTGTCTCTCTGCTGGGTTTGTTCCAGTGTGTTCGTGTCTTTCTTGTACAGGACCTCAACAGTGCTGAGTAGAGAGGAAGTATCACCTCCCTCGACCTGCTGGCTCTGCTCTTCCTGGCAGCCCATGACGTGGTTGACCTTCTTTGCTGGCTGATGTTCAACGGGGGTTCAACCAGGACCCCCAAGTACTTCTCTGCAGAACTTCTTTGAAGCTGTTTGCCTGTCTGTTCTGCTCCCTGTCTCCCTTCCCCACCCCCCCACCCCCCCCCCAGCATACTAAGGTGTGCAGGCTTATTTTTTCCTAAGAGCAGAACTTGGCATTTACTTGCTGAGTTTACCATAAGATTCCTGTTGGCCCATTTCTCCAGTCTGTAGAGGTCCCTCTGAATGGCAGCAGAACCCTCTGGTGTAGCAGCCACTCCTCCTGATAATGTATCCTCTACAAAATTGCAGAGTGTGAACTCTGTCCCAGAGTCCAGGACATTTATGAAGAGCTTAAGCAATGGTACACCATTACTGACTGGCTACCACTGGAGTCTCTGACACTGATCACAATCTTTTAAGTCCATTAGTTCAGCCACTTTTCAGTCCACATAACTGTTAACTTTTCTAATTTGCATTTCATTTTGTCTGTGAGGATGCTATGGAAGGCAGTGTCAAAAGCCTTGCTACAGTCAAGATAAAAAATATGCACTGGTCTCCTCTCATTCAACAAGACATTCGTCTCATAGCAGAAAACTATTAGGTTGGTTGAGCATAATTTCCCCTTTACAAATACATGGTGATTACTCCCAATCACATTCTTGTCCTTCATGTGTTTGGACGTGGTTTCTAGGAGGATCTCCTCAGGGAGTGACTAGCTGACTAGCCTGCAGTTCTCGGTATCCTCCTTCTTGCTCTTCTTAAAGAGACGAGTGGCATTTGCTTTATTCCAGGTGTCAGGAACTGTTCCCAATTGCTGTGATCTTCCAAAGATAATTGAGACTGGCCTCATAATGACATTGGCCACTGACATCCCTCAGTACTCATGGGACCACTGAGTCCCATGGATTTATGTCCAGTCAGTTTAAAAGTTCCCAAACCTGCTCCTCCTCTACCCAGAGTAGGAGTAGTTTTCCTGGCTCCAAACTTCCCCACAGGTCTCAGGGACCTGAGATTCCTGCAAGTATGTCTTATGAGTAAAGACTAAGCTGAAGAAGGCATTGAGTACCTCAAGCACTTCTGTGTTCTTAGTTATTCTATTCTCTTTAGCAGCCAGCCAACATTTTCCTTAGTCTTCCTTTCACACCTGTACAGAAGCCCTTCTTGTTGCTCCTTACGTCCTTCACAATGTTCATCTTCAGTATGGCTTTGACTAATCCCATATACACATGCTTGGACAGTGTCTCTATGTTCCTCCCTGGTCACCTGTTCCTGCTTCCACCTTTTGTGTGCCTCTTTTTTACCTCTGAGTTTTGACAGGAGCTTCTTGTTCACCTGTGCACGTCTCCTGTCACCTTTGCTTAACTTCTTACATATCAGGACAGTTACTAATCTTGGTGAAGGTGATCCCTGAAGATCAATCAGGTATCTTAGACCTCTCTTTTCTCCAGGACTGTATTCCATGGGATACTTTGAAACAGGTCCCTGAACATGCCAAATACTGCTCTTCTGAAGTCCGGGGCTGCGATCCTGCATTTGGCTTTGTTCCCCCATCTCAGGATCCTGAATTCATAGAATCATGGAATCATAGAATCACAGAATCATAGAATCACAGAATGGTTCGGATTAGAAGGGACCTTAAAGATCACCTAGTTCCAATCCCCCTGCCATGGGCAGGGACACCTCCTACTAGACCAGGTTGCTCAAATTCCTAGCCTGTCCTTCCTAAAGAGCCAGCACTTCCATTGCAGCACTTCAGACATGAGCTATGCGACCATGTCCCAGCAATCCAAATGTAAGAGTCCTGCAACGGCATGTATACCTCCTGTTTATGTCCAAGCAGTATGCATTACTGTGTAGGCAATAGGCACCTGCTTATGGTGATTTTCCAGGTAAAGTTAGAAAGCTTTTCTCCATCATCCTAGTCTCTTGGCATTTCCTTATTTTTATGTACAGACTTTGGGCAGAGCCCATAAAACCACACTTTGTTGATCATGAGGTCTCTCTCGTCCACATCAACTTGCACCCTTTGTTTGCTAACCTGGTCTACTGCTTCCTCACTTGATTGTGGATCATCATCTCTTTCCTGTGTCTTCCATAGAATCATAGAATCGTTTGGGTTGGAAGGGACTTTTAGAGATCATCTAGTCAAACCCCTCTGCAATGAGCAGGGATATCTTAAACTCAATCAGGTTGCTGAGAGCCCCATCCAACCTGACCTTGAATGTTTCCACAGATACGGTATTTACCACCTCTATGGGCAACTTGTTCCAGTGTTTCATCACCCTCATCATAAAAAAATTCTTCTTCTATCTAGTCTGTATCTACCCTCTTTTAGTTAAAAGCCATTACTCCCTGCCCTATCGCAACAGGCCCTGCCAAAAATTTTGTCCACATCTTTCCTATGAAGTATCCTCTAAATACAGAAAGGCCGCAATAAGATATCCCCAGAGCCTTCTCTTCTCCAAGCTGAATTCAGCCTGTCCTCATAGGACAGTGCTCCATCTCTCTCATCATTTTTGTGGCCCTCCATTGGACCCACTCCAACATGTCCACGTCTTTCCTGTACTGAGGACTCCAGAGCTAGTTGCAGTACTCCAGGTGGGGTCTCACAAGAGTGGAGTAGAGGATCAGAATCACCTCCCTCAACCTGCTGGGCCACACTTCTTTTGATGCAGCTCAGGATATGATTGTCTTTCTGGGCTGCAAGTACACATTGCTGGCTCACATCCAGCTTTTAATCCACCAGCACCCCCACAACCTTCTTGGCAGGGCTGCTCTCAGTTCCTTTATTCTCCAGCTGTATTAATACCAGGAGTTGCCCAGACCCTTGTGCAGGACCTTGCACTTCACCTTGTTGAACCTCATGAGGTTCACAATGGCTCACTTCACAAACCTGTCCAGGTTCCTCTGGATGGCATCTTGTCTCTCAGGTGTGTCAGCTGCACTACCCAACTTGGTGTCAAACTAGCTGAGAGTGCACTGATGCCACTGTCTATGCCATTGATGAAGATATTACACAGTACTGGTCCCAATAAGGAGCCCTGAGGGACACCACTCATCACTGATCTCCACCTGGACATTGAGCCATTGACCACTACCCTCTGGATGCAACCATCCAACCATTTCCTCATCCACCAAATAGTCCATCCATCAAATCTATTCCTCTCCATTTAGAGAGCAGGATGTTGTGGGGGACAGTGTCAAAAGCCTTAGAGAAGTCCAGACAGATGACATCTGTATTTCATCCCTTGTCCACTGATTTAGTCGTTCTTTCCCGCAAGGTTGTCTAATCAGTAGGCAAAAATGCTCATGCCCCACTTGGTCAGGTGGATTCTTTGATCCTGAGAAAGAATTCCATTGCCATAAAAGACAAATCCCTTAAGCCATAGAGAAGCACAGTATCACAGAAAGGTTGAGGTTAGAAGGGACTTTCTGGAGATCATCTGGTCCAATCCCCCTGCTCTAGCAGTGTCACTTTGTGTGTGATGCATAGGGGCATGTTTGACATTCTTTACGTACTCTATTATTTCTAAATGCTAGTCCTAATCAGTGGTTCTGTCTTTTTAACATCTGAGACAAGAGATCTATTCTGCTATTTTGAACAAGACCAATTATAGGAGTTTCTTCTCAGTAAGACGGAACTTTGGCTGTCTCTTTGTAGACATCAAATTAAAGTTTTACTTTAATTTATTTTCATCGAGTTCTTTACTGCATTTTTGTTTTACCATCAACTGGAGGTATGCACAATAGTATATATGAGTATTATGCCTGACAAGAGTATGAACAGTAATCCAAGTGTTATAAAAACTACTGCCTCAATAACTGTGAGAAGTCTTTCTTTTCTCTGTATCTGAGTTTCTACTTGAAAAATTTTTACTTTCTGTATGTATTCTCTGAATGTTGTTTACTCAAGTAAAGATACACTATTTTTTCTAAAAGATTTTCTTTTCTGAAAGAGTCTTCGAAAGGGCTTATGATCTGCTGTTTATTGCTACATGTAGAAATACTGATGGACCAGGTGGTACCAATTTTACCTCAGTCTTTAGAATACACATCTTACCCCTTTGAAAATTGTTGGAATAAGGAAGCTGGTAATTAAAATGGAGTGATCTTTTTATCTGTCTGGATGAAAGGATTGATTAAGGTACTCTGTGAAAGAAAATTAAAAAAGAAAGGAAGATAAATGTCTTCAAAAGAACAGGAAAATAATCAATGCTAACAATTTCCAATTTTGAGAAAATCAGATTGTTTCCTAGGGCTGGAAATAGCATGAATTTATTAAAGAGATTTTTGCATACAAGTTTTCTATCAATGACATTTAAATTGTACTATCTGCATTCACACAGATATCCGGCTTGTCGTGTCAATGGACTAGTAAAGATGCATGAATCAAGAGAGGCAAGCAAGTGGGCAATGAGAGTTTTAATTAAAATGACTCTACGGGGTCATTCTCATTTAGGTGTACATGGAGTTAGAAATGGATAAATCACAACATCCATTAGAGAACACCAAAAGTTCGGAACCTGTGGATAGGTTATTGCTGGATACTACGTAGTGAAATTTGACTGAACTTGATGGGGGGGGAAAAAAAAAGCTATCAGAGAACATACTTGCTCTGCCACAAATGGTAGCTTTAGGTGTAATAACTCATGTACATTCATTTGGCTCAAAGAGGTTAGACAACAGTTCAGCTGAGGTCTGAGCTTGGTGCCTCATGCTTTCTGGTGCTTAAAATGTTTTATATGTCATCTACAAAATGTGTAGGAAGAATTCACATTATCATCAGTATAGGAAGAAAACAGAGCGTATTAAAGTTGAAGGAGCCAGATTTATTTCACAAACATCAAGGTCCTCAACACAATCACCTTTGTGCAAAGTCCACTTTCTTGTGCAGTTGAATTGCATCTCTGGTATATTTCTTCAGGATATTTGAATTTGTAGAAACATCTCACCTAAACAAATTGTTTTGGTTTTGGTTTTGTTTCTGTTTTCTGCATTTCTTTGTCTACATAATATCTAAGGATTCAATAATTTTGAATTTTGGCCCGATTTTGTCAATATATTATACATTCAATTTTATTTCACGGTAACAAATTCTTTTAAATCAATGTTCAGTTCCACTGACTGGCATTACTGAAGAGACGGTGACATACAGATGGAGGTTGTTGTTTTGTTTTTTAAATAATATAATTCATAAAAAATATATAATTTGTTGTTACCTTACATAACTTGTTTTCCTTGCCTTCTCCCTTATCTGCTTATAAAGGTATTGATACAGACCACTTCTTTCTGATTTAGATACAGAATCTTACTGGATTTAATGCAGATGCTTATTTGTAGTTTCCTTGAGCTCTGCTTCCTTGAACAATTCAGCAAGAAAGAAAACTATTTATTAGAGATTTTGTCTTTAGTTTTGTTCTGCAGAAATAATTCTCCCCTCTTCACCAGCTATGTGAAGTACTTGTCTTAAAAGAGATTCTGATTTTAAAGAGAACTTGTTAAAAAAAAGGTCAGAAAATGCCTTTAGCTTACCTAACTTAGTCTGTGAAACTAAATCACTGAATCAACATCCAGCCAATTCAATAAACAGCATTTGAAGTCACACCTCAATATGTAAACCTCAAGGTACCATTCAATAGTTGAGGTGTTAATGGGTTTTACTTTTTCTATGAAGAGCATACTAGCAACGACAGAGAAGTTTCTATAACCTCAGGAATATTGCATCCTTCAGAAATGAAATGAGTACAACTGTAAATTACACACGTACTAAAAGTTCAGACTCTCTTATCTAGAAATAGAGAAGTTCAGTACCTGTCTGCTTTCATCAAAGTGTATTGTCATGGTTTTAAAGTCTGTGAGAGAAATGATGTGGCTTCAGGTTTAATTTGTCTTTGCTTTTTCCTCTTGTATCAAGAGCTGTGCATCCTTCAGTAAAACATTGCTTTAACCTTCATGAATAAGATATGTTAATACTGATATCTATGCTTGTCTGTTCTATCTATATCCATCTATATGATAGCGATATTCTGAAACACTGCCACCTCATGCTGTTTTATGCAGAAATAAAGGTAGTCAGTGTAGAACTGGAAGATTTGTTTCACTGGGGTCCTATACATATTAGGTTTTTCTTCCAATACGCATTTTAAAATTTGGATTAATTCAAAATATGAAGTCAAAAAACTTGGTTTCTTCCACTTCACCTAGTAGGCAGAATGAAATTTAGCAAGTTTAGGAAAAAAAAAAAATGGGCTTGGACATGCTTGGAAATGTCTCTGAACCAAAATAAATGTATTCATGACTGTCAACTATAACTAGCACACTGAGAGTAAGGATGGATTTCTGGGGATCAGCTGCCTTTAGTCAAGAAATCTGAAAGGGCTTGCATTCAAGGCCAGGTTGGATGGGACTTTCAGCAGCCTGGTCTAGTGGAAGGTGTCCCTGTCCATGGCAGGGAGGTTGGAACTAGATGATCCAACTGGTTGGTCCCTTCCAACCCAAACCATTCTATGATTCTATGATTCTCTAGGGACTCATGGTCTTGAAGCATCCCCTTAAGTTGGGGTACAATTACTCACACTCAAAGACCAAGCATCAATATCTTTCTTTTCTTAAATGGCTACATGAGGCACCATCTTTCCCCCAGCAGTCAAGGTTTATCATGGCTGGGACAAGTACATGAGAGAGAGCCAATTCTCTGCCTCTTTTTGACATGAATGCAAATTCTTCAGTCTCCTTTCAAATGACTGCAGCCTACATGCTGTAAAATACTGTGGGGCACGGTTATCCTCAATGTACCCATTATGTCTCTTCCACTTAAAAAAAAAAAGGAAAAAAAGAAAAAAAGACATGAAGGAGAGATGTCTGTGTTGAACGCGGTTGAAGCAATTGAATATGACTAGGGGTCAGAGCATTCACTTTGGAAGGAAGAATTTTGAGTGTCTGTTCTTGCTTGAGGCATTGCAGTTGAATTCTACATGATCACTTGCGGAATAAAATGAAAAAATATTTCAGCCCAACTTCATAAATAGTTGCCTTAACTAGAAAGGTTATAGACAAAATCATACATTGTTTTCTCTCTTATCTGGTAGATCTCAATTCTTTGTTTGCACGGCAGCTGGAATTTTCATTATGTAACTGTCTCTCCACTATAAGGCAATGATTAAGATGATGTCTATAATGATACAATTTTGAACTTCCTCAAGACAAAGGAAATGAATCGTGTTCCCAGGGAAAGGATCTCATCAGAGCTATATCCCTAGTTGGGAAAAAGAAGAATCACTTCCTTTGGTCTAAATTTATGGCTTGCAGAAATGTGGCAGGTGCAATGTGTGTAGTATCTAAACTTGAAAACATGATTATAAGATATGGTAAAAATGAAGTCCAGAAATATCTGAAGTATGAATGTGAAACAGGCCTTGCTACAAAAAAGAGCTAAGCAAGCTTTTTGGCTTTGTGTTAACTGATACACTCTCGTTGTTTCCAGAAGTGGAGTGTTAGCCATCTCTAATATGGAAAAAAATAACCAAACACAAAAAAAACATACCAAAAAAACCCAAAGCAAAGCAAAAACATCCCCACCAAACGAAAAGCAGTATTTATCTCATTGACTTGATAAATCTACTGTAAAGATTTATACAACTGAAATAATCAGACTTGTATGTAGACTGCTTTTATATTTAGCAGAATGAAATAAGCAGTTTTAAAGCACTATTCATTGCATCCTCGGATACATATCTAACATAGTTCATGTAATTCTCAGTCTAGAAGCACCTATTTTTGTCAGTTGACTATAAAAGAAACTTAGGGAGAGCACCTCAAATGTCACTGAATATATATTTGCATTGTGTGATGAATCCTACTTTAAGTGCCTCCACAACAGAAGAGGAAACTTGGATACTTCTTCTGAATATTTTTTCCAATCTAATAGGCTTACCCTGCCTTTTATTTATCAGAGTTTAAGCAAAGGTGGTCAGAAATGTTGTTTCCTTGATACCTTTTGGGGGAGATTCTAAGTCAATACAGTCTCAAGAACTCATGTGGGTTAAGATCCAGATTTTTTTTGTCTTGCTGTTGCTCTCCAGGAAGTAATCACAGAACAATGTAACAATTATTCAGAAATTTTGCAGTTTCCACAAAGCCCTACATGACTAAATTTCTCAGATAACAATTCCCACCAAAATACAGTTTATAGCATTAAAGAATCTGATCATCAGGCTTGCAGAAACCTGCTTCTCAATATAAGGAAGTCTCCAAGTCCCCATTTGAGTATTTCTATCTGCAGACACTTCTGCAGACTGAAGCTATATTTTCAGCTCTCACTGAATCAGAAAGGAAAAACCTTGCACTCAGTCGATTGCCTGTCCAGCCATACAACTAACCACCCTCATCTAATGGCACTGTAGAATTTCGCTTCTGATTTATAATGTAAGAAACCACTTCAAACCTATCATAAATAATCCTGTTAGTACAGCAAATTATATGTAATTCAATGGATGAATGTCTTAACCTTTATTTTATAATAAATTTTTACATGCATTTTTTTATAGTAGACTAGTAAAACATATATTGTGGCTCCTCGTGGTTCTGCTTAATGCCAGAGTGACTTGCAGCAGTTCAAGGTTGAGTGTCACTGATTTAAATCAACATGATTTTTATTTATCGTGCTGTTTCTTGGCTTTCCTCACAGCAACCATAAAGGTACACTTAACACTCTTCATTGATGGTCAAGTTTTCAACTATGATTACTTAACAAAACAAATCAGCAGTAATATGAAAAAGACCTACAACATTTGCATTGTCTGGAGAGTGAAATACTGTACTACATACTATTATATGTAGTACAGTATTATTAACTTAAACTGTGAAGCCAAATATTCTATCACACCCCAGATTAAAATTTTCCTCTTTTAATAAGCTGTGAGTGTCCCTGATATAATTTATTCCATACTGACAATCCAAAAAGGATGCAAAAAAACCCATCCCATCTGTTTACAGGGTCTCTTAGCTATCCCTAGGGATCCTTTTTAGTAAATCTTTTTTATGAAGTTTAAGATTTAAGAGAATTCTTGGATTTTAACAACTATTTTCTTTATGAATGTTGCATAAAAGGTAGGGGAAGGATTTTTTGTTTGTATTTTTAGCAGCAAAAATCTATGTAGAATACATAAACAAAAGGTAAGATGGAGAAACAAGAATGGGGAATACTCAGGATACAAAAGACAGGACACAAAGTCTCTACTCAAAGTCTCTGAGTCAAAGGACTCACACAAATTTAGACAGGGATTGGACTGCATCTGGATGAGGTTTCCATTCCCCTTCTGTCATTCAAGGCTTTTTACAATAAATCAGAGAAGACAATTCCAAAAGAACAGTAACTCAAGTGTTTGGGACCTTTTTCAAGGATATTAAGATTTGCTTTCTTATTTTCTATGATTCCTACTAGATTTTCCACTTCTTAGCTAAAAGAACAACTTAGCACAAGAATTATCCTCTTTAGGCTTAATTCCTCAATGTTCATGATCATGAAAAACCTATTTTGATAAACACATAATCAAAATATCTTTGAAGAGCATTGTTTAATTTGATTTCCCTCATAAGCAACATATTTTACTAGAGAATACTCAAGCTAGATTGGACTTTTAAATGGATAGCACAGATGCTCACTGTTAAACACTATCCCAATTAAGAAAATCTTAAACATATTTTTTGATTCCACTAACACTTCAAGGTGCAAGGTAATTTCTAAAATTAATGGGGGTTATAATGATCAGAAATATGTGGATGACAGATTGTTCTCCACCTATCTACTGCAGAATTCTTTTCACTTTCTTCTGTAGCTAATTAGACTTTACCTACTTACTGCAGTACTAAATGAAGGCGACATTTCCTCCAATATGTTGTTTCCTAGGTAGCGAGGCCTAAATTCACTCTACCTAAATGTAGATATTTACCTAAGATTTTGAACCTGGGAAAACTTCCATTCTGCACATTTTCTCTTCTCTGAGTCAAGGGGCAGAAACAGATAACAATCAATATTTCTTAGGAAAGCTTTTATACACTAAGTTGTTATTATCAGTAGAAACAAGCTTTTGTTATCACTAACATGGTTATTAACAAAACAAATATTCGCTCACACAAACTTCATTCACACATGCATACAGACATAGTTATCTGTCCAGGTCTCAGTTTGGAGTCCATTTCCAATTGTAGATTCAAGAACAAAGAGTCACTGGCACATGAGTGTCTTCTATGCAGGTGTTTATAAAATCCCTCGGAGGTTTGCTTCATGATGTGTATTTATACCCTACAGGCTTCATCTGCATTCAGCAGCCCCTGACCTCTTGGTTGCAGCCTGAGTTACAGTTATCGGTGCATCCATTGTGTGGTCAGCAGCCTCTTGGTCTCCTGAGACTATCCATTCCTGCAGAATCAGCAACTCTCTTGAGCTTATAAATCCTGTGGAAGTGTTCACACACTGCTTTCTCAGCACATAGGTTTCCTCACTTCAGTCTTTGGCTTCAGGGCTTTCGCAATAATTTCTATCTCCGAAGCTATGGATAAACTGTAGTAGCCATTTACACAAAAGCACATAAAAGCGCAGGAAAGAGGTACTTCTGACAATCGAAGATAGTGGATAGAGAAAGCTACACTTATAGAGAAATCACATCCCCCTGAAATTCTGCCACCTTCTCAGAGCACGTCTTCACTTTGTTGTATAAATGCATTGTTTATATAAGGAGTCAGAACCACTCTGATTCCTAACTGAGATGCCTCGATTACATTTCCGTAGTTGGATTGGATGGGCCCTAGGTAGTTCATGATACCAAATTACATGAGGTCTACTCTGCCTGGGATCAAAACTTTGTGTCTTCTCTATCTCAAATCATGGCCAAGGTTTAAAATTTTAGTTATTAACATCAAGGAAGTAAACGGAAATATTTTTAATAAAATTAAAGAGCCTAAGCAGAGTCAAAACAATACTTTGACATTTCCTAAACTTCTGTTATCTTTGGATTCTATGGTCTTTCTTAACCATTATAATGACTGTTAGCTTTAAAATTGAAGCTGTTATCATACAATTTGAACAAAAATGCAAATAAAGCAGTTGTATAAAAGTTAATTTATGATATCTGTTCAGTACATAAAAAGCAGAAAACATCAAACATTAAGAATTACCAAGATTACTTTTCTGTACCATTCTAAAATTTGCATAGAATGTTCCAGCTACAGTGAGCTCTTTTATATGAGGACAGCAGAAGTTACTGATTCTAACTCACCATCCCCTATACAGTCCCACTCAAACAAAAAGCATTTTACTGGCAGTGATATATATATATATATATATATATATATATATATATATATACACACACCTTTCTTTACAAGAAACCTTGGGAATATCTGGGAAAGATAAAGGTTGAAAAGTGATCACAGAAACCTACATGTTCATACAGCGCCTAGTTAACCTGTCAAATCTGTTACACCATCACCAGACTTTTCTAAAAATACTCTTTCATGAATGGAGACAATATTCAGGGTGTTTTGAAACCATTTTGTTTTGAGGCCTTCACAAAGTATTAGGAATCAAATTTTTAGAAAGAACCATCTTCTACAAGTTATTTAACCATGCAAAGATTTTTGTACATTCTTATGTACAAAAGAGATGCCTGATATGACTCAAAGTTTGAGACAGATAAGATTAATTTCAAAAATTGTCCAAGTTTCAGTGTTCCTGCATTTCTAACCTCCTAGGATACTTCACCAACAAGACAACAAGTCAAAGCTCTGACTGCAACATAATATTTAAGTATCTGCCTAACTTTAAGCAGGAAGAAATAGTCTAGTTGAATTTATTGTGTTATTCTCCTTCATAGATATAGGCGTGTGCTTATATAAGTTACTGAATTGAGGCCAAGGTCAATATCTGGTTCACTCAGACCAATCAGTCTTTAAGCAACCTTAAAAAGAACATGCTTTCAGATCCAGAGACAGATCAATACTCACTAGACTGAGTGGCTGGAGTCAGGGCCAGAAGATGAAGTTACTGAACAATAACTAATTAATCAGCAGTGCCCCATTGGGGACTAAAATGCTAATTGAAGCAGAACTAATACAAGTTTGAGATAAAATAACCCTGGAGTTAGACAGATCAACCACTGAGACAAAATCACTTTAAATAGGATCTGTCTCTCATCTACCTAGGAAAGCTTCTTGTTATTAATTATTTATTGAACAATCGCTCCCCTTAGAACTTATGTGCCCAACCACCAAGAAGGATAACATAACTTCTATAGAGCTAACATCTGCTTACTCAGAATTCAAAGCACTTCATCAAATAGTTATATCAACGGCATCGTGATGAAAAGGAGTGTTGGAAGGCCACAAAGGGAATCTGAGAAGTTTCTTCAGCATACAAGGATACAGGCAATTCAGAGCAGTTTAACATGATGTGTTATACTGTGGTCCATTGTGGTTACAATTTTTGTCAACTCTATACTATAGAAACCACTGTATTACATACAGTTGTGTAAAACTGACGTTAGTATTTCTCTTGAAATATCTCTTGGTTTTTAAAGCATTCATTTAACTGTTGAGCAGTGATGTGCGAATCTTTTCTGAAATACAGAATACTCTTCTATAGCATACTATGTAAAAAACATTTTGTCTAACATTCACTGGCAGGAGAATTAAGCTGGATAGAAGTGTCTGGTATTCTCAATCTTCTTACTCAAATATATTGAGAAAAATTACATGAAAAAACAAATTTTGACATTACTCAAAATACATGATGGCATCAAAAGCATAAACAGAAGAAATAAGTTTTATTGATGAGTTTTCAAACTCTGCCGATCATTGTCAAATTGAATACATCCAGGGATCAACTTAAGAATCAAAAAGGACATTCACTAATAAATTATAAAATACATAGGAAGCCAGTGAGGGTGAGGAAAATATTTCCAGATCCTGGTACATGAAAGACAGTGACAAGTTAAGTACAAATTTCAAAAATTGCAGTCAATCTGCTAATGAAGTAAAAAACAGTTCCCCAGATTCAGATCCTTTTTTTTTTTTTTTTTTAAATTGACTTCCTAAAACATTCTCTGAAATTATACTACTTATCATATTTTATACTATATTGAACATAGCAAAAGACATTATCTCATTGGATATGAACTAATTAATTCCTAATTAATACCTATTGTGGATATTTTTGAAACTGACAGTCTTTTTCGTGGACTCAGAATTTGTCTCTGAAAGCAATTTAAAAAAACACATTCTGCTAAGGCCTGCTTTAATCGTATTGTCCTTGAGAAGGTAGGTGGAATAAGATATACCTCACAATCAAACTAAATTAAAAATAGAAATTCCTTGCTGACATACATCCTCTCCAGAAAGCCAACATTCTTAAAAATGAAGCAACAGAAAAAGATGAGAAAGCCATAGTTTATACTCTCTTTACCAAACTGCAATGCCAGCTGAACATATCAGTTCTAATTCAGAACTTCTGATCAGAATTTGACTCAGAATTATGATGAGCTTCTTTCTTTGCATGTATGAGCTCTCATTATTAGAACATATAGCTCTCATTATTAGAACATACCTTTCAGTTGACTTCAACAGAAGCTCTTAAGTACCCTTTGGTCAAATGAATGAGACACATCTGGATCACAGGTAAATTAGAATACATTTGGAAAGGGAAAGATTTACCAGCAGTTTAAGAAAAAAAAAATATGCTTCTTTCAGTTGTTTTAGGAGACAGTATTTTCCATATTCTAATGACAGACTTTTAGGGGTCTATAACTTTAAAAAAAAAAAAAAAAAAAAAAAAAGAAAGCAGTTCAGGTTATGATACTACATACATCTGCAAGTGATATCAAGTCCACAGGTAGAACAAAGGTAGAATAAAGAAATGCCACTTCAAGCCCAGATACAAGCTGATCTAAAGCTTTGTTACTGCAAAAAAGGTGATCTTAATCCCTTTATCTCTTCTGTATAATGCACTCTTCTCCTGCCTTCAGCAGGAGATTTAAACAGATTAAAAAGAAGTGAATACATTAATGTATAACTGTAATGGGAAGTTTTGTTTTCATACAGACTGCAAAATGGGAAAATATTAATTATCTGTTTTGCAGCACAAAATGTGATACTAGAAATACATAACCAAAATGTAATCCAATCATTATTATTAGAACAAATAATGAGTGATTACAGCCACTATAAGTAAATATCATGCAATATTATGTATTTAGATATGCTTTTTTGTGTGTGCAGGTATTAAGGCCAAGGCACGCTTGGTTCTTTTTCCCCCTCATTCACAAATATGGTATGCAAAAAACCACAGTTACTTGCTGTGTATTTGATAGATGGGCAATGTAGAAAGCTGTCAAGTACAGTGGAATTTATCCATGAAAATGAACCAATGAAGAGAATCCAAAACCTGGATAAATTAGTTGTGATTGATGTATTAGAAAAAGATATAACAGTAGCAAGGAAGGAAGGTAGTAAGGCCAAAGTCGTAGGCTATAATATCGATGCACTCATATTTTTAACACACATAGATGCATCAGAATAGTGTTTGTTAACAATGAAGATCTCATTTAGAATTAAAAATATATTCCCTTTTGTTTTCAGAAGGATGTGAGTGAAACATGTATGGTGGCTTCCAAATAGATGACTCAGACTATTTGAAATGCTGCCTGGAACAACAACTGCTTTCTGTTCTACCAGTGAAATGTTTACTGCATTCAGATGAAGTGCCTACACATAAACATCTGTGATTCTGAATTGTAATAATAAAAACCAAATACAATGATGTCAAGAAATATAATGATCTGAATGAAGTGCACGCATCATAGTGCTTCATCTACGTATCTTCCATTTTCCCTAAAACAATAGATAGCCAGTCTATGCTGTGTAGAAAGAAGAAATATCCAAAGAAGAAGAAAGTAAGAGGGGGGAAAAGTATTTCACAGAATAATTATATGTGCTATACATTTTCATTCTAGGCCTTTCTATACTTTCCTAACTAAAAATAATACTTCAAAGCTAAATGGATAAAAGGACTTAGATATACATGACACCAAAATCCTCAGAACTGCTTATACATACAGCTACTTTATAGCTTCTCCCCTGTAGCAGCTTTAATTTTTTAACCCATCTAAGTTTCTGATAGTGCTGAATCTCCATTTGCAGATTTAATGAGGTTATTCTATTCTCACCACTAGCGCCATGTGGTTCGGTGGCCTTTCTTAAAATTATTACATGAATGAAAACTATACAGTGGAGCAGTGTTTTCCCCTCCTTCTGTCTTAAGTTATGATGGAGACGGATCCAGCTCCATCCACCTCCACACCATTAAAAGCCCTTGTTCAAGGTACACTTAGCATATACCTCAGTACTGGTATGCTGTCTACAGCTTGTCTTCTAAGACTGAGTCTCATACAAAGTCAGTTGAGGACATGGCCGCATATTTGATTACATTTTTATGCATTTGTCAAAACCTCTTCAATTAAAACCTATCTGGGACATTAAAAATCTACGCTTGCATTCTCCTTTTTTCTGAATTATAGTTGAGATGTCTCATACCTGAGTGGAGGCAGCTGCCCTATATTTAGATGCTCGGGAATGAAAAGTGGTGGAACATATGCCTTATCTGCTCCTTTTCATTTTCTGCTCTTTGACTAAGGCAGCCGGTGGGGTTGTGAAATCCTATTTTAGATACCTACTGTCTCCTCCATGGCAACTTGTCACTAATTCTCAGCCATTAACTACACTGGCAAGCAGAACAGTTGAAAACTAGGAGCGACAGTGCTTAAGCAAACTGCCTGCTATCTTTCACTTTGACTTTATATAGTGTGTTTATAATTGGCAGGAAATCTTGAATATAACACTGTCTATATCAAATGTATTGTTTCTGTTTCTGATCATGATCAATAACTTGCGTTATCTGGTAAAAGACACAAAGAAACCTTTCCCAAAGAGCTTGCGAAATAAGCAGTAAATGCAGGAAAGACAATACGCACTAAAGCCCTCAGGTTTTACATTTCATAAATATAAAAAAACTAGATTGTAGATGTCACAAGAGCAGTGAATCTTTAAGGGAGATTTTAATGAGGAAAAGGTAGAAATACAAAAGCATAAGACTTTTCACCTGGGCCTTTTTCTGAGTTCTCACCTCTGCAAAGTTTTTCTCAATAAACTTAAACCCTTCCCAGCCCCAGCACTGCCTTACTCCACTTTTGTTTCCAAACTATTTGCACCATTCTGTGTGGATTCAAAAATACTACATTGCCAATCTATTTAATAAAAAATAAGTAACCCAATTAAAAATCCAAATATTGAAAAATTTTAATCAACCACTTCTAAACCAGCTACAGAACATGAACACGATTTGTTAATTACTTTAGAAAAACAAATCAAACAATATTGCAATTGGCTGTCAACGTCTCTCAAATTATTTGTTATGAATTATTTACTTCCTAATCCAAAGCAACAGCATCCCCATATCCAATTTATGAAGAACACCTGAGTCATGCTCAGGATCCAGAGTTAGTCATCTCTGCTGAGGACTGAATTAGGGTGTAATATACATTTTTTTTTTCTTTCAAAAATGAGAAATAATGAGGCACTGGTGGAAAATATATGGCTAAATTTGCTGCAGCAGCAGAAAATGGAGCAATGATGCTGCTTATATATCTGCAGATTGTGATACAGTAAATAAAATGTCATTTATTTTCCTACAGCCTCTATGAAGACTAGCAGGAAAATGATGAGTGATATTTATAATGACCTCTTCCAGTATTCTCTCTGAATTAAGTTTTTCTTAGTCTTCCATCTTACAGAGGTCAGATCACATTAATCTTATTGTCATGCATAATGCTACTAGCATCAGTAGTGAATTAAATGGAGAGAGTTGTACAATCACAGAAATACTACTGGAAGGTTTGCAAATTAAAATTTAACTTATGATACCTCTTATCTTACATAACAAATATTTATATTAATTTTTAAGCATAGTAGATTTTATATTAGAAAATTATATCTCTAAAATATGGCACTAGACATCTAAAAAGTACCAAGTTTTTTCCTTTTATTTCTTTTTACTCCAAATATTTTCCTTCCCTGAATTAACTGTAGCAAGCCATTTCATGTGTAAACCAGAAAACAGGCAAAACCCAATTTTCTTTCATTTTCCTCTGTTCTTCACAATTATTGAGTTTAAAAGAAATTAGAAGGGATTGGCTTTTTATGTCACTAGCTTTTTCAAAATCCTTTACTTGTGATTGCCTTTTAAGTTGTTTTTTTTTTTTTCTTTAGATTCTTCATTTCCTCTCCTAGAATAATGAAGACTATATTCCTGTTTTCAGGGAGGGACTATATCAGTTTGATTTGAAAGAGACATTTTGTGTCAACATTCCAGACTTTAGCTTGCTGTGTACTCTCAGTATGTATTGTCTAAGAAATTTCGTAGACATTTTATGTAAAACACTATTTGCCTGTACATTTTTAAAAATAATTATCTATGAAATTTTCACAGACAAAATATACTGGACAGAGTTCTTCACAGCAGCAATTGCATGCAGTCATGTGTAAAATAATCAATCGGTACAAGCATCTAGTACAAGAAAATTTTACTGCTGTGGCTTCAGCAGGAATTTGACTTTTATCCACAGGTTGCCACCCAGCAAAAAGTTTTTCCAAAAAAAGTTATTTTTTCCAAAAAAAAAAAAAGAAGAAAGTCAAATTTCCATTCTTGCATTTTCTTTTTGCAAACATCTTTCTTTCCCATCCTCCAGAGAAGTAAACTTGATTGCCATTATGTTGTCCCACTTTAAAGATCATACTCGGTAATCAAAATCAAATAATTCTATCTTACCATTGCTGGAGAAATCACTGGAGCAAAAGAGTTTAGGACTTTAACTTTAGGCAGGGTTTTTTTCCTCCACAGACACTTGGAAAAGATTTCAGATCCAATGCCCATTCTTTAGACCTTTATATAGATGTGTGTATATGCATATAGATATGGATATGTATCTATGCATGTATGCACACATGTTCTTATCAATACTAAATTGAATCTTTCTGTGATATAAATTGCAATTTTTCCTATATGAATCAAGTAGCAAGTGCTTTCCTTAATGTAACTCAATGTGTAGAAGAGGCAAGCAAGATCTGCAATGTGGGTTTGAGAGGATTTTATTGTTCCACTTAAGTGTTTCTCACCTCAAAAGGGCTCTCAAATAAGATGCTTAATTGTGCAGAAGCCATAGGAGGACAATTGTACACTAGTTGCTCACAGACTTAGAAAAATTAATTAATCAAGTAAAGGATTAGATATCTGCTAATGGTGGCTATCTGTTGAACCGGCTTGTTTAGTACAGTAAATTGTTTTTCTGGAATGTCAATTTTATGTTACTGTATATGGATCAAAACAACATGGGAAAAGTCAAGTTAATTAAATGTAAGAGATTGTGCTGTACTTATTTAGAAAAGGGGGAAAATATTTAAAAAAAAACCTCTGTACAATAATGCTTTCTAGTAGTGTTTTAGAGGTGCTTAATACTAAATGTTGAAATTGCTTAAAAAGAACTAAAAATCAACTCATGACTCACTTTTAACTGTCATTTTATCTGCTTTATATCACCCACCAGAGTGACAGAGATAAAAGTGCTATATTTCTGAGAAGGATTAGATCACACTGACACAAAGGTGTTTTTAAACACATATGTCATGGTGGTAGATAGCACCCCTTACAGAGAATGACTCATGCTCCAAGAATGCCAGCTCCACTTTGCTCATTGCATCTTAATACTTTTAAAATAAACAAGACTTGTCTCATATGTTCCTACAGGTCCACAAGAAGTAGGAGGAAGAGAAGGAGGAAGGAGTAGTATAAATACCAAAAATTGGATGATTCAGGAAGATCATATGCTCCTGAACAAGTGAAACCTTTTTTTCAAGCTTCATTACAAAGAAGGTTCTATTTATATTCAATATAATAGGTACTAAGAAAAAAGGAAAAAAAAAAAAAAAAAGACAAGAAATACAAATAGGACAAGGTTAGATATGTATATTATATATACCACATGGTATATACCATATTTTAATGCATTAGAAACACAACAAAAATAAGGACTTTTTCTCAAAGTTAAGGGGAAAAAATATCTTCTGTATATTCGATTTAATAAATTTTCTAAATAGTGCAGACAGACCCATATTAACTGGCGTTTTAACAGACGTAAGCTGGTCCAATATTAATGATCTTTTAAACATGTTTTCCACCCCTGCAAGGCTGAAGATATTTGATGTGTCATACCTGTCTGTGTGTCTGATGCCATGCTCTAGCCTTATAAAATTACATTGTTTCAAAACTTCCCAACAAAATGTTTTCCATTCTACCCAATCATAATTTTGTGGCAATATATGCAGTTAAAAATCTAATTCCTTTCTAATAATTCTTTGTTACTTTAACATATTTGGATTACTTTAACTCTGGGCTACCTATTTAGATTTTAGATCACAAATAATAATATATAAAGATTTAGGATCTTCAAAGTATAAAGATCTCTGCCTACTCATAACTCCATTCTACTATGAATTTTGTCTCTAACAAAGGGTGAAAGGAAAAAAAGGAAAATAGCAAAAAAGGAAGTAAATTAGCTTAGAAATTGAGCGTGTAATAATAAAGTATAATAGACCAAGATTCTGTTACTATCAAATACACTCTCACATTTTTTACAGACATCTTATATGCCACAGAATAATAGAAAATAGAAAAGGTCCTGACAGTACACTAAGGGATTTAATAATCTTAACAATTGGTCACAGGGGAGGAATTAGTTTATAGATTTAGGATTAATAGCCAGAATTTTTAAACAACTAGAATTCCTGGATAGTTATAAAGGTATAAAATATACTTTTCCCTTAATCCTGATTCTTATGTTCCCAGTCTTGCTAATATAATTTAGTTTTATTTCAGCTGTGAAATCCAGTTCAAATGGTCATATATATCACAGTATTCTACACTGATAAGTGCTTGCAAACTGGACCAATGGCTATAAAATCTAAGTTCTTCAAGGAATTCCTGTGACCTTTGTACCTATTGCACTATGACTTTGTGCCACGTCAAGGGAAATTGTTAACCAGGACAAACACACTTGTGCCTGTGCGCACATGCACACACTCTGCAGTAAAGTAGCTACGTTAATGATCTCATTCTGAAGAAGTCACCTCTCTACTTTAAGGTTAAACATTGTGTTCCTAATGTAAAGGATCTTTATAATTTTTATATTACCCTACTCCAGCATTCCTATGCTGGCAAAGACATAGTTGACTGCTTACTTGCCCATTCCTGTCATTGTCACTTACAATCATCTTCACATTTTCTAAAAGACCTTTCCTTCTTTATGGAAAGACTTTTCTGAACTTGTCCCTGAAGCTGATTCAAACCTCTGTGTCAACCCCACTGATACACAAGGTCAAGAAATACTTGCAAAGTTAACAGCATACATATAACAAGTGTTAACATAAATATTTCTGTGTTATTTACTTCTGCTTTTCTTTCTCATTTTTACTACTGATTTTAGATTGGGCAGGGATTCAATATTATTACAAATATGTAATCAGTACAGGAGGTAAGACTTAGACTTAAATCCTTATAATGTGTATAAAGGATATCATGAAATGTAAACTGAGCTACTTGGTTCAAAGAAATGTAATGCCTTATTTATTCTCCTGGAATTTTTCAGTATAAGGAAGATGAGGACGGTTGGGAAAGAAATTATTTTGGTGCTCTCTGATCTCCTAAAACTGTACTTCATCATAAATCCATTACGGAAGTATGCCCTAGACACTGGAGATTTATTTTATTTTCATGTAATTTTTAGGGGACATAACATGATTTGTTCCTGTTTATGAATTTTCTTGTGCATTGAAAATATTTTTATGTGCTAGTCTATGAAGAGCAAAATGAGAAATAAGAACTACAAGAGATATATAACACTATGGGAAAAGGAAGTCAAATCAAAAGTACAGAAGAGTTCTCTACGACAGAATGGACTCTTGTGGGAGGATCAGTGTCTGTATTGCAAAAGATTCCGAGGGCTCTCCATGCATCATGATTTGGATTCCCATGATTTGCATGCTGACTGTATTTCCCTGTTGAAAACGTTATATATGAAAAATCTTTTATTATTTGATTCTTTTCCTGGGAAATCCTCTCATGCCACTTTTATCTTTTATAAACCATTTGGCTTTATTCCATAATCTTCTCAATGTTCTTTATACTTTGTTTTACTTCACATGATTTTGCTTTTCCCGCTGATACATTTTATTACTTTCTTAGATACCTACATGAGCATCTTGTCCTTTCTTCCATTATTATGTATAAAAAATTCCCTTTTGTTTATGTGGAGGTAACATTGGTAGGAGGGTTACAGGTGGCTCCATCAACTGAAGATGGCCTCCATATTTTACACACCTAACTGCTAATATAATGTCCAATAATTCAACTCCTTTAAAGCACTTCTATTCATTTCTCAAGACAGAAGATATTGTTCAGAGTAATGGGAGGTTATATCTACCCTGATTTCTGTTTGGTTTTGTTTTCTTTCTGAAGATGAGTGTCTGTAGCCCATATAATTATGCCAACAAAAAATTCCCATATGTTGTCTTGTTTTGTAAAAAAGTAATTTATATCACTCCTTAAGAAAAAATGAATATATTGTTCCTAACTTCATCAAATTAAGGACACTGAGATGTAAAATTTTGACTTTTTTCCTGGTTAAACCCAAGATAAATGCTGATGTTCTGGTCCCTTCTTCAATAATAATCAACTCAGTCTAATTGTTAGAGAAGCCTCTGTGCTTGAATCTGCCACTGTCTTCTTGTATGACCTTTGTCTAGTTTAATGAGCTCCCTGATTGACAATGGAGTACACAATTTTACTATTCGGTTTCTGGTTTAAATTAATTCTATGTTAGTTGTGACTGCAAGTCATTACCATCTGACAGCTATTCTGTGTTACTGTCTATGAAGAGTGAGTTATGGGGTTTTATCTATCCACAGTAGCTGAAAGTGAACAGGTGTCTCCATCATTAAACCACCAACACCAAATGGCATCCTTCCTGGTGTTGTAAGATGTGAAGAGCATCAAAATTGGGTTCCCCCTCCCTGCATTGAAGTGATCCAGCTGTTATCTGATAACAATAGTTTTTACTCAGAGGAAATGTGACACCATGTCCATGATGCCTCTCACTGTAAATGACTTAAAAATAACTGTAAAATGCATTGCATTAGTCTGAACACCTAATAGGTTGAGCAAAAAATTTTGTTTGGAGTACTAGATCTGACAGAACTTCTGATGAAAGAACATATAGTGAAAGTTTAATACTTTATTAAGAAAGCAATATTTAAAAGACTGTCCCAAGTGGTTTGATCAGAATCTAATTTCTGCATTCATCAAGAAATTGCTACTATAGTAAAAATGTATGGGGCAAAGAAAATGTAAATTTCTGGTTTTCAATCTCCTGCAAAATGTGCTGAATTTATTTCATGTAATTTACAAGCTGTTGATTCCCTGCTTTAGCCTCCTTTTCTCCAGGCTGTTTCTGTTTAATCCAGCCCTGCAAGCTCAGGCAATGTCACTGTATTCCTCCTACGTAGCTTATCCCTGCTTCTGCCTCTTTGTACTTCCTTTTTGTGTCTGAGCTCAGTCAGGAGTTCCCTGTGCACCCATGTTGGCCTTTTTGACACCTACTCAACTTTTTGCACATTGGAATGGACCATCCTTGTGCTTTGAAACAGTTGTCCTTGAAGATCAACCAAATCTCCTGGGGTCCTTTGACCTTCAAGGAAGTTTTCCATAGGATTCTGACAAACAGATCCTTCAATAAAGTGAAATCTGCTCTCTAGAAGTCACAGGCTCTAATTCTACTATTCACTTTAATAATTTATCTCAGGATTTTAATATTTTGGCAAGAGGTATTTCAGAAGCCACATCTTCTTACCAGCTCACCCTTTTAATTTAGAACTCTCTTTCTCCTTAAGAAGTGAAACCTGTATTTCCTCTACACAGAAGACTTGATACAGAATGAACAGTGCATTAAACAAGGTATTTCAAGATGTGTGAGGTAAGGAACTTGGGAACTGCCTGTTGTTATTTACATGGCCTTGGTGACACATGGCCATGGTGACACAATGTCTGTGGTGACACATGCTCAAAATAAATAACTCCATCCCATAAGAGTCAAGACCAAGTCTAAGATGATTGATAGGGAAATGAAGATCCTGCGTAAAAAAGACTGACAGAAAGACCTTGCTCAGTGCTCCTCTACTACTGTACTAGTGACAAGAACTTTCTAAAGCTATTCTCAAACAGTCCTCTAAAATGAGCAAGCAAAACTACTTCCCCAATACTACTTTCATGTTGAAGCTTTCTAGATGCATGTAAAGGAGAATAAGCCTCTTGCGTTCAATTTCAGAAAACTGGACTGGATGTTCTGTTCCAGACATTGTCCTTAGACTTTGGTAAAAAAAAAAATTAAAAAATCATAATTAATCGTAATTTTGTCCTACATATTCTAAAAGTTTAGGGCTTGAGGATAAGAAAAATCTTTTACTGAGATTTTGCATATATGCTTTCCAAGATTTAATCAACAGCAAGAAGACAGAAAAGAAAAATACCATTGCATTGACACCCACGTAATGCTTCAGCACGGCTGTAGGCCTGGGTCTGCTGTGTAGCTTTCTGTTATATGGATTTGGAATCTTGGCTTTCATTATACATATTGGGTAAAAGTATGATTATACATATTGTATAAAAGTGCTAATTAGGAAGATTATACCTTTCTTTTCCTTGCCATTGATTAACTACTTTTGCTCTGATGAAGCTTTCTAACCATCCTATCGTCCCTCTTTTCCTTTCCCACCCTTCCATTCCCCTACACGATAATCCCATTCTTGTCCAACTTCCTTCTTATCTCACTTCAAGTCTTCTTTCCAGTCTTCATTTCTCTTTCCCAGCTCTCTCTGAGTTTCAGTTATGACTTCCAACTTACCTTTTCTACATGGAGACCCATAATTAAGAACATATAAGAAGTAAACCTTGAGGTAATCCTGTAACTTTCAACATGTAGAAACAGATTTTACAGCATCTCAGTTTTTTAAGAATTTGTTACAATGGTCTGAGCACAATTTTGGCCTGAGAAAATATCATTGTCACTGCTTAAATTAGTGACTGGTGACACAAAAGAACTCACAGTTCTCTCTCACTCTGAAAGACTATAGACATAGTCTGATTTGTGAGAAGTTTGACAGTGCTTGGTGCAAATAAAATCTTAGGCAGCTCAGTTAAAAAAACTAGAGTTCCTATTAGCAAGTAAAAATTACAGTTTTCAAGACTGGCCAGTATCTGGTTGACACAAAAGGAACCATTGCCCCCTTGCAACGTGGTTCCCTTGCTCTGAACCATGGAAACACTAGATCTGTTTAAAAAGAAAGCAGCCAGATGCCTTTATCACACAGAAAAATATTTTATTCATTACTAATTTCTTGGAAATGACCGAATAGTTTTCATTTTATTTTTCCACATTTGTCAATTGTTGAATAACTTTAAAAAACAGTGCAAACAGGCCTACCTAAACTAAACACAAAATTAAAATACTAGGGAAAAACTAACAAAATCAAGACTTTCTAGGTTTTAAGCTCTCAAACAATAAAGAGGTTACTACCTACCACCTCTGTATCTGAAAGCCTTTTTGTACATTTACCTTTGTACTGGTTTGGGCTGGGACGGAGTTAATTTTCTTCATAGCATCTCATATGGTGCTGTGGTTTAGATTTGTGACCAAAACAAGCCTGATAACACACTAATATTTTAGCTATGGCTGGGCAATACTTGCACAGCACCAAAGCTTTCTCTGTTTCTCACTCTGCTCTCTCAGTGATTAGATTGGGGGTGCACAAGAGTTTGGGAGCGGACACAACTAGGCAGACGAATCAAACTAATCAGAGATATTCCATGCCATATAATGTCACGCTCAGCAATAAAAGAGAGGAGCAGGGTTTCAGTAGGTTAGCTGTCTTTTGCTTGGTCATTGGCTAGGCATCAGTCTGCCTACAAGAGGTGGTGAGTGATTGCCTTTGCATCTTGTTTTAATTTGATTTGTTTCTTCTTCTTCATCTTCTTCAGTTATGAAACTATTTTTATCTTGACCCATGAGTTTTGTCACTTTTATTATTCCTTTCATCTTCTACCATCCTACTGGGGATGAAAAGGGAAGCGAGTGAGTGGCTGTGTGGTGCTTAGCTGTACACTGAGGTTAACTCATAACAAAATTAAATATACATTTTCAAGAAAAGGAAATACATGTGAGCATTGTTAATAAAATATGACCTCATCAGAAGTGTTTTCTTTCTGTAAACATCCTTTCATTCATTTTGTGCTCTAGACAGAAACCCATTTACAAAACAAATTTCAAGAGCTGTAGTGACTGAAGATCATCTCTACTAGATGATGGAATGAAGGTGGTCTTGGTACTATTGATATACTCTTGGTACTATTATTATAAATGTATATCAACAAGAAATGCCCATAGTCTTCATTTGAAAGTGTATCACAGTAACAAAAATAGTGAAGAGATGTTATATAGCTTTCATGGAACATTACTCAACAGTGTAATTTGAGTGAAATGTTGAAGCATTAAACCCTTCAATAGAAACTTTAAATGATCAGTGACCTAGGTTCCTCTTTCTTTTTCTCTTTCTTTCTTTTTCTTTTCTCTTTCTTTCTTTCTTTCTTTCTTTCTTTTCTTTCTTTCTTTCTTTCTTTCTTTCTTTCTTTCTTTTCTCTTTCTTTCTTTCTTTCTTTCTTTCTTTCTCTCCTTCTTTCTTTCTTTCTTTCTTTCTCTCTTTCTTTCCCTCTTTCTCTCTCTCTTTCTTTCTCTCTCTCTTTCTCTCTTTCTTTCTTTCTTTCTTTCTCTCTTTCTTTCTCTCTTTCTTTCTCTCTCTCTTTCTTTCTGTCTCTCTGTCTCTTTCTTTCTTTCTGTCTCTCTGTCTTTCTTTCTGTCTCTTTCTTTCTGTCTCTCTTTCTGTCTCTCTTTCTCTCATTCTGTCTCATTTTCTCTTTCTCTCGTTTTCTTTCTTTTTTTTTTTCTTTTCTCTTTTTTTGTTCTTTTTTTCCCAAAACAGTTCTACATCCTAAGTGGACTAAGGTCATACTAAATTATGACACAGTTTTTTTATATCTGTGTAAACTGAGTACCTTTGCACAGGAAATTGGACACTGTGAAATATAGTGGTAGAGTGCCAAGTAGGTGGAACCAGACCTAGGAAATATTCTCAGATCAGGTACAAAAGACAGCTGTTATTAGAGTAATCACTGATTACTGGGAGTACAGAAATCCCAGAGCAGCTAGCCTTGTTGTTTGAGGTACCTTAAGTTATAGTATAGTCCAAAACAAGTGAATGTATGTGAAATAATTTTAAAGGATTGAATCAAAATTTGCATAGATATCATTAAGTTTTTTATATACTTATTCTATATACATATTTTATATACATATTCTCTTGGAGAAGAGGAGGAAGAATGTGTTCAAGCCACCTGAGTCATGATGCAAACTCACACGTTAACATTCACTTTCCTGAACTTGGTGCATTGCAATATTTCGGAGAGATACATAATAAGCCTAAGTGTAGCAAAGTCACATCAAGATATCACCACACTTTAGCCAGTAAGCTTTCTTTCTGTGTGGTTGTGGCTAACCTGATGCTGATTTCTGACAAATCAAATTCCTTTTACTGTACTCCATGGGTATGCATACATTGCTAAATAGAAGAGAGTCAGGGGAAAAAACTCTATACACTGCACTTAAGGATAACTCCACTACATCAGACTAGATCTATCAGCACTTTAACACTTTGCCTGAGACAAGGGTCATACAGTCCAGCATTTTTCTTGTGTCTTCTCTGGGCCTATGTGGTGCCCATAAAGTTTGAAAAAATGACTGTCTTTTGAGTGCACTTTTCCTGTTCATGAAATAAGTCTGAAGTTACACTTTTTAAAATGTCTGAAGTGTGGGGGCTATGCTGCTGCTCACCAGAATGGTGTTTTTATAATATGGCACTGTCGGTGTATGCTCTATGCCCTGAAGTGGTTTGTAAGTGTCAGGCAGAATTTTCTGCCCCTCAGCTATGCCTTCATTAGTGGTCACCTGGGCTCAAGGTTACCACCTTCCAGATAAATTCACTGTGTTCCTAGCTGTGATATGTCAGGTCATTCTGCTAACTTACTTTAACATTGCAGATGTGAAAGCTAAGTATCGGACTTATAAGTTTGAGGTAAATGAATTGTATTGCAGGTATGCTGATACGTAGAATCTATCTTTTCTTTGGATATATTGAAGTGACCTTGTTTGCTGATTAAAAAGGAAAATAATGATTTTTTTTTTTTTAAAGACTGCTTTCTACAACTATTTTTGATTCATAACTAAATACAAAACCAAGCTGTAGTAATAGTACAATTGGTGTTACGCAGTAAGCTCTGATGTGAATTTGAAACCACAAAGCAATATGTGTAAGAATTATACCCATATGTAAGAATATTACCTATATGTAAGATTTTAACCTAATGTTTAAAAGAATTCTTGTCATTATACAGCAAGAAGATGTTAAAAAATGTGTAAATAATGCAAATAAAATGAAATGCAAAGTATATGTCTAAGGAGATGTATTTTTAGGGTCCACAAGGTGATATTTTCGGACAACATGTCATGTTGTTTTTTGTCATGCTACATTCAGATAAACAAAGTTAGCAATCTTGATTTTGCAATAAAAAACCTCAGCCCCATTACTTGTTTTCAGTCGTTATACAACTGTGTCTTTCCGTGACAATTCTATTTGTATTGGTCAGAATGAAAGCCAACAAAAGTAAAAACAGTTAATTACATCCTACAAAAAACCCAATATATTTTCGTTATTTGAGCACTGTTTTTTTAGATATTGCTATTTTTCGTTAAAAAACCTATTTATTTGACTAATGTTTTGCTTCTCATCCAGCTCAGCTTCTCTGTATAAATCCTACAGTAGTTAACTGATTTATGGAAGCTTCACTACCAAGCCCCAGCTAACTGTCTCCTGACACATCTGTGAGCTACATTCAACTGCACACTGAACTCCCTTGCAAGTCAATGAGAGTTCTGCACAAAATTTTAAAGGTGTAATGTAGCTCAAAGGTAATTTTTCTTTAAGGAATAGTAGCTTACTAGGAGAGCTTACCAAACTGAGTGGGGCTTTCAAGCAGGCAAAGCTTGAGGCAGGATTCAGCAGGCTCTAACAATCAATATTTTTGACAGAGTGTAGGTTGTTTTTTGCTGTTTTGTGCAGCAGCACACTTTGTACTCATCATATTGAACCCTGGACTCTGTAAATGGCCTGAATGTAGAAATAAACACCACTTAAATGTAATCTTTTATGGCATCAACAGCCCTTCTCTTTATTTTGTCTTGTCCACTTCCCTGCTCCTTGTATAATGACACAATTAAGAATATCTATTTATATATGTAACTTTTCCATGACGAAGTAAAAATGTAGGAGTTAAAATATTTTCTATGCTTTGAACAAAATATTAGAAGATGTGTTTATTGATTGACTGAAAATAATATAATGTAATGTCTGATACCACAAATAAACTGAAAAAAGGACACTTTAATTGGCATGATGTGATTTATGGTAAGATGTCTGATGACTATACAAAGAAGTAACCACAGTCCATAGCAATAACTGTGGAAACGGTATGGTCAGATAGATGGACTGAAGGATCATTAGAAACAGGTGATAAAATTCATACTATATGAAAGAGAGCTCCTATCATTGATGAAATATTCAGTAAAGCTTCATCCTGCAAGGTGTCAAGCACCTGCTGAGAGCAGGCCTTTGCCTTCAGACTTACTCTTACTGAAGCTAACAGGAAAGCTTTCTAAAGGCTTGGACGTTCCTTCGAGGCACAACTTTGTGCTAAAGGATAGTTAGGTATGATCCCTTTTCCAGATACCTAATTTATCTGGTGGTTATGCCACCTTAGTATGTGTTATCTCTGAGTTACTTCCCTGTGAGTTACAATGAGAAATAAAAAAGGAACGAGCCTGGAGAAAATGCACAAAAGATAATAATTATTGTTAACTGCTATAGAATGCAAATTATAGTCTATTTTAGAGTTTCCATAGTGAAACTGCTCAATACTTTAAATAAAAAAAGTGCAGCGTATTGTCCTATAAAGTAATTTCCCCTGTTCTCAATGTTGATAAAGTACAGTTTATGAGCCTTATATGCTGTTAATACAAGAGAAATGCTCCAGAAACACCCAAATTTCAAAACCCTGGACCACTATAATAGATTGTGTCTGTGTTCTTCAGAGAGAACCAGAGATGAAAAGTAGGTCCTCTTTCCCTTATTTTTCTTCAACTTCTTTATCATATATCGTCAGAGCATCAAGTCCTCTACGAAGGATGTTAAAAAAGAGAGACACAGAGAAAGAAAAATGTTATGAATATCAGGAACACCATCTCTCTGAGAAATGCCCCCCACCATGCCATGAACGAATTCTTAGTTGGTGAGGCAGCAAATAAAATCTCATTCACTGAATCTCATTCAAAGTTCTTATGATATTTCATAACATTTATCTGTAAAGTACCAAAATGGGTGTCTTGATGAAACAAAACAAAGTAATCTAACCATTTTCAATCTTGTTTGTACCATAATGCACCATCTATGTTACAGTGCAGCCAAGTATAGTGACCACATAGATGGAAGCTTGAATTTTAGGGACCAGTGAACACTAATTTTTCCTTTGTTGTAGAACGAAGTGCTCAAAAACTTTTCTCTGAGCTACTGTTCAATGTGAGCCAAGATGTTCACCTAGTCTTCAAAATTTTTAACCTACAGCTTGTGAACTAATATACTGATTTGACAAAACCATAATGGTCAAAAACATATAAAGACATTTATACATGTCTTCCTAAGAGTTTGTTGGGTGAATCTGGGGGAAAGGGAAAAGGTTACTGGAGAACAGTATGTAGATGGGCTATTTTCTTACAAGTGAGAATTTCCTTATTTCACAGCATCCAGCTCTCGAGGACTAACAGGACCAGCAAATAAAATATGTTTCCCAAGTACGTCATAAAACAAAACTATGTTATCATTTGTATAAAAGGCTTTAATTATAAAGAGTGAAAATACCAGCCAGATACCTGCTGCAGGAGGTCCTTGACCTGGGCACACTTTTTGCAGTCAAGTGTGCTGCCTATCCCTGCCCCAGGTCTCTGAAATCTGCAGTCTGAAATCTGCACGGCAGCCTGAAACCCTCCTGCAGTCTGAAATCTGCACTGCAGCCTCTCCCTTCAGCAGCTCCATCTGGGTGGAGGCATTGGCCACCGCTGAGGTAGATGGTGCAGACCCCCAGGCCAGAGCTGCAGCCTTTGCTCTCAGATGAATGCGCACCATTCTGCCTCGAGGGTCAGGTAGGATAAGTGCCCTTGACCCATGCACATGGTCACAGAACAGTACCCAGCTGCTGGGTTATTTGTACTTCAAGTCTCCCAGTCGGCCAGTGGAATGCCCCTCCTTCGAAGATGTGTCCTTCCTGCATGCCGCATGTCTTGTTTGCCTGCTCTATTCACAATGCTCCTGGTCATTCATGCTCCTCAGGCTGCTTTTTGTAGGTACATGGGTGGGTTGCCATTGCTCTGGCAACACCCAGGCCTCAGCTGCCACTCTCATGAGAGCTGCTGGCTGCTGGTGGGTGTTTCTGCTGCCCTGGCATTTCCCTATTTTGGGAAAGCCCCCCTGTGCGCTAAGATCTGATGCTCCGCTGCGGGTCCACTGCGCTTTTATCTGTTTATAGATTTTAAGAACCCCATTACTACCCTTTCTCTCCTTTTTTTTCTCACACAGACCCCAACGTACACTAAAAGCTGTTTTAATTGGTGTTAGTAAGTTATTAAAGTGGATGTTTTGGAAGAGACTTATATAGCAATACTTTTCATTTATATCTGCATATATTGTTGCACTGCTTGAATAATTTTTTGTGGTATCCTTATCTTTATATGTTATGAACTTAGGAACAGATTACTACAGTCTATTACTACTACTCCTACTCTATTACTACAGTCTCTTCCCCCCATACACACCCTTCCTTTTCCATGAAGATTTGTGCGAATAGTATGGCATGCAGTAGGCATTCAGATCTTGCTATAAAGTGAGAATGTGTGCAAACTAAATCCAGAGAGATGAGGTCAGTAGTGCTCCCAGTTTTCACAGTGGACAGAGCCAAAAAGAGCCTGGACAATTGATCAGGCTATACTTAGAAGGTTAAGAAATACACATCTGAACATAATCTCTGTGAATAAATCAATACCAAGTTTCCTTTCTTGTTAGTCCAGGTTTTAAATTTTTATGTTTCTTTTATCACTTTAGCATCTGCAAAAGCACAGAAAATATTATTCATATACAGTATACACATATTCACACCGGTTTTAACTTCACAGCCTACCTTCTTTTCCTAGGTAATCTTCCTCCCAGTGATGAGCAAGTTGGCTTGATTAAAATCAGAGTTGTTGCACTACAAGGATGAACAGCAGTCAGAAGTAGTCAGAACAGTAGTCAGAAGTAAATTAATAATGCAGGGTGAAAGAGACCTGTTTCAAGTCAAGTAAGCAGAACGTCAGCTCCTAGAAGTCAAACATGTTTGAGACAGTAAGCATTGTTGGTCTCACCACCTTTCTACTATAGATTCCACATTACAAAGGCATGTAAAGAAATATTGATTTACTCCTATCACTAAGAAAGGAAAGAAGGCAAAATATATTCATATTCGTCTCTTAGAAGAACTGTGTGTAGTTCATAAGCTAATTGGACTTAAAAAACAATAAGCAAACTGTCTCAAAAATATGTATCATCCAGTTCATAAGTAAAATGAGGGTGTGAATCATTAGGAAAAGTTCTCAAGGCTTTGCCAAGATGTAGAAATCCATACAAGTTTGTTCTTATAAAACTTAGCAAACTGAAATAGGTCTCTTTTCAGTTAAGACCTCAATTTCTTACTAGTGATACCATCTGATTCTTTATTTCTCCACAAATCTCTCTATACTCATATGCTACTTGTGCAGAGTTTGTAGCTCTATATTAATTCTAGTACAATATAAAAATATTTTCTGCAACCAGGCGATTATGTGACTATCGTGGGTTGACCTTGGCTGGCAGCTAAGCTCCCTTCTAGTCACTGTTCATGTCACTTCGTGGGATGAGGGAGAGAATCAGAACGGCAAAAGTGAGAAAAACTCATGGATGGAGATAAAAACCAGTAAAGAGATGAAGCAAAGATATGTGTGCAAGCAAAACAAAATAAGGAATTCATTCACTGCTTGCCATCAGCAGGCGGATGTTCACTGCTTCCAGGAAAGCAGGACCTTAGTACATTTAACAGTTACTTTGGAAGACAAACTTATCATTGCTAAGCACAATGTCATATGATATGGAATATCACTTTGTTCAGGTTGGATCAGTTCCAGTTGTGTCCCCTCCCAAAATCTTGCCTACTCGCTGTAGGAAACACAGAGTGAGAAAGAGAGAAAGCCTTGATGCTCTGTGAGCAATAGTTAAAACACGGGTGTGTCATCATCACTGCTTTGCTCACAAATCCGTAACACAGCACCGTTCATTCTGCTATGAAGAATATTAACTCCACACCAGCCAGACCCAGTACAGTTACCTATGGTACTTTTTTGCACAAGTTAAGTAAAACACTCAAAGAGTTCCCACCAGTATGTGCAAGTTCTTCCTTGGTTTAAGTTGAGTCACCTTCAAAATATTATATACACCAGAATTTAACTCATATTCCCACAGCTGGGGCTAGATTTGCTGATTTGCAGTTTTACAGATCCTACTTTTATCTCTACTTAAATGCAAGTAACACATTAGCCAGCCTCATGTCCTCAAATACTTCTGTCCGTAGCCAACAATCACGACTATCCATCAGCTACACACTTTCCTATTTGTTTCCTTTGCTACTTTTTTTTTACAACAATGGGATATAATTTACCTGTTTCTAAGTGGAAGAATTATTTCAATATCACCAAATTCCTACCTGTTACAGGACCTTCTCCTCACACATGGAAAACTGTCAGGATGAAGCAAGCACCAGCAGCTCTCTGGTGTCAGTGACCAGGAGCAGCAGGAACTCCCCAGGAGTCCGTCAGGGCAGGGCCGGGCAGCCAGGGCCCGTCCCACCACCCCAGCCAGGAGCAGGGCGGCCAGGGCCACCGGGGCAGCCATAACCCTGGACATCAGGCACCTCCCTGGGGACGGGCCAAGACCAGGCTGGGAGTTGGGCCCATGGGTGGGCCCAGCTCACCATGGCCCAGGGCCAGGCAGGGCAGGGCTGTGGGGAGCTGGAGAGCAGCCCTGCTGAGGCACCAGTGGGGCAGGGGCTGACGGCCACTGGCAGCTGACATGGGGTCTTGGGATGGGGGCAGGGATGGGGGAGGCCTCAGGGTGGCTGAACAGGGACACAATGCCCTAGCAGTGCCCTCAAGGCCCTGACAAAACGTGTCTCTGCAAGTAATTTCACTCTTTCACAAATTATTTTATCATTTTTTTCCTTTATTGATTGTCCAAATGTGCTGCCTTGTGTCAAAGCTGCCTTTCCTTTTTTTCATAGAGCTGCCATAAGGGACTTCTTTTTTTTTTTTCCTAAATTTCAAACCACTGTCAGAATTCTGGCAATACATATGACATTATGTATTATGAGTTATATGTTCTATATTCTACACTCCACTTTATGTACGTGTTTTATGTTACATGTTACACATTACATATCTTATATGTGTGTGGTGCGTTGACGCTGGCTGGCTGCCAGACCCCCCCACCCAGCCACTCTCTCACTCCCCTTCCTCACCATGACAAGGGGTAGAAAATGAGACGGAAATGCTCGTGAATTGACACAAAAACAGGGAGATCACTTACCAATTTCTGTCATGGGCCAAACAGATTTGACTTGGGATCTTCTCCACGTGCTTGCAGGGTAATCTGCTCTGGCGCCTGGAGCACCGTCTCCCCCACTTCTTCTCTCACCTTGGTATTGCCTCTGGGTTTTGCCACTCTTTTGTGTCCATCTTCCCTCCCCCCATCCGGCATTTTTTGCCCTTTCTTAAATACATTTCCCCCAAGGCACCACCACAGTGGCTGCGGGGCTCAGCCCTGCCCTGCGGAGGTCGGTCGGAGCCGGCTGGAACCGGCTGGAACCGGCTGTGTCCAGCACGCGGCAGCCCCGGCCTCTCCTCACAGAGGCCGCCCTGCAGCCCCTGTTGCCAACACCTTGCAACATACTCCCTGTACAACTGCGCCTAGAGTTTTGTTTAGCTTCCCATCAAAGACACATTTTAAATTCAAATTGTAAAGGTTTTTTTGAGAGAATATTAAGCCCAGTAGTTTCCACTGAATTTTAGAATGGAACGAGGATGAGAGAGGAAAAAAGAATGTTCATTACCTTGGCTGGATACTAACATTATGCTTGTCATTCACATATTCATCAGTCTTTTTACCTCAAAGTGTCTCAGAAGGCATCACAGAAATACAAAGGGAAATCAGCCTAGCTTGTAGCTGTAGTATGCACATGCAGAATAAATACCTGACAGTAGGCTAAGTAATGGAGGAGAAGGAATTGAAACTATCAGCCAACACAAAAGAATTTAAAAACTGACAAAGTGCCAAAGGAGCAAATTCAATAAATTACCAACAAAAATTAATACATATTCTTTCATCTAGAATGGTTTTTTCTTCTCTACGTTGCAAAAGCTTTTTTATACTTATCTCACTGAATGCTGTGTCTTCTTTATCTTTCTAAGCCTGAAGACAATACAACTTTTTTTGTTTCCATCCTCTCATGTAATATAGGATCTTTACTGTTCCCAAATGCTGGGTAGCATCCTAGCCCTCATAAGTCAGTGGGAAAGCTATTATTTCTCATTCATAAAATCTAATTCTGTGCTGTAACCACCTAGGTGCCTATTGCTTAGTCATTCCATTTAATATATTTTCTTTTCTGTATTCTTTTCTTTTCTATGTAAATATATTTTCTTCTCCGTGCAACTGTGATATCAACACTAATAAATACAGCTGTCCTGTAGGAAGTCTTGAGGAATTGTGTGAAAACCTTTGCAAACTTGTAAAAAGAAACTTGCAGTCTTCCATGATGAATTCTATGATGGTTTTAGTGGCAAAACAAACAAACAAAAATTATTTCTGGATCTAAACAAAGTGAGAAATGCCTTTGAATTATTTTCTGTTTGATGGCTTCTGAACTTCATAATAAACTCCCTCATCGAAGGCTTGATCAATAAAAAAGGGAGTTTTAAATCTCCATCTCTTCCTGCAGCAGCAGGAATTAAAATGTAAAGGATTTTACTAAAGAGAATAACCCATTTCAGATCACATCTGACACTCAGATGAGACTGACATAACCTCAAAATCTATAAATTATTATTTTGCTAGTATTCAAAATATTTTTTATAAATATTCCTCTTGAGAAATTCCTTGGTGGGGAGAAAAAAGAAAAAAGATAATTTATACGCAGATTTGGAAATGCTGAACATGACAGAAGAGAGAGAAGAAGAGGACATAATCCTGTCTTCAACAAAATACAGTTCCTCCTAAACTAAATATGCTGAGGTGGTAAAATCATGAGTAATAAAATAATCAGTTTAAAGGCATATACATTTATTACCAAACCACATGAGATTATTTATTCCAAAAGTATTTTTTCTTATGGTTATACTACCAACTCTAAGAAATTATAAAAGATAATATAAACAGGACAATATATAAATACGCTTCTTTTTCAAAAATAGTTTGTACATCATATTAGCACTCAGCTGTTAGCAGCTAGAACAGGAAAACTAAAAAGTGCAGGTATTCAATTGTATGTGTCAGTGTTATATATGAGAGAACACAGTATTCCTCTGTTTTCTGGCAGCGCGTGTCAGAAAGGAAAAACAAAAACACATTGTCATTCACTTCTGCAAACACACACACAGAAAAGAAGCAACCCATGTAGTCATATAAAGTAGCCTAGAGACAGCTAATTTAACAGCCTGTCACAATTTGCATAAATTGGGATCACAGGTGCAAGATATTTAGTTTCACCCAGCACTGTGGGGCTGTGTCAAAATTCAAATACAATGATACATATTATCAAATAACTCACAACAACAATTATGAATTATTCTGTTGATGTAAATTACACTTGAGAATAAAAACCTTACAAGTACCAGATGCAGCCAACAGAGAAAATAAACACAAACCTCTTCTCATATGTAGGCTGATCATTAAGTTTAGACTTGTCCATAAAAACACTGTTATCCGTTGCTGGTAAGGGTCCACATCTGTGCTTCTGAGTTTACTCTGTAATATATGCAAACCAGAAGAATACCTTGTGGCTGTCCCGTTCTGTTTGTTATGATGAATGGTACTCTGACTTCACAATAAAAAAGGCCATGAAATATTAAGAAATCAGTTGAATATAATACATGCAAGAAAATCGGGAAAGCAAAGTAAAAGTTATTCTACAACTGCACTGGAATACTTGTGCCTTTTATAGAGTAGCCTTTTACTTGGTCAAACAAGTCCTCTTAGTGATCCCTGTAAGTGGGAATTATTTTCTGTGAATATGGTGCAATAGTCAAAAAAGAAGGTGATACAGGACTCTTAAGAGATGTGGAACCTGTATATCTTGTTCCTGTAAGTTGCCTATTTAATAATGGAGATTCATTACTGAGAAGTGCTGCTTTGTAAAACCACTTTGGTGTTTTTTTGTTTGTTTTTTGGTTTTGTTTTTTTTTTTTTTAATTATTATTATTTCTGTTAAAAAAAGCAGATATGACATTGGCTGAATAAGTTGTCCACAAATTAGGTTTGTATCTGACATGTCAGCTTTAGTCTATAGACTTCTGTTTATACTTTCTTATAGGCTAAATACTCCTCACAGTCCTTATGCATTGTCCATAGGTATTGGGTTTATGTGGCAAGGTTTTGGTAGTTGGGACAGAGGTGGCTTCTGTAAGAAGACATTGGAGGCTGATGCAGGTTTTCCCTCTGCAGTCCATAGAGGTCCACAGTGGAGCAGATATCTACCTGCAGCCCATAGAGGTCCCCATGCCTGAGCAGATGGGTGTGCCTGAAGGAGGTTTTTACCCCCGGAGAGCCCACGCTGGAGCAGTCCATTCCTGAAGGACTGCACCCCATGGAAAGGACTCATGATGGAGCCATTTGTGAAGAACTGCAGCCCATGGGAGGAATCCGCATTGGAGAAGTTCATGAAGGACTGTATCCAGTGGGTGGGACCCCACGCTTGAGCAGGGGAAGAGTGTGAGGAGGAAGGAGCGGCAGAGACAATGTGTGAGGAACTGACCACAACCCCCATTCCTCATGCCCCTGTGCCATTCAGAGGGGAGGAGGTAGAGAAATAAGAAATGAAGTTGAGCCAGGGAAGAAGGGAGGGGTGAGAGGGAGATGTTTGTAGATTTGTTCTTATTTCTCATTATCTTACTTGGATTAATTGGCAATAAATTAATTTCCCTAAGTTGAGTCTGATTTGCTTGTGATAGTAATTGGTATGTGATCTCTGTCCTTATCTTGACCCACAAGCTTTTCATTGTACTTTCCCACCTGTCCTGTTGACAAGGGGTGATGGTGGATTGGCTTTGTGGGCACCTGGAGGCCAGCTAAAATCAACCCAAATCAACCCACAACATCACAATAATTGGAGAGTTTTGTTCTTGCTATTATTACTACATCTTTTTTTTGTACTTTCTAATAATATTTGTTATAACAAGAAATTAATTCAGAAAATGTTTACTCACAAACTAATTTGCTTAGCTCAGATTACAATAGAACTGTAGGCCTCAGTTCTTACAAAAGAATGTTATGTTGTGCATGTGAGAACAGATAGATCATAATATAATCTTCAGTTTGCCTAAGAAGTGAGCTAAGAAAGGCTAAGAAACTGAATAATCTAAACGCACTGTTCTTTTCCTTATCTTTATTTTTTTCTGTCTTACATTTATAGATTTCATTTCTTTAGCTTTATCTGATTTGACTAAAAAAACAAGGGTGAGAATATCTATGTATCTAAGAGAACTACAGAATATATGTAAGTTTAAGCATTGTTTTGCACATGGATGAAAAACGACACAGAACTCTGTTTTCAAGAGTTAAGAATTCACAAAACAGGTATATTTTTTAGCTATTTCTTAGAATTACCATTCAGGTAACTGAAATACAAACGATAAAGAAAATTGCCCAGCACTTAGAGATCTCATTTTGTCATTTTGTCTATGTTCCACACCCCCTTCCAAAGTCAGGAGAAGCAATAATAGCATTTTGAGCCCAACGGATCTGTGCAGCCACCGATTCTATGGGCTCTGCCTTGTAGTTGTTCCTGAAAATAAGGCAGATATGTCTGGAGCCAATAAAGCATTGTTTCTAAAGATTTGCAGTGGTTATATCTCTTGCCTTAGAAATTGATCTGAAAAGCAGAGGACCATAATCATGTGGAAAGCCCCAGGTAGACAGTTCTGGCTCCCCTTGAAATAACATTAAAACACTAAAGGAGTTAAGGCAGCAACAGTGGACAACATATTTTAAATAAGACCTTAGGTGCAGTGCTACTGGCAAGGAATAAATCAAGCAGTTCACAAGGCTAGGACTATTCTGTGCTAAAGAGTTTATTCTATTTTTAAAGAAGTTACAGATGATTAAAAAAATGGAATATCCGCTTAAAACTAATCAAAATTATTATACTATAAAACAGTGATAAATTTTGGTATACTAGGTATAAAAAAAGTACTAAAAGGGCATAGAAGTCTGGAATAGTACAAATTAAACTGAGCCACAATATTCAGCACAAAAAAGTTGTGGGTTTTTTTTTTTCCTAATCTCAACACATTTTCTTGTCAGACTTTTAAATTTGCTATCTTTCTATCTCTATTCAATGAGTTTCTCATTCAATTACTAGAAGGATCTATACAGCCCATGATGGTTTTAGGACCACTGTGTTGTACACCTCATAAAAAAGCACCACCTAAATATCTGAACTCATTTATTTTCTTAGAGTCAGACCATGAATCTGTACATGGTGCATCCCTTTTCAGACTTATTCCTTTTCAGAAAAATTCTGATCCAATTATTATGCAAGACATAATTACTTTTCCTTGGGCATGCCACTTAAAAAGCAATTCATCTCACTTAATTTTAGCCATGCCTAAATGATAGGCATCTGGCTTATGATAGTTGTCTAGGATCTTTCTTTCCAGAGACATCTGTCTCTCTGCACCAATTATGATGAGATCCTAGATGGCTACTTTAGATTAGATGCCTAATTTTTGAAAGTTGAAGGCAGAGAGATTATCATCCCTCTTGCTACCACAAGGGTGATTTACGTAAGAGTGTTACCATAGTGATTTACAAGAGCATAAAAAACCCAACAACTTCGGCTACCTTTGAACAAGAGATGTAATTACATGAAATGTTTGTTAATGTGACACCAAATCTGAGCAAGTATACCCTGAATTTCAGAAAGGCTTATGACCATGTCACACCTGCGTCAGCCACATTCTTTCGCCTTCTCGTCATCTGTAGTTGTAAGAGATATTTCTTGCAGATATCACAGAATCATAGAAAAGTCTAGGTTGGAAGGGACATCTGGAAATCATCTGGTCCAACATTTGTTTGAAAGCAAAGCCTTGGATTAGGTTATCCAGGGTCCTGTCAAGCCGAGTCCAGAATATTTCCAGCGAGGAAGATTTCAGCAGTTCTCTGGGTGACCTAATCCAACGTTTAATTGTTCTCACAATAAATATTTTTTTTCTTATATTCAGACAGAATTTGCCTTGAATTAGCTTGTGCCTGTTGCCTCTTACCATATCACCACGTATCCTTGTGAAGGTGGAATTTCCATCTCCTCTGTAATTGTTTTTAGGTATTGGAAGAGTGTAATTACAGTCCCCCTAAGCCTTCTCTTCTCTACTTTGAGCGGACCCTCTTCCTTCAGTCTTTCATCATATGTCAAATTTTCCAACCCAAATCACCTTAGTTCCCTTCCCTGAGATCCTCTTCAATTTTTCAATGTCTCTCTTGGACTGGGGAGACTGAAATTGGTGCAACCTAACAAGCAGAGCTGAATAACCCCCTTCCTTGATCTGTTCGCTACACTCTTGCTGATGCAGTCCAGGGTATGGTTTGTCAGGCCACACACTGCTGGCTCATGTCCAGGTTGCTCACCTCCATGATCCTCAGGGCCTTTCCAGCAGAGTTACATCCAAGATTTTCATACCTCAACCTTTGCTAATGCTTGGAATTATTCTTTCCCAGTTGTGGGACACTATAGTTATCCTTGTTGAACTTCATGGAATTCTTGTCGGCTCAGTTTTCCATCCTGTCAAGGTCTCTCTGTATGGTGTCTCTTCCTTCTGATAAATCTACCTCTCCTCCCAGTTTGGTATCATCCACCAAGTTGATGAGGGTGCATTCAATCCCATCATCCTAACATTCCTAACAGAACACTAACAGATGCAGTATCAGCCTCTGAGCCCCTCCACTCATGAACGGGTGCTAGTTTGAACCATTAACTACCATCCTTTGAATCCAGCAATTTAGCTTGTTTTCCACTAATCCTGGGGTCTGCCTCTCCAATCCATACCTTAACCAGTTTGTAAACAAGAATGTTGTGCCAGATCGTGTCAATTGCTTTGCTAAAATCAAGAAACACAACGTCCACAGCTCTGCCTTTATCCACTGAGCAAATAGTTTCATCACAGATGACAATACTGTTGATCAAGCACAATCTGCCTTTGGTAATTCTGTATTGCTTTTTCCCATCATTTTTTGCTGTTTGCTTTGTCTTTCATGTGCTGGAAAATATCTTCCATGATGACTTATTCCTAAATTTTCCCCATGACTGAAGTGAGGGTAATTGGTCTGCAGGATCCTGGATCTTCCTTTTTGCCCTGTGTATAGATGGACATATTACGTGCCCTTTCACAATCATTCAGGACTCCCCTTGGTCCCCATGACTCTTTCAAAGGTGACAAAGAATGTTGTTGCAAGGATGTCAGATAACTCTCTTAGCACCCTGCCGTTTATCCTGTCAGGCCCCACAAGTATGTATACATCCAATTTTTTTGAGATATTCTCTTATGTGGTCATAGAATCATAAAATCATAGAATCGTAGAATAGTTTGTGCTGGAAGGGACCTTTAAAGGTCATCTAGTCCAACTCCCCTGCAGTATGCAGGGACATCTTCAACTCGATCAGGTTGCTCAGAGCCCCATCCAAGCTGACCTTGAATGTTTCCAGGAATAGGGCATCTCTCTGGGCAAGCTATTCCGGTGTTTCATCATCCTCATAGTAAAAACATTCTTCCTCACATCTAGTCTAAATCTATCCTCTTTTAGTTTAAAGCCATTATCCCTTGTCGTGTTGCAACAGACCCTGACAAAAAGTCTGTCCCCATAAGGATTATAGGGGTTATAAGTCCCCTTTAAGTACTGGAAGGCCACAATAAGATCTTCCCAGAGGCTTCTCTTCTCCAGACTGAATAACCCCAACTCTCTCAGCCTGTCCTCATGGGAGAGGCGTTTCACCCCTCTAATCATTTCTGTGGCCCTCCTCTGGACTCACTCCAACAAGTCCATGTAATGAGGACTCCAGAGCTGGACGCAGTATTTCACAAGAGCAGAGTAGAGGGGCAGAATCACCTTCCTCGACCTGCTGGCCATGCTTCTTTTGATGCAACCCAGGATACAATTGTCTTTCTGGGCTGCGAGTGCACATTGCCGGTTCATGTCCAGCTTTTCATCCACTGGTACTCCCAAGCCATTCTCCGCAGAGCTGTTCTCAATCCGTCCAACAAATTCCTTATCCACTGAAGAGTCTGTATCAGATCTATACCTCTCTAATTTAGAGAGCAGGATGCTGTGGAGGAGCGTGTCAAGGGCTTTACAGAAGTCCAGAGACATGACATCTGTAGCCCTTCCCTTGTCCACTTGCAGTCACTCCATCATAGAAGACCACTAGATTGGTCAGGCAGGACCTGCACTTGGTGAATCCATGCTGGCTGTCTCAAGTCACTTCCTTGTCCTCCATCCTTTGGAGGACTTCTCTCTTGATGATCATCTGTTTGCTTCATCATTGCTTCTTGGGAAAGAGACTTTGTGACTGACCTTACCCATGAAGACTGAGGCAAAGAGGGCATTAAGTATATCAGCCTTTTTATACTTTTGTGAGTGCCTTGACAGTCCCATTCAGAAGTGGACCTACATATTCCTTTTATGTCTGCTTGCTTGCTCCTAATGTAGGTATAGAACCCTGTCTTGTTATTTTACATATCTCTTGCCAATTTGAGTTCCAGATGAGCTTTTGGCCTCCTGATGTCACCTCTGAATGCGCAAGCAATATTTCTATATACCTCTGTTGGAGCCTGTCCATTCATTTCTCATATGTCTTTTTTCTTTGTTTTGCTTTGGTTTTGTTTTGTTTTTTTGTTTTTTTTGGTTTGGTTTTTTTTTTGGTGAGGTTTTAAGTTACTTTGGTTTTAGGTGTGGGTGGTTTTTTTTGTTTGGTTTTCCTTTTTTGGTTTCTTTTTGGTTGGTTTGGAGTTTGTTGTTTGTTTTTTTTTAAAGTTCTTTTACTAACTCTAACCAGGCTGGGTTTTATGTTATGCTTGCTCCTTTTCTATCTGAGTGGGTGGACTGATCCTTCAAGAAAGTTGTTTCTGAAAATCTCCCTTTGACCACCGAGGCAGACTACCAGGGATCACTCCCTGAACAAGTTCAAATCTGCCATTCTGAAATCCAGGTCTTTGTTCTACTTTTTTTCTTCATGCTCTTTAGGATCTTAAAACTCTGTGATCTCATGGTCAGTGCAGCCACGGCTGCTATTGGTGGTCATAATCAAAACAACACTTCCTTATATGTAGGCCCAGAAGAACACCACTTCTAGTTGACATATTCAACAACTATGTAAGGTAGTTGTCCTTGACATATTCCAGAAACCTCCTGGATTGCTTATGCATGGAATGGAATGGAATGGAATGGAATGGAATGGAATGGAATAGAATAGAATAGAATAGAATAGAATAGAATAGAATAGAATAGAATAGAATAGAATAGAATAGGAAGGGACCTATAATGGTCATCTAGTCCAACTGCCTGACCAATTCAGGGCTGACCAAAAGTTAAAGCATATTGTTAAGGGCATTGTCCAAATGCCTCTTAAACACTGACAGGCATCATCTGCCTCCCTAGGAAGCCTGTTCCAGTGTTTGACCACCCTCTTGGTAAAGAAATGCTTCCTAATGTCCAGTCTAAACACTGTTGTGTTGCTTTCCCATCAAATATCAGTTTAACTGAAGTCCTTCATGAGAACCAGAGCATGCAGACCTAAGTCGTCTTTGAATCATTTGAGGAAGGTTTTGCCCACCACTTCTTCCTTACTGGGTGACCTGTAGCAGACCACTACCACAAGGTGCCCCTTGACAGTGATTCCTCTGATTTGACCTAAAGGCACTCAACAGACCTGTCCTCTTTTTCATAGCTAACCTCTATGTCCTCACACAGGTCTTTTACACAGAAAATGCGCCTTTCTCCTCTTCTACCCTCTGTCTTTCCTGAGTAGCTTATCTATTGCAGCATACCAGTCATGAACCGTATTACTGAGTTTCTGTAATTCCAATTGCATTGTGACTCTATGACTGCACATGGAGTTCTATTTCTTCTAATTTCCCTGATTAAGAGCATTGGAGGACAGACACCTGAGATTTTCCATCTTCCCCTAGTCTTTGAGGGGAGTGTGGGCACCTTCTCTGTTGCTCCGTTACACGCACACTTTCAGTTCGTCACATGGGTCCTTACTTGTCTCCAGACTTTGGATTCCACTTCCCATTGAACCTAGTTTAAAGCCCACTTCATTAAGTTAGCCAACCTATTGGCACAGATGTCCTTGTCCCTTTTTGGTAAGTGTGTCCCATGTCCCTGCTATAGCCCGCTGTCTTTGAAGAGCAACCCGTGATCATGCTTCAGTCTCCAGAGGGTGACTCACGCTCTGCTTCAGAGGTCTGCGTTCACTTGTTTGGAAGTGCATAATTCTCATTTCTGAATGCAGAAGAAAATTATGGGACTAGCTTAGTTAAAGCACCCAACTTTCAGGTAGGTACATTTAGCTGAGGAGAATCACACCTTCTCTTTACAGTCTGCAAAATAAGCATAGTGATTCTGATCTACTAAGACACTTAGAGAGTGAAGAAATCCAGTTTCTGAAAAGGCTTTGAGTATGTTTAACTGCTTTCACCTATTTGGTGAAATAGAAGAGCTAGCCCATACATGTATTTAGACCCTAGATACTGGTATATTTCACTGGTATAAAGATGACAAAGTATGTTTCTGTCTTGTCATAGTTACTTCAGTTTTATCAATCTGTTTCTTAACAAGTTGATCATGCAAAGGTCATGAACAGGTTCAGATAATTAATAGGTCTGAGTGTCATTGTATGTGAAAAGGTATTATTTCTCTTTAGTGACTAGATGTCCAGTTTTACTACTGTGTCATATGCTGTCTCATATAACTTTCCCTCTTCAGTTTAGCTTAATTAAAAAGTGTTATTGCCACCACTCGGATAAAAATTTTGGTTTTCTAGATGAATATGCCAGAATAATATAAGATGATAAGACAAAAAGCAAGCAAATAAACCAGCCTAGTCTTTTTCTTGCAAATTGAACATTGGAAATTACTAAATGACAACAAACACAATCTATCTTCACTTTCCGTGTTACTATACTGAGTGATAGCCATCTGCTTTACACCTGCCTCAGAAAATATTGCTTTTCTATAGAACTGCTTTGAGTTAAAACTTTTCTTAAAACACATTGTAATACCTTTTCCTATGTTAGCAAAAAAATAAAGTTATATATTTATAAAAAAAATCGTAGTGAAAAGAAAACCACAATTTTTGGTAACAGCTGCCATTTAAGTAGAATTTTTGACGTATGGAAGCTACTTTGGTTTCCCATGTTCCATGTGCTTGATAATAATTTGAAATCATGCTAATCTCTGACACAGCAGGTTTTTGATAGCTCTGTAAAGACCTTAATATCATTGCTTCAGGCAAGGTGACAAGTGTAATCACCTTCTATAATTCATGTTTAATACCTGAGTGACAAGAGAGGAATCATATCATGTCCTTGATCCAAAATCTTCAACTCTGCTATATCACCCTCCCTCTAGAAAATACTTTCGAAAATTGCTAAACATAGTCCAAATTTAATACTACTAGGAAGAATTTCTATCAACATAAAAACTGATGCAAAACAAAGGCATAACTCTTAATGCCAAATATATATTTTACAGTATTCTTTACACTCTTCTAAATTCTCTTCTGCAGTCTAAACATCCGAAAGAGATTTCTGTTACTCACATTTCACCTGTCAAGAACATTCTTAAAAATGGGAAGTAGTTGAACACAGCATACTCTAGTTTTTATAATCTGTTTACCCTTTGAAGAGCATCTGCAAACACTAACCTGAAGGAAAGTGTCATGGTTTCACTGGGATGGGGTTGACTTTCTTGCTAGCAGCTGGTGTAGTGCTGTGTTTCGGATTTGGGATGAGAATACCGTTGGTAGTGCACTAATGTTTTTGGTTGTTGCTAAGCAGCCCAGGCCTTTTCTGCTCCTCACACCGCTCTGCCAGTGAGTAGGCCGGGAGTGCACAAAAATTTGGAAGGAGTCACAGTCAGGACAGCTGACCCCACCTGACCAAAGGAATATTATGTGCTCTATGATGTCATGTGCAGTATATAAAGGCAGGGGAAAAAGAAGGAAGGGGGAGGGTGTTTGAAGTGATGGTATTTTGTGTTCCCAAGTAACCATTATGTGTGATGGAGCCCTGCTTTCCTGGAAATGGCTAAAAACCTGCCTGCCGATGGGAAGTAGAGAATGAATTCCTTGTTTTGCCTTGCTTGCACAGCTTTTGCTTTACTTATAAAACTGTCTTTAATCTTAACCCACAAGTTTTTTCTCACTTGTACTCTTCTGATTCTCTCACCCATCCCAACCAGGGGAGTGAGTGGGTGGCTCCATGGTCCTAGTTGCCAGCTACGGTTAAACCACACCAGGAAGTTGTTGGTTTGGGTTTTTTTTTAGAAACCAACTCAGTCATTTTGAAGACAGCCATCTTTAACAATGTTATTGAAATTAGATGTGCAAACATATCTAAATTTTATATTTGCAATGAATGCATGAGATATTTAAGGAAGGACAACATAGTGTATGATAGAAAGCATTTCTATATAGTAACATGCAGACTGACCCGTGTTCTGCCGAGATTCTAAAATGGTTAGACATGACTCCTGTCTGCGCATCAGCTTGCAGAGCTGTTCCTGGAAAAACTAAGATCACAAAGTATATGAGTTTATGTATCATCTGTATAGTCAGAAATATTTTGGTTTCGTTTAGAGTTTATTAAATAATGATCAGCTCCATTAGGCAATTAGACATACCCTAATGTTTTGAAATAACTCCATACTGCTATTATCTTAAGAAGGAAATGCAGCAAGTATAATTTCTGCGTCAGTGCAAATGTACTGTCACTTACTCCATAGCAGTTAAGCTTGATCTTAAATTATGGGGTACTACATTACTGTTGCTATAGGTGACCAGTAATATGGAGATTGTAGGATTAAGAGAATTGCTCTACGTAGAGAGTGGAAAGTATTATCTGCCAGTAGAACACCTATGTCTCAAACAGTGCCTGAACTATAGATTCAACATCTTGAAAAAATACTCATGGCAAGTATAACTATCTGCTTGTCTTATTCTTGTGTGTTCCCTATTATTGGCACCAGGATACATAGTTCATAGACCTTTTAGGTGACCTTTTTAGGGCCCTGAGCAACCAAATGTAACTTTAAGATTTGAGTAGAAGGGTGAACCAGGATCTGGTGGACCATTTAGTTTAGTCTGTTATTCTATGATTCTGTTCTTAACCAGATATGATGGTGTATACAAAACTTCTATTTCACCACCCTAATGGTATTAGTACAAAAAAAAAAGTAATACCTGAGAATTATTTACTTTCATGTACTCAGAAAAAGAAACTGTGATTAAGTATATTACTTTCAAACAACACAAAATATTTCCAAATAATATTGCTGTAAAATAAGGTGAACAGCTGAAGCAGTCTTTAAAAATAATTGTAGGTAAGAAAAAGGTTAAATGAAGAAGCAAATAAATGTATCCAAGCAAGATTTAATACAAAATTTAGCCTTCTTTAAAAGATTTCCCATTAAAAATAGTGCAGCTTGTATACAGTGCAACTGTTAAATATATACATATTGCTTTGTGATCACTGTCATGCTGTCTGTAGAATAAAGGTACTTCTGACTTTAAGGACAAAAAGAAGCCAGACTAGTGACAAGAAACAGAAGATACCAGGGTGCGTTAACATGGAAATGGAGATGAAAAAATAACACATGCCTTGACTTAAGTATGGGTGTGTCAGGATTTGTATTTAAATCAGAGATTTGCTCCATAGGAAAAAATGCTATTTTTTAAAGTACTTGTTCCAGGTAAAACTTCAGAACATTCAGACAGAAATGTATGCTTACTTTTGCATAAAAAAATGCATTTTTATCAGTTAAATTAATTTTATTTTATTTAAAGAGAAAAAACTTAATTTGAAAACCATATTTTTTGAAACAACACCAAAATAACCATGAATTTTGGATATTAGGTAGAAGTATGAATGAGAATTTTTATGCTTTTTACACAGACCTAATGCTAAATCCCATTCATGCTAGTTTATTTGACTGGTGGGGTTTGGGATTTTCTTAATTCTTTCTATGGCAATGGTGTCTAATCTTGTTAATGAAAGTGATGATAATTTTTCTTGGTTTCATTTTCTTCTTTCCAAAAGATAAGTTTATAAAATAAATATTCAAAAGCAAAAGCACACTATGATTATGTGCCAGGCTTGGTCAGAACTCATACCTGTATTACTATTTCATGCAAATCCACTAAGGACAGATCAATATAATTACAGTTACTTTCTTTGATATATTATTTGTCAAAGGTAACAGCAGAGGCAAGCTTTATGATTCCCATTAGAGGCAAAAGTCTTTTGCATTCCTCTGCTTTGTAGTTCTAAGATGTCTGTTTTTCAAGTGAAGAAACATTAACTATTTACTACAAATAACAGCAATTATAGGGTAAAACAAAGTGCTAGGGACAGAACTCAGAGTTAAAAGATAAAGACTCTCATTATTTTCTTCCATGTCTTCTATCTTCCTCACCACGAGAATTTGTTGTAAGACTGAATTTGGTAATTACCATAAAAAAATACACACTGTTTTGCAAATTGAGGTGGAAAGAGATATGTAAAGTAGATATTGGCCTTCCCATAAAGGAAATATTAATTTCCCTAATATTCTTGAACTCAAACACAAATTTTATTCGTCAGAGCAAGGCTTGATTTTTATTTTTTAATAATTTTAATTTTAAGTTGAAACCTAGGATGATCTGAGGCATTATGTTATTCTCTTCATCTCTTTATGAAGACTCTTGAACCTTATGTGGATATTAGGTAATATGAGTGAGGCTTTCTGTTTGGGAGGATAAGCACCTTTAGCAGGATTGTCTTTGATATGTAGTAGTTTTTTTATATCTTGCTGCCATATGAATATTTTGTGCATAGTCCACAAGGTCAAATGTAGTTGATATTCCATACTTTTGCAATTCAACATTATTCTGTGCAATTCCTCTACAAAGAGGAAAAAAAAAAAAAAAAAAAAAAAAGAAGCTTTCTGTTTATTCTAAGAATGCTATCACAGAAAGATATATGGTAAGGACTCCTTCAGAACTTTAGGAATACGAATGATTTATAAACTGAACTTTAACAATTTTTTTATATTTAAAAAATTAGCATAGAATTTTTAGTATCTAGAATTATTTGCATATGAAGAAAAATCTGAGCAATACTTGCTAGTTCAAAGCTTCCTTCAGAGAAGAAGTGCTGGTCCTGTTCACATTTAAAAACGTGGTGAAATTATAGATAAAGACAGTAAGATTAAAAGTACAGAAGTGGATTTTGCAACTAAACCTTAGTTGCTTTAATGCATGAATCATGATGTAATTAGGTCCTTAATAGCACCTGTATAAAAGCTTGTCAAGACATTCTTTATGGGCCAAAAATGTAATTTTAATATTTAGTATTAAAAAATATCTATTTAGTGACAAAATTTATGTTCATTCTCTTAGTGAGGAGAGATTTTAGCTTCAAGTATTTAGTAACTGAATAAATCAAAAAGGTTGGCATCATACGCAAAGAAAAAATAAAATAAAAGGTCATGTAACTTAAAGACAACATATTCTCCAGGAAATGTCAATTGAGTTGTAAAATGCCAGAGAAATTTATGAGATCAAATATTTTTCCTTTTTTTTTTAATTCTTCAGACTTTTATGGCTTTCAGAATCTTTTCAAAAGTGCAGGTTCTTCTCATATCAGCATACATGACTGATATATTGTTATCGTTTCAGTATTTTAGTGGTTTTAGTTCTGTTTGAGACAGTAATCGTCAATTGTTCTGTCTGGTTTTGTGTGATTTATTCTGCTGTGTGATTATTCTCTGGAAGAAACTAAGAAAGAAGTGTTTTTTTATAAATCTCCTCCCTCTCCCCTCCCCTCTCCCCCCTACCCACACACACACCCCCCCACCCCCCCCAGCTTTAAATTAATTTACATTTTCTTTTTTATCAGCATTGGATAACATACTTCAGATTTCAAAATGTATAAAATGCTTTAGAGACTTTCATGTATATTTAATACAAGTGATATCCTGCTGTTTACTGACTGAGTAGTTTTTAATACTGTGAAAAGATGAAAATGTCTCTTATTAATTGCTTTTGAAAAACACTCATCTATTGGGTGAGGTTTTGCGACTTTGTCCTCCTTTTAAAGGGGTGCCAAGATAATGAATGAACATGTAAACTAACATAAAGCTGTGCGTTTAAAGAATGAATGTTAATGCCTGTAAGACACATTTGAAAAATATACATATGAGTTTATAAAATCTTTACATATGCAAGTATTTCAAGTGATCTTCAGGTTTGCATGTTTAAAGCATAATAACACTTTTTTAGCAGACTTTATTAGCTCAGTTTCATTTTTGTGCACAACAACCTTCTTGATCAAGCTCCTGTTACCCAGAGAAATTAAAAAATCTTGGACATAAAATAAATATCAGTATTTTCCTAACTCTTTAGTCTCACGTAAGAGTAAATTTATTATATAGAAAACAAAGTAGACAGGTTTTTTAACTTTTGCCAGTATTAATTTTTGCCAGAAAAGACATTATTCTTCTGGGCACTAAATATTCAGGAATTTTTAAAAATATTTCACATTTTTAAATTTCAAAATTCATAATATTGCCTTACTATATCTTTTTTCACCAGGAATATGATATGGTCTGGCAAATTAAAAACGAAAACAAAATTTCTCTACATGTACTGGGTTTGGCTGGGATAGAGTTAAAATTCTTCATAGTAGCTTATATGGTGCTATGTTCTGCAATTTTGATGAAAACAGTGTTGATAACACAGCGATGTTTTTGGTATTGCTGAGCAGTGCTTACACAGAATTAAGGCCTTTTCTGCTTCTCACCCCACCCCACCAGGAAGTAGGTTGGGGGTGCACAAGAAGTTGGAAGGGGACACAGTTGGGACAGCTGACCTCAACTGATCAAAGGCAAATCCTGTACTGTATGACATCATGCCCAGTGATAAAAGCTGCAGAGAAGGAGGAAGAAGGGGGGACATTTGGAGTGATGGCATTTGTCTTCCCAAGTAACCATTACACATGGTGGAGCCCTGCTTTCCTGGAGAAGGCTGAACACCTACCTGCTGATGGGAGACAGTGAATTAATTCCTTCTTTTGCTTTGCTCTTGTGCACAGTTTTTGCTCTACCTATTAAATTATCTTTATCTCAATTCATGAGTTTTCTTGCTTTTACTCTTCCAATTGTCTCCCCTATCCCACTGGCAGGGGAGTGAATGAGCTGCTGAGCAGTGCTTAGTTGACAGCTGGGTTTCAACCACAACACTGCACAAGATGTAAGAGTAGAATACTTCATATCATCATTACAGATAAATATTTCATACTTGTTATATGCATTTATGTATCAGGCATGGTTTCACAACATGAACATCTGAAATCAGGCACATACTTTCACTAGAAATATTTAATCAAACAAAAACGTGGACCCCTGCAATGCATTAGAGCCCTTTTGAAACTTGATCTACCTTGTTTTTTGTTGGCAGCTTATTTTACCACTGATTTATACTGGTTTTAACAATGTAGTTTTAATTACAACAAAAAACTACTAGAGTTTTGGATTTTTTTAAAATATTTTATGGCAAGGTATAGACAGACAGGTAATATTTGCAGTAACCGTGACTTATTTAACTCAATTAATTGGAAACAGTAACCAGGTATTCTCAGTCTTATTGATCAGAATTCTCAAATTCACTCAGTGGAGACAGTTATACCTCAGAAATGTAGAACATAACTCAGAAAATTTGAGTTTGAAGCTAAAATCACTGAATCATAGGATAGTTCCAGTTGGAAGGGACCTCAAGAGGTCTCATTCCTACTCTTTATCCTAAAACAGACATTACAAATTAAAATAAACAACAAGTTAGCGCTCTGAAGACCCTTTACTGCAGTGTGTCCATTAGCATGATGGACTGCTAGCTCTTGAGCTCTGCATATAGAGAACTTAATACACATTGCATTAAGTTCAGAAAAAAAAAAACAAACACAACACAACCAACCAAACAAGGAAATTCAAAGACAAAAGCTTTGTCAGTACATTAAAGATTTACAGATGGCATGTCAAACCATTTCACAAGGGGCAGGCAACAGAGAAATTTTGAAAATTAGGTAAAAAAATTTTCCTGTCTCTGAGCCCAGCATTCACATGAGACATTCTCTTGCTTTCATTTCAGTAGCGAATGCTTTGAGCTGCCTACATTTGCCTTACAAACAACTACTTATGATTTAAAATCTTAGATTTTCTAAAAGTCATAGAGATAGTGTAAACTAGCTGTCCAGCCACCTTCTGTAGTCAATACGGAAAGAACTTAACTGTATTAGACGCTTATTTTATGAAGAAGCGCCTCTCTTTCTCCACTCTTTAAATTAGCTTGAAGTACATACCTAACTTTCAGATGGATAGCTTAGTGCAGCAAAACCACCTTAACATACCCAATGTAGCTATATCAGTTTACTTCCCATCCTCCAAATTAAAAACAAGAAAAAAAGCTTGCAGAAGTTGCTAAAATGCCATTGCAAATTGCAGAGGAAGTCTTGATGACTCACAGTAGGAACGTTAACAGCTTTGATTATGGTTTGTTTTGTTTTGTTTTGTTTTTTTTAATTCTCACAATGAAAAATTTCAGGTTTCTGTGAATTCAGTATTTGTTTCAGTGGTTTGTTTAAAACATACATTGTACAGTGCTTCATCAACCGGCCTCAGTGCCTGTACAGGGTGTACATTGAAGTCTGAATACAAGGCACAAGTTAAATGTAGCTATACTATTCATTCTGTCTTAAACTAAAAAGCATTATCCTTCAGAAAAAAATTATAACTGTGTGTAAGTGATTGATATGCAGAACACCTCCCTATAGCCCTTGTCAAATTGTCATTTAGAAAGATTAAAAACTCCTGGGTAAAGAAGATTTAAAATATTTATCAATGTAGACCTTTCTCTTTTCTTATGAGACAGTCAGTTGCAAAACTGATATGAACGTAGCGTCCTTTATTGTTACTGTTCCCATTAAATCAATTGTGGTCGACAGGTCTCAGTCTTAAAGCCATTGTGGCATTGGTATTCTGTGTGAATACAGACTGACAATAAGAATAAGGATGAAAATAATTATTGTTTGGGATAGAACTATTGGTTTCCTCTAGAACATAATCAACAGTTTTAGGCTGGATTTTTAATTTTTCTCATAAAATATCCCTTAAACCCTCAGTGCTGTGGTTCTAGTGTTGTACTGTTGTGTATGATCTTATTCATTTCCCAAGGCTACTGTATTTTGTTAGACTTGGATTTAAAAAGTTAAATGATCTCACCCATAACAAATGAAAACATTCCTCTATACACTTTAATTTAATTTATCTATTGGCATGTGTTACCACTTCATGAGTGAATTCTTACTTCTGGGGTTCAGATATATTCTGAAGATGATAATTAACATTCCTATTGTACATTCTATTGCTAACATTATGCTCAAAATTTAGAAAGAGATTATTATCAAGGGTAGTAGAGCATTTTTAAGATGCCATGCTGTTTAAAAACTGTGTATATGTTGAAGGTAGCATCACGTCAGTCCTGTACTTTTTGGAAATTGTCTGTCATCTAGAAAGCACCGGATTGTGAGTGAAATGCATATAGGGTACCATATTAGAGACAGATACTCCCAGGACTGCTTGCCTTGGTGCTGTGGTGAGACATTTTGTGTCAGTAAAGAATAAAGTGTATTACAGGAGGTATAACTTTTATGGTTCTTATTGTGCTAGACTTCTTGGGGAGGAAGGATGTCTGTTCTACCCTAGAAAATAGATTCATCCAACATAGCAGCAGCCAGGGACGTAACATTTATGGATAACACTTCAAAGAACATAACTTCCACCTCTGACAAACAGCTGACATTTTTGAGACTGTATCCACAACAAAGAGGGTTGGTAACATTCTCCGGTTCAAAATGCATGAAAGTTGAGATTAGCATTGACATTTCGAAAGCTTGTTGAATCAAAGGAAAAGTTATGACCCTAGATTTATGGACCCTAAAATTTAACATTGCTTCCTAGTGGTCTTTTTTTGTATTTCCAGACAAAAGTCAGGTCCCGAATTTTGTTAACCTTATTAAAACTAAGAAAAAACATCCTATGATAAAGAATCATTATAATTATTTTTGATTGTTTGGGCTCAAAATATTCTTTTTTTTTACAGAAAGAAAAATTTATTCATTCTTGTCTTTTCCACTTTTGTTACTGTATAAAAGGAGAAAGTAATGAATTAGAAAATGAGTAAATTAAGTATTCCTTGGAAATGATGGGAACAAATGGAATAGAACTTTTATATCTTTACTTAAATAGAACACCACTTCCCTTAATTTTATGAAATAATCAGATGTGTTCTCTGTTTTTACTTTAGCAACAAGCGGGCTGCACCTCCAAGTTTAAAGTCAGCACGTGTAAGAACTATACTATGGGTTTATCTTGCTGTCATTCAGATTTCTAAGAGTTCAAATAGATGTCTCCTTTGTTCTCAGTAAAAATTGCTCTGAATTTTTTTCAGAGGATCTCTTATCTGTCATCTTTACTTACGGCCACATGGATGTCAACAGTATTTTTCTAGTATTTTCCAACAATTTACTACAATTTTTCCTGTAACCCCTTGTTTCTGCTTCTTTCTTATCCTGTCAAGTGCCAAATTCTGCAGTGGACATAGTCTTATTCCTTTATTGATGATTCCTTTATTGATGATTCATATACTCTGTGACTTAATGAAATACAGGTAACCTGGTAAACCCCTATTACGTGCATTGGTTCCATTTTCTCTGAGTCACAGCATGTTCTATATGTCTGGATTACTGAATGTCTGATAAGGAGAGATATGAATGCACTCAGTATCTTCTTAGAAGATATTCTTATTTGGCACGTAATACTCCTGACTATCTGCAGGAAATGTAATCTTTCTACAAAACAACTAACAATGTCTGTTCAACCCCGCTGCTTGATGCTTCCAAGGGGCAAATTCACCAGACAATTCCCAAAAATACTTTTCATGGGTACTTGTCATAAACATCACTGCAAATATCAAATCAGTATATACAACACTTCACTGAGAAGGAGAGGAAACATTAGACCATGGAAATCAATAACAACCCAACAGAATATTTATAATTTTTTTAATAAAACTAAAATTACTAAAGCATCTTTGTTATGTCTTAGCCTCACCAATAGTTAACGTAGGTGTGAAGGTGAAAACTATCCTTATTCTCTCTGTTCACTGCCTTGTCGTTCACAGTTGGACAAATCCCTGTGTTGACCGATTTTACACACTAATTATTTCTACCCAGAGCAAGTATTGCATAGGGTTGTTGGCTGCCTAAGCGTAAACTGATTTGCTACTGAGATATGTAGGAAACCTGAGCATGTGTGAAGAAAATACAAATTAGTCTCTGGATTTAAAATTTTTGTTTATAGCAACATTTTAGCCCTCTGAAAAGCAACATGCTCATCTTTAAAGGACATGTAAATGTAGTATTTCCATTTTCTGCACATAGTGTTCAATACTGCACTTGGTCCACAAATATCAAACCAGAGGAGAAGCATGGAGAATGGGAAAACAGAAGAACAGGAAAGAAGTAATATAAGACTACATATATAGGTCTGAGTTCAATGTAAAAGACAAAATTATTTTACTGTGTCCAGCCCATAAAAAATGACTAAATGAAAGAAAACAAAGGGAAGAAAAGAAAGTATTTAGTAGGAAAATTGAGAAGTCTTTGATGATAAATTACCAGGGGAAAAAAAAAAAAATCTTTAAAGAAAATTAATACGTGGTTTAAAAGGAATTAAGAAATAAAATGTTGGCAGAAATTGTGGGCTGCTACCATAAGCAAAAATGGATGACGCAGATATTGTCAGGAACTTAAAACCCTAATTTGCCTCAAACATAATTATGAATTTAGCTTTAGAATGTAAAAGCGTTTTAGGTCAGTGTGAAAAAGTACTGAACTAAGTAAGATAAATGTTATGTATAAAAGACAAGAAGAGAGAAAAGCAGAAATGTTTTAAAAGCTCAGGTTTAAAGGGTATCTCAGTGGCCCTTTGCAAGCTCTTACTAGTTCTTTATTACGGACTTAGTGTCTTAAGAAGGTGGGAGAAGTGCTCAAATGCAACCACAGTTTTAGTAAAGAAGGTAATATTTAAATAATGTGATAAATACTTTAAAATTAAGATTATGAGAATAAAGAGGAAAATAGGTTGACTTTTGGAGGTTTTTATTCTCATAGCTAAGAAATCTATGTAGAATACTGTTAATTCATGAATAGCACTATATGTTAACAAAAGTAGAAAATAATAAATTTAAAAATGTAAGCACTGATGGCAATTTTCCTACCTAGTGCATAAATCAGTGCACACTTCCTCACCATGTACACTTACAACTACAATGGCGGGGATGACTTCATTTTAGCATGACAGTGTCTAATTCCTGAGCAGAGGAAGCATCCAGATTCCCAGCAGCTGGGGGAGGGAAGTAGCTTCCTTTTGGTAACACGGGGCAGAAAAGTGCTTTGAAAGTAGGTACTTCCACCAAAGGCAGATCATCCCTTTCTCAGAGGAAGGTGGTCTCACCTAAGCCCACTGCTACTCAGAGAACTTATCTAAGGATGTGGGAGACGCAGGAAGACAAGTCCCAGCCCTTGAAAGAGTGATAACCTCACTGGCTTGCCCTCGTCAGTGTAAAGAAGAATCTTTAAGGGACTCCTACAAAAGTTGATCCATTTCATAAAAGTAATTGCTTCCTGGAACCAAAACCAGAATTGGAATCTACCCCATTAAACAAGACATGAGAACAAAGGACATGGCATTGCCAAATAGTGTGATGATTGTGTCTTCAGCACCAATTCTTTTATTTTACTGATCTGCTGCTACTGACCTGCACTTCTGTTGTGGTATGTTTCTTTGGTCAGTTAGGGTCACCTGTCTCGGCCTGTCTCCTCCCAACTTTTTGTGCACTCCCAGCCTACTCAGTGGCGGAGTGGTGTGAGGACCAGAAAAGACCTTGACTGCTTAGCAACAACCAAAGCCATCAGTGAACTATCAACACCACTCTCATCCGAAATCCAAAATATAGCACACTACCAGCTGCTAGCAAGAAAGTCAACTCTATCCCAGCTGAAAACATGACAACTTCTTGTTAATGCAGGGGTAAGCACTATAGACAATTGTTTGCTAGAACTTGATTGTGTGCCTCAGTGCTGTTTGCTGACATAGACATAGTGTGAAGAATTGCTCTTTCTCACAGCAGGACAGCAAAAGAGTCTAGGGAAAAGAAAACACAGAGAATATCCCAGTTCCAAGTAGCAGGATATATCCTGCTCCCATTACCCATTTTCAATCAAGCAAAAAGAGAGATTTAAGCAGACCTCCCACATTTAGATACAGTTTCTGAGCAGGAGGATCCTCCTCTGCCATCCTTTTAGAAGTTAAGGAAGGGCACAGGCAGTGTGCCTAGTGAATGTATGTGAGGCAGAAAGGGAACTCAAGACTCAGTTTAGACGTAAAACATGTAACAAGCATTTCTGCATATGCTCAATAGGAAAATTCACTTTACTGTGAATGTCTTAGGAATCTCTAGGGCTAGAAATAAGTTCTGAGGATTTAGACAGCTAAATTGTGGTTACATTGAAAAGGTGCTCTTGTGTTAATCAGTCTTCATTTGTAGTTTTGCCAATGCTGAATACTCTCAAAAACATTCTTTGACAACACCAATCTCCATAGACCTAGAAAAGTTACATTGTACTAGTTCTTTTTGGTCTGAAAATGCTTGCACGTAAATGATGCATACTATTGTTTCAATTAGATTTTTAATAATTTATGAAGATTGTATCGACAGGATATTCTCAGCTTGTCTTTTTACCTGGGAACATGTTTTAATAAGGGATAAAATATTCTTTGAAGCAAACTGTAAAAGTGTCAGATCATGACTGGAGATGAGCCTGGCCTATAAATAAGTCAGTCAAACTATAAATTGACTTTAAAAGCTGAAATTGTACATTATTAACTAAAAATAGTTGTATTATGGCAAAAGAACAAGGCTTAGTACATCAACGTACATGTAACCAGTTAAGGAGCATAACCTTTAATGCAAATTGCTTCAAATTAACATTTTTCAATGGGACAACTTAATGCAATTCAGTAAGAGAAGCATAACTTCCTTTGGCTCTCTGAGAGTATGAAAGATCTGAGAAAAAAATACATTCTTCCTTAGCATTTTTTTTTCTTTGACCAAAACGATAAATGAAGAATTCAAATATTAAGAAGCTATATTCCTACTGTGCTTTTTCTTTCTAAGAGAAGATAAGTTGCATCTTAAAAATTAATAAGATTCCAGGTACTGCTGAACTATCCTTGTTGAAATTTGCACAAATATAATGGGGCCAGTGCTATTCTCATTTATTTCCTATGAAATTCTATTATAGTAAATGGTTTGATACCAAATAAGACCATACAGAATTAAGCTCATTGATTCAGAACTAAAGGTCTAAATGACAATATTCTTCCTTTGTATGGTAGATTACCTCAGATTCCTTCTACAGTTCATGATTGACAAATTACTGTATTTTTGCATATCGGCATAAAAAAATATAAATTGTGTATGCTTGAGGTAAAGAAACAGTGGCAAAAGAAAAAGAATTCTTTTGCAAATATGCAAGAATTTTTTTTTACTTATTACCTGACTGTAATCTAATACTCAGTAATAAGAATGGCAGCCCAACCACAGCCCATAAGAAGGAAATAACATCCTTTGTGATTATGACTGTCATACAAAGTATTCTAAAAAATTTAAGCTCTAAGGGACAGCCAGTGTGTCAGCATCTGAAAATACCTGTATCTCCTTCCACTTTGGATTCCTAGTTTTAAATCTCTCCTGAAGTTAAACAACTATAATCTTCTTCCTTTTTTTTTAAGCATATCAAATGGTAATTATTACTTCTGAACAAAACAGAAGGATCAGCCTTCTCTCCTGCTCTATTATGTTCAAGAGTTCTGTAGTGAGAGTGTTCACCCATGATGTGAGACAGGAGGTTTCAATTGTCCTTCCAACCTGATGGGTATCAAATTCACACACATCATATCTCATAGTGTGCCCAAGCAGTGCAATTTGGTTATTATTCAGTGTTTGTTTACTGTATGCACTTTACAGTAAACAGCCTGTAGGATAAAGGTTTATACATCATCCTCATTCAGGTGCTGTCATCCCCAGATTAAACAGATGTTCATATTTATACTTTTGCTGGACCATCAAATGTGTAGTTTCTTTTTTGTCAGTTAGAATAGCTTCAAGAGGAGGTCTATTGACCATATTCTTAACTTTCCAACCTAGCATATCAACTTGTGGCTAAAGTTTTTATTTGGAAGAGAGAACATAAGGCTTTAAGTCTTCCCCAGACAGAAGGATTTAAACTAAATTAATCTATTTCTTAAGTCATTTAATCTTCAGTAGTAAAATCAGTACACTACAGGTTTCTTTAGTTGACATCATTCTTCATTTTTTAAGTAAATTTGCCAACAAATTTGGCTTCCACCCTTTGACATCCTCTTAAAAATGTAATAGTAGAATCTCCTTTGGTAAAAGAATGCATTGATTCCAAAGCATTGTTAAAGTTTCAATATTGCCAGGAATAGGAGGTTTTGATCCTAAATAGCTGAACTTTGTATCTCTGGAGACGGTGCTTGTGGGGAATGAGGCATCTTACGTGTTTAAGCATTTCTTCTGATGAGTTTTGAGGAGTGGTGTCAAAATTGAAATTTCTAAGTTTCACTTCAGGTTCCTAAATTACATTTTTAGAGCTGGTCCTTCAAAAGTTTCAGTGCTTACAATTCAAGTACTCAAGATGAGGCCGCATCAAAGCTGAATACAGTGAGACAATCATCTCTCTTGACCAGCTGGTTAAACTGTGTTTGATGCACCCCAGGATGCAGTTTGCCCTCTTTGCTGCCAGGGCACACTGCTGACTTGTGTTGAGCCCGCTGTCAACCAGCATCTCCAGATCTCTTTCTGCAGGGCTGCTCTCCAGCCGCTTCTCTCCCAATTTATACTTGTGCCTGACATTACTCCGTCCTAGGTGCAGAATTCAGCTTTTGCACTTGTTGAATTTCATCCCATTAATGACTGGTCAATGCTCCAATCTATCTAGGTCCCTCCGCAAAGCCTTTTGTCCCTCAGAAGAGCCAACAGCACCTTCCAGTTTGATTTCATGAGCAAACTTGTTAATGGTGCATTCAACTCCTGCACCCAGATCCTTGAGGGTTGCAGGGCTTCTTGTGGAATCAAATCTGTTCAACCAAGTGACCAAATTTTAATTATGTGCCAGCTGAGATCAGTGCAGTAAACTGTTCCTCATTAACTAATGCTTGAGCCTATGTAAGACTCCACTGAGGTAACTGGGGACCCATTTAGGAGATGACACTACTTTTACTGGCCAATATGCGAGTTTAGGGACTTCGTATGACAACTGAAGTTTAAATTACATTAAGTAATGAGAATAAAGGAAAACCTGATTTATTTAGCTTGCAGTCAGGAACAACAACAGAACTGAGTCATCTGGAATTATTTTGGATAAACTAGGTAGGATTCAGACTGCGATATAATCCCTAAAAGCCAGAGGCATACCACATCCATCTCTGAGGGAAGAAAATGGTATTAAGGAACAGACAGCAAGATTGCACAGATAAGTGTATATGTGAAGGAGATTAAAAACCAAGATTTGGAGACTTAAGACTATCTCAAATGGAAACATCATGGACATCTGGTGAGAGATCATTACAGCACTTCCAGCTGTGGTTATTCATTCGGCAGCACCTTATTTTGGATATGAAACTCAAAATTGTGTTTTCTTCAGCTGACAATGGGAATATTACATGAGAGAAAAGAAATACAAGATCGTCTTTCTCTTAGAGAAGTAAGGAAACAATATTGCCAGTTCTAAATTGTTGTCAGTACCAATAGCAGAAACATCAAAGCACATACATTATTCTGAACAGCTGGCTACAGACTGAGTGATGCAAGACATTTAGAAGGTTGCAATTTTCCCAGTAATATAGGTCTTCAATAAGTGAAGGTCAAATTGAGTTAGAAACAAGTAATAATTGAGAAGAAGGAGCTGACATGTTCCATCATTTGATTTAAACAGTAGCTTGTGGATAGATTTTTTCTTGATTTCTCTATCACTGCTGACTTTTCTAATGAGTGACATATTTATGAACAGTCTAAACCATTTGGCCAAAACAGACACAATTAGGCCAGCCGTAGCCCTTCATGGTACATTAGATTGAAGTGTCATGAATAAATGGAGGAAACAGTGTATATGGTAGAGTTATGAACACACACAATTTTTGGATTCAGTTGTTAAACCCAAAAAAAAAAAAAAAAAAAAGCAACCAAACAAAATTCAATCCAATCCAAACCAAACAAAAAAGAATACCAAAAGAAAACCCCAACACCAGCCCAGCAACTAACAGGGGTTTTTAGGGAATTGTTTTTTCTGTTTTCCTCATCAAAATGAAACAGCATGAAATTCCAAATATGACCCAAAAATATAATATTCTTTTTTGGATAATTTGCAAGAAAAATTAAAAGAATTATTTTAGGTGTGCCTGCATCTTATCCTGCTGTAAAAGGCTTGTCACAGTAATACAGATTCTATGCCTTCATCTACCTGAAATTATTGAAACACATTTCTTATGCACCTATGAAAGCTGCAAGGAGTATGATCTTACACTTTCTTGTTGATATTGTTATATTTTGTATAATCAATTAAAAACTAAGCAGCAAAAGAACCAGAATCCACGTCCCACCTATTAGTCAAAAGTCCTAATCACAGTAAGCAATCTCTGCTTCTCTCAGTGTTTTGTTAAATATTTTATGAGTGAAATATTTATAGTATAAAAATTTGAGGATTTTTTTGAGTCCTCTGGTGTCTGGTTGTACAAGGAAGAGAAGACCCAAATTTTAAACCCTACAACTATCCTAAGGGACATTTGAACATCTTTTCGCAAATGAGCATCACAAGATTTAGAGTATGCACTGAAGTGACAAATATCTCTCTGCCTCTACAGAAGCTGTTTTATTTCATATATAATATTTCAAAAATCATTATAAAAAATATCAAGAGGATGATTCACTAGACTAGAGGTTCAGTTATTCACCTTCTGTGACATCAGACAGTTCACTGAATATCTGTGTATTTATTTCAAGTAAATAGTATCAACAAGACAGAGTAATAGTATCCGTATGTATTAATTTGGTGTTTTATGCACATTCCTGGGAGGAAGAAAATGCAAGTTTGATTCCCAAACAAACAGAGAAAGAAACTAACCCAAATCTTCCAGTTAGAGGTTGGTATTCCAATATTTAAGTTGTTGAGTACACGTTGATCATCACTTTTGATATTTTATATGAAAACTGCAGCAAGGTCAAATATTTTTGTCTCTTCTACAGCCATGTTTGGACTGTGGAAGAACTGATGGAAGACTGCAGAATCTGCTTATGCTTGGTTTTGATCCTTTAAAGTACATACTATATATATTATATATCATTAAACTAAATCAAGGACATGCCTTTGCATGACTACTGTGCTAAAGAATGCTCAGTGTCGGCATTCCCCAAACTGTCTTATCTCATTCCCTTCTTTTTCCTCATGGTAATGGTATCTCAGGCATTAAAACTGTTTCAGTGAAAAAGTGACGTGAAAATCAGTGCATTGCAATTCATAGAACTGTGGTCCACTGAAATGACAAAGAGGGCAGTGCAGCAATATCTATCATCAGCTGCACTCTCAGAATATGAATAACTGGTATTGGCCTGGCAACTTCATCTGGTACTGCGGCTGGCCCACCTGCCTGGGAATATCGAAAAGAGCTGGCAGATGCTTAAAACAGACATAATCTTAAAGGGGATCATGAAGCAAATGGCTGCGTTACTGTACTGGGTCTCGCTGGGATGGAGTTTACTTTCTTCATAGCAGCCTGTAAGCTTCTGTATTCTGGATTTGTGATTAAAACAAAATTGATAACACACCAATATTTTGTGTGTTGCTATTGCTGAACAGTCCTTGCTTAGCATCAAGGATTTCTCTTTTTCTCCCTCGCCCCAGCCCTTCCCCCCCCCCCCCCCCCCACCCCCCCCCCCAAAGAGCACACTGGGGATGCACAAGAAGTGGGCAGGGGACAGAGCTGAGACAGTCAACCCCAAATGGCCAAAGGGATATTCCATACCAGAGGTCCCCATGCTCAGCAATAAAAATGGGGGCATTTGTCTTCTAAAGCAGCCATTTCTTGCAGAATGGCTGGGCAGTAGTTCTGCCTGTGGGAAGTGGTGGATGACTGCCTTTGAATCACTTTTTTGTTTCCCTACTTTTCTTTACTTATTAAACTGTCTTTGTCTCAACCTGCAAGTCATTTTAATTTTGCTTTACCTATTCTTTCTCTTATCCAGCTGGGAGGGGGAATGAGCAAATAGCTATATGGCTGCTTATCTGCTGGCCAGGGTTAACCCACAGCAGGTACATAGACCAGCCACAATGTTTCAAACAATTGATCCATCTAAAACAGTTTTCTGCCTTCATCAGTGACCATAAGCATGTTGCAGGGAAAAGAAGAGCATGACACACTGGTACGGTATGGTATGGTATGGTATGGCATGGCATGGCATGGCATGGCATGGCATGGCATGGTATGGTATGGTATGGTATGGTATGGTATGGTATGGTATGGTATGGTATGGTATGGTATGGTATGGTATGGTATGGTATGTCCCTCCAAAGACTCTCACAGACTTATTTCAGCTCAGTGAATTTTTTGAGCTAGATGCGTTTTATCTGTGAAGTGAGACCTGATGGGACCCCTTGTCCAGTCTGCCCTCAGATTTATGTAAACTCCTTGGACACACAACCTACACCCAGAAGGAGTTCTGCAGATACCTGTTGCATGAAGAGCCATCTTTTGCTTGACCTAGGTGCAGCTCCTACCAGATTTTTTTGGCACTCCTCATGTATTGGGAGAGCCAATTATTCCTGGACACCTCTTTATCCAGTTGTGATTTTGACAACCTCTGTCCCAGGTTCCCCCCCACACCTCAAGTTGTCTCTTTTCCACAAACCTTCCTTATTAAATAATTAACTAATCATACATAATAATAACACTTCATAGAGTCATAGAATCATAGAATAGTCCAGGTTGGAAGGGACCTCAAAAGATCATCCACTCTAACCTTTCATGGGAAAGGAAGCCTAGGTGAGATTATCTAACACGCTGTCCAGTCACATTTTGAAAAATTCCAGCAAAGGGCATTCTACCATGCCCCTAGGGAGGTTGTTCCAGGGAATGATTGTTCTCACTGTAAAAGAATTCTTTCTTACATTGAGATGAAACCTTTACCAGCGCAACTTATACCCATTGCCCCTTGTCTTCTCCATGTGGCTCCTTGTGAAGAGAGCCTCCGTTCTTTTTATAACTGATGTCTAAGTACTGGCATACTGTGATGAAGTCCCCCTAAGCCTTCAGGGAGAAAGACCTAAGTCCTTATGTCTTTCTTCACAGGGCACGTTCTCAAGCCCTTTGACCATCTTCTTGGCCCTCCTTTGGACCCTCTTCAGTCTGTTTGCATCTTTCTTGTATTGTGGGGACCAAACCTGGGCACAGTACTCCAGGTGTGGCCTGACAAGCACTGAGTAGAGTGGGATGATCACATCTCTATCTCTGCTAGTAATGACCCTGCAGATGCAGCCCAGGATGTGATTTGCCTTTGTTGCTGTAGCACTGCACTGCTGACCCATGTTCAGCTTGTTGTCCACCAGGACCTCCATGTCCCTTTCAGCAAGGCAGCTCCCCAGCCACACAGATCCTAGCCTGTACTGGGATCTTTGGTTATGTCAGCCCAGGTGCAGGAGTTTGCATTTGGCTTTGTTAAACTTTATACTGTTCTTCAAATCTGTCCAGATGTCTCTGTAAGATGTCTCACCCTTCTGAAGTGTCCACCTTAACATCCAGTTTAGTGTCATCAGCAAATGCGATGAGGGGGCTTTCAGTCCCATCATCCAGGTCATTTATGAAGATGTTGAACAGCATGGGGCCCAGTATCAGTCCCTGGGGGACCCTACTTGTGATGGGTTGCCAGCCTGAGTAAAAACCATTGATCACCACCCTCTCATACACGTCTCACATCCAGTCTGTATCTTGCCAATTTGTCCAGATGGAAGCTGTGGGAAACAGTGTTGAGCACTTCGCTGAAATCCAGGTAAACAACATCAACTGCTCTCCATGTCAACAGAAGGTGTCATTTTCTTGTAGAGGGTGATCAGGTTAGTCTGGCATTATTTGCGTTTGGCAAATCCACGTTGGTTTTTCCCAGTCACCTGCTTAATTTGGTTAGTAATGGTTTCTAGGAGGACTTATTCCATTACTTTTCCATGAATTGAAGTAAGACCAGTGGACCTGTAGTTTCCTGTGTCCTCTTTTCGGCCCTTCTTGTAGTTGGGTAAGACATTTGCTCTCTTCCTATCATCAGCGGTATCCCCTGATCTCCATGACTTAATTTCGTTAAGTGTTTTTGCTGTTCTTTTCAGTGTTGCCTTGGCCATGCTTTTAAAAAAAAGTTTGTACCAATAGCAGACTGTGTCCCTGTTTGTCCCTTTCCCAGGGCAACATATTTTTAAAACTTTCTGTTTGTCCTGCTGCATAAGAAAAAGGCATATGTATGTATTCATCTTTATTTGCAGAATCTTTTCTTGGTATCAAGCAATGCATAATAAGGAATGAAAGCGAAAATATTCGTGTCATGTAAATCATGCTACAAGAAACCAAACAAGTTGTGATTTACCAAGTTTACAAAAATTCATGTTATTATATTTTTATTACAACAAAGCCAATCTTACTTTAAAGTAATTAGATGAAATTCTTATGAAGAACATCTAACTGTATTAGTCAAACTTGAAATGAATCAGCTATATTTCATACTGAATGTTGGTCCCTTTCTATTTTTCCACTATGAAGAATGGTATTAATTTTCCAGCTAATTAGAATGCATCATAATTCTGAAGTCTAGCATCAAATTTTACTTTCTCTCCATGAATTTTAATTAAACAACCAACTCAGAGCAGATTACAGCTTTGTGCAGAAGAACATTAAAAAGGGGTTGGAATAAATTCTCAGAAAATGTGCTTACCAAAGAATTCTGAATGCCTTAAGTCATAATGAATTGTCAAAAACATCAAATATTTTCATCTTAGAAGTATTCAATTAATGAGGAAAAGATATTTAAAAAATAACATATTTGATGATTGACAGAAAAAAAGGTTAATATTATTTGTTAATAGTTTTAATGAGCTCCATCCCTAATGCATTTCAGGATATTTAGCAGATGCATTATATGCTTAAACTCTACAGAAATTTTGCAAATATAAGGGTGTGCTCGTGATGACTATGTTACCGCCACTAAAGTAACAATTCCTCGGTCTACATTCAACACACTGTTATTGTGGGAGCAATTCCAGAGGAGGGCCACAAAGATGATCAGAGGGCTGGAGCATCTCTCCTATAAAGACAGGCTGAGAAAGCTGCGGTTGTTCAGCCTGGAGAAGAGAAGGCTCTGGGGAGACCTTATAGCAGCCTTCCAGTACTTAAAGGGGGACTACAGGAAAGATGGGGAGGGACTCTTTGTCAGGGAGTGTAGTGACAGGACAAGGAGTAATGGCTTTAAACTGCAAGAGGGTAAATTTAGATTAGATATTAGGAAGAAATTCTTTACTGTGAGGGTGGTGAGACATGGAGATATGTTGCCCAGAGAAACTGTGGATGCCCCATCCCTGGTTGTGTTCAGGACCAGGCTGGATGGAGTTTTGAGCAACCTGGTATAGTGGAAGGTGTCCCTTTCCACGGCAGGGGAGTTTGAACTAGATAATCTTTAAGGTTCCTTCCAACTCTAACCATCCTTTGATTTTATGATTCTATTTCAATAGAACAGAAATTGAATCATTTAGAATCATAAATTAATTTAGGTTGGAAGGAACCTTTAAAGGTGATCTACTCCAATACCCCTGCAATGAGCAGGGACATCTTCAACTAGATCAGGTTACTCAGAGCCATGTCCAACCTGACCTTGAGTACTTCGACAAATACCATGGCATCTACCACCTCACTGGGCAACCTGTTCCAGCGTTTCACCACCCTCATTCTGAAAAATTTCTTCTTCAGAGTCTGAATCAACCCTCTTTTTTTTAAAACCATTATTCCTTGTTCAATCGCAACAGCACCTGCTAAAAAGTTTGTCCCAGTCTTTCTCATAAGGTCCCTTTAAATACTGAAAGGCCACAATAAGGTCTTCCCAGAGCCTTCTCTTCTCCATGCTGAAGAACCCCAGCTCTCTCAGACTGTCCTCATAGGAGAGGTGCTCCAGCCCTTTGATCATTTTTGCGGCTCTCCATTGGACTCACTCCAACAGGTCCATGTCCTTCCTGTGCTGAGGACTCCAGAGCAGGACGCAATACTCCAGGTGGGGTCTCACCAGAGCACAGTAGAGGGGCAGAATCACCTACCTTTATGTGCTGGCCACGTTTCTTTTGATGCAGCCCAGGATGTGGTTGGCTTTCTGGTCTGCGAGCGTACATTGTCTGCTTATGTCCAGTTTTTCATCCACCAGTACCCCCAAGTCCTTCTCCTCAGAGCTGCTCTCAATCCCTTCATTCCCCAGCTGTATTGATACTGGGGGTTGCCCTGACCCATGTGCAGGACCTTGCACTGTGCCTTGTTGAACCTCATGAGGTTCACACGAGTCCACTTCTTGAGCCTGTCCATGTCCTTCTGGATGACATCCCGTCCCTCAGATGTGTCAACTGCACCACTTAGCTTGGTGTCATCTGAAAACTTGATGAGGGTGCACTTGATCCCACTGTCTATGTCATTGATGAATATATTGAACAGTGCCGGTCCCAGTACAGACCCCTGAGGAACACCACTCATCACTGATCTCTACCTGGTGATTGAGCTGTTGACCACTATCCTCTGGATGCAACGATCCAACCAATTCCTCATCCACCAAACAGTCCACCCATCAAATCTCTATGTCTCAAATTTAGAGAACAGGATATTTGGGGGGACCATGTCAAAGGCCTTACAGAAGTCCAGATAGATGAAATCTGTAGCTCTTCCCTTGTCCACTGATGTAGTCACTCCATCACAGAATGCTACAAGGTTGGTCAAGCAGTACCTGCCCTTGGTGAAGCCATGCTGGCTGTCTTGAATCACCTCCCTGTGCTTGATGTGCCTTAGCATAACTTCTAGGAGGATCTGTTCCATGATCTTCCCAGGCATAGATGTGAGACTGGCAGGTCAGTAGTTACCAGGGTCCTCCTTTCTAACCTTTTTAAACATGGGTGCAATGTTTCCCTTTTTCCAGTCACCAGGGATTTCACTTGACTGCCATGGCTTTCCTTTATATAGCCTTCTGGGATAGCCTAATACATACATTCATTTTCAAATAAGTAAAAGCTATTCCCTACCTGATTTTAAGAATCCCATTTAGCTGCTAAAGTTAAAAGCTTGTATACTCCCTGTTGCCAGTGAAGACTGAGGAAGCAAAAGAAGAGAGAGGAGGAGAGCTGGAGGGAGAGAGGCATCTCCATGTGATTTAGAAACCCAAAGCTCAATGCCTAAAATGGAGGACATGAATTCCTTCATGGTTTTGTTCTTTTCTTTAAAAAAAACCCAAAACATTATAATGAGACCAGATGTAGGTCTTTGAGAACAGAGTGGAACCAAAAGCTATCTCCATCATAAAAATACATATATATTATAAAAGCTATCTTCATTTCAGACAGAGTTCTCCCAAGTTATACAGGGATCTGTTTTGCTCCAGCAATGCTTCCACCAACAGAAGCATATGACAGGATATGAAATGGAAAGTAACAGCATTTGATATTTGAGAAAATTTGAATTTATTTGTTTTTTTAACTTTTTAAATGATAAAGAACAATGATATTGCTTAAGATATAATAAAGAGAACACAGAGAATACGGAGAATTATCTGTTCCAGCATTTCCTTGCTAACTGCATTATAAAAAATAAACTATCATACTCCCTAGTCACAATTTGTTGTGATCTTGCTGAGGGGCAGTATTGCAGTGGGCACTGAGGGGAATAGTTAATAATCAACATTTTTATATATTTAATTTGGAATGGATGTATCGCATTTGAAACAATAAAGGCTGTAATTTCTCTAGATTCTGTAACTCTTGAAATGACAGACTGGAAAACAATGCAAGAGAGAAACTGAATGTCTTTCTGTCTTGAAGCTAAGGCACATCGAGGACAGGGAGGTGATTCAAGACAAAGAGAATTGACTTGATAAAACTTGAGATTAGAAAAGTTAGATACTAGGGACTTATAGTAGGCAAAGGTTTTAAAATGTGGATTTTTTCACATTTACATTCAATACAGACACTTATATTCCTCTTTTATACATAAAAGGATAAGTTAAGGGCAACGAGTTCAATGATTTTGTCTTAATCCATATCTTTCATTTTACCCAAAGGGATATTTAAACTTTGTTTTAGAATATGTATTAAGTCAGCCCCCACAAGCACTACTATGAATAAGCTTTTGCCAGTATGTATATAAATCTCAAGAAACTGGATATGCCATACTTCAGGCATAACATTTTGCTCTAATCTGAACCTGCCTGGTCTGGATCAAAATGTAAACGCTTGACACAAGTGTAGTGAGCTATTATTACAGTCAATGTTTGTGTCTTGACATGCATGTGCCTGTGTACACACCACGCTCAGATACACAGTCTTAGATATGCATGCAGAATTCTAATACAGGAACATGTACACTTCAGATTTTTTCTTCTTTATAGACAGAATTAATTATAAATAGACTTTTTCCCCCTTCTCTTAAGGTTTATCACACTCAGTGGGTTACTTACCACTGTTTTAGAAGGACTCCTTTTGACTGTGGAAGCAATATTACTGATTCTTGTTTATTGCAGAATTTAAAGTGTTCCACTATACCCTGGGACTTCCCCTCCAGCAGGGCCTATATTCCTAGATTTCTGTACATCACTACTAGTAAGACAATGAATACTGACTAGTACTGCTGCTATACTGATCCCAGTGACACAAAAATAACTACCTTTGTATATTATTACAATTTTTCTGTCACTTTGTTTTTCTTGTTGCCAAAGGGAAATTTCCTATGTGCTCATACAGCTGAGAAGAGTGGAGTTACTAAGTCTTATGTTGTATGTCTCCCATAGTTGGATACTTTCTGTGAGTTCCCTTTTTCTTTTGAAGTCTTGATCAAACATTGAGTTTGCAGCATATATGTAACACATGTCATTAACCCTACTGAGAATTGACACAGAGAAATAATGTTGTCTGACGTTCTTTTCCAATGTAGGTCTTAGAGCTATCATATTTTGTTGCCTATTCTATGGTTTCTGTTCTTGTAATTTGATAATTGTATTTTTAAAAATCTGAAGAAATAATTAAAGTTTGGGAGAAGTAGGTTACAGGCTTTCCCTCCTTCTCCAATTTTTTTTTTCTATTTCATCAAGTCATGATGAAAACTCCGACACACTACATTTACTTCCTGTCCAGAAGAAACCTAAAACACACTCATCGTTCATTTTGTTCTAATCTAGAATATCTGCATTAAAGTTGTTCTGTTGTGTTAAAATATCCATTTCTCCTTATCATATATTTTGTATTTATTTTAATTTTAATAGATGCACATGCATTAAACTAGCAGGAATGAACTCAGTGTTGAAAGCCTCATGTTGCCTTTTGATTTTTCTGCTCTGTGTTCCACCATTTGACATGACAAAGGGCTTTGGGTTTTTTGTCATTCAGAGGAAAGCCCTGTTATCTCTTTGGCGCTGGACTGCCACCATACAGTACCACATATATATATATATATAGCACTGTGGTTAACACTGGCCATTAAAGAAAAGATTAAGTAGACTATTGCACACAACAGATTCTGTGCTTGACATTCATCATATAGACTGCCAAAAAACCTCTTCAATTCCACTTATGAACTTATTAATGACAATCAATAACTTCAGTGTATATTACTGATGTACAATCCAATCCTCTTCTTACTGTTTTCAGAAGGTCCAGATTGAGTTTTATGATATATATTTTCTATTATCAATGATATTGTATTTCTCTTACTAGTATAGTAATTATTACGGAAATACAATTGAGTCTGTTCAAATCTCATATGTTAAGAAAGGGATTTCTAATGAGTAATTTACGTTGATGATAAAGATTACAGAATTATCCAGAATTATCATTTACAGAAAAGTGTCCAGCTCACCAGTTATAAATTAAATAGGCCCACTATAAAGAACCTTGACCAATAATGTTACCAAAGGGATTATTTCTACAGGTGATCTACGATTATTATTTTTTATTATTATTAATATTATTTGAAAACTTCTACAATAGGGAAATTTTGTTCTGGATCAGACTGCCCTTTCATTTTTCCAAAGGGTATCGATAAAACCAGCATCAATATTTGTTTCTAGTACGAGGGACCTCACTCCATGACCCAATAGTGTCTTACCTCTCTGTTTTCTCTAAACATAGTTTAGATGCGAAGAGATAAAAGTAATGTTTAAATAACAGCATAAACCAAGTAAATCATTTAGGCTAGAAGAGACTTCTAGTGGTTACGCAGTCCAATCCCATGCTGAGAGCAGGATTAACTTAGATCAGACTGCTCAGGACCTTGTCCAGCTGTGTTTTGAAGCACGCATCTAAAGGATTTATCTAAAGCATATTCCTTCTGGTGTAGATACCTAATTTAAAAGTTACAGATACATCCATGAGACTCAATCTTTGCTCAGTTTATCTCTCTTTCAAAATTCCTAATTTCTTTTTAGCTTGAACCTGGCAACAGACTTCAATTAACTTCACATCTTCAACAGGATTTCATGGCAATCTATTAAATTTTCAAAGTGTCATGAGCCTATCCCTTCCTTATTTTCATATGTAGTAATTAATATAACTTTCCAAGGAAGGAGATGAATAAGAACAGAACTATGAAGCCAGTAGAAATTAGTTTCCTGTATCTATTGCTTCCAGATTAAAAGCAGATTCCCTTAGAGTGGACGTAGTTTCTCTGCATAAAGCAACCGTCACATAACAAACACTGTTATTTATACCAGTGTTGAAACCACACTGTTCATAGAGGTATTTTTCCAGAACTAATCTCAGCCTCTCAGCTTGTAGTGTAGATGTATCATCAGGCTGTCTTCTTCATCCTGTAACCTGCACAGACCTTCATTTCCTTAACATCAGACCCTACATCCAAGCGAAGAAAAAAGACAGAGCAGACCAGGGTAGGGGGTTTGTTATATTCAGTATCCAGTTACGGGTAAAAGGGAGCACACCAGATATACAAAGATAACAGCTGTTTATTGGTCCTGTTAACTTTTGCATAGTTGAAGAGTCCTGATTGTCTAGCACAGGAAAACTTCAGGAACAAAATGGGAAGAACTGTTGCACAAATCAGCTGCTGCGTCCTGAGCCCTTTGTCAGGGGAGTGAGGTGTTTGTGGTGGGGACCTCTCCCAGTCTAGGGTCCACCCATCCCTATGTTTCTGCATTGGAACAGGCTGGCCAGGGAAGTGGTTGAGTCATCATCCCTGGAGGTGTTTAAAAGACACATAGATGTAGTACTGAGGGACATGGTTTAGTGGTAACTTGGCAGTGCTAGGTTAACGGTTGGACTTGATGATCATAAAGTTCTCTTCCAACCAAAATGATTCTATGATTCTATGATTTCTCCGTCACTGTCCTCTTCCTTATCCCAGGCTGCCAGCTGCAGCCTAGCCATGACCTCCAGCCCCCCAGCCGCAGGCACACAAAGGGCTGTGGTTTGTCAGGCAGTGACTGCGCTGGTGGGTGTCGCCCCTCTCCAGCAGGGTCACCCCAGAGCTGCAGGTGGAGCAGGGGAGGCAGCATTTGCTGGCCCCAGTGCAGGGGTTAAACCAGTGACACCCAGCTCAGGCCAGGGTGAGCCCGAGCCCCTGCAATGCCGGGTCAGCGCACAGCTGGGGCATCCCCCTGCTGAGGGCAGAAATCATATTTACAGGGTTACAGTCTCCACCAGCTGCCCTGCCAATCAGGCCTTGTTGCAAGTGAAGATGCAGAGTTCTTCTGGCTGCACATTTCATAGTGAGACAGCAACCCAGGGATGAAAATCTTGACTGTAGAATGAGGGGACTGAATATTAATTACTTCAGCATTCATCTTTCATCGGCCTCTACTCTTCCCTTCACCTTGCCATACTCTTTGGCAAGGAGGCACATTGTAAGAAGTCAGTAAGAAAGTATTAAGAAGGTTTAAACATGTCTCAACTGAATACACTTTGAAGAAAGTGCCTTTAGCAGTCAGCTAGCAAGGGCTTTGTGAAAAAGAAACCCTAAAATATATTTCTCAAGGATCCTTAGTGGTCAAGATTACCTACCTTTATATCGACAAGGTTTTTGTTCATCAACAACAGGTTTTCTCCTGCTTTGCTCCACATCCATGCAGCAGAAGTTATAAAACGCTACCTTTATTATTTTGTAGTGTTTTACCCTCTTTGGAAGGATGTAACTAAGCAAAATGCAAGGTCATTGAGAAGGCACAACAGGTATTCTGCTGAGCAACATCAGGATTTCTCTGCACCTTTTCCGTAGCATGCACTTCACAGTGCACTGGTAGGTATATAAATATAAATAATAAAACTTCATGCAACGCATAAAAAGGCAGAAGATACCTGACACTGGGTGTATTGGAATAAGGAATGATGGGAACAATTAGACAGGATAGTAAAATAGAAGAGGAGTTAAATTAATTTTTTGCATCTGTCTTTACTATCAAGGGCTACAGGGAAATCACTCTTCCAAGGGCAATTTTCATGGGAAATTATACTATGGCCTTAACAAAATGATAGCCTCCAAGGAGAAAGTTATAGAGCAACTTTAAAAACTTAAGTGTAGTAAATCACTAAAATCAGATAATATTCATCTGAGGGTTATGAAGGAAATTAAGTGTGAAATAGAGGAGTTACTGGCAAAGGTATGCAGCATATCATTAAAAAAGGAACTAATCCACAGGCTAAAAAGTCACTATGATGGTTCTTGGCTTTGGAAAAACCTACTCTTTGTATAGTTTTTACATCATAATGCCTAGGGAAACCCCCGAGTAACATAAGTACTTGGGACTGAGAGTACTCTTCTACTAAAGCAGTCCTTTACCACATGCTGTACACCACATACAGCTTCATTAAGTTCACCATACTGTAAAGATATTGAAAACATAACCCTAAAAAGAGAAAGTAATCTAATAAAAAAATAATTCATTTGAAGGCTTCTGACTGCATAACATAGTATGAGAACATAGCAGATTTTACAAAATTACAATGTAATCTTCTATATAAAATTCAAAAGCATTTATCAGTACAAGAGAGAAATAATAACAAAACAAAACAAAAAGCTTGTTTAAAACAAATCATTTGTTAAAAAAATCAAAACTACTGATCCACAGTTGAAGATGAATCACAGTTGAGACATCTTTTTGGAAAAAACAGATAATTTGATGAAAAATGCATTTCCATAGTCTTTGAAATATTCAGAAGTTCAGGCTATAACCCCTGTATGGTTTTAGTCATGTTTTATGTTTGGAGATTTTTTGTCTTAGTCTCCAAATCCAAATTAGCCCTTTTAACCTAATAGTTTAAGAGTCTTGATAATCTTCCAGTGCTTCGAAAAAGATTTAGGTTTCCTCTTCTGCCATCCACTTCTATGGATTTGAATACCACCTTTATATGAGGTTATCCTATGAAATCATCAATACGGTATTTTAGCATGGATCTTCCACAGTCTGAGAGACACTGTTGTTCTTTCTATATACTACTTCTTTTTTCATACCTCAAATATAGAGATTACAGGTATATTCTCTCCCCCTTTTTTTCTTACAGAACATTAAAATATTTCCTAAGCTTTAGTGCATTAGCACCAACGATTTTAAAAGTCTTCTGAATATATTCTCCTATGGTAGCTAAAACACCATCCTGGCAAGTCCTGCTTCAGGTTCCCTCAATCAGAAAAGGGATCTGAGGACAAGAGCATGATTCAATTTGGGATTAAGACACCCTCATAAGGTTGACTAAAAGTGTATGTTTTATAGGCCTGTTAGAGTCAGTAAAGACCAAAGACCAAGACATTAAAAGCAAGACTCAATTCCTGAAACAATGTCACCTCAAGCCCTTTGAACTTGGCTGGGGGGGCCCACCTGGCTTCCATCTGTCTGTCTAGAAAAGCAGGGAACAACCTAGTGGCACCAGAAGCCTATGCTAAAACAAATGAACTGAGACATAAAATCAATATTTTGTTTTCACTAGATCTCCATGTTTAAAATAGAAATTTAAACAAGAAAACGTTGCTAAAGACACCTAAATTGAGGCTATTAGTCTCAAACTGAGTTCCAATATTGATCTTTCATTTCCAATAAACATTTTTAGCTCTGGAGTATTTTACAAAGGAAAATGCACTGTGGTTTCTCTTTAATTTTTTTTTTAATTACACCTAGGTCTACTCTGCTATTTCTATTTCTGCTATAACTACATCATAAAATATGCCATCAAAATAGGTGTTGTACCAGAGGCCTGCATACAATGCATATGACTGGTCAGTTGCATTTAAAAAACATACTCCCCAAATAACCAGTAAAGCAAAGGAAGCAAACAAAAATACCCCAAACAAAAAACCAAACAAACAAAAAAAACCCAGAAACCCATCAAAACCCCACAACCAATTCTTCACAAACCAGAAGTGATGTGACTTAAAAATGCTAAGGGGTGTTTGGAATGTGACCAGCTTCCCCAGCTGCTCCAGTCCATGTCTCCCTCCTGCCTGTCCGTCAGAGCCCAGCCCAGTGCCCTGGGAACCTGGGATCTCTGCCAGGTCTCTGAGAAGGCTGAGGGATGTGTCTGCCTTTTCCACGTGTGCAGGATCAATCCATGGTGAAGACGTGCACATATCTCAGAGAAACACACAGACAGACACACACAGAGGACACTGACATGGCTGGTCACAGAAATTGCCACTAACAAGGTACTGCTTTCAACAGCAACCGCTTTCAGCTGTGTTTATGTATCCATGAACACAGACAGCCAAGTCCCCTCCTCCTTTTCGGTTGGCAGAGACAGAAAGTCACCAGTGCAGGTGCAACACTCCAGTTTCACAAGCGCACACACATTCAAGGATCCCTTAATTGCTACCCCTATGCCCACCTGGCACCCCTACCCAGACCCCAAACCCTCTTACGTGGCCCACAGGTCCCCTACTCACCGGCCAGTCCATCTCGGTGCTCACTAGCCAACACAGCACTCAAGTGTCCCTAAGCATACCAGCACAGACCATTGCCTGTTACCCCAGCCTAACCAGAGTCAAAGTTAACCTTCCTGGAAGTGGTGCCTTTAAGTTTCCTCCTAGACCATTAATTAGTGTAACTGGCAGACTGGCAGGGTTTGTTTCCTGTCTTTGTCTCCATGTTTGTTTTGTCAGGTCTGGATCTGTATGTTTTGTTTCTACCTGAATCAGAGTCTTTGTCAAAGGAATGAAAGCTGACAATGTGAACTGACATCAGCTTTTAGAAAGACCTCTAGCAATGATTCTAGGAAGTGCAGATGAATAAACCTAACTCTACTACAAAGAAACGTAATAGATGCTATAATAAAGAATAGTATCAGTAGATCCATGAATAAACGTGATATAATGTGAAGATCAATACTGCTTTGGTGAAGGAAAGTCATGCTTCACAAATCTATTAATGTTCTCGAAGAAGTAAATGATGATATTGATCAATTAATATTGAATAATTACATTTTTTTAAAAAAGAAAAATTGCCTCATTATAGGGGATTAGCAACAATAGGAATGATTATTGAATAGATTCATAGTTGGTTAAGAGGAATATAGAGACCTGCACAGACGAGTAGTTGCACAAGGGCGAGAAGTTACCATTCACTCATGAATGATTTGAAAATTATGTAGAAGATGTAAAGTCTGCGACTGTTAAAAAACTATTCAATATAGAAAATCTAAAGATATCTATGAAGAGCTGTAGAATGATCCCATGACACCTGAGTAACTGGGTAATGAAATGTCTGATGATATTTAGAGTTGGCATAAAGACTTGTATATGAGGAAAACCCAATTCCAATTACACATACATGATGAACTGACTTAGTAACATTCAGACATGAGTTCTTCTATCCATTATGATTAGGTCTTTCAGGGTCAAAATTCACAAGTAGCTCAAAAAGCAAGCAGAATTTCAGAAATCACTACAAATGGAATGGGAATTAAGATTTAGCATGCCATTATATAACTGGGTAGTTTGATGCTGTGGTAATCCACATCTTTGGTATGGGCTATAGTTTATGTCACCACCTCTCAGAAAGCATGTAATAGAAACAGAAGAGGTAAGAAGAAAAATGCAAGGATGCGGAAAATCAAAAGAGTTCCTAGGTGACAAAATAGACTGTAGCCCAGTAAATATGGTTTCTGCTTTTAGCAGTGCGAGGCCTGGCTGCGCGCTGACCCAGCAGTGCACCATCTCAGACGCACTGTGGCCTGAGCTGGGTGCCACTGGTTTAATCCCTGTGCCGACCCCAAGGACTGCTGCCTCCCCTGCTCCAGCTTCAGCTCTGGGGTGACCCCACTGGGGATGGGGTGACACCCACCAGAGCAGTCACTTCGTGACACACCATAGTCCTTCTTGTGCCTGGGGCTGATGGGGCTGGTGGCCACAACCACGCTGCAGCTGGGAGAAGGAAGAGGGGTGTCTCCTTGGTCTCCTTCTTGAGGTGTGGTGGGTTAACCTTGGTTGCCTGCCAGGCCCTCACCCAGAGAGTCGCTTGCTCTCCTTCCTCAACAGGACAGTTTGAGAAGATGGAAAAGCTTGTGGGTCAAGATAAAGATGGATCACTTACAGTCACAGACAAAACAGACTCTACTTGGGGAAAACTAATTTAATTTGTGGCCTATTTACAATATGCGTATAAGATGGCACACGGCATTCTTCTGAAACTAAAACTGAGTTACATTAAAATATTTTGGTAGGCTGTTTCATCCAAAGAAAGAAAAAGTTATTTTCAGTTGGATGCAGATTCAGTGTTTAGTCAGTGATTCAGCTTCTGTACCAGAAAGCCAGGTGGTCCCACAGTCTTACATAAAAGAAGAATCTATTATTTTTTAACGAAACTATATATATGGAAATCACGTTTTGTCTAACACAAAAGAGCATGTAGCATCAGTCCAGTGAATAATATATGTTAGGTTCCAATACAAAAAAGGAAATATAAATCACTACTAACTTATAGAAATAGAAGTCCTGTCAGGCTTTTATGGGCTACATAATTATATTCTGGTGTCTTATTAACATATCTTCCAACATTAAGTACTTACAAAGCATTTGGTTTGGGAAGAAAATTAGATAATATACATGTCCATGACTTTATTGTATGTCACACATTCCAGATCTCTATCCAATTTACCTTCAAAATTAACATAGAATTGTTTTCCTGCTTAAAGCTCATTTCTAAGAATGAAAATATGTACTGTATATTGCCCACTGTCATATTTCATAGAATCAAATTCATGTTCCTATATATAAAACTAGGTAGTATACTTTATGTCTGGTTTTGAAATTTGCCTCCAATTGCACATACCATGTCATAGCCTCCTGTTTATGCATATAGATGAGATATCTTACTGCCATCCTGTATATGTTATGTACTCCCTAGCTGGGATTCATCTGACCTCCATAAGGTAGAACTCTAAGACAGGTTGAATGAATCATCCCTTAGAGGTACCTTTTTCTTTGTAAAGGGTATAGAGAAATACTTGCTCTATGTAGATGTCTACACTGTAGACACAAAAGCTATGATGCTATGAAAGAGTGTATGAGTCCTGACACATGTACCATAATTCCTTCACAGGGCTGTGAAGCAGACTTACTGTTGCTACAAAGAGATGGACTCTCATTTTAAATGTCATCAAAAATGTTTTTTATTATTCAGTGAACACTGCTAAGCTTCCTTCCACTTTTCTTTTTAAGCGGGTTTTTTGTTTCTTTGGTTTTTTTTTAAAGCAGTGTACAAATATCACTGAAAGGATGGCTAGACTCCATTTGTTGCTTGTTTTTTAACTGAGAAAATAAAGCTTTAAATTAGTATGCAAGAGGGATACAGACCTGGAGTTATGCCTATACAAATGCTATATGTGTAATGAACTAAGTGTATGTTTTGTTATAGCTGCTCTATTGAGATTCAATCTAGATATGGCAAATTCATTTAACCTGGAAAAGAGATGGTTTTGACAAAATCAAGAAGGCAGAGCCAGGCTCTTCACAGTGGTGCACGGTAGGAAGCTGACAGACAAAGGGCATAAATTGAAAAGGGAGAGGTTCAGATTGGATATAAAGAAAAGCTCTTTCCCTATGAAGACAGCCCAGTAATGGAGCAGATTGCCCAGAGAGGCTGTGAAGTTTCCATCCCTGGTTTTCAAGACCCAGTGGTATAAAGCTTTGAGCAACCTGGTCTGACCCCATAGCTGACCCTGCTTTGAGCAGGAGGTTGGAGAAGAGACCTCCTGAGGTTCCATCCATCCTGAATTATTCTATGATAGCATTAGTGTTTGTGTAATTCTTTATTTAGCTTTAGTTGAAATGGCTAGAGTTGAGCTTTTCATGGAATCATAGAGTGGTTTGGGTTGGAAGGGATCTTAAAGATCATCTAGCTCCAACGCCCCTGCCGTGGGCAAGGACACCTCCCATTAGACCAGGTTGCTCAAAGCCCCATCCAGCCTGGCCTTGAACACCTCCAGGACTGGGGCATCCAGAACTTCTCTGGGCAACCTGTTCCAGTGTCTCACCCCCCTTACAGTAAAGAATTTTTTCCTGATATCCAATCTAAATCTACTCTCTCTCAACTTGAGGCCATTATCCCATGTCCTATCATAACACTCCCTGATAAAGAGCCCCTCCCCACCTTTCCTGTAAGCCCCCTTTAGGTACCGGAAGGCTGCTATAAGTTCTCCCTGAAGCCTTCTCTTCTCCAGTCTGAAGAGCCCCAACTTTGTCAGCCTGTCCTCATAGGAGAGGTGCTCCAGACCTCTGATCATCTTCATGGCCCTCCTCTGAACCCACTTGAACAGCTCCATGTCCTTCTTATGTTGAGGACTCCAGAACTGCACGCAGTACTCCAGGTGGGGTCTCACCAGAATGGAGTAGAGGGGGAGAATCACCTCCCTCGACCTGCTGGCCATGTTTCTTTTGATGCAGCCCAGGATGCCGTTGGCTTTCTGGGTATATATTTGCAAATATATACCCTCAAAAATCAATGCTGTTGCATAAAACTCTTGGTCTAATAATATGGGAAGATACTAGAAAGGAGCCCAGACATTTAGAGCTAAAATCTGTATTTCATATTGCTATTTTTTCTTTGATTTTTTTTGTGTACTTTGTAATTCTCTATTTAACAGTCCCTTGTATACATTCATCTCAACAGTTCTCTAAACAGGCTTTCCCTAGTACTTATTTTATACACACACATATATATTTGGTGTTCTATTGATTTATTTATCTCCTGGTATCTTTTGCATTTAACAGATAGAAACCAGTGTTTACCATTTCCCTAAATTCTCCTGAAATCTACGTATTTTATAGTCTTCCATCAAATGTATTATGTTTTTCAAAAGTTCCAAAGAGTGCATCTGAGATATGAGAACTAAAAGTGATGTTTTAACTCTGTAGTATTGAGTTGAATTGTCTGCTTCTTGATGATTCCTTTATAACAGCACAAAAAGCTCTAAAAAGTTCACAAAAAGTTCCAAAAAAAAAAAATTTGCAGAACACAGGAAATAGAGAGCTTAATTCCTCCATTTTTTAAAGGCATTTCTATAGGCTCAAAGTAAATGTAAAAGACTGACAAAATAAATACAGTAGTATTTTCTACTTACTTTTCCCTTCTTTGAGATGTTCAGATGTGCAGTAGACTAGAGAATCAGGACAAAAGTTCCTAACCTGTAAAGCTTATGCTGCAGTTTCACAAAGAATGGAAGATCCATGAAAAGCTACTTTTTCTTTTTTTTTTTTCTTTGGAATTATTTCCGAGTTCTAACATTCATTTTTACATTGTACCTTCAATAATCAGCTTCTTTATGTAAAATGGAGATAAACTGAACAGGTCAGTATTATAGTCCTCTTACCCAACCAAATAAACACTACAGAAACGATCCTTAGCTAGTGGTGGTCTATGCCTGAAAGAGATCTGTACCATAGTGTTAGCTGTCACTCTGCAAATCCTGATTCAAAGATATTCAGGGAATATAAGCTATGTCCCAGGTAAAAGTGGCTGAAGAGGTCTTTTCTACTTTGATTTGTAGGCTGAGAGATTTCATTCACTAAATTTGCATCAATAGGTTTTGCTGCTGGTTGAATATCATTTGCAAATTAAGAAATCATTGTTGAAAGTATTAGGGAGACCGGAGCTTTTTGAAAGGGATTTTTAAATTAAGTAACACCCAAAAATACATAAATGAAAATGTTTCATATTTTCTTCTCTCATACTCTTCTTTCTTTTCTGGTGTGTCTCACAATGCAACAGATGTTTTGCATAATCATGCTACAAAGAATAAATACATGAAAAAAATAAAACAACCAAACCCTGCTTTTCTACATTTTTCCCCAGTAGGCATTCTAATTGTTTTTGTGAGGCACTAATGAAAAATGAGCTTTTTTTTCAGCATCAGATATATGTTTTTTGTTGATATTCTTAACACAGTAATGGATAGCTATGCTCTTCTAAGCTCCCCTTCAGCTGACATTTAAAGTAGAGGCAATTCCTATTTATGACAACTACCATTGCCAGCCATGTGGGAATAAATGATACACACTTGTTATTAGGCAGAATGGGTATGCTACTGCTAGTATTTGTAATCTGCGGTGCAGAAGACTGCTAGCCTCTTCTCAGCGAATGCAGAAAGCAATTTCTTATCAGCATTCAATATAGAAACGTAGGAAAGAAGGCATTATGAAAAGCAGCTGCGCTGAGTTTCAACTACTAAAGACAGCTGAATCCACCAGCTTTTGGGATACCAATAGAGTTGTCACTAAAATATTGATGATGTGTGAAAATAGATCTCATTTTCAAGCATTTATATTAATAAATTACAGATAATATCTGTTTGGTCTTTTCATCATGCATAGAAATGATACAGTATAATAACCTAAAATACAGACGGTTTGGAGCCCTAGAATATTGATGAGATGAAGAGGGTTTTATCTAATTAGAAAATCAGAAAAGATTTATAATTATCTTTAAATTTTTCCTTTTGTAAATCAGGCAAATAAAAATGGAGTCATGGGTTGACTTCTAAGAAAGGGCTGGTCTTTTCTGTACAAAGGAGTAACAGTTTTCAAATTTTTTTGCTATATCTTGCATGTTTGTACACCAGGTCCAATAACAATGTAGAGGTAACTAGCACTCACTTTCACTGAAAGGAAGGAAGGAAGGAAGGAAGGAAGGAAGGAAGGAAGGAAGGAAGGGAGGGAGGGAGGGAGGGAGGAAGGAAGGGAGGGAGGGAGGGAGGGAGGGAGGGAGGAAGGAAGGAAGGGAGGAAGGGAGGAAGGAAGGAAGGAAGGGAGGAAGGGAGGAAGGAAGGGAGGAAGGGAGGAAGGGAGGAAGGGAGGAAGGGAGGAAGGGAGGAAGGAAGGAAGGAAGGAAGGAAGGAAGGAAGGAAGGAAGGAAGGGAGGAAGGGAGGAAGGGAGGGAGGGAGGAAGGAAGGGAGGGAGGGAGGGCAAGAAAATGATGAACAGCAGTTCACAAATTCTCACTGGATAATTATCAGATTAATTCAACTAGTAAAAGTTACAGTTTATCATGTTTCTTTTATGCCTGGGTGATAGGTAGATTCATAGATCAATGTATCGATAGACAGGTAATGCATCACTGAATGATGGAAAGTTTGGCAGGCAGCGAGACTAGGAGAAAATGAAATTACAATTTATAAGTATTTGACATACTGATTTTGTTTTGTAGAACGGAGGCAGATTAATGTTACTATTGAAGTCAGATAGGAGTTTATCTTCTTCATTTCATATTTCATGACACAACAATGCAGTACTTCCCCAAGTGAATAAGATTTTGCTATCAGGAGGCCCCCAGCTGCATGCTGACCTGGCAGTGCAGGGGTTCAGCCTCTCCATGGCCTGAGCTGGGTGTTGCTGGTTTAACCCCTGCGCCGGGGCCAGTGGCTGCTGCTCCCAGCTTCAGAGTTCTGGGGGTAAGAGAGGAGTGACACCCCTCCCCAGCGCAGTCACTGTCTGACAAACCATAGCCCTTAGTGTGTGTGGGACTTGGGGGGCTGGCGGGTGTCACAACTGAGAAAATGAGTAGGTGCTAGGAAGAGATTTTTGGTTTGGTTTGATTTTGGTGTAACAGTTTTAACCCTTGTATTCTTAAGACTTGTTTACACTAATTTGGACCATGAGTGTTAGTGTTACTAACTGGACCAGCAATATCTGTTTACTGTATTTTGATGAGATTACTAAAACATTAATTGCACTAACAAAAAATTCTTAGCTCCATATATATGATTTTTTCCCTTTTGCCCATAGCAAGTTTCTGAGTGCAATGCATCCAATAAAACTGAAAGCTATGAAAGGTAAAAAAAAAAAAAATTAATAAGAAATGCATTTTGGCCATTATCGTATTGTTGGCATCATTCTAGCTATTGTCAACATATGTTTAGAGGAAATAAGAAACTTCAGGGTAGAAGAACTATTAAAATTCTCCATAATAGCAATGTTCCCCAGATGTAATGTGTTAGCATGAGACTAATGTTGGAGTGCAAATTGTCCTTCATCTATATAGAATAATATTTATTTATGGTCAGATCAAATGCTTAATCTGACACGGGTTTCATATTTATATTTTATATATAAATCAATTCTTTTTTTCTTTCTGCCTGTGGATATTCTCACTTTCAGCATTTAGTCAAACAAAAAGCAGTTGTAAGCAGACAGCATCTGCAAATATATCATGGTATTGTCTACCATAGGTAGGAGGCCTTAAGCAGTGGAGCATTACCTGTATTAGTAAGAGCTGACACAAACTACTGCTTCTCACTCATTTTGTACTCCCTTCTGAAAAGCTATTTACGTAACTTCCTACATCAGCAGTTCTCAGTGAATCATAACAAATATATTTAGCTACCTATGACAAGTGTTACTACCAGGATCACGGAGGCTTTGCTACTTTCTCAGTAGCGAAACAGGGTAAGTTACTGCAAGCACATCATTGCTTATTTCTCAATTTAGTAGGCAAGAAAATGACTTCATGAAGTCCAAGAGATCGTAAAAGTAACATGAAGATACAGAACCCGGTCAAATTTGAATTATGTTTTATTGGACTATTTTGAATTATGTTGAATTATGTTGGAGTTATGTTTTATTTTCACATTCTTTTGTATATCAGACAATACACATGCTAATTTACACCAATAGTGTTATTTTAATAAATGATACTGCTTAAACCCTCAAATTTCTGATTTTTTACAGAGAAAATTGTGGGATGACAGTATAGTCTTCTTTGTAACTTCAAAAAAATGAGTTTTCTTAATTGTGAGAATTAATTCCTTCCAACAAAACTAACTGCATTGATTCAAAACTTAAAATTTAAGTAAAGTGATAGTTGCCTGCATCTACAAATCAGTTATAAGTCATTTACTGAGGTACTAAATAGGAAGTTCTTTCTACTTTTTTTTTTTTTTTTTTTTTCCCCCCCTCTAGAATGAGTCTTTATTGGTCTTATTCCCCAGGTCTTTTGAACAGTGCTATAAAATGACCTTTTAGTGAAAATTCTATTATTAGGTTGTACAAATTAGATGATTGTAATTTTTTTTTTTTTTGCTACTAGAGGCACTGTTACAGCAAAATTTTATTAGTAAAAGGGTAGAGCCACAAATTTAAAAAATAATGTAGGCCTGCCTTAAAATAAAGGTAGACTTTCTTTCATTAACACCCTATAGCCTGGATCTCTGAAGCATGTCTTCTACATGCCATAGTATACCTTATAGAAGATGAAAAATTAAAATAATGATAAAAGTATAAGAAAATATGCTTTAGTTCTAACTTTCAACAAAATAGGTGAAGCAACTACACTGATATTACTGGATACTACTTGGAAATTGTAAACAAGATATTGTGCAAACACACCAGAATCTGACCAGACTCGTAGTTGTCATGTTCACATTGCATGTGTGTTCCAGTCCAGATTGAAGTTTTTCAAAGGAGATGGTCACTTATTCACTAAATTATACCAAATTGTTTAACAGTGGCATACTCAGTTCTGAGATGAAGGAGTGTGGTGCATACTGCTACTGGAAATGAAACAAACAGCTGTTTAATGAGGGTTGTTTTTGCAGCACCTGTTTCTGAATCCTCAAAGTAAATGGAAAAATTGGGCTAATCGTTTTGTTTACCAGCCACCTTCCAGTTTTTTGTGTCTGTTCTGAAGATAATGAACTTCTACGGGACTGATGGGACTGTAAGGCATGATAGCACAGCTACAAAGCATATGTTTTAAAAATATGGGGAAAAAATTCTCATTTGTTTTGAGATTTCTTTTGACTTAGATAACTTCCCACATTAAGCACTTGAAAATGATTCACTTTTTCAGAATTAAAATACTTTGATCAAAAATAATAGTTTGCAAATAAGTCTACCAACTACACTACCATAAATTAGATACAGTAAATGCAACAACAACAGAAAAAGTAATTACTGGCTTTGTTTTAAAGCATCAAAAACAGTTGGAGACTTTCTCCCTGGGTTACATAATCCTACTTTGCCTATTAATGAAGACCTGATGGCCCTCAACTACCCAATTCACACTGTAGAGCCAGAAAAAAGAGGACTAATGAAACTGAACTTTGCAGCAGGACTTCCACAGTCTGAGTGTGACCCATATTTACTTCTGCCTGTGGACAAGGAGAGTCACTGCAGATCTGCAAAAGTGGATCTAAGAAATCATCCAGCAGTCGCCTGTCTCTGACACATGTAAGCAGATCACAGACATTGTTGTCTTCTCCTTGGCTGAAGAGAAGGAAGGCCAGTGCTGTCTCTTCTGTATGTCATAACGGTCCTGCCAACAGTCTTTTCCACTGAAGTGTTTTTCTTTTGGGCACGAGCTTGGTGTAAAGATCCAATGAGAGTCACAAGCACAGAAGTGTGGGCAGATACGTACAATTATTTTACCTTTTTTCTGTCCCTACTGTAGAAAAGCTGTTGAGGTTAAACAATGCACATCAACTATTCCAGTTTCTTTAATTTGGAGAGCAACTGTTCATTTCCCAGTAAATTTATTTTAGTAGGATATAACCTGTATTGGGAGCATCCCATATTATGTAGACATTTTTCTTGGTTGAGTAACATCAGTGTTTTTATAAAGATGTATTTTAACTGTTGTTTGTTAGCTTTTACTGTATGCTTTTTATGCCTAAAATGAAAATGCAAAGTTGATGCAATTAGGGCAAACTGACATGTGATTTTCTTTAAGGAAGCATTGATGTCCAGGAGAATTTTCCTTTTTCCATTACCTTGAATCAGGCCCCATATAGACACTTAGAATAAGATTTCAAAGGTCTTTGACTGTTTGCTATCAGCGTAACTTTTTTCTCTTTAACTTTGGCAGTCCCATACCATTCAGATTGATTGGACTATATCTGAGACAAAAATTGTAGTCTATAATTTATCATTCTGAGCTCTTAAATTGTTTTGAAAATATTTTACAATTACTACAACTAACTAGCTTTAGAATTCATGCTCTTTCAAATGCAGAACGGAATAATTCCTGTTCTCACAGCACATATGTCTGATTCCTTTCATAACTTCAAGGAATATAATGGCAAGAATTATTTTCTACACAAAAATATGTGACTTAATGATGAGTGACTCATATCCATTCCAAAATAACATAATAAATGTTTATAGGAGTTAGTGTAACTTTGAGCTGCTGCATGTAGTTGCAAACCATCCACTGATTTAATTTATAAATAGAACAAATCAAAAATCCCAAATGTTACTTTTTTTTTTTTTTTCCTTTCAGATCAGATGTTATAAAATAATCATAGAATAGTTTGGGTTGGAAGAGACCTTTAAAAGTCATCTAGTCCAGTGCCCTGGCAATGAGCAGGGATGTCTTCAACTCCATCAGGTTGCTCAGAGCTCCATCCAACCTGACTTTGAATGTTTGCAGGGATGGAGCATCTACCACCTCACTGGGAAACCTGTTCCAGTATTTCACCACCCTCACTGTAAAAAAACTTTTTCTTTATATCTAGTCTAAATCTTCCCTATTTAGGTTAAAGCCATTACCCCTTATCCTATCGCAACAGGACCTGCTAAAATGTTTGTTCACGTCTTTCCTGTAGGCCCCCCTTAAGTACTGAAAGGCCACAATAAGGTCTCCCTGGAGTCTTCTCTTCTCCAGGATGAACAGCCCCAACTCTCTCAGCTTGTCCTCACTGGGGAGGTGCTCCAGCCCTCTGATCATTTTTGTGGTCCTCCATTGGACTCGCTCCAACAGGTCCATGTCTCTCCTGTGCTGAGGACCCCAGAGCTGGACACAGTAATGCAGGTGGAGTCTCACCAGAGCACAGCACAGGGGCAGAATCACCTACCTTGACCTGCTGCACACACTACTTTTGATGCAGCCCAGGACACGTTTGGCCCCAATCTTGAATTTAGGATTCAAGAATATACAAGTAGGTTGATTTTCAGTACAATTAGGAATATTATAAGTGGTGCACTTATTGAAACAGTCATACTATAATTACGTTAAGTGACTGAGTTTTCTGTTTTAATGGAATGGTATCATTCATTACAGGGCTGTTAGCGGGACAAATTAAGAAGAAAAAGAAACAAGCATTTTAAAAAGAAAATGCCAAACAAAAAATCATAAAATAATATTTTCTAGCTATTCCCCCTTTTTGATCCTATATTCATAGGATCATAGAATGATTTGGATTGGAAGGGACCTTAAAGATCATTTAGTTCCAACCCCCCTTGCCATCCTCTTCTCCTTCCCTTTTATTTAATGTTTTTTTTTTTCCTCATGCAAGGTCATGAGAAGACTTTATAAAAAGCTAAGAAAACCTAAAAATATAATTTTTAAAAAATGTTAGTTTGCTTTACATTTCCCTTTGGTAACTTTCTGTTCTTTTTTTTCCCTGTTCCTTCTCTCATGAATCTCTGAAAAATATTCAAAACATCTTTTGGAAAAGCAGTTAGAATTGATCATCCAGCTTCATTCAGAATCTTTCATATTTACTCTCTCAATAAAGAAAAAGCAGCACAATTGACACAAACATGTTCCTTGGAAAATTATGTTTAAATAATATATGAAATCATAAAAGTCCGTGCATTAGTTACCAAGTGACAGAACTCAGGAAGTATAGTGCCCAGAATAAGAAACTCTATACACAAAACATGGTGAACCTTTTTTTTTCAAAGTTCATTAATAAATACAACTAACAAAACTGCATTTGCTGTTTCATTCTCTTATGATTCTCTTCTTGCTGTTTACATGTGTTTTTTTCTGTGTATAAATTAGTATTAAACCAAAGCACAAACCAGTTATAAAAATGCAGATGAACATATGTGTAAACCAACTATCCTTTTTCAATCACTTGAATTAAAGTAGTATTGCTGATACAGTGAAAAAACTGTAATTATTCCAACTTTAAGTTGTACATTTCAAATGGGGGCAAGGAGGAGGACAAATTTCTAGCAGGTTCCTCTAACAATAACATACTTTTCCAATAACAAGTTGCTATTCAGTAACCTCTCTCTAAGGAAAAAACAGGCTTCACAATGTGCTGGGAATGTCATCCTATGCCGTTCTGATTGCTCGACCTTTTTCCTCCTTGATGAGTTCAAAAGTTTGATAACATTAATTATTTAAAACTCTGAAGTCTTCGGTGAACTATTATCATCCTTTGCTGTTATATTAAATGTACAGAATGAATGACAGTGGAAGTAATTGGAAAATCTGAGGCTCAGAAAGGTTAAGTGACTTTCCTGAGGTCACAATGGGGATTTTTTTGACCTCTTGACTTGAAGAGCCATATTTAGTTCCTTCTCCAGCTTAATCCAATTAGTAGCTTGATTGTCAGTTCAGCCCAAAGAACAATTATTTTCAGCCATCTGCTTTTATCACATAGTAGTTGAACCTGCCTTACATGCTCTGTGGGAGAAGGACTTGAGGTTAGGTGCACGTTTCCTTTTGTGGTGCCCAGAATTTATTAAGGGAATGATAGTGCTTCCCCGCAGAAGAATGAAGCAGGCTGGAGTGCTTGCATTTTACTGTGCCTGTCCTAGGAAAGTGCCTCAGCCTCCATATGATCCTCAGGAGGAGTCCTGAGTACCTGGATAATTTTTCTCCCCCACTTCAGCAGCTATAGCTATGGGCATTAAAATAAACTGCTTTGTGTTGTCTCTAAAATAAATGTGCTGTAGTCGTTGGCAGATCTCTGCTTTAAATATACCATCATGAGAGCCTGTAAAAATATGGTGCTTCAATCAATTATGCATTAAATCCAACAATAAAGTGGGTAGTTCTAGGAATGTGTTTACTCCACATGATTGGGCACATTGCCTACTGAGTTGCAGCTTCTCTGCATATTCCAAACACTGTCAAGAGATTACAATCAGACTGGTACAGGGAAACATGATGTCAGTAAGGACTGTAGTGCTGCTTTGTTGCGCTACTGTTTTCAACTTATTTTCAAGTAACGTGTCTGACTCCAGCACAGAGTTCATTAAAAACACTCCATCAGTAACACAGTTGTCTTTCTGACTGAGGATACTACAACATTGGAGTAGCATAAAGAAGAAGAAGAAGGATGTGTAAAAGTATTGAGCTGAGCTCATCTAGGAGTAAGCCTCTGCCTTTGAAGATTAACCTAACCATTTTAAGAAAGAGTTAAATGGCTGCATGAAAAATTCTGGTAAAATTATGCAAGTATTAGAAAGAGTCCTTAATATCCAAAGTATGTTAAAATCCTACAATCATAGACTGATTTGGGTTGGAAGGGACCTTTAAAGATCATCTAGTCCTACCCCCCTGCCATGGGCAGGGACATTGTTCACCTTTATTAAATCACCTTTATTAAATATTGGTAATTTGCATATTCACAATGAAAACAAGGAATTTTCAAGTCTTAGACATACTCAAAATATAGCATTTTTGTCCAAGTCATTCCTTCCATAAATAAATTATTAGGCTGGAACCTGCCTAACCACCATCTGAAGAAAGTAACTGAAAGGAGCTGCTGTGGGCAACTGCCGTCTGTTGCTAGATGGCTAATGCAACTACAGCACAGGAGGGCAGCAATCAGGATGTGCTTTTGCAAAGCAAAAGTGCATTGTAGGATTGATATTTCCCAACGTTTTTCAAAGGACAACCTACCAATTTTGTGAGTTCGATGTTTGTCTGTAGTCACGTGGAATTGCTGAACTTAGTCTTAAGTAATGGATATGCTACTGACCGATCATTATTAACATCACTTAGACTGCTTAATCAATGGCTTCATTTATTGTATTCTTTCTGGGTAAAAGTTGCTTTTAACAGCATAGTGTAATGAATATTCAGACACTTGAGTGATTTTGTTTTGTTGTTCAATAACCATGGATTATCACATAGGGGAGAGGAAAGAACGATAAAATAACATGACAAGCAATGAACAATTAATGTCAAGTGAAAGTCAGCATTGGTTTGTCATTGCATAAAATGCTCCAGATTTTCACATTTTTTTTTTATGTCACATGGCACTCCAATGATTTGACACCATGCTAGCATGACTTTAGGATGATTCCAGTATAGGGGAATGGCTTGAAATACATACACTGGCTGAGATTTGTTCCTCTGCAGTTAGATCTTTGTCATGACTTCAGGGCACAAAGAGATTTCTCCTGCAATTTGGAAATGACTGGCTGCTTGCTGGCTGCTAAGGCCATTGTAAACCACCTTCAATAAAGTATATTATGAGTGTTATAGTTTAGACTGCAACCAGTGTAACAAACAAGGATGAGAGAAGAAACTTCCCACACCCATACTACAAACTTCCAAGTAATTTTTCGCTGTTTCAGTAAAACTTGTTCATCGAAAGCAACGTTAGTATTGAAACACACTAAAGTATTACATGCTCTGCTTCACTGAAGCAAGATCCAACAGTGCTAGTAATTCACTGTATTCCAACTACAACTTCAATTCCTTTCATAAATAAATTATTAGAACTATCACTTTATGAGAAACAATATTTTGCACTATGCCTATTTCCAAAGCCTGAAGGAAGAAATCTTTTTGCAAGATCCTTTTCCACAGATGTTTCAAAATTAAATAGTATTTAAAAATTTACCATCCTAATTACTGATAAAAAATTCGACAGTTTTATTTTAGAAATAGTTTGGCCTCTTTCGTCACATCATGTATGAACTATTTGATGCTAAAAATCTTACAATATTTGCAATTAGGTGAAAATTCAAAAATTGGAGGTGGCATGTTTATTATGCTTACATATTAGGGAAATGACCTTGAGTATGTATTCTGAAATAGAATATCTGGGAGACACAGTTTAAGGTAATAGTACATAATCAATGCTTGGAATCACACATAAAAACATTAAGACCTGACTAAATTAATAATCAAATACATTGGCTGAAATCTGCATTTCATCTTGTGGTGCTAAATGTTTCAGTATTTTACCTTTTAAAAGTCAAATACAGTTCAACATTTACAACTTCTATTAGACAGATTTATAATGGCTTTCAAATAATAGTCATAAAAGAAAGTTAATATGTTAGTGGGGTTTTCTTCCATTAAAATAAGTACTTTTTATCACTGGTACTGCACAACAATTTATATAAAGGACTGAAAAGATGACAGATTATTTGGATATACGTAGCAATATATAGGGGACAATTTATTTTTTTTTTCATTATGCTTATATTGATGGATTTGACCTTTCTAGGAAAAGTCATAGACATTAAAGAATCATTGCTGTTACTTGTCTTGCAACAGCACATTGACTCTATAGTGCAAGGCTGGCATGCATGTCACTGTTAGAAAATATATGTCCTAACAATAATGAGATCTATTGCTGTGAAAGGCAGGCATTTAAAATAAATTTAAACATACAATTGTGTGTGCTTATGAGTGTCTGCTTTCATTCATCTGGTACCTGCGTTTACTGTATTTGATACAGTACAGAGAGACTGTACAGAGATACTGTACAGAGAGACTTTGTATGTAGATATTATTTGGCACTGATTGATTGAAAGCAAAGGAGAAGCAATACTGCTACGGTGACCAATGGAATATAATAATCTTCATATTTACTTTAGAGTTCTATCATTAATATCTTCACAGGCATGTTTTCTCTTTTAGATGCCTAAGGTTCATCTATCTGATCTAAAATTGGAGAGTTGTATAGATCAAACTCACCTGAATTTCAAGGATCCCATATATCCATATAGGAGTTGTAGCTTAATGTGCAATTTCTAGTCATTATTCTTATCTAACCAATATCTTTCTGTCTGTATAGCTTTCCATTTTGTATCTTTTCACAGCTTTCTTTTCATCCATCAGGTGATTAGATATATTGAGGAATCCTTAAATAATCTTTACTTGAACAGATAAGTGAAAAAATATGCAATCGTTCTGTAATAAATACCAGATTGCCTATGACTATAGCCCTAGCAGTAGACTTTCAAAGATGGCTCATAGTGCCATTTTCACAATCTTGTGTACGGGCAAAGAGGAAACACATCTTATGTATAGAGAAAGCAAAGAATTTTTTCTTAGTATAACTGAAATTTTAGGATTAATATAAACATTATTGGTCTAGATCTATTACAGAAAAAGCAAGGTTAATAATACCGTTAAAACTGTTATAAACATACTTTTTATTTTCTACCCCTTTTCCCGGTGTTATGCTCCCTGTTCCCTTTCTGCTCTTGACCCTAAAGTTGGTGCTTTCATCCTGGTGGTGTAGGCAGGGGTCTTACAGTGAGTTGTCAGCATCTGGAATCTAGAATCTGGAATCTCTTCCTGGGGGGAATATGATGTTCATGCTGATGGTGTTGTCTTCCTTATTCTAGGGTCTACTTTTGGTCATTTTTATAGGTTTACTATCGTTACACATGATTGTACCACACAAAGACAACAAAACCAAAATAAAGACGGTGAAGACACCTGGTCGTTTAGAGAAATTGCTTTCAGAACTAAACCAAGCAAAATAAAGCTGCAGGCAGATCAAGAAAAGTTCAGATAGAGCAAGCCTGATGAACCTCAGTCCTGAGGTAAATTCAGTATAAAGCTTATGGCCTGTTTCTGGGAATGGAATTGCTGTATGACAGAACTACATGATTACAACAGGAAGACAGCAGATGCCAGGGCTTAATAAAAGGGCATAGAATAAAATAAATAAATAAATAAATAAACAAACAAGCAATTAAAAAAAAAAAAAACAAAAACCAAAACAACACAAATAACAAAACTTGAAAAAGAAATTATTATGTGATTTTGTGAAAACAGAATAATTTACAAAATAAACTTGTTATTTTGAATATCTGTTGAAAATGAAGTCTCAGGAAATTCAGTAACTCATTTGTGAGAATTTGCTTCCATCCAAAGTTATAAGTAGCTAGAAAGTTCAGATTTGCTTAATCAGACAATGGCATCTGGATTTATGGGAACTCTTGTATAATGGCTGTACTTTTTCATTTCAAGAGGAATGTTCAATATTAGAGAGACTATGTTAGTGAACATATTAGCGTATATCAATATCAAGGTCCAACAAGCTCTATTTTGGATAGATTTCTTTTTCAGGGATGTGGGGTTTTTATTTGTTTGATTGTGGGTTTTTTGTTTTTGGTTTTGGGTTTTTTTTTTCCCCTTGTTAAATATGGAAAATTCCTCAGATTAATAAGGCCACTCTCCCAGCATCTAATGTATCTGAATTTTTTTAACCACATTCCACAGAAACTGTCTTTGTTATAGTTACTGATAAACTACATTTGAAGTTAAATAAAACAAAAGCAACACACACACAAAAATAAATAAAGCCTTTAAATACTATCAGAATACATAGAAATATTTGGGTAATGTCATAGAGTTTTACAGGAGGATTTTCTTTTTTTTTCACATTTTTGAAAATTCCTAAATTGATCTTACATTTTTTGTACAGTAATCTGAACAGCTAAATATTGTGATGGATACAAAGTGTCTTTCAACAAGTGGTCTTTAAAACCGCATTTCTATTGTTTGTAAGCTTTATTAGAAGACTATTTTTGCAGTCTGCATAGCTTCTCTGCATGTCAAATTATTACAGAGGCAACTGTATGAAATGAAATGGATGATATAATACGTTTCATTCTTGCTCTAGTAGTGGTACGTGGCTTGCTTGTGTCAATGCCCCTTTAAGAAGTAAATTGTTAGCTGGAGAGTCTTCTCAACACTGAAGATTAATAAAACTAGGTAAGAGTATATATACTTCATCAACAGTATTCAGTTTATTGCACTGTAGATTGTATTCACAGGAGGAAGAAACATATACATTTAGCAGATGCCCTAAGGTAGAAATGTTCATGTGAAACCTGGCAGGTTTTAAAGTTTCAAGCATAGGAGTATTTATCACTATATAAATTATAATGTATTCGTTGCATATCCACAGCTTTCATGGCTGTTATGGTCCAAGATGAAAGCAAGCTTCTGATGTATATGTCATAGTTTTCTTCCCTATTAATCCCCCCAAATATACCTCTTTATTATAAAAAATATTATTCTTACAGTTATTATTCATGATAGACTCCAGTTTCCATTAGATTATTTTACATGCTTCTTATCCTTTCCTTGTTTTGAAAAAAAGTTCGTTCAGTGCTATTATGTGCAGAACTTCTAAATCTGAGCTATTTTCTTTCATGTCTACCCTGTCACTGGCTGCATCAAAATAAGGAAGTTTTCTCAAATAAAAACATTAAACCTGTTAAATACACCCCTATGGCTAGATTATGACATTTCCTCTACCAAGAGTCACTAATTTAAGTGCATCTTTGTAATACACTAATATTCCTGCACATTAATGACCAATCTCTGACACTACATACCTGATCCTGACACCCTTTTACCCTGAGAAAAGGAGAATGAGGCTAAAGAAAGAGGAATCTCTTTCAGCCAACTCCATTCCCTCTTGGGGTGGAGCAACAAGGGTAGGAACTCCACTCCTCCATAAAACTCCTTCAGGAATAAATAATTAAGAACATCTTTTCCCATTGTGTTTTCACACAGAACTGCATCTAGCATCTAAGAGAGGTTCTGTTTACATTTAAATGAGTATTTGAAGAGAAAAAAGGTGAGAGGAGGAAGTAAAAAAATTAAAAAACAAAACAAACCACAAAACCAGCAACCAAACAAAAGAACAGAACACTGCATCTTGAAAGTTTTTCAATTTGAACAGAATGAAGTACATGCATGTGTCTAAGAACATGAAGGCAGGCACAGCTTTTTCTTTTGAGGCTGTCTGCAGGCTGCCCAATACACTATATGTGCCTGATTCTCTTCCTTGTCCTTTCATCGTAGCATGCTGCTGAGAACGATAGCTGAATGCTCACTTTCAAAAGTGTCTCTTTTTTCTTTTTCTTTCTATTTCTTTTTTTGTTATGGAATACCTCTTCCAGAAACATTTTCTTCTTAGGCCACTTGGCATCTCTTCTGATGAAGAAAGTACCTTCAGGCAAATGGCACACAGACTCGGAGATACAAATCTCCCCCAAAGCCCTGGCTTTGACGTTGACATTGGCAGACATGGTTTGTATACAGGTCCTCTGAGAGCTGTCTGTGGCCTTGAAGAAAACAAAGCACACTCCCCTCACGCACACCTTCCTTCTTACCTTTCACCAAAGACAAAATGTAAAGCCTTCTCCCTCTCATTCTGTATTTGTCAATAACTTAGCACAGAAAACCTAAGAAGGCATCAACAAATGTAGCGGGAGGGAACGCATCAGGAGCAGGCAGAGGGTGGGCTGGGGTGGAGAGTGGTAGTGATTCGAAAGGGAGGAAATGGTAGGGAGAGATACACTGCTGAGATCATGTTTACTGTCGCTTTTAGAGATCTGTTTTCTTAATAGAAATGAAAAAGTGAGGTGCCATAATTTTGCACAAATTTTGTTATTTTTGTAATTTATATACACATCAGAGCGATTTTTTTAACATGCCATGTCTCTCACCACACTCATTTTATCTCAGCAAAAAGTGACATGGGACTGAAACTAATATCAGTTTATATGCCCTTCTGCTGATGCAGGACATCATCTCTGGGTGTATCAGCCAACAGGAAGCATCCAGTCAAACTGCACACTGACATATCACAGTAAAACTGCTCAGAATAAGGGGACATAAATGTGCAGGACACAAACAGTCGATGCTTATCCTTCTACTACTGGTGGATACACTGAGGGCTGCATGAGTTTTTGTGATCTACCAGAACAAAATCCCAGGCATGTGCCAGCAGAAGAGTGTTCTACACCTTCAAAGAATGATGACAAAAATCATGCCAGAGACAGAAAGCCTAGTTTTTAGTATTTAAAGTTGCTCCAAAACTACTGGGTAGCCCTTTAAAATCCTTGAACATGTTAACAGTGACATCAAAGTCAGTGATAGATATGATAGGTGGTCTGAACATTTACTAGCATTAATAAAAAGCAATTCAGGTTTTTAAAGGATGCAAAGGTTAGACTTTATGGTCATTGTTATAGTTTAGGCTGCTTTCTGTCAGCAAAACATATCCTGCAAAGTAATTTTAATGCTTTGTGACACCAATGTTTTTTTATTGTCTGCGAAAAATCATGTATGAAACACATCTGTCATCGTGCCAAATAACTGGCAGCCTGATTTTAGCTTTATTAGAGAAGTAAGAAAATGAGGATTGATTTTGTTATTATTCAAACAAAGTTAGAACCCAAGAAGGACACTATATTGGTCTGTTAAGATGCTCTAATGGGAACTTCAGAAACTTCTAAGATAGTTTTTATTAGGTTTTGAAAGCCTTTGAAAAATTGAACATTTTGAAAAGAATAATATATCATTTACCGTCACAGGTGGAGAAAGTGTGAGAATATGAGAGAAATATAAAGCATGAAACTAATAAAAAGAACAGAATTAGGAAATTAAGAAGATGGCAAAATAGCAGGTTATTTGCTTCAATCATAATATTGTAACTTAAATGCTTTAACTTCTGGCCATTCTTCATTTATCCTTATGTGTTTTATTTGAGAAATTCCTGTGGACAACTTTGTAAGAGCCATAGGCAAAGCTAAGCAAGTCTAATTTCTAATAAAGTAGAAAAGTATGTTTTGTAAGCATTATGCGATATAGTACTCAATAAAATGTAATGAAAATTTTCCTCTGTAACTTGACAAAACTATGCTGGTGAATAATTATTATTGTCTTACATGAGTACATCCTGGAGATCTAAGTCCTGACATCTCAAAAGGCAACATTGTGCACGTCTCACAGTTGATTGTAAAATATGTTGAATCAACAATGCCTTTTTTCTCTGTACTAGATTTCATACTAGCACTACAGGTTTGCATTACTACATAGATATTTTTAGATGTTGTTTACCATTCTTAGAGGATCTTTAAACATGGCAGTTGTTGCTTTTTGTGAGGATAAAGTGCTTAGTACTAGGATTTTTAAGTTCTACCACACTGCAAATTATGATGTCTAGTATAGAAAAAAGGTTATTCAAAGTTGTTCCAGAACAATTTTTGGTTTCATTCCTTTTAAAACGAATTGAAATTGTACTACTCCAGACAGTTCATCTATCCCAAAATGCATTGTCTAGAACTCTCAACGAAAATTGTGTGTCTACTTCTACACATTCCTTTTATACCCTTTTACATCTAAGAAAAGATTAGATAAACACGTGTTATCTCTGATATGTTGTTCCCACTCAGGGAATAAAAAAAACTTAAACACAGTGACCTAGCCACACCAGAATTATAAATATAGGTGCAATGTATATGCTTAGATGGGTTGATTAACATGTTGGGTGGAGAAACTGGTTTGCCTAGACACCCGGGCAGTTTCTGCTGCAGAACTGAGCTAATTGACCACAGGTAATGCAGTTGGAAATACTCAATAGAAACCTCTGCTGCATACACAGAAATGGTCACATAGGTCAGACTTTTTTACAGTCAGATCTTTTGCACGTAGCTTTAAATCAATAAGATGGATCATATATATTCCCGGTAGCCCAATGGGACCACAGGCCAGCTGACTATGGGAATTCAGCAAAACAGAGGTTCACGGAGTCTTTTCTGGACCAGCTGGAGATGATGTTACAATGAATATTTCAACAGATACCTATCATCATCCAAACAGGGACCATCTTGTTCTAAAGATTTGATTCCATATGTAAATATCCCTATGCAAAGAATCACAAAAAAATATTTTTTAAGCATTATTTCCATGAGTGCCTAAGCAACACGGTCCTGGAAGGCACAGACCTCTCTAGGGCTATGGTGCAAGATCCTTCTTCTCTGCAGAAGTTTAACATTTATGCAATACATTGTGTCTGACTGGCATTATGCATGTAGCACCGTTCAGGTAATTTATCACTGTGTGTAAACTTTTTGCTTCTTTTTTTTTTCTTTACTAAGTTCAGCAACAGCTTGTCCCAGTATGTTTCCTTGGCTCATACATGACATTGCTGTTTCTGATGTTTTGATCATGTTTAGATGTATTGTTTTACAAAATGCTGGGTAGAGTACATATATTTACGTAGCTGTTCAGTATTCTGCTGTTATGTTTTTCTGTCCTACTGAAATTGCATCCCTCAGTTTCTAAACCATACGAGCTTAAGAATAAAAATATTTAAAGATCAAAGGTGGTCCGAGGGATCAAAGGCTTGTCTAAGCATAAGCCTAAATCTGTCTTCAATAATGACCTCTCACTGTCAGCAGATGTGTGATGTAATCAAAATAATATCTCAATTTTTTATTCTAAGTATTCTTTTCTCACTGTTGATTGGTTATTAGATTTGTGGGTTCAGTAATCGCTCTGGGCATGAGGTAAATGAGATAAATGATGCAGTGAGCAACTATTTTAGTTTAACAAAATCACAAGCATTTGTAGATCTGTTCCAGACTTCCTGTATTCATAGCTATCACAATAATAAGGTACAGTTAAAGGCACAGCTCTAAATAATTCAGGCTGCAAATTTCTCACGGTTCCTGCTTTCCCTTCTTTTTCTTTCCCTTCTGCAACATTTCATGACTACTGTATTTTTTCTCCTTTTCCCATTATCTCTCTTTTCTCTCCTATGATTACTTTTATTGCAGCTGCTCTCCCTCCCTATGTCAGTCTATTAAAAAAAGTGGGCATATTTGAATATATTTTTATATTCAGTGTGTTTTCAGATACTCAATAAAACTTTTATCATGCAAAACAAGATTTGACCTAACATTTTTTTCAGAGTTCAAAGCTTATGCTATGTAAGTGTTCGTAAGCTTTTGACTATCCTTTGTCAATGATCATTTCCTAGTTCTAAATTGGAGAATATTTATTTTATTTCTGTACTATTCCTCTTTAATCTATTCATTTTCTTGCAGAGTCCTGATGCTGTACAGATACTTGAGAAGTTACTTGTTAAAAGTAAATAATAAACTCTACTTAACAAGTTTTAGGAATAATAATCCTGTAACATAATTGGTATATACCAATGTTAATGAAGGGCTACCAAGTATATCATTGAAATAACAACAAAGATGGTTGAGGATTTAGAGCAACCCAGACAGAGCTCCCACAAAAACACGCAGCCATCCAGGTCTTGGGCTAGTAAAGTATGGCAGTAGTGAGAACAGCTGTGTGAGGTGTGACCAGGTGGACAAGCTGCTCAGACTGGTGGCAGAGTTATGAAAGGTAATAGAAAAGTTAAGGAGCATCAGGGATTCTAAGAAAGAGATAGACTGGTGGAACTGTGCTCTGCCCTCCCTGAGAGCAGAAACAAGAACAGCCACCAGAAAAAAGAAAAAAAAAAAAAAAAAAAAACAAAAACCCAACAACAAGATCAAGGAGATCTTGTATCCTCCCCCCACCAGGCTGAAGGCAGTAGCTGAGAGGAAAGGAGTAAATGGAAGCAAGTCCACACTTGGGGTGGCAGGCAAACCCCCTCCTTGCCCACCCCGCCTTTCCAAGTGCCTCTATAAACAGATATGAGGCTCTGCATGTGGAAGGCCAGTCAATGGATGATGATGTGGATGATGGTCCGTCTTCACCTGAGCTGCTGCCAAGGTCAGACAGGCTTGCATCATGACCACCTCCACGAGGAAGACAAGATGGGTTTTAGTTGTAGGCGACTCCCTTCTGAGGGGAACAGAGGGTCCGATATTCCTGCAAGACCCTCCTCTTAGGGAAGTCTGCTGCCTCCCTGGGGCCTGGGTTAAGGACATCACTTGGAGAAGTGTGGCTGGAAAGCTGCCCAGCAGAAAAGGACCTGGAGGTATTGGTTGACAGCCAGCTGAACATGAGCCAGCAGTGTGCCCAGGTGGCCAAAAAGGCCAACAGCATCCTGGCCTGTATCAGGAGCAGTGTGGTGAATAGGACTAGGGAAGTGATCGTCCCACTGTACTCGGCACTGGTGAGGTCCCATCTCAAGTACTGTGTCCAGTTTTGGGCCCCTTACTACAGAAGGGACATTGAGGTGCTGCACATTGAGGTGCTGAAGCAAGTCCAGAGAACGGCAACAAAGCTGGTGAGGAGTCTAGAGAACAAGTCTTATGAGAAGCAGAGGAGGGAACTGGGGTTGTTCAGCCTGGAGAAAAAGAGGCTGAGGGGAGACCTTATCGCCCTCTACAACTACCTGAAAGGAGGCTGTAGCGAGATGGGCGTCAACTGTCGCAGGTAACAGGCTATAGGATGAGAGGAAATGGCCTCAAGCTGCACCAGGGGTGGTTTAGATTGGACATTAGTAAAAAATTCTTCACTGAAAGGGTTATTAAACATTGGAACAGGCTGGCCAGGCAAGTGGTTGAATCACCATCCCTGGACATATTTAAAAGATGGGCAGATGTTGTGCTTAGGGACCTGATTTAGTGGTGGACTTGGCAGTGCTAGGTTAACGGTTGGACTTGATGATCTTAAAGGTCTTTTCCAACCTAAATAATTCTATGATTCTATGACACAAAGTAAGGAAAATAAAAAAAAAAAATCTTCTGCAGAAAAAATATATAACCTAAAGAGTTCTTTTAAGTATTGTAGAATCTCAGACATTCTATGGAAATCTCACTGTCAGTTTATTTTTTGATAAAAAACCTTTAAGCATCTATTTTTGGTGTTTTAACTTAGAATAAAATTAATATTTTGTATTTTAAAATTTGACAGTGTTACTCAAATTTGCTTTTCATCCATATTTCCATCAATTTTCAGTTACTTAAAGATATTTTTAACGTGGAAACAATGTCTACTGTTTAGATTCTGCCCTTGCAGATATTCAATCAGTTTCTCTAGCTCTCTTAGATCTTTATCAAGACTTCAGGTCTGAGAAATTGAAACATCCAAACTGCAACTGATACAATTGCATAGCAAAATTAACTGCCTTCAAAACATACCAGCACAACCTTTACCATAGGATTCTCAATTCATTCTCTGCTGGAAACAAAACTAGCAAACAAAGGAATGTTTCTCATCGAGTTCCTGACGTTTCCACTGATAACACCGTAGGAGTAAAATGCTATGAAAATGTGTCATCATGTTTGTTGTGATAAACGTGATTTTTTGTAGATGACAGTTTGACAAAAAATAACAACATTCTTCCTTATACTTAGGACCCTAGCCCACACCAGAACTGTATGTGAAAAGAGGTACACAAATGTTTACTGTTGCATTGTAAAAGTCTTCTCTAAGCAACCAGTCTTTCAACTGAGTAAACACACGGCTTTACTATGTTATTAAATTAATGAGCAAACAAATCAGGATGAGCTTTTCGTTGTTTATTTTAGTCATTTGCGAGACTGAAAATATTACCACAGAGAGAGAAAGAGTATAATAGAAAGCTAGAGGTATTCCTATACATTTCAGATACATCTTCTGTGGGTCTATCATGCTTCATTGGTTCTCTTGTCTTTAATGATCATTGTTAATCTGTGCAATGGACAAGTAGAAGACTAACATGGATGAGCAGTCTGTACTTCTTTCAGGTAGGTTTAATAACAGCCTATAAATACTTGATATGTAAATCACAGACCTTAAATCTTATATTGATGTAATTAACAAGCATAAATGTACTGCAATCATGACTGTGTTTCCAAGGAAATTGTTTGCTAGAAAGATAAGTCAAACTCGCACAGCTACCATCCCCCATGACTCTGAACCCATCTTATAGCATAAACCAGTTGTCTGTCATTTATCCTTTTCTTTTTTAGACTTGCTCTTTTTAGTGCCCACAGTATTAGAGCTAGCTGATGCTATGCTTGCAACTGAGGGACAAAATGGATAAGCTCAGTTCTAACTGACCAAAATTCAGCTAGTTCAGAGAGATTTTTGAGATATCTGACCTGATGTTCCATTTTACCTCACTTGCTTGTCGAACCTCTTCTTGCTCCACGTGGCTAGGAAAAGGGCTGTTACCCTAGTATAGCCAAGGATTTTGTTATACTGGGAAGCTGCATTACATTTCTAGTGAAATTTGGTTCAGGTAACCTTTTTCCACCTGAAACAACATAAAGCAGATAAATATAATTATTACAAAAGAAAGAATATATTCTATCCCAGCTCTGAGACACCAGCTGGTAAATTTAACCATGTCAGGTCTATGCAGGGATTGAAGTTCGGCTCTTAAATGCAGTGTAACCATTAACGTAATTTTTCAAACTGGCTATAGACCTTTAATTCAGCCAGAAAAAGTCACACTCACGAGTATATGCCACTTCTCATGCTGGAGGCTGCTAGATGAAAAAAATGTAAAAATGCCTCTCCTGTACACTATTGCAAAGTGTACGTGTAGCCTTAAAATTCATTTCATCAAAGTTCCTTTAACTCCATAAGAAGCCCCACTAACTTGTACAGTGTACTTACTGTTAGACAACTGCTTAAAAGTTTGACTAATCTTAATGAGTTCATGAATCAGGCCTGTAAAATGTATGAAGGGCTAATGGTACTCCCAAAATAATTATAGAAATGTGGCATAATTTTGCCACTGAAAAGTAAATTTGAAATTGCTTCAGTCTGTGTAGTTTTTTCTATTACTATTATTTTTTTAGGTGAGAGAGTTTGTAGCAAAAAGAAAGGCCTATAAATTATAAATACAATAACCAGGACATAATTGAATATAATCATAGTAAAGTAGTATAAAGTAGTGTAAACAGCAATAGTATATAAGCATTCTGTAATACTGTCATAGCATAGGTAAAGACATTTTGCATAAGTATATGGTCTGCATGACCACCAAAGGGGCAAAGAAATTCATGTAGTTGTACGTAGGAAGCATTCAAGCAACATAAGATAGCATAAGGACAAGATAAGCAAAATAAGAGATTTCAAATAAACAAAGCATTCTGCATACATTCTGCATCCAGATACATAAGAAAGATAACTGGCAAAATCAAAAATGGTGAAAACAGTATCAGGAGCAGATAAGAGCCCTCACAGCCCCTTTTTGAATGGCACAACAATACAGAAACATCAGGTATAAGCAAGGAAAATCAAAGAAGAAAGAGGACGGGCTCACTTAAGTTCTGACTTCTTTCAGCAATTCAGCAACTGATCTCCTGGGCCTCCATGACTAACAGTCACCAAAGACTGTAGGTATCAATGATAACTAAGTAGCTTCAGCTCTGTATAGCCTTGTACGCTCAGAGATTATTTAATATGTAACTGCTAAAGACAAAGTTTTGAAAATTCAGTAATAATGATTAATATCGTGTAATAACTAGCCAGTAGCATGTTTTATTAATGAATAAATTTAGCAAACTTCATTTTTTTTTAAAACTTCTCATCACACTCGTGTCTAGATACTTGACATACATACAAACTCATACCCATAAAAATTTATACAGTTGCAGCATTGCTTCCTACTTCACCAAACAACAACTACTAGTTATGCATTAGTACTATAATTTGTGCTGCTGACCTCTTCACCAAACCTTAGAAATTCATAAAAACAGAAGGGGAGGGACAGACAACAAAGGTTATTTACCTAGTTATGATAGGTTTAAAAACGCTTGTTCAAGGTAATGGATTATAACTAAAAATGATAATGAGAACAAAAACCTTGGAAACAGAAAGACTAACACACAGTATTTGAATAGTTTCTACTTTACCTTCCCACGAGAATTAAATTTATTTGTAATTTGCAGCTCAAATTCAAATTTAATCACTACCATTTAAATTGCTCTACTAGAGTTTTTAAAAGTTTGGGTTTGTTTTTCTGCAGGTGTGCAACATCACAGAAGAAAGCACTTAACAATTATGACTAGTGAGGCTGTTACTCTTTCCTTTATTTTGCAATAACAGTAAAATGTTCCATACATTATGTTAAGATTTATTTAAATACTAATTTTTTTCAGGATGCTATGTGCTATCACCAAAAACAATATCCACAGAGCACTGATGAAAAAGTACTTCTATTTAACACAGAGCTAAGTACACTGACAAATCATTGCGCGTTTTAACACAGAATGACATATACTTTCTTTACTGACATACTGAGTAGCAACTTATATTCAACTTTTTATCAAAAGTAGAAAACAAATGTACCTTGTCAGGATTTCACAGCATAAATACATATCTTATGAATGCAACAGGTATAATTGAAGACATTACTCTTGACAGTTATTGATGACCGCCGCTTACCTGGAGTTTATCACACCTACAATAAAGCCAACTGAAAAACCCATTGAGCATTCCTAATCCATTTCAGTGCAACATCAAATAATTTTGTCTTAGAGTAGTCCTGGAGATGGTTCATGGCAACTTGGCTGACTTTGTCTACAATATAATCTATTGTAGGTATTCTACAACTTCTGTTACTGAACCATTGGGATATAGTAGTATCTTAAACTGTTCTTGTTTCCAAAGTGATGATGTGATTAAGTTCTCATTCTTTCAGTACTTTCTAGAAGCTGCAATTTGACTCTCTAGTCTTTCCAAAACTCTCCTTTTTCCTGATTGTTAATGGAAACAAAAAAGATAATTGCACAATGTGGACTAACTACACTTACAGTAGCTGAAACAGAAAGTATTACTAATTTTAGAGATTTTTTAGTATATAGTACATAGGACGTTACCTTTCAAATGCAATTAAAATGGTATCCTGCTCTTCTGTATTTCATAAAGGCAGGAGCACTTAACTCTGTCCTCTGTTAGAGATAATCTTAGGAAGATTGTGTTAAATACCTCTTTTGCAAGCTGTAAAAAAATGTATTTTGGCTTTAGGTTCAGCTTGTCTGAGTCAAAGATCAGTGAACTAATCTTTGTTATTGGGTAAATCTTCATAAGACCTCTCATTTCAGTTTCAGATTCCCTTGGCTGGATGTATTTAAACATATAGACTGCCTTTATCGTAGTGGATGCATCTCACCTTAAGCAGCTGCATCTTTGTCTAAAATAAAGGAAGCCTTGAGTGAGCAGAATGGTTGTAGACATATTAAGTTCTGTTGTTCTGATGTAATATTCTAAGTTGGAAATCTGTCATAGGGACCTATGTCTCTTAATGACTATTTTTTTCTCTATAAACATTAGTGTAAAAATCTGCACTATGATCCAGACATTTTAAAAATCAACTATTTAAATTCTTATAACATGGAATAAGTCACCTATAGGTGCTGTCATACTGATTTCATTTAACTTTGTCTTTGGAGTCAGTTTAATTTCATATATACTTTTTTCACCAAAGAAAATGTATGTCTGTTTTTCCTTTTACAAATGATTGCTATCAATAATTAACCACATATAGCAATGTTACAGAAAGAAAATTTCCAAGCTATTAACATAAATCTTTGTTTAAATGATTAAACATGTGTGAACTGAAAAGGATCAAAAATGCTGTAGAGCTTCTAAATTCCCTCTCAAATTCAATCATTTAAAAGTTAGGATGCATTAAAATTTTGCCTAGTTGCCTGTACAGTATCAATTCAGACTTTTTTGTATATTCCCTTCAATTCAGGAGTTACTCACACAATACTTTGGTTTTCTAACTCTTCCTTGTTCAAGCCTCTCCCCAGTTAACACTGTTGATATGTTCATTTCTCCACATTTAGTAGCTCTATTGACTTAAAGTCTGAATACCTACGTTCAAGATCAGTACCTCAAGCTAGAAAATGCTTACAGAATGATGCAAACTCTCAATATTGCCTTTGGTCTGCACTGTTCAGTTCGACATCCCTACTTATCTTTTGTACTTCACTCAGATATTGCACTGTGTAGAGATTCTTGTATTTTACTGAAGGTCTTTTTGATTACAGCCCTCACCTGCTTATCCTTAAAAACCATTCATAGTCACAAAACTGTTTTTTCATGTTTGGCAGATATTATTATCCCTATTTTACAAATGAGATGCAAAAGGATAAGAAAATTAAAAATTTATTTCTAGAATTACTTATTAGTTAAAAGCTTTGTTATTTTTACGAATTTGTGGAACCTGTGCCAATGAAACAAAGATATACGTTCTGAGCTGGCATACTATAAAACAAAAGGATAATTTAATATCTAATGAATAACTATAGTGGTCTCTATTGTACAAATTGAATTATAGCTTTTAAAGTAAAATACTGTTCTCAGCTGCAGCCATTCAAATCCAGAGCGGCTCCAGGTTTGTATTTTTAGTATTTTACGGAAACAGCTTGCATTTATTTGCAGACTGGAGGAAGGATTTCAGAATGCACCCTAGAGCTTTATTAAATTTGCTTGGAGGAATATTATTCCAGAGCTCTTTTATTAAAGAGCACACATTACAGTATTTTAGGAAGAGCTGAAGCAGTAACAGTTACCAGAAGTCTTCAATTTTTATTAAAAAAGCAGAAAGACTCAACGTTCAAAATTAATGTAGGAAATTACTTTGCTACTGAGATTACTTCCTGAAAACACTTTGGAAACTCAGTATCTAGCTTGCTTTTTTTTTTTTTTTTTGTATGCTTGTTTGGGTTTTTTCTTTGTTTGTTTGTTTGTTGTTGGTTGGCTGTTTTGGGTTTTTGGTTCGTTTGTTTTTCTGTCTCCTTTCTCATGTACTGGTAATGGAAGTTAACCAAGTCTAAATTCTGTCTACTTTGTTCAGGTACCTACATCAGTTCTGTATGAATGAAGTGTGAAAATGTTTTTCTCAGTATTTACTGTAATTACAAGAAAATAAGAAGATATACACAAAATTGTGTAAAAGCAATTTGAATAATACAGATATATAAAAAAAAAAACATTTATCAAGTGTTAGCCTTATAGTCTTAGAAAGCACTTTAAGGACTTCCTCTTTAAGGAAGAAGATAAAACTTCTCTATATACAAAGTTCTTTAATGTCTACCCTTCCCCACAAGGAACTCAGGCCCCACATTGCCTAAGTGCTTTTTATCTATCCTACATTTGAAAAGGGCTGACTTCCAAGGAGGACTTTATACTTCCAGAGTTTAAAAAAAAAGAAAACACTAAAAAGCCCTCTCTAAATATCCTTCCAAAAGCAGATTTCCCTAGTTATCCATGAAGTAGATAATGCCTCTTCTTTTTAAGATTTATGACCAGCATGTAAAAATCCCTAGGCAAATTTTAATTTAATAGTGCTCTTTAGAGGTATGAGATCTTGAGACCAAAAGTCTCAGACTTTTATTCCCATCCAAATTTATATTGCTGTTTCTCTTGACAATAGTTAAATTTGCTTAGTTGCAAAATGCACTGAAAGTGATATGATAGGTACAGATGCTCAACAGCATTAGGTATCTTTATGTATACCTAATTTCCAAGGAGAGAACCCTTTTTACAAAATTGACACATTATCTTTTCACCAAAAAAAACCCCAAAAATCTTAAATGAAAATTAATCCGAGTACCAATACAGTGGACTTAAATGTGACTAAAATTATTTATACATTGTCTGAAGTTCAATTGTACTAATTTAAACTTATATATACTTGAATTATAAAATAACAACGATGTCTGAAGAACTCAAATGCCTTTCCCTTCAGGCATTTTCAGGAACACCAAATGTTATAAAAATTTCTACTTCCAGACAGAAAGATGTGAATGGCACAGTCTAAAGCTACTCAAATTCTGATTCTATGCCATTACTTATGTACATGTGTCTTAAGTATTTCCTTTTTCTTCCTCCAAAATGAAATCAAGAGTCTGCTCACAGCTAGCAAGAAATGACGGATAGTGTTGTGAGTATTACTTCTTGAGAGTCTCAGTTCCCAAACTTCTGCATCAATGTTTTGCTATCGGTACTGTAAATTGGCTATTGTATTCAGCTTCAGGAAATAATTCAATTTTTATTCTCTATAGAAACATGTGGTCTATAGGCCACTTTGCTTATTCTGGATTTATAAAAATAGCTGCAAGTGGCAATAAGAGTGACAGTACTTGAGATGTTACTTTTAGTTCATTTCTACAAAAAAGATTGTACATACAGTCAGACTCACTGTCACTTCCAATATATTCTTATATTCATCTTCCAGCTGTCATTTCCACGCTTGTTGAGCATTACTGCCACACAATACTTTGCTCACAGACACTAAGGGCCAAATATCCCCTTTCCATACACAACAGGATTCCTATTGACTTTAGTGACAGTTGTACTCATGGAAGGAATAGAGTTTAGTTCACTGTATTTTATATTCAACGCTGCAATCAAAGAAAGTTTAGGTTGTTTTGTTGCTTGCTTTTTTTCATATATAGAAACCTGGTACTATTAAGACAAAAAAACCCCACTATATTTCTCCTTTTATTTATGCTTGCTGCATTTACCTAATCTTATCACATACTCTACTACAATATTTTTTTTCTTCAGCTGTCAGAAACATCTGAAATATTAACTGTTTGAAATATGAAATATGCCGTTTGAAATATTATATATATATATAGAGAGAAGTATTGAGTTATTTTTGTCTTCACAAGAAGCAACAGTATTTTTCAAAAATTCTCATGTCCCTACTTTTAAAAATCTTACTGCATTGAGAGCTGCATAAGTTTGGTCACACTCACCTAAAAGGTTAATGGTCAAGTTGTTATTGTTGGTAGGAAATGTTTAAAACACATCAGTGTAAAATTAAATCAGAATGGAATGTATTAAAAAAAAAAAAGTTAAATCACTGCAAATATAAACATAATTTTATTAACTCAAATTCGGTGGATTTATCATAATTCACTGATTTATCATAATTTTGTAAACTTGGGAATAGTCTTATCCTCTTCATTATGAAACCAGGTAATATCAGACGAAAGAGGACTCTGAAAGGCATAGGTAATATGAATTGAAATGCTTATGGTCTGACAATTATTCTGTCAAGTTAGGACTACATACTAAAAGTTCTTTTTCTTTTGTTTGGGGAAACTGCTGTTCCAGCAGAAAATGCCATTTGATATCACTGGGATTAGAATTCCCCTCTTCCTCAGTTGGTAAACTGGTAAAATGATCTGTGAATTTGTAAAATAATCTAGTATGTACTTCTATAGTATCCACGTTGTTGTAATGAAAGGTGCTACAGAAGCATTCTTTAGTATTTATACTCCAGCAGTACAAAGGAAGTGAAGATTCTTCCACTTTGCACAATCCTGAGCATGTTTCAACAATTAATTATGATACATTTTAGAGAAAAAATTAAAAAAAAGGAAATACAATGTATATGAATTAAACCAAGACTTAAGACTTTTTCTTGGGAACTTCTGACACCAGATGACAGTAGAGCAGTCTCTAAAATATCCTACTCTTTGCCAGAACTAGAATAAAGGTAAGTAATTGTGGAGTTCTAGGTATCTGCTTAACAGTCCAACATTCTGCTGGAGTCACTGTAAACTGAAGAGAATAGAAAAGCAGATTCAATACTACTATTGCCTATAAATGTGAAAAAAAGCATTTCCCTGAAAAATGTTAATGGATGAAGATTAAATTTTGCTTGAAATATCCATAGTTCTGATTTTGTATTCTTTTCAAAGAATATAAATTAGTGGATAAGTTTTATATTTTAAACTAATATAAATCTGGAATATAAAATATTGACAAGTGTTTCCCCTACTATTTTGCATTGCATTTTTCCCACATTTTCAGACTTCCTAAATTAAGGTGTGAGACATCTGAGGCACTTCAAAGAACACCTAGAAAACTTCAAAAAGCTTTGAATATGCAGACTAATTACTTACAGGTTAATTGTCTTGGACCAATAGGGCCACACTTCTGGAACTCTGCATGCTTAGATCTTGTATACCTATACAGTTGAAAGTCATGTTCAGGCAACTGTAGAAGCTCATCTCAGTAAAACTTTTTTTTTTCTTTTTACTTTTTTTTTCTTTCATTGGGAATAATTTCTGTTCATCCCTGTCGAGAAAGATGTTCAAAATATCCTTTTCTTAGCCTTCTTTTTTTGCTGTCATTGATTTGCATGCAGGCCTTCTTTTTTCATTATACTGAGATAATATTGGTTGTCCCAGTTTTGTCTCTTCAAAATTTATTCTATATAGCTTGCGAGAGACAGCACTTTCATAAAGTGTTTTAAGATTTGGGATGAAGTGAAGCACCATATAGAGGAGTCTATTTTTCTACATTGACTTTGTTCAGATCCTCAGGCATATAAGTTCTTAACTTTGTACATTATTTATACACCGAAAATTAGATACGATGAATATGGGCCCCTGTATTCATTTTCATTATCTTGCACTACTTACCTTTCTCAATTGTTTGGCTGGAAACTCCAGAATAAATGATAATACTTCAGCAATTTTTATTTTTTTTCCAGATTTGGTTCTTACCCTATTTTTTTTTCTAGTTCATCAAATACAGCATTAAAAACTTTACTCAATGTGATAGAATGTGCTTGCCTTGCTCTTAAAGGCAACCGGTTTCTGGACTTTGTCAGCTATCTTTTGGACTTTATTTGTTTTGTTTTTTTGAAATAAATGTTTAGAACTGACCAACTGAATAAAATTTAGGTTCAAAAATACAGCTATTCAATAAATGTCACATACATGTAAATATGTTGGAAGGAGTGACACAGTAGTCCCTTCATTTTTTTAATTTGTTGTTATTGCTTAAGTTGAATAGATCCTTGACTAGAACACTGACTGAAACCAAAGATACCTTATATTAGGTTGCCTACACAGACAACTTAAAATATAGACAATTCCTAGTAGGAAAATGACACTTCAAATAGTTCATTCCATGACATCTGGCAGTTGACTCTGATCTAGCGTAGAACCATGCAGTTTTAGATGTAAAAAAGTAAAACATATTCTTCCATTTAGTTTTATTTCCTTCTAATCAAAGAGATCAAGAACAACAGTAAGAACTGATGAGTTAATTTCTTATTCTATACATTTCTGTAAAGGTGGAGCAAAATAAAGAGCAAAACAGAATTACTTGAAGAAAAGTTATTTTTCTTACTCTAAATATTTTCAGTGATAACACTTAGAGTTTTGTTTTGAAGTAAATATTGTTGGTTGGTAAGTTTGTTTTGCTTTCTTTAATGTTCTCCTTATAAGGAAAAAGTGTATGGTAGGGAAATGTTCCTACCCTTCAGCCTATTCAAAATACAGAATTTTCCCTTTTGGTTTCCCCATAAAGTTTGGCTAGTTTCTTCTGTATTTCTCCCTATAGTGCTGTCTCCTTTAAGCCTTGAAGTTATCATTATAAAGCTACTAAATCCATTTTTCAGAAAGTTTACTGTTTGGAAAGACCTAGGCTTTCATTCATGGGATGGATGTTTTATGTCACAAAGGAAATAAAACTGTTTGATAGCACCTGTTCTATCTATTTTATATCTGAAATAAAGTCTAGCTCAGTGCTGAAGCATTTGAAAAACATCTGAAAGTTACTGTTGCATAGGCCCTAACTTCTGCTTAGGCTGTTATAAACGTCATGTAGGAAAGATTTATATGTATTTTCAGATTGGGCCAAATCCTCAAAGGCATAAAGCAAACGGGAAATGCAGGCAGTTGTCTAACACTTTTCTATGGAAAAATAAAGAATCTTTCAAATCTAGATAGAATACAGTGCTTTAAAAAATTATGGGAATGTAAGAACATGGAACACCTACCAAAGAAATAAGTATTTGATCATTACACCCTTTGACAATGGAAGCTGTCTTTTCGAATTGGTTTTATTCTTCTGTTGCTCCTGAAGCTATATTTCTTTTTTCTTATTTTATCATCATATGCATATCATAGAAACATAAACATACATTTCAAACAAGATTCAAACAAGTCACCAATACAAAGAGTTTGCACTAGGAGAAGTGTAAAAATGTGATAATGAAATGTGAGGCATTACATACAGTATACATCAATACATCTGCTAGGTTCCTCCCCCCCTTCCTCCCCCCACCTGGCTGTCTTAAATACATTTAGGCAAACTTCTCTTTTCTGTGTAGGTTTCTGTATGGCTCACACAGGACAGATCTAAGGCAATATTAGCTCTAGCTATGAATCACCCAATGGATGTTTATATAACCTCTTTTTAAAGGCATCCACAGTCTCCCCATATTAAACTATTCCAGCGTTTAATTACTGTTACCATCAGAAAGCTATTTTTAGACTGTAACCTGAATTTCCCTTGCTTTGATTGAAATCCAAATTAATATGGACATAAAGAACATATTATTCCCTTCCCCCCAGCAGTAGCTTTTGATGAATTTGGAGAACATTAACATTTCTGTGCTCAGTCTTAAGTTTTAGAAATTATATAAGTTCCTTTATAAACCCATCTTCATGCACTCCATTTCCTATACAACTGGTAATTTACATTATTCACATTTTGATCCATGAGCTGAGCTCTTTTAGGAAGTGCAGTGTCCAAATCTGGATGCAGTTCCCCAGCACAGACCTCAGCAATATAGTGTAGAGCAGAAGATTCTCTTTCCATACCTTGTAGATGGGTTTTTCAGTTATCTGCCAATACACTGTCTGCTTTTTTTTTGGTGGTAGACTAACAGTTTGATTTATGTGGAGCTTGATTATTTCCCCGTATTAATTTCTATGAAACTGCTACTTGTCCTTATCCTATATTTATGCAAATGACTATTCTTAAGTGCAAAATGAGTCATTTTTTGTCCCTGTTGAACTGTAACTTATATTTTTTCAGATTATTTCTCCAATTTCTTTAAATCATTTAAAGTTTTAATGCTTATTTACAAAAAATACTCCCCTCCTCCATGTTAAAATTTTTTGCAAATTTATTGAATTTTTTCTCTATTCCATCATCTATATGATTACTGAAAATCCACTAACATTGGATTCAGTACGGGCCCCTAAGGAATCTTACTGAGATTCATCTTAATAATGATTCTTTAACAGTTAATAGCTAACTGTAATAGCTACAATCTTTAACTATGTTTTTCTTATAGTTTTCACACATATCCTGTAGTAGTCTCATGAAATTCTAAAACTACTGACATAAATCACTGTATTAAAAGAAACTTGCAAGCAAGAAAAACAAATTGCCAGACGTTTGTGAGAACAATTCAACCTTACGTAGCTTTATCATACTTTTTTCATCTCTAAATGGTCTATTATCTGAATACAAAGCTGATCAAAGTAATGTATATCCAATCAAAGATGATCTTCAAAGGACAAGCATTTAAGTAACTTGAAGTAGTAAGATATTCTGGAAATCTTGTAGCAGTCATCTTTCTGAAGTATCAAGCATAAATATGTGTGAATAGTAGAATTAGGCTTGCAGAATTACGTCTATCATACAAACAGTTACTGTTTGAATCAGAATTTAAAACAACCTGCAATTCACAGGACTGATATGTTTCTTTATTTAGACATTCAGATTTTTTTTTTTTTTTTTTTTTTTTTTAATTATAAGACCAGTTTACCTTTCAGATATTCAACCCTGGTCACTGCCCTGTTATTGCAAACTGAAAAAAAAAAAAAAAAAAGCAAAATTCTTATTGACAACTGTATCTCTTTCAGGACATTTTAATATTAGAACAGATGTCCACTGTCTCAGCCCCAAATCTCTGCCAAGCATGCGCATACAAGAGTAGTGGGCTTTCAGTCTTTCTTCAATAAAGGCTTTAACAAATAACTTAAGTTTGTATTTTATATTTTAATGTGTTGAGATTTTAAAATCACAAACTAATATTAAAAAGCAAGTGTTTATTATCCCTCCTGAAAACTTAGTGTAAATGGCACAAACTTTTACTTTTTTAAGATCAAAATTTATTGCCAATGTAAATCAACAACATTGTGTGTACAAGACCAGAGGGTTTTTCAAGATTATTTCTTAGAGTTACTGCTTTTACGGCAAGAGGTGGAAGAGAAGAAAAAATAAACATGTAAGCCTAGGTGGATCTGACCTTCTAGCATTATCCACCTTAAGTCTTGCCAATCATTGATCCATGAAGTTGGCTGAGGATTTAATCATTTGTAAATCCTCTACTACATTCTTCTTGTTGGCTATAAGATACAGATTGACTGATTTTGATCTACGTAAAATAAGAAAAGGTGCTGAGTGCTGAGCCCCAGGCATCTCTGATGCGAGTTGCAAAGTTGCACATTTTATTGCCCAAAAGAATGAGTAGAACTCATAGTTACAGAGTTCAGATGAAATACCTGAAGAGGATATTGACAGATACTCTCTTCTTTTTGAAGTAATGGTAGTTATACACTAAGTAAAGTAATCCTAGTATTAATATGGAGGACTAAAGTCACAATTATGCAACTAATCACAATTAACTGTACACTAGTCTCCCAGCTAATTATTGTACCAGTTTATCTACAGATGATAAAGACATCGGTGGAATTATTTGTCTCTTGATTACATCATGCACCAATTTGACTCCTGTTTTGATAAGATATGGCATTCTTCTGATCAGAACAAATTTTCTAATTTGCTTGTGATCAGATAAAATAGACTTAATCCAGATATGAAGGTAACAGAAAGTAGTAAAAATAAATCAGAATGAGGAAACAAGAGTTCCGTGTGCAAGAAACAGAACTGTTTCCTGTTAACATTCATTTTCTAACTTTCTATTCTGGGGTTTGACAACTTTGGTATTATTTTCTTCTGTCAACTGTGAGCTGATGAGTGTGAGTTATGCTGATGTCCTGGCTTGAGGTAAAGCAGAATCAATTTTCTTTTCAGTAATTTTACTTTTCACTTAAGTCTCTTCTAACTAACTGCACTCACTGAAATTAACAGCATATTTTTCAGACAGTGTCTGCTTCTAGCAGATAAAGTCTGATGTTTATAGTTAATACCAAGGAATGGTATGCAGAAAGGCTCCTACTTACACTTATTGCTGTAAAAACGGTCAGCTAACTTTGTTATGTAACAAGTTGGAGGATCGGAAGTGGAAAAGTGTAGATGGGTCACACCTGTGGGAAGGAGCGGACAGGACAGGTGACCAAAAACTGTCCAGTGGGGTATTCCATGCCATCTGCATCATGCTCAGTATAAAAGCTGAGGGATCAAAGCAGTCAGCCTCTTTCTCCAATGGCTGGTGTCCAAGGAGGACTCTGTCTGTTTGCCTGCCTTTGATTCCGATCTGTATGTTCCTGAATCCAGATCTGGAATCAGTTCCCATCTATCACTGAGTCCAGTCTGGGACCTTCCCAGTGCCTGCTGGTGATGTGATCGTCATCCTGGGAACTCAATATTGGTTTTGTATATATTGTATATATTTCATTATTTTCTTATTAATATTATCTTTCCTTTTTATTATTTTATTATTAATTAATCAAAGTAGCTTATTTTCTTTTTCAAACCAGAATTTCTCTCTCTCTCTCCTTCTCTCTTCTCTCTCTGAAGGGAGAGAGGTTAAAGAGAGCATCTGTTGTTCATTTATTGGCCGGGCCAGCATAAACCATGACAACTGAGAACCCAGTTATACTGAATACCTTGCTAAAAAGTGTCAGTGATGTGTTTTGTATTTTACTGTACTGTGTTCTTTTAGAATAAATTTCTTATCTTAGTAGATATTTAATACTAGTTTAACATTAGTTGAATATATTTTAAACTTCTTAATGTATAGTGTAAAATATTATCAATTACGTGTATAATATAAGAGTAATGAGGTTCTTTGTACAAATCTGTTGCTCTGTGCTTTAGGTGAGGTTATGTCATTAATGAAATTTAATCAGAATATCAATACTCTTCAGCATTGAAAGCCAAATAGTCATCTGCCATATTTTAATTTCTTTTTTTTTTAATTTATTTTGGTTTGTAATCCACTGAAGTAAAATTTAAGACAATTTCATCATATCACAATAGGGCGGGAAATGAATGTACTAGTGGCTGTAATAAAGGCTTAATGGCCAGCAGGTATATTGATCAGGAGCATGCTGCATTAATTTAATTCTCTGCTTGGCTCTTAGCTACTTTTAAGGGGTACATCAATGGGGACTGTTTTTCTTAACCATCATGACAGTTCAATAGTATTCTGACTTTGTAAATTCTGTTAATGTCATGAAAGTGTTGCACAATATTCATATCTCTCAGGAAATGATACCGCAAACTGAATCTGATGTATAGTGTGAATTCATGCAGTATTTCTAAAAGAGACCTGCATATGTAACTTAAAAGATCTCTAAACTTAAGATTCATGGAAAAAAAATGCACTTCTCCGAAAACTAACAGAGGAATCTGTTTCAAATGGCAGTTACAGTTGTAATCTCTAGTATTTTATAGATGGTGGTAACTTAAATGCTTAGTTTATAAAATGATGAAGTAACACTGAATTTACAATGCTTCCTATGTGCATATAGTATAATATAGTCAAATTCCCAGAGATTCATGCTTTAAATTTGCTGGGCAGAAAAAAAGATTTAGAAGATTTTCTTTTTTTTTCTTCTGTTTTCCAAATGTAAGTCATCAATAAATTATGTTTTAAACTGTATTTTTAAAGGAAGGCTTATACTCAAATACCTTTATGTGTTTCTCCCTGGAAAATATTTGTCTTATGTTAATCACAAAGGTTTAGATCCAGATCATCAACTGATTTAAATAGGCTCACTAACCTGATATCAACAAAGCCAGTATACAACTAAGACAGCTGTGCTAGTGATAGCAAAGACTATGAGAACAAGAGAGATTTGTATAAAACACCTGCTGCATAAGCAACATCAATGGAAGAGACATAATGGTCCACATATAGAGCTATCAAGATTAAATGATGTAGTGGCAGCTACAGGGGGAGAAGTACATATGAAAGATTATCTTAAGAAAAGCTTTAACTGATAATTGATCAACATTTGTGAATGCCGGAATGTATCAAAACCAGGCATTCAGTAATATATGAATACAAGGGCACCCACGGAAGGTAGAACACTGCACTGTTAGTGAGATAAAGAGCTTTAGAAGACACAAAGCTAAAATGAGATTGAGAGACCAGGCGTGTCTTTAGTTTCTGAGCAGGCTGCTGTTTTCCCCTTTCTATTCAGATTCTAATCATTTCAGGCAAAAGATTACGCACTTGCAAAGTGTCCTGCTCAATATCATCTCAATCTTGTCAGAGTGCTATTTTATTTCCACTAATTGTACTATTTATTACAGCTCAGTTGGTTCACAGCTGACAACATAAAAAAAAAAATCCTCCAGTGACGGGCCTACTGAACAGTGCCCCATGCTTCCTTTACTGACTATATCAGACATTAATAGAGAAACACTATTACCGAGATGTGCTGACATCATTGATTAGGCTTTTGAATACACTAGAAAGTAAACAGAAACACTAATTTTAATTTTAAACTCCATTAGGAATTGGAGAGTAAAACAAAACTGGTGCTTGCAGAATACAAGTAGAGCTTTCTTAATGGAGCAGCAGCCATTTATTTTGTGGTTTCTAAGGGAAACTTCCAGAACAGATAGTAAAATCACTTCAAGAAAATAAGACCATTATCCCAACAAATTGTCTATGTAATTCAAAGATAGTTATTTTTGATTGGCTACACACTGTAGGAAAGGAGAGAAAAAAAAAATCCATTACTTTTATCAGTCATTGTAAGGTATCGCTGAACAGGTATTGTTATGTCACACTCAAGTGATTTTTACACATAGAAATAATGTTGGCAAACTTTAAGAACTGTGACCAAAGCCCTGGCTCTGTTAAAATCAGTGACAGTTTTACTATTTAATGAAAACAGGACAAGTTTCTACATCTTATGGTATTCACCTATGCTGGTCATATGCCAGCTGTAAAATGTTGGGGTCCAGATCCTTGGCTAATGTAAATCTTAGCATAATTGAGCTAACAACGAAGTCAAAGGAAGTGGAATGAAATACAGAATATGCAATAAAAATAAAGTAGTGGATGTGGATAGATTCTGCTGTGGCTTGTGTAGCAGCATCAGGAGGTTCCTTGGTTAGAGATAATGATAATGCCCAATATCGATACAATTCTGTTGTTTGTATCTAGGGTTCTGATAATGACCTTTCACATTCCACTTTTTGGACAAAGAGTTTTGCCAGGTATTTCTTTTGTCATCTATTCTTCTTACGGCAATATCCATCTATCTTACAGTACGTTGTGTTTTTTCTCTTACATTGCATTTTCAATCCATCTTAATTGATTAATTTTGAATTTGACAAGACAGGCCACTTTTGGAACAAGCTGCTTCTATATTTTGTCATTTTTGTTTACACTGTCTTTACTTCCTCTTTTCATCTGCTGTTTATTTCTATCAAAAAATATCGCTTATGATTCCTTCCATAATACATGGATCACTTACCAGAAATATTTTATGTTTTCCTCTCCTCCTCTAAAGCTTCTAAAACTACTCATCTTTTTTTTTTTTTTTTTTTCCTGACAGCATTGTAGAAATTACATGACGTAAAGTTAATCACATAGGACATTTTAGATCTTCACATACTATATATTCTAGTCCCATATTCCAGCTACTTCTCATGTTTTCAGATACGTAAGGCATTCTGGCTATAGTTCAAAATAAATTTATTAATTTCATTAATATCAATTGATTAGACAACAAAAGACAAAGGGGTTTTCACACCTGTAAAGCAAAAGATTATGTGACAATGAGGACAGTAATGAAATTTGTGATACAATGTGAGTCTTTATGGAGTAGCAGTGTGAAACACCGACAATCTGGCAGCAAAATATATTGTGGACAATTATGATATGCCACAAAGATAATCTATGTTGAATCCTTTTTCATTTAAAATAGTTTTGCATTTTAGTCTGCTTTTCCAGATTTGGGTTCTCCTTTGAGGAGCCAGGACTGAGAGATCAGAAATGGAGTGCTTGAAAGAGTGACTGTAATTGACTTTTTATGCCATTTTTGTCATTCTAGTTGTTGAGTATCATCTCTTCTCTCCTTTTTTTTCAAGAAGTCATTGAATAACTAGGAACTATACTGAAGAGAATGCATAGTATCCTGGAATTATGATCTGATAATTGTTATGTATGGCAGTTACCGTGGCAGCCATGGAGATGTGAATGTGGGTAGCCTTCTGGCCTTATGTGAATGGTATGATCTCATGACTACCAGTCCCATTCTTCTCTCCTCTGTTTATCTCTCCAATACAAGTTTTTTCATATTGAATGTGCTTTGTGTATTTTCTCAGGAAGTATGTTCTCTTTGGAGTACTTACTACATTCAGGGTATTTGAGAAACATAGTATGATAATACATTTTATCATACTAGGACTAGAAGGCATGACTTTTGGGTAGGGACTGAGGATATTAAGTTTGTTCAGCTTAAAGAAAAGGAGACTGAGAGGTGAAGACTGATGTCTACAACTTTGTCATGAGGGCGAGTGGGAAGGAAGGTGCTTTGACATGTGCAATCTATCAACACATGGCTCCGTGGCTGGTGTCACTGCCAGAGTTTTGGGTTTTTTGACAACGGGATGGCCTACATGGTACCAGGCTTGTTGGCGTCAGACGGGGCTCATCTTTCTGAAAGGGGGAAGAGGGTGTTTGCTCAAGAGCTAGTGGGGCTCATTGACCGGGCTTTAAACTAGGTTTGTTGGGGTAGGGGGATGCTACCCGGCTTGCTCGTGACAAGCCAAGGGACAATGCTCCAAGGTTAGAGGGGTGGCTCTCTAGTGAATGCCCTTAACCTGTTACTCCGAGATGTACTGGGTATGCTGCAGCACACTCAAAGTCTTATGGGGACGGGCCAGGGGCCCCTGAGGAGATAGGAACTGGGGAGTCACAGATAAAACACCCCAGAGGAAGACCACCTGAAGAGCAGCATGAAGGAAAAGCAAATGCTCCAGCCAGTGAGACAGCTTCACTGGGCACCCAGCTGAAATGCCCTTATGAAAATGCACGCAGCATGGGAAATAAGCAAGAGAAGTTGGAGATGTGTGTGTGCCTCCAGGGCTACAATCTTATTGGCATCACAGAGATGTGGTGGGATGGCTTTTATGATTGGAGCGGACGGATACTGACTCTTCAGGAAGGACAGGCTGGGAAGATGAGGAGGGGGTGTTGCCCTCTATGTCAATGAACAGCTGGAGTGCATGGACCTCCACCTGGGCATGGATGAAGACCCAACAGAGACCTTATGGGTCAAAATTAAAGGGAACACAGGGGCAGGGGACATTACAGTAGGGGTCTGCTACAGGCCACCTAACCAGGATGACAGAGCGGATGAGGCCCTCCATAGACAGATAGGAGCAGCATCGTGTTCACAGACCCTAGTCATCATGGGGGACTTCAACCACCCTGATATCTGTTGAAAGGACAACACAGTGGGGCACAAGAAATCCAGGAAGTTCTTGGAATGTGTTGATGACAACTTTCTTCTTCAAATGGTAGAGGAGACAGCAAGGAGAGGAACTATGCTGGACCTTGTTCTTACCAACAAGGAGGGGCTGGTGGCAAGTGTCAAGCTCAAGGGTAGCCTCGGCTGCAGTGATCATGAAATGGTTGAATTCAAGATCCTTCGGGCAGCGAGGAGAGCACACAGCAAGCTCACTACCCTGGACTTCAAGAGAGCAGAATTTGGCCTCTTGAAGGACCTGCTTGGCAGGGTAACATGGGAAAAAGTACTGGAGGAAAGAGGGGCCCAAGAGAGATGGTTAATATTCAAGGATCACCTCCTCCAAGCTCAGGAGCGGTGCATCCCAAGAATGAAGAAGTCAGGCAAAAGTGCCAGGAGGCCTGCGTGGATTAACAAAGAGCTCCTGGACAAGCTCAAGAGCAAAAAGGAGGCCTACAGAGGGTGGAAGCAAGGATGGGTTGACTGGGTGGGATACAGAGAAACTGTCCGAGCGACCAGGAACACAAAAAAGTTGCCCTATGGCAGAGTTGGACTCCATGGCCCTCATGGATTCCTTCCAACTCAGGATATTCTATGAATCTATGATAGTTGTAGAGAAACCTGAACCTGGAAAATTATCACTTCCTGAAACTAGGCACTCTATGAGTACTTTCCCCCACCCCATCTTGAAGTAAATGTTTATGCTGAAGTATCATTTGACATTTCATGAAGCTGCAGTACGGGATCGTGTATCTCTGCTTGACTGATAATGTCAGAGAATCCATCACTCAGATAAAAAATGGTGAATTATTCAACAGGATTCAGAAGAATTTTCATGGTTCAAAACAACTTTGATGACTTAGCAAATGACAAGCAAAACATTAGAATTCCAGTTATATCCCTGGACCTTAGACTTGTATGGTATATACATGCTGTCACTGAACCTAATGCTTATAGCAACCTTTACGGTACTTTCTTAAAAAATGCAGTTTAGTTTTATTGCTACAACATATGCAAGATGCAATACAAAGCATCTTTGTTTACAGCAGAAACCCTAATGGGCTAGTGACTGCTTATTATAAAAAAAAATTGATTTTTAATAGATAAGGGCATGAAAACGATTGATGTAGCATGGAAGACTTAAAGGAAAAATATGAGCACTCTGATACCTTGCAAATTTTTGTGTACTTCATCTGTTACATGCATAGAACTTGTAATGATTCAAAATTATTTTTAGAGAATTATTATAAATATGCAACAGCACTTTCCAATACAGAATTATGCTCTTTGTCTTTTTTGTTATAAAAACTCTCTATGGATACCTTTCTGGTACTGTAGCTGGTATTTAATTATTAAAAATAATTAGTGTAACAATGTACTTTTAACTGTTGATGCTCAAATTATTTGAAATTCAAGGTTAATGAATATTTCTGAATTAACTTCAAGGCAAATAATGACATATGTAGTTTTCATTCTATTGTTATTCACTTAATAAATATAGTACATTGATTTTTTTTATGAGGATTTTAAATATTAATGATTGAGATAGAGACAATTCCATCACACACCCCTTTAGGTCCCCTTTCTTGTCATATGCCATCCCCAGATGTTTTTTATTCATTTTCCAGTGATTTTTCAATTTTAAGAAAGATGTGTTCCAATTACAGTAAAGCATTAAAATTCATAATTATTTACAATAATTCATGTGTAATTCCCAAAACAACCCTTTTTAAAAAAAAAAAGTTTGTATTTTTCCAGCAGTTACCAAAATGACATTTTTCTCCTCCAGATGGGTCAGATCCCTACTTGTCAGTCGTGAGATCTGGACTAGCTAGTAGAGCGACAATCTTTACAAATTAAATAGGGTATTTTGGAAAGCATTCTGTGCGCTATACAACTTACTTTCAGCAGTTAATATCTAGTTAAGAAAAGAAGAATGTCTGAGAATATGTTACAGAGCTTAACACAAGGATATCAGCTACACTATGCACGTTTGGGCATTAGGAAAAGTGGTCACAGCACCAAGTCTGTCAGAGTTCAAGGAGTGTCTGGAAGACACACTTAAGTCATACGGTTTAGTTTTAGGTAGTCCCGTGAAGAGCAGGGAGTTGGACTCAACGATCCTTATGGGTTTCTTCCAACTTGAGATATTCTGTGATTCTAGGATTTTATGATTTCCAGAATAAAGAAAAGTCCAGAGGGTTTTTTCTTTCTAAGAATGTTTTTTTTTTTCTTACATTATCTTCCAATATTTAAATATTATTACTCTTTCCCCTAATCTAACAGTAGTCCTTTGTTAAATAGCTTTTGTTAAAGTTACCTTATTTGTACAGTCACCATGATGACAAATGGTCTAGAAGTCTCTATTTTCTGTAGGAAACCTTATGCCAGAGGTTTTTTAGGTTTTCGGGTTAGCTTTGGGGGCTTGGGTTTGGGTGGTTTTTTTTTCATTGGCTTTTCTTTTTGGTACACAGATTGATAAAGTTTTTTGATAGTGTACATCTCAAGGGGAAAATACTTTCATCAACTGAATATTTTCTAGAACATGATCACGGTGAACAACTAGCACTTTGCCTGTGTGGATAAAGGGCATGAGCTCTTTATACTAGTTTATTAAGCCTGTAAAGTGAAAAAGAAAGAATTATTTCTTTAAATAAGTGATTAAATGTATAATATTATTATAAAAGATCTAATGGATAGGAAAAAAAGAACTAGAGCAATCCCTCAACGAACTCTTTTTCTTTAAGGTGGCAGTAGGAAGGAAGAGTTTCCATTTCACAGAGTATACTTAGAAATTGAAGCATTTTTCAGCAAACATTATCTTATAGGTCATGTACTGCCACAGTTGATTTAAAAGTAGTTGAAGATTAAACTATTTCTACTTATCAAAGAGCTTGCATATTTCTTATGACTTAATTCCCATTTCATGAAAACTGAATTAGTCAGAAGGAGAGTCAAATCCATTACTGTGCTAGTCTATGTGATGTGTTGGCAAGTGCTCATGGGAATCATTTGTTAAAACATCAGCAAAGTAGGTTAAGGTAATTTCCCACCTCCTTTTGGAACTCATGTAGTTTCTGTCTCATAATAATTATCATTGTTGGTTTGGTTTTTTGGGGTTTTTTTTTGTTTGGTTTTTTTTTTTTTTTTTTTAAAAAAAAAAAGCTTGTGAAATTAGACTCAACTGCTGGTCAAAGACAAGAATCCTTCTCTTGATATTGAATAATAACTGAGAGCTGATAGAAACAGATCAATAGGTGATAGAAAAAGATCCTTGACTGTGAAGATAAGAAATCTATTTCTATTCTGCTGTCAGAAAAGCGGCCAATAGAACAGTTCAGAAAAAAGGTTATAAAGTTAAAAGTGACAGACTGGAAAAAAAGCTGTGCATTAGCTTTTTGGCTGGCTATCAGACAGGCATGATTGCATTTCATGAAGGTAAGTGGAAAGAATGTTTTAGATAATCAAGATGAGAGATGATGCACAGGGTTACTAGTGATGTGGACCCATTGAAAAGATGTCTTTGAGCCATTATGCAAAAAATCTGGCTAACTTTGAATAGGTTTGATGTGAGAATCTAGAGAAAAGCCCAAGCCTGGGCTGACATGCAGTTAAAGGCTTATGATAATGTTGTGCAAAATGATTAATTAAAAAAGCAGGCAGATTTTAGAGTAAAATGTGATTAAAGAAAAAAAACAAGAAAAAGAACATCACCAAAGACAAAGAAAGTTATAACAAAACTGATTTCAAAATGAAGTGCATAGAAGACAGCAGGTAATTGCATTCAAAAAACCTGAATTCTTTACTTACTGTTTTATTCATTTAGAGAATATTTTTACTCTGGTGTTTTTGATATTTTGATGGGGGGGGGGGGCGGGGCGGGGCGCTGTTTGTTTTTATTTTTGACAGGGGTACAGGAGGGAAATGTCACCAAAGTGAATTGTCTTTGTTACCCTCTTACACTAACTCTACATGTGATGTCCACATACATTATAACACTAAGATAGATCACTGGAAGAGTGATTTTGGTGGCAGGTGTAGTCTGTAACCCATATCAAAGAGATTTGTAGGAGGGACATGTCAGACTGTGCTATTCTTATAAATAAAAGGAAGACTGGGCAAAAATTGTAGCCTTACGTTGTGTCATAGCACATTTTTTATTAAAAATGAAGAGATTAAAAAACATGAGTCAAATTATGAAGGTTTAACAGGAAGAATAATTGAGTGACTGAACGTGCACAACAGGAAATCTTGAGATCTGTTTATTTCTCTGAGTGTATTCTGTCTCTAATGTCCAAGGGATTAAACTGTAGGTGCCTTGGTCCTCAAATCAGACAGTACAGAGATTTTACATGACATGAGAATATAAAATATTGCGTTCCTCATCAGGATTTCTATTCATGTATGTAGGCTTTTCTGTGGATTTTTGTACTGAAGTATGTACTATTTACTTTTACAAAGGAATAATTAAAAAAATCAGAGAATCATAGAATGGTTAGAGGTGGAAGGGACACAAACTAGGTTTTCTATGGATTGATGCAGACTTGATATTCATTCAAAATGAGGTTTCACTGGGCTGGAAATTACAAAATAATTGAAAAGTCTGGTTAGTTCATTTGATTCAGGTGGGAAGAGATTACACAATCAGTCTCATCTGGCTGTCGGAAAGAGTTCACAGATAAAGGATGGAGGTGAGAAACAGACTGACAAACATATTTGGTTTCCCTGAAGAAATCGCAGCTGTGGTATGACAAGAGAATTGAAAGGGCAAGGATTTTAAAGTCTCATGTTTAATTTTCGTATCTTGAGCAATGTTCTGTAGTTTTCCCCCTCCATAAATGGCTGCTTCTGATGTTTTACGGGTTACATGTTTTAGTGTACAGAACAATGCAGGTGGCAACTCTGTGCCCCCTAGTCCTATAATGGGACTATAAAGGGCTCAAATTTTTGATATCACAAGTAATCTGACATCTGCAATTTCATACAGGAAGTAAAGGTGGATATCGGTTTGGGGTTTTGGGTTTATTTTTTTCACTGATGTGTTCAATTAACCTTGGCTCGCTGTCAGATGCCCACCAAGTCACTTTCTTATTCTGTCTCCTCAGCAGGACAGGACAAGAAAATGAGATGAAAAAATCATGGGTTGAGATAAAGACAGCTTAATGTAAAAAAGCAAAGGCTGCACACAAAACCAAAGTAAAAGAAAAAACAGATTTACTCATTACTTGCTGTCAGCAGGAGATGTCCAGCCACTTCCTGGTAAGTAGGGCCTCAGTACACGTAGCAGTTTCTTCAGAAGACAAACACCTTAATAACAAAATCCTCTGTGCCCCTTTCCCTTAGCTTTTATTGCTGAGCGTGATATCATATGGTATGGAATATCTTTTTGGTCAGTTTGGGTTAGCTGTCCTGGTTACGTCCTCTCCCAGCCTTTTGCTCCCCCACAGCCTACTGGCACACCTGCATGTGTGTGTGCGCGTCTGACAGCCCAGATGCTCCATAAGCACTGCTCAGCACCAGTTGAAACATTGGTGTGTTATCAGCACCATTCCAGCTACAGCTACAAAGCACAGCCCTATATGGGCTGCTATGTGTGAAGTTAACCCCATCCCAGCTAGATCCATTACAACTGAGTATATGCATATTTGTGAATTCATGTTTGATTTGGCAGAGACATCCTACTAAAAGGCAATTTAAAGTGCTGGGAGGAATAATAAGTACATGGAAAGAGGACTAAGCAAGCATATGGCTCCTGAAAACATTACACAAAATTCAGTGATCATGCAGCTAAGAAGCAATAGCCTTTCTACAGCAAACATTTCAACCTAAACTTTCTTACTCTCTCTGCCCCCCCCCCCCCAAAAGATATTAAAAATCAGTCTTTAAGGATGCATATCCTACAGCAGAGGTATAATTTTTCTCCCAGATTTCAAGAATTACTTTCTTTTATTATAAGTTCCTAAAATATGCTTAATATTTTTGGTTTAAATCAGATGTAAATTATTACAAAAGCCTGACCAAGGCTCCAAGCACCCTGACACAATTAATCATACAATAAATGCAATTAAATTCTCAGCAGACTAAAACTGATTTTGCAAGAATGAGATTAGTAAATCAATCAGATACCAACATTCTCTATTGATTAGGAACCAAACCAGCATCATTCCATAGAGGCCCTGTCACATAGATCTATATTTTAGTATGCCTGGGAAATCATTTAATTTAATCTCCTTTTTTCTGAGTCTATATAAAGATCACTCCCTCATATTATCCCACTTTCCTCTCTTTAGCATGGGTAATTTAGTATCATCTTAAGATACTCCATGCTATGCAAAATATTTGGTTTTGTCACAAATTTAAGTTAAACAATAATTTTACTTTATTTAGAAGATAAATAGCATTATCATTTGTGGTATTGCATTTGACAGGCAGGAAAAGACTCCCCAGATGAATTCCATCTGTCTGTGCTGTCATTAAAAAAGAAAAAAAAAAAAAGCCACCAAAAAACCAGACCCACCTTCTTTCCATGTAAATGCAGTCTTTTCAATCAGAAAAGCCCTCTCCAGGGACTTTTGTTAGTGATTGATAATGGTAAGAGAATATTTCTTTTGCAGGCTGAAAATCATCTAAAACTATGAACGTTAGTAAAAACAGGAAGATCACTTTACTTAATTTCTTCTCTCACTTCTCTGAGGGAAAATAACCATAATCTCTCTTTTGGTCATGGCCATATATCCCAGCATTATTCCACACATTAAGAGCCTCATTTTGTCTGTATTGTAGGACATATGGGACAAGCAAGTGGTGTCCAAGGAAAGGAAATGTGAGAAAAGAGGGAATACTAGAATATTGAAAGAACATTGTGAAAGAAGCAGCAGAGCTGCAGTATGCTGTAGATGTCTGAAGACAAGACTTTCTACAGCCCTTCCAGAATTATGTAAGGACTCTAGCATAAATTGTTGCATGTTGGTGCAAACTACCTAATTTAGATGAATTGTTTTACTTGAGTCCACAGGTTTTAGTACCGTCTGCTAGCACCTATAATTAGCCTGGTCCATTTTAACAATGAAACTCAGCAAACAAAAGTAGCAAGGTAGAAAACACAGAGAGAGAAATAATGTTTCAATGTTTCACATAATCATGTGAGGTATTTCAGTGTCGAATACTCATGTAAGGGCATCAGCTCCCTCAGATTGTTTATAAGGGTCATCGTACCCAGCCTTTGGAAAACATAAGGAAAATTACAAACTATTTTATTTTTAAGGTTATGATAATGATCATTAATTCAATGGTAAAATCCTTTTGGGACAAAGAAATTGATATAAGGAGCTAATTTCTTAGTCCATACAAAGGCTCCTAACAAATGTCCTCAGTGAGGAATACTTGGAAGGGTCAAGATTTATTATTACGCTGATTTTTTTTTTTTTTTTTTTTTAAATATTAAAAGTAATTGAAAATTGCAAACATGGAAAAATTTACCTGGAACCTGAAATTTTTCTTACTAATGAAGTATGAAAAGTTAGACAATGGTATACTGAGCTTTTAAATACACATTACAAGTCAGGATCCTGCAGAAAGTCCACTCCCATTTAAAAAGGGCACAGTGAAAGTGGTACACAGAATAATGTTACTGTGACAGAAAGCACACATCCCACCATTTTGTGCCATGTTTTAAAATTTATGTAAAAGAAAATTTATAATTTCATATTCCACACATGTCCTTGGTTTATGCAAAAAAAAAAAAAAAAAAAAAATTGAAAATCAGCTTATGAGGATCTTCAGAGAATTACATCAGTGTCTTTCAAATAGTTCAATACACCTTTAATGTACTCAAAATTTAGCAAAGTTCATTTCCACATATGACACTAATATAAGCCTGTTTATTTATCAGCCAACAGGAGTTATGTGGATGCAAAGTTATAGTGAGATTCCATGTAGCTGATAGTGATTCTTACATTAAATCATTATTATCACGCTAGAAAAAAATGAACTGTACCTTATACTAAAATTTTAACATGAACATATAGTATGGATTGTGTGATACACTTCACAAATGTGTCTTTGCAAATTTTTGGATGAGAGCAGGGTATATGCAGCTGCATATTCATTACATAGCAAGATAGTCAAACTTGTTTACACAGTATACGTGATTCTATTATTCTTCTACACCTATCATCAGATATTTCTTTTTGCCTGTACTCTTTCTGAATTCTCTTTAAATTGAATTTCCTTTCAGAATAGCTTTGGACTCTTTCCTGACTCTTTGTCTTACTTCATAGCTACTCATTCTAAGAAATGTTACTAAAAAAAGAAATGGTGTGGAGAGAGAAAGGAATTCTGCCTGCAATTATTATTATAACAAGGACTCTGTCATGAATAACTTTGTCTAAAGGTTATTTTATTTTTTCACAGGGTCTAAGAAGCTTGGCACTTCTTACATAACTCTTGAAACTAACTCAGTATTTGCCTCCTTCAACCATTATTTCAGACATTTAAAACTTATTTCTTGTTGCAGGTCTTAATGACATTTACAGAACAGAATGATTACCTAAAATGCTTCAGTGAATTAAGAAAAAAAAAAAAAAAAGAAAAAAAAAAGAAAAAGAAATTGTGGGTAATCAGCAAATACCTAAGCAAAATTGTAGGTAGCTTAACATTACCTTCAGATTTTACAAATGACTAAGAAGTTGACTAAGGATGAAAGATGGAGAGGCTAGTGATGGGAGAACATCAGCTGAGATGCATTTTGAATCCTCAAAGGTTGCTTCCTCTGCCTAAAACTTTTCCTGTGGGTACTGATTTTATCGTCTTCTTGTAGGCTGTCCTTTAACAACTATATGCTATTTCTACTAATCCTTGTCTTTGCCGTTTTGACAAATATTTTCCATATGTCAGAGCTCAAAGAGCATCTGGATGACACTCTCAGTCATATGGCTTAGCTTTAGGTAGTCCTGCAAGGAGCAGAGAGTTGGGCTAAATAATCCTTATGGGTCCCTTCCAGACTGAGTTATTCTGTCAAAAACTCTATTAATGTTTTTATTTTTTATTTTTTTTTATTTTAGTGGAAAATCCTTGTTTTGTTTTTTCCCCATTTCATGGAAAACCCACATTACATTTTCCTGGGTCTGCTGAGTTTTTTTCTTCTTTTTTTTCTTCTTTTTTTTCTTCAATCTGTAAACTGCAGCAGACAAAGTTTTCTTCAGTTTTTGTGCAATCATCTACTGTCACAAGGCACTACTCTAGCACCAAAATGCAGATGCTCTATCCATGCTTTATTTCTCCCACCAGACCCTTGGAAAGTGAAGATGACCATTTGCTATAAGGTAACCCTTTATATTCAATTTGTAGAGGCATTGTATTTGCCACCCTCCAGATCTGAAAGGCCAGTTTAAGTAAGATACCACTCACCACAATTAAGAGAAAGCATTTAATCCTTTAGAATTCATGGGCATATAGCATCTGGTCCTGCTGATTTGTTTTTCATTTCATAAATTTTCTTTGTAAGTTCTATTTTAGCATTTCACTTTCAGAAGCATTTTATTTCTATATCTCCTCTAAATTCCCTGTAAAGGTTTCCAAAGTGGGAACTTCGTCAGTTTCTTCCACAGTTAACAGAGGCAAAGAATACATTTAATTATCATGGTTTTACCTTTTTTGACTATTCTTTATCTTACCCTGAACATCTTAATGCCCCACAGACTTCTTGGCAGAACACTTCTGATATATTTGAAGGAAGTTTTCATATTTATGGTGTTAGTGTACAATAATTTGGGTATTAGTAGAAGTGAATAGGCTAACACAAGGGAGAAATGGGGTAGCTAAGATCAAAATTAGTAATTTCTTCTTAAAATGAAAATATCAGTTCTTAAAAGGATTTTTCACTTTTGTAGCTTTAACACTTCTACTGAGATTAGGGATTTCCTCCCGTGTATCAAGACATGTTTTCCAGTTACCTAAATCTTTCAAATATTCTTTATGATAAATTTCACCTTTATTACTTGCAAGTGTTCATCAGCTGAATGTTTGGCATTCTGGCAAGGATTGTTCCAGGAAGGACAGAACACTGACGTGGAGCTCTGCTTCACAGACTGAGGGAAGACTGAGGGAACTATTTTTTGATTAATTAGAAAAAGAACTGTCGATCAAAAAGACAGAAGTCCTAATTCTTCTCTTATATGGAGTGCTATAAATCAGAATTGAGCAAATTAAATTAGGCTGATATTGAAGCAATGCAAAAAATCTGATACCTTTTCTCTCTAATGGGTTTTCTCCTGACCTGCTATGTAGCTTTGTGCAGTGATCACACCTCTCCAACTTCAGTCTCTCCTCTCTTAAAATAATCTATGCTGTTTATCCACCTCAACTTTCCAGAGGTGACAAATGTTAAGCACATTTGGTATTAAGCTGTTTTATGTTTCCGTTGCTTTTTTGTTTTGTTTTTGTTGTTGTTCTAAGAGACTACCTCACAAAAGCATAATTAGAGAACAAGAAAACAAGGAATATATAATTCTTACCAGAAAATGGAATTTCTAATACTTTTAACCCCCTTTTCTCAATCCTATTTATTTTACCATGAAAATCTGTTTTACACTAGGGACTTCTTTCTTCCCTACTAGCATATTTAAATAATTTTGGTAATAAGAGAGTAAGGGTCATTTATTTTACTTTTTCATTACCTAGGAACTCTTTAAAAACTTCACTGTGCAAGTCCCAGACATTTAACTTGACAGTACAAGTTATGTTTATATTTACGCTTTTAAATTATCCTTATGTTTATTATTCTGCCATCTATGTGGATGTTCAACATGCATTTCCAGATACTCTTGTATTTTTAAAAATTATCAGGTGTATAAATATGGGACAATCCTTATTCTGACCAAGCACTTTTCGCTTTTCTGAAAATTCACACTGCATAAAGAATATTGTCACTGAGAATGCCTTGGGGAAACTATTTCTTCCTCATTACCATGCAAATATTCCTTATACCTGAGAGGGTGAGTGGGTTACTGTGAAAGGGAGAGGAATTTCTACTCAAAGATTTAATAAGTTAAGGGATTTTTTGAAGACTTTCTTGCTACTCAAACAGATTTTGAATTTTGGCAATTTTCATATTATGAAGGTGACCTCTTTTAACCATTCTGCTGCCAGAGGCTCCCTCAAAAACTGGCTAGTTTATTACAGGGAAGATTTCTGAGAGCTTTCAGGTCAGGAAAGGCTTATTCTTTGAAGAGCTGGGAATCGCTGAAAAAGTACTCTCTCTGAAGTACTTCAGAATTTAGCGGGATTTGCTATTGCCACAGAGAACCTGCAAAAACCTACGTGATGTTCTACATTCATATTTTAAAACAAGTAGCTATTAAAAGAAAAGTTACTTGAAACTTGCATGTTTGGTTTAGATTCTGTTCATTTCAGATCCTTGGAAAATTAAGATTAGCTATCTCAACTCTCCTTTCAAATTACAGTGCCACAAAAGTTTAATTAATTAAATGTTAAAAGTGTTTTTTCCATTGAGTCCACATTGTGTTTTCTATGGATATTTTATGTGATGGTTATCGATTTGGATCAATGCTCTCTCAAACTATCATCTTACCTTAGTTAAAATGAGTGTGTTTTATCTCTACTGTCCTTTGACTTGAAAATATACCCCAAGCATTTAACTACATGTGCCATACTAATATCTGTACTTCTGTATCTTATGTAGGACTTTATATTTTCATGTTTTCTCCAGAAATTGATTTACAATAATCTCAGTATTTAAATATTTTGATTATTTTTCCCCCTTTTTTTTTTTTTTTAAACCTTTATATAGTTTCCTATCTAAATTGAAGTATTCTGAATACATTTTGTCCTGTGAGATTATTTTTCCTCTAGTTTTGGTACCAATGCTATTTTAAAATTACAATTGTTTCTCCTTTTTATTTCATTGCTCTCCAGGCTCAGATCACTTACCATTCTAGATTCAAGGATGGTTACAGATTAACTGTTCCCAAGAAGGTTCCTCAATGAAGGTATATTTACTCTTACAAGTTAATGTGCAACATCTAATAATGTTTTTAGAATGCATTCACTAACCTACTAGGTCAGAAAAAAATTTGCCCTAGAAGACTTTTTGAGATTTTACATTTATTTGGTTTCTTGAATAAAATTAAGAACTTTTGCAATTTATTTTCATTGTAAAGCAAACAGAGGGCCACATGTCAATGCCCGTGTTAAGGGGTAACTACTTTCAATGTAGTATTACGCAGTGAGACTTGATACTGGCCATTTATTCCCTAGCCAAGTGCCACAGTCTAACATCAGTTGCAGAGGATTATGCCCTCATTTTTATCTACAAACTTTTATCTCTCTACCGTGAAAATTGCATGTTTCCATGAAATTCTGTAGTTTTCACTCACATTTTCTTTTTGTCTTGTCAAAATAAATTTCTAGATAGCTGCAATCCCACTCAGTTAGATTCTTACATGATATGAAATGGTAAGGCATCTTCTAGTGAACTAGGAAAGGTGAATAAAGTGCACAGAGAGCTTATGTCTATACAATTAAACTGAACAGGACAAGGGTGTAGGCTTAAAAACTGAAATGGAATGGGTCATACTGTTCAATTGTTAAGGTGGTCTCCGGCACAGCTTTGATGCAGGTCAGTCAGCTCAGTCCAAACAGTCTGTGTAAGGATATTAACATAAACTGCGAACAGCTTTTTGGACATGTCTACACTGCTCTCATGCATATAGAGGTATAGGTGTGCTATGCCACATGGGCTTCTCAGCCAAATAGTTGCTGGCCTGTTTTACTTACTAATGTAAATACAACAAAGGAATGCCGTTAAATGCCGTTTTTCTTGTAGTTGGAGTGTCCTCCCAGTGTAACAGTGGATTTGCTGGGAAAAGATTTAGCTATCTTAGGTTCTGTCACAGATTCTGTTTTTAAACTTATCTAGACTACCAACAAGTTTTCAGTGTTTTACCTTCACAAGACTTCCACAAGGTAAATAAATACTGTTAACTGCAGTTTGCAGATGAGGAATTAAGGAACAATGTCAATAGTTTTGATAACTGAGCAAGTTGCTGGAGAATAACAGGTAATCCCATTAAAGTTGTCCCTTAGTTTATAGAGTAACTACACGTGCACATGCTCTTGCTTGGCAGAGCTGAGGTAGTTTACAAGGAGGTATTACATCTTGCACTCTGAGCTTTCTTTCTGCACCCTCCAGGAGCAGGAGTAAGAGGAAAGCCAATCCTCTCCCCAGATCTTGAACTTCTTAATTGCAATCTGGATCACAGTTAAGAAACTCAGTACTAGGAAGCATGCACAATGTAGTAAATAAACCATTTCTTCAACTGTCAGCTATAGCCGAAAAAGCAATGACCAAGATTTGCACAGCATCAGAGAAATTACCTATCACTGAATGGCTGTTTCAGCTAACAGCTCTGATCTTACTTGGACAATGTTTAAGGAAACTCACACAGGCAGACCTCAAGCCACGCTTGATGGATGCTGTCTGACTCAGTTCAACTGCACCCTAAGCCAAAACCAGTTATATTTGTGTTGCTTTGTTTTTTCCATAGTTATGTGCCAAGATTTTTATTTGGTCTGTACTAATTTGAATCGTGTGGGTAAACAATAAGCCAGCCTCATTTCAGAGAAATAATTTCTGTCTCTCTACACTTCTCCAAGCAGGCCTTTCCTCCAGCTGACAACTCTTACTGTGAGACTCAAAGCCCCCAAACTAGGCTTAGAAGTAAATCTCCACTCCATGGCTGAAGAAGTGCTTGATGGAGGCTGATGTATTTGCAACTATTTGGTGTTTGCTTTAATCAATAAACACATTTCAACCTACAATTACCTGAGCTCTGGTAAAGTGACTCAAAGAACAAATATCAAATATCATCCACATCTGTCTAATTTACCTCTGACCTTTATCACCTTTCTAAACAGGCCACTTCTTTGACAGTCTTTCTGATCACATCCACTCTTCCATATCTAAAATAAATAACATTTGCATATGAATTTTTTGTGGCTTCTGCTTTTGGTACTATGCACATTTATTTATTCCATGGAATTTGTTTCACCTCTTAGAAAAAATGAAATATTCACATAAAAATTGTAATTACTGGTGTAGCGCCCAAATAATGCGCCTGTCTTCAGAGTTACTAACATAAGCAATAAACTGATTTTTTTAACAACCAAAAAATGAACCAGTATTCTATGCTATAAAATGTGGAAAAACATTTACACAAAAACTCTCTCTGGATCTCATCATCTCTGCTTTTGTTTATGCAAGTAAAATATGATAAAATGTACAGTTTTTCTTCATAGATTCAAAGTGACATTAGTCATATATATAAAAATAGTCTTAGATATACATATAAAAATCTAGAGAACAGACAATTATATAGCTTGCATGGAGAATAAAGTAGACTTTAAAAATGAGAACAGATTTTGGTCATACCCTGTGTTCACTATTTTTCTCCTTTTATCAAGCAGAGATGTCAAATGGTTTTATGGCACTGATGTTCATACAGTCATAGATTGACTATAGAGTAGATTTTAATTAACAAAACTTTTTCTAAAGCTTTTATTTTCTTTGTGGAACCAAAATTTTTCACTTCAGGAAAAGACAGCTCTCATCCTAGGTGAAGTTTTCTATTTTATATTGAGAGGTTTCATGAAGCATGTGACATTTCTGGTTCTTGCTTTTTAAATAGGATTTGAATGGGGATGGATTCTTCCACTCATTAACTGAGAGTTACAATACAAGCTTTATTTTATCAGTTTAGTATGTGGGAAGATTTTGTAAACTACAATACAAACATTTCAAATTTGTCTTTTATACCATGCACTGTGACTTAACAATGCCATGCATGAAATGAGTCAGATTAAAATTATTCATAATATGATATTTTACATATCTGAGCAAAAACTTTGAATAATCTTTTGTTAACTTAGCATGTTTAAATTGTCAAATGATTCCTGAGAAAAGTAATTTAATCTTGCTTCCTATGGCCTTAAAGCAAAGATGTATTAGAGGCATATTTATGCAATGAAGGACTTATATTGAAAAAGGAAGTCTGATTAGTAAACACATTTATAGTAGTTTGGAAAACTTCTTTTTCCTCCAATACCTAGCAGTTTCCTCTAGCTCCAGAAATATTTTTTTTGTTCAGTTAAAAAGAAAGAATTAAGAACTATTTTAATTACATTCCTGAGTTGAAACCATGTGTAGTCACAAAGTATTCTGGTGTTCTGCAGAATAGTTGTTTCCACAATGCGGACATCCTTATGACGATAAATGCAATGAGGTAATATTAAGCTCTCATTTGATTTTACAACTGCTTCAAAGTTTATCTTTTTTTTTTTTTCTTTACTAGAAAGTATGCTTACAGCTAGAACTGTGCCAAACTTCGGACTTAAGTACATCCACAATCAACACAAATTCAATTTAAATTGAACAAGTGATAACTTTTCTGAATTTGTTCATAGTTATAAATACTGGCTCAGGAATAAAAGATATCATCTTTCTAGCAGGAAAGAAGCAAACATTTGAATAATCCAAACTGAAGTAACATTTGCTGAGAAGATACCATCTCACAAGTGAAGTGGTATTTCTCATGTGGTCTTTAATACCATGAACCTAGACCAACTAATCTACACTATCTGTAAAAAAAAAAAAAAAAAAAAAATCATTTATCTTGTTTTTTAGATACAATACTTGTTACTGCTTTCCTCTCTCAGTTCTAATAAAACATAAATAAATTATTCCTGTCTGTAGTAGTGTTTGTAAAACTATTCTACTGACTTAAAGAATATAGCCTGGGTTTAATATCATGATTTTTCCTTAACTATATATAGAGTATGTATAAACACATATAGATCAATATTTACACTCAAATTACTTTATTTTCTTGGCCTTGCTACTTGTCTGCACTATACAGAGATACGAAGTTTTCGCCTGTGGTGGGTAAGCCTTGGCTAACAACCAAAATCCCACCCGGCTGCTTGCTTACTCCCCCTCTTCAGTCAGAGGGGGGAGAAAATCGGAAAAAACAGGAGCGAGAAAGCTTGTGGCTTGAGATAAAGACAGGGTGTAAAGACAGGAGGCAAGTACCAGCTACTGCCATGGACAAAACAGGCTCTACTTCGGGAAATTAGCTTCATTTATTGTCAATTAATATGTTTAATTTGGGTATTGGGAAACAAAAAACAAGGAAAAAAGAAACAAACATTACACGCTTGGGGAAGACACATTTCCCCCCCCCCCCGCCTTTCCCAGGCTTTTTATCACTCCGAGTACCTCTTGTCCCATTTTTTACATCACTCACACAAGGGGCAAGTTACGCTCAGCCCCGTGAGGCAACCGGCGGTGCAAGGGCTGTTGTGGTCAGGGGGCAGCAGCTTCTCTCTGCACCTCTGTCCTTCTCCCTCCCCTCTCCTCCAGTGCGGAGTCCTTGTTGTTCCTCTTCCTCCTTTCATCACCTTGGTGTTCCCTACCTTGTTTCTCACTCTTTTTTGCTCCTCCCCGCACCCCGGCTCTCCCCCTGTGGCATTGTCTGTCCTTTCTTACCTATGCTTTCCCCAAGGCGCCCACACGGTGGCTGCGGGGCTCAGCCATGCCCTGTGAGGGGGTCGGTCGGAGCTGGCTGGAACCGGCTGGAACCGGCTGGAACAGGCTGTGTCCGGCGCGGGGCAGCCCCGGCCTCTCCTCACAGAGGCTGCCCTGAAGCTCGACCTCCCCATCCCGGCCGCCAGCGGCTGGGCACTGGCACCCCGTACGGCTCCAGAAAGAAGAACTGTAGTTACATCTGCACTCGGCTGTCCGACAGTTATCACGGATATTTCCCGCTCAGGCAAGTTCCATGACAAAGATTCGCAGCCTTTTGTGAGTGACATCCCTGTGCTTAACCCGTACCCCTCTTGCCTCCATCTGCTGTGAGGAAACCTTCCACAGGGCTTCAAGGTCACATACATTGTAGTACGTTGCAATTAGACTAAACTAAAAAGGCAGAGTACGCCTCACTTAACCTTTCCAAACTTTGTGGCCCATGTACCTTTGCCCTGGTTCTGGTGACCCAGAAGTTGAATTAGCTTAAAGGTCATAAAAATTACTGTGTAATGTGGTATGTTTTTCATTATATTCCCTACTGCTGTGTTTGTTTGGCTTCCACCAGTTCTTATTTAATGTTTGTATTGTGCTTGAAGACTAGATTAACTAATCAGTTATTTTCTGTATTAAATGACAAAAGAAAGGCTTTGCGTAGTTGCATCACGATTTAGGTGACAAGACAGGTTTTTTCTAAGAGCAGCGCTTCAGACCAAGACCTATGTGGAAGAGGAAGTGGGTACTTTCTTAGCACATCTTCCACACAGCTGCCAAGCTTGGGCAGGTTATGAATGAAATAAAACTCACAAAGGGGAAATTCCAAGTTAGGAATACAGGCTCAGCAGTCAGACTCTTCAAACAGAAGTAAATTTGACAGGGATGCCATTGAGGGCAAGCCAGTGTGAAGTACCACATAGTGTTTTCACAGTTGCCTGTCTGATTACAATCACACCTTAATGATTTCTATCCCTTATTGATGTGCTGTGCGCACTGATTTATGCATTAGCTCTGGAAACAGCACAATAAATAAGTGCTTGGCATGTGTTATTTTTTTCAGTTCTTACTGGATATTGGCACCAGGAATACAAATACCATTGTATATATTTCCCTGATGAGTGTGCTGTGGTACTCCTTCCTGTCCTTGTTGACTTTTATAACCATCAATTCTCTTAGCTATAAGAGAATTAAGCCTCTTGGGAGAAGCAAACATGTTTTGCTTAGATCTTGGTCTATAGAAAGGCACAATAATATTACACCATCCTGTAGCTTTCATCCTACCGTTTCCCCTTCTCTATAACAGAGGCTTTTAAGTGCTGCCATAGTGCCATGGGATTCATACTCAGAATTTCTTTGAATTGCAGTTTCATGTCTTAACATTTACCTCACACATAGCCCTTCCCTGTTAGGTTGGGGAGTTGTGACAGCCTGTGGATCAAATGAAAGCGCAGCAGCAGCAGTGGCAGTTTTTTATGGATGAAGAGTCTTGAGGCCAAACTCAGATGTGATTTAAGCAAAGCAAAACTTGCGTGTCCTTAGCAGAAATTCATCTGCTTAGAAGGTCCATCATTTTTACCTCAGAAACACTTATCGTTTCTATGTTCATACCTAGTAACTGAAGTTGCATGTCAGGAAACATTGAAGTTCTGCTAAATAGACAGACAAAAAGATAAACTGGAAAAGGAGAATTTAAATAATGCCACCTGTAGTGGAGTTCAGCTATGCTTTCTACTGCACACAAAAAGAAGCTCAAGAATATTCACACCATGCTGATCTTTTATTGTCTTGGAGCTAAATTTTCGACTGTCCAATAAGATGAAAGTGTTTTTCTCATCGGGGTTTTGTCTGTATTTTTTTTCAGTAGTGACACTTACTAAACTTAGTCATGAGCAATCAACAAAAGTAAGAAAGGAATAGGTCCCTACTTTGATTAATTTTAGTGGGGGTTTTTCTTGAGTAAGACCTGTATCATTAAAATACAGTGAATATCATAGTGGCTTTACATTTAGAAAGTAAAAGCATGATTTCATGAAAAAAAAGAGTTTTCGGATCTATATTAATGAGCTGGTGAGTGTCCCAATCCTTGTTTTTTGTAAGTTTAGGAATAGAAAGGACAATCAAATTAAATCATGCTCTGCCAGATTATTAAAACACAACTTTGTCTGTGTTATCAATGCTAATTCTAGCTACATTGTGTTCTTTATTTTTCATTACAATTGAGAAAAAAAAAAGAGTGTCATTATGACTCTTCTACCTTAGTTTAGGTTTGTTTAGTTGGTTATTTTTTTTCGTTTACTTCAAATGTTGCATTTTCCTTTATTGTTTGGATCTGTCTCAGCTTTTCTGATATGATTTTGTTAAGATTTGAAAGTTTCCTTGAATGTGTGGTTTTTTTTTTTTTTTATGTCCGTTTAGGGATATGTAGTGAAAGGAAACAAACAATATATCACATATACACATGATTTGAAAGCTGAGATAAAACAACATTCGGGAACAATTGTTTTCTAAAGAGACAGTTAATAACTAAATATTTTCTTTTTTTTTTTTTTTTAATATTCTAACATTTAAAGATGTTCCTTATAAACTGAGAATTATTTTTTACTCAGGTAAATTGTTTTTAGAAAAGGAATGTTGGTGATCATATGTTTTAGAGTATCAAATCTTGCATACTACTGGCTTCAGACAAACTAAGTGGAATCCCATTCCTTTTCACAACTTTTATTCAGTTAATTGTTCTAGAATATTTTCATTTTATTGTACTGGAAAATTCAAACCTATTACTAGATGTGTTTTAAGAATTATGTTTATCTGAGAAGTAGAACAAAACCATTCCCTTCTACCTGTCTCACTACATTAGCATTCATAAACTTAGACTCCCTTATATGAAATACTACTAATAATGCAACTATAATAAAATAACCCAATATATGCTTTCATCATCCCAAATTAGCTTAATGTGATAGAAGATTTCTGTAGAGAGGATAGACTCCCTGTAATATATTCAGTATTTTAGTAAAATATAACTCAATCATCTGCCTTGACACATATATATGTATACATGGTTTTTGATCTCCTGATCCTTTATAGCAAGAAAATCTTCAGTCAAGCATTGTGAATACATAGAAAATTTACTTCTCACCGCAAAATATCTTCACCACTTGCTCAACAATTCTACTTCTACATGTGCCCCATAGCTCTCTCTTTTTATATTACTTCTGCGTTCAGGAAAAATTAAAGACCATGATACAAGGTAACAGCCTTCCCATAAATAAAAAGCAATTGGAAAGAGGAAGACAATTAACTGTCCTTTATTCCATTGGCCCAAAAGTAATGGGCTTAATTTGCAAGGAGGGATATTTAAGTTAGATGTAAGAAAAAGTAAGGAACTATCTATTGGTTAGGGTAATTAAGCTTTGCAATACATTGTCCAGGGAGCTTTTAGAATCCATATAATCGATATTTTTTTAAAAAAAATAGGTAAAGCAAATGTGTTAGGAATACCTTGGCTACAGCTGATTATGTCCTAGGGCAGAGAATTTGATTATATGATACCTAAAGTTGCTTTCCAGGTCTATTTTCTGTGTTTTGTAGGACTGCAAATAGTGAGGTAATCATATCCACTTTTCTAAGACAATACTGGAAAACAATTAGAAGGGATCAATGTACAGTAAGACACACAGCAGTATCAATTACGGTGTCTGGCTTTCAGTTTAGTACATGCTGGTATGGATTTCTGAAGAGCCTTAGCCTCCTCATTAGTCTGTTGTGTGACATAGCCATGTGGCTGTGGGGCTCAGCTGATACAATAATGACAACCAGAGCAAAGAAAAGCCTTTTAGCTGTTTGTTGTAGTTTAAGCAAAAAATAATAATCTTAAAGTTCTAGCTTGTTTTTTCCTGTCTTTTGTTAATTTTGCTAACCATGTAATTATTCACTCTCCTTGAGAAGCAAAGCACGTTTGAGTTGGTTGGTTTTTTTCAGCCCAAGCAGATACATTGGTTAACCAGACAAAGTTTCCAATATTGCAGCCTAAATGATTGTAAATAATTACCTTATCAATCAAAACTTTTGGGTTTAGTTATCCAAATCTACACAAAATAACTCAAGGATGCTGCTAAATGTTGTGTATTGTTTAACTGAACATACTTATTTAGCTATTAAAAAAATACTTATTTGTTGCCTCAGACTTTCAGTGGAACAAACATACGTTTAACTCCAGACTGACAAGTCTGCTTCCACATTGTTTTAATTATGAAATTTGAGTTTGTAAGGGACTATCACTTCTAATGGAATATATTTCAGTGCACATATAGTTTGAGTTCTTTTAGTAAAAAATAAAAGTGCTCTGTCTCAAGGGAAAATTGGACACAACATTGTATGTCCAAAATGGTAATAAGAAAAATCGTTTGATACTTTTGAAAATGTTGTCTACAATATTTCTGCAATTCACTATTTGTCAGAAAAACGCATTTATTTGAGTACACATGCACTTACAGTTTTCTTATAGTTCACGCCATATGGCATAACTTCTGCTCAGAAGACACTATGCTCAAGACACTACAGTATCTGTAACAAAACCAACAGTTCAGAAGAATCTCTGAACCCTTCTCTTTCCTCATTGGAGAGTGAAGATCCTCCACATTTAGAAGTTCTGCATATTTTTAAAATAAAAATAACAAGTTGTCGAAAGGGCTGTTTTTTAAACATACATCTTATTCTACATATAAATCTACATACCTGTTACCTGTGTACTACTCACATTGATTTGGTCATACCTTAATTGATCTGGACGGTAGTATTACAATGTTATTCAAATAGGATTTTCATAAATAATGGCATACAAACATGTAGGCTTCTTGACAGCTCTAGGGCAATTTATGAGAAAGGTGGGTTGGTTTTTTTGTTTTTTTTTTTTTTTTTGATTGTTTTTTTTTTTGTTTTTTTTTTTTTTGTTTGTTTTTGTTTGTTTTTTTTTTAAGATATTAACAGGCAATGCTCATATATTATTCCTCCGTTTTACTGTATTATATATTCCTCTGAGATACACTTTGATTACAGACTTTTACTATCCCACAGGCACAAGCGAAATCCACGCTCTAGTGTTGGGGGTATAGTTTGCCTCTTTTCCTCAGAAAGGGACATGATTGTTGGATGGTTCATTGAACAGTTCTTGCTTTCAGTAGTGGGCACCATCCCTACTTCCCCTGTGCAGAAAGCAGCATTCCCATTTCTCAGGCTTTCAAACCCCAGCTGCACTCCTAAGAATAGCCGTACTATTCTATCTAGGTCTACCCCTTTCCTGCAGGCTGCTGGAGCAGCCAGTCAGCTAGCTGACTTTGGTACTTTGCTTCTTAGCCCATGACAGCAGCCACGCCACCCCAGCAGACAGAGGTGGAAGAATCCAACATCAAATGCTGCTGCAAGGAAATGAATGAAGAGAGGGCAGCTCCCCGTATGAAAAGTACATGGAAGCTCATTGAGAGAGCAGAGAGGAGAAAGGGGGTGTCTCAAAATTAAATCTGACTTTTGTGATTGATCTATTTACGACGGTCTATATTAATTTGTGGTCACCACAACGGCAATTTAGTGTAGGCTTGTAAAATTCCTTTTGCTTCGGGTGAGACTAGGAGAATGGCCTAGGGTCCTTATGAGAAAACATTTACAATTTAGTTTCCACAGAAAGATTTTTCCCCTCAGGCTTGCCACACACATGGTGACAAAACATTCAACAGCTTTGCCAGTAGAAGTATTTTTGTCTGTACAGCAGTCTATGCATAGATTTTTTATGTCTATCTTATGGTTAAGAATTTTTCAACTTTGTAACAAATGCTTCAGTGAATTACCCAAAGTTTCAGCCTGTTACTGTTTTACAATGCTGTCATAATGATTCATTACTGTATTGGTGCCTCTGAAACACCAGTCCCCTGGAGGAGCTTTCTGACCTTCTGTCACACTATCATTTTATTATTGTACAGAGAGTGATCACAGCTCAGCAATTTGAAAAGGTGGTCCAATATTTAGCTTTCTAATTGGTAGCTTTTGTACCATGTCCAAGGGTTCTAGGTTGTTTTGCTTAGAAATATATTAATTGATTTCTTAGTTTCTGGTGCATAGTTCAAAAGCATGTAATAAGTGTAATATTCATAATTCACTTTAAGGTATGCTAAGAAAGTTATTCATATATACCACTCTATTTTTAAAGAGTCATTCTAGAATGCATCTCTTCTGATATTTCCATCCATGGTATGAATAACAGAATAGAAAGATAAAATTTAAATGAATAAGACAAATAATTTTGAAAATGTGAGTATTAAACTACTAATGACCTTATTCACAAGGTAAGACAAGTGATTTTCCTAAGTGTTTGGACTAAATGAAATTTAAATCTGATTCATTTGTCTGAAGTACAGATGAAAAGAAATACTGTAATAAGTATTTCCCACTGCTAGAATTAACACACCAATAATTATTTTTAAAGAGAGTTTTAAATTGCAACAAAGTATATTTCTCATCAAGAGAAATTTATCTACTCACAGTTTCAAGCTTACATTTTAACAGGTACATAGAGCACAGTTTAAAACAGACAGGATTTTTTTTTTTAAGAAAAGGAAGGAAGAAAAAGAAAAAAATACGTAAGAATGTTATCATGTGATTATGCAATCAAAAGAAATATTAGGATCAAAGTCTAAGACATTCAAAATATAGAGTTACTCTGACCACATCAACAATAATAAACAATATAAAATTAACACAAAGTACTTCAGTTATATTTGAATATTTCTTTGCTATTTCAAAGAAATGCTAGTTAATTCTATAGTTATGTTTAAAAAACTATTTATATTCTACTCTGCTATTTTTGCTTACATGGAACTCTCAAACTTCACTGTGAAAATTCCTAGGTTTTCAGAATTGCAGCTGATGGAACTTGGCATAAGCTTATAGAAATTAATGAACTACACTTCTCTATCCTCATAAACTGGCTTTTCGATCCAGATCCACATTGGAGACGCTCCTGTCCCATTTTGATTTCTGGGGTCTAGCCTACATGTACAAAACCTTCTAAGTAAATTATGTAGCTTATATGTATGGAAGGAGTTCCTCCAAGTTAAAAAAAATTAGACAGCATTAATCATACTCAGCAACAAAATGGTGGAAAAGTTTTTTGCTTGACTCTGAAAATGGTAGTCCAAAGCTGAATGGACCCTTCCATTGCTTTCCACTTGTTGCAAGGTCTTTAATTCCACCTTCATGGTGGAATAGCCTTTTAAAAGAGGAGATTACAACCAAAATAGATTTAATTATGGGGAGCACTTGGTTTATGTTGTAGGGAAGAAATAGAAAAGCTGCAGTCATGTTTATGCTTGGCATATTTTTCCTTGATTGATTAATAATTCCTCAGATTATTTACTCTTTATACTTTATGACTTCCTTTTTGCAGTTCATAAATCTTTCTTTCATAACATTCACCTGTCTTTCAATCATAAGTCTTTCCTTTTATATGGTTTTTAATGTCAGCTCTACAGATTTAAAACTCACAACCATATAAGAAAAATTATTGAGTTTTGACAAACGTGAATTTTAGGTAACCTCTGCAGCTGATCACAAACAATCCTGTATGTTCATATTTTGAAGTTTAGTTGCCTGTATGTACACAGATGGTCTAGTTGTCTGATGTGGTCTTCTTGCACAGTGTAGGTGAAGTAAGACACTGCGGAATGAAAATAAATAAGAAATGAAAAGCACCTGGAAGTATTTATCATTTTACAGGAATGCACTATACCATGACACTAAATTATTTAATCATGCTTTGCATTTTACTATATCAGCTGTTTGGTAATAGTAGCAGATTTAATAATAACAGTAATAACAGTATTCATAGTAGTAGTGGTTATACTAAAAAGCGTAATGGCACAGGATTCAGAATTCAGCTGGGCTTGTAGAAATGTACCCCAGGAGTCAAACACACAGAGAATCCATTTTCCAGCATCGCATTTCTTCAGCATGTGGTGAAAGGAGTGGGGTAAACTGCACTATCGTATGAAGCAGATTAAACAAGGCACTAACCATGTGATATTTGCTGCAGGCATTCTGCCTGCAGGATGTTGATGCAGAGAGAATGCCTCCAGGAGCATTATATATGTGTGGTCAGGAACAACTATTACTTTACACTTTTAAATGGAAGCAGCATACGCATCCCTTACACAAGCTTCAGAGTATAAAAAGGGCAAAAGGTAAGCTGTGCACCAGTTAACAACTACTTAAAACCATAACACATTTCTGCAAAAATATGTTTCTAATGACTCATAGTTAAAGATTAGTGTTAATTAAAATAAAACTTAAATGAACTTAGAGGTTACTTCTAGCTTAATACTACAGCTCAGTGGGATATTCCAAAATGAACTCACGAAACTAATTCAAGCATGGGGAAAGTAAGGAAGTTTGAAGTATGCCAATACCTATTTTAAATTTAAAAAATGCAAAATATCTCATTTGGAAGACATCAAAATGCTCACAGAACTGTTTCACTGCTAAGACCTCTCCTCCCCTGCCCACCCACGCCAGAATAATCAGGAGGTTCAAGCTGCATAAAAAATTATTCTAGTTTAACTTAAGTGGTCCTGGAATTTATCATGTAGCTGGCATTGGGTCCCATCAGTGTTCTGTGTAGGCATCCAGTGAGCAGGAATGTCTAAGTCTTAGTTCACTGAACAGCCAGAGTCATACATCTGGAAACTGAAGTCCAAGTTTTAGGATTTTAATCCAACCAAGAAAGCTGCCAACAGGAGAGAAAGGTATGGAGCTGGTTTCATAGTCCAGCTAAGCAAACAGTTTACAAACTAGAAGTGGTTTTTTTTTTTTTTTGTCAGAATTTTACTGATATTGGTAGTTTTCATAGATTTCTGAAATTCTGTCTTATTGTCACTTCTGCCTGAAAGCAAGCAAACAAAAAAGATCTACTAGAAACTTCTGAAAGTATCTACACCTTGCACCTTTTGATTTCCATCAAAGTGCTCTTAGGTAGTAAAATTTATAGCTGAATTCCTATATAATTGGTAGTCTAGAGTTACTCTTTTCTAAGTGAATGAAATGTCATGATTTGAATACTTCTGGTATGGTGAAATGCATTCAGGAAGTAATTTTGTAAATCATACAAACTTTCATGTTCTTGCACAAAAATATAAAGCTGCTACAAAAGATGGGACCACAGGTCACACAGTAAAGCAGTTCTTATCTCTGCAGTGGACTGTGTCCTATAATAATGTCTAGCACTTACAAAGTATTTTATATATTCAAAGCACTGTGCAAACAATAACTAATTAGTCACAAATTTTGAGCAGCTCATTTGTTGCATCTACACAAGCTTGGAACAAGTTCAAATTTGTTTTATTAATGCTACAGAACAGTTATAAAGCACCCCAATATATTCAGCACAGGAAAATAATTCCAGTATTGAGAATAAAATAGGTTACAGAAAAAAATTACAAAAACCCAGAATATACAGACCTCAACCTTTTTCCCCCTCGAGGCTTTTTTTTTTTTTTTTGGGGGGGGGAGTGTTAGGAAATTTAAACTCAGAATTGAGTAACTGATGCCCAGAACTCAAATAACTTGTTTTAAGAGATGCAGTGAGAGAAGAGATTAAGTCCTTGCTCTAGTTCAAAATAAGCAGGAAGCTGAATGCTAGTCTCCAGGATGAGAAGGGAGTGACTTTCTCTTTAAGCTACTAGCTGCTCAAGGATGTAAGCACTCTTATTTTCTATAAGTAAAATTATGAAAGCAGTATCTTTATTATACTATGAAACACAGGGATACTGTTGAGTTCCCGATAAGTTAAGCGAGAAGTTATGTATGGGAAGAAAATGGTCACCCCAATACTATTCAAAATTAGCGGAAGAACTTCCAAAGAACAGTTTAGTACATGTACTTACAGTTGCTTAGGATTCCTGTGTTTCTTTAGCACTCCTCTGCATGAATATAATAATGAAATCATTAAAAGTTACATCATGTAATGCTTATCCAGAGGGTACCAGCATGCATTCCAAATGGACATATGAAGCCCCTACTGCATTTTACAGAGAACACTTCACACATCCTTGAAATGCAGCCACTTTAGGTAAACCTCAGCACCTGTTTAACAATGCACAGCAAACCTCACACAATGTTTTACTAGAAGAAAAAGAAATGTAATGTCCAAATAAAATGCAGGGGGATTTACTGGCACAGTGTAATTACTTGTGTTGGAATTTGTCCAGGACACTGGGGTTAATGCTCCTACTGTTACGGAAAATCCCACTAGCTGTTTAATGGCTTCAAATTGTAGAGGCTGGAGGATGATTTGATAGCTGATACAGAGTAGGTGATGAGAATCTTTGAAAGGTCTTTGTTTTTGAGTCTGCTCTCACTCTAGTTTGAGGGTAGCATAGCACTTACTGTTCTGTGTAGTTACCAATGATCTATACGAGCAAGAAAAAAAGAAGTGTCAGGCCTTCAGAAAGCTTTGTGATCCACTAGAGGTTTTTTTTTTTTGTATTAGGCATACATAATTTTGAAACTATAGTCTATTAAAGGTCATGACTGAAAGAACCACTATCAGCATATGATGTAAAATCATCAGGGAGACCAGGAAGCAAGTAAGCCATTCAGGGCTGTGTTTCTAATATAGTCACAGTTCCTGCATTATTCCGAGCTGAAATGATAGCTCTGTAAATAGGATCTCTCTACTTAAGATGCAACCCTAAAATCTTATTAGGGAAGAACCACATTATATACTGTAGGGAAGAGCTGGTAAGCAACATATGAAAAATATATTAATCTGCGGTGAAAACCTTTTCGCTATCTGTTAAAAAACTCGAAAGTACCAGATCCAGATGAAAAACATACTTTCCAATGTTTCTGCTGTAGTGGTTTATATAATCAGAAAACTAATATAGTAGTATAAATTATTTTTGAAAAATTAATCTGTGTTAAGTATTGAAAATGGATTGTATCTTAATATTGTTGTAACATGGAATAGAATTTATTTTATAAAAAGGCATCGTCCACTGAATGGAGGAACTGACAGTACAAAAGCTCATATGCCAATACACAGGTATGTTTTACCAGGTGATCAGCAGATGCAGCTATAAGATTTCCATGTGTATGTGTGTGCATGAGAAGTTTTTTTCTGGGATTTGAAAGGATTATTCATTGATTTCACAAGGGATGTGAGTGTCGCAATACATTCTACCCTTTCTGTTACTGATAAAACAAACACAGACCTTGACAGACACTAATAACTTTGAAAATTAATTCTTATTAAATTTTTCATATGAATCCTTCAATGTTCTTAAAAAAAAAAGACTTCTAAAAAGTTACTTTTCCCTCTACTTTACAGTCTATGAGGTTATAAACATATGCAAGTCAGAATGGGAAGGAAAAACCTGGCATATAGACTTTATTTTAAATTATTCTTACCTAGCTCATCATTACCTCTATCGTAGCTATTTCAAGGCATCTAATCTAATTGTGTTTTTCCAGTTCGCACTGTTTTCAATATCAAGAAATAGAAACCCACTCCTTATTTTGCATCAAGGATAAATAGTAGGAACTCCCCTCTCTTTTCTAGTGACAAAGGAAAGAGACAGCTAGTTTAAGAGAGATGAAATGTTCCAAAAATTTGGATGTCATGCTTTCCGCATTGCAACAAATACGTATCCTGGAAATTAAAAAGTATCCTTGAAAATCTACCTTAAATCTCCTTGAATGGTAATGATATTTATACTTCTAAGAAATGTGCTTTCAAATATATGTACTAAACTGTATAGAAATGACTTTACATTTAAAATATGGCATGACCTCACTTTTGAAAATGACAGATCTACTCCTAATTCACTGGCATCCTTTTGAAGGTTTTACCTTGTGTTCTTTGTTATGTGTTGAATGCGAAGAATAGCTCTAGTACTTCCGCTATTAGGAGGCTGTTTTAAACATCAGTGCTTTATAACCCGAAGCTCATTTCCTCCTGTGGGTACTGATGGGGAAGATAAGAGAATTCAAAAGTCTTTCTTGCAATGTGATGTTATTGTTTTCCTTCATCTTTTCTTTCATAGCATTAGAATCAATTTTACACAATTGACGTTGTTCTCTGACAAGCATTGCATTTTGTACGTCAATCACTTTGACCAAATAACTTATAATATATATTTATTTTTTTATATATATATTTCACAATAGTTCTCAAACTATTGTAACTAATAATTCTAAATGTAAAAGAGCTTTAAGATTATCTGTAGCTTCCTGATTAAAACATTTTTTAAGTTAAAACCCTGCAGTTAGGCACGAGAACCTTTATTGCACCTTTAAGACTAGACTATAGAAAAAGTCTGTTACTTGGAAAAGAAGTCAAAAGATTACTTTTTGTTTTTTCTTGTTCTAAAGAATGAAACATATCACGTTGTTATCTAAACCTCTGGAAAAATTCATACTGCATTCACAGTGATGAGGTATGTGGGGAGAAAGATAGTGTAGTAATTAAAAAACAGAGAATAAGTCCAACAAATACTGCAGGTGTTGTTTACTATGCGTTTATGAAAATGAGAAAGATTCAGTCTCTGGTTTGTATTTTTCTTTCTAGGAAAAAGTTATAAAGTGTTATTACATTGAATTGTTCCAATTTAAAGAGTTGTTAAAGTTATTGTTGGGAACCTGTCTATGTACAGCTTACAAATTATGTGTAATGCTGATGACTCATTAATTGTGTCAGAGTCTAATCACAAATTCCATTTCCAGTTCTGTCTTTTCTAATTGCACTTTAAATTGAAATTTCACCACTCTAAAATACAGGAATTAATGTAGGCAAAGTTCTTGAGCTCTAATAGTTCTTTATTTCAAGTGAAGTCCTTTTGTAGCAAATAGTTGGCTTTTTTTTTCTTTTTTTTTTTAACACCCAAGACTAAATGCCAAAAAGTGGCATTTTTCTCTGTCTGCCTAACATGTTTGCTTACTATGTTTTTTTAAATGATTCTCCCAAGTTGATAAAAAATCTCTTGTCAGAGTGTATTATACTTGGTCCCTCATAATCCCTTTGGTGAGGTGATGGGCAGCACAGGAGGTTGGAGTCTGTGCATAGTGGTATCCTTCTGCTATTCAGTCCTTGTTACTTATTCTCCTCCTGTGGCAGGTTGACCCTGGCTGGACACCAGCTGCCCAGTGAAGCTGCTCTATCATTCCCCTCCTCAGCTGGACAGGGGAGAGAAAATATCAGAAAACACTCATGGGTTGAGATAAGGACAGGGAAATTGCTCAGCAATTACTGTCACAGGCAAAACAGACTCAACTTGGGGAAAATAATTTAATTTATTGCCAATCAAATCAGGGTAGGGTAATGAGAAAATAAAACCAAATCTTTAAACACCTTCTCCCCACCCCTCCCTTCTTCCCGGGCTCAGCTTCACTCCTGATTTTCTCTACATCCTCCCTCTCCAGTGGCACAGGGGGATGGGGAATGGGAGTTGTGGTCAGTTCATCACATATTGCCTCTGCTGCTCCTTCCTCCTCAGGGGGAGGACACCTTCACACTCTTCCCCTTCTCCAGTGTGGAGTGTCTCCCATTGGAGACAGTCCTCCACAAAATTCTCCTCACAAACTGCTCCAGCGTGGGCCCTTTCTGTGGGGCGCAGTCCTTCAGGAACAGCGTCCTGTAGCATGGGTCCCCCATGGGGTCACAAGTCCTGCCAGGAGCCTGCTCCAGTATGGAATTCCAACGGGGTCACAGCCTCCTTTGGGTGCATTCACCTGCTCCTGTGTGGGATCCTTCATGGGTTGCAGGTGGATATTTGCTCTGCCGTTAACCTCCACGGGCTACAGGGGAATCTCCGGCTCCTCCTCCTCCTTCTTCACTGACCTTAATGTCTGCAGAGTTGTTTCTCTCACTTGTTTTCACTCCTCTCTCCGCTGCTGTTGTTTGCACTACAGGTTTTTTTTCCCTCATCTTAAGTATGTTATCACAGAGGTGCTACTGCCATTGCTGATGGGCTCAGCTTTGTCCAGCATAAGGTCCATCTTTGAGCCAGCTGGCATTGGTTCTATCAGACATAGTGGAAGATTCTGGCAGCTTCTCACAGAAGCCCGCCCTGTAGTTTCCCCCACTACCAAAACCTTGCCACTCAAACCCAATACACCCCCACTGCTCTTTGCTTTCTACAGCTCCTCTGTACTGGCATGCGTTCCTCTATGGGCTGCAGTCCCCTCAGGGCTGTCCTGGCTCTGGCATGGGTCATCCATGGCCGCAGTCCACCAGGGGTGTCCCTGTTGCAGCATAGGTCAGCCATGGCTGCAATCCTCTCAGAAGCATTTGTTCTCACGGCGTGGAGCTTCATCTTACAAGAGTGTGTCTCCAGCTGTGTCCCTGACAGTGTCCTTTTCCACATGTCTCCTCTGCTTCCTCCTCCATTTTCTCCAAAAACTGCGTGTCTTCACAGTTCCCCTCTGATGTCCTCTTTTATGGGTCTCCCTGTGTCTCCTCTCACATTTCTCTTTCTTCTGTCTTCTCACTTCTTTGCAGTGAAGTCTCTCTCTCTGTCACGCTTCTCACTTCTTTTCTTTTGTGTCTCCTTTCATATGTTTCCACATATCTCCTTGCAGCTCCATATCTCCAGCTCCTTGCAGCTTCCATCCTTTCTTAATTATGTCTGAGGAGTGGTGCTGTGTGTCCTCCTCACCGGCTGCAGTTTTGGGACACAGAGGAATGTTTCCAACCACTGCCGAGCCATGACCCCATGGCCTCCTCCCATGCAGGTGTTAGTCTAAGGGCAAGAGCAGAGAGAGCTCATTGTCTCATAAAGAGAAGAGCTAGTAGGCAGAAAGGTGACAGGAAGGAGCAGTGCTTCAGTCTGTTCAAAACTCGGGAAGCATAGGAATACAGGGATGTAAAATGCTGAGATCCAAATAGAGCAATGTGTGAGGGCACCACAGGCTGAGCTTTACCAGAGCTGCATGACATCTTCCAGTTATTATTGCATATGAGAAAAAACAGATACAGAAAAACAGATAGTACTTGATCTAATTTTTATGAAAGGAAGAGTATGAAAATAGATGCCATTAAGATCATAAATCACATTATGAAGCAGATACACATAAAGAAGTTATACCCACTGTGTAATGAAACCCATTTGTTAAAGCATGAAATACTTATATTTTGCAGAGAAACCGCAACACACGTATTTTAAAACGCATGCTAAAACACATCTCTTTATAATATAACAGATCCACCAAGTGGACAATTCTCAAATCAAATATGCTGTTAGGCTCAAAGCATATTATAATAAAAATTAATAGAAATATACCACTTTCTATATTTTTCATATAAAAACTGGAAATATTAGAAATTAAGAAATCCATTACATTTCATTGCTTAGGCTTAGCCTTCTTACATCTATCATAACCTCAGGTTATAGGTCAGCAATACTTGTTTTGTTATGGCTAATGCATAACTGTATCATCCTGACATGCTAATGGTAGCATACTATTAATTCTTCTGCTACATCTCAGCTACAAGATGTACTCCAGGTTGTGGTGGAAGATAGCCTCCATTTTGGAGGGAAGAAGTTCAATAGTTTTGTGGAAAATATAAGTTAGTAAGGAAGTTACATAAAGTAAAATACAGCAAAGTAACAGCCCTATCATTATTTAACTACTGCAGGGAAAAAAGGGAATTTACACTTCCTATGTTTATCACATGCAAACGTGCCTTTGAAACAGAGGTTTCACATATGTTATTTCTTCAACTGTGTCTCAACATTATCTGGGAGAGTGTTATTTGGCCTGAGGCAAAGCCACGCCAGGGTTGTGTTCACAAAAGAAATGGACAGTCATGGGCAGGGGCTCAATCTCATGCCCCTTTTTACTAACTGATACAAATGTAGCATTAGATTTTATGGCCAAAAACCCTGTTATGATAATCGACTCTGTCATTTTGCTTAATGCTGGCCTTTAGGTAATTAATTTTTTATTCTCTGGTTTTGCTAGTGGTCTGTTGCATATGTATTACAAAAGCATTGAGAACAGCAAAAAAATAGCAAGTGAATCTTAGTCCACGTTCTTTCCAGTACTTGACAGGACCACAAAGACTTGACTGTTGAATGCTTCATTGGTTTTGCTCAGATTTCATGTTTAAATTTATCAGATTTCAAGTTTAATTTTTTTCTAGATTCATTTTGCATACCTTGTATCTTGCTCATCTCTTCTACACTGAAAAGTCCTCTCTCAGATGCATTCTCCTCTTTACGTATTTTTAGATAGGTTATGATTCTTTCATCTTCTCTAAATGTCCAGGCAGACTGTGGGTGAAATCCAGCTCTAGACTCAGACATTTGCATTCAGCTATCTGTAACATAGGTATCTACATGTAAACTAGGAAGATGTCTAAGCTTTCATTACAGTCCATCGAGATGTAATCAACACAGCCAAAGGCTCCTAGCAAAGTCTTCAGGCAGATGTGTCTGCTTTAGAATGAGCTAAATGTCTTTCTGCATGCCATCAATTATATTGATAAAAGTTATTGAAAAGTTATTGAAAAAAATTGCACAATTATAATTATTTTGTGCCATTTTAGACACCCTAGAGTATCTGAGATTATCCACGCTGGACTGGTAAATGTGACACAGGACATGCAGGAGAGACATGACCACCTAGAGTGATACCTAGAGGACAAGCATCTTACATGCACCAGACACCTAGGTAATTCAGTCAAGCCTAAGATGTAAAGGAAGCTTAATTATTCGGGCCACTTGTAGATATCTACACTACAGACAGCTCAGTGTAAATGTCTGTATCCAACACAGCCCAACATGCATGGGCTAAATCCCAACTTTTGTCTAAAATTACTGAAAAGAGCATTGGTTCTATTTTACCTCAAACCAGAACAGTGTCTCAGTTCTTGTACCATTTTTGCAAATCATCCCCAAACTCAAGTGAGTTTTAAAGTGAAAAACTGACTGTGCTATTCCAACAGGGATCTTGTTAATGCTGAGTACACATGTAGTGTCACCTTTTTGTTCCTGCTTAAAAATCCTCTGTTCACACTTATATGGATGGCTTTAGCCCTTTATTATTGATGCATCACATTTTGTGTAGCTGGCCTTTCATGATGATCCTCTAAATCCTTTTTCAAAATTATGTCTTTTCACTGTCCGTTTTGGCTATATTGAAATGAAAAGCAGTTGCAGAAGGTAAACTTTATATTTGTTTCTTTTATCAAAGTTTTGTGACACTCTTCCTCATGTACGAAGAGGAAGATTCTCCAATAAACTAAGAATTAAGACTAGTTTGCTATTTAGAGTCTAATGAACCTTCTGCTTCCAAAATCTTTACCAACTGGGATAACCTGCATTAGGTATTACGCTAGCACGTAACATTTTACAAACTCATAATACTTTTAGGATCTTTCTTCAAAATACATTACCACTAGAGATTTTTGCATCCAAAAAATGAACGAGCAAGAAAACTAGCAGAACATCAGAGGCTCAAAGGAAGCAGAGACAGTGGTTTTGTCAGATAGATTTAAATAAATGTATATATTCTAATAGCAGTTTAATTCCTTCAGAAAACAATTCTACCACACGAGAGCATGCTAAGAGATTTTGCACTTTTAAGCTTCAGGGTAAACATCACTGTTTCAGTAGATTTCAGTACAGGGGCAAGTTATTTATATGAGGAAAAAGACAGTCAATAGCATGCAGTTGTAAAGCATTTTGTAAGAATGGAGGGTAATTTAAAAATCAATGAATTGTTCAGCTTCCAATGAATAGAAATAATAATAGAAATAATTTGTTTTTCATTGGTGCCTTTGTAGAACTCTCTTGACATGTTATAAATGTAACATGCAAAAAAAACCCGTTTCTGCAAGTCCATCTTTGCCTTTTGTTGCAACCATTATTTGTCTAAGTACCGCAGTCAGTCTAGAAGGACCATAAGACTATCAGCTGCCTTGGTGGCTGGAGATGTATGTCCCTACTAGAACATGAATTGATCTTTAATCTGGGTTGAGCAAAACCTGATGGCTTCAGTTCTGCTGTTTGTGAGTTAAAAATATTGTAGCAGAAGAAAAAAAAAAAGGAAGCATGTGTTGCAGCCTACAACTGCAGAGCAAATGCATGTTTCTCAGAAAACACAGATGAGAAACATGTCAGTAAGGGTGTGATACTTCTGGTCATTTGCCAGACTTTGACAACTAGAGTTCCTGAATGTGGCAAAATATTTTTCAATAAAAATTTCAAAGAAAAGACTATATTCTGGTATTGTTAAATTTTTGAAAAAAGATGATAGAGTACTTAAACCACTGGTTCATTAGATGTTAGCCTTTAATTTCAGAGGTTGTAAATCACCTTTTTTCAGACAGTGCCAGCAAGGTTTTATGTATCACGTAATCCCATTTAAATTCTGCAGTGAGGAGCTAATTGAGACTTAAGTGATGTGTCATCCCTGTGCAGGCCATCTGCACAGGCTGAATTGCATTCAGAGGCAGCCTATGAGAAACCACAGAGTACCCAATTGCTGCTTGTTGGAAAAATAAGGTACAAATTTATCTCTGTCTCAATTAATGGGGTAAAATGAATTACAGATAGCTATAAAATAGTCCAGTCTGTATTTCTGTAGGGTTTGATCAAGTTCAGATCAGAACCTGTTTTCACCATCTCCAAAGAAGCTCTCATTTGGCTGATTTCGGCTTTATAATTCACGGTACTGTAAGGAACCCAGTAAATGGACCAGAGTCGTTATCCTCTGTGTTTTTTATACACAGAAACAAATAAAGCAGTGTTTCTTAGGGTTTCAGTATTTACATAAAGGACCCTCGTCCCCCTAACCCTCCCCCTCCCCCCAAATCTATCCTTCTAAAGCTACCATAGTAAAAGTGAGGGTGACAATAGCAAAGAAGCAAAGGAGAGGGGAAGTCAAATTATAAAGCACTGTAAAATTATGGTCAGATTAACTGAATTTCCAGGTAATGTAGGATCATAGTGGTTTCTGGACACCAAAATGAATGCAATCTCTTTTCAAATCTGCAGGAGTCTTCCTCTGATACATAAATACCAGATTTGTATAATCTTTTCTTTTGTCCATCTAAAGACATCTACTTTATGTCTTCAGTAAATAAGCATTCAGCCCAGTCTATACTTCGGACAGTGAATGATAGCTCCGATTTCAGTCTCTCTGTCCATCCACTTCCTAACTGTGCTGGAACAAGTAAAAAGAGGTAGAATAGCCTGTGAGTGGCTTCTCGTCTTGACTTGGAATATTAAAGTAACCTGCTTGTTCTGGTGATCACAGTCAGGACTAAATATGCAAGTATTGCTTGAAACAGAAAGACTAATTGGATTAGCATTCTATATTTGCATAGAGACTGAGCGATAAAATTAGTAATTATCAAGTGAGGGAAATCTTTTCTAAAAGAGGATGCATATGAAAATTTAGCCAATGGCATTTTACTTTTTCTGGTTACATATATATATGCATTTATAGAAAGGGACAGACAAAGAACATGGTCAAATAAACAAGCAACAAAACATGACAGCAGTGGAGTTGCATTGACTGATAACAGACTGTGGGTGTGTGAACAAATGCCTGCAGCACACCCAAGGCATATGTTAATCACATCTACTCTACTTTCTGCATTGCAGGGTTATGATTTTAAAATATGCTTGGAAAAGTAAATCTATTGAAGGTTAAAGTGATTTTAAACGATTGTGGCAGGTGAGATTCCTATGGAGTATATTTGCCTTTTTATTATTAGAAATAATTTCTTGCCTTTGCATTTTTTCAGGTTATTTGCAAGCTGAATAATTTCAACAAACCTTTCCCTACCTGAAAATGGAAGGGATTGTCAAACTGAAAGAGAGATGTCCAGGTCCTGGCCAGAGTAAGAGCTTGTTTACAAAACTCCATGTGTTTGTGCTAAAACTCCCTTGTGCCTACTATCATCTTATCCTTTAAGGTAAAAGCAGGCATGTACGTGGAGCTCAGAAAGGATTTCTGGTTTAGGGATGTTTTTACTTTGACTGATGTCTTCAAAGATTGTTTTAATGTGTTCCTTCCTCTCACAGCAAAAGTGTAAGAGGATCAAATATGGTCTGAATTTTGGGAGGTTGGATGAGAATAACAAACGCTAAATTGCTAGCTATATCAGTTGGTGATATTTTGTTTCAGACTCGACTAAATACCTACATGGTAAAAGAGAACGAGCGATGGAGAAACCATCCTTCTTGTTAAGCAAATGCACAGTTTACTAGGTCCATCTTGATCTATGTTTGTTACTGGACATATTAAAGGAGTCGATTATTGAACCCTCTAAGTAGTTAGATTGTTTCCTTTCAGATAATAATGCTTCTTGAAATGAGAAGAAAAATAAGAGGATGACAGCTAATGATAAATTCACACTTAACACCTTTTTTGTTTCAGCTGAACATATTGCACCTTTCTTAGCTCTATAAAAGGGTGGTTTCCTTTGATTTATATGTGCAGTGAATCAGATCATACTAAATAGCAGCTCTCAAAACACTTCATCAACAAAATGCATACACAAGTAGGTTTCAAACAGGCTTTTCATAGTGGGAAAGAATTGCAAACTGTGTGGAGGAAAGCTGCAATAAATTTCTCTACTAAAACAAAGCAACTTTTTTTCTGAAAATGAAACTTCCTTCTCTTAAATCCAGTTGGTAATAGGACAATAGCTAGGCTGGAGAACCTCATCCATGGAGGAGAATTTTAATCTGAGGCTTTGAATTTATAATTCTCCTCAGATATGACAGCAATACCAACAAACTGAGATGTTTAAAGATCTCAGACAAAAATATTTAATTCTTGGGTTTCATTTCTGTTGTTCCTGAAATGATAGTTCTTTCTTCTTTTAGGAAATGTTTAATCAAAAGCTCAGGTTTCCTTCAAAAAACAGTTCTGAGAGAACGTTTTCAAAAGATCCAGTTCTTTTTCCAAGCCAAAATTGTCTCTGTGGTAAAACACATGGACGGACTTCTGAGGTTTTGAGGTCTTGAGGTTCACCAGTATTTATAGAGGAATGTCCCTGTGAGTTGTTACTTACTATTCCAGATATACTTGCAGGGAAAATGTGAAGGACATTTGCTGCCATCAAATAGTATCTACTCAGCTGATGTTTCTAAAAAAAATGAGAGATATAGCAATCATAAAAAAACAGTCATTCAGTCCTTTCACAGTGATCTAAACCAGATATGAGGATGATGAGGAGTTGTCTCTAGAAATTGTGCACAAGAATCATAGCTTGACTGAGCTTGCACATTTAGATTTTTCTGTCATAGCCATTTTTGCTTCATCTGTCACTAAAACCACATCTTTCCAAGTATTCTCCACTTATGTATTCATTTTCACTGCTAAATATTAATAAGCACAAAAAATATAACAATTTGGGTATTTTCCTGATAGAATTTCTAAATACAACTGAAATCAGGACTCCCTTTTCCAGGAGCAGTATAAGCATATATAAGAACAAGCAAGCAAAAGACGAGAAAGGAAGTAGCTTCCACTAGCTAGCAGAGACTTTGGAAAATAATTTTAGTCTCCTGACGCTTAGTTATATGGATGTCTCAAATCCATGCTATAATGTGAGTTCACTTAAATTTCAGATGAATGGGTCATCAAACAGACATTTGTATGCTCTGAATTTATAGAAATATATTTTAGAGGGAGAAATAAAATATTTAGCTTATATTCTCTGCATGTTTTGTAGATGTATTTAGTATTAACCTTAATAGGACCAATGTGGACATATAAAGAGACTCTTCATTTATAGAATCTGCTATGAAAGCAGAAGAATCATGAAATATTGGAAGAGGGATTGAAGTAAAGTTAAAAGAGGTGTAAACCTTGTATCATGCCTACTGCATTAAAAAATACTAAGACTAATCAGAGGAGTATTAAAACTACAACATGAGAGAATATCTTATGAATCTGAACTTTCAAAATTACAGACCATAGTTTTTACGAGTGCTTTTTTAATAGCAAAAATTAAAGTATAGACAGAAGTAATATGTTAGGAAAATTTTAAAATAATGTATTTTGTACAACTGGTTACATGAGAAAGTACATATAAAAGGGTTTTTTTATTACTTTATTTTGTAGTGTTCTACTAGCAGATTCGAAGATAACTTTATAAAACAGGCCCTAGAGTCTGATATTGTAGTCTACAGTGACCCAATATCTCTTTATAAAGTAAATATCCTTAAGGTGAAATATTATCTCCTCTGGGTTAAAAGCTAAATTAAAAACTGTAACTATTTGTATCAGTGCATGAATTGTATCTTTTGGTTTTCGAGCTTTAAGTATGCCTGAATTTTGTGACATATTATAATATTTCACCATCCTTGGCATGTGGCCCAAGACCAGTGTCCAGAGTAATGGCTCCAAGTGGTAAAAATGAAAAAGAGAAAATGAGGTAGAGATATATCTGTCCTTCCAAAACAATGGGGAACAATTCAAAGTTGAATCATTAATGGCAGTCACTCAAGTCGCCTCACAGTTGGAATAGAATCCAGAGGTTTGATTTGAAAAGCGAGAATAATCTCCTAGATATCAGGGTCACTCTTTTTAAGTTAAAGTGTTCTTTTATGTTGTTACCCTAACATTTTCAAGTTGTTATTCAAGCATATATTGCTTGAAATTGTATTCCTAATATAGTACCTGAACAATGATACAGGTCACATTTCACAATTTATTTTATTATATAACTTTCTCTCATCCAGCAAATATGGCATTTGCATTTTTTCTTTTATTCTATGTAAATTCATAAATTAACTAGCTGTAAAGTCATAAATTAACTAGAAAAAAAAAAAAAGAAAACGAAAAAGTGGTTTTCTTAATACAAAAGTCTTAACACACAAAATAGAACTCTAACCAGAGGAAGTTCTATTATATGGCTCTATTTTATATTGTAGAACTAGAGAACAAGCAAATCAGTAAAGAAATCACTTAGAAAATAACGTTTGCTCGTCTAGTGTTTTTTACTGTTTTGAAATGACTGTGGCTGAAGGGATAATCATCTGAATTCATGCCAAGTGAAACTGAGCTTAGGTGAAAGAAGGTGACATAGAAATGTAAATTGTAAGTTCAGTCAAGTTCAGCTGAACAGCCTGCATTAATTCTGTTGTGGACCACTTACCCACTGGCATTGGATAAGGTGCAAAACCACATCTGAATAAGACTACCCAACTCCAGAGAAGACTTCCAACCTTTCCTCTGTGCTAAGAATACAGAGAAGTCATCTAGAATAAGCTGTGTTTATGCATCACTTACAACAGATAAAGACTTGTTCTTTCTCAAAAAGAAAGAGGAGCGGTTCCTATGCAGAGAATTGCTACATGAGGAGAGCATTCTCCTGAATTAAAGTGATTTGAAGACACTGTTCTCAAGCCTCTTAAACATGTTGTTAAAGTAAGTATTTGAGCCCAGTGTCTGCCCTTTACAGATAAACACTCTGGATACAGCACATTCTAAGGTGCTAGGTGACTGATGGCAAAGCACAAAAGGGAACAGCATTTTTTCTTTGTGTCATGCTATAATATAAAACAGTTAAATGATCACTAAGCAACAGAGCAAATTACAATGATAATGTCAGTATTTCATACTAAGTAGAAGATGCCAGCAAGAGTTTTTGTCTTAGAGTAGTCCAAATTTCAGTGAAAATTCTGTGAGCTGGAGGAGCTGAAATCATCTTGCAGACAAAATGGAAGAGGCATAAAGAAAAAAACATAAGTCCTCAGGGTTAAATTGGTGGTATCCACACTTTTAGGTGTGTCTTTTATGCTTTGTGCTACACTTTAAAAGCATTTTGAATCTATGTCAGGATAAAAGCCAGATATGCATCATCCCTCTATGCAACCTTGTTTCCTTGAAGGGAGGAAATCATAGATTTCAAAAGATCCCCTATTCTGGAGAATCAGAATGCCTGAGATTCACTGTCCTGCAGTTCAAACCTAGCACATAACATATGCAGGAATCTAAGCCTAGGTTCTTTTTTTTTTATTATTTTCTGTGATTTCATTTGGAAAATGTGCGCTGGCATCCTATAGGGGAAGACGAAGTATTCTGAGCTCTTGTAGATGAAATAAGGGAAGGGATTATACATAGTCCTTTATAGCAATATATTTTTATATTTTTTTTTTAATATTGAAGCACACCAAACAAAATAGAAAACTGTGTCACCATTTAGTATAAGAACTTATTTGCTAAAAAGCATCTGAAAATGAAAAAAAAAAAAAAAAAAATACCTGACAACCCAAATTCACCACAGGAATACAAATAATGTTAATTTATTTTTCCAACATCATCTAAGGACTTTTGGAAAGTCACATTACTATCTCTATTAATTCCTTGACATAGCATTCTTTATACCTTAATATCAAAGATGTAACTGCTTATTATTCAGTAGAAAGAAGCCAAAATGAATAAATTTATCCAAGTTGTGGACAATGGTTCATATATTTCACTGCAAAAAATCAATTTTAAAACTACATTCACATTTTTATAACAATCTGAAAAAAGATTATTAACCAATAGCTGTAGTGCTCCACTTCCCAGAAAGCCACAAGATGGCTTCAGGGAGATCACAAGTAAGTGACACATAAGGTTTCTTCTGTATTAGTAAACTGAGCAATGGCAGATCTTATTCTCTGGTCCTGATGTCAGACATCCAAACATGACTTGGCCACATCTGTAATATTGAAATATTTTGCCCTATAAAACCAGGATCCAGACTCTATACTAGAAGAGGTAAATATGACTATGATGTAAGGAGGTAAATGTAGACAGAACACTTGCTTTAGTGAAAATGTCTGAATGTCACCATTTTTGTGATGAGATTTCAGACTCAATTTCTTTAACTTTTGCTGGTGTAGCAAAGTAGAGGCGTAAGCAATAACAACAATAAACCCAGCTCTGTGCCATGCTGCATGTCTGGAGAAGAATAATTCTCTTTTCTTTCATGCTTACTCTAGTCCTACAAACTCAGATCACAACAAAAAGCACTATGCTTCCATCAGTTTTCCACTCTGTGTTTGTAACCCAGTAATACATTCCCCATTTCCTTTCATATCCCTGTCATAACGCATTCTTCTCCCATTGTCTTGTTCCCTGCTTTAGCCAGGATCCCAATCTGCTCTCATGGCACCTTGTTTTATATTTCATTCTGCCTTGACATTGTCCCACGGATTCAGGGCCAGGGTGCAGCTGAGGGAACTGATCAGGTTCCTGCAGGACGTTGTGGGAATGTAGGTCAGAAAATCTGGACCTGTTTCTGCATAAACCAATATTTGCCACTCATTCTGGGAATGTAGATCAGGAAATCTGGACCTGCTTGTGCATGAACCAATATTTGCCACTGATCTGCACATCAGCTTTAACTGTTTGGATAGTGTGACATGGTTAAGACATGTATTTAGGTAGTTTCTTTCAAATAATAGCTGTTGAAGTTGAGATACTTTGATGAAAGTTATGAGAAAAAATAAGTCAGGAAAATAAAGGTATAATTTGAATGATAGAAATATGTGTTTTTGTAAAAAAAAAAAAAACCAAACAAACTGTAGTCCAGTGATGAAACAGCCTGTCCAGTGACAAAATACTTACGTTTTCTAGGCTTTACATAAAAAGATACAACTCTACTGTAAAATGATTAAACTAATGTCTAGTTATTAGATCTTCAGATTCATACCAAATGGAGCACAAAATTACAAATCACTATGCCACATATATAAAATGCTGTATGACAATCACGTATATATATTATACAATGTCTGAATTACAGGCATGACAATATGGAATATGACAACATGAACTAACGTGCCTTGAAGTGCTTATTTTATTTATTAGGCCTCATATATATGTATATGTACTGAAGGGCAGAGATAAGGTGAAATAATATCTATATAGATAAAAAGCTGTCTGCTCTAAGCTACTACAAAATGTATATCTATAGATAGTTCACTGATGGCTGTTCCCACTTTGCTTCCAATAATGTTTCCTTGAAATCTTGCCAGGTTTAAGTTCTGGTAAGACAGAGTTCTGAATTACTTTCTGTTGTTCAGTATTTAACATTTTTATGTAGCTTCAAATGTATGCATCTAACAGTGGAGTGAGAAAATATATGGTCCTTGCCTGAAAGAGATCAGGTCTCACAATGAAACAGAAAGAAATGATGCGCACAGTTAAAGTGAGAACAGAATTACTTACAGGTAATTTCCTACATAGTCCAGGCATGGGGGGTTTTTGAGAAGTAAGGAAGTTTAAAGGGAGAAAGGAGTAGAAGAGGAAGAAGGAATTAATCTGTTGCAAACCACAGGACTGACAACATGGACTGCAATATTGATGGGCAGGGAGAATTTTTGAGTTTTTCTTGATATTATATCTGCACTGATATGTCTCTCCACATTGATGTGCTATTAAAACCGAGCCCAGAACAGAAAGAATGACCTTTTTTATTTGAATTTGAAAAGGAGCTACTACAGGCTAATTTATTCAGAGGTATAGATTATCCAGGATGGGAGGTTTATAGCATATAAACCAACGGTTTGTAAATGATATTGAACTGAATGTTTCTGCCTTGTTGAAATACGTGGTATACCAATGGGAAGTTGGAATAATAGCGTTTTTTTTAGTTAATTAGAGTTCTGCGTGGTCATCAGTGGTAGACCTGAAAAATATCACTTGCTCCCTGATCCTTGTGAAAGCAGTAATTTCCATTGACATATAAACAACCAATAGGACTCATTGGCACTAGAGTGACCCAAAGCCAGATGGTTTGCACACACATGTGTATGGGAAATAAAAGGCATGTATTACACATCATGCTTAAACTAGGATCCAGTGTAGGACATGTCCAAAGGTAGCAGTATACACGGCTGAAAGCTGGGAAACACCCAATACATCTATATACCACTTTTTTAACAATAAGGAGGTAGACTGACAGAGCTTCAGAAAAATGGGTGTGCACGTGAGAATACGTAGATCTTACACTTTACCCATAAGGTACAAAACTCAACCAAAATAATTTGGTGTTCCCTTAATATACCCATGCATTAGACATAGGAATTACACCTGTAGATTGATAGAGTTTTATTTATAATTCTATCTATAAATAGGCATACATTTATCAATCTTCAGACAAAATATAAGTAGTATGTATACACATACATATATTTTAGTACCTGTGTTAGTATCTATAGTGTCTGTAACAGAATAAATGACATGAACACTAGAGATAGAACGGGCTGTGAGTTTCAGTACTAGAAAACTATTAATTATGTCTGCTATACTGCGCTTTATGCATTTTTCTGTGCTCATAGAACTGAAACACATAAACCAAAATCAAGTTAAATTTCTAGAGCAGAAGATTTGTCTTATTCACTAACTACATACCCAAATCCTGAAGTATCTGAATTATCTTGTTTATCCTGGGATACCTCCATTAATTTCATACTTTAATTAATGCATACATTAATATGTAGCTAGTATAACCATGCTGTAGTAGCTGTGAATTCCTTATAATGCCTAAATTAGAAAATCATTGAGTTGACCAGAAATTTTTGAATGATAGTAATTCATGAGGTGATACACTTGAGAATTAATAAGGAAGAAATTTCCTGAGAGGACACTGTTGGTAGGATCCCCAGACAGCTTGGAATGCTAACTATCTTGGTAAACTGAGCTACCTGTAAGGATAATTTGCTACAACTCTGGTTTTCCAAGATACAATTTTGATATTTCACATATATATTTTCCTTCATTTTGTATTTGGATATTATATTTTCACATAGTATTATATAATACTTATAAGAGAGAATAATTCTGTCACACAAGTGATTGCCTATTTTAAATAAGACAATTCCATCCTTTTCAATATGAATTCAGCAGTAGCCTGAGATTATTACTGTCTGTCTCACAATGGTGCTTCATCTGAAATAAACAACAGTAGCTTTTTCCAAGCCGGAGAATTTACTTTCTAGCTATGATACCCAGCTACAATAAGAACCAATTTTTTTTTTAGTGTGGCTTATCATCATATCCTTTCTCACATATTTTGTCATACCATATTTCTCACTGTCCCACTACGGTTATGTATAGCATGGCATCTTTAGAGTGGAAGTAAGAGTGTAACAAGTGGCTTAGATGCAGAAAAGCATTATGGCATTCATTGCTGGTAAATCTTCTGAATACAAGGATCTTAATTTCATCTAACAGTCACTTCGGGTTCCTTCAGGCTTTGCTGAGTGTTTTTAACTGCTAAACTAAATTTTAGTAAAAAGAGGATTAAAAAAGCGTATAGTCAACATGTTTCAAACGTACGTGTCATCTTCATTGCCTGATGAACTTCATCCTACACACTGTTAGGAAGAAGTGAGTAGTTGTCAATGCCATCAGGCCTGGAAGGGTCACCAGCACCATGATCCCAAGATGCTTGATCCACCTGTCTGGATCAAGCTGGTTAGCCAGGGAAATCATCCCACTTCATTCCCACCTTGATTCTCCTGATGGCAGAAGCAGGCTCAACTTGTATGGTCAGAACAATGGATCTGGCTTACTGTCCTGCTCCAGCTGCAGTGACCAAGCAGCCTAGTCGTTTGCCAGCTGCCCTAACACTTAGTCTTTTAAAATAAAGAATTTTATCAAAATGAAACTATTTCACACTCATTTGAAGAAAACACATATTATTATCATTATATCTTATGTCTTTTTTTCCTTTAGGAATTCCATAAAAAAGAACAACAAAAACAAATTGTTTAGCTAAGAAGAGCAAGATATTATTCAAAAGCCACTGATACAGTGAATATTTTGAATAAGAAACAAATTCAGACTAAATAGCACAAGGAGAATAGAAATGGAAAGGACTTATAAGCAGCTCTGTCGCTTCTTGTGCATGTCACCGCTGGGAGTTCCCCTCCCGTAAGTTTGGTTTCAACTGCTCAGTGACTTTTCGAGTTATAGTAACATGTCATGACCTTCCTTTGGCCCATTTGTGGCCTACGTGTGCTTCTCAGTGATCTTAGCAGTTTTTCAGTGTCTGCATAAAATTCAGACCTCCACCCTCTTACTGTGATTGTTTTAGGTCATGTTCTTTTTGCAAAATCCTGTAGTCCCTGGGACTTTCTCTATATAAGCATGCCCGCTTACTTCCCAGAAGGAGTGAGCTCTTTCTGTCTTTTCAGAGATGATAAAGTCATTCTTAACACTTTTTATAATACATGCACTCTGAAAATCAGAAGGAAAAAAACAAAAACAAACAAACAACAAAAACCCAAAAGAAGATACCAAAAGCTACCATAGGTCACAATGGTGGTTGGGGTCCCTTCCAACCATTCCAACTAGATGATTCTATGATTCTATAATTCAAAGCACAAATTCATTTAAAATATAATCAGCCTCTGTGTGATTTGTGTTTTGTGCATGTTAGACTGAAAGAGGTTTCAAAAAATAGATGTATATTTTTGATTAAATGACTCTAAAATTATTTTCTTTAGATTTTAACATAGTCTTAACTGCTCTCATGTCAATTTTTTTTTTTTTTTTTCAATTGTTTTGCTGGGTAGCCTCCGTTAATAATTTCCCCTAATTCAAAAAACTTCAGAATAATTTGCCCTTGTTTTCCTAAAAGCAACTGTTGGAGCCTGCTCAAGGCTCTTCGTCTTTCTAATTCTAAGGTAAGAAAGGTGAATGTGCATGCAATACTTTCTGTTCAAACACCGTATATTCTTTTCCATATTATATTCTGTAGTGGTAACTTCTGGAAATGCTCCTTCTAAGAGGTTCTCAAAGCTTTGCACAACATATACAGTAGGGTTTTTTTATTGGTTTTGACAACTCTAACATTTGCCCAAAGAGGAATTGGGGAGAAGTTGTCTAGAACAAGAAATTCAGATTGAAATTGGTGATCAGTTTGGGCTAAAATATGGGGGAATTTTTCAAAAAGTTAGAACATAGTTCATTTGTGAAATGCTAACACATTGTATTTTGACTATTCAAAAAGAAGTTATTTTCCAGTCAAAACATTGTTCATTTCAAAGTAAATCTAATTTTTCTGAAGGTAGTTTTGAAATGTTTAATTCAAAAGGGATCAGAGTATTTAACCCTGGATTACCTATAGTGACTCCAAATTAATATTATTTTGTTGTCGTTGTTGCTGTTGTTGCTCAAGACAACTCCTAACTCTTATTCAAAAATCAACAGGAAAAAAATACTGGTTCAACCGGAACCATTTTTTTCATTAAGTTTCAGTTTGACCATGAATCAAAATAAATAGTTTTCCCAATATTAGTTAAGATCCAAAGAACAAATATTATAGGGAAATTAATGAGATTTCCCTAAGCAAGATTCTCCTAGTGCTTCTTTTTTTTTGTTTGTTTGGGTTTTGTGGGTTTTTTTAGGACAGTAGGTAGAGGTATTGCTTGGACCTACCATTGACATAATCAGAAATTCCCTTTGATGCTAATGGTGATGTCTATTGATGGTGCTATCTTCAGATTTAAAACACCTAAGTATCCTGGAGATACAGACTTAAATCCCAGTAGGACTGAATCAATCTTCAACCTTCAAAGGCAGATAGATCAATTGCTCTTGTGTGATGTTTGGTTTAGACCTTTGAAATGGCAGACCTTTCTGCTCTGTTTGGAGACCAAAGTTGCAGTGTCCTTATTCTTGAAGGAAAGTAGTTACTTTTGTGAATACAGTCAACAGGCTTCCCAGAATGATGTAGAGGATTGGGACACATAGTATGTTTGTAAAATACCTTGGAACAAAAGACCTTCCATCAATTATAAAATATGATTTCTATGTATTTATATAAACTTCCCCATTAACTAATATCCTTGAGCTCAGATGTAATAACAAAAAATGAGACGTCTGATATTTGAATTATGATTTTGTTTTCATAAAATGTTTTTATGATATTTATTCATCTCATAACGATCAACTAATCCACAGAGGGAAATTAAACTCCAAATTATTTGTGAAGTAGAAAAAGAATTTATTAAAGAAAGTTTTGAACTATCAAGGACACGTATCAGCCTACATGCTGACAGGTGATACTTTGCAGTTTATGCAAGCTGTGTTCAGAAATATTATATTTTAACTGTATTAATACTTTAAACTTCATATCACAAAATAAAAAAAAAAAAATACAAATATAAATGAACAACTGAGTATGAAATAAATCCCTGGATTCTAATAGTTCCAGGTGTCTATGACTCTGGAATTTATTTGATGCCTTTCTAACAATAAATAATGAACTTAAACACAAGAACTTAAAAAGACTTTATTTTCATAAGCTGTCAGTTTAAAGACAAAGGTTTTGAGGAATTAAAAAATAGATCTCCTTCGGACTAAAAACTTGAAATGCAATATTTTATAAACTTTACATATTGAGTAAAGGTTTTAGGAAGATTAGTTACTGCCTAGAGAGCTTGCAAACAGATTATGTTTCACTGGTATATATTTTTCTAACATTAATATAAATTCTTTGTATCTACTATCAAATTAATACATTTGAGGCAATGAAAGGATTCTTCTGGTAAAGCAAATTGAAAACATTTGGAATTCATTCTTATTTCTTATCAGCAGGATTGCTGTCTAGTCCCTCAAGCAGACAATCTCCAGTACAATACCATCTGAGGCTGTCATTAAATCCTCCGCGTCAGGTTTCCGTAGCAACAGAAGAGCTCTCCCTGCTCCACTGTCTGCATCTGAAATCCGGAACAAAACCAGTTAATCTTATGCTCTTTTTCTACGTTTTTTTGACAGATTTAATCTGAGACCTTCTGTTTCTGGAAGAAGTGGTAAGTAGCAGTTAAAGTTTGTGATTGTTAAATTATAGGGCTGTATTTTAGTTGTTGATGTACACGCACACCAGATGGTGGCCTGCTGTATTCATCACCAGATTAGAAAGATAAAGTCTGGGCTATATGTAGGCCTTTATGTGCGCTTTTGAGTTTACTTTGTAAAACATAAAAGGTTACAGGGCTTTTAGGGCTTATTTAAGACAGCAAATCTTGAAAAGCTTTACTTTCATTAGGTTATAAATTTGGCAGGAGGAACATATTCCCAAGATGTTTAAAGTTAGTTTCGATGTTACTGTTTTCACACTGTTATCCCTCTCCAGGCTGACAGTAGCAACCAATATGCAACTTACGTAGAGTGTACCTGGTTTAGGAGTTATTATTTACAGAACAGGCAACAATATTTGACTCAAAACATATAATAATTAAAAACTGTGATCAGAATTCAAATGATTTTCATACAGAAAAACTGCAAAACGCTTCTGAATGTGATTTAGAGACTGAATGCTTGTACTATTCTAAATAAAAGCTTTTCTCTTTTCAATAAAAACAAAGAAACTGCCTTCTGAAATTAGCTTTTTTCATTTCTAAGACAGCAAAATTTTCCTAAAGCCAGTAGGAAGCCCACCCAGCTAACATGGGGAGCTGCCAGATCAGCTGAGTTCTGAATTTCATTTTAGTTGTGTATATAGTTGATAGATTTTTAAAAAAACCTTTATAAATAAGCCTGGATTAATGTCAATTCTGGGTGTACAAAATTTGGCTCTGTTAATCATGAAAGCTATGATACAGGTTGAATAAAACAGTTCTGACTGTGGCTTTATTACTTAAATTAAACCAAAAGACAGTGCTTTTATACTTCTGAAGACTGGAAGAAAAAAGGTAACACTTTGATATAATAAGCATTTTTGTTTATACTTTTATGAGAATATGTTTTCTTATTTTTAAATGAGACAGAACATCACTAAAATGAAGAGATACTGTAGCAAGTATCAAGAACTTTCACAAAATCAATATTTTTCCCTTTTTGTGAGGTAACTCCAGAGATGACTTCTAGATATATTTGTTTTGTGCTAAAATCATATCCTTATGTGTTATACTGATCTTTATATAATTTTAAAAGTTATTTAAATTGTAACTATAATTTCATGTTTCATTTTTAAGTAATTTGCTAAATAATTATGGTGATTGATAAGAAGTCTTTAAGCAATTTTATTAATATACAATTTTCATCTAATTAAGCGTTAAATGTCTTTTCTGAAGTAACCAGAACAGTGATAGTCATTGTCCAAAGGCCTTTTACAAGTAACATCAGTGGTAGCTGGCTTTTCCTAAAGAATGGTGTGATATGACAGAGAGAGGATAATCATGTGAAAGGCATGTAAATATTTACTGAAAATATGTTATAAAGATAGAATATCATTTTAACGTGACATATTTGAAATGTTTTAAACGTAGGAAGACACATACACCTTTTTTATACATGGTGGTATTTTATGTTCATAACATTGCACAACAAAAATGTCACTTGGTTTTCACACCTCTGTGAAAAGGAGTTAAATAAACCCATCAGAGGAGTTCTGCGTTTGAGGTATCTAGTTAGTACATTTTCCAATAAGAAAGGCGGTAGGAAATCAGCAGACCCTTGATTACATGGTATTATGCTAGCAGCAGCATTGAGGTGATTTGAGGATGAACAGGGAATGGAAAAATCCACACTTGTCAGACCTTTGGCACTGATCTCTCTTTTTCAGTGATATGAAGATAGTAATGGGAAAGGAGAAAAAAACCCACAGATCTTGACCACACATAGGTCATTACAAATGGCACACAGTGCTAAGTACTGCAACATAGTAAAGATCCCTGTATGCCCTCCCAGTGCCAGGCAGCACTCTGGAGCCACCAGTCTAGGCTGAAACAGCTGTAGAACTCAGGCCACACTTTTACTGGTTTTCAGCAAGTTTCTTAATCAACGCTTGCTTTTAAAATAATTTTTTCTTTCTTCAAAATGGAGTTGATTAGTTTTCTACTATACCAATGATGTTGCAATAAAATAATCAATGTTTTGGTAATAACATTTTGAGATATTTTGTTAACTACTAGAACTGTATAAGTGTCTAGCCAGACCTTGGATCATTTTACTGTAAGCACAAAGCAAATGATACTGCTCAAAAAGGCGTTTCTGAAGAAACAATTTTGCTCTGAGGAACGCAGTTGAGTATTTAAGCCTAAATGAAGTCAGAATTTATTCCTTTGGTCACTAGTAAACTGCTTGGTCTGGAGAACCAAAGAAGGGAGTTTATCTGCATCTTAATTTTCCCTCTTTCATTGCTATTCATAATAATGTTAACAATTTAGTAATTTTTTTCTTTAGATTATAGGCAAGTAATCCAGCTAAAAAAATTGTGAAGAAATTTTAACAAATCATGAGCATGTTTTCCAAATTTGGAATCAATTTTTTACTTCTTGTATACACTTATGTTGTAGAAAATGTGTGGGCATTTGCACACAGGTTCATCCATGTTTTCCTCCAGTTCTCATTTTTTGTACACATTCCCAGATAGTATCAGTGAGCTTTTACATGAATAGGGAAAAAAATATGTAGGCTTTAATATTTATCTTTTTTACAAGACCCTTCCACTGTGAAAATTTTATGTAATGAATGTTAAAAATCAGATAATGCGATATTCAGCAAACATAAATGTAGACAACCTGTGTTCCCAAAACCATTGAGGAGAGTTGATTTTCTTTTTTGTGTCATACATTGTCTTGATTTGTGATTTGTGCTTTGTTTTGTGGTTTGGGTTTTTTTTTCATAAACATTTGGTAGATAGAGAGCTTTATAAGAAAATAAGATTTATTATAGAGCGGACATACTGACAGGAACTGACTGCTATAGATGCAGCAACTTGATGATTTCATGTCCATACTGATGCATTTTGTTACTGTCTCCCCTTTCTGTCAGTCTAGCATCCATTCTCTTGTCTCAGTCAAATTAGTCACATTTGAGCCTCAGCTTCCTGAAGCTCATTTAGCTATGGAGAGTTGATACAGAAGGAAAAATAATGTCATTAGTTTCACCAATCAAAACCGTTTCTCTGGAAAAGATGCTTATGATGAAGTAAAATATAAAATAACAGCATTTTCTATACTAAGTTGCAAGCCTTTAGTCATTTTGTAAAGAAACAACTTTTATACAGTTAACAAATCAAATAGACAGATGATCAATGTCAAATCTACTGAAAAACTGCCTGTGCAAATGGAATGCCAGATTAGATCACAATCTGTCACTCAACGTGCTGATGACCATGTGCATATTGCTAAGCGTGCCTCAGACAAGAGTTGTAGTAAAAGTCACCTTCATCCTAAAATGTATTTAACGTAAATTTCATACTAAAGTGTGAAAGATATTTAAGGTTAATAAAGATTTCCAAAGTACATGACGAAGAAGCTGTTATTAGCTATAAATACATCTTGAACATTGACTTTCTGGATCAGTCCAATTATTGCAGAAATTATAAATCATAATAATTATTTATTAAATCAAAAGAGACAAAGATTCATTTTTTCTATAAAAGGTATTAATTGATGAAGGCTGTAAAATATTTTGGCATACTTTACATTGTGAAGTTGCTGCTGTGTCTGTAGGTCCCTTCTGATTCCCCAATCTTTTACTAGCTTTTCTAATTTTGTATGACTCCCAGACAGCATGTTCCTTTGGAAATCTTCCTTTGGAAGATAGCAGCTGACATTGTTTTATGCATCAATGCTGAAAAAGGGAAAATACACTATGAAGCGTGAAAGCACTGGTTAGGTAAAGTTGCTCACATAAGTAAGTGGTCGCAAGGTAGGCACACTATGGCCTCTTTTTTTCATTAGATGCTCATAGGTTTCATTCTCTTTTTATCTTCAAGGACCTATAATTGTTTAACACCAGTTGCTTCACAGATTTGAGTGGATGCTTCTTGCACGATTAACAGTATATAGATAGGTCATTGATGGGACATACACATTAAAATTTCCTAGGTACAGGAATGAGTTACATACAAGTCTTTCCCTTTTGTGTGGGTGTACAAAGCACGATTCTATAAAAAAATAGGACAGAAATTAGATGGAAAATGAGAGTTATGCAGCTCATCCTTCATAGGAAGAGGGAACGTAGGGTGCCTGGAAGATTTTAATGTGACAAAAGAAAGGAGGAATATTAGGTTCTTCCAGGAGAGGTAGTAATTTTGAAACTGTGGAGCTGTTTATCTTCTTCTATAGTCAAGAGATTAACATGGATTTCCATGGGAGTCTCCTGCTTCTTACAAGGTTTAAGCTACTTCTTGCACTTTTTTGGGGAGGGCCTTAGCCTGTAATTTATATAGTTATACTTTTCTCTGCTTGCTCACTGAATTGTTATGTACTTCACACAAATTGTGTTAGTTCAATGAGATACTGAGAAAAACTCAAATCCTGGTATTTAAAGAACTTCACAAGGATGCAGAACATTTAGAAAATACCTGAGCTACTCAGGCTAAAAGGTTATTTTTCTTCCTAGATTCTAGCTTTGTGAAGTAGCATCTGCCTTGCAACTGTTGAAGCAGAAATTGTATATTTAGTCTTAAAATGGACACAATTTGGGGTTTGTCTTGGGGAGAAAAAAAAAGTTTTGTTTCCATTCATATCAATGAAGAAAACCAAATAAATGGTCTGTGATTTATTTTCTTTTAATCTATCCAAACTCATTTCTTCACTCCTTACACATTTAGTTTAAGTTATTGAACCAAAAGAGTAATGGTCCTCAAGTCCTATTTAACAACATATGTTGCCATGGAATTTTAAATCTTCATTAGTACTTAATGCTTAAATGCTTAAATCTCTAAGTAATTCTATTTTTACTGACTGTCAGTGAATTGCTGTTGATTCTTATATGTCTATGATGTGCAAAATTCTATTGCCGTATAATACTGAAGTGTAAATATGACATCAGTGGTAGTATTATCAAAATATTATGTATTTAATTTTGATAATTTTTTCACATAGTCTTAACTTTGAAAATGCTTTTGATTGTTTTACAATATGTCAAAGTAAATAGACGTGATCATCATACACGTGTCATATAAAAATTGAGAAATTTCAAAAGACAAAGTTTCTAAAGCAAATACATTTATTAAAAAAAACCCCTTTACGATATTGAACTTATATAGAAGCAGATCAACTCCGTAGTTACAATTAAACAAAGAAAACAGATTAGAGGGAAGATTATGCTCCTACACATACTTCTGGTGAGACCAGTGATGTAATATCATTTATGCTGAAAATCGGAAAGGGAGATGATGAGAATTGCAAAAATCTTTGAGGGACTGTTGAACATAACTGCTTCTGATAGAATTCAGGAATGTAACTTTTCAAATGAAAGACTGAAAGGTTGCCTTAAAGTATCTTAACAGGGATGTGAAATTAGTGAAACGTTTTTCAAATAATGTAAGCATAACATAGAAACCGGTATACAGAAACTAAAGATAGAAGATGGAAACTGTGAAAAAAGAAATAGAAGCAATGGAGTTTCCACTATCTGATATCCACCACAAGATTTTTTCTACAAAGCATGACTTTGTCAAATCTAAGAACACAGTGAAATATAAGGGCAAGTAACATATAGGGGATCAGATAAGAATATCTGTTTTCCTGAAAAAAATTTCACACACAGAAGAAGAATGATTTCTGTTGGTGGGAAAGGAAAGAATCAATATAACTTTTAGTATCTCCTGAATTTTTATGTATTTGAAGGTGTTTTTTTAATATGAGAGTATTATTTGACCCCACTATGAGTCCCCCAAGTAAGGTCATTTTCAGTGTAAACTGATAACTATTCAAAGTTAAAATATCAAAATCTGGTTCATACTTTAAAAGTAGTTCTCAGGAACAAAAAGGAGGAGGGCAGAAGTGCTACCCATAAACCTTGTCTAAAGTAGAGCTCTGAACGTAGACACCCAGATTCTGTCTGGTCTTCCTCATAGATCTTAAATGGGAAGCATAAGTGGTTACAGTGAATATTTATTTCTCAGGTGTTCAAAGGAAATTTGGAAGAGTACTGGGCATGGTGTGCAAAATCCCAGACATTGTGCCTTTTTGAGTCTCTGTTAGCATTGGCCAACAAGCTTCAGTCCAACACAGCAAGTAGCACGGCCCAATTACAGTGAATTTTGACAGCAAAACCATTCTTGCGGAAGGCTTGGTATCCACATTATGCATTTCAGGATCTTTATTTTGGATTAACTCTTGTTTCTACCTGGGGACTTGAATGCCTGTTAGCAGTTGGATTTATTAGTTACACATCAGGAGTGCATGTTCTGATTGAATTTCATTTGAAAGGAATCCTATTCATGTGCTATGTGGTGTCATCAGAAGCACTGTAAGTAGAGACAATCAGGATATTAACTTGAAAAATGCATTCCTGATCCAAACAAAAACAGTGTAGCACAGCTCTTCCTTCAGCTATAGATTTAGCTGTGTACTTTCCATTTCTTTATGCACTACTGTGTATTTTATAAATGTATATACATTTTATATTTATATAGATTTATAAATTTATATATAATTAAGTGTTTTGAAAACGAAAATCAAGAGCTGAGCAGTCTTTTTACTGAGTAGCATGTCCTCCTGTTTAATCCAAGTTCCTTTATTTGGTGAAATTCCATTTGCAGAGCTGCAGGGAGACATTCTGGAGCCTATTAGCTGTTCCCCTGCTTCCCCTCTTCTTGAGCCTGTTCACCCCACTGTCATGACCTTGTGACTAGTTAACAGCTACAGGCAGCAGAAGTCACATATTGACATTATTTAGTACATCATGGTCACCCGGTATTTGTTGCCACTTTGTCCATAGGGATAAAGGTTTGGGAAAAATGTAAAAAAAAGAGAGAAATGAAAACTAGGAAGAGTAGATATATTACCACACCTTTGCAATTTCCTTCTTTTGGAATCTCGTCTTTTGCTGTTCAATTGTGTCCTACACAATACAGCATCCTTGGGAAGGGTTATGAAACCTGTGGGAGTCAGGTGGCCGCACATCTTTGCAAACTTTGAGGACAAAATTTCCTAGAAAAATATTTATTCTAGAAACAGTGTCCCTTGTCATCGCATAAGGACATCAGCTTTACCTTCTATAATGCCCTCTATATTTATCAGACTAATCTCAATTTATTATTGTTGTCTGTGGGAGAGGGGTTAAACTCAGTGCAAAGGAAGATTTTCATGAGAGACTGCTCTTGTCATTAACTCTTTGTCTGAGCAGTGCTACCCTATGTTCACTTTAGGTAAAAACCTAATTGGACAGTTTCCTGATACAGTAGCTCATATGTGATGATATTGATCAGAATTTCTTTTCTGTCCCTGCAGCTTTACAGTACATATTTGTTCTTTTACAGATAAATGATGCATTGCTGAAAGCACAGTAGTAATTTATACTCATGTACATATAAGACAGACACCTTTAGGACATCTCGTCATTAAAAAGTGTGTGTCCTTATCATTGTACAACTACATGGATGAATCACTTTCTGTTACAATGTGTCCATATTTTCCCCACTTGTCACCTAGGAAGTAATTAATTTTCATTCATTGTCAGATTTTGCATCTATACAGGCTGGATCTATGTATTGAAAATTAAATGGTGATTTATAACGTAAAGGGAAAAAGTATTAGCATATTATGACCTTGTTACAATCTTGAATTCTTCTCTTGTTTTTAGAATAGATGATAATATTACTTTTTATCCTACGGGACAACTGATGCTTCTGTAATTGCACCCTGAAACACTGAGGTGCTTATTGTGCTTCATTTGTGCTGAATATCCTTAAAGTAAACAAAATACAGTAAAACTCTATCTTCTTCCTCTTTTGCTCTTGAATGTTATCTCCCCTTCTGTAACCACAAGTGCAACATAACAACATCTCACAGTCTTGAATGTACTGATTTTCAGATTATTTTAGCTGAAGTATTATGAACTGTATTTTATAACTATTAGCTCTATGTAAAGGTGAAGAACCTAAATGCTACTTACATAAAGGTTATGATGTAATGGAGAATTAGTCTAGCTTTCCTTAGTCCTGTGGGATGTGAATTTGTCTAAACAAGAAGAAAAGAATATTCAGGTTCAATTTTTGAAGTAACACTTGGATGATCATATAAATAATGGTGTATTTTGTCATGTTTTTTCTTCCGATATGCATTTCAATTGCTGTATTCCAAGGTAATGTTAAGCTAACTCAGTTGTGAATCACTGCCAGCAAGATTTGTAAATTTAGCCCATTGGTGTTAATGCAACCTAAATAGTCAGTATTTTATGACTAAACTAGTTAAGAGTAATGCTTATTGATGATTATTACACAGCCTAAAAGCCCATGACTACAACATAAGAATGCTTGATAGGCCAATTAATTTCTCTAAATTGCAGAACTTTTATCTTCTAGGTTGACAAAAGACTATAGTATGTTATTCACATAATGTTAGTCACTGGAATAATTTAATATATTCTTTATTTTTATTTTTATTTTCATTTTGAGGAAATATTGTTGTCTATTAGCCTAATTGCCAAAACATCTAATTAAAACGAACAAAAAAAAAAATTCAGGCTTATTTTGTAACATAGTACAGGTAGCAGCCTTAATAACAAGCAAGTTGGAAATAGCAAAGCTAATTTACAAAATTAGAATGACAGGATGGATTGAGCATCTATGCTTTTGATCTATTACAAAAAATTTCATCTCAACATGAAAAAAGGGAAATATTGCCAAACATGTCAATTTGGCCAAGCTCTGCTTTTCATCCCTACTCCCCCTTTTGTTTAGCTAAATTAAAAGACTTGATTTCTTGCCTATTTATTAATTTGCATAAGTAGCAGCCTTTATCACTTAAAATACAGTCTCTTCATGATGATTCACTATGTTGAAGGAAGCACAGATCTGCTTTCTATTTTTGTGACTGATAATGTCCAAGCAGTCACCTCCCTTACGGCATTTGAAGAGGACGGCAGATGACAATTTCAAGATTATTAAGAGGGTGGGTTTAATTTTTTACCCTGTCAAATTCTTGCAATAATCTTTATCACAAGAAAAGATTAATGTTGTACAATTTCCTTTTCTCATTACATTCATCGTCATAAGAATGAGAATCAGTATGTAATTGACTGGAGTAGTTATGCAATATAAGAGACTACCAAACCACTGTAAACTTAACAGAATTTTCTGAAAACTGCCATTAATCCACCCCTTTCTAAGAGCAGAGGTTGTGACTGATTAACAGACCAAACTCTACACTGTTGAAAGGGTTGAGATAACACTTTTGGCTATTTCCCACCACAGCCCCACAAAGTAATAATGTAAAATTGAAAGTGTTATGTGTTCTTAGCTTCCTGCCAAGAACAAATCAGTTTGACCAAGTGCTGGCCCACAGCTGGAGGGCTGCCTGAAGTAACAAAACAATCATGCCATGCTAAAGTGCCTCACACATTAAGTCAGTGTGATACAAAGATTGCACACAAAATATATCTTATTAAAAACAAAGACACAAACAAGTCCTGTAATCAAGGCAGGAGACTAAATTGCATACTTATCTCTTATTGGATTTTCTTTTCTATAGGAAGACCTTTTTACACCGTGTTTTAATGGAGTATTTATATGGTACGTCACTGACAGCATCTCATACTGATGCAAAAGTTGAAAAAATATGAAAATGGCAATCCATTCCCATCTCAGGTGCAAATTCAACACAGTAAATTAGAGGTGTTAGTGCAATCCCCACATTATGCCATTTGGTGTAGTCCTTATTTTATGTCTCCTTGCTTTTATGAAATCTGCTTTTGTTGTTTTCTACATCTTTTTATGAGACTGATTCAAAGAGGATATGTGTGCTTCTGGCCCTCTAAGAATAGTAATACTTGAGCTCAAGGTGTAAGCTGCTAATACCCGCTCATGATGGCAATCATTTTGTACACTTGTACAAACCATACTCTTATACAGAGATTACTTTAGACACTGGGTTGCACTAGGAGCTTCAAAACAACACTGCTATTCACCATCAGAAGGTCTTTTTTGCTTCTAACGCTACTGCAGCTAAAGGTAAAGCAATTATGAGATTCATTAACAAAAACCAGGGCAGAGAGCAACTAACAGTCTCTGGGATATTATCACCAGTAAAACAGGACATCATTTGCCTGCCATTTTTATGAACAGTCTTTTCAGTAGTTGTTAAACAGACACAAAGCATAGTTCTTACCTGTGGCAGACACTCTGAAACAGTAATCTACGATATCCTCAAGTTAAAAGAATTAACCCAAATTGTGCTGTAGCAAAGATGCGTGTATTGCTGTTCCTCTTGTTACTTTTCACAATTGCTTTAATCTTTCAGGAAGGATATATTGCAAGTATTATATAGACAGATTTTTGCAGAGGACTTTCTGAAATATATATGCCTATACGCACATGCACGTATCTATATATGTATATTAGTCAAATGTATGTATAGCTCACTATCACCTCAGTTTCCTTGGCATCCAGATGTGTTTATACTGTTTCAGAATTCCAGATGAACAGAAACCTAACTCTGGCTTTCCTTTGGGCAATCTACCTTTTTTTACACCTGTGACAAATTTCCATCACTTTCAGCAAGAATGACAATGAAAAGTATTGCTTTTGCTCAAAAAGCAGCAAGTCCTTTTTCCTCTGTTCTTGTATTTTTTACTTGTGCCTTTTTAGGGGTGTTTAATGTAAACACACAGCAACTCCTTCCTCTTTCCTGCAGAGCAGCGGCTTTGCCTATGTTGTACCTGCTTCATTGTTCCACTGAGGCAAAACTTACTCTATATGATTCAGTCAGATACAAATCTAGCAATTCCTCTCTTCCTAGTAGAAAAACAGGTGATCTAAGAAAACATGGATGACCAGAGTACAGGAAAACAATACAAAGAACTCATTCCATCAGAGAGCATTAATCACACTCACATGCATAGATTAATTCCCCAAATTGTCAAAAGAAATATCTGCTGTAGAAATTATTTTTTAATATCTGCTAAGGAAGAAACATTGCTGTGAGAGGTAATTAGTGTACTTTGTAATTCCATTTCAGTGAAACATAGTACTTTCCCTTTCATACTCTATACACAATACTATTGCCGTAATTAGGATAAAGAGAGTTTGAGCTCCTGAATTAAGGCTAACCCAGTTTCTAGGTTTATTTGAATCTTATATATATATATATGTGTATGTGTGTGTGTGTATATATATGTATGTGTGGTTTGCTCTTTTTGGTTTTGGAAGTGTCAGAAATCAGTCCATCTATTGCTAAATGCCTTACCTTTAGTTATTTAGCTGTTTTTATTTTTTTTTTTCTGATCATATAATCAGAGAACTTGTAAACCTGCATGTTCCCTGGTGAATTCTTTAGCCAGGAGCTGTCATGTCTCCTGGCTACCAGCTGAGTGTTAAAATGCACAGTGAACGTAGAAGAATGGCACTTTGTCAAGTAGTTGACACAGCAACCTTATGAAGGGCACTACAACTTAATATAAAATCTGTCCTTAGAAAAATCATTGAACCTACACAAAGAAGTTCAGTCAGAGAATCTGGGTGTTCAGGACCAATTTTCAGATGGTCCAGACCACTCAGCTTTTGCTTGGTTCAAGTAGTTCTATTTTAACTATGCTGAGATTTGCGTGCTGTGATTCCCTGCTGTCTACACTGGCACCGCTCTCTTCAAAAACTGCCCTACATATGACTTTCAAGAAACTATAGATGTAATTTTATAACACTAACTCTTCATAAGAGCTTGGATCACCATGAGGACAGTGTCTGATGTCACTGCCTGGAGAGATCGTTTTGTTCATTAGGAGAACTGTATCAGCTAGCTCCTATGAGGCAGCATCCTGACATCATTAAGCAGATAGATAGCTAGACATGGCACAAAGACTCCATGGCTAAGAAAAGAGAGACAAAAGCCAACTTAGCTAATATTTCAGGGGTCTTCTCGAATAAAAGTTTGAAATGGGCTTTATATAATCTATAGAATTTTAGTCTTGCCTGATACAGTCACTGCAATTGAATGTGTAAACTACTTCTCAAGTGAAGATGGAGCAACTTTCTTTTAAAAAAGTAGATAATTGCTCAGATGATATAAAGCACTGAACAGAGGTGTTGCTTAATACCATTCGGAATCAGTATACTTTATCTGCTTTCTTTTACTTTAAAACTTAAAAATTGTAATGGGGAAAAAAAGAAGAGTAACAGTGACTATGCTTTGAAGATAATGGGTCAGTTTTGGATGTTATTAGAATTCCAGGACCAAAGGCAGATTTGGTGTTGTAGGATAAAGCATATGGGACAAGGCAAGACTGTAAGATTAATTCAAAACTGCACTATGTTAATCTTTCTAAGCTTTGTTTACCCTTACTATATATTTCAGAAATTAGTAGATTAATGAGCTAGGTTTTATTATCATTAAATTCTTTTCTCATGAGAATTCTGAGGAATTTTATTGCTAATAAATTATGTGAAGTCAGGTTGAGTTCTATGTTTCTCCTGTTTTTCCACATATTGTTTTGATTCAAATGTACCACCGCTTCCAACTGCAGAAGGCAAACAGCACTCGGAGTAATAACAAAATGAGTGATATATTGATCTATAACTCACAGAAACAATCATAAAGAAAAAAAATAAATTCAGTCACATAAAAAGACATGGGTATATAATGCAACGAATTATACTGTTTTTACCTTTTAAGAATATAACTTGTATACAGTATTTTTAATAAAACTGGAAACAGATGTTAAGAAGAGCTTATGGATCCAGACTGCAACTGCCCGAGTAAATATCTTTGTCCTAGAATAAATTTTATTCTAAAGCTTTAAGGTGCTGTGTGTGTTTTTATAAGCTTAATGTATGGTGGAAAACCTTCCACGTGGGTCTTTGGCTGACCTGTACTGTCCTGCTTTTTAAGTTGGTTTATAAGTTGGGCAGTTTGCAATAAACAGTCCATACAGGAGGAAGTTGGTGGCCAGCTGCTGTAGATGTCCAGGTTGCAATGGAGTTGCCTCATCTTTGTGTTCCCTTGTCAAAGGAAGGCTTGTGATACACTAGCATGGCAGGAACTTCTTGTTATCACTTTATCAAGAGTTTTTGGTCCCCATATTTCTTGATGTTGCACTGGGAATTGTGAAAAGAGAGTATCATAGATCTCTACTGTGTGTTTGGATGGCATTTATTGTAATTTAACCATAATCACAAATAAGACTTTTATTTGATGAGGTAATTTGATAGTCAGGCACTTTGTCCCCTCTACTTAAAAATGTCAGAAAAAGAATTTTTTTCAAATTCTTTTTGAGTTTGAATACAGGATTTATCACTTACAGACATTGTCCTGCAGTAACCTTATTATGTTAGTAGGTAGGAGGGGAATTCTTAGAGATCATGGAAGCCCATACAAAAAGCCAAAGATAGGAATGTGGAAGTTCCTGCTGCAATACTCAAATTAGCTGTGCATGTGTTAGTCTACTCCGTTTTCATGTTGAAACACTGAGCTGTATTTATGGAGTATAGTTAATCCTGTTCTCAGGGCATGAGGTTCTGTGGTGCTTGGGAAATCAAAGCACAGGGAGTTAAGCTTCGCAAAAATGCAAGCATGGAAGTGTAGAGCTAAAAATATGTTAGGTGTAAGTATATTAAAGACTGGGGCATACATACAAATTGATAACTACCTTTTACTAGAATTGTTCTTTTACAAATAATAATTACATGATTATTGTAATTATATTCTAAAACCAAATGTTGACATAAGTTTGACTAAAACTGTTCATACAGCCAGAACAATCTCACTGTAGGAACCAAGGTGGTGAAAAAAATGCAGTTAATACATAGTATACTGAAAATAAGGATGTGATTCTTTGGAGATTTCTTCTGAGTGATCTTTCTGGATAGTAAGACATATATTTCAAATTGCTGTATGTTAACACACAAAAAGTTAACAACAAGATTATTTTTTAGCAATGTCATATATTGACTTGTTTCTTCCTAATCCACAGCAAGCAAAGTTAAATATTGGAGTAATGAGAAAATATTTCTATTCTTAGTCAGGAAAAAAAATACAAGAATAATTCCATGTAAATAAAATAGGAAATTTGACCGTGAGTAATCCATCTTTTAACTTATATCACGAGTCTTTCAAATGTGATCGGAGTTCTAATGTTACTGAAAGTGTCGACAATTTGAGTATCTTAAAGCACTTGGAATTCAAAAAATCCACTTCATTTCAGTCGAATATTTTTGAAGACTTTTTTGAAAGGCTAATTAGTTTGATCTGATCACTTCAGTTTTATACTATGCTTCCGCATTTTTACATAACTTTATTACAAACAAGGGGTTCTGCATTTTCACTAATCAGGTCATGCAATGCCAGTTTCTTCACAGCTCCAGGGCTTTGCTTTCTATGGACCATTTTTAGGGACCATTGATAAATATTCTGTCAAGCTTAGATGCCTGGAACTATTCTAAAAGCTTTTTAAAACAAGAATTCAAAGTATAGAAAGAAATGGTGTATAATAGTAAGGAAATGCTCATGAAAGACATTAAAAATGTGGCTAAAATATAGATCTCTTCATTCAGCACACTATCTGAGAGCTACAAGATTGCAATCATAACAGAGTAATGAAAATGGATTTAACTGATGCCATTTCTCATTTTCATTACCATCAGTTTCATGAGAATGAATTAATATTGTGCTATTTTTTATTCTCATGGAAATTTTTGTCACAAAATGGATTCATGCCAAGCCATCTTCTGTTCCTGTTAATCTTTGTCAAGAAGGCAGGGCACCAAATTTTTCATGACCCATTGAGTTCACAGGAATACGTAAAACTTTCACAGCCCTGCAGACTTCAAATTTTCTTTGGTGGTTTGGATAGTCTAATCCTATGTGATGCTTGCTAAAGCAATACCAGTAAAGAACAGAAAGCACAAAACACGTGGCAAAACATTAAAATTTTTTTTAATGTCATTTTTGAAAGAATGGTAGAAAGTAGAAAAATACAGTATCAATTGAGATTTGTGAATAGGTTATAAGTGACTTATGTAATTGTTTAGAGTTTTACATATGCATGTAAATGGAGGGATATATAAAAAAAATTATAGCATAGGTAAGTGTGTTAAAAAATTATGACAATAAGTTATAAGGTATTGATTATAACCAAAATTAATATCCAATATGTTTTCATTGTAGTGAAATATATAGGGTGGAACTCTAAAAAACTGTCAGAGAGATTACTTCAAGGAATATATACAATCTTTTCTGTATGTATATACATTTATGCATTCATGTGATAAGTCACTGTGCTATTCAACTATAATTTTGAACTAGCACATTTGAATGAGTTTAATTTTCGTTTTTACTTTCTCTTCATAATGTAGTTTTGGTCCATACTAGATATGTAGCTGAAATATTTATCAATACTTTTGAACTAAAATAACTACATACCAACATTACATGATCATTGACATTGCACATCTTAACAACCTGAATGTATTTTTGCTTTGAAAATTACACGCTGAAAAGAGAAGGAAGATAACATGGTAATTTAACCAAGGCAGTGGAAATGTATGAAACTCTCCTTGTCCACGAAAGGAAATGTCCTTGTTCCTGTATTGGCAAAGACTGAATGTGATAGTTAAATAGGCTGATGTACTGGGTGTCCATAGCAAGTTGGTGAGCCCACCATAGCTGAAATGTTTATACCGAAACCTGAATCTGCCAAAGATCTGTTGAATTCTATAGAATTTTAGCAGCCAAATTATTTTCAGGGACATAGTAGGCATTTTTTAGAAACATAAATACCCTTAAAAGTCTACTGAACACTATCCTTGTCCCTACCTTTGTCGCTACTTCAGTATCTGTTTGAGCTGCATTTAAAAGCTAATACAATACAAACAGTAATCAGAAAAGGGAATTTTCCCTTTATTGGGAATGTTTTTTAAGTCAAGTCTGATCAACAGATGAAGTAGAGAAGTTCTAAGCAGTATAGAAATAGAACAGAGGATAACACAGCCATATTTAATATCATTCAATAGAAAATTTTGAACGAAAACTGAAACAGTCATGATATCAATATTTGCTTTATTTAATGATAATCAGCTTGTAAGAACACCTTTGAGGCCCTTCTACTTTATCTAGTTCTTTCCACTTCATAGTACCTTTAATCTTTGTATCAATTTGTTAAATGACAGATAGGTAGAGAGAGGTCACTTTGTTACTACTGCTTGAAGCAAACCAGCGTATTATCTCTGAATGGGAACTCAGTAATTTCTCATTGTCTGGAATGCTGGACTAAAATGATCTCTTATTTCTAGAAGTGGCTTTTTTTTCCCATTAAACCGAAACAAAAGTCAAAGTTTTTTTGTTTTTGTTTTTTTTGGTTGGGTTTTTTTTTTTATTTGAGGGGAAAAAATTCTAACATGAATTTTAGAGGGAAGTCCTTATTTTCCAATTAAAGTATCTTTAAGCATTTAGAAAGGAAAATTTATAAGATTTGCAAATACTTACTGTGTAATCCTCTTCTGAACGCCTCTGAAGATTAAGAAGCCCCAAACTGCTTTCAAAGACGCTCACCAAAAGGTGGCATGTATACTTTTATTCCCCTGACTACATACTTTGGAGAATCTGCTTGACTAGTGCTTAGCTGTTTTGAAGGTACGTCGAGTCCTTTCAGGCTAGCTTTCAGTATGAAAACCTTCCACAGGAACATCTGAAATTTTCATCAGATCTTTTCCTACACACGGCCTTCTGGATGTTACTTTTCTCTCTGTGTTCTAGTTCCTGAGTATCATATTATGTAAGGTTCCTATTACAGTATGGGATTCCCTTTATTGCATGATATAGATTGCAGCTGTTTATTTTGCATATAAAGAATTTAAAAAGAGGTTGTACAATATCAGAGAAATGGGAAATAAACAGTCTTGGAGCTTTTACCTTGCTAATAAGTCTTTCTTAGTATAGCCCCTTGTATATCTGGGATCTAATTAACAGCGAGCAAGAATTTATTCGGGATATTTGCTTATATTAACATCTTCCATTGCTTTCAGACTTAGCTTCAGAAATCTTACTAATTATTAGGCATCTATAGCTGCTTTGGTGCTGGACTGTTTCATGATCAGTATATGAGTATTTGAACAAGACAGTATTTTGACCAATATTTTATCCTTTTTATGGGAATAGTTTGTAGACCAACAATTTCAGAACTTGGCTTCAAAATGCTACAGCTCCTTTTCTCTGTCTTTAGGATGTGGGGCTGATATATTTCAATATATTTTTAAAAGAAGAGCAACAAATACACTATTTAAAGTACCATCTTGTAAACTGTCCACTTGTGCTCTCTGTTTTCAGTGTTTTAAATTACTTACCTGGAAATAGGTATTCCCCAACCTTACAAAATGTAAAAAAAAAATCCCTGTTGATTAGATCTGTAGTCAGTATCCTCAGGTTCATTTTCCGGCTGAAAATGTCAGATAGAAAACAATGCTATATTTAGAAGGAAAAAAAAAAAAAAAAGAAAAAAGAAAAAAGGAAAGAAAAAAGAGGTATTAAAATAATATTAACTGCCTTATCTATTATCCCCAGAGTTGATGACTCATCAAGCAGTTTCAATTTAAAAGCAAGATTTGCAAATGAAACAGAAATCCTGGCTCAAGGGACTGTTGATTAATTAGGCATCAGACATAAAATTCATATAACAGGCTTGGGAGCAAGAACCAATACTTGGAGCTGCTTTGCTGACTCTCTAGAACATCACTTTCAAAAGGAAGGAAAGCAAATTTCCTAGCCTCATGGTGGCCATCATCTATTTATGCAAAGTAATCTCTAGGAACATATATATTTGAATGCCCTTAAAAAAAAGGAAGATACTGAACCTTATTCTCAAGCTTCTTGCATGAATGCTTTAATAAGATGACTATTACATCCTGAGTGGATGACAGCATCATTCCTGAACATTGTGGGACTCCTGTGACACATGGATTTTGAAGTCACTGCTGCCCTCAAGGTTTCCTGTTTCCTACTTATAGATACCTATGGGAAACTGCTGAATGTGCTAACTTCTGATGGTCCCTTGGTCAGTGTTCAGCAGCTTTGGATTCAGATCTGTGATCTCGTAAAGGCCTGTGTGTCTAGCTTTGGAGAAATGATCATGCTCCAAAGTCCAGGCTGAGCACTGGTGTGTCCAGCTTTTATGTATTCAGTTCCTTGGATCTGGACTTCCATTACTATGTAGTGTGTTGCAAAACTACTTATGAAGAAATTTATATTAAAACTAAACAAAGAGTTATATAGCTTCATCTGCTGGACAGAATAAGCTCACTTTGCCTTTTGCAGTCTTAAAAGCCCTATGAAACATTTCTATTATGAAAATTCTTGTGTGAGATTGCAGAACTGGTCACATTACAACAAGCCTCTAAGTACCTCCAATCCTCACTAGACAAAGGTTACACTGAGACACCTACTGTGTAAAGGGCACTGACAAGTGCTTTTCTTCAAGTTTTTATCACTTTTTATTGTTTATAAAGTTCTTGCTGATAAAATGTAATGACCCTACCCAATTCAGTCATTAGTGCATGAAATAATTCACTGTTTTATCAGACAGTTTTCTATGACTGTGGTCATGTGGGATCTAGAAGAAAACAGTCTTCAATCACTCATTTTACATAGAAGCATCAAAACCTAAGTTTTATTTCTGAGTCTAAAACCTAGAAGCAGCAGACAGAAAATATTCTTCAAACAGTTAAGGAATGTCTCTATTTTTTTCTAAGGATGAAAATATTTAGAACCTGAAGAACATTTACAAGCAATTCTAACTTTTAAAGTAGGTCAAGATTTCAGACTTATACTTTTTGGCTGTTCTTATTTTTTAAAAGATATAAAATTTCACAGGTTTTGTTAATACTAGCTGATTAATTATAATTGGTTTATGCTCTGCAGTGCTGTTATAGCAGCTGGCAATGTTGTATTTTGTGTATATAAAATAATGTTAATTTATACAAGCTATTGTACCATTGAAGCCCTGTAACTGAATATATTTTATGTTCAGATCGGCTCTGTTTTTCCCTTATGATTTTAATACATTGGCCATATGAGATAATTATAGCATAAGATTTGGTAAAGATAGTGACAACATTTCTCTTAGCTTCATTTTCCTCCTGTGCATGGCAGTGCAATGGAACCTCTTCTGGCTACTTGTGTGGCCTTTGGACAGTAGTGGGGAAGCAGTTGGGTTGGAATTGAGTGAATGACAACAGGGAGGCTGATACAGTTTACCTGTTTAATATGGTAGCCATTATAAGCTTCCTTTTCAGTTTTTATTTACACAAATTGCTGTTGTTACCAGGGAATAGGTTGATCGGCAGTTCTTAGGGGGTAAGAAATCTGTGTTTATTTCTCCATAGTGTAAAGCTGACAGTTTGCTTTGTAGATCTTCTCAGTTATTGCTTTTGCATCCCAGAGGTCCTGGGATGTAATCATCTAATCTATTGTAGGTTGCCTATTTATCTGGAGTGCGGAAAGACTCCATTGCACTCCTTTTAGCTCAGTAGGCCTTTTCATCTAGAACTCTATTGGAGGGAGAATCTAAATTCTCATCTCATGTGGCTTCAACTTCCTCTTAATATTTTGATCATTGAAATGATGAAGGAGACTATACCAGCATTTTAGGTCCCAAATGGTGAGACTGACGTCACATCAAACTTCCAGACAGTTGTTAGCAAGATGACCTGGATTTCATTCTTTATTCCCAAGTTTTCAAATGGAGCTATCTACGACACATCAGATTTGCATGTCTCTGACTAGCTGTATCCATTGGCTTCTCCCAGTTAGGTAGTAGTCCTTAATGATGTCTTCTGTGTTTACCTATATTGTAGTATCCACATTCAATATTTTCATATCTGTATCAAAAATATTCTTTCAAAGGTAAAATTTAATTTAAAATATTAAATCCAGCTTCTGAATTTCCATTGTTTTTATCAATACCAGATGAAAGGGTTTGGATACATATTCTTGATTTACTCAAGTTACATTTTACAATTATTTATGATTTTAATTCATTAGCAATTATTTATATTTGTCATAGCACAGCTCCACTTGGACATCTCTTTTCTAAAGCAAGCAGTCCTGCTCTCTTTTGTCCATCCTTGTATGGGAGCTTTTGTACACTTCTGAGTGTTCTTAATGTCTTTCTCTTTACTTTTTAGTCCTGAAGACTCCACTTGAGAAGGGCTGTATTAAGTATTTAAACAGTGGCAAAATAAAGATTTCTAATTTGTTCCTAATTATTTTTCTAATGATTCCTAATTATTCTATTGACCTTTTGGAGCTCAGTGAACAATAGGCTGCTATTTTTAAAGAACTGTCTGAGATGATTCCACAAGCTTTTTTTCCCAAGTGGGAATAGATAATTTATATCCCATCACTCTGTACATAGCGTTAAGATTATTTTGCCTGTATACAATACTTTGAAGCTACTGTCACAGTTTTATCTGACATTTTAATTCCTGATCACTCAGTGAGCTTTTGCTCAAGTGCTCAAGATTTTTTTGGTTGTCTAACGGTAAATGTTCTTCACCTTTTTCTAATCTTTTTCATTAAAATATTTTAAAATGGTATTTGAATAAGGAATCTGTTCTCCCAAATACTCATTTGTCAATACCAAGTAAGTTTTCCATCTTCTTAATTTCTTCTTGGGTAAGATTATTTTACTGAGTACACAGAAAACTACATAGAGGACTTGTTAGCCCTCTTACTTTGCAAAATAACAAATGAAAATCAGTCAGTCACTAGACTAACCATAAGCCATTAACAGAGCAACTTTACAAATTCATATTCTTTCCCTAGTAAGACGTAGTACTAAACCCATACAGGATTATCATTCTCAGTAAGGTAAAGAGGTAACTTCTGTTCTTAAATGCATAGTACACACTCTTAATTTAAAGCAGTGTGCTTCAGCCATAGATAAACCAGATAAAACATTGTGTAGGACTTTTATTTTTGAAAAAAAAAATATTTATTTTAAAATAGAAACAAGCAAATATCTGTATGTGTGTTAATAAACAACTTTATCAGATTATATTAGAGATGTTTTATGAAATATCTCATTTATTTAATACAGTATTATACTACAGGTCTGTTTATGACTTTTGATTAGTATTGACTGGTTACTTAAGTGAAAAACCCAGTAATGTTATGACGTCTGATGTGCTGCATAAAAATACTGCGAAAAAGCTAAAAATCTTCCAAAGCCAGTGATGAGAGAGGATGTTGTTGCATAGGCAAACAAAGGGGACACAAATACTCTAATCATTGTGTATTTCAGAGTGATTTCAATATTTTAATAGACATAAAATTACCTCTTTCAGTTAGTCTTGTGGGTTTCTTCTTTAAAATATTGTATAGAAAATGCAATGTAAAACACTTCATTTACAAGAGTTACACGTGAGTGGGGAGTTTATGTACAGAATACATATTTGCACGTTAAATACATTGTCACTAAGAAAGATTTCACCTAGGTGTAAATGAGATTTAATTAGCTAAAATTTGTAAAGCAGATGTTAACATTGGAGCTATTGAATAACAGTCCGTTGTTGTAGATATCTTTTCTTTAACAGTGAACATATTTGTTCTCGTATGTAATCTATTCCAGTGGTACATTAATATATCATTACATCTAAAAAGTAAACAAAAATCAAACAATTAGTAACTCAGGTGGCAGTGCATTACACACTCACTTCTCAAAACTGTGTGGATTAAATAGAATCAGAATGTCTACCATGAATTTTAGCACTCAATACTAGATGTTAGTCTCCTTCCAACTTTTGCTTTGTTGGAGCTCTTGCACAGTTACAGGCTTCTTGATGTTCTTATACTCTTGCCTAGGTCTTCCACCTTGACTTCATACCCCAAAATACTAAGGACCAACACATGTCACATATGTAGAAGTGTGAGAAATTTCTCCTTTTCTGGAATTTGTGGAGCACAGTTTAGCAGGAGAGATGTGACGTCAGAACTCTTTGCAAAAAATTCCTCTCTGCGTCCTACTCAGATTTCCTCTTTGCCATGTAATCTGACTCGATGGAAAAGGACTGTGTCAGGTGATGAAGGGGCATGAGAAAGTCTTCCTGTGTTTCAGTCAGAGAAAAAAACTCCATATTAGCAGAGGTGGAAAGGAAAGGTAATTTGGCTAAATACTAATGTCTACACATATGAGCTACTTTGAATTACAGTATTTTTTGTGGCTAATTACAGTGATTACAGTAATCAGCATGGATACTGATGTCATTGTGAATATCAGAAATATATTTTTGAAAATTGGAGTTTGTGATAATTATTTGTATAAGTAATAACAGTTACAAATTCTAAGTAGAATTAGTGCACTAAGTTATAGATTGACCAATGTGTTATGTTTTGTTCTAAAGGTATTCTTCCACAAATCACATTGTTTCTTCAAGCTAACTCACATTAAAGACCATATCAGTGTGATTTCTTTGTATCAGAGCTTGTACAATGAAACTCAAAATTATTATTTTTGATATTTTGAGATTGGAAATACAGGCAGTTCCTCATAAAACATCTCATAAAACCTCATAGGTGTCATTCAATGCAGAATTGGGAAGGATGGTGAGGTACCTTCCCATGTCTTTGTTATTGACAGCAGCTATAGTGGTATAGCAGTTGCAGCAGGACACTATGATATCCCCTTTCTTATCACCACTGGTTGACGTGGACCTGAAAGGCATCTTCCAAATTGTTTTTTGCCTCCCTTTTAAATGAGTAGTCGTAAAGCTGAAAATAGTGGCGGTCAAGTTAGGCCTGTGAGTTGTTCAAATGATCACTCAGTCATGAGCTTTTTTTGGAAAGGCCTACCTGTTTTGGTTTTTGTATTCATTTTGTCTGATATGATGGGATCTTGGTTAATGACTGGAAGTTTCAAGGCACTATTGTGATGTAAATACCAAGCAATATTTTTCCTGTGAATGGTGGTCTTCCTCCATCTCATTGAATCACTGTGAGAACTCGGACAACATTAAAAGGTAAAATATTGACTGTGTGACTACTGTTGCTTAAGAATTGAACTAAGAGCTTGGAAGACAACAATTATTGCTGGTGCCATGTCTGTAGACTGGAATAAGAACAGAGACATTTCATGCTCACTTATGCAAGGAGGGGCTGCCTCACTCTGTTTTAACCTGTCTGGAATCAGGCTGATTTGAAAAAGAAGTTCAATTACAAGCTTCTATTACATTGAGAATGTTCTTCTCTCAAGGACTATAGAGATCCAGCAGCTCTCAAGATAAATTGCTGTATGGAACAGAACAATTCTATTTCTGTCTCAGATGGTAGGATTTACTTTTAATATGAGACAAATTTATTCTCCAGAAACTACATCTGTTAAATATATTGTATTCATAATGTCTGTTAATTAAAAAGCATTCCATACACATAAAAATAGAAATGGAAAAGAACTCTAATGACTTCTCATTTAGGGTAAAAGATAGCTTCATAGGATTTATTTTCTTATCTGTTGTGTATTGGAGTACCATTGTCCGTAGTCATCTACAAAATTTATTTTTTCCCATTTTTTTCAAACCCCTGGTTTCTTAATATAAAATAGTATCTTCACAACACAAATATTTAGACTTTCAGGCATGTTGCTTAATTGTTAAATGGCATAGTACAGAAGAAAATTGATGCCAACTTTTCCTTTATTAATGTTTCCACAGGTATTGATTTACATAGTGACTGATTGATACATTTTTTGACTATAGTGGCTTTCATTTTCACAGAGATCTAAGTTCTAAACAGATAAGAATGACTCTGATGCTGGATGCAACAGTGTGTCATTTCACTGTAAATAATAATTATTTCAAAATAGATTTCATCACTTCCTTTGAAATAAACCTTAGCTGTTGGAGTATTCAGTTACCTTTCATCTTCATAAATTAAAATTTCAATTCTCTGAAGTCTAGAAATACAGGCATGTTGTGCTAATTAATAGTATATTATCATTACTAAAGTTACTGTTGTTTATGGGATATTAAACTCACGGCTGTTATATGAGGTTGTTGGCATTACACATATGACGATTCAATCTGACATAAATGCATATTCAGGCCATAATATAAGTGATAATGTGGTTTTGTAGTGTAGGTGTCCGTATAAAAAAATGAAGAAAAATCTGCACTGTCCAAGGCAGTTCTTGAAGAACATGTTCTATATTATGTATATTTTGATATTACAAGACAAAAACCTCTGAAATAAATACAAAATGCAGGGCTTCCCTTTTGTCATCTTCATTAACATTGTAATGCTTTCCAGAAAACAGTGCTACTCTACCAAATGAGTGAATCATGTTTTCTGATCATTTGCAAAAGAAGAATTTTACTAATTCTGAAGAAATAAAATGGGAAATTGTTCTTGTAATTGTGTTTCCAACAGATTTCTAGATAAACCAGATTATTTTTGCTATAAATAATAGAGTATACACAAGTATATGTATATTACTAATACAACATATCCACTGTTATTTTGAGATCTGAGATTTCAAAGAGTTTTTGCAAAGATCATCATCATAATGATGAAACTTGGAAACTGTTCATTTTTATAACAGTGAAATAATATGATTCAAGGACTTAAAAGAAGATAAAACAAGATTAAAGTAGACAATAGTCAAAATAAATCCAATGCCTTCAGCTTATTAGAAATGACAGAGAAATAAACACTTGTTACAAACAATCTAGAGGCCTGTTAGAAAAGTTTAGCACATAAAATGACATTTTCTACTACCTCTGTTAGTAAACAGATCTGCTGCATATTGCCAGTAGCATTTACATTTGTCTATTGCACTCTGAAGAAAAGCATCCAAAGCTTTAAATGTTTTAGAAAATTCCTGATTTCTTATATTTTTTAACCAAGTTGGAGAATATTGCATGTGAAACTCCCAACCACCTTTAATACCCATGTACATTTGTATTATCTGGTATGAATGTAGTGTTCATGAGCTTTCAGTATTTCTGTTGAATAACTGAAGATCAATCATCATTTAATTAGTAATGTAATATGTTAGGATGACCACAAAGAAGTTGGATAACTAATAATATTTGTAGATGAATAAATATAGATATAGTGACAAGTTGGGGGGTGGTGGTGGTGGGGAAGGGGTATGTTGACTTTTTTTTTCTCTTTTGGAGTTTTTTGGAAAATAATTTAACTCCTATTCTAAAAAAATAGAAAATAATAATAATTTTTGAAAAAGCTGTGCATTATGGAGGACTGTGTTTTGCAAAATCAAATCCATTTGTTTCAACTTTTCCGTATAATCAAACCATACCAGTAACTTTGCCTAATCAGTATTAATCATGATTACAGAATTTACTTCAGGTTATCAAAAGTAATTACATAAGTGCATGCATGATTGTACTCATTTTTATTGTAAATTTATTACTCATGAAATATTTAATCCAATAAAACTGTTTGCTAAAAATCACAGAACATGCACTTAAAGTATGGCAACCTAATAAATATCTGATTAAGGTCTCATTATAAGCAAAGAACTTTTGACATAAGTGAAGTGTAGTCTGAAATTATACTCGGTTATGTTTATTTTCTTTGTGCCTACAGTCATAAACTTTCCATCCCTCCTATAATTTGGAACCATCCCATGCTAATGTAAAATATAACATAGTATTATCAGAAAAGATAGCATAATATAAAAAACTAGTGTTCATTTAAGCATAACATTTTTTAATATTTCAATATCTTCAAGTAATGAATTTTTTTCCATATATCAGTTCTTAATATTCTGTTCACAAGCATAACATCTCTAATGAGGTCTATGGCCTAGTTGAGGTTATCTGTACTCATAAATGAGATAAGGATCTTAGTCGAACCTCTTCCTTCTGGAAGATGACACCTCTTTGTGAATCTTCAGTGTAATTCCTAACTTGACTTAAAACAGTTTAAGGTGTATGGAAAAGTAATGTGGAAGAAAAATTCTGAAAACTATTCACCTCCCCACAAAGAAGTAAAAGTCTCATTATCCTTCCATGTTGTTAATAATTTCCTCCTGTTAATAATTTCCTCCTGTTTTGAGAGCATTGCTAGGATTCTTAATAACCAAATATGTATTACAGTCAGTAATACTAAGGTAATATTACTAAGTAATAGTTAGGCTAGATGGTGGTGAATGAGTGCCTTTATTTAATAAGCCTGCGGCATTCAGTTTACTCCTCATTCAACACTTTGGTCTGCATCGTCCATGTTACGTACCCTTCTGCTTCAGGACCAGCCCAGACGGATCCAGTTGTAGAGAAAGCATAAAAAGGCATCCTGCTTTTTGAGATTCAGTGTGCCCAGAAGCTCAACGCTATTTCATGGTTCTGTGCCAGCTATTGCATCCTTCTGGAGTCTCTAGTTTATTCAGTTGCCTAATAGACTGTCAACTGTATGGAAGAAGAAACAATCCCAGTCTGCTTTAATACATCCATCTAAGGCAGTCTAGACATAAATGAAGTTTCTTGTCCTTCCAGGAGTACAAGTGCAATCTTACCAGATCTTTACATGTCCTCAAAATAGGATGTGTCTGTACAAAGTTTAATATTCTCACTTTCTAGATACAGAAAGTATGACAAAGTCATCACTGAATATACTTGATTAATAATCTATAATCGCAATCTATTTTTTCTCTCTTCATCAGATTGCTCCTATAGCCAAGAGAGTTATGCAATTTTGCAGTTGCCAGCATCTAGACTTCTGGTGTCCTTTGAGATGTCTTAGGGTTGCCTGATTGGCCTCTAGTGCCAAACCAGAAGGGTTAACAGGTCTGTGACCTGTCCATGAATACAGTATAGATGTCTCTGATATTCCAGGTTTTCTCAAAGGGAACTAATGCCTATATGTGGGCACCTGAATTCAGACCTTGGACTCCTCAGTACTTGTTGATAAGACACAAACCTCAGATATGCTTAATATTATGCAGACTTTTATTTTATACAATGTTATTATACACCATTATAAAATTAGTCATAGCTATTCTGAAGCAAAGGACAGCTTGGAGAATGTGACACTCCACTATTATATGCAATGTTTTGAATTCCAAAAATTAACATAATGGCATTTTATATTTTGAATAGCAGTTGCTTATGTTTTCTTAAAAAGTATCTATATTTAGTTTTATTTATACAAATATATGAACAGTGAATCAAAACAGTTAGATACATAAATTCTATCATTGCAGTTGCTTGCATCAAAAATAGTACAGTTGGTGAAAATATAGGAGTTGATTTAAGATGTGCTTGAACATTTGGATCAGAAGATAAATTTGCAGTCAAAATATTACCTTGGACTTAATTTCTCTAAAGCAGATGAAATACTAAGGGTTATCCATTGCTATGCTAACTAGATTTAGTATAAAAACAAAAGAGTTTTTAAACATGTTCCAGTTTCTTAAATGTGAAAAATGGAAACGTTTTATGTCTGCTTCACTGTTTTCATAGCCTTACCTGTCTGTAGAAGCTATACTAAACCTGCTAATGCAACACATGTTATTTATCTGAGCTGTTAGAGCTAGTTGAACTGTAGTAGCATTAAACATTTCAAATGAAATATTTTATCAAAATTAATTTTATTTTTTATACTGCATCCTAATTCTTTAAAAGAACCATGCAATGTATTCCAAATAACAATAACTAGAAAAATAAATATCTGAAAAATAAGTTATTATTAGTTTGTTTCCTAGTTGTTAGAATTTATTATAGAAGAGACATTTACTTGTCAGTAAACATACTGTAAAGCTTATATACTTTGACATTTGATATGATGCAGGGAGGTACATATAAACTTACGGAAAACAAATTAAGTTATAAAATATCTGCCTTTTAAAGTGTAATGTGTGGAAGTCATTGTTTACTATTGCAGTAGAAATCACCACAGGTAGCATAGACTTTTTTTCGTTCTGTCCAAAGAAATTATATGGTAAAGGCACAACTAAATATTTTAAATCCAATTACAGAATCACAAAATCACAGAATGGTTCGGGTTGGAAGGGACCTTAAAGATCATTTAGTTCCAGCCCCCCTCCCCTAGCAGGAATTCTTGAAGCTGTGAGATATATTATATGTTGCCTTTGAGGAAATGAGATATAAAATGCTGTATTAATAGAGAAGTATCTACTTAACAGGTTTTATAAGAGGAGCTAGGGGACTTGTGCTCCTCCTGCAGTTTGTCATCTGATTCTGCTTCAGCCATCTTTTCTTCCTTCTGAAGAACTCTAACTTCTGTATTTTTAGCAGTCAGCTCCTCTTCATTATCATTAAGCCCTAGTTTCCCAGTACCTGCTATATAGGTTCTGCCACCCTCTGAACTTTGTAAAAGTACTGAGTAGTTTGTCATAAGGAGGCCTTCGGGGTTTGTGTAATATAGGTTTTTTGTGCTTTGTTAGGGTTTCTCATGTTACTTTTGTAAAAATGGGTGTTGGACAACAAACTTCTTTCCCATCCCTTGCATACCACCACAGGAACATACTCCTTGACCATTTTCAGGATGTAAGAGTTTAAGAGTGACTTAAACATTGCAAAAATTACACAACTTCTAGACGAAATTCCAAATGTAACTTGTTTTAAAAAAATTGATGTGTTTGCAGAAGGGAAGAGTTTGCTAGACTTACTTTTCTTTTTATGGGCTATTATAGCAAATGCATAAAATTACATAATCTTTTAGGTTTATTAAGAAGATTTGCACACAGAAATGTTATTGCATGTCACAAACTACTACCGTGTTCCTGAGGAAGCACAATGGAACTCTTTTTTTTCAGTCTACCTATATTTCAAATAAACTGCATTGCTTTTTTTTTTAAATCTGTTTAAGTGTATTTCATGCCTCTTACCAGAAACTAAGTATTAAATGGCTTTTAGCATTGTTTTAAAGCAAATTAATTGTTTAAAAATGTGATAATTTACCTCATTTATTTACAAAGCAGGTACTATATCTACAATGAATAGACAAATGAATTCCATTATGTACCTACTTAATATGTTGCTATGCTGATTCTGCTAGAAACTGGACATAATATAATTTTGAATAATATATTATCTTAATATTTATAGATTTTTCATTATTGTATTGACTGCCTGTTCAGCGCCCTATCATGAACTCAAAGCAACACTATGTTACTTTTCTGACTTGACAGTGAATACTAAATTCCTTCAGTATACTCTCACTGTTGAGGAAAAGACGAGTAGCAACCTGAATATAATTTTGATCCTTTACTTTTACAACATAAAGAACATTTTGTGTCACTAAAAATAAAACAAAGATTCTGTATGATCTTTTTTTGCACACACTAAACTTTTTTTCAATTTTAACTATTATGCTTGTGTATCATTAATAAATAAAACTTTCAGATTTGTTTCTTACCTACATATGCAAGTAATAATTAGTATATAAATATGTGCTTTTACAAAAATAATATTCACAGCCTAGTTGAGTTCTGGCTTTGATTTGTACCCATATTTCCTAAAGAACTTTTTTTATGCACAAGAGATATACCATAAAGTCAATGTCAACAGTTTTCCCATTATTTCCTTGATGTGCTGCAGTGAAATATATCTACTGCACGCTTCTGTATAATACCTTTAAGTAAAGACAGAGAAAAATGCACTTCTCTAAATGCGAAAGCTCTATAGTTTTCCAAAATTCATCCACTAATGTCAGTTTTCTTCAGTTTTCTGTAAATCAGTATAGATATTAACAAAGTTTAAAGAAACTTAATTCTAAAGAATGAGATTGCTGTAATGTTCTAAAGAAGCCAGTCACCTAGCACAAAAAACATTCAAATGGAAGAGAAAGTAATCTTCATGAGAAAGGTAACAGATAACGGTATTTATAGATAAAAAATAAAGCTATTTAGTTATTCCCTAAATTAAATGCAGTTCACTGCTGTGGTATCCAAGCAAATAACAGCAAGTGGTTTTTGACTGAAAAATCTTTAACTTATCTGCGACATAGTTCTTGGTTTTGTGTTCATAATTAAAGCAAGAACTGTGAGTATCGAGTAGCTTTCTAATGTTTGTTCTTACTCAAGTGTATTTTCTTTCCTTTAACTGTTACTGTTAAAACTAAATCCAGATGATGAAAAACAAGCTAGAAAAAAAGCAATTTCTGTTTTAACGATTTCTATATTAACTCCACTGCTGTTATTGTTGGTATTAAGACAGATGAATACACATTTCATATGTGAATCTCAGAGGTTTGATATGTAAAATATACCCGAGTAAGTTTAGTAGACTAAATTCTTACTGCGTAATGACTGCTTTTGTAAATAAAGGTTTTAAGATAGTTTGTAAGTTGTAACAAGAGGTTTAATGAGGTTTGCTTTTGTAATTAAAAAGGCTACCCATTCACTTCAAGTATCTTTGAACCATTCCCAAAGCAGTTCAGAAAGTTCTGTGATCTAAGAAATCAATACGGAGTTTAATAGAGACAATACCAATTGACTGAAGCACTAGATTCCTTAGTAGTTAGGTGATCCAGGCTTTTAGTTATAAGGCTAGTTTTTAATCTTGTGCTACTTGTTACCATAGAACTAATGCAGTATACAAAGGATTTATACTCACAGGGCATTTGTGATTTACCAGCCAAAATAATTGTCAAGAAACAACTATCTGAAAAGGAGAAAAAAAAGAAAAAAAGAACTGAAGTTGCTATCAAAATCTTTGTATTATATCACTGTTTTTAAGATCATGTCCCATTCTCTGATATCATAAAATAATGCTTCAAAAATTCCTTTTGCAACCTCACATTTAACATGGAAACCTAATTCTAATCATGTCAGCGTACTTACACAAGAGTAGATAGATTCAATAATGACGCTTTCAAGTGAAATTCCTCTCAACTTCTGTGTCAAAACACACTTAAATTCTTTCCAGTTTGTGGGGGAAAAGAAAGTGAGGCTTTCCAGCTTTGGTCTACAATCTTTTTGGTTCCTCTTTCTTCTGAGAATAAAGAAAATAAAATAAGAAATTCAGGAAGACCCACTCATGTACAATACTGGCACAAATCAATTGTTATATAAGAAATATTAGGGTCGGGCTTCTGTATAAGCTAAGCAAGTTAGTATCTTTCTTCTATAACTGAAAAAACAAACAAAGCTTGAAAGGATGTTAAAAGCTGCCTAAGGGAGAGTGACCCATTTAAGAGGAGAATTACAGTACTGGATAGCCGAGATTCTCATTTTTCCCTCAGTGTCAGTAATTCTCTGTAGCACAGTTCATCTTAATTCTGGAGAGGAAAGCTAAGAAAGCCAGGGAATGACACTAGGCCCTTATCTTTTCCTGGATTGACCACCTGTGCTAAAAACTAGCCTGACAAACAGGGTAAAAACGCTTTCCAAACCTAAAAGGACCGTTTTCAACTAATTCTGTCTTTTAGCACTGACAACAAAATACACTTGTTTTCTTAAATTTGTTACTGCAAGTTTTCCTGCAGTAGCTGTGAAAATTTGTCAGCAGACTCTTTTTTTTTTTTTGAAATGACGTGTTACCTGAGTGGCCACTAAATATCCAGGGCTCACATAATTTATACCAATCCAAAATATGAAATTGACTTTTAGATGCATATATACGCATACATGCAAAGTTTATTAATTAATGTAATAATGGATTAACTTTTTGGGGTGTTTATATATACATACATTTTATTTATACATGTGAACAAGCTGGGAAGAATAGATGGTTTACAGCCCACTGGCTTCTATTATTTTTCTGTTAGCTTTTGAGCATATAAACTACAGTGTAAACTTTTCTTCATGTCTTTAAAGCTCCTTGGAAAAAATTCCTGAAATATCACTGTTCATAAGGGTAAGACTCTGATCTATTCCTTGTCCTCAATTTACCACGGCCATTCTTCGTTTTTACTTGCTAATGCAGGAATTTTCTTTTTTCAGATATCACTATGAGTTCTTCTGATGGTACTTTGAATTTGAATATTTATAAAGAGTCATGAACCCTTACTTTTGTACAAAAAACAAGGAGATACTTTGTACTGATCAGTAAAGACTAAATTACATCATCGCTACTTCTAACAAATAATATGTTATTACAGATGCTGAGAGAATCCATTTCTGTGAGACACAGAAACATAGTTGGACACTGTTCCAGTGGCTAAACATCATACAGCTACAATCTACGTTGCTTCCTGCTTCAGAGGAAGAACAACATTCCCTACTTCTGAGTAGCTCAGCAAGCACAGGATTTTTCCAGGCTGGCCATTATGAAGCATCCCATAGTTTCTTTTTCTTCTCTTTGTGAAGAAAACATTTCTTCTCATCTACATTTCTATGAAGTTTGTCCCTTCTCCCCCATGATTTTTTTTTCTTTTGCCATTTGTGTCTCAGGGATGATTACTCTCGTGTCCCTGCCAGAACTTGATTTTCTTTATCTACTATTTAACAGCGCTTTCAGATTAACTCGATTTTCACTTACCTCCCAAAACTTAAGGTTAGGTCTTTTCAGTTTACCTGCATTTCCACAACTTTTAACACCTGAAATAGATTTATTTTTAACAAAAGGCATTCTCTACAGAAGTAAAACAATGAAAGACTGAATTCAGTCCCAGTAGATAAAAGAACTGACTTAAAGAAAATTTGCTCAGAACAAATTTTGATTTTTTTTCACCAAAATTAAAGTTCAGAAGTTTCAGGCAAATTACTGGCAGTTACTTATACTTTAGGGAATAGAAATGGCTGTTCATCATAGCTATGCTATGATCTCTGTTTCAGCAAGTTCCTGACTGCAAAGTAGTGGGAGTTAGGAGAATATTCTGAATATGGAATGCTGTATGCCTACTCTTTTTTTTGTAATAATCTTCCCTAGAAATCTAATTCTGGACACTGCTGGAAATAGTACAACATTTTTATATTCTTAAAATAATTAATAAGTTACTGGGATTTCTGAACATTTTAAAAAGGCAGTCGTACATTAAAGTTCTTTTTTTTAAACTGTATATCAAACTTGATAACTAAGGTATTTGATTACTGTCTTTTAGATTTTTTGCAACACTAAGGCTTTTGTTATATAAATGTTTAAATATTTGTTAATAATTCCTGTATATTAAGTATAGGCATTTTACTTTTCTAATAATGAAAAAATATTCCATATAAACTGAGATTAAAATTCTCAGACTCCATAATTAGAGAAAAGAACAACTATTTTCTATGATGTACTGAAAATGTATTCACCAGTCACCAGAGGAGCTCTTCAGTTAGAATGGTTATAAATTAAAACTGAATTTTCGGAGATTTGCCAAAATTCTAAGGGGTTTGCTTTGGGGCTTTTTTGTTTTTGTTTTTGTTTTTGTTTTTAAAAGAGATAATGCAGATTAGCCGGGAACATTTTATTAGAACAAAGAATAATACCTGTAGTAGCAAAGAACTAAAGTGTATCTAGCATGGCATGGATACATTAAATACAAGCAGATTAATGTTGTATAGATTCAGCAGCAGCATATTTCTGAATATTAATTTTCAAGAGGCTTTTATGTTGCACAAAGGAAATAGGTAGAATTATATTTATTTCCCATGTATTTAACATTATGAAAAATATTTCCATAAATCTTTAACATTTTCAAGGCAATGAAACATGACTTCTGGAGCTGTACTGGCCAACTTTTGACAGCAATTTCTGATAATTACTTCTTTACCACTTCTTGTTGTTCTAACAATTTTGGAATTAGTATTCTCCATGTTTTCTTATTGTCATTGAAATGATGTATGTTCATCAGACTGTTGTATGATGAATTGCTGGATTGTGTGAGGAGACAGCCTATAGAGATAATGTACAGATTGAAAAGCCTACATTTTTAATATAAATAAAGTATTTGAAAAGCCATTAAGCTATTATGACATGTATAGATTTTGGGGATTTTCCCTTCAGCAAATGTCTTTTTTCCTTCAAGTCTGTATGTCTGCCTTCCAGGTGTGTGCCTCACAACTCTTCAAAAGGTGCTCACATTTTCCCTTGCCCTGTTTCTCTTCACTGATATTATTGGGGCAAGTCACTTGCTTTGTTTTATCTTTAACATACTTATTTTTGATATCATCTTTTTCATTCACTTTTAAAGAAGCAGAAAGGGAAAGGTCGGCTCAGTTCTGATTATGTGGTATCTTCATATCTTCTTTTTTTTAGCCTTTTTTTTTTTTTTCCTACAGCAGTGCCTTTCTCTGAATGTAGCTTCACTCTTCTGTGAGTAATGTTTTCATTTCTTCCCTATGTCCTAAGCAGGGAATAGCAGGTCTATTTTAAGAGACATCCACTTTCCACTGGGTAATGATGCCAGAGGATCTTTTTAGCAAGTCTGGCTCCTTATTGCCATCCTGAGAGCCCTACTATTTTCATTATGCTGCAGAAAACCACTTTCCAAATCCCAGGGACTATGGAAGCCAGTCTGTGTAAGGACCCTGACATCTGGTTTTGAAACAATGCCTGTAGACTGAATGGTCATTCTTAAGGGAAACGCTTTGTCCCAAGTATTGATGATACCCTGACTTCAGCAACAGAGGCTTGCTCTGACTGTAATCCTTACTGAGCATTAAGTTTCACTGTCAGTGATGATGGTACCTACAGCTGATTTTTTTCTTCAGTGACAGAGAAGTTAGCTCATATCTGTGACTGTCATTATGTTTTAAAGGAAGAAATTTACAAGAAAAAAAACCAAACAAAGAACTAAGGCCTTTTTCTGTGAAACCTGAGAAACTTGTCCTCCTGGAATATCTGAAATCATACTTTTCTTCATTCCTACAAATTCTACAATATTGTGTCCTGCATCACTTAAAGACTTTAGCTTCAAAATTGCTTTCCTCTTTTTAGGAGTCTTATGTAGTCTTAATTTTGGAACCACGCTTCTTTCCAGAAGTCCACAGGTATTATATTTAAGTGATTGGTCATAAGAGAAGCCTTCAGAGCCTTCTGACTGTGTGTTCTGGCTTCTTATGGCAGATGCAATTTCATGCATTCAGGGTTCAGACCTCTATGAAAGTGTAAATGATGTTTTGTTCTTTAGAGATTCTTCTTTCATTGAACTATAAAATCACTTGTCCATGCTATACAGGATGTAAACATTTAAGTAAATTAAGTACAAGTAAATGTGTACAAACCCTTGATTAATAATGCAAAGATCTTTTTCTTCCCTCCTTCCTCCTTTCAGAGGTCTCTCTTAGGTAGTAAGAACGCTGAGGGGAGCTGACAAGCAGAGAGACACATGGCAACATCATCAGCACACAGTAGGGTTCTAGTGTACTCTGTGGACATTCCTGATACAGATCCCCAGCTCAGGTGCTTGCAAAGCATGCTGTAGTATGATGTGTAAACAAATAAGCCATTTCTAAAAACCACATGACTGACATTCATTGCTGTATGTTGGTTTATAATTAATTATATTCTATTGTCCCAGACATTTGAGTATATAGAATTAGTTTTTGTCTTGACCACATTACATCATTTTGGTAAGCAACTCTTTGATTTATAAATCACCAGTAAGGGAATATCGCAATCATATCAAAGCTTAATTAGCCTAACTTAAAAAATATACACTGTATTACTCATGTTGCAACATGTAGACTTCCACTTGAAGTCTACTTTTCCCTGCATCCAATAGCAAAAGGCTGTGACCTTTCTCCCTTTCTTTTAGTATCACTGGGTTCCTTAAAACTCTATGCATCACAATCACTAGCCTTTATTTGTTACTGACTTACAGTAGATAACTGATCTGAATTCTTTCTTTGAAAAGAAACAAAAACATATTATCAAACACTGTTCAGTAGCTTAAGATCATTTAATGATGACATCCTATTTTAGTTTGTTTGTAGGTATTATTCTTAATCTTCCAATCTGACCAATATTCAGTTTAGTGCCCCAGGCCCACAGTTTTAGTAGAATTCCTTTCACTGGATGTATCCCAGCTTACTGCACCTGGAAATCTACCCTCAACTGGGCCTTTCTGACTGAAGCCTCTAGACCTTGCTTTTAATTTCAGTAATAGCAGCTAGCAGTTCTCTGTTAATCAGAGGTTGCAGATGCTTTGTCTAGCACCTGATTTTAAAAACTGAGTATCTTATGGTTGCTTTATGTTCCTTATATTCTCTCTCCATCCTGTCTCATACTTTAAACAAATTCTTTGCAGCTCTGGTCACCTAGGGTTGTGGTTTAAAATTGTCAGGGTGAAGTGACACGAGAAGCAAGTAGACACTAAATCCTTTGCCTCAGATTCAGAAATGAATGGGCTTGTATCTAGGCTCCAACATGGACAAAAGTAAATGAGTGCTGGTGGTTTAACAAGCTGTTGCCCACCAGCTGAGCTGCTGCAAATGTGCACATGCATTCTATTAGCATGGCCCAATTAGCTGAAACCCCTGCCACTGTAGTTAGTTCTGGTGAATGGTTAGTTCTGAGAAGTTTATAGGAGAAGCCTCATTATATTGTATTATTTGAAAAATGAATTTTTTGTTTATGGACTGGGCATCCACCATCTTAGACAGTGAATATAGAAAAAATATTGTTAAGTAAATGAAACATGTTAGGAGATTTATATTGTTTTCTCCCTTGTGAAATTATCTCCAATTATTCTGAGGCTATAATTGGGAGCTGACTTACAAAATGGGACCTAATCCTTATTATCAATGTTAAGGTTGTGTAAAGAAAGCTCAACTAACTTAGGATAATGCGTTATTCATATTTATTCAGGTTTTTCTTCTTAAATTCGATTTCTACATTTCACTGTTCTTATTTCATTGTTATAGCAATTTTTCCTTCCTAAACCAGGGATTATTTATATATTGTTATCAAGACAAGGAAATATGAAACTGGACAAAAACTACTCATTGTCTTTCGGAGTTTAATGGCTGAAATTATCTTGTCTATAAAAGGACATATTTAGTTACTTAACTTTTTATATTTAATTAGACATGGCTTTAAATCTGTGTCTGGCTTTAAACAGAGTCATAGTTCTGTTGGACTATGCTTGTATAAGGCAAGTCATTGCTTAACTCTGTTAGTGAACTGAAACCATCATGACTGGAAATAACTATCCACCTAGTCTTTTAAATAGTACTACGATTTATTTTAACTGTTTGGTTTGTTTTTTTTTTTTCCCCTCCACTTAACAAGCTTTCCTTGCCTTTAGTAGCAGAAGACATAAAGGAGAAGAGGAAGTTCTCTCAAATCAGAGACACTGTCATTTTCTTTTTCAAACTGACCACAAAGGAAAAATCATCAATGAGTGCAAGCTGATAGTTTTAGAATCTAAGAGCTTTATGTAGCCTCAGCAGCCATACGATAAACTTCTCTATACTTCTGATATATACATTAGTATGCACACACCATACAATAAAAACACTGTCATAAAACTGCTAGGTGAAGCACTGCAGGATTAGAAAATGGCTGAATTCTATTTCTTTAAAATGTTAATTCAGTTCCCTCATGTTCACTCTATGATATGTTCTTCATTTGCATGATCACTTACTATTTTTCCACAGTGTAGACCTGGACATACTTATAGCACAGAAGGTAATAATACATTCTCTTGTTTTAATTTTGCTGTTATATGGACATGCAATTTATCATACATCAATCAAAATCCCACGCTACAGATAAGGAGTAATAATAGTATATTGTTGTTATGAGGAAGTCAAAAAAACCTAATGGTTGTAGTGAACCAGTTTAAAATGGATGTCACAAAAAAAGTACTGTATGATTTTGATGACCTGAGTAAGGAAAATGGGATTAAGGGTAAAGTTTTAGGCTATACTCTTTGCAGTATTTCACTCACGCAAAGTTCTGTTCTGAACTGAAAGTTCCTCATTGGAAACAATAAAAAATTAAAATCTGAGTGCGCTAGTCAATTTGATGATGATGGTTATAATTCATTAGTATGATATAACTTCACATAATGTAAAATAATGTGATGGTGTAAGAAATGAAGTGTTTCCTACTATTTGGAGGAAATTCAGACAAGGCCTTATATGATTTTATATCAGGAGGGATAAATAACATTTCCTCCATTATCATATAATCGTTTATATTCGAACTATGAACCTAAAAGAAAGATTCAGTATTGTATATTCAGATGGTGAAGCACCTAGCAACCACCATTTTATGCAGGGAGAAAGACTGTGCATTTTGAGTTTGTTTGTTTGTTTTTTTCTTTTCTTTGTGGTGATATAGCCAGTGACTCTAATTACAACAAAGCAGAAAAAAAAAAATTGAAAATCACTAGTAAAGTACATTAGAAAAGAAGCTGGAGACATTCTAGGAAGCAGAACAACAGTGGTTCTTACCTTCACTTTTTACTACTGTGTTAATTTGATAAATGTTTACTTATGGAAATGAGGATCTGATAAGCAAGAAAATACAATTAGAGAAGAGAAATAACAAGTTCAGAAAATTTGGCTTCATATTATGCAAAAATTGTCAGCAGCACCTCACTTCTTGAGGGGCAGCTTTTTTACATGTATTTTCCACTTGGGAACTCTACCAAAGGAAAGCAGTTTTCAGGAAACACCTTGTTTTTTATTAAGAAATAATAACAACTGAGGTATTTTATTCAGTTTTCTTTAAAATGGTGTTTTGCATGCCAGCAGGCATTTGGTATTATCTTTTTATAGCTGGAATGTCAAGTGTTGTGGTTTTATCTACCCATTTACGCTATTCAACACTGTTCTCATGAGGAACTTCATGTGGGAGCAAAAGTACAACTTCATAATGTTTAGAGACACAGATCATGCTTCAGGAGGTTCAATTGTTCAATTGTTCGATGTGTGTGCCATATTGCATGATATTTTCAAACAAAAGATAAGAACTTTGATGTTTTAAATGATCTGTGAACAAAATGAGATAAATAATTTAAAACTTCTTATATTTTTATGTGAGAAATGTACCATAAATTTAGAACAGTTTACTATGCAACAGGAAGAAAATTATCTTAAAATTTTCCAATGAAAATGTCCAATGTATGACTATATGTAAAATATGTAAATTGGGAAATTATTTGTTCTTTCCATAATGTTTTAAAATATCGCAAATCACAGTTTGTTTTTTATTGAAAATAAGTAGATGAGCAGTCACTGCCGTCTGTTACTATTCTCTGATGCTGCTAACAGACAAGAAAGGAAACTGAATCTTTGCAAATGCAATTAGTTAAACAAAATATTTTGAGCAGTTTATGTAGGGCACAGTGTGGCCAGAAGCCACATTCTAAAGTATAGAGGATGACAAATATCTGTGCAGAGTTCATTTTAGGTTGTTCAGTACACTTGTCTTTCACAAGCAGCAGAATTCTGGTTGCCCCAAATTCCAAGAATGTAGGAAGAGACCACTGTTGCCAACCAAGAGACACAAAAAATGAGACAGTTTTAATTAGCATAGCTTGCAGCACTCATAATACAGCAGCCTGTCAAGTATTTTTAGATGACCCAGAAAAAATGGCTCTCCTTTGGAATAAGAAAGATAACAATATAGAATATAATATATTTTATCAGTGCAGTTCCTTTTTTAAGGAATAAGTCAGGGTATTTTTCCCTAGAAACTTCCATTTGTTGACCGAGAGAAGTATCATTGTGGGTTACACTGCACACCTGGATAAGTAACGTGTGAAAAGATGTTGTGGTTTTGGCCAAATTGGCCAATGACCAGCGACAGATGGATGCTCTCCCCCCACCTCTCACACATGGAGAGAAGGAGGAGAGATAAAGACATCTACCAGTTTAGAAGGAACTAAACTACTTTAATGAAATATTAGTAATAATATAAAAAGGAAATAATAAAATACATACAGTATATACAAATACGTATTAAGTTCCCAGGATGACGTCACCAGCAGGCACTGGGGAAGTCCCAGACTGGACTCAGCGACGGGTAGGAACTGGCTTCCACAGCTGGAATCAGGAACACATGGATCGGGATCAAAGTGAGATGAACAGACAGGGTCCTCCTTGGACATCAGCTATCAAAGAAAGAGGGCTGACCCTTTGATCCCTCAGCTTTTATACTGAGCATTAGGCAGATGGGATGGAATACCCCTGTTGGTCAGTTTTGGGTCACCTGTCCTGTCCACTTCTCCCTGCAGGTGGGACCCATCTATGCTTTTCCATTTCTGACCCTCCAATGGGGCAAATAACAAAATTAGCTGACCTTGGTTGTTATAGCAGTAAGTATAATCAAGAGCCTCTCTGCGTACCATTCCTTGTCACAAACTGTAAACATTGGTCTTATCACTCTGACAATGAACAGTTCTGCACAATATGTTTTTAATTTCAGAGTTAGAAGAGGCCCAGCTAAGAAGTAAAATTACTGAACAGAAAGTTGATTCTGTTTTACGTCAAACCAGGACAAAAGAATAAAATGACCAAATTAAGGATATATTATCTACCAAAGCTATGATAGGAGCTAGGGATACCTTCCTTAATTCCTTGTCAATAATACTACTTAATTTTGTATAAGTTCTTCCTAGGAGGCATTCTTCTGGTGAGGTACATATTCTAGCAGAATTACAAGCTCATACAATAATGCGATATATAAATGCAAAACACAAAACATATGCAAAACATAAAAAATAATGTTGATTTGCTTTACAAAAGAGATTCTTTTGAATTTACTGGATTATTGTAATCTTATTTCTGTTGCTTTCCTGTGAAATATTGGGCAGAAGTTTGATGTGGGAAAAAAGAATTAAATTCCAAATATAAAATGTTTTATAGCTTATTCATCTGTATTTTAAAGGTAAAATAAATAGACTTTTTAATAAGGTTTATAAGTATTGTTATCATCCAAAAAATGGTGGCTTGAAATGTTTCAGTCAGTCCAAAAAATTATGCATTTAAACATTTTCTTTATTTGCAAGGGGAGAATAAGGCAGAAAGACCTTTACACACAATGTAAAGGAAACTATACATACCTATTAAATAATAGTTGATATCCTTTTACTCAGAAATTGCACTGTATAAAATAAGATACTCTAAAAAAGCATTTGCTGAGATTTTGGACGGAGGAAAGAGTTAGGCATTCTATTGTTCAGCATCTTCAAATATTTCAGTTTTTCTCTTCAGCTGGATATTATTTTCTTATTTTTCCTGGAGTTTTTCTTTCATGCTTTGAAAGAATTTATAATTTTAAAAAAAGCAAACAACTCAAACCCCACAAGAATTGTCATATGCATTAGACGTTCTTCAGAACATTCATTTGCTCTGGCTGTTTTCAGGGCTCTCTTGCTATGTATTAATTAATAAATATTTACAGCCTTACTTTAACACCACTAATATTTGAGAATAGGAAATATTTACATTTCTTCTGCTGTAGTATATTTCAAAATTATTTGTTACTCACTTGTATAGCTGGTAGGAATTCACCAGAAATTATAAAAGGTTAATACCAATTTATCAATAAGTTTTTTCTTGTTTAAGTCTTTTTTTTCCAAAAGAAAAGAGAACATAGGACTATGGATAGAAGGAAAAAAAAAAAAAAGAGCCTATTTCTTTCAGACAGAGTACAACACTTCTCTCATAAAAATCTTGTTTACTTCAATGCAACTACAACTGCAATCATCTGCATATCATTTCATTGTTATTAGTATACTTTATTTTGCTTTTACAGAATTGTAGCAAATTATTCCTTTTATATATAAATCAATAATTCCAGCACATTTCCATTACCAATCTGCTACTTGGTTTCTGCATCATCACTTCACAACTATATTACTTTACCTTTACCATGTATTCTACCATAAAATATTGACATATATTTTAAAGATGTGCATCTTAACTTCAGCATAAATTGGGTAGACTACAAGTGGTGGTCACCAGACAGTAGGGCAGTTTTTTCAAATATGTTATTTCCCAGCACATGAGACTGCATTACAGACTCTGGCATGAAGAAGAATAACTCCAGTTATTTACAGGTGCTACATTCATGTAACATGTGAATGAATGGCACAGAATTCCACCGCCAAATAGGCACAAGGCAGGAATTAACTGCATGTCTGATGCTCAAGGCTTAACATATGTACATAAATGAAATGTGGAATTATTTTTTGGGGCCTCTCTTTCTAAATTCCTTGATGACTATATTGTGATTATCACTAATGTACAAGTAGAATTTTTTGTCCAAGTGCACTTTCAGCTTGGAAAGTGGAGAAAAAACCCCATGACTCTAGAAAATTAATAGCTAGCTTTGGTGATTTTGTTTCATGTTCTGGGGTAAAGAAAATAGGACTTCTAAAACAGCAATGATACTTCAATTAGTCATACAAAAATGTCATTTTTTTTAAAAAAAAGCAACAGAATATGCTATCACAAGGGAGGGGGAAACAGAAGAAGTGTATGCCCATGGATTTAACTAATAAAAGCTAAAGAAAAAAAGCAAAAAAACCCAAAACACCACAAAAAAACCCACACACAAAACAGACCAAACAAACCCTTCAAAAATATATTGTTGGAACAACAGTAGTTTCTGTCAAAAAGGGTTAACGTATTAATGTATAGAAACAGATTTTTTAAGAAAAGACGTTTTGGGTAGCTGCAAACTTGCCTGGTTTAGTAAAGAACACAATGTATTTTGCAATGGAAAGTAATGGTAAAATGAAACCAGATGTTTCATTTAGGCTTTTGTGCACATCTGCCTGATCCTTATGGGATGCGAAAATCATGGAGGATTTTGAGGAACAGAAGGAAAAATGTCCTAGATTATTGAGTAACAAGGCAGAAGAGCAAAATTCTGCTAATTATTTAAGCAAGGAACTTGGCCTTGGCCAAATGATGGATTTAATCTCTGTCTAATAACTTTTCAGATATTTGCCCAAGAAAGACCTACTACACACACAAATAACTAATAAAACATCTCTAAATAAACTAACCTATTAGTTTTGGTAATAGTTTGGTTATAAGTATTTTTAAATTACTTTGTATATTATCTCAGTTTTGGTCATGGAGTTATTCGGACTGGATGCTGTAGGAAACTGTCACTGAGGCAGAGTAGAGGCCCCGGGTTTAGGCTAATATTCACTGCAGTGTTGAGCTCCTAAACTGGATTTGAATCTATCATAACATGAACTATCCTTTGTTATGCAACCCTTGTTGTCTGAGTATAGAAATCTTTTTAATCTAGCACTTAAACAGCTACAGTGATATCAATATGTATAGTTCAAGCTTAGACTTGTCTGTTTCACAGTATTTGCCTTTCAAGATTCTTGAAATGTGATCTTGCACCATTTTCCTGCCACTGTTCCCACAAATGTTACACTTGGACAATTTTTTTTTCTGAACTCAACCATATACTCTTCCTGCTTTACAAGATTGGCCTTGCTGTGGCCAGTGGGTTAAACCTTGTAGCCTTCCTGAGGTTGTTCTTCAACCTAAATTATTCTGTGATTCTATGGAGTTGTCAAATAGTTAACCAAGCAGGAAGCAGAACATCTCTGCAAAGTTCTGAATATTTGATTTAATGTGCATATTGCACTTATCAAGTAATAGAACATTAGAGTCTTGTCTAGACCAAGACCAAGAAAAATAATGTAAGGCTTACAGCAGTGAGCAGTTATTAGTCATTAAAAAAAAAGCAAAACCATAAAACAGCAAACCACCCCCAAAACCCACTAACCAGTTAAATAAATGTGGTCTTTACAATTGCCCATAGCAGTGTAAGACTTCAGTGCAGAATGGTTACTGAGGAACACGCATACAAGCCCTATTTGTTCTCCTAGAACAAAGAGGAGGAACTGAGTTGATGCATCAGCTCTGAAGATCCTTGCAAGAGAGATTCTAACTGAATACCACATTGGAACCACTGATCCTCCCTAGGAGGATCTCCTTGCATGCCTGGACTCTCAGATTCAAGCAAGGAGCAGAACTTACAGATACATTCAGGAGCCCTCCAGGCGCTCCTGGTCTGCAGGAACCCGTGAGTGAGCCTTGAAGAGCCACCATAGCATAAGCAATGCTCTTCACTCTATAGTAAACCAGTGATATTACGACAAAACAAATTCTCTGAGTTACTAAAAGATCACTCACTATATCTGAACTTTTTCATGATGATAGCAGGAAAAGCTGCTTTTCCATCAGAAAGTTTGGGACTAGCTCTAACCTGCCATTCAGGGTGACTTAGGTGTGATGGGCACATGGGAAAACATATGCGAAAGTATTTCTACAGCATTGACCATGGTTCAGATCTTGCTAAACAGAAACGTAAGCACCTCTGAATTCAGCTTTGATCTAAGTTGTTTCTCTCTAGCAGTAAAATATACCTGCAGCATAGTGCAAACAATGAAGATTCTCTGCCAGTCTTTAAATGCAGACAATGAAAATATTTAATAGTTTTAGGCCTGTTCTGTTACCTATTCACACACATCTGTACAACATTTATCTGTAAAAAAAAAAAAAAAAAAAAAAAAAAAAAAAAAAATTGCAGAATTCAGATAGGAAAAAAGATTATCAAGAGCAAATCACTTGCATGATCTAAAACATCTCTCTTGGGGTCTGACTCTCAGTCATTATTCTCTCATTTCCTTACAGCTTAGTGCTTATAAGGGTAAGTTATGTTCCTTTTCTTTTTCAAAATCTATTGATTACTGACTTCTTTGCCAAAAAGGTGTTATCTCCTAAGTAATTGTTGTATATAATCAAAAAAGTTGGAATTTTACTGCCTAACTGTATCCCTGACTATCAGTATATCAGCAGTTAGTATCTATTGTCCTGCTGATACAGGGTGAAACATTAAGGTCATAATTATTTTTGTTTTACGAAACTATTTTTTATAACATGCACACAAAATACTCATCAGTCATTATGTTCCATTGAATATAGTATCAGGAAACTCTGAAAAGTGCTGTCCTAAAATAATTTTTTTAATGGACTTTGAAATCATAGAATCATAGAATCATAGAACCATAGGGTTGGAAGGGACCTCAGGAGATCATCTAGTCCAACCCCCCTGCCAGAGCAGGGTCACCTAGAGCAGGTTACACAGGAACACGTCCAGGCGGGTTTTGAATGTCTCCAGAGATGGAGACTCCACCACCTCTCTGGGCAGCCTGTTCCAGTGCTCTGCCACCCTCAGGGTAAAGAAGTTCCTCCTCATGTTTAGGTGGAACTTCTTGTGCTCAAGTTTGTGCCCATTGCCTCTTGTCCTGTCCCCGGGCACTACTGAAAAGAGCCTGGTCCCATCCTCCTGACACCCACCCTTTAAGTATTTATAAGTGTTGATAAGATCCCCCCTCAGCCGTCTTTTTTCCAGACTGAAGAGACCCAAATCCCTCAGCCTTTCCTCATAAGAGAGGTGTTCCAGTCCCCTAATCATCTTGGTAGCCCTCTGCTGCACCCTTTCCAGCAGTTCCCTGTCCTTCTGGAACCGGGGAGCCCAGAACTGGACACAGTACTCCAGGTGTGGCCTCACCAATGCAGAGTAGAGGGGGAGGATGACCTCCCTTGACCTGCTGGCCACACTCTTTTTGATGCACCCCAGGATGCCATTGGCCTTCTTGGCCACAAGGGCACATTGCTGGCTCATGGTCATCCTGTTGTCCACCAGGACTCCCAGGTCTCTTTCCACAGAGCTGCTCTCCAGCAGGTCAGCCCCCAACCTGTCCTGGTGCATGGGGTTGTTCCTCCCCAGGTGCAGCACCCTACACTTGCCCTTGTTGAATTTCATAAGGTTTCTCTCTGCCCAGTTCTCCATAGAGTTGAGTTTAACTTACAGTCTGGAAAAAAAAAAAAAAAGAAAAAAAAAAAAAAGCCCTGAAAATGGTGGGAAAACTTATTTCAGAAATGTTAGTTCATTCTTTCATCTAAAGGAGATCATCAGTGAAGTTGGTAACTGACAGATGGAAATCCTAACAGGATTGGATGTTCTGGGCTGCAGCTCCCAAAAGCACTTCATAGAATCTGTTGGGTTGGAACAGACCTTTAAAGGTCATCTAGTCCAACCCCCCTGCAGTAAGCAGGGACTTCTTCAACTAGATCAGGTTGCTCAGAGCCTCATCAAGCCTGGGCTTGAATGGCTCCATGGATGGGGCCTCCACCACCTCTCTCGGTAACGTGTTCCAGGATTTCACCGCTGTCATTGTAAAGAACTTCTTCCTAATGTCTAATGTAAACCTACCCTGCTCTAGTTTAAAGCCATTACCCCTCGTCCTATCGCTACATGCCCTTGCAAACAGCCCCTCCCCATCCTTCCTGTAGGCCCCCTTCAGGTACTGGAAGGCCGCTATAAGTTCTCCCTGAAGCCTTCTCTTTTCCAGGCTGAACAACCCCAACTCTCTCAGCCTGTCTTCTTAGGAGAGGTGCTCCAGCCCTTGGATCATCTTCATGGTTCTCCTCTGGACCCGCTCCAACAGGTGCGGGTCCTTCTTGTGCTGAGGGCTCCAGAGCTGTACACAGTACTCCAGGTGGGGTCTCACGAGAGCAGAGTAGAGGCGGAGAATCACCTCTGTGGATCTGCTGGCCACTTCAGCAAGTAAAACAGTCAATATATCTGAGCTACACTCTGTTGTGCCCCTTCAGGTCATGCCTTTAAGTCACCAAAAAGTTATTAAATATAACATGTTTCCAACAATGTTTCAGAATCACGCAATTAACTTTTTTTTTAACAGAACACCATTTATCAGAAAATTTATGATGAGCTCTATACATAGGCGGAGATGGGTTCAAGTATAATTTTTCACATATGTAACATGCGTGACTTGTACCATGGTTATGATAGCTTTTAAAGTACAAGACAGTGAGTGCTTTTGAATACTTAAGCTTAGGTAATGTATAGGAAACATAAAAGCATCAGTTGTGCAGAACTAGTTTGAAATGAGTGATGAAAAGTCTTTGTCTATATTTTATTCTTCATTTGAATTAATATTTCAGCTATTTGTTTAAAAATCAGCATAATAGATTTTTTTAATTTCACAGGTATTTTAGGCCCATTTGTCTCTTGTGTGATTTTTCTTATATAGTCAAACTGGTTTTCACGTATTGAAAATCACATCATTGAAAAGTCCCCTAGTTCACTCTTGCCTGCAAATAAGTGAGTTCCTATTTTGCCTGTTCATACATTTAAATTAATCATTTTATCCTTTCATTGATTATTATAGCAAGCAACTGATCGAGAAACCTGCATATTTGGTCAACACTAAAATTACGGAAAGTAAATGGCTTATATTAATATATTTACACACTCTTTTTCTTTGAGTAGATTTTTGAAATTACGTTTTAGTAATATTTGAATTATTCAGGTAATATTATTTTAATTGGAGAATAACATAAATCTAGTATGCTTGAAAGCTTTTCTGTTTTTCCAGTCAGTTAGTAGCACCTGCTAAAGGGTACAACCTCTTTCCACAGAGCATGGCTTTCTTCAGTAATATTGTGTGGTTTTGCTAACAAATATAAATACAACAGCTAAATAAAATAGGACTGATCAAGTAAACAATGACTATTCTAATGTTGTTTATTGTGGTGGATATGAGCTAAGGTTGTATGAGGAACTTTTTTTTTTAATTTTCTAATGACTGATGTTAGAGCATTGTCAGTTACTAATGTAGCTAGGTTTGAGTTTTGGATTGGGGTTTGGGTTGGTTTTTTTTTTTCCATATAAAGCAAACTGAAACTGAAACCATGCAAACATCACAACTTTTCTTAACTTTTGAGTCAAAAAAAGATTGTTGATATGAAACTAGTCAAATAAGATGAATCAGTTACAAGTTGTAGTACGGGACAACATTAGAGATGGTCCAAATGGTCAGTGTTGTATTTTTGTAAGACTTCGAATTTTGAAAAATTCAAATACTGAAAAAATAACTGATCCATGGGCAATAGATGAAGCTAAATAATTTTATTTCCTCTTGTGCAACTACCTCATATGTCTTTCTTCTGTAAAATGCCTATGCATGAAGACACTTTCTAACTTGGACTACAAGGATAAAGTTATAATCAAAAAATAACTTCTTCACAGTTACTTGGTATGAATTACAATACTTGATAATTAAGAAATGACAATATACTACACTATTGAAATCATAGCTCCAATTATTTGCAAAAAATCTTGCTGCACTGTCTTATAAAAGAGTTTGTGAACTAGGATCATTTTACCCTTAAAGTAGCTGGAGATGTGTTACATGGCTCTCGTTAATAGTACTATTTCTTTCTTTAATTGTCAACAATTACTGTTCTCATTTTTTGTCTCCAAATATAGTCAAAGTATAAAAGATTGCTACTAAGATGATTCAGAAATCATTTGCATCATGCAATCAAAGTCTAAGAATAGCATTTCTAGTATAATTGGAAACTATTTCTTTTTCAAGGCAATAGAGGCCCTGACACAGCAAGATCGTGTTTTCAGCAAGTATTTAGAAACATAACTCCGAAAAGGAGCTCCTGGGTGTCAGAACTAGAACCTGTGTAATTGCAGTGATCTTAGCTCAAAATGTCTCCATTTTAAAATAGTTGGATTTTCTTTTAATTACATTGATTTAATACTTGTGCTTCTTTCTTGTGATTGCCAACTCTGTTTCTATTAGAGCACTGCTTAGGACACATTTAGTAACTATTAGACAGTTTTCTAATTTCTGGTTCAAATGTTTCCACAGCCAATGTATACCTATCTAACACTGTGCCAGGACTGACTTGTGGCTTAAACGGTAATTTTTTCTTTGCTGTTGTTTATACCCTTGATGTGTTAGTAAGGAGGTATCATACTCTTTTTCTGTCTTTATTTTGTTAGATTGCATCTGTTACAGACAAAGAATTTCACTGCTAGCTTCTAGCAAAATAATAGTTCCTTGGCTAAATGTAAATATTTATGACAGGCTCATACATTTCACATCTATAGTAAGCTGCTTCTGACACTGCAATTCTAACTCCTGGCAGTATATTAAAAATACTATGCCAGACTGCACAAGCCATGTTTTTTCCATTTCCTCTCCTAAGATCAGCTCCCTACTTGCTTTATCATTGTCCTTGCTCTTGTCAGCATCTTTTGTAGTTTGATGCTATCAGTCTTGAACATGAGGAAAAAGAATCGCATTCAGCATTTCAGAATATAATGAAAGCTGATTCCCTGGGTTTTATGGAGAAAGTTTTAGATGAAGTACCTCGGAATTTATTTTGCTTCCACTGATCCATGCTCATTATCATTCCATGTATACTCAGACTTATCTTCTCTTCAACTGCTTTCAGTCAATAAGCTTGTGGAAAAGTTGTCTTGCTAGGAGGCACCTCTAGAGAGCAATTCATTCTGACATGTCCAAGACAGAAGTAAGCATCTTCTTGAGGTATATCTATTTTCTAGTCTATATTAAATTACTGCTTTTCAAATACCTGTCACATTAAGCTCAATTACGTGTTCTTTGTCAGGTGGATACTTTCTACAGCAGGAATTGGCATGATCATTTTAGCCAAAAATGTGAATTGACTTTGTCATATAATACTGTTAAGAAAGGACCATGCAGATACAAAAGAAAGAAAAGCAAAACTTTTGTTACAACTTTTTAAGAGAAATTGCAAAGTGATGATGTAGTAAGGGAATGGATGGATGTACAGGGCAGTGTAGTTCAAGGTTCACATCTCTCTTCCTATGCAAAATATTAACTGAAACATTTCTGGTTTGTTCTATTCTATTTTACCCTATTTGATAGAGAATAGATAACTTGAAATGTACACACTGTCACTTTCATTATTTCCAATTCCATTCTCCAAAACCAGTTATTCAGGCACACATATTGTTTTAATGATATGGACACACAGGGACTAAGACAAGCTCAAGAAATAAAAATTAATTTGTGAACTAATCAGGATTTGAATTTAAGCCTCCAAAGACATAACGGAGTATTTCTGGCACCCCATATTATTCTGTATACTGGATAGCAGTATCCCATAAGTATGATGTTGCTATGTGATGTTGTGATCCATGTGGCATTTGCATTGTTGACTATAATATCTATTTAAAAACTGAAAAGATGAGAGTTCAAGTTTGTCATGGTTTAACCCCAGCCGGCAACTAGGACCATGCAGCCACTCGCTCACTTATCCCAGTTGTGACAGGGAAAAGAATCAGAAGAGTAAAAGTGAGAAAAAACTCGTAGGTTGAGATAAAGACAGTTTAATAGGTAGAGCAAAAGCTGTGCATGCAAGCAAAACAAAACAAGGAATTCATTCACTGTTTCCCATCGGCAGGCAGGTGTTCAGCCATCTCCAGAAAAGCAGGGCTCCATCATATGTAACAGTTACTTGGGAAGACAAATGCCATAACTCTGAATGTTCCTCCCTTCTTTCTTCTTCCCCCAGCTTGATATACTGAGCATGACATCATATGCTATGGAATTGCCCTTTGGGTCAGCTGTCCCGGCTGTGTGCCTTCCAATTTCTTGTGCACTCCCAGCCTACTCACTGGCGGGGTGTTATGAGGAGCAGAAAAGACCTTGACTGCCTAGCAACAACTAAAAACACCAGTGAGCTCTCGGAAGTATTTCTCATCCCAAATCCAAAATGTAGCCTTACACCAGCTGCTAGTAAAAAAGTTAACTCTACCCCAATTGAAACCATGACAAAGTTTAAAGTTGCTGGAAAATTAATAACGTGGCAAATGGATTTGGCAATCACAACTAAAATGTAAATGCTACTACACATCAGTGATATATTTTTGAGGTTGCCACTATCATTAACTGCACTATCCTCTTCACCTACTAGATTCGTCATTCCATTATTATTATTCTTTTCTGCAACACCTCTTGACAATGGCACCAAGATCATAGTAGGGTAACACTGTCATTCACAGATGCAAATGATTCAGGTTAGGAGGTCACAGTGATGAGTAACACCAAAGACAAGGCATCCTATTTTTAAATAACAAATTCAGTTAATAGGTCTCCTTATATATTGTTTATCCTTACTGAAAAGTTTTTTCAAATGACCTTCCATTTTATGGAAACAAAATCTGAATTTTCAAGTCATATTATATATTTATTCAGACTTATTTTTTTCCCTTGGGTATGCAGCCTTGTTTATTTAATGCTGTAGAAGTCCCTTGTCAGATAGCACCTGAAAAAACAGCAGTGTGTCACAAGAAGCAAAAGACACGAGATTACAAGTCTGTTTCCTAGTCATAGGTGTTTCAGATTTTGTCCTTTCTATAATCCAGTGTCATTTATTCTGAATGTATTGCTTTTTGATAATATGTTACATTCAAATGTAGCAGGAAATCTGTCAAGTCGTTGTATATTGCTTTTATGTCATTAGCACATTTTGATGGTAGAATGAATGACTGCAGATTAAGATTATTCCTCATTAAATGCTGACTTTTTTGTTATCTACAGCTTCAACCAAATACAAAATTCTTTATTTATTGCTTTTGACCATTGTATAATGTTATCAGAGTGACCCAAATTATTTATTCAGATTCAAGGCAAGACTAGCCCGTTCATCGGAGCTTTTTCAAGAACACGTATATAAAATGTGGGCCCATTGATTATTGGTTATGTTCTTTTTACATTTATGGATTTTATGCACATGTTTGCATGTTGTCAATGAAACTTGTCTTCTGATACTTTGAGATAACAGTTGTCTAAAATGCTTTAATTTCTTTCAATATTACACATATTTTGATATTATACTTCCAAATCTGGCAACAATGTATCATCTGCTTTCTCTTGTCATTCACATTTTACTGTAAAAGTCAAAATGGTGTAAGCATAAGGTGTGATAGAAAATTGCAACAATATACTTGTGATTTTGACAAGGTCTTAATGGTCTTTGCGTCTGTTACATATTACAAAGCGAGTGTAATTGATTTTCTTCTGACTATACAAAATTTACAGTAGTTGGGAAAAATCTTATCTTCAACTTTATATGCTTGACTGATAGATTTAACTTGGCAGATAGTGCTGTTATCTTTATCATAAAACATTACAGCTATGAAGAAATTTGAACTCCTTGATAGATACAGACCAGAAGCAATTAGACAATAATTTCAGGAGCACTTTTTAAAAACGAATGATATCCTTGAAAGACAGTTTACTGCTTTAGTTTTTATATATTTCTTTATCATATCAGTACAGGTACCATACCATATTTTTTTTATTTGAAAAGTAAGAAGATCCACCCTAATGATTTTGTCTCAAAAGCTGTTTAACTATGTAATATTGCATTCGTATATGACCCACTACCTTTTTTTACTGGAGCAAACATATTTCCAGTAATGTTTCTCATTTTGATTAAGACAAAAAGTGTAAAGAATTTGTCTCCTTCTTACTACAGGATCAGTTACCCATTAGACATATGTCATATTCAATAAATGTCATTAATTCTTATTGTGTCTTTCTCTATACTAGAAAGTCTTTTAGAATTTGTTTGGTTTTATTTTGTTTTTTCTGATGAAAGGAATTAAAAACTATGATCAAGTTGGAAATTTTTCTTACTGATTAATTAATTTGTTTTTTGATATATGTATTCTTCAGGGCTTTTATGTCAGTTTTGTGCTTTTATTTGCACTCTTTCCTGTATTTTGTTATCTAAAAAACTTCATCATAAAAATTCAATGAGGACATTTACAAATGGAAAATCACTTCTCTGTCCACACTATTTTATATAAAATCATTCTGAATTGTTTCTTTATTCTGACTCAAATCTTTTCCAGAGTCATTACATATTATGAATGCAATCTTTGTAGATATGGTCTTCATTTCTCACTCCAAAGCCTATTTATTTGCTTTGGCTTTCTCTTGATTGGCCCCAGCTAATCAAATGTTATGGACACTTCATGACTGACCTATCCTTCTTTAACATCTCAATAGCCTATGTATGGTCTATACATTGTATCCACAGTGATAAATTAAATACACTTAATTTGCATAGTCTAGGCTCATTGTTTATAGTGTTATTTACCTGTTATACCATCTTACTAGATGACCTTCTTAAATTATATAAGAATTACATTTTGTGAGGAACTATAACACATTTCCTTGCTCCAAATGTAACTGAAATCCATCTGGGAGAAAAACAAAGGAAAAAAGGAGAAAAAAAAGGGAAGTAGAAAAACCTTCAATCTCCATAGGCAGAAATTTATTGTTGCATGTATTTATTCAAGTTCTTTTGAGCAGTGGAGAATGCAGTGGAATAAACTTGCATAAAACACAGTAATATGCTATTAAAAACTTTCTAAAAATCAGTATCTTAATTGCTGCATGCTGTTACCTAGTTTAACAGAAGTTTCATCTTTCACACTGTTCATATGACCATTTAGTGTATATTAGCCAAATTTTCCATTGTATTTGAAGTCAAATTATGAAATTTAAAATATCTGTATGGGTAAAACTTTTTAGTTAATGGACTCTACATAGACTATAATAAATTTATCACATAGAGACTAAAACCTTGCTTTATCCTGAAACATGCACATATCAGCAGAATTGGAAGCTTCCTCATGATGCTGTACAAACATAGGCTTAATCTCATCTGGAAATGGGGTGTCACTGCAATAACTCATCAATAAAGCTGAGCAGGTAGACAGAAGCAGATAACACTTTTTCCTTTTGATGAGCAAATAACACATTGTCATGGTGGAAAGATGTTTTTAGTTTGGGCGGAAAATAATGTATACTGTTGCACTGATAGGTACGTTGGTTTAAGTGATTGTTGTATCCAAGTCTAACGGGTTTCAGAAAAGTTGGAAAAAAGCTATTTTGTTTGGAAATAGAGTCCAGAGGCTAGGATTTTCTCTTCATCACCAAGGTATATCAGTCCTGATGGTGTGACAGTGGGTCAGGATAAGGAACTAATAGTGTATTGATTTTGCATTGTACAAATTCTATTTGTTTTCTCAAATGTTTAAGGAGACATGTATAGGTCACTGATGTGAGCAGAGCCTGATGTTGTTATTCTTGTATAAGGCTGCCTGGCAGAGGTTTGTGTTTATTTGAGTTTATTAGTATTTTTTTAAACAACCATGTTCTTATTGGAAATACTAAAGGTATGTTGTGGCACTTCAAACATTGGAACTGTCATTATGTAAAGGGAAATAAATGGAAATAAAATCAAGAAGGAAAATACCCAAGGAATTATATGAGGCTTTAAGATCAATTAAAAACTGATCTGTAACATATCTACATTTGATTTGTTCAGAAATTCAGTTGGTACGGTTTTGGAAAATTAAGGATATGGTGTCTTATTTTATTGCATTGCAAGGAGTTTGTGCTAGTAATAAATACTTCTTTCTATTGATATATTATAGAAGATGTTTACATTCTTATTTAATTGTACACATAGACTAATCAGTGTTAAAATACTGAAAAAATACTAGTGACCTAAAATGTATAGAGGTAATAGAGGTAATACCATTTTGTCAATCCAGTACAAAAAATACTAATATGACTATATCACTTCCAATGACAGGGTAAAATCTTGATGTTCTCCAAAATGCTTTTGATTGCAGTAGAACTGGACTTTTCATAAAAACAGTGTTCCTGGAAATTTATTCAGCAGTGTCGTTCTCTTATTTTATTCTGTTGTTTATAATGAAATGAAAGAGTACTTAAATGCCATAAACTGTGATTACACATTACCTGATTAAAAACGATTCAAATAGAATTAATTTCCAAACTAAAAATTATGTTGTTAATATTTGAGTATTTGAGTATTATAACTGAATATATAGACAGATGTTTTCAAGTCTGGCGTGTTAGATACAAATTTTCTGAAAGTCTGTTAATAGTTTTTTTATTTATTTGTAAATTTGATACTTGTTATCTATTTCTTTTCACAAGTTTTGTCACGATTCATCTTAGGTAGCCAGCACAATTGTAGAAACTAGTATTCAAACTTCAAAATTCTACTTTTTTTTCAAGAAGTTGCCTATCTGATCTAAATAAAGAACATTTTATCTAATTCTACTACCTTTGCTATTTTAATGATGATAAATCTTTTAATAAAACCTTCAATCTTTTATGTATTTACTTGTAATTCAATGCTTATGTAGAAGTCAGTCAGATTAAATTCAGTTTTTCTCCAAGTAAAACATAAAGGTATTTGACACCTTTATTTTTGCAAAAACTAAGTAACTAACTTTTGGTCACTCTTTAGCTACTCCATATTAAACCATATAATCTGAAGATCAGTAATGTCCCTTATGCATTTTAGGAAACCAGCTAGTACATTTTGTTTAAAGGTGCCAATGATCTAAAGTTTATAGAAGACTTAAGCTAAATTTTATAGTGCAAGCAAAACAGTAGGACTTTGGCGGGGATTAGGAGACAAGCATTCAGGAATTTTGTATGTGGAAGTCCTCATTCATTTATCTATCCGTACTATGGGTTCTCTTTTCCAAATGGAAAAAAAAAAATAACACCCTTATTTAGCAAGGTGTGGTGAAAGGTCAAAATTATTATAAAATATTATGCATATGTACTTAGTTATGGCTATATAGTCTATACTTACAGTTAAGTATGCATATATGTAACTGTAGAATATAGTTGCTTATGATAAAAAACTCTTTAAATAACATATCTAGGACACTAAAATGACATGACAACATGGGCCTGAAAAGTAAGTTAGAGCGCCATATACTTTCAAAAAACTTCATCATAACTTTTATTGGCACAAAAAGAGCAAGAATTTTATCATATCTTGTTCTATGTAGATAGGCTTTAATTACTTCATTCCCTGAGATTCAATTTTAAAATCATTTAACAGTCTTCCTTTAAAAAGCGATACAAAGCAATAATTCACACAGAATCTGATATGATTCTGTTGTGTCATACTATCTTACTGTCACAAGCCTCATCAAAAGATATTTTAGTACACATTTATTGAAATATTAATTCCTTCATATATAGCCTATAGTTCAAAGTAACTAGTCTGACAAGTAGGATATAATATTTCAGTGAGAGGAATGAAAAAAATACTTCTTTTCCAATAAGCATATTTTATACAGCATACTCTCTTTTTTATAAAATACTACCTTTTTCTCCTTTTAAAATATAAACTGCATACAGTGAAACAAATTTATCCTTTGCATCTTTGAAGTGATGTTTTACTGTGATCAAATACAAAGAAATTCTACCATTTCTTGCCTAGGTATCCTGTTCAGTTACCTCTCTAAGAAACATTTTTATTTGATAAAAGTAATAGGATATCAGAACTGAGGATGTGAGGCTTCTGATTGCTTGTAATTCATGCATTCTTCTATAACCATGTAACTGGTTTTTGAAGCATATTCACGCTGACTTGAAGAGGTCAGTTCAAACATATCAGTCTCTGAATTGTCATTTTAAAATACTTTATTCACTCCTATTTTCAATGATACGATCAATCCCTAAATGTTCTAAAAATATGATCTATAATAAAATTTTATGCATTTGTTAGCCTGCTCAGTTATGTTTCATATTCACTTTGACATTAAATTAAAAAATCATAGGATACTAAAACATCCTTAAACCTACAAGTTACAGGCATCTTTAATTTGCTTCCTACAATGTTACTTCTTATCCTTTATATTGTCCAGAACATGAAATATAAATGATATCTTTTAGACTAGAAGTACATACTTTCTATGTAACCTGAGTGAGGAACAGTTATGAATAGTTTTTGGCCGATTGTAATGTTTCTTTCTGTTGGTATCACATTACATTTGCCTGACTGTCGTGGTTTAAACCCAGTAGGCTCCTCAGCCCCACACAGCCACTTGCTCATTGCTCATCATGTTTCCGTCATACAACTATTGAGTTTTCTCCTACTATGCTGCTAGGACTGTCCTCTACTATAGCTTATAAATGTTTTATTTAAAATTTTGTTCTAATAATTTCATGGTGAATTTATACTCTGCTCCTACATTAGCTTTTTCCTGCCTAATATCTACCTGCATGTATTACAAACATCCATCATATCCCTTTCAGCTTTGTTTTCCTAAGTTAAACAAGCTAACATCTATTTTCCAACCGTACTTCAATTTTTTGTTTCCTTGAACACAGCTGTGAATTCTGTTAACTTTTACTGTCTTATTTCTTCATTATTGAGGACATATGCCAGCTGAGGTCTTGCACAATGGCATCATTACTTAACACATTGCTTCTGGAGATGCTACTCAGCACATCCGAAAATTAGATTTTTTATTTATTTTTTTTCAGTCACATTGCATAGCCGGCTCTTGAACATCCTATGAGACATTGATCTACTTATGTCATCCTCCTCTTCTGACATTTCATCTTGAAGAACCCCTGGTTTATAATAGAAATTCATAGTAATAAGTTCTTAGTTAAGTCCTAAATTAGTTCCACTTAACATCCCGTCCAAGTTAGAAGCTCAGTCATCACAGGCAGAAAAGAAAGACAGAAAGGGTGATTCTGGTCATTCAAGATCAGAATAATCTTTTAGAAGTGCTTCTTTCTTTCTGTTAACTCTAGAAAGAGTCTAGGTGGACCAAGGTCCCACCTATATTCACATAGGTAGCTGAAGTGCCTAATGATTCCAGACTACTTCTGCATAGATTATACATGGAGAAGGCAATTTAATTCATTGTCCCAGAAATAAACTGTTAGTGGGCAGGTCAATAAAACCATAAAAAAAAAAAAAGATGAGGCAGGTGTATCATATACGCTAGTGTGTTGTCTAAGTTGTATATTTAGAAGCAATGATTCCAGGAGATAGCTGTGGAATAGAGGATCTACTGAACAGTGATTGCTGGGAAAAAACCAGTACAGAAGATGACCCCCCAGAAAATTGCTGCCACACAGAACAAATGCAAAAGTGATAGGGCTTCTGATTTTGGAACCTCGGAAACAAATACCAGCATACTTCTTATTGTTTTCATATGTGCTACTTAGAAAAAGAATGATAAGAAGCTGAAAAAGTGAAAAGCTACAGAAAATAATTATGAGGTGGAACAAATTTATCATGAAAGCCTTAAGTAGTTGTTACTTCAGGAAAAGACAATTTAAAGATTATAGTATATAGTAAAAGCTCACCAAAGATACTTTATAATCCAGAGGTCAGTGGACTGATTTTGGCTTGGATAAAGGTAATTTTCTTCATTGTAGATTGTATGGTGGTATGTTTTGGATTTGTGACTAAAACAGTGCTGATAGCATAGGGATGTTTCAGTTACTGCTGAGCAGTGCTTGCACAGAGTCAGGGCCTTTTCTGCTTCTCATGCTGCCCTGCCAGGGAGTAGGCTGGGAGTTTACAAGAAGTTGGGAGGAGACACAGCAGGGACAGCCGATTCCAACTGACCAAAGGGATCTGGCATACCATATGGCATCATGCTCAGCAATAAAACCTGGGAGAAGAGGGAGGAAGGGGAGACATTTGGAGTTATGGTGTTTGTCTTCCCAAGTAACTGTTAAATGTGATGAAGTCCTGCTTTCCTGGAGATGGCTAAACACCTGCCTGCCAATGGGAAGTAGTGAATGAATTCCTTCATTTGCTTTGTTTGCATGTGCAGCTGTAGCTTTACCTATTATTAAACTGTCAACCCACAAGTTTTCTCAATTTTGCCCTTCTGAGTCTCTCCCCCATCCCACTGTGGGGAAGTGAGTGAGTGGCTGTGTGAGGATGAGCTGCCCACGGGGGTTAAACCGTGAAGTTTGAAGTTTTTTTGTTTGAGTTTGCTGATCTTTGACGTTTACTTGCCATTTTACTGGAACAGTCATAGAATAATTTTGACATTTTTGTCACCTGATAAATGTAGTCGCATACTTATTTTATACTACTTCCTATTTATTGGGCAGCCTTTGAGTTTTCATAGTGCATCTGAAAAGGTGTTTGCAAAACCTTGGAAGCAAAGTCTCCAAGATGGGTAAAGATGTGTTTACCCTTGCTGAGTGACTGCAATACTGCAGCTGGGTGCTGGTATAACCTGAGGTAGAATATTAATGCTTTGTGCAAAATGATTTATCAAACATAAGATAAGTAATAGAACTGAGAACAGGACATCTATAATTAACTTTCAGGACAAAATAAAACTGTAAAATATTTTCTGATAATCTTCCCGTCTTCTGGGGTTTGTTTTGGATGTTTTTCTCATCTTCTGGGGTTTGTTTTGGATTTTTGGTGGTTTTCTTATATATTTTTGTTTTCTCTATTCTCCTTTCATCATCCCAAGCTTTTGAAATCCTTTGATATTAAAGAAAATGGGTTACCTCTATAGTTTATCTACTGAGACCCCTAGTGGCAAAGGGTGAATCACCATCGCAGGGTTTGTCAAAAAAAATCTTAATTGCATCACTAGTAGGAATACAGAAATTACTTCAGGGATAAGGAGGATGGGAACCAGGAAATCTGGGAATGCCTCGGTTCCAGGCCATTTTCTGGTCTTGATAAAAATGTTGGAAGTGGAATAATTGTTCACAGAAATCAAACTTAATCCCTTTAAATATAGAAAACAAGGCTTAAAAGTATGAAGATATGGACTACAAAACTAAAAATTGAGGTCACTAAGCCACAAACCTAAGCAAAATTGAACAACAGACAGTTCATCAGCACAAAAGCGTGAATAAAAAACTCCACAATTAGAAGGCACTAGCAGCGGCACTAACGCCTTCAGGATTATGACTTTTCCAACAAATATTTCACATAGTAGATTATCCTTTTTGCCTTAACCACTTATTCTCAGATTTTGATCCTTTTTTTGGTCTCTATTGCTACAATTTGTAACAGTGGCTAATTGTAATCTTTAGGTTAAAGTAAGTTTTTCACCCTTGGATCAATAATGAATGTATTGACCTGGTTACATTTAGGAATAATAAGAATTGGGTCAGGGAATCTTTTTGCACTTGAGATAAGCTAGAAATATAGTTAGCGCTGCTATTTGGAGGCATGATATACTGCAGTTTAGTGTGTGTAAATATAGGGAAAAATTACCTGACTTTGAGACTTGACTTACTCTGGGATATGAAAGGTTAGTCCGTTTCCTGATGGGTTTTATTTTAACTTTTTATTCATGAGTCTCACTAACTGATCTGAATGACAGTATTGCTTAACTTCATTGCCATTTTATTTGCCGTAGTCTTAGCATTGCAATCACCAGCGGTGATGACTTGTGTAACTCACTTGTTCTGTCAGTTTCTTCTCTTGGACTCTACAAGCTGCCACCTTTTCTTATTTTCCCTTATGTCCGCATTTTAAATAGAGGTTCCTAAAAAGCTTGTTATATGAGCCTAAATTTAAAAAAAATAGAATCGGAACACGTAGGACAGGTTTGGTTTTTTTTTAATTGCTCACTGACTGACCTACAAGAAAAGGAGAAATTTTATGAAGCTTAGAAGACAAAGCTGTGAGGTTTTTGAAGATGAAAAGGTGAAGTTTCATGTTTCCACTTCAAGAACTGTTACTGTTGTTTACAGCCTACACACTTAATACAGTATCTTTTGGGAAGTAAGAATTTTAGGCTTTGCTGACATCACACACTTGAGTTTCTATGCATCCTTTGCAATTCAGTATTACCTGTGCTGATGTAAAAACTCTCATTTCCCTCATTAAAATCATACAATATGGAATCACCTTAAAAGTCTTGACCAGGAGTTGAAAAGAGGAGTGCTAAAAGGCTGTACGGGAATCCGCTTATATCTGTCCATCCATATCTACTTAGCTGAAGGCTCCCATTGCCTTCTACCCTTTATGTCTATCCTTTTCTCCTGCCTCTAATTCCCTCTGGTTTTCATCCAGGAAATATAATGGTTTAGCAGTAGCTTGTCAAGACTACATAGCTGTTATAACTAAAGGTGAGGAAGCTATTGCCCCATACTTAGCTACCCTCCTAATTTCACCTCCAGGACAGTAAAGGAAGTAGGGAAGCGATTGGTGAATGATTGTTAAAAATAATGCCCAGTATTTAAAATATGGCATCAATCAAGCTAACAGTGCGTAACTGTGGCTCATTGCCACAGGGCAACCCATTTTGCCCAATTCTTCTCTGTTGCTTTTATGTTTCTAACCCACTCTTTTTTCCTCAGCCAGAGAACATTTCATAGAAACATTTGATAGAAGTTGGAAGCATGTCCAAAGCTGGAAGCATGATATCTATGTCAATACAGATTTCCTTCCTTTTGAATCTACAACCTTCCACTATCATACAAAAGCCTGGTTTGCTTTTACTTGTCAATCTTATAATTTGAGCGCATATTAAAAAAAAAAAAAGAATAGAAAATAATCACATGATATCTTGTACCAGCAATGACGGTGGAATGGCTAATATTATTTGGTGGGTAACAAGACACTTCAATACTCCAGCTAAATGCAGAAGAATAAATTTTTCAGTGTTCTGAGTTTCCAAGATGTTTTCATTATGTGTCTCTGAACAACAGCGTTGCCTTTACCACTTACCTATTTTTTGCATTATACATTCAAATTCACAATGCGTGTTTCATAGGAATTAGCTTTTAAAGTTTCATAAATAATTCTCTTAGCAGTGATATTCTGCATCTTTTGGACCAAGAACTACATAAGCTCAGCCTGTTGTAAAAGGGGATAAGATAAGATGATAAGATAAGATAAGATAAGATAAGATAAGATAAGATAAGATAAGATAAGATAAGATAAGATAAGATAAGATAAGATAAAGGTTGTGAAGCTGAAAGGCTGAATTTTGGTAAGGTTGCAGTCATAATATAATCTTATAATACTGTAATTAAAAACAATCATTGAAAAAGAATCAATCTCAACCACTCCACATTTCATCTGCAAGAGAAAAAATAAACAATCTTATTTAAATCAAGTATTCTTAAATAGCAAAATTTAAATTTTGCATGTTTAAATACTGATTGAGGTGGAGGTTACATTACATGTCTTTTAAACTGCTTCACAGGCAAAGCTGAGCTTCAAAATGGTACTCCCTCTAAAGATATGAATCACTGTGGACATAGAAGCCATCCAGGAGGTTCATGTCAGCCTTCTTGCTGAAGAAGGTGTTGATGTCAGGCTCAGAATAAAGGATTCACAGGAGTCTAATTATCGGTTCCCAAACCGTGGTCAGCAATAAGCAACCATGTCATTGCCCACGTTCCCCATAAACCCATATAAAATCTAAAATGTAGCAACTAATTGGTGTTGAAAGGTTAGCTAGGAACTATAAAAGTTTGGAGTGCTGACAGCGATTTATTGATTCAAAGCATTCAACTGCAGCCAAAGACGTTATAAACCATCTCCTCTGGTGTAACTGAAGCTTTTTCTAATTTGCATGTCTCCAATGGGATGAAACAATTAGAAATAAATGTTAAGATACATATGACTATATTGTGGAACTTAATTTCTCCTGTAATTACCTACATAAAGTGTATGGACTGAAATAATATGGTAAAATTTAAGGCATAATAATAAAATCACTATAACTAATAATCTGCTGTGTCTTCTACCATGGTAAAAAGATTTCAAGTATATAAAAAGGTATGTAGGGAAGACAGTTATTATATATGACTCAAATAAAAAAAGAAGACAAGACTAAAAGTTGCCATAAGATAATAAAAGGAAAAGTAAGGTAAGATGGCTCTAGAAATGTTTCTTTTTGATCTAGGAATAATTTTTGAAGAAACAGTAAGTCACAGCACTAATCTGAAGGAGACATTGTGCAAAATTTTTAAAGGAAAGATAGCAGCAATTTTAAGCACAGTAGGTGGTGAAATTATTCATCAGACTCAGTTCCATTACAGAGACAAATCAAGAGATTCCTGTGTATGAATCTTTTCTAAAAATGCAATGAGGGGCATGACATGATCTAAGAATGTGAGTGAAATTAGACCGTCACTTCTTTCCCTTCGTCTTTCTAATAATGAGTCTTTTCTTGTGTAGACCATGTGTGACTAATAAGATTTCCTTTGCAGAATTGTTGGATGGCCACAGGGCTTTAAACTGTGGTGTTATACGAAGTGAAAATCCCCAGACTAACCTAAATGGCTTGTGTCTTTCTTGGATTTTGAGCTTTGACGAATTCAGTTAAAATTATAATAAAATGAACTAAAATTTTGGAACGAAAGATGGATTCGGGAAATTTAAATATTTTTGAGTGGTAATTTTTGTACAACAATTTCACTCATTCTTTTGGCTCTATAAAAGGGATGAAATTAGAAGCTGAAGTTGGGACAATGGTAAATGTTAAAGGATGTAATGTTCATTTAAAGCAAAATCTGTCACCATCCTTTACGTTAGGAAAAGAATTACCTCTCAGTTTTAATGAGACAATTTGTAAATAGCACTGGACAGCATCAGTAGTACTACAAAAATTAAACACTCCGTAGTGTCAAGAACAATTTCTGTGCTTATTTTTGCATCATTTCCTAGCCAATAATATATCTGAAATACTTCAATTTGCTTTCCTGATAGTTGCATTAAGTAAGGTTCATTGACATCATAGCGTCAAGTATAGATCAGTGCCTTCATGAATAAGATATTTTTTATTCTAAAAAATAAATAAAATATTCTCTATCAAATGCTTCCAGAACCTTGTAAAAGAACAATAATTACAAATTCACATAACTTCTACACAAGCCTCACTAATCTGTTGGTCAGTCTACCACAATCACTCTCTGGAAGGGACAGTTTTGTTCCACTTACTGTAGAGTGTAGTACAGAAATTGAGGCTCACAATTTAGACACTTCGGGCAAGCAATTTAGGTTGCCTGGACTGAAACAGGGCTTTAGTAATCAATTTAAAAATTCCTTTGAATGCTGAAAATGAGGAAGAACAAACAAGCAAGCCCATTACAGTGTGCTTCTAGTATAACAGAAGCACTGATTTTTTTTTTTTTTTTCTGCCATAGAATACTTAAAGTTGCAAGATTCAGTGAAGATCTTGCACTTTGGTATTCAAACAATGGCATACAGATTACCTCTCTAAAGCAAGCCAGGACCTTTTTGTAGATGATATGATTATACCATGCATTACATACGGTGGGATTGGGCCCTTAGATTAAACCAAAGATAATTTCTCCAATATTCTCCATCCAGTGGCAGGATTAATAATGATAGCCAATTTCAGGAAAGGCATTTGGTGGGTGCAACAAGAAGGTACACAGAACAACTCAATGATAGTTTGCAAATGCAGCACTGAGAAGTCATCTCAAGAAAGATTCCATGTTTCAACAAAATAAAATTTACTGGATATGAAAAAATACTCCATAATCTTTTAAAATGCTGTAGAACAAGGTGTCATATTACCTCTCAGCCATAACAAACACCTATCTTGATAAAGTATAGCTACCCGATCTATTTAGATAGATGCCATGAAATCCTGATGTAATCCTCCTTTTTCAGTTAACCACAAGGAACGTGCAACTTAGTTACTTGGAACTGATTTTTTCACTGTCCTGCTCTATCAAAATGGAATAACGTTTAGAAACATGGAAGAAGGATACACTTTTTTTTTTCTAAAGAAAAGTTAAAGGAAATTCAGTACTTTGCCAGACTCCAGTTTTTGTAACCGCTACACTCCTAGTTTTTAGGCACAAATAAGAAGTTAGACTAAGTATCACAGATTAACAGTAAATACATTAAAATACTACCCACTTCTTTATCCTTAACTACCACATCTACTGTAAAAGAAAGAAAATTTATTATGCTAAGTAGGTGGTCAATCACATCCAGAAAGAAACTCAAAGTACAAAGTTGTAATATGTAAATGACATTTGCATCAATGATCTGTGGGTTTTGTTTCATCCATCTAAGGAAAAAAAAAAAAAAAAAAAGAAAACTCCAAAAGATAGAAAAAGTCTTTAAGATCTTAGCAATATACACACTTTTTAACTATTTTAAGAGGAAAAATATTTTAACTGATTATGTTTCTGATGAGTCTTTTTACCTTAAAGTATATGTAACCGTAGTGACTTACTGTACAATTGATCCCTTTGCTCCAAAAAAACAGACAGCATGAAAATATATACTTCTTTTTGCTCATTTTTCTTTCCATCACAATATACATTTCACAATTAAAGGAGTTCAAATGTGGTGCAAATGTCAGAGATGCAGATGTCAGAAGTCCACTGTCAATAAGGAATATGAAAGAGGAAATATTAAGCTTTCGCATATACGTAATAGGTAACAAAAACGTAAAAGATACTTTATTTGTCATGACAACGAGTGTCTTAATTTACCTGATTATTTGTACTGCTAAGTTGTTAAAATGGTAGGACTGTAATATAGTAATGGTGCTGCCTAGCTAATGGTTTCTTCACTGAACCATCCTTTATAAAATGGTGAATTGATTGGGCTAGTCTTAAGTATGCAGCAGGAGTTAAATTGATCATGTAAGAAGTATAACCACTTTTAAATGTGCTGATAAAGTGTCTGAAGCTGAAATCAATTAGTTCACAGCACACATATAGATGCAGTTAAAAACTTACAATACTAACACCATTTTTTAAATATGCCTACCAAAAAAGAAACTCTGAAACCACTGCAAACTCTGAGGAAAGAAAGTAATTTACTGAAGACACTCTACAGATATTGCTTTGAGTGAAATAAATATTTAAACAAGCTATACTCACCAAAAATTAGTTTCAACATGTACACAACGCTTACTATTCTAAGTACTGTATCACCACTTGTGTATTACCAGCAGAACAAATATAATATATTTCAAAATGTGTAAGTACTTTTAAAAATACATACATACATACATACATACATACATACATACACACAGATATATGTCCCTGCAAGGGAGATGAGATAGGCAGACAATGCTATGCATGCAATTTTTCATTTGCTTTAACTACATTAAAAGGTTCAGAGAAAGTTTCCTCCCAAAATTCACATTTTTCTTTCCCTTTTCAGCAAACATACAACATTCCTATAAATGACTAAGGGGACTCCTACGCCAAAAAAAACCCCAAACAACACAAACAAACCATGCTTCCCTCTAATATATGGGAAGAGAGACTCAACGGTCTTTCTAGCCCAAGCCTGTGACCAGCAAGAAACTGAGGAAGAATGAGGAGTGGCAAGGCATCCTTGCATGACAGTAAGATACATTACCACTGGGAAACCTTGAAACACTTACTATGCAACATTATGTCATATTATTATGAGAAACAGGCAAGTATATGTTTATGTATAGAGCACTCAGGTATGACTGCTTTCTAAGTGCATGGGGATAGCTTCTAAGACAACAGCTGTAAAAAATTCATTAAACTATAAAATGGAGGCAGTACAAGCCAATTGTTGATAGCTTTTGAGACTGTATCACAGTTTTTGCTTTTTTTTTTTGCTTTTTTTTTTGCCTTAAAGACTTCAGCTACAAGAAATAAATTATTTCAGAGAATCCCTTCTTTCTAAGTATGTGTTTTAGTCCATTTTTTCACAGGGGAAAAAAAACCAAAGTTACTAATATTTGAAAAAAATATGAAAACCTGGCATTGTATCTACTTTTCTCAATCTTCGTTCCAATCTTTCAATTTGGCAGAACTTTACAAAGTGTCTTTCGTATGTGATTTTTGTAATAATTAACATTTTATTAATTCACTGTTAATTTTTAATTTTATATTAAATAAATTTTGCAAGTGTACTATGTAGACTTCATACAACAATTTTTACAATTTAATATCACTGTTAGTCTGATCACTATTGACTTGCCTGCATTTGTTTACTGCTCAATTTTAACTGAATTTCAGTCCCTGTTATACAACATGGCCTGTATGGGTAAACGCAATACACAACAGAAATACAAACTTCTAAGTATTTGCATCTCCATGAAAATCCAGACCTTCTAATTCAAATCACAAAACTGTCGTCTTAGTCATTTTTTCCAGTTGGTAGAAGTTGGACAGTGCTCTGAACAGTGAACCATCGATCTTATGCTGAAAATTAATATGAAACATTATTGAAGCCCCGACACATTTTGTAGTTTGTTTGTTTGTTTGTTTCTGAAGCCTGTTCATTTTCATATTTCTCTTTGTATGTTTCTGACTTGTGCATAGGTTTCTGTTTGGATTTTTTCTGTAATTATATAGTTTTTCTATGAGTAAATCAGCGGTCACAGAAAGCATTGGGAATATAGTTACAAACTATTTTTAGGTTTGTATGACTATTTGGTTAGGTTTTGTTTACATTTTAGGAAGTCAAACATTTTCAGTACAAATCCTGCACTATCATATAAAAAGCAGAAAATAAGAAAAACTATATATATGGGCACAAAAATATACATAATAATACTTCAGTCTGTAACTCACAGTCATATCTTTAAAGAGTTGAAGAAATCCCTGCTCATACAGTAAATAGTTTGGGTCAGCTTTTCTGAAATTTTATTTATTACTGCAGGTTAGAGATTACTTCAGGGTTCCTGGGCTCATGAAATAGAGTTGTATCTAAATCGCTTTGACAGTGAAAGGGCAGAATCTTTGGATATGAATACAATAAAAGCTTTACTAATGGTAGACATAACTGAACTCTGCAGCTCTTCTCAAAAAATCCTGGGTCAATACCACGTACCTTTAAAACTGCTGTGCTTCAGTAAAGTTAATTATAATTTTCACATAGGCAAAAACGCTTGCAAGCTTATTTAGAAAAAAATAATCAAGTGTATCTATAAAAGCAGCTATCAAACAGATGTACTTGATAGGAGGGAGTAGTAGACTTCCTCTAAAAGAAAGTGCTTGAGAAGATATCCAGATCAAAGGATTTTCAATACATCCTCTATAGATACATCTTATAATTGGGCATCATATATCAGATTTATCTGGTTCCACTATTTCTCCAAGAATAACCATGTTTTCTACTTGTATTGAGTCCCAGAGTTTGGTTTTGGTTTTTTTTTTTTTTTTCATTTTAAATGTGCTGTTTCATAATTCACAGTCCAAGGATGAGAAAGAAGGAGTAGACAGGCAGGGAAGAATACAAGGAGGAGTCGTACTCTATGTTAAAGAGAACCTTGAATGTATACAAGTCAACTATGTCAATTGTGGAAGCCCTATCAAATGCCTCTGGTCAAGATCAGAGGGGTCATCTCTAAGGGAGATATTACAGTAGGTGTCTGCTACCAACCTCTAAACCAAGATGATAAGGCTAACAAAGCATTACGTGGGTCACTTAAGCAAGCTTCAGGTCAACAGAACCTGGTTCTTATGGGTGACTTTAACTATCCAGACGTTTATTGGAAGAACAATACAGCAGCTCACATGTAATCCATCAAGTTCCTGGAAGGTTAGTACTAAGGCAAAGTGGTTAGATTTTAGAAGAGCAAACTTCAGCTTGCTCAGAGCTCAGCTGGGAGGGATTCTGTGTGAAGCTTACATGGAGGATAAAGAAGTTAGCAAGTGCTGGGAGTTTTCCTAGAACGCTCTCCTGGAAGCACAAAAACAGTTCATCCCCTTTAAAGGGAAGGGAAGTGTCATGGTTTGGGCTGGACTGGCCACTGAGATGAACAACAGATGCTCTACCCCACCTCTCTCCAAGGAAAGGGGGGAGAGAGATAAAAGAGAGTTATGAATTTAGAAAAAACTAAAGTAATGAAAATATTAATTAATAAAATAATATTTATAAGAAAATAATGAAATACATACAATATATACAAAACCGTATCAAGCTCCCAGGATGGCAATCGCATCACCAGCAGGCACAGGGAAAGTCCCAGACTGGACTTAGTGATGGACGGGAGCTGGATTCCAGATCTAGATTCAGGAATGCGTGGATCAGGATCAAAGGCAGATGTGTAGACAGAGTCCTCCTTGGATGCCAGTCATTCAAGGAAGAGGACTGACCCTTTGGTCCCTCAGCTTTTGCGCTGAGCGTGATGCAGATGGGATGGAATATCCCATTGGTCAGTTTTGGGACACCTGTCCTGTCCACTCCTTCCTACAGGTAGGACCCCTCTACGCTTTTCCACTTCTGACCCTCCAGTGGGGCAAATAACAAAGTTATCTGACCCTGGTTTTTATAGCAGTAAGTATAACCAAGAGCCTCTCTGTGTACCATGCCTTGGCATAATCAGGTCTTATCACTCTGAGAATGAACAGTGTCTCTATAACATGCTGTTAATTTCAGAGTTCAGTTAGTTAGAAGAGACTTAGCTGAATAGTAAAATTCCTGAACAGAAAATTGGTTTTGTTTTACCTCAAACCAGGACAGGCAGTAGGCAGAGCAAGAGACCCCCTTGTCTTAACTGCGAGCTTCTGAGCCTGCTCAAAACCAAAAGAGAAGAGTACCAGAGATGGAAAAGCAGATAAATACCCATTGAGAACTACAAAGGCATTGCCAGGGTGTGCAGAGATGCAGTTAGAAAAGCAAAAGCTCAGCTTGAATTGAAATCGGCCAGAGATGTCAAAAACCACAAGGGTTCTTCAGGCATGTAAACAACAAGCAGAAACAGAAGGAAAATACTGGCTTGCTGTTAAACAGAAGAGGTGAATTAGTCATCCACAATGCTGAAAAGGCCGAGGTTCTCAACAGTTCCCTCACCTCCGTCTTTACCAGCACTGTTGGGCCCCACGCCTTGGGAAGAAAAATCCAGATTGATGTAAACACAGACCCACCATCTCTGAAGGAAGCATTAGTATGCAAAATACTACAAGAGCTTGACCCCTACAAATCGATGAGTCCTGATGTTATGCACCTGAGGCTGTTAAGAGAGCTGGCTGACATCATTACAAAGCCACTCTCTATAACCATTGAGAAGTCGTGGTCATTGGGGGATGTCCCGGAAGACTAGAAGAAGGCTAATGTCACCCCATCTAAAAGAAGAGCTTAAAGGAGGATCAAGGAAATCATAGGCCCATCAGTTTTACTTCAGTCCCTGGGAAAGTTATGGAACGAATCCTCCTAGGAGCTATCACAAGTCAAATGAAGCACATGATTAGGAAAAGCCAGCACGGATTCACCAAGGGGAAACCATGCTTGACAAACCCAATGCCTTCTACGACGAAGTAACCTGCCCAGTTGATGTGGGATGAGTAGTGGAGTTGTCTTCCTGGATTTCTCCAAGGCTTTCGACACAGTTCCCCACAGCCTGCTCCTATAGAAACTGATGCATTACGGTCTAGAAAAGTGGTCTGTGCAGTGCGTGGGGAACTGGCTGACAGGCGGCACCCAGAGGGTGATAATAAATAGCTTCTTTTCAACCTGGCAACCTGTCACAAGTGGGATACCCCTGGTATTGATATTGGGCCCAATGCTATTTAATATCTTCATAAGTGGTCTGGATCATGGGATGAAGCATACCCTGATGAATTTTGCTGATGATAGCAAATTCAGTGGGAATGTAGACACTTTGGAAGTTAGAACCACCCTGCAGGAAGACCTGGATATGCTGGAAGAGTGGGCTAACAAGAACTTTACAAAGTTCAACAAGGATAAGTGTATGGGCAGCAGCTCTGTGGAAAGGGACCTGGGGGTCCTGGTGAATAGCAAGCTCAATATGAGTGAACAGCGTGCTGCAGCAGCAAAGGAAGCCAATAGGATGCTGGGTTGCATCAACAAGGGCATCACCAGCAGAAATAAAGAAGTTATTGTCCCACTCTACTCAGCATTTGTCAGGCCACACCTGGAATACTGTGTTCAGTTTTGGTCCCCGCTATACAAAAAAAGATGCGGACAGGCTGGAGAGGGTCCAGAGAAGGGCCGCCAACATGATCAAAGGACTGAGAAGGCTGCCACATGAGGAAAGGCAGAGAGAACTGGGTTTGTTCAGCCTTGAGAAAAGGAGGTTTAGGGGAGACCTTATCACCAAGTTCCAGTGTTTAAAGGGTGGCTACAAAGAAGATGGCGACTCCCTTTTTACAAGGAGTTACATGGAAAAGACAAGGGGTGATGGGTACAAGTTGATCCTGGGGAGATTCCAGTTGGACACAGGGAAGTGGTGGATTTCCCATCATGGGATACTTTTAAGATTCAGCTGGACAGGGTGCTAGGCCATCTTGTCTGGACTGTGCTTTTGCCAAGAAAGGTTGGACTAGATGGTCCTTGTGGTTCTTTCCAACCTGGTATTCTATGAACCTATGATATGATTCTACTTGTCTGTGATTTATGTAGGTATGAAATGTTGTAAAAAAATATATTTCTCAATCTGAAGAGCAAAAATCTGTCAGAAAAGGTAAAACTAACAACAAAACAAACAAAAAAGTTTCTGGTGTGAGAGGGTTTGTATTAGTCTCAGCATGATAAAGATCCCAGTACAGATTAGCCTTATAGTTCTACCTTGCTTCTCTTCAAATCGAAAAGACAGATAAGTTGCAAAGGTCTAATATTATTGAGGAAAATTAGGTTGTGTTACTGAATGGAACGAGCTTTCCACTTTGTATAGTTAATATATCCAGATAAGAAGAGTTTCCCAAGTTCTTTGCAGATAACTAGTTTTATTGTTATATTTTATTTTTCTGAAACAAAATACTGAGGTTTTCACATTCATGAAACAAAATCTGAAATTCTAAAATTTAATTCAGATTAATTTTTTTCACTTTAAAAGCTAGGTCAATCCTCAGTCCAAAGCAGTTTTTGCAACACTACAATACACCATACAATGGGGACATAAAAAAGAGAGAGCAGATAACTTCTAGCTAATACTCCTCTCAAAATCTTTGTCTCAGTAAAACAGTGATATGAGATCTCTTCTGATTTACAGTAGATAAGAATCTGGCCCTCAGACAGAATGACTAATGGAACAGATAGAGACAAAATATGCCCCAAAAGCCAAGCTTTACATTCTTTTTTCTCTCCATGCAATGTTAAAGGCCATAAATTTGGATTCTAAAGCAAGGTACTAAATAATAAAAATACAATGTACAAAGCTAGAAACTGATCTTTCATTTTGCAAAATTTTAATGGAATATTTACACTTCAGTGTTTGAAGTCATTGCAAAGACATTTTCATTTAAATTATTTGAACAGAATGGGAATAAAGAAACTGAAGGAACTGAAACTGTTGACAAGTTCTCTGAGAAGCTGAGAAAGACTCCTATCTTCTACAGCTGCTGGTAGAGTGGTTTGATTCAGGACTATTAATAACTCTGCTTTGATATCTTCGCACAATTTGAATACAATTTTTAAAATTTTGAAGGTAGAGTTCAAGCTGTGTGTCTTCACTCAAAGACAACTGAAGTTATGTGAATGAAAACTAAACCATGATTCAAAAACATGAATGTTAAAATCTTGCTTTTGCTTCATTAGTTACCTAGAAGCACCAATATTTTAAATACAGCAAAAATAACCCATTTTGTTTGGTTGATTTGGTTCTTTTTTTTTTTTTAATTTTTGGTCATAAAAAATCAGCACTTGTTCTTTCTTTCTTTCTCATTTCCTTTCTTAAAATCATATTTTTAAGTGAAAACATTCATCCTATGTCCAATGCTAGAAACCAAAAACTGTACAACCTTTAACACTTTTGTGACTCACTTATCACTGAAATCTCTTGAACGGAGACTTTCTAAAATCTCTGTCCTGTGTGGGTGGTTCATTCAGGATCCACTCAGGCAAAACATGGCTGTAATTGTATGAAGTTTGATAGGGCATCAATGATCTGCATCATCCTCAAACCACCCACTGCTGCTTTAATTGCTTTGGCAGGATTGTTAAGCCAATTAACATCAAGTCTCTACAAAATTAAAGTCTTCAGACTCTAGTCCATGCAGTTTACTGTTATGTCGACATCACAATTTATGCTTTACTGTTACCAAAGGAAAAAATTGAAAATTATTTTAAAGATTAAGAAGAATCGAATTTGCATATTTTCTTCTTTCAAAGTTCTCGTGCCTTAATTCCATTCAGCTAATTGATCATACAACTTTAATGTGAATTATTTATGCACTTTTAACATACATTCTATTAGTAAGCACATTCAGAAAGCCAAGAGTAACTGCATATTTTAAGAAAAAGTGGGGGCTATCAAGCATCAGAGAATGCCAAGAGAAAAATTTACCCCTAGCTATTAATTACTATTGTTGACAAATGTGGAGGAAAGCGAGCTGATAACTTTTCATGTTCACCTGAACTAATGAAAATACTACATGCTTTATGTAAATGCTTCCTTCAGAGGGTTGACTGACATTGTTTGGAATATTTTTTGAAAGCCTGTCTCTTAAGTTCTTTGAGTGATGCGTGAGTAAGTCAACATGTTCTTGGCCGCATACAGAGTAGAAGCTGCTGGTACTTTTTGAAGAAACTTTGACTTTTGCCTTTACAACACTTTCCTTTCCTGAAAAGTGATTTTAGATGATGTAACAAATGCACTGAGAGTTGAAGCTACGTTGTTACCAAATATTTTGTATTTTTATATTGCTAGGGTCAAAAGCTGTTCCCTAATACTAACATTAAATTAAATAGAATTCATTGGCTGAAATAAGTAAAAAGGCTTTTGTTCCTTACTTTTTTCCCCAGTATTTTTGACCACACTTCTGGCCACTTGTCATTTTTATTGCAGCATTTACTTCATGCTCCAGCTATGCATTCTGTCTTTGATAACCCTTGTAGCAGTGGTAATGGTTTATAGGCAATATTTTCCATTTGTTTTCAGTAATTTTTGTGCTTTTCCCTTTTCATATTACATCTCCCTCAGCATACTCAAGCAGATAATAGAGATTAATACTCCAAAATGTAAGCAAATGAATCCATCCCAGGTTGGAACATCCAGTAAAAATGAAACAAAGTCCCTTCAGGTTCACTACAAAGGAATCATTTTACATCTTCAGCATCTTATCCTTGAGATTACTAGGGTGCAAAAGATACTGCCTTTTTCTTGTCATAATAACAAAAGCATAGTATACTCTATAATTGGATAGGTGAGGAAAAATTCATAGAATATTTGCATAGTACAAGTAAGGTCTTAAGTCTTATTGTCTTTCTTCACTGAACATCACTTGCCATCTGCTGGCTGAATCACAATTCAAGTGCTTTTGAATACAATTGCATTATTCTTGTTTATCTTCCTAACTTTACTGTAATTGTTTTTTTTTAAAAAAAGCATATCTTACTATTATCTATTTCTGAATGTTGCCTTTATTTATATCCTGAGAAATCATCAGCAGTTTCACTATTAATTTCAATAGTCACTAAAGAGACAAAGAACATTTCACCCATTCCAGATATCATCAAGCTGAATGTTGCTTCACTGTCTTCTGATATGAAGGAAGAAATTGTCATACATTTACATTTGGCAGGCTTTAGACAAACAGTCTAAAAAAGAGGGGGGGGGGGGGGGAAGGGGGGAAAAAAAATCAACAAAAGGGGGGGAAAAAAACCAAGCACAAACCAAAAACATTCAACAAAACAAACAAACAAACAAACAAACAAAAACCCCACAAACCAACAACACCAAAAATAAAAACCTGTATTATTTATTGAGGAGACTCAACTGCAATCTCCTTGTCCACATGTATTTTCCTAAACTCCTTACTGCAGTCAACGTGCTACATTCAGTTGAAACCAAGGTGACTCAAGAGGATGCCAATTAACATAGATTCAGTCCATAAGAGAGATCCAGGTAAGTTGTAAACTGGATCTCAGGAAAGAAAAAGTAGTAAACTAAAAGCCAGGTGAATTGACCAGTGAGAGATACTAAGTCCAAAATACTGTTATTTTCAAAATTTTGTCCAATATAAACATTAGAAAAATAGATTACAAAAATCTGTAAATTTTGTACAGATTGGTAATCTTTGGCATAGGATCATTAACAGCACGTTACTAATGAATGAATATGCCGAGTAACAGTGTAATCAATGTAATGAAGAGTACTTGCTCTTCCTTAACTCAATCTTATCGTTTGAAAAATTGTACATATTACTTGAAAGTCAAGACTTTGACAAATGATAATAAGACGGGCCCAAATGGTATATTTACAAATGCAGATTACAGATGTTAAGATTAAATTCATTATTTTAAGAAATAACAATGGGGCAAAGCAGTACATTTAGTCATAGTAATCAATATGACTGCTGCTTCCATTAGGGTACATAAAAAACTCACAACAGCAAAAAAAATCAACTTGTTTGTGTGCTTCTTACTCATATAATCTTAGACACATTGAATTCCTTACTCTTCTGAAGAAACTACAAACAGGGAAGGAATGGAGTTACCAAACATTAAAAACGTCTCTTGTTTTAAAGGATATATTCCAAGCAATCAGTTAAGAAATATTATGTTGCAAAAGAAAAGCAAAGGAAAATTGAGACTAGATTCAGAAATCTATTAGTGGTTTCTCTGCCATTCAGTTGTATATGTCTAAGTACTCACCCAGAAAGTAGGACATCTCATTTTCATTTTTTTTTAATCTGAGATTTTTAAATCACCTTGATTTCCAAGAGTACTTTATACACCCATTTTGGATTACCTGGGGGATAAAGCCGTGTGGGTTTAATTGCATACAAACATTTAAATGTTTACTGGACGAGGTGAAATAGAGAGTCATTCAAACCCCTGCTTTATTTTCTAGTTCAGTGGTATACAGGTTCACCTGTATAGAAGAAGAGCTGCTCAAGTTTAGCACCCCCAACAAACACCTGAACACACACACTCACAAAATAACTGTAAGTTTAGTAGCTTACAACCTAAATAAAGCTTAATGGTCAAATAATATTGGACTACTGAGCTGCATACAGTTCTCAAGCAGTTCAAGCACAACTCCTGTGCTGGGGCAGCGTGTAGTCAGCAGTGAAGCTTGTTTTGGCAGGGGGTTGTTAGACTGTCTGAGTACTTAGTTGTGGAGAACAGAATATTAACAGGAACTGCTGAGGCTGATACAGCTTTGTTGCAGTAGGACTGAGTTGTATACCCACTCTAGCTGATATTTTAGTGTCTGAAAACTATTCTCTCTTTTCTTTTTTCATAATTCTCCAAGATGCGGTGTTTTCAGCTTACAGAGAGGTTAGGCATATCAGATAACATCAAAAACTATGTTCTCCTTTCCTATAATTTTTTTTCTTACGTTGCATCCTTCGACTGCCATGACTGCAGTAATACTAATACTGGTATAGTATACCTAATGCCTAGTTAATAGTAACACATGACTTTGATGAATGCTGATAATATGGGGAAACACAGTGACAATGCTATTTTACATTTTTATTTTATATATTTTATAATTTGAAATTATGCATAATTACACCATTGTAACACAAGATCTGTACCTTGTCAGTCTTCCATTTCATTTCAATTTCTTCTAGACTCTTCTAAGCACATATTTCCTAGAGTGGTCTATGTAAAATAAATCTTTCTCTTTAAAAGTGTACCTTCGGTGTTTTCTTCTGAGTAGCTGAAGTTTGCAGCCTTTGCTGCAGGGCTGTGTTCAAACTTTCAAACAACAAAACAATTATCAGGTACAAACTGTATTTGTCATGATATCTTTAAAAAAAATAGAAGAAGCTATTGTCAGAATGAGAAAATGAGTGATTTATGATGTCATAAGAACATTCACATGGCATGTCAGGTTGTTGGGCCCTTTTTTTTTTTTTTCATATATATCTGTGTTTTGACTGAAAGAGAGGTTATTTATGTCAATAGGTAGTAGTGATTGATTCCCAATAGCTGTAAAGGTAAATTAAAAGTAGTTAGTAAATATGTTTTAACGTAAAGATTCTTATGATTACTGTTTGAAAAAGATCAAGTGATACAAATTCCTAACATTACTTTTACACATCCAAACTATTTATTAGCTGAAAGGAAGTACTTCCATTTCACCTCCTTGGAATAGCAAAGGTTATCATGAAAGCTTATGTATATGTGACTAGGAAACTAAAATCAGCCTTGTGCAAATTCGGTTATCTGGAAATTATGGAAATGGGAAATTATAAGAAGCACATTAGCTAAAATACTTTCATGAACTTACAAAAGAGAATTCCCCTCAATTATTAATAAAATAAATGTGAATACCCTTCTGAGTCTTACAAATTAAATCTGCCTTACTCTGGAAGGACTTGCACATTTCCACATGTCACTAAACCCAGTCTCCTGATAACGTAAGCAACCATATTGTAAATTGATTCACCTTTCTAATAAAATTAGCAAGATATTTTTGCCCCACTTATTCTACTGACTTACTACTCCACAACATTGGTAGTTCAAAGGTTAGAAATACCTGGGTTTTCTCCTAAATTTATTTCTGGTGCATTTATATTGATTTGTTCTTGTGCCAACACCGCACTTTAGCTCTGTGATGTATTTATGAGAAATTATAACTCTGTATAGCTTTCATTTCACTAGGATAAGTAAATCAATCTGGTTTAGTATTTTTATCTAAATTAGGCTAATTTCATGGTCACTCCTTTTTTTGCATCTGAATAAATGTATTAAAAACAATGACCCATACTGTATACAACAAAGAATAGCCCATATTACTTGTCTGAGGAATCTAATATAGTTTCCTCATATGATAAAACCGTAAAGGAGGCCATTCAAAGTGGTAACTCGGAATAATGTTCACATACTCTGAACCTTATTTGTGGCTATTAATTACATAGGCAGACTTTTCTTAAAATGAAGATGTTTCAATCAGAAAGCTAAAATTAGGTCAAAGTTACTCTTCCCAATATTCCAGATGAAGTGTCTCCTGTGTTTTGTGCATTGGCCCAACTCCTTACCTATTACAAGTACATGGCCTGATCAGCCCTACAAAACGCAATGACTTTTTCATGTCTCCGTTACATTGCTAGTTGATGAATTAATACAGTCAGTATTTTGTCTTCCTTTGCCCTTTTGAACTCAGAATCTCCTTGCGTACATACTTCTATTATTAGCAATCATGCACTTTATACTAATATAGTTAATTTCCATTTCTGTTCCCACAGACTTCAGTTCTTCCTGTTCTGATTATCAGTGATGCTTTCCATATCTTTGGGTTAGGCAAATGTTATTAGCACTTTGTTACCTTTTTGTTCTTATTAGTGAGATCCCCAGGACAAGAATTTGCTTTTCAGCCTTGTGGTTTCCCTTTGAATGCTATTTTTCTCAATCTGCAGTAAAACACCTTACAACTGCAGCCCTCATTCACGAACTTCGGATTAATTCCCTGTGTGGCTCTGCATTAAATACTTTGTATCACATCTCTAGAGTGTAAGAAAAAGTAACCAGTGCATTACAACTTTTCTCAGAAAAGCAACATTAGAGGAATGAACACTGCATTCCGAGGCAGGGTGAGCATTTCATTGTCGAGAATGTTACAGGTTGTGTATGTGAATTAGCTCCCAAAATGACTTCTGATATGTATGTGCATGTCTATTCCTATTTTTTTGAACATGAATTCCTCCTTTAGTGGGAGGTGTCCCTGCCCATGGCAGGGGGGTTGGAACCAGATGATCTTTAAGGTCCCTTCCAACCTAAACCATTCTATGATTCTATGATTCTAAGAAATATCATGTTTCATATAGTACTTTCTTTCTTAATCTCAATTTCACATAAATAGAATTAGTGAAATGTTATTATTGATTAAATATGCTTTGTTGAAAAATGAGTGCGGGCACAGAATTTTTCAGGTTTCACTACAGAATATCTCCCAAACATACAGTAACTAAATGACGCTAGGTACTCTTTTTGCATTTGAGATAGATTATCCATGAAAATGTTCGCACAAATATTACACTAGAGCCCATTCATCACTTTTATGACCTGATCCACACTAATCTCACTGCAAGAAGAGTTAATCCAGTTACTTGCCTTTTGAGGATTTTAAAATGCAAGAGCTTGTTACTTATTACTTAATTTAGGACATGATAAAAGTTCTCCTCCATAGGAGAAAAGTGGCTGCTTTTATATTATTGACTCTGAGGATATTATATAATTGAAAGAGGTTTAAAAAAACAACTTCTCAATTATGGAGCAGTGCCAATTTCACTGAGCTGCGTGTAGTGTTCAATGTGACAGTCTGTTAACTGGAACAATCTGTGAGTGACAGTTCTTCAGGAACTGTAGGTCAAATTACTATTCCAAAAGAAAACAAAAAAAAAAAAAGAAAAAGGAAAAGTTTGACTTCTTTTTCTGTGCTTTTCTACTATTTCTGACTCCTTTAACACATTGTTCTATAAAATCTTAATTTTACGTTTTTAGTTTGAGTATCTATGTTTTAAGTACTTTTGTATTTTATTTCTATCTTTTTTAATAGTAAAAAGTATTATTATTTTAAGTTATGTTAAAAGTCAGAATAATTATAAACACTAGTTTTAATTTTTACCCCCCAAAGTCCCATTCCCAACCCTCAGTCTGTTGTCCTACTATCAGAAAATTCAGGCTATTTTTTTCATAAATGCATAGCAAGTATACTTTTGGTATGACATCTAACAATGTGATGTAGTTTAGCAGGGGTAGATAAACTATCTCTGAGAACAGATTGTACATGCTCTTTTCCATAGGGACCCCTTTTTTTTGTTTCAGTACATACAGATATTTTTCTGAGAGAGACAGAATAGAGTACGTAACCACTAGCTAGAATGTTGCTTTCATGCAAACGTTAAGTGAATAATATGAATCCCAATGACAAAGCAACAGGGAAGAAACAAAGTGTTTTAAAGATCTGAAGATCAGAATTCTAAAGATTTGTGAATGCATTTGTTCTACTCTTACTAATAGTAAATCTCAGATCTATTCTGTAATGTTCCTAACATCCTCTGTAAGAATATCCTGGACAATAATTTGTAAAATGGTTCTGTAGACATTTTGACATTACTTGTTAGTATATTTGCAATCCTGCACAGACCACAGACTTCACTTTTGATCTTAAAAGTACTAATTTATTATGATATAAATGTGTAGTATAGAAACATAAGTAATCCCCTTAGAGATACTTTTGGGTTAGCAGCACTGAGTACTTTTTTTCCTATGCCTGCTAAATATCTGACGTCTTTGACATTTCTATGGTACACATACATCTATATCTGATCTTATTTGCTTCCAGAAAAAAAATCTACCCCTCCTGAATGGTATGTTTACATTTCGTTCTTGGCTTGAACTATGATCTAGCTTGGGGAATTTCTTGCTCTCTTTTTTTGGAGTGCAAATTGTTTTCATTACGTTGTTTCACCCTCTTCAGTGACCAAGTGAAGCCCACTCAAGTCATGGATGGGAGCTGTCTCTCAAGCATGTCCCAAGTAAATGTGAGATTTTGGAAGAGGATTACACTATGCAAGTAATCCTATATAATCGTAAATAAATCTGCTCCAGAATTTTCATTCTAATGCAGTACTTACCTCAACAGGCTGGGCCATGCCTTGAACCTTAGCCATTAGTAACATCCAGCTGGGATAGTGACTAACTGGGACTGGATTCTGAGTTTCATGATGTCCCTTGCAACTTTTAAGCATATAGCAACAAGCTTCTGATTTCTAAAATGGACACATGGGAAAAAGGTGACACTTTAAATAGTGAAATGCTCAGATCTGTGGGTAAAATGGGTTAAATACAAGTCTGAAAATAAATTTCCTCTTACCTGGTCTGACCTTCCAACCTGTACTCTAGTCTTGCTCTCCAGACAGTAGCTTGCAATGGTTTAGAGGCTCTACATGTTAAAATAATGTGTGGTCATGGATCCCCATGAAAGCTGCATTCTTGTCACAATTTCTGAGACTTAGCTTTGAATTTGTTTCCAGTTGTAAGTGTGTACTTATCTTTTCTACTGCAGACTCTCTCCTTAACCCCATTGTCCCATTTATAAAAGGTTTTCCAAAACTAGCACACTCCAATGAGCTTGTTCTAATCTAATCTCTGGAAGGTTTTCCTGCAGGATGTGAAGGTCAGGGCCAGACAAGTGGACAGCCTTCTTTCCTGTCTTCAGTCACACTTTCTTTAGCTGAAGGCTATACCCAGTAATGGCATATGACATCGATCAAATAAATAGTTAAGCCACTGTCAACAGCTCCCAGTTAATTTTGATGTGAAGTCAGTCAGGTCTAAAATGCAGCAGATGTTACACGTTTGGTTTTGAACTGAAACCGTCTAACTGTACTTGTGAACTTAATTAAAGGGGAGATACTTAGCTGTTTGGTTGGTATATGGACTGTGTTGCACCAAGATTACTCTGCAGCCTCGCTGTTAGCATTTTCCTTTGAAGTGGAAGAGGTGGGATTTGAATCCTGAATAGTTAAGGTGGAAACTGAAGTTACGCCTTTAATTTCCTGTCTGAGTACCTGAATTAGATAGTTTCCTGAGCAAAATTTTATCTTTACAAATGGCATAATATGATCCACATGTATAATCTCAAAAAAGGGACAAATGTTGTGATTAAAATCATAGAAGAATGGAGAACTGTTAGCCACTGTATTTTACAATTAATAACTGACAGAGTTAAAACAAACAAAACAAAGTACTGTTTAACAGTTGTGGGATGCTTTGCCATAGCATATTTCTGGAAGTAGAAAAAGAATGAGATGAATCTGAAGACAAGTCAATCAGTAACTACTACTATAATCAGTAATCAGTACTGAATAGCATGACCAAATGCAATTTACTCACACTTGCGCCATTTCTCCCCCTCTTTTCCTATTACTGGCTACTGTTAAAACACAATATTGGAAAATGCAACTGCTCCTGTTGAAACATAAACTGGCAAAGCTGTTGTGTATGAGGCCTCATGTGAATGTGCGCGCATTAGCAGATGCTTAAGAGTAAAGCAGATGAGTAGAGTTTCTGATACAGACCTTTTCTCTGTATTTTTATTAGTAAATTAACATCCTTCTGACCTACTTTTTCATTTTGCCTGTTGTGCATCCCACATTTAGATTTAAATTTAAAATTCATTTCTATGCAGTACAGAAACCTATATGCTTAGTTATTTAGAATGAAGTGTTTAAAATGCAGCATATAAAGTCTGTAGATGGTGTAGAAGAAAATGACATGTCATTTCTTCAGGAAATGCTCTATCATTTGTTCAGGCTTATCAATTTCGTAGCTGGAACTGGGCATCTAAAAGGTGTAGAGTTTCTGAATGTGTTTGTGCCTTTCTGCCTTGGTAAAGACAGAATACTCATTTTATTTTCACAGCTCTTTATATTGGCATGAAATTGTTCTGAACCCCAAACCCCACTACTTGATTTTCACATTGAAACACTTATTTTTGATGTTTTCCTGAGATGTTTAGTATAGAAACAATCATATTTGAATCTGCAAAAAAAATAACAGAGGAGTATTAGAAAAAATATAAATTAATGTATATCCAAATCTTCCTGTCTTTTTAGGAAGGACTTCAAGAGGATAAAAAAAAAAATTCTGAATCAAGAAATCCATTGAAAGCTGAGAAATACAAAGTTTATCATCTCAGCTCAGGAACAGCTCAGGCTGTTCCACAGCTGCCTGTCTCTGAAAGCTGGGATAACAAAATGATCTCCATTTCTGGGCTCTTTTTTAAGCATTTACAATTTGCCTGTGCAAGAGACAAGCTATACAGATCTTTGTTCTACCCAATGGCAGCTCTTTGCTATAGTCTTAAGTGAAGAAAATAATCATATAGCCAATGTGGTGTGGTAAAAATGAAGTTATTATTGATGATCCACCAGTGTTTTTCTTAGTTTATCACAACTGACATGTGATTCATATCATCTTTGTTCATCTTTGCTTATCCCAAGATTTAAATCATCAGGTTGGCATTCTTAGCAGGTACTCAAATATTCATCATCATATCCAGTCTACTACCCACACAAAAGCCAGAAAACCTTGCTGACAAGATGACAAGAGACATTTAAGATGACATAAGCCAAAGCTCTCATTTCCATAACTTTAGCAAGAGTCAGTTTATAGTTGAAAGCTGATGTGAAAAGTACGATAGTCATAGCCTAGTTATTGACTATGAGTAAATTTTATTTTGTCAGTACAAAGACTGATAGTAGATATCTTACAGTAATGATTATAACCCAATTCATCAACTCCTTTATGTACACTGTGGAAAAAGGACAATGACCTGCGAATTTAGTGTACTTTCCCACCTCCAGTGAGTATGGAATAAATGCATCCGGCTGCTACGGTGTTGTCTCCTAAACCCCGTCAAACCCCAATAGAGAAGAATCATGGTCAACAAACACTGAACTCAGCTAACTTACTGGCACCTGCTTGCTGGATCACTTTTATGAATTAACAGAGAATAGATCTATAGTTCTGAAAAGTCAGGTTCAGAAACCAGAAAACAGCTGGAGTGTTTTCAAGGCAATCAAATAAAATTAAATTTCAAACATAGTGTTTGCCTTAAAGTAGATTTCGTTAAATACAGTTCACTTCTGTTATGCATGACATTCAGGCCATGGAGTACATTTAAGATATTTTTTTCTGATTAAAAGTATGCATATTTAAACTCTTATTAGTGCAGCCTTAATGTCGAGTTACCGCTGTTTGTAGGGAGATGAATAGTCAAAACAAAGCACACTGAATGGCATTGTCATTTCAACAGTCATCAAGTGTTGTAGGCTAGGCTTTCCACAGAAATCCAGATAATAGGAAGTTTGATTTGTTTCTCCTAATACTTGAATGAACACAAATACTTGGTGTAAACAGACGTATATTTATTTTACAGTGCAATGCTGTATCTGGAGAAGGGGAAGAGGTTATGTTTTGCTTTAAATGTTATCATTAAGGAAATAATGTACAGTATAAAGTTACATAACAATTTTGTGTTCATTTTTTGCAGACTTTGTTGATCACACTTCAGTGAATGTTTTTGGTTATATAGGGTCATATGTCTTTCCTTAATCAAATTTCTCCTAGGGAAACTACTGTCCTTGAGCAGCTGCTCTACCTGCCAGACTGAGCAGAGAAAATGACTATTTTGAGGTGCAGAAGCAGCTGGGTTTCCTTAGTAGGTGCTAAAGGGAATCTCAGTCAGTGCTTAATGAGTTTACATCAAGTTCTGGTCCCCTGTGTCATTATTATTTAATCAGTTCCTTTATCAATCATAGTCTTTGTCAAAATGAGCACTATTAACACACTAAATTTCAAATATTTCATTTGTTTTAGTTATCTTTGTGGAAAAGGTGTGACAGTAATTTTCACTGCTGACTTTGGGGGTTGTTCTATAAGGACTTTTATTTTCATTTTCATCTGGCTACAAAAAAATAGATGAGCACACTTCCTCTAAAATGAAAAAAAAAAATAAAAAAAAAATCTGCAAAACAAAACCAATATATTTACCAGCAAAGCAGCAGCAAGGAAAATCATCCTAACATTTAAATGCAAGAATTCTTATTATTTATCTTTGTTGTTAAAAAATTTAATACCATTTTCCATTTCTATATGATAGATACAAATTGACGATTAATGATTCTGAAAAAAAAATATAAATTGTCAACTTTAAAAAAGACACATGAAATCATAGAATCATTTAGGTTGGAAAAGACCTTTAAGATCACCAAGTCCAACCATAAACTTAACACTACCAAGTCCCTAAGTGCCACATCTAGTCGTCTTTTAAATACCTCCAGGGATGGCAGCTCAACCACTTCCCTGGGCAGCCTGTTCCAATGCTTAATAAACTTTTCAGTGAATAAATTTTTCATAATATCCAATCTAACCCCCCTTGGCACAACCTGAGGCCATTTCCTTATGTCTTATCACTTGTTACTTGGGATAAGATACTGACACAAACAGTGTAATCAACATCAATTCACCAATGGTGTGTTCCACAGCAGATATGGAAATGACAAAATTAGAAATTCTCTATGCTGTATAAAACAGATTTTCTGATCTCATTTACACACCCCTTCTTGCCAAGTCACATTGAAATTTAGTTGCATAACCTACACCTCCTTTTGACTGAAGAGCATTTATATGACAAAGAACACCATGAAACCCATCTTCACGGTCAATCTCTATTCAAAAGAGGTTCAGAATTTGAGGCTGAAGCTTTATTTTAGGGGCCTGTAGGATTGCAGAAAATTCAATGAGAATATTCTCTTTTTTTTTTTCTGTATTTGCTACATACATAAAGGGACTTGATTTCTCCAGAGACTATTAGTATCTTAATTCAGTGTCTAATCAATTACCTTCCACTTTTAAAAGAAAAAAGTTCTACCCTAAAATAAGTATTTATATCTAGAGTAAAAAAAACAGGAGACAGTAGTGAAAATACTTGGTTTTCTTTGACATTTGCGGCGGGTTGGCCCTGGCTAGCAGCCAAGCACCCACACAGCTAATGAGGGGGAATTTAACTTAATTTATTGCTAATTAACATAACCTAAACATTTAATTACTGATTGAAATATAGGGAAATAAAGAAGGTGAACATCTAAACACATAGGAAGCTACCTTTCCTTTTCCTTTCCCAGACCCAACATCACTCCAGACACCTTTACTCCCCCCTCCTAGTGTCCACTCCCCTTGTATTGCCATAGGTTTCATGCAGTCCCTTTGGTGATGGTGGCTGTAACGGAAGGAGTGATTTATTTCAGTCACAAGAGAGAAGCAATGCTATATTTTATTGGTATGAAACAGTGAGTTAATGAAGTTCAATGTGAATGGGACAGTGGTTTATCAAGATTCAATGGCAAGGTAAGCTTGATTATTTACTGCATAGAGGACACGGTCAGACAAAACTGTCAGTGAGACCTTCCCGTTGAGTCACGAGGTTCAGAACAGACCCCCTTGTTTTCTAAACTCCTTGTCAGAGAGAAGTCTAGGTATGGCTGGATCCAGTCCTAGTCCTAGACTTGGCCAACAGTTTATATCTAAAGGATTATATGTGTGTAATCAATCCTTTATATCACTTAGCTAAGATTTCAGCGCACTAATTCCCAATTCACTTACCGAGTGTCTGACAAGATAAGGATTGTCTCAACCTTGAGGAGTAACCTTGAGAGGTGTCCCTGCTTAAGGGGAGATCCTGGTGTACAGCCTGCTGCTGTGCAGGAGAGCTCAGTGTGCTCTGGGCTGTCCACTATTTTTAGAGTTAGATGATTGACCTGTATATTTGTATACCAGCAAGACATCTAGGTCTCTGCTCCAGACAGCCCTTGGCTACTGTGTTGCCATCCATCTCCTCAAAGTCCAACTTAAGCTGAATGCAGCCATCACAACCCCCACTGGTGGTTATTACTTAAGTTGGGGTGGGGGGGATCTGGGGAGCACACCACCGCAGTGGCACAGGAACGGCATCAGGGCATAACAATTTCTGTCTGCTGCTTTTTCCTTGTCACTTGTCTCTTCTGCTCCAGCATAGGTCCTTCATGGGCTGCAGTCCCTTCAGGATGTCCTTGTGCCAGCATAAGCTTGGCCATGGCCCTTAGTCCCTTCAGGGATGTTACCAGCTCTGATCTCTGCTGTGGAGCACCTTCTGCTACTCTGACCTTTTTCCCTTGTTCACTTTGTTCTTCCCCTGTCCCCCTGTTCTGTTTTTCCCTCCCTCTTGATGGTTTTTCACCTTTCTTAAATACGTTTTCACTGAGGAGCCACAAGCTTGGCGGATGGGCTCAGCTGTGTCCTGTGGTGGGTCTGTTCTAACAGGCTGTCCAGCATGGGGGCAGCCTCGACATCCTTCTACAGAGGCCTCCTCTATATTCCCCCTCCTCTGTCCCTGCTGCCAAAACCTTGCCTTTTATACCAATTAGCACTTAACATTGATGTTCTTTGTAGGACATTGCTGGTAGTCTAACCCAGTATCTTGTTTGAAAAATCACAAATTTTATCTTGACTGGCTGGTTCTTCATCATAGTTTATTTCAGACAAGTTCGAAAGAGTGATGTGATTGCTGGGTGTTTATCTTTAGATCAATCACATAAAACAAGGAGCTGAGTGTGATTTGATTCGGGCATATCAATGTAAGGCAAGTGTTTTTTTACTGTTCTTTCAGTGACTGAGAGGCAGCTAATAGGAGATAACTAGGCCTCTGCAAATCAGATGCTTAATTTATTTCTGAAGAAAGAAATACAGAGCTTAATAGACTAGAACAGGAAAATAAGATAGCTTTTGTTATACATGAATTCATTACTGTATGCCTTTAAACTGTGCACCCTCCAGCAAGGTACTGTGAAAACATGAGGAAGCAGATGCTACCTCAGGAGGCTTCAGCAGGTGCTTTTGGAATGGGATCCATGAACCACCTGAAATTTGTTATGTACCATTACCTGATAATGACTTCTTATTCTTACCAATTCTAGCCAAACTAGAATTAAGTACAGGCAAATTAAGACAACAAGATTATAAAATATTTAATACATAAACTATTCTGGTGATGCTGCAGTTGTATGTCAATATGGACAGCAAGTCCAGTCAAATATTCTATGAGAAAATGCCTTTTCAAATTAAAATTACATATTAAAAAAGAGAGTCCTAAAAAGGCACTATGTGCCAGGTCTGAACATATGGGGCTTACTTGTCAAATAATTTAAGATAATATGAGGATGTGAAAATGAATTTTCAAGCCTTGGCACGTAGATCCAAACACTAAATAAAATCTGTTTCAAGCGTACAAAAATAGCTAACTAAAATTTTCATCTCGTTATTCAAAGCAGAGTCTCTGATTGTAGGTTTATTTTCAAATGCATAATATATGTTCAAATTGTGCCAAATGCTTATTGAACAGCATGCTTTCTTTTAAATTGTGTGGTTTAATAAGGAAAAATAAAATCAATATAGAAAACTATTAGCAAATCAGATAAACAATATTACTATTAAAGAAATAACACTATTTCCTATTTCATTCCGGTTCAAGTAGGTAAAAGCTGTGAAAAAGAAAAATATACTATGTTCCTCATAACTTTTTCCCTGTATTTATGTAATTATGTTTTTTCATAACTTTATTATTTATGAAAAACACGTATAAAAACTTTTAGATCCTGTCAGTTTATTTACTTTTGCTTTGTAGCAAAGTTTATTCTTGCTCAGCCATGTGTAAAGAGTTCCCATCTTCAGTTCTAAGAATTCCACCCTTGACTGCCTGTTTGTCAGTTTCCCACAGAATCGCACCGTGCCTTCACTCACACCGCTCCTTATGCGTTGCATCTGATCCCGCGGCTTGTATGCAAGGCTCCTACTCTGATCATATTTCAGGGCCCTCTAAGGACCCGTTTCTTGGATTCTGTAGGCTTGCAGGCATTCAATCTAGTAAATTTCTATTTCTTTTTAATCCCATTCTTTCTTTTTTTCTTTTTTTTTTAATTTTTCCCTTCATTTCTCCTTCTCTGTCTTTAGAATGTAAATGCCTTTGTCACAGGCACCATCTTACAAGTGCAAAGATGTCTTGCACGCTGAGAGTGCAACTATAAGAAATGTTATTGATATGTAATATAATGCGTGTATGAGTAGAATATGCAACATTTTGAGTATGCTGCAGCTTCTCATTTTGGAGCAAACTATGGTTACAGTAGGTAACCTGGGATACTGTAAAAGTGAGAAATTTAAAAATAGGGAAAGAATAGGAACATTTTCTGGACAAGATATAACTTAACTGAAGGACTGGCCAGGCGCTCCAGTTCAGCATAGTAGGAAAAGAAAGTGGTATTTGATCAGAATAGCAGGAAATCAATACTTCTGGATTCTAGATAACATGGAAGAAAAAGGTACCGCATCTCTCAAGTGCCTTTGAGCTTCTCTGTATCTTAAGCGAGCCTTGGACAGGATTGTTAGTTGCCATGCTGCTTGGACTAACTGAGCTGTTTTCCTTTCCATACATGGATTTAAAGAACTCTTCTTTGGCAGACAATCTCTTCAGCAACTGCACACAGCTGCCTTGCTCCTTATCTCACTGTTACTTTGACAAGTAAACTCAAAAAAATCCTCATGTTTTGGCTTTGCTTTTGCAGCAGTTTGCCAGTTAAACTCTCTGAAGCAACCATGCAGGAGGCGATGATAGATAGTTCTTTACTGTCATTCTTCTAATATAGGTATTTTCTTTCATGGCTGAGCCACAGCTTCAGCGAAGACATCCTAGGAACATGCAGGAACGTAGGCCTCTGCAGGGTGTGAGGCACAAGAGGCTTCTCTGTGAAGAGCTGCATCTTGTTTTACAGGAATGATGCTGGCATGCATTTGAAGCACGACATTTCTGCTGTAAATGGAAAAGACTTTGCAGTCCTGCCATCTGTTAGTTGTTTGATAACATAGAATATTTTCTGTACTCTTTAATTTGATTATTAATATTTTAAATAATTGGTGACAAAGCAATTCCTGAAATTGCTGAGAATACATTCCTGTTTCGAATTTACACCATCGTTGATGAAATCAAGATTATTTTTTTTTGCTTTTCGTAAACTTTTAATTAGTGTGAGGTTTTTTGTTCTCCTTGAAAGCCCCATTCTTCTTTCATGTTAAAAAGAAATTATTTTAAAACATTCAGACTTAGATTATGATGACACCATCTGCATCAGAACTAGATACTAGCTCTCATTTTCTAAGCTGAATATAGCTTGCTGAAGTTAAAACTTGTAACTGTATGGATTAAATGCAACAAATTATATGCATGCTTTGTAATGGACTTACTCCAGTGAAGATTTCTATGTTCTTCGGGTTTTGGGTTTGCGGGAGGGGGCTGGTATGCAGGCAAGCTGCAGAACAATTTGCTTTATAGTTGTCAGATCTTGCACTCCTATTTTCAACATTAGATTTTCATCAGCTGCATGCTTATAGAGGTCAGGCAGCTTGTGACTGAAGAATAATAAAATGTTTGTGGAAGAGCCTCTTTATTCAGTTTAACTCCATAGACACAGGCTACAAATGAACAGAGTTATTTTAGAACTGAATTAACTATAAGTAATCAAAACAATGTGAGAATGTGTTCAAGTACTCTCAGGTGATTTCAGAATGAAGGTCTTCCCTGTTCATGAAGCGTTGCTCTCTTCTAACTAGCTTTCACCTCTCACCTCTCAGTTGCATTATTAAAAAGCAAAAATTATTTTAGACAAAAACCTCTTTCCAGACAGGTTTTGGAAGTTATGTTGACAAATAATATGTGAATCGTTTGCTTTCAGTTCTGAAAGCAGTTTGAACTCACTCTTGTCAGGTTACTATATTTGTGACTAACTATCTTTTTATAACAAATGAAACAACTTTAAACTCTTGTTATGCAAGTGCAATAGGTTTATCTTTTTCAAGTATATCATACAAATTTTTTAGATAAAGGATAATTGAGATGAAAGGCTTTATAACAAATATAAAACTGAAATAATCGTGGATCACGGTGCTGGCTCTTACCAATGGCAGTGTTTTTAACACTTCCCAATTTTGTTATTCTCTGAAAATCCAAAGAACATCAGGTTCCATGGATTTTAATTTTTCATCCAGTGACATCTGCTGTACTTCACAGAATCACAGAATTTTTCAGAGCTGGAAGGGACCTCTAGAGATCATCTAGTCCAACTCCCCTGCTAAAGCAGGATTGCCTAGAGCACATTACCCAGGACTGCATCCAGGCAGGTCTTGGAAGCCTCCAGAGAAGGGGACTCCACAGCCTCCCTGGGCAGCCTGTTCCAGTGCTCTCTCACCCTCACTGTAAAGAAGTTTTTTCTCATATTTGATCGGAACTTCCTATGTTCCAGCCTGTGCCCGTTACCCCTCATCCTATTACTGGGAACCACTCTTTTCCTTAAACCTTAAACCCACCCTTTAGATACTTGTAAACATTAATAAGGTCCCCTCAGCCTTCTCGTCTCCAGGCTAAAGAGTCCCAGCTCTCTGAGCCTTTCCTCATAAGGGAGGTGCTCCAATCCCTCAGTCATCTTTGTTGCCCTACGCTGGACTCTCTCCAGTAGTTCTCTGTCTCTCTTAACTTACGCTATTTCCTGCATGACAGAGATGGTACTGTAAACTGACTAAAATGTTGGGTATTGTATGTTATGGTTTACCTGGGCTGTTACTGTTAACAATGCTCTTGGTTGTACAACAGACATTACATAGATTATGCTTCTGGAGTACATTATTTTTATTTTTAAAAACGAGGATTGGATGCCTAAGAGGATTGTGATAAACAGTCATTTTGAATTCCTGTTAAAATTTATGAAATTTTTGGACAGTCACAAAAGTCTTCACAATGAGTCAGGATTACCTGAGAATTCAGCGATGTTCCTGAAATCACAGTACATTGAAATCTGTGTTCTATTAGCAGAAATAATTAACCTCCCGTGATGATTTTTTGCTTGGATGGGAAAGGATATGTATTATGTTTTAGACTAGAAAATCTAAAACCTATATGTTGGACTTTTTTATTTCTTTTTTAAATTTAAGTAATAGATTTTTGTATTTATAATACAGCAATATATAGTAACACTTCTGATAATTAGTTTAATTGACTCTCCATTTACTATGTCGTATCACAATTGCTTCTGCAACCTCCCAGCCACTAGAAGATTGTCTCAGGAGAGCTAACACCTTTTTTCAAGTTCATTAACTGTTCTCATGATCATCACTTGAAATGCTTGAATGATCAAATCTCATTTTCCTAAAGCCTATAACTTATCTCTGTAAACTCATCTTTTACAGTGATCTCCTGTGTGTATGAGGCATCATTAGCCCTCTGTCATACATTCATGAGAAAGTGACTTCTACCGTAAAGATTATGCTTTCTACCACAAGAGAAGTTCACTCAGTTAAAGGCTGGAATAGACAGTTTTGAAACAGAGCATAAATCTTTCTCTCTCTCTCTCTTTTCCCAGTTATGTACTCTGAACTTAAGTGATACCGAGATAATGGCAGACACACACTGGTGGTACTAGATTTGTAAATGGCAGACGTGACCAGTAGACACATAGTACTAAATACCATACATCACAAAATCTATTAGGCTGAGCAATATTTTTCTTTAAGTTAAAAGACATTTTTGCTTCCTATTAATTTTCTATGTATTCAAAATTTAAGTTCACAGCTTTCTCCTCCCCACGTCAAAATCTCCTATGTTGCAAATTTCCACGTTTACTCTGAGAGAATTTCATTCACATAGGGTTCGTTTGCTGCCCTCTTTAGCAAATGAAGGAAAACCTAGCACATCACTGCACATTTCTGCAGAAAGTTACTAGGCATACGTCAAGTTCCTAACTCTTGCCATTTCATTTTAAGTTCAAGAACAGGAGGGATGGGGACTCTAGGTGGTGGGAAATGCCTCTAAGTAGCTATTGTGATTGTGCTTATGCAATGTCTGTTCCGTGCTACAAGGAAATAAATAAGAATTTTAAAATGGGTTATAAGTTTATGTTTGACTATTTCAGTCATAAAGGCAATCTGTGAGTTAGAGGATAATATCCTGGCCTGTTCTATAAGAACAATTACTGTCAATTAGCTGAACAGATGTTAAGCCTAACTACTTTATGAGGAATTATTACCATTTTAAAATATTTTAGTCTGATGGTTAGCTAGCAGCGCATTTGTATGTAGTTACCTTCCTCTTCTTTCTATTTTTAAATGTTCCATTGATTGCCAATTACAATTCTAAAATTATTTATGCATTTGTTAGAGAGAAATATAATTTTCTGCTTTTTCTTTTCGTAGTAACACTGAATTGTTTGTTGCTTATATTATTTAAAAAACATATTCTTTTTAGAAAAAAACCCACAACATTTTAATAATAGGAAAAATTAAAATTGTATACGTTTGTATTGTCAAAATGTTAACTGCAACAAACGTAACCCAGTTCTATACTGTTATGAGTCAAGTTAAATCTTCTGTCTAGTATGACAATATAGTATTACATCTGTTCAATAAGCTTAAATGAAAAGGTTACAGAGTTATCTGAGTGCATTAAATATTCAGTCTGAAATAATTAGGAGAAGTTTAAGATTATTTCCAAATGCAACATGTGCCTAGTTATAATGCTACAATATTTATTTTAGAGAAGCTGCATAGCCTAGCTAATGTCCTCCATAGACACCAAGCTTTATGTCACATCTTGGAATGAAAGTTTAAAAAAAAAATTGACACACAATTGAATATAAGAAGAACAGTACAACTTCTACCTAATTAGTGGCTTTGTAATTTATGGATATGTGTGGTTTTGCCTATGGAAAACTTATAGTAGGTAAGTAGGTTTCAAAACCAAGACCTGTGTTTGAAGCATATGGTTTGAAGGTACCATACTGGGACTGCTTTTATGCAATCGTATTTATCTGTTTATTCGTTCAGATTACAAAAGATGAGCCAAAAAAAAAAAAGCAAGCCTAGTAAAGGAAAAAGAAATCACTTTCAAAAATTTGTTGTAGCCCCTCACGAGACTTTTCAAAAGTATGTGTTTATTGGTGAAATAAATTGGTGAAATGGAGGAAAGGAAAAAAAAACCCAACACCACAACAACAGGGAGAGGGGGACACACTAGAGAAATCAGGAAGATATGTATGATATAGGAGATTTAAGAGATTCTATTATACTAGTAAATTGAACAATTCCAGGACACTGGTTTTGTTTGGTTTAGTTTTTGTTGGTTTGGGGTTTTTTTTTGGTCATTTGAATATTAAATTACCTTACATCTATTTCAATGTAAGGATGGCTCATTTATTTCTGGAATATATAGGTGTTTTCTAATGTACACATTCTGCCAAGGCAAAGTACAGTAAACTCTAGCAAAAAGGAAATGGGAGGCCATATGAATTGCTTCTATACTCAAACATGCAAAAAGCAAAAAACAAGTAGGAATTTGTGTCAGAAAGTAAAACAATTAGAAAAAATTTCCAAGACACAAACTTTGGTAAAAATAGAAAGTGACACAAAGAAAAATGTAGAAATACAGCACTTCTCAATTAATTCCACTTCACATTGGTTGTGTGGAGGTAAGATGACAATTAGAACCCAATGACAAATGTGGAAATGCACTAGTAAAAACGGGATGCGTGCAGGGTACTGGCAGAAGTATTTCATGATTTGAAATTTTTAAAAAGGGAATTGTTTGGGGGGGGGAGGGGTTGTCATTTGATTATTAGATAAAAATAAAATATATTAAAAATTCAAAATATTTGGGTTTTTTTTCAGATGCTTTTCTGTTTTCTCCCCTTTCAAAGGGACAAGAGGTGAAAGGGGCAAAGAAATTTAAAAAAGTTTGAAATTGGAAAATAATATGAAATGGTGGATTTTTTTTAATTTTTTTTACACTTTTTATGGAATGTTTCCCTTTTTTATGCAAAAACCTAACATATCAAAATTTATTGCAGAAGGTTCTCCTCCAAGTGCCTTCAAATAATCAAAACAAGTTATTGTTTGATCAGCCCTGCTTATAAATCAGGGGAAAATATGTTACTAACCGTAACTTAGAAAAAATTATCGGACTTTTGTCTCTAAGAAATCTGTTTATTTCCATTTCATTCTAGAGACTGTCAGTTTGCTGCTTTAAGTATTCTATACTGCAGTCGACCTATGACAAATAACTTGACGTGGCTCCGCAGTACGTGATCAGGTGGTTTCTCTTGCTTCTCTTTTCCTGTGTCTATCTGCATAATTTCACCATAAATTTGAAAGAACTGCATTTAGTATACTTCTGCTGCTTAAGGGATTATAATAATTTTCTATTTGAACTACAAGTATGATCATGGAAAAAGGAATTAGTTAAGAGGATTACTTGGGGGACTGGATTTATACTAAGAGGCCAATGTCAGGCTAGAGTTTCAGCCTTAATTCTGACAGGTCTTGGTTTCATGGCTTAGCAGTCAAACCTTCAACAGTTTTAAATCTATCCTTTTGTAATGCCACAGTATATACACAAAAAAAGTTGAAAGATGCATTCACAAGGCAAAGACTGGGAACAGAGCAATAGCAAATGTACAACTCAAAAAAATCCCACTCTCAAAGAGGCTATTACAGCTATAAATGGGGGAAATCAGTAAGATATAACAAGGAAATTAAAGGGGCTTTCAACTGCTATATGGTGAGAATACAAAAATCTTTCGAGAAGATGTGCCAAATGTAAAAGTATAAAGGAGTAAAACTAGGGGGGTGGAGGGGAGAAGGGAAGGACTGAAGTTCCACAATGAAATGCATTTCTAATTACTTTCTAGAAAAGTCAGTATCTTTTTGACCCTGCTATAAATTTTTTCTCTAACATTTTTTAATTTGCAGACTGAGTCTGTGAAAATACGTGGGAGCAGGTCTTCTACGTTTATGCAAGCCAACGTGCTAGAATCTTATTATATGATTAGCTATAGGGATAATATCACAATTAATGAGAAATGATTAATAGTGACAATGACACAGAGAAGACACATACTAAGTTAGAAAAAAATAAAAAATAGTGGCAGTGAAAAGACAACACTGTACCATAGTTACACTGCAAGTGTTTTGCTGTCCTAAATTAAAATCTTAATTTAGTTATTTTCAAGAATTTTAGTGAAATGCATAGCATGCTTTTAATAAGGCAGAGCAAAATGAGAAGTCTGTGTTTAAATCATATTGAATTATATGGTTGTCAGAGTCCAATGCTCTCTGACCAGGTTCTTTTAGACAGCCCTCACATGAAAGGTGAAATGTTTCATATCAAATTTACTTACTTAAAGATGATGTTCCATGGGATTTTTGATTCAGCAGAGTTACACAAAAAATACTGCATAACAATACAAATGTAAATTAAACTTAGCAAAATATGGCAAAAATTGCAATATGCCATTCAATCACAATACCAATATGATCGCTGTTACTGTTCTTGATAATATGTTCACTGTCACAATGCAGGGTGTCCCTAGTCACCACAAAGGAAAATGTGGGTTGAAACTGGATCAAGCTTCTTGCTCTCTTCAAAATTCTTTTGCTAGTTGTTTGGGGTTTTTTATACTCTTTATTGTATTTTGCCATGTATTCACACCTCCCATGCTGGTCTGTCTAACTCCGGGAGACATTCATACTTTCAATGAACTCAGGGAGAAACATTTACACCACCAACTGATCCACGCGACTGTTGATAGCTGTTCACCTAAAACAAAGGCCACCCTCTGGTCCCCTTTGTGTTGAGATAAAGTCAGCTTCTTTGCAACACCTACATGGAGTCACACCCTACATTATTCCCTGACCTTCATGGGCACGTGGTCTTTGCCAATCTCCGAGCCTTCGTCCACTGTAGGGATTTATTGGTCAGTCATAGCCACTCTTATGTGAAAACATTTCCTATGATTAGTATTACCTGCTTTTTAGATTTTTTTGGAGGGTATTAGATACAAATCCAATAATCATGAAATGTACAGTGTATGAAAAAAAGTATTATTAACAAATTACCATACATTTGCAGGTTTTTTTCCAATTGTACATAAATACTAAGAACTGATATAAGTGTTAACATGATATTACTTTTTCTTGAGGGTGTTAAGTAGCTTGCTTGTATCCATGGCTGATAATTATCCATGATCTTTGCAATAGGTGTTCATTTAACATTTGGTAACGCTCGCTGAAATGTGAAAATTTCCGTGTAACTTATTTAGATTTGTATAAGCTATTTATCAACTGGAAATAGTTGTTTATTACTTTTCTGGGCAACTATTTGCAACCCTGCATTCTCTTAACCTTAGACTTTGAAAATCAGATTTGAGGAATTGAACTTTCTCTGTTCATGCCTAGGCTCGCCAGTCATAAACCACTTCCTATACGAAAGCTAAATAAACAAGTTTAAGAGACCCACCAGCTTTAGCACAGATCATGATGAAGTTAATATACAGCTTCTGGTTCAGATTCTGTTAATAACTTGCGAGATCTTGCCCAAATCTCGACTGTAATAAAGCTTATAGTGACAATGGGTACTGTGGAGTCATAAGAGGTCAATTGTTCAGAGAAAAGATTGACATAGCTTCAGATATGTGAGTGAAACCATGGCAGCTAAGACAGCTCAGGGTTTGCGTCCACTGCTTTTGAATATTTTAAATGTTGTAACCCATCTGTGAGGAGTTTCATCTTCAAATCTTAACAAGAATATCATGAGAGCAGTGACCAGCTTATGATTTATTAAATGTAGTTGGACAGTTTTTAGATTCTGAAACAAACACCAGGGACCAGCAGATTGCTGCTTTATCAGTTAAGCTTTAAATGCGAGCAGAGTCTGTTAACATAGCTGTTCACCACTCTACTGTTATTGAAATGGAATGAAGCTGCATCAGGGGAAGTTCAGATTGGATATTATGAAAAGGTTCTTCACTGAAAGGGTGGCCTGTCACTGGAACAGACTCCCCAGGGAAGTGGTTATGTCACCAGCCCTGTCAGAGTTCAAAGAACGTCTGGATGATGCCCTTAGTCATATGGCTTTTTTTAGATAGTCCTGAGACGAGCAGGGAGTTGGACTCAATGATCCTTATGAGTCCCTTCCAACTCAAGATATTCTAAGATTCTATGATTCTAAATCCGTGAAGAAAATGAATTTAAAAAGATGATCAAGAGGATCATTATGACAAACTGATCTCCTCTTACCCATTGTTCCAACTCGAATTAAAAGATAGATTTTGTTAAGCAATAATTCTTAGTGAATTCTGAAATGCTTGGGTCATAGCCATATAGCTAACCTTCCCTTTCTTCACTCTCTTCCCAACTCCTTCAAAGAACTTTGATGACTGTGGTAAGTTAACTTTGTCTGGATGCCAGGTGCACACCAAGCCGCTCTATAACTCCCCTTCTTCAGCTGGACAGGTGGAGAAAAATATGAAGAAAGGCTCACGGGTTGAGATAAGGACAGGGAGATCACTCACCAATTACTGTCACAGGCAAAACAAACTCAACTTGGGGAAATTAATGTAATTTATTGACAATTAGAAGTCAGAGTAGAATAATGAGAAACAAAAGCAAATCTTAAAACACCTTCTCCTCACCCCTGCCTTCTTCCTGTGCTCAACTCACTCCCAATTTTTTTCTACCTCCTCCCCCTGAGCAGCCCAGGGGGAAGGGGAATGGAGGTTGCAGTCAGTTCATCACACGTTATCTCTGACGCTCCTTCCTCTTCACGCTCTTACTCTGCTTCAGCATAGGGTCCCATCCGTGGGAGACAGTCCTCCACCAACTTCTCCAATGTAAGTCCTTCTCATAGGCTGCAGTTCTTCAACAACTGCTCCAATATGGGTCCTTTCCACATGTCCTTTCACAGGATGCAGTCCAGGAATGAACTGCTCCAGCATGGACTCCTCTTCATGGGCTCACAGTTCTTCCCAGGAGCCTCCTGCAGCGAGGGGTCTCCACAGGGTCACAGACTTCTTCTAGCCCATCCACCTACTCTGGTATGGGGTCCTCCACAGGTTGCAGGTGTATATCTTGTCCACCATGGACCTCGATGGGCTGCAGGGGACCAAGCTGTTTCACCATGGTCTTCACCACGGGCTGCAGGGAAATCTGTGCTTCAGTGCCTGGAACACCTCCTCCGTCTCCTTCTTCACTGACCTCGGTGTCTGCAGAGTAGTTTCTCTTACGTATTATCACCTTCTCTCTTCTGGCTTCTGTGGTGCAGCAGTTTTTTCCCCCTTCTTAAATATGTTATCACAGAGGTGCCGCCACCATTGCTGATTGGCTTGGACTTTGCCAGTGGCAGATCTGTTTTGGAGCCGGTTGGCACTCACTCTGTCAGTCATGGGGGGGAAGCTTCTAGCATCCTCTCACAGAAGCCACTCCTGCAGACCCCGTGCTACCAAAACCTTGCCAGGTAAACCCAAAACTAAAAGAATTCTTATCTACAGAAAACTCACTCCTGGAATATTGGCTGTTCATTTAAGGCATATCATATTTATAAATTACTTTCCCCACTGTAGGCTCAGATAATATTAACAATGTCAGTGAGTCTTGATTTAATGTGTTTCAGTTTGTGCCCGATTCCTCTTGTCCTGTCAGTGGGGACTACTGAGAAGTCTGGCTGCCTCATCTTCATTCCCTCCCATCAGGTATTTATACACATAGGTAAGATCCCCCAGAGCCTTCTTGCTTCCAGGTTAAACAGCCCCAGCTCTCTCAGTTTATCCTCATATGAAAGATGCTCCAGTCCCTTAATCATCCTACTGGCCTTTCTCTGGACCCAATCCAGTATGTTCATACCCTTCTTGTACTGCAGAGCCCAGAACTGGACACAGAACTCCAGTTGTGGCTTCACCAGACCTGAGTGGAATCTCCCTATGAACACAAGCAAACACTTTTTTTTTTTTTTTTTTTTTTTTTTACTGTGAGGGTAGACAAACACATGGGCAGGTTGCCCAGGGAGGTTGTGATGTCCCCATCTGTGTATGTATTCAAAACCTGACTGGACACAGTCCTGGGCAGCCGGCTCTAGGTGATCCTGCATGAACATGAGGCTGGACAAGATGACCCCCAGAGGCTCCTTCCAACCATTCTGTGATTCTGTGGAAGCCAAATATAGAACTCTAAATTCAAATTACACTTCTATTTGTAGAACTGGGTATTCTGTTGCCAACAACCTACAACTGTAGGTTGACATTAGTATCACATCCTTGACTGTAATACTTCAAGTTTGATCTTTGATTACCTATCTCAGGTATCATTTTTTAGCTAAGTCTTTTCCACAGAAGCCAAGCCCCAGTGTTACAGACCTTGATTTGTCATGAAATAATTTATCTGTTCTAACATTCAAATCTTCCATATGATCTAAAAGCCAATAAAATTCAGCTATCGTTCCATGAAAGAAAATCATCTAAATATTATTAGAAATGATGTCATAATTATAAATCTGTTTACTTCAGATTTTTTCTATCTATATTTCTGCATGACACAATACAGCAGACTGTGCAAATAATAATAAAAATAATAGGCAACTTCTAGACTAGGAGTACTGAAATATCACCTTTTATAGATATTAGAAATGTATCTGTTTTCATTATTTATATAATGCAGAAATACAGCTTTATTTTAAACAAAGTAAACTTGTGAAATTGTGCTTTTTCTAGAGAAGAGATTAGAAACATTGTTCAGATGTGCAGATTTTAAGAGCTAGTGATGCTTAATCCTGATAAAGGACCCTAAGAAGTGAAAACAATTTGTGACAATTGAATTTCACAGATGGAAAAGTAGAGTAATACTACTGCAAAATGCAAGATCATGAATTAAATCATACATCAAATAAAAGTAATTGCAAATGTCTCAAATGGATATTGAAATCTCCAAGTATAGCTCATGGATTGCAATGTGTTACGGAAGTCAACAGATGAAATGTTTTAAACAGATACTGCTTTTTGAATAAGAATGCTCATGCACAAAAAAACCTGACAAAATGTTAGAAAACATACACAATCCAAAAGTGAGAATAAAACATAATTAGATTGTAAATTTCAATTATGTGAGGTGAATTCTCCAGTAAGTTAGCCAGTATATCTGAAACTAATTCCTTTTTCATTTAATATTTGTGAAAATAACTCAAAACAAAAACAAAAAAATCCCATGAACAGCTAAATAGGATTTTCTAAAAGTAAATGGCTGCATTTTTGTCAACATATGCACATTCCTTCAGAAAAGAAAATGCTATGAACTAAAAATATTTTATAGCTTCTAGAATGTTGACACCACTTTCTGAAAAGCGTCAGAAGCCATTTTACCAACAGTTAGTTGAATTAATTTTCAGATATTATTTAAATAATAGTTAATATAATGTTCCAAATTTACTATATGTTAAACATTGTCTTTAAGTCTTCTTAATGTTGAAGACTTTTTTATGTTAAAAATGTGACTCTGACTGATGCTATTTGTAACCCAGGCTGAAACTATATAGAATTTAGGTAAAAATTTCCAGTGTCTTCATTTCAAATGTTGCGTAACATTTGTAATGCCAAAATAAGAATAACAAAACTTGGAAACCCAGAAAATCTTTCCTTAGTTCTTGAATTATCAAGGTTTTGTGTTTCAGTTCAGATGAAACATTTACTTTTAACCACTCTTATCAAGAGATGGACAATATATCCTCTGGATTGCTTTTAGAACTTCTTATGTAGTTCTCAGCTTGACCAATTAATTTTATAGGTTTCTCTGTAAGGTACATCTGTCTCCCTCTACTTTTGATAGATGGTATTAATTTTATTTCTTTGCTTGCATTTTGCTGTGGTTTACATAATACGTTAAAATAAGTGCGACTGGGCAGCAGAGAAGGAAGTTATGTATGTTCCCTGTCCTAACTGATGCATATGGATACCTCTATGGAAAGAATGAAAGATTGTTCTTTGTCTGATTGCAGCTCAGTATAAGCTTTTGAAGAAGTTCTTGCAATGCAGGGGGTGTGCAAGAACCTCAGTAAGTAAGGATTGTCAAGCATGAACAGAGCCAGCGAGATCTTGGAATGACCAGGGAGGAAGCTTCAGAGACTACAGGAAATACAGACAGGGTTTTCTACTTTCCTAGAGACAACAGTGTGGATTTTTTCAATTCAAAAGGCCTCTGAAAATTGCTGGACCATAGGAAAAGGTATACAATTCAGTCACACAATGGGTATTAGCAATGCTGTTTAACAAATCCTTCTCTTCTTGTCTGATCAACTCTAATTTATAAGTTTCTTTTTCTAATAATCAGAGAAATCCAAAACCATTTGGCTCCAAAAAAAAAAAAAATGAAAAGGGGTGCATCTATTTAAAAGCTGTAGGTGATTCGGGGTCAGCAACCATCAATCAGTTTCTAGTTTTAGAAGTCCTGGAGAGATTTCAGTATTTTTTCATTTTTGTCAGCTGTTCTAAGGGTTTGGGTTTGTTTTGCTTTGGGGCTTTGGTTTTGTTTGTTTTTTTCTTTTTTCCCCTGAGCTCTGCTGAGTTTTACTGAAACCTACCAGGAAAAATGAAGTGCTCTCAGCAGGAAGCATTGAACCAGTTTCTGCTTTCCTCTGACAATTACAGTCTGCACGCTTCCCTCAGAGCTGAAAGCTACTCTGGCACATGCACCTTTCTCATGAATGATCAGCAGAACAGCAAGGAATCTCTCACAGTTGTGTGAGAAATTAATTTTCTGAGATCATAATGAGAGTCTGAGTAAAATATATGAATTTTATCCATCCAAAAAGTACCACTGGAGCAATGTTGTTTTAAGAAAAGAAAATCAAAGTTCAGATATCAATGTAAATTAATTTTAATGCATCAGTAACCTTTTTGCTCTGAGACAGGAAGCGTTGCTGCTTTGACTAGTAACACAAGTATAGTTGAATAACATCACCACTTGAATAAAAGCAGCAGGAGGTCCAAACCAGATCTTTTCAGGCAATTAAATTCAAGCACAGTCTTATCAGAGTTTTATAAAACTTTCTGTCTTACAGTGTGTTTCTGCAAGTTAAACAGGTGACAAGTTACCTTCTTCCTCGCAAGTAGAGAGTTTGAATGCTGTTTCAGGAACACTAAGACATGTCAGCAAAAGATAACTCATTGTGATCATTATTTGTGATAAGAATAGGGAGAAAAATGTTGATACACCAATTTTTTTTTTTTTTTTTTTTTTGCTATCATCAGTTGGTTTTTTTTCGCTATTTGTAGAGTCTTGATTACTCCCTGATTATCCATTTCAGCTGACGTTTTAGAAGAACTGCAAGTTCCTTTCTAACATTATACTTATTAACTCGTCATATAATTTTGACATCAAGACTGAAATTCTCTTATGCAATCCACATGATACCTTCTTCAAAATTTAGTTTAAAATTCTATTCATCGCATCTTGACTAGTGGAAAGGTTGGCTTTGAAGACTATCTTATTTTTTGGTGCTGGAAGTGCATCTGCTGCAACTTAAACTCAGATAGATGAACTGATTATTGACAGTGACTTCTAAAGGCGTGGCTTATATTCAGAGTGTTAATAGTGACTTCTAAAGACCTAGGAGGATTTAATAATCTGCCTATTTAGTCAGGTTTTTCAAAATAAATGCAGTTAGAATTGTGAGCTTTCTGAATTTTCATTCTTATCCCTGAAATACAGATGCTTCAAATTCCTTATTCTGTGAATTCATACAAGAATTATTATGGAGGCAACTAAAACCCACAGAAAATGGTACATAACCATCATAGATGGCATTAATTGCCATTTTTTATTGGATAAGAAGCCTAAACTAAATTCCTCTTCATTAGAAACAAGTCCTTCAAGTCAGTCTAGATGAGAATGTAGTTTGGAGGAGCAGTGGGGAGGGTGTTTAATTCCTTTTTGTCCTTGTAACGTAGTGATTTGCAAAATTCTAGCAAAGATAAACCAGTTATTCAGTTTCTCTTGTTGCCTAGTGTACCCTTGTACACTTGGTATCAAATATAGTAAATCTTAACATTTTAAGTGGAATGGCTTTGTTAATTCTATCATTAAACAGAAGCTACTGTCACCTCTAGTAGGAATTTTCATAAGAGATCTATTAGGAATATACGACATGAACGTTGTTACTTATAGTGACGATGCATTCCCCATGTGTATGCATTTCCTTCCTAGGGAAGTGGTTGAGTCACCATCCCTGGAGGTATTTAAAATATGTGTAGACGGGGAGCTTAGGGACATGGTTTAGTGGTTTATGGGTGGACTTGATGATTCTATGATTCTATGATTCTGTTTACACATTGTGCTAAGAATGAGATTTCATCACTATGTTATCCTAAATATTTATCTGTGACTACATATTGCATGTGTTGTTAGTGCCTGTTTGGCAGCTATGGAATATTTACAAGAAAATTGTAGTTGCTGCATCTGAATTCATAATGTCTAGGATTAAGTAAAACACAACACTACTGAACCGAGAATTATCATTTAGACCCTTTAACATTGTGAGTAATACAATTTAATTTATTGTCATTATTCACAGATTCAATTATTTTGCTTTTATATATAATACATTCCAAAATACTAGTAAAACAGCAGTCGTATATTCTGGACATGTCATATTCTTGGTCATACATTCTGGGCAATTATTTTTTCAGGTAGATATAGACGTTGTCTTTTGTCTTGTGCTTCCCAGCTCCCTGAAAGAGTATAATCATATCCTACATTAAAAGCCTGAAGACATTTTTCTAGCAACTGAATATTTCCAGAGCCCGTTGTCTAGTCTTGAGGCTTAATGGGATTGTCTGACCTATCCAAACTACCACTTTTTCTTTGCCTCCAGAACCTGTGTCTGCACTCTGACTGCCTATAGGGAATGATATTTGGCCTGACATCTCACAAATTGTGCTTCAGAACTGACTGTTAAAGTAAGAGTTGATAATGGTCACAATTGTTCCAAAACCCAACCTAATAGTTTAACAGTATAGAAGATCAATGTCTTTTTCGCACTTCCTAGAGCTGGAGTGCGCTAGGTACGTTCTTGAAGCATTTATTTCAGTTTTGTTTCATCTGAAGGTTCCCTTGTTCTGAGATTGCTACATTATGTGAACTGAAGTATGCTAAGAGGGGATGATTTGGAGTTGATTTTGGAAATATATTTCATTTTGGAGTTGATTTTGGAAATATATTTCTAATCTTAATGAAAAGATCACTGTAAACACACCTATAAAATACGTACCTCAAAAAACTGCAAAGATATGGAAACAAGGTGACGATTTAAAATTGATTTGTGGATCTGGATGTCTAGTGCAGTAAAGACCAATTTGCTCTGCATCAGAGACTTATGTCCTTAATATGGTTCCACATTTTGAATACTGAAGTTGTAAAAGATATAGAAGAATGAGATTCTTAAGAATACACCTACATGGAAGTTAATGTACAGTTGATCTTCATTTAGTATGAATTGTCATAGTGACTACTTCCCAAATTTAGAAATATGCCACTTCTAGTAGAAACGAACAAAAAAGTATTGAAAAATCCTAGAAACAAGGTCAAAAAACAAAATCTCTGTAATTATTTTCTATTTGTAAGAAACTGTATGCTATCTGAAATTGACCTTTTCTAAGTCTAGCAATTTGAATAACTACTAATCTGTGTTGGCAACATACTCATGAAAGTTTCAGGCTTTTAAAAACAAGTTACAACCAACTATCCAACTGCATCTAGATTTTTCAGTCAGTTGAAGAATGAAGAATGAAAAACATATTGAAAGTTCATTCCAATATATAAAACAAAAAGCTAAAAATACACTGAGAGTCAGATTTAGTACAAAATCAACCATTGGTGGACACATAAATGGTTTTACATGTAGAGTTGTTCATGGTATGGTAATCTTCCATTAAACTGAGAAATGCTAACATTCAAGGTCTAATTGTGCTCATGGTACAGTGCTCATTACTGCACGATCTGTTAACCTTTGCTTTTTCTTTGATGGTTTTATCTATCATTCACAGAGGTCTCAATTCAAATTCACTGAAACTAGTGTAAATATTCCAATCAGCTGAGTGTAACATACTTCACATGTTTTGTGACTTGTTATATTATAAAATGGGCTGGTATCACCATAGATAATTCAATTACATTAGCAGTACTTTTATCTCAAACTGTTTCATTGTTTAACCTTTTATGGAAAAAGAGTACTGTTTCCCTAAGAAAATTCAAGTAACTTTTCTAAGAAGTAAAATTAGCATATAATATTTGATTGTTTGGAATAAGCAAATTCTTCAAATGAAGGAAAAGGAATGAAGAACTATTGGCTGACCTTCTCACATCTCTGATGAGGATTTATAGATTAAATTCTAATATTTGTATTTTTTGATATGTAGAAACAGTAATGAAAAAAACCCTCTCTAAAGTCTGTGCCTTTGAGATTTCAAAGCAGTAACACCTCATTCATGAATCACAATGCATTAATATTATGTACAGCAAACAATGTTTTAGAACAGTTGAGTATTCCACATGAAAGAAGTAAAAAGGAACACAGAAAGCAAATCTAATGTGCCTTCCTAAGTATTGTTTAGTAAAACAAATTGTTTCTGCATGAACAATAAAATCAGCAACACAGGTGATACTATCTGGACAGCAGTGGAAATATATTATCACAAGAATTGCAGAGAAGGAAAAACCTCAAGGCAAATCCAGCAGTAAACATGGTGGGCAGTGGCAGAACACAAATATTGGTGGCTTATGTTCCCAATCTACATATTAATTCTATATACAATGAGTAAATACAGCTAAGCTTTTCTTTTGCATTTAGAATCCTCTTACAGTTTTACGTTGCCATTTACCTTTTATTTTTCATGCATTCTCCTTGAAAATCTTGTTTCCATTTTTAAAAAGTTTGCATGTACGTTACTGTCGTGACAAAATATTCTCAAAGTTTAAACACCAGAAGCAAAGTTAGCATGATGATGGGCAAGAGAAACGTGTACCCTGTTCTAACTCAATCTGTTTTCATTTCATTCTTCATACACCACTAATCAGGGAAGCTGTTTGAAGGAATGTAACTGAAGTAAACACTCCATACGTGTTTCAATGATTGTCAGTGCTCTTTATCATTATCACTGATGGTCACTTTCAGGACCTTGTTCTGTGATTGTGCTATAACTGTTAAAGATATTGAAGCTTCTTGTCCATTGTTGTGGACATTTTGTTGACAAGTACAGCAGTGTTAAAGGACAAAACACATATTAAAATACTGCTGCCTTCTCTCTTTTAATACAGCTGTAGTGCAATTAACTAAATATGACTTATGTAAATTAGTATGTAGATTAAGAATTATGAGAAAGGTATTTTATCACAAGAACACAGTGTGTTCCGTAGCAATTTCCATTGTTAATATTTCTAGCAATGTTTTTTCCCCCAGGCACCATAAGCATCATCAGTGATTGCAGCAAACCTGTGAAATTCAGTAGAGTGAAGTCAGTGGGACTAGAAGGAATGCCATTCTCAGTAGCTTCTGAAATTGTGTTCAGGTTTGGATGAGATATAAACTGAATATGTCATTTCCTTCTCTAGTGTGTATTGTGACCTCAGGTTTCACCAAATGTTAATATGATCCACTGTGACACTGCATCAGTAACACAACAGAGTGTAGGTGCTGGGACAACACAAGTTCTTCAGAGAATGTAGGAAAAGGTGCTGTATGAAGCATATTGACAGAGACAAGCATATTGACATATCCTCCATCAACTGGAGAAGCATATTTACTTTCTACAGGCATGCTCTGCATAGACCATCTATTCAAGCAAGCTCCCCCAAAGGTTTTAAGCTAAGAAATAAAGCCATGTTTTATTCAAACAGCATGTTTGATTATAAGCTTTTTAACAGAGAAAATCAAGGAAGACAGAACATACACAAAAAGGGTTTATTAACAGCTCTTACCTATTGCACTGTGTAAATCAATGATCCCAGTCATTTCAATGACTTTCTGGCTTGCCTCAAATTTTGCATGTTTCAGTCCTTAGAAAGTATTGTCACTGTTTTGGAGGCCTGTGACTTCTAGTTAAGAGTTGCAAGCACCCAGCTCCCTACTTTGCCTGCCTCACCAATCTCTTGAACCTTCTCCCCCCAGCATGAAACTTTTCTTCATCCTTCTATCATCTCCTTCCGTCACCAATGAAAGGATAAACTAGATTCATGGGAATACACTTTTGAGCTCTCCTACAAAAGAAGTGATAACACTGAACAGAAATTAACTCAGGTTTCACTGGTGGTTGAGAGAGAGCATAGTAGAGCACTCAACTGGGGGGAAAGACTAATGTGTTTTGGTTCTTGCATTTAAATTATAAAAAATACACTTCTTCCTTCTTATCGTGCAGCAAGTATACTTTAACAGACAAAGACACAATATCAAGATTTTTAGAGTGATTTTGTAATATTCCATTTATGAAAAGTCCTCCTTGGAGAAGTCCAGTAAGTCTCTTGAGGCCTAACTTTGCTTTACAGGAGTCACGTTGACTTTTCTACAATGTTTCATACCAAGGTAGTTTTAAATAAGAGGTCATACACAAAAATAATTTCATCTGTTTAATCCTTGAGCTCCCTTTGAACTGGGTATTTCATGGAGTCTGGTTCACTGTTGCAGTTGACTCTGTTTATTTTGTTGCAAATGCCTTCTATCAACACTTCAAACCCTAAGAAATCCTTTGCACCAGCCTCATCAAACTCTTTCATAGTGAATATAAAGACATATAATTTAGTTTTTCTAAATATCTCCCTGAATGTTCTTTTGTACCCAGGATGTCTGTTGGTCATGGATCCTCCCTGTCAGGCTTTCTAGAGATTTGTTGTTGGTTTTGATACGATTATTTGCTCTTCGAATTCTTTACTTCCCTCTAGTGTTTTTGTATGAATCAATGTTTTCACATTCAACCTACCAGAGTCTGTGAATTTTTAATTTCATTTTTTTATAGGGAATTGCAGATTCTAAGGTCTGCTTCTTCCTTTCCTTCCCACAGCCTCCAGGTTAGCCATGCCAGCTCCCTTTTATCTATTTTTGAGCCCTGATTGAAATGTACACATTTTTCTCTGTCTCCAATACTGTAGTCTTAGATAGTCTGCTTTTAATATGAGCATTTAACACTATTACCTTCTTTTAAGCTTCCTTTTAACAAATTAACTGCATTCTTAATTTCTCTTTTCAAAACTGAAGACAACTGTGAACTTTTTTTTAACTTTTGTTCCTTCTACAAGCATTTTGAATCTAAGTACATGATGGCCACTGTAAGAGAGACAGTCTTCAATTCTGAATCAGGACATATAAAATAACTAGAAACATTGATTCATAGAATGGTTTGAGTTGGAAGGGACCTTAAAGATCATCTAGTTACAACCCCCCTGCCATGGGCAGGGACACCTTCCACTAGACCAGGTTGCTCAAAGTCCCATCCAGCCTGGTCTTGAATGTTTCCAGGGATGGGGCATCCACAGCTTCTCCGGGCAACCTGTTCCAGTGCCTCACCACCCTCACAGTAAAGAATTTCTTCCTAATATCTTATCTAAATTTCCCCTCTTTCAGTTTAAAACCGTTACCCCTCATCCTATCGCAACAATCCCTCATAAAGAGTCCCTCCTCATCTCTCCTATAGGCCCCTTTTAAGTACTGGAAGGTTGCTATAAGGTCTCCTCGGAGCCTTCTCTTCTCCAGGCTGAACAACCCCAGTTCTCTCAACCTGTCTTCACGGGGGAGGTGCTCCAGCCCCCGATCATCTTTGTGGCCCTCCTCTGGACTAACTCCAACAGGTCCATGTCCTTCTTATGTTGGGGACTCCAAAGCTAGACACAGTACTCCAGGTGGGGTCCCATCAGAGCGGAGTAGAGGGGCAGAATCACCTCCCTCGACCTGCTGGCCATCATGGCAAAGGTTGCATTCCTTTTTGTGTTTTCTAACCTGCTACTCCATGAAACAATTACTGATCCTACGTAAAAAATTAATCTTTAATTACTTAAAAATTAATCTTTAATTATGCTGTGTTGAGCTGTTTGCCCAATGTATGTGTTAGCTGTAATCTCCCATTACTGTTTAGTTACCTGTACTCACAGCCTCTCTGACCTCAGCAGGTCACAGTGTGGTCACAGTCATGATCAGGGGCTTCCTCATGACCTTAGACAGGGAACTACAATAAAGACGACAGGCAAAAAGAATGTCTTTTTTCTTTTTTTAAAATTTATGTGAAACCATGACATTTGAGATAAGACATACTTTTTCTGTCATTTGTTTTGCCTCTGTGACTCCTTGGACTGCCTTTTTGGCAGGTTTCTATATCTTATAAGGGTATGTGTCGGTTGAGTGCACAAAACTGTGAGTGAAGTACATGAGAACTGCCTAGGGTGTAACAGGCACGCAGGACTGGGTTTGAGTAGCAGGGCTGTAGTGGGATCAGGCCATGAACCACCTTCTGCTCCTCATGGGCGGTTCCTGAGGTCTCTGGGACTGACATAAAGAGTGGTGGGGAAACCCACGTGTGCCAAACTGTCACCAAGCCAGAGGAGCTCATGGCCCAACTCGGGCATACGTACTGCTAGCTGCTAGGTGTGGAGACGTGTTGGGGGAGGCATGCCATGCCACAGGGTTATGCACTTCCTCAGAGAATGCAGCCATGGGCAACCCATACCAGGGCTGGAACAATAAGGAACTGAGCATCAGAAATCCATTAAGCGCAGGGCAGCAGAAAAAATTATGTTACGTACAACAGCCCAACCTCTTACAACCACCCTGGAGGTGGGGACAGACTCCAAAGAGACATTTGGGTGTGGAGAGAATAGATGTTTATGTACGTGTTTGTTTAATCATTTTTATTATTCTTTTTCTCAATACTGGAATAGCTGAATAGAATTTTATGCTGGCTGGTGTGCTGGTTTTGGCTGGGATAGAAGTAATTTTCTTCATAGAAGCTTGTGTGGGGCTATGTTTTAGGTTTCTGCTGGAAACAGTGTTGGTAATAGAGGGGTGTTTTAGCACTGCTGAGCAGTGCTTACACAGAGTCAAGGCCTTTTCTGCTTCTCACAACACCCCACCAGCGAGTAGGCTGGGGGTGCACAAGAAATTGTGAGGGGACACAGTTGGGACAGCTGACCCCAGCTGACCAAAAGGATCTCCCATACCATATGATGTCATGCTCAGCAATAAAAAGCTGGGGGAAGAAGAAGAAGCTAGCCGGGGGGGGAGGGCACATTCAGAGTTACAACGTTTGTGTTCCCAAGTAACTGCTATATGAGATGAAGCTCTGCTTTCCTGGAGATGGCTGAACACCTGCGTGCTGGTGGGAAGTCATTAATTCCTTATTTTGCTTTCCTTGCTTGCATGGCTTTTGCATTACCTATTAAATTGTCTTTATCTAGACTCACGAGTTTTCTCACTTTTACCCTGCCAATTCTCTCCCCCATCCCACCAGTGGAGAGTGAGCAAGCAGCTGTGGGGACAGGGGTTAAACCATGACAGCTAGCAATAAATTAGAGTCAAGTAAAATACCCTGACTCGATACTGTTATGCCTACAATGATACTGTATGGATTGGTGAGTAAAAGACTAGTCATCAGAAAGCCCTGATGATTTCAGCGGTGGCTGCATCACTACTTCTTCTGTCTATAGATATAGTATAACTATAGAAATAACTATAGAAATAAGGATTCTGTACTTTGAGGTGCACATAAATTCACTTCCTAGTATGTTCAATATTCTAGAAAATCATATTAGCAAATTAATAATTCAGCAAACTGTATGTTTTGAATGGTGTATAGCAAATAAGGAAAAGATAATTTGCAAAGAATGAATATTGGCATAAATAATGCATCATTTCCTAAGAACTTAGAAAGAATTTCTAAGAAATTAATTTTGTGATGAAAAATGTAAGGGTACAAATGACGACTTGGTAGGCCATCGAGACAGTGCATATTGTAAAACACAGAGAGTGGAAGTCAAATTGTGCAGGCGCTATAATTTGTGGCATTTCCTATATTATGTGTATATATTAAGTAATGCTTTAATTTAGTATTTTTAAATATGCATCAGAAATAAAGCGAGCATGATAGAACAGTCCCAGGGAGCAGCAAGCGTGGGCTGTCCTGCAAGGGAGGGTTGCTGGGAGGGGGGAGTGACAGTCACCTCAGTGGCACGCAGAGACAGCCAACAGTCCATTGGTTCCCAGGCAGGTCCACAGCAAGGAGACAGGTCCTGAGATCAAGCCAGAAAGTCCAATATTTGGGTGAGGGTCGAGGCCCAGGTAGGCAAGGTATAATGTCAGGTACCAACCCACTTGCAGCATAGCCCAGGTGAGGGCCAAGGGCGAGAGTCTGAGCTTAAATGCAGCTCCTGACTGAGGTGGGGGACCCCCAGAAAGTGCTCCGCACAGCTCCCTCTCAGCTCTTTTCACAGCAGTTTGATCCAAGGTCGCAGCCCCATCCTGCCAGAGCTGACTTCGAGCACAGGTGGGCAGTCCACAAAGTGTGTGCGTGATGTGTGGGGAGGTGGCAAGAGGAGGTTCATTCCTGGCCCCAACATGGTGACATGATGTTCACAAACATTTTCTGGAGTACTCTCGTCTCTAACAGATTCTTTCTTTTTTTTTTTTTTTTTTTTTTTTTTTTTTCTGAGAGGTTGTTAGAGTCCATTATGTTCTCGCTTGAAATGTACTTTATTTATTTCATCAGTATTTAATAATTCTTATTAATAGAAAGAAAACATAATCTTTAAGATACAGGACTTGAATGAAAATCGTTTGAGATTCATTTTTGCTTCTAAATGACTTCCCTGGGGTTCTGCATAAACCTTTCTGCTTTAGTTTTCCTTTAGTACCAAATAGAGTATTGTGCTGCTTTTCACCCAGCCTTATATAACTTTAAGAGTCATATTTTCTTCAAGTATCTTACTGTGTGTCCATAAAAGTCCCAGTCTTGGACTTTTCTTAGTCTTCATCAATTACATGGAAGCAGCTGGGGTTATAGATAGGAAGATTTTCTCCTGCCTAAAGCAGACCTAAAATATAACAATTATCATAATCACTTTCAAATTTCATCTGGTGACATCATTTTGTCTCATGACATAGCACCAGCATTTTGCAGATATTCAATTTCCTTAATTTCCAAGTCATATATGTTAATACCGTAACTCTATTTCATGTATAGCCCTTTAATTTTCATACTCTTCACTATAAAACTTTTTTTTCCTCTTTATGTCATTGCTAAAAAAAAAAAATCTTTATTCTCTTTTGGTATTTATTTTCCATCTTTTTCCACTGCTTTTACAAGATGCATTGGTTTACTTAACATTATTAATTCTACTACTGCCATAATAATCTTTCAGTTGCATGAAGACTAATAATGATTTTTGTGAAGACAGAGCATCATCTGTTATAATATTACTGATGACTTATTTTTAAATAGTTCAGCAATGTTATCCCATGCAAATATCGTGAGGGAGCGCATTTTCTTTACCAGTAAAAATGAATCCTGTATATGATACCAGAACTATGCATAATTACAAGAATGAAGGGCAAAATATATTATAAGTGGGCAAGAATTCTACTGCATTAGGCATGCAATAGCTTTCTTTTTGAAGTGTCTAAAAGGAAAAATAACCTTTTATAAACATCTATTATAGTTACCCATGAGAAAATTTCATTATGAAAAAGGTGTGTTAAGATGGGTTCCTGAATGTAGGATTTCTAAATATACAGTATTATAGAGCATGGACTTTTACACCTGATGGTATTGACAGAGTAATAGCAGCTAAAATGGATATAATAGTTTGACACTGTTACCTTAAAAGAAAAAATGCTAAATGATCCAAACTACACATTTGATAGCACATTATCTAATAGTATCATTGAACATCATGAGATTCTGCAGATAATGGAATGGTCTCAGAATAGAAAGACTATGAGTATTCTGTAAAAAGGCTAGTAGTTTCCTTGCAGAACCTTGTGCTTTCTTTGTAGTCTGGGGAATTATCTCCCAGGGGTGGAAATACAGAGACAGAGAGAGGAACTGGAAATTAGCGTATGTGCGTGGCTGTGCAGCTAAGTAGTTAGAGTACTTCAGCTGTTAAATTAAAACCAAAACTATGCTGGGAGGAAGATGAAAATCCTGTTTCTACCCCTTCTGAGTTTAATATTCAAAGCATCAAGTTTGCTATTATTACTACTAGTTTGTCATAGTCCATACCTTTCTGGTATCTTCAAAGGCTTAAATGGAGCTGGTCACTCTGCTGCACAAAGGTCATTGGGCCAGGTTCACATGCACAGCAATTTTCTAACAGGACGTAATAAATTTTAGATGTTTTCATCCCAATTTGGGTGACAACAGGAGAGACTGAATATCACCCTTTAATATTATCCTATAATTTTCAAGAGCTCACTTAGTCATTTAATATTCTCCAGTTCAAAGTTTCCACAGAGAGTATCTTTCCTGTCCTATTTTGGTCTTTCAGCATAGTCCAAAATATGCTCAAAAATATTCTTTAAGTACATGGAGGAAGAGGAGGACATTTAATTAAACCATGTAATTAAAGTGGTACCATAATCCACGTGCACTTTAGAAACAGACCAGGTGTATATAGGTATAGAAATATACACATCCACATGTCAATACATGTGCTGCATAGAAATGAAAAAAATGTAAAGAAATTTCAAAATATAAATGCTATTGTTTATTTTTATTAAATGGCTTCCCTTGTAAGATACACTTTATTCTTTACAATAATTGTCTCATTTGTAAATGTTAGAGGCCACTATCTTAAAGTGTAAGATAAATGTACTGAGAATAAAAAGGCTTCCAAAAATTGGCTTCATTATCTTATTTTGATTTTCCTTCTGTTCTGTAATCACTCATCTCCATGCAATGAAAATTGCCAGATATATTGAAGGGCCAAAACCCACTTTTCTATAAATTAAATAGTCCTGGAGGACTCTGTAGACTGCTGGCTTTGATTGTGATACACCAAAAACCTCAAGCATATGAATAAGGAACTTTGGTTTTCAGATATATACTTTGAAAACTAAGGATTTAATTAAGTGTTTTGCTGAATGTATGTGAACGTAAAAGAGTTATGTATGTGAACATAAAAGAACATAAAGATGTTTTCTTCATTGAAGCCATAATTCACATGCCTACATCTTCAGAATATCTACTTTTATCATAAATTAATGATATATCATTATTAGGAAAACATCTATTGTTAAACCTCATGACTAGAGCTTAGATGCTCCAGTTTACTCTTAGTTTTGCCGCCAATGTACTATCTTAACTTGGTTATCATTATTTTTTGTCAACAGAGGGAGGGAATATGGAAAGTATGCTTTTAAGCTATTTCTCTTCCATACACAAGTACAGTGAAATGTACTAAATGAAAATCAAACCTTTAGCAGGAATAGAAATAGGAAAAATCTGACTTTAGTTGTAGTGGTGTAGTTCTGATCAGTTGGACTCATTCCAGTTTCACATCAGTGTAATTAGATGTAGAACTTGCTTTGTTGTGTATTTTCTATTTTTGTAATGAGGCATTGATATTCAACTGTATTTGGTGTGAAAACAAATATGTTTTTCTCTGTTTGAATTCTAGGCTGCCATGGAAAATACAGAATAACCTTAAGGAACAAGTGTTATGAAGCTATCCTCAATAATGAAGCAGGTGTAAAAGACAACTCCTGTTTGCCAGGTGAAACAATGACTACAAAATCAGCAGTTCACATGTTAGTGTGCTTTCTTCAACTATGCATTGTAAATGGGCAGGTAATATGTGAGAGGCAAATGACTACTGAATGGCGACTGGAACCAAAACCTAGTGTAGTAAAATGGACACCAAGGGAAAACATCTGCTCAGACTTTTACACCGAATGCTGGAATATGAATAAAACTATAACTGGGGAAATCTTGGAAGAACAAAATCTCAGTATCCCTCAGATATGCCCCTTACAGCTTCAATTAGGTGACAGTCTCTTCATCTCCTCGGAGCCATCCTTTCAGTCCTACGGAATGAATTTGGTAAATGTCTCCAAGGAAGAATTTATTAACTGCCCTAAAGCTGGTTTTCTTCAAAAGGGGTTGATTTTTGTTTGCCAGATAAGAGGACTGCACCAAGTTGACCCTAACTGGCTTGGTGTTGGAACTCATTACTTTGCAGAGCTTCATAAGAGAGGCCCGCTATTGTGCAGCATGGGCCTTCGTCTAAACATAACTGTGAAGCAGCAGTTTTGCCAACAGTCTCCAAATGCACCATTATGCTCTGGGCATGGAAAATGTCTAAGCCACATTTGGGAAAAAGCATATAATTGCCATTGTTTCTCACAGTATTCTGGAAGGTTCTGCCAGAAGTTTGATATGTGCTCCACTAAACCTTGCCACAACAATGCCTCCTGCACTGCAAGATCAGAACTTTCTGGAGATTCTTACGAATGCACGTGTCCTCCAAAATTTTCAGGTATTTCTTTTCCCCTCTAGGAATAAATGTTACATAGATAATACATTTTCTTTAATGGATAGTAAAACAGTGAGAACATCATTAGCAAGGTTTTTGTATAATTTGATTGTCCATTGCCACTACCACACCTGCACTGTCTCTTTTACATGTCGCTTCTGGGAGACTGTGCGGTCATCTGAAGACAGTTTGTACTTGCTTACATTCATGTGTGCATTGTGGGGAAAAACAGAATAGGTTCTAATCATACTTCTTTCCCACTTAAGCATGAGACGTTGGTAAGTACTTGTGAACTTACAGAAGTAACTGTTTTCTTTGTTTCTTTGTTCAGCAGTTCAAAGTTATTACACCAAAGAACATAAATCATTTGGAGTAAGCTTCCCCAAAAAATACTTAATTAAGCAAACTGCAGAAAAAGAGCAAATGGTTTTGTTGAAAGGAACAGGTTTTTTCCAACCTGTCACAAAACTTCCCTTTTCAGTTTAAAGACCTTTTAAATTACACTAGATAATTTTTTTAAAATCAAAATTTGTTTTTAGTTGAAGAGTCAAACATTTAAGTAGAAGAGCAAGCAAAACAAAATACTTACTCTTTTCTTCCAGATTGTGTTGTGCTGTAAAGATCTTTTCCAAAGGAGTTTGCTAAACATACAAATTAAATATTTCACAAATGAAAAAACTTACCTAATTCTATCTCGGGAATATTGCAGCACTTACCTAAAACCCACTGAAGAAACTTAATCTGGGTTTGGGATTGGACTGCCAGAGAGTACAGCATACTTAGAGACATTCTTACCTAAACATTATCTCCATTTATGGAGAAAGAAAAGAGGATGAAGGAAATTATGGGTATATTATTCCTCCATTCAGAGCAATGGAGTTTGGAAATCCTTTAGAAAGTACCAGAAATATTCATTCGCATCACAGAAAGGATTGTTGTATTTCCTTCTGTACTTGTGTAGCAGAATACTAGCAATGTTCCTTTGATGGACCACATTTTTGTGCTCTCTCAATAGTGATGCTATGCTATGAAACACAGCTGATGTGTCAGGAACGAGTGAGGTTCATAGAATACAGAAATGAAGGTTATGTTGCATACAGTTTGCTGTAATTTATTTTTAATTGCTTTTCAAACTGCATAATAATTTGGTTACTAATGCATTTGCAAATAGAAATCATGCAGGTATGAATAAGTCAATGTTATGAGAAAAATATTTTTATAGTTATTCAAAGTTTAGTAAGATAGTGGAAAAAGTTGATGGTATGCAGTATGTTTTCTATTTCTTTTATGATTTCTGCAGGCTGTGTAAAATGCTTTGAAAAGAATAATATCAAATAGTGTCTGGTACTACTTTAATTCAAAGTAATGGAGAGTTTCTCAAGCAATTCTGTTAAAAGCAATCATCATACGTAATCAATAAGCAATGCTTAAAATATTCTGTTAGCCTATATGGGGAAGTGTTGGCTAATGCCATAATTTCGTACTAGGAATACTCATCCAGTAATTAAACTGTATGTAAGCAAGAAGAACTAGGAGATTAAACCATCACATATAATGGATGTGGCTATACAAAAGTAAGGGAGGAAAAAAGTTCCTCCCATAATATGAAGTCTATTAGAAATTTGAGAAGTTGTTGAAGTGTGAATAATTTCATAGCAACAATTCAAGTGACAAGCATAATTATATGGTATTTAGACCCATATGCTGTAATAACATAAACAATTTATAATTGGAATTGTAATTTCCAGAAAGCTGCATATTAAGAAAGTCAAATTGGACTCCACATGAGAACATCTTTTGTGGAAGGAAACTGTAAGCTAGATTCATGTTATAAAGAAACAAATACTACAGTACTAATAGCATTTCTGCATTTTAAGCTATAACTGAATTTGTAACTGTATGACAGATAAGGTTGAGCACCATCACTCATATTAAAGCAGCTGAATATCTTTCTGCCTTGCTTCAGAACTTCAGTAATTTTGCTGAAAACTAGCAACCAACATTAGCACAATTACCTATCTAATCATCCGCCTGCCTATTAAATATAATGCTTTATTTTACATATAAATTTGAAATTTCAGTAAAAAATACAAATATTTACTGAAGTTCAGTGTTCTTATTATCCCTTTTAAATAGGTAAAAATTGTACAGAGATAGTCGGACAGTGCCAGCCACATACGTGTTTCAATGGTAACTGCAGCAATGTTACTCCAAATACTTTTCTTTGTGAATGTGACAAGGGTTTTACAGGTAAGAAACATCTTTGTTTCCTGTCTTATAATAACAGTTTCCTGTGTTATCATAACGGCGTGAACTTTAGCTTTACTGAAAGAGTTATTTTAGATGATTGTTGCACAGTTTGCGTTTTCCTCAGATATTTATAAACAGGTTTTGTAAAATGAAGAAATCAGACTTCCTTATGTCTGTTCTAAAATAGTCATGTACTAAAGTAAAATGGTATAAATGATAGAGGCTTTTCATAATTGGATTCCATCCATGAGTACCTTTCTTCTATTGGCAGTATGACAAAGGAAGAATCGTAATCACTAACTCGCTGTTTCTCAAATACAGGATTCACAAGCATAGCATCAGAAGCTCTTGCTGGATGATTTAGAATGATCATGACACCTCTATTCATAATTTCAGCATCCTCTTAATAGAAGTGCTGGAAAAATAAGATAGAAATAATTTAAAGAGTCAATAATCTCATGATTTAGTAGTGTGTCGATTAAAAAAAAAAACAACTCTCAGAAGCTAATCAGTTTACTTATGATATATTGGACAAAAAGATGCTTTCATGAGAAAAACTTGAATCAGAAAATGTATCTAAAACCATCCTATCGTAAACACTTTTTCTTGGGGGTCAGGATAGCAGCCAAACTTAAATCACTATTCATTCATGTACTTCACAGCAGAGATTTACTGTGTATAAAAGAAGTAGCAATACTCAGAAGAACATTCTTTAAGAATGAGCTAAGTATAAAGCTAGCACTTGAATATCCAAGGACAGTAAAACTTTTTAAAATGTCTCTTTCTTGGAAGCATCAGGTATCCCTGACAATCATAGAATATAAACAAATCATTACATTGAGATGCAAAGTTAAAAGAAAAAAAAAAGAAAGAAAAAAATGCATAAGGGAGTTAGAGGGATCCAAGAACCAATCTTTATTTTCAAAGTAAAAGACTGAACATTCTTCTTACCATTTTAGTTAAGTCTGTGTAGAACTATATTTTTAAAAGTCGGATAGACATACCTAATTCTAAATTCCTAGTAAATCTGTTTTATATTACTCTCCTTTTCCTCCCTTTCCTTCACTGCATCATGGTTAGCGTCATTCTGAGAAAACTGAAAACAGCCCTGTTTTTTCAAAGGAGGAAAGTCCATTAGTACGGTTTTCTAGAACTAGCTTTTCCCCCACACATGGTCTATATCTTTTTAGAACGCTTACTCTCATCCCTTTCACTCAAATTGTGAGGACACACTGCTTTTGAAATTTCCCCACAAAAATCTTTTGTATCCTTGCAGTTTTGACCTAACGAGGGATAGGAGGGGAGGAGACAGGAGGAACACCCTTCCGCATACAGTAAACCCAAACCCATAATGACATGAAAACAGTTCAATACACTCAAGTCCAGCAGATGGAAGCAATCATTGCAATCTCTTCTTCAGGTAGCTGGTAAGGATTGCAAAAGAGAAAAGGAGAGTATGAGTATGGAAAAAACCATAATAAGTATCATGGGAGGAGAAGGCAGACTTTCAGGAATTTACTTCTTTTTTTCCTGCTCTTATATAAATTGCCTCAGGTCCTGCTGTAACAGGAAAGTATGTAGTACCTCAGCATACTTCGCAACAGGACTGATTGACTAGCATACAGTATCATTTTCCAATTATTTTCTGACCAAATGTGGTTGGTTTAAGTCTGCATTTCTTCCTGTGATCCTTTGTAAAGGTGTTTGCTAGCACTAAGGCAATTTCAAGAATAGTTACCTAAAAAACCCAACCCATGTGAAAACAGACTTTTTTCTATGAAAACAGATATTTTTCTATTGATATCCGATCATGGCTGTATTGTGTTCTCAGACAAGATGAGTTGTGCAATTATGAATCTTGTATCTCAAATGCTGTTCTAAGTGTGTGAAGTCATCAACAAATTCAAAACATTTCTCTGTTTTGATAATGAACTTGTGCACAGAAAGCACAAACATAATACCAAGACTGTGCAAATGATGTTTAAGATTTGATAAACTTTGACATACCTTTTTTCCAAAATGAGGTAAGACACTGGCAGTAACTAGTTCACGTGATCTGAATGAAAAAAGTATGAAATATTCTTATCACTGTAAATTGATGAGGTGTAAATAAAATCATGATAAAATTATTTCATATTTATAATTAAGATTATTATTTACAAATATTTATTGAAAATAAGCAAAGGTTGCTTTGTCCAAGTTGTTGTGTTCACACTGATATAATGGATCTATTGAACTAGCAGTGTATATGTTTATGTCAGTAATGTGGTTTTGGTTTTTATTAATTGTTTAGTTCATTGACTGAGCTCTCAAAACTCTCTTTACTCTTTCCTGAAAGAACATTTTTAACATAACTTAATAACAAACAGCTAACATTAGGCATGCCATTATTCTTGTGATTGAATATGTCAATTCATACCAGAATTTGCACCCTTAGACTTGTTAAGGTATGTTCAGAGGGAGGGAATCTGGGTGAAACAAGGACAGGGTGGGTAGAGAGAGGAAGGACCTATAAAATAGGCTGGTAGTGTGTGAGTAGTTGTGGGTCAGTATGCTTGTCTGACTGAGCCCTGCACCAAATCTCTGTAGTCTATCCATTCTTCTTGTTAAATCCTTTCTTAATTGTCTTTCCATGTAATCTCACTCTCTCCCCAAATGTGAGTGCTGTAAAGTCTAGATGCCAGAAACTGGAGAGATGAGACTGACTGATGGGGTCTGCAATTGTAGTTAAGCCACTGGTGATAGTGGTCCTAATGTCTGTGATGCCAGCACCTGGACTGAATGAGGGTCTCAGCATCAGCGCCTGAAGAGAGACCAAAGACCCTAGAAGTGTGTGTCTGCACTGAGTGAATGTAGTGTCTGGCATCCGACCTCGGGTGATGGTGGCTTCCGTGCTTGGTGCCAACTGAAGCAGGTGAGAGTCCCAGCATCAGCAAGTGGAGAGGAGACCAAGAGTGATAGGGCCTGTGTGCCTGGGCACGAGCCACTGGGAAGACCAGAATGTTTACATTTTTCCCTAATCCGGTGTGTGTGCACATGTGTGTACGCGCGCATGCATGCGTGTGCACGTGTAATTCATTAGCAGACATCAAGCTGGACTATCTGGTGAGTAGGAGGCCCGGGATCTGGGCATCAATATTAGATAAGCTGAGATCCTACACTACTATTCAAGGGGTCCACATATGTGCCTGTCCTTTTGACGTAGAGAGTAAGGGGCTGTGTGTTTTTACTAGCAAGCTTCAATCCTGATCAGTCAGAGAAGAAAACTAGGATTTGGCTGTTTGTGCATAGGTTTCCTGTGGGTTCTGGTAGTGTTATATATGGGTCTGTGGGCAGGCTGTGTAGCTGCCTGTGTTAGGGTCCTCTGCATGTGTGCGTCTCTCGCATACATGTTCATCTTTGCTGCTGGTTGAGCCTGCAAACAGGAAAACAACAGCTGTATCCATTGGCCTAGGACAGAGGGACTCCCCGGTCTCTGGGTGCACTGGACTGGGCTCCAGCAGCTGGGAAGGAGGCTCCTCAGGCCCCAGAGTCCACCAGAGGAAATGCCTTTTATACATCTAACAAAGAGGATGTCTCAGAAATTCTGATGGATGTTGTGGTCCTGTTCTGAAGATGTACAGAAAATTAATGTGACTCATTCAAAACCTACAGGAAATAGCAATATCTTGAATACCTCTGTAATGGTAATGCTTAGTGTGCTTACCTTAGTGTTTGGTGCATTAGGAGCAGTAGTTTTCCATTTGAATATGTTTTGTTGAATCTGGGGGGCTTTTACTCCTTAGGTGGGAAGATGGGAGGTAAGAGAAGTGAATAAAACCAACCCTCTGTAGAGCACTTAAGATTATTGTTTTTTTTCACATTTTCCTGTAAGGGAGACCTACATTTCCTGCCTTTCCCAATGGTCCAATTAGCCTCTTTACAGGCCATAATGAGTTCCTTCCTCACTTGTGGGACAGGAGGTACTATACGAATGAGGTGGTTTTGCTTGGAGCCACTTTACTAGAGCTTCCATCATCCAGGTGCTTTAGTTTAAAGTGGTCTGTTCACTTAATCAGTGAATTACAGCCGGAGTACTTTGAAAAAGGTCATAATTGTAGAAGGACTTCACTATATATACACATGTGGAGAGAAGAATTTATTGTTTGTACAATTACTGTTTTAGCAGCCTAATAGTTCAATTTTCCATTACTAACACTCAGAGCACAAATTAATACCCAAAGCCTTATTAATAATCATGCCCCTGAAAATGTTATGGAAAATCGCCTTCCTACTATCTGTTTTTCACTTTGGTATTATGCTCTACTTTCTGTTGCTCCTCTTGGTCCCAAGAGCAATACATCAATCTCCCTCAAGAAGAGGAGGCAAGACTTGCAGCAAGTCATCAGCATCCTGAGGTCTTCGCCTGGAGGAGTGTGATATTCATGCTGGAAGCTCCTCACCTGTCAGTCAAGGGTCCATCTCAGGCTACTTTTACATGTTTTCATATCATTGCCTGCTTCCTTCTCCCAGGCTACCAGCTGGAGCCTGGCAGTGGTCCCCAGTTGCCCCCTGGTTTTGCACTATGGTTTGTGAGGTGAGGTGGAGATGGGGTCACCCCCTCCCCAGGGGCCATTCCCAGAACTGAAGCTGGAGCAGGGAAGGCAGCAGTCACTGGGCCCAAGAGCAGGGGTTAAAACAAACCAGACAAATCCTGAGCCCTTGCACTGTCAGGTCAACACAAAGGTCAGCCTGAAGAGATATTCCTACTACGGAATCTGTTTTTTAATGTTTCTCTAGGGAGCAGGGGTGATAGCTACAGCGATGCAGGAATGGGGAAGAGAAGGCGAAATTAGAGATTATGTTTTTCCAGGCAATTTTAATCTCATTTGTGACTTGTTTTGTTGGGTTTTGTTTTGTTTTCAACTGATTGACTGTGGCTTCATAAAACAGTTTGTCAAGGATGACATTTTCCTCAGAGAAAACTGTAAATTATGGGATTATGATTCTTAGTTGTAGAAACATCCTGTGAAATATTCCCTGATCACTGTTCAGTGTCACTAGAGTGAAGGAAGTATGGTCAAGCTTTTGGGCCATTTTTATGAATGACACTGAAATGGCCATAGTTCTTTTAATGTTAAGGAAGAAAATGCATGTTGCGTTTGAGGTTTTAATGAAGTTATGATGTTTTTTCGTAATCCCATCACTGCGTGTATATATTGTGTTTGTTTCAAAAGTACCGTAAAATCTCTGACAGCATGTCCAGAGTAAGAGTTTGCATCTCTCCCACAATTCAAGTCTCAAAAAATATTTATCTTTTATTATGAAATGCTTTCTGTAAGAGAATACCAGTTATTTTTTTTCTTTGCCCTTTCTACGGCTTATTTTTAACGTACTTTTAAAACAATTTAAAGTAGAAATTTCAAAGTTAAGAGTTTCAGTCTTCCTCAGCATCCTTTGTTGCATTTAACCTCTGTCATAAACTACCATTCGTTAGCCACTGTGTTCCACTGTAATTTCACCATGGTCCACGGGCAGTACTTGTCCTCACTTTCTGTGTATCCAAGTGAAGTAACTTACTGACAGATGAAACCGGTCGATGATTAAGAGACTCAGTTCTTCTCCAGACTAGATACCTACTCTACGCCAGAGGCCAGAATATCTGTCAGTCACAGAGAACCCGGATGTGAAAACAAAAATGCAAAGCTCATCTCCCTGTTCTCTGATTCAGCTACTATACATACTTCTTTAGTAACTGTTCTAAATTTAAAGTCAGCAAGTTCACAACATTTCATTCACATCATGTTTGATTAGGCTACCTTAATTAAGACTGTTTTATAGGGACTTATGTTTCTGGAGAGTGATTCAGGAAACCAAGGCCCTGAAGAGACTAGTTCAGCAATGAAGGAATATTCTAGTTTAAGAGTTAAGGTAAATGCCCTTAAGTTAGATGATGGGAATATGTGACAGGACTTTTCATATGTCTTTTGAAGTTAAAGCAGTTTAGGCAATTGTCACTTGACTGCTAGAGTTATCACTCTAGTACAAATAGCTATAATTTACTCCTACAAACATGATACAGATCAATCTATCTTAGCAAGCAATAAAGATATATACACAACAAAGACTTGTCAGAACTACACCAAATGAAATTAATTAGTTTGACCTAGTAGATTTAAGTTTTCTTAAATGTACTGTCCTGGCTGGCATTATTTCATGACTACTTCAGTAGTCTCTTTTTCAAAACTTCCTATGCGTTTTGATAATATGCCTGTATCGCCTAATTTTTTTTTTTGCTTTTATTGATAGAAAACCATCACTTATTTATAACAGCTTTAATATTTCTTGAGTTTTGTTGAGTATATCGACTCAACATTAAGTATACTCAACCAATATAATGATTGAATATATGTCTGATAGCACTTTACAATACACAAGTATAATTACTCTGGGACAACACCAGATGTATGCTTCTTCTAGTTTACTGTTAATTACTAAATGAAGTAGCTTCAAATGCTGAGAAGCTCAGTGATCCTTTTAAAGGAGTTAGCGAACTTGCACTCAATTTTCCCTATTATTAATGTTATGTCAAGGCAAATTTCAGTTACCTTTCCCAAGGTTAAATGTAAATCAAGACCTTGGAGAGTAAATTGTACATTTCACTCTAATCCAATATGGCTAGTAGGTCTTTAACAAATTAATTGTAACAAATTATTAAAAAAAAATTGGGAAAGTTTACTGACCATGAATTGAATAACAATACTTAGTTCTACAGTAAAAAGTGGAAGTTGCCCTATTATAGAAGAAGTATGACTGTCAGCTCTAAAATAACTTGGAAATACATGACAATGTGCAAACATTCGTGGGTGTTGTACAGATTTTAAGTATATTGCTTATAAGATGCTTTGGGGATGTATGCTTGAGCTGTGATGAAGTGAACGGTTTGGATGATGAAATGTAGGGCAGAATACTAAAAGATTACTCAAATCAGGAAATGTTTTTTTCCTTGTATTTTTAGTTTTGCAAAAGCACATTGTTTTTCGATATTGGCAGCAGGGTCATCTTAAAAATTCAGATGAAAAGGAGTTTATTTCTCACTTCCATTTTTTATTTGATTAGCTGGGCTTGTAAAAAGTTTGTTACCCTGACATCATGATTGGAAACTTTATTTTCTATTTCTGTACAAGTGAAATGTTCCCCACAAAATAAAAAAAAACAGAAGAACTTATTTAATAGCTGCTTTATTTTAAAGCAAAAAAAAAAAAAAAATTAAAGTTATTTTTTATTACTGTCTAAAAATTGATTAATAGCCAAGATCCAACCATATTTAGGCTATATGTTAGTGTCCATAGAACACATCAACCTGTAGAAGATACTTTTTACAAGGCAGATATAAGACCACCCATGTTATTTACAGTAACTGATGTGACAGTTTGGTTCATTTCCTGTAATGAATAATTTTCTGACATACTGTTCTTCAGGGAAGGACTTTTTTCCCTACAAGATTATTAATATCATACTCCACAATGAATTTCTAACTGAATAACTTTTTTTATTACTTCTATTAATTTATTTTTAAATAAGTGATTGTGGGTTTTTTAATAGTTGGAGAAGCAATGTAATTCTTTCTAAATCTTAACTAAATTAAATCACCAAAGTAATCACACTATACACTTTAATGAATTAGTTTGTTGTGAGGTTACAGAACTTCCACTATATTAATACAATTCTTTATTCTAACCCATGAGCTCCCTTTGTTTCCTTACTACATTACCATCCTGTGCAGAAATTAGATGATAGAATATAATTATTTATTAATATTATCAGGTATTATCAGGCTGCAAATCAGACAAAATCTTTTCCATCACTTTACAGACAGAAAGTCTCTTCACTCTTTGGATAACTGCCCTTCACTAGAGATGTTCACTTGTAACTCTTAAATTACTTTCTATTACTGTAATTTCTATTTTTCAATTTTATTTTTTTTTTTACAGCTCTTCGAGAATAACAAAATAATGCCTGCACATGAGCTTGCAAAAGGCAGTGAGAGAAATTGTTGTATATTTATAGATGTTATCAGCTAAGAAAAACTGATAGCACTGAACATGGAATTAGAAATAATCTGTAAAAGATATTAAAGAGTAAAGTGACTGAAACTCTAGTGTATGAATGTCTGTGGAAGTGAAATACACAAATTTATCTATCCTCTATCCTCTTTATAACTTTTAAGTTTGCTGGTTTTCTCCAAACTCCTTCTGGTCACTGAAAAAGTCTGTTAGTACTGCACTTATTTGAAGCACAGAACACACTGAGTGCAACTAGTAGTAAGAAAAAAAAAAAAAAACAACTCCTTGCAGCTCTTCTCCTCCTTACACATCTCAAATGTTTTATGTTTGAAAGAGGATGATGTTTCATCCTCTAATAACATCTGGGAGAAGACACACTTGGGTCAGGAGACTGAACAACTCAAGACCCTGGGCTCTGATGTCAAATGCTCATGTGTGTTCCCTGTTTCTATGACACCAGCTGACTTAACCTTACATGAGTAGTGATGGCAAGAGCTTATCCTTTGAGAGCAGCTGGTGTTCTTAGTCAGATCCTCAGTGAACAAAAGCGAGCCTCTTCAAAGATACTATTCGGTTATTATGAACATATGCACTTTTAGCAGAACGGCTGAGCCTGTAAACCCGTATCATGGTCTCCCATGCAAAATGTCATCATCAATACCAAGTTTGAATTTGCAAGGCTCTGGAGATTCATCTGCCCTGGCATTGGTTTGTGTCTCAGCTAGACATCCACAAAGTTAAAATTCTTAAATGTGTTTACATGTTAGTATAAGAGCTAAGTGTCCAAGTTCCTGTTGCAGTCAATGAGTATCTAATCAACACAAAATGGAACTAAGAGACTTAATCAAACAAGTGCACAATGTTTAGAGTTAGCTGAATCACTCTCCAAGCTCCACTGACTGGTATTAGCTACTTCACAACCGAAAATAGTGGGAACATGAGAACCACAGGCATGCATGCATTCATCTACATAACCATGTAACCACACAATTATGTAAATTTAGGTGTCTTAACCTGAGAGATTAATTTACCCGTGGCATCCTCCTACAAGCTAAAAAATTTATTTCCCCAGAGCAATTCCTTTGGAACAATTAGTCTTAACCTATGCCCTAACACATAATTATAAGAAGTTTCTAGATATTTAGTTCACATGTACTTTCTTGTGTCATAGATATCTAAACTTAGGTAATACACCTAAGTGTATTAACGAAAACAAGAATGTTGTCATGCTTGCTCTCTTCTTAAATACTATATTCAAAATACCTAGAATTTTACAAGGAAATAAGCTTTCATTTCCACCTTTCCCATGTTGCAATGTGGACAAATTAACATTCTTTATTAAAAAAACCCTCTCCATACATTGAATTTTCATGGTTTTTGTTCAAGTGTCTGCATACTAGCATAGTAATATTCTGACATTACTGCAACTGTGGCCGAAATAGTTCATAGTTGAATTTATAATTTTATAGAAATATGAATATTTAATAGTTCACTTTTTAAAGATTAAAGTCTTGGAAAAGGAGATATAATCTTCAAAAAATATTTTCATTCTACAAATCTATTGTAATGATGAATTAACCATTTCACTTTATAAGAACGTGTATGCTCTGTGCAAAGTCACATAAAATTCTCCATGGTAGCCTAAAATATATTTTTAGCTAAAAGCATTTTTAGGATTATAGGTTTAAATTTTCATTTTGAGTTTCCCAGCTGTAAATCACATTATACAGAAAAATCCCCCAAAATCTTTATATGCAGAATTACAAAAGATATTTTTTACCAAATTTCTGTAATCCCCTCTGCCTCAAGGGAGGTAAACTTAATATGGCAATAATGAGAGATAAGATATAATTTGCCCTCAAATCCAAGTTTTCTTATATTAGCCTATCCTCATTAGAGACATCAGAACCATGAACACATCAGTTCCAGAGTACAGGTGTGAAGCAGAAGGGTCGGGTTTACCTGTGGGTCCAGGGACTTCCTCCCTCTCTGCCAGGCCTAAAATGACTGATCATGAATAGATTACAGCTGGTACTGTTGGCAGCAGGAGTCACTGGGAAATGGAGCATTACGGGCCTGCAAAACAGAAGAGCAGATTTTTGCCATGCCACATGTCTAAAAGTAACTTTCCCGTAAGTGGATACTGGTACGAAAATAAGTATGGAGTAACAGATCAGGAAGGAGATAAAAATCCATGTTCAGTGCTGACTTACAAGATATGGAGTATAACATGGAAGACTGGTAAGAGATAGATGTAGTGATATGGAAGGGGTAAGTAACATAGATTAGAGAGAAAACACAGAAGAGTTTGAGTTGTTACTGAGTAGTGAAGGAAAGTAGAGCTAGAGAAAAAAAGAAAAAAAAAAAAAACAAACAGAAAAAGAATCTTTGGCTTGTTAAGGGGAGTGATTGGTTTAAGGTTGGCCATAGGGTAAAAGTTTGGAAATAATTCAAACAAACTAGTTTAATATCACAGCCTTAAAGCATTGGTATAGTACTAAAAATATAATTTTCAATAGATCTGTGAAAAAAATTAGACTACCGAGCACACAACAAATATGGATGTTATTACAGTCAGCATGGCTTCTCTAAAAGGAAATTCTGCCTCACTTACCTGCTGAAATTCTGTGAGCTCATCATTAAATCCAGTGGATGTAATACTTCAAAAGCTTTTAATAGTGTTCTACTCAAACATTTAAAACAAACAAACAAACAAAAAACCACAAAAAAACCCAAAACAAAACCCCAAATAAAAACAGCAACAAAGGTATGTGGAACTGGAGGAAATTATTAAAAGCCAGTTAAAGAAGAGGAAGCAAATGGTATAAGTTAATGTTCATTATTCCAGGACAGAGAGGTCAGTCATACATTACCTGAAGACTAACACCATGTCTGATTTTATTCAGCATCTTCAACAATGACCAATGACCAGGAATGAGCAGTGATATCTCCGAGTCTGCAGATAAAATCGTGCTCTTTCAGGTAGCCATATGGCATGCCAAAAACGAAGAACGCACAGAGGACTGCACAAAACTGGGCAGAAAAAAAAACTGATGAACTTCAGTGTAGATAACTAACGGACAATAATTCTAGGCTAAAATGATTGAAAACAGCTCCAAATGAAGCTGATTTTTCAGATAAAACTCAGGAAAGAAGTTGAAGAATCACAGAAATGTTGATGTTGGAAGAGGTCCTTGACATCATCTGCTTCAAAGCCCCTGCTCAGGCAGGGTCAGATGTAGAAGGTTGCCCAGGACCATGCCCAGTCAGGTTTTGAATATGCCCACAGATGGGGACTTCACAACATCTCTGGGTAACCTACCCCAGGGTTTGACCACCCTCATAGCAAAAAAGCATTTTCTCATGTTCAAATGTAATTTCATGTGTCTCAGTTTGTGCCGATTGCCTCTTTTTCTGTCAGTGGGGACTGCTGATAAGAGTCTGGCTCCCTCTTCTTTGTTCTCTCCCATCAGGTATTTATACACGCTGATAAGATCCCTCCTGAGCCGTCTCTTTTTCAGGCTGAATAGTCCCAGCTCTCTCAGCCTTCTCTCATATGAAAGATGCTTCAGTCCTTTAATCAATTTAGTGCTCCTTGAGTTACCATCGAAATTTTCTGGAATCCTTGTCTCAGCATTCTGTGGCAGCCAGAAAAGCCAACAAACTATTGGGCTTCATCAAATATGGAACTGAGAACAGGATGGAGGACACATTCTCTCACAAGTGAAACCAATATGCAGTGATATCTTAATTACTGCTTTTTTTTTTTTTCATATCTCAAGAAGAATACAGAGAATTTTGACAGATATTCTTGTCACTTAAGTTTACAGAGGGAGGCAATACCAATGGGCTCAAAAAAGGTTTAGTCAAATTTATGAACAGTTAAAATTTCCTGTAACATTCTTAATAAGACAGATGAGGTGCTGAGGGAGCATGATGAGATTGGACCATGAGCACTGGCCATGTTCACATTTCTCCATGAATTCCAGTTACCACGGTCTTTATTGATTTTTCTTTAGGGTTGGCCTGGCACCCAACCCTAAGAAAGACTCAAACCCTTAGTCTTCCATGGAAAGAGGGGGGGGAACCAACAAACAACCCACCAGTTCTAGAAACAGTTAAAGATTACAGTTTTATGTATAGATAATAAAAGAAAAGGAACTACAAAAATAGTTATTCATTGAGATTCAGTTAAAATATATTTTACAACGAGCTTAATTTTACTAGGAATAAAATTTAGGTTGATTTATGTCAAGTTGATGTTCCTTTTAGACATTTGTGTGTAAAGATAATTGGTCTCTTGCATAGTCAGTCTTTACCTCCTTTCCATGTCCTATAAATTAGTACAAGGTGAAGTCTGGCTTTACAGATGTAGTCCTGCATTATAAATGCATTAGAAAAACCCAAAACAACAAACAAGCAGAAAAACTCCAAACATCATGACAGAATGTGTATGCGACGTCAATTATCACAGAATCTACTTTTGGTTTGCCTTTCCTTTGATGGGGCCAGATCCTAAGTCTTGTGAAAATTTTTATAAGACAGAAGTTCCAGTTTATTTTATCTTAACCTTAGTCATTTAACCAAATTTTTAGCGCATTCAAGTATCCTGTAGAAAGATTTGTCTTAAAGTTGCATCTGGATGAAGTAAAGACAACTAAGGTAGCAACAGTGAAAACTCTGGAGAAAAATAAACACTTCCACAGGGGTTTGTGTTTTAAACCACATAAAGTATATGTTAAATTTTGTTCAAAGATATTTAGAGATTTTCATAGCCTCAGTGTTCCAGGATTTCTGTACTAATATTCAAAGGTAGTATGTATACAAAAGCATAGTAATTTTTTTTCCTTTCACTTTCTCAGTCCCATTGCTTTCTTCAGAAACCTAACATAGCTGTTCATAACAATTTTCTCTTTACAAATCTGTCTGCTCATTTTAATCTGAATGCAGTTGTAGTTCACTTTCTATTTAAAACAATTATGGTAGGAAACAATTGTTAAGGAGACGTGTTAAGGATACAAATTTCTATTCAAAGAAGCTTGGAGGTAAGTGCAGAGGTGGGTTATGTAGGATGGAAGTAGAATTTCTGCCTGAATTTTCCTCAAGTACTTCACATAATTGCTCTCAATAGAGAGAAAAATGAACCCAATATTGTAGAGTCCAGGGTCTACAGTAGTTTTTATTTAAGGAATACAAACATAATATTATGACAATGAGTATAATAATTGAAACTCTAAGGTACAGTGAGAGTGTGCCTACAGTCTACAATATGCACGAGAGAACACAGATGCAAGTTGTATCCAAGAGCCATAATACTTCAGTCTTACACAGCCAGGGAAATTTACATTGGAGAAATGTAAATCTGAGAAATGTAGGCAGGCATCAGGACTAAAAAGCAAGACACACTGACTCTCATCTGTATTTGATGGAATAACAGGCTGAAGATGCTCATGACTTAGGAAGTAGCATAAGGGAGGGTAGGAAGAAAAGATTAGGCAATTTCTCAGAGGCCTCACTATGGCATCAAAGCTGACTACAAGATAATGCTACCCATCTGCTCATCAGAACATTTTGTCATTCATTTTGTTATGCTGTAACATCTCAAGATTTGTATAATGAGGTATCATTTGCAATCCTCAGTACTCCTGACAATAAGTTGTGTTTCTAAAAAACCCACAGTCCCAGTCAAACAAGTGGCTGAAGAATCTCAGTACATGTAACAACTGGTGATGATTCTGGTATCTTTGATTCATTAATTATGACTTCATAGAATTATACACCCGATTAGTTAATTTCCTATCTTTATATTGCACTTGTGAATTACTCCATAGGAAGTGCATTCACGTTTGAAAAAACGTCTTTTTTTATGAAAGGGATAAAGTAGATAGGGATAAAGTAGATTTAATATACCTAATAAGGTCAGGCACATTTACTGCTTTGTGCTTTAAATCACCTAAAAATCTCACACCATGTTTCTTGTGTCTTCTTTTGCAATTTGATCTGCAAGTGTCTTTTTCTTTTTCAACTTAGACAATAAATCAGCTATACTGAAAGAGCTATTTCATTTGACGTTGACCATGCACTTTGGATTAAACTACATATTTAAATGATATCTTTCAACAACTAATTGTAAATAGTTTTATTCATGTGATTTAAAAGAGGTACATGTTGATAAAGGCCTTACTATATAAAATATTACCATGAGTTCTCAAAAGAAACAGTAGAAGAATATGGTTAATATTTCAATACTCTTGATGACTATACAGTTAACACTTATCGAAATGGTCTTCTGGAAAACAAATCTTCTTGATGAAAGCTTACATTATGTTTACGTACCAAATTTAGGCTGAAAAATAACAGCATCTGTAAAGTGCTAAAATGTATAGCAGTATGGAAAAGGTACAAACAAAACTGATTGACATTTCAGATGTAAGCATAAATCATTAACTTGCGTGATTATTGTTCCTAACCTGATCAGTATTAGTTTCTGTGTACGATAGAAAACATGAAATCAACATCTGTAAACCTTTTAAAACTAAAAGAGTGTGAATAATGGTGCTGCAGGTGATGCAACTACAGCTTTTAATATAGACAAATAGAATCCCACATAACTCACGCATGACATCACCTTTACGAAGAGCCTTCATACTTGCAAAAGAAAGGGCTGTTACTTGATACCATCATTATTTTAAAAGCACTAAAATTATCATAGAAAAACAGAAGAGGGTGAGATACCAAAAAGTGATCTAGAACCCATTCTCTTCCTTTAGGTGGTTTAGCTATATTTATCATGATAAGGGGTATCTGTTGCGAGCTGTTGGCAGCAGGGGCTGTAGGGCGGCCTCTGTGAGGAGAGGCCGGGGCTGCCCTGAGCTGGACGCAGCCGGTTCCAGCCGGTTCCAGCCGGTTCCAACCGACCCACTGCAGGGCACGGCTGAGCCCCACAGCCACGGCGGTGGTGCCCTGAGGTAAACGTATTTAAGAAAGGGCAAAATGCTGCACAGGCATAGAGGAGTGAAGGAAAAAAATGTATAAGAAACAGCCCTACGAATGCCAAGGTCAGAGAAGAAAGAGGGGAGATGGTGCTTCAGGCGCCGGAGCAGAGATTCCCCTGCAGCCCGTGGAGAGACACAGTGGAGAAGCTATTTCCCTGCAGAGTGCGTAGGAGTCTGGAGTGGCATGAAGTTGGGCCTGGATAAGGGGAGAGGAAAGGTGTAGTTTTAGTGTTTGTCCCTGTTTCTCAACACCTAAACCTATTTCAATTACCAATAAATTAAATTAATTTTCCCCAGGTTGAGGATGGTTTGCCCACAGCAGTAGCTGGTAAGCGACCTGCCTGTCCTTATCTCAACCCACAAGCTTTCTCATTCCTACTGCTCATCCTACTTTCTGGCCCTGTCCTCTTGAGGAGGGGCAGTGAGCGAGCAACAGGGTGGGCATGTGCCCTTATCCAGGGTTAAACTACCACAATCGTTCGTACCAATACTTTTTCTCGCATGTTCTTAAAGATCTCCGAAGATAGAGACTTGATAGTCTCCCAAGCCATTCTGTTGTATCCACATCGTTAAAATTTCCCTTAATAACTGATTTAAGTCTTTTTTGCAAAGTTATGTTTAATGCTATGACTTCAGAATAGCAAGCAGAACTGTATTCTGTATTTGCAACAGTCTTTGATGTACCTCAAGATGGTTATAGCTCTATTCAGTCTTACATTCCTTAGTCTAGACCACCCCAAATGTATTAATCTCTTTGCTATTTTCTAGGTGCTTTGTTCCAGACTTTTTTTGAGGCCTGATAGTAAACTGACTCATCTATAATTTTTTGTTTTCTCTTTTGTTTTCTTTCCTTTCTGAAGTTAGGCATTACACCTGAATCTATTATTTCAGTGAAATGAGCTCATATGTTAGGCAGGGACCTGAAGACAGTTACATATTTTTTTGCAAAAGTGTATATTTGCTACAGAGTAATAGAACCTACTTACTTAAACATTATTTCAAATTAAAAACCAAAACCAATCAAGCAGAAAACACCCTATATGTTTCCTTGTTCTGTCAGGAATGAAGACACAAAATATAAACAAAAAGGCTTCATCTGAATATAATATAGTTTCCTTCTAATAACCCAAGGAGTTGTAAAGTCTCTATCTGTTGTACCATGAAAACAACAATACCCAGAAGGGCACTGAGTTTAGGTGTATTAATAATTTTGGTGTACTGAGAAAACACAATGACAGATGAAAGAATCCCCAGATGCTTGTACTTCTTTTGAAGAAGGTAGAATTAGCTGCATAATTTTGAGTCTACTGAACTCAAATGTTAATATCTAGCTTAAATAAAGTCATTAAATGTGGGTAACCAGACCAATCAAACACAGTCACAAAAGCTTCAGAACAAATTCTAAATAAAATTCCTTTACTGACAATAAAAAAATACTTAGATATATAGCAATACATTGTAGGATACCAGAGTGATCAGCTCTGCATACCCAATTCTGAAGCACGGCATCTGCAGAATCAGTTCTTTTTCATGTAGTCTTGTCTACACTGTACAGGCACTTCCAGCCATGCTATGAGTTATGGGCAGCTTCATTAACTTGTTACATGATTTTATATCAGTAATTGGCCATTTGTGTGCATTGCACTGCGGTCTTTGATACGTTTCTGTACTTTCAAAACCTCTGCTACCCCTGCTACAGTCTTGTGATTATTCACTTTTACATACCTGTCTAGTCTGCAGTAGCTCACAGTGCACAACACTGGTGTTTAAAAGCATAATACTGTATATATATCGCTTTCTCAACCAATTATTATTAATATCTGGCTGCAATGTTTGTTACAGTTTCAAATGTAGTTCCTTTCTGATTATAGCACAATCATAATATGAAGTCAGTGGAGACATATATTTCAATCTTACTTGGTCTGCCCTAAAATTGCCTGTCTCTCCACTGACAACAAAGATATCTACAAAAAGCAAGCTACTAACTTGCATGTCTCAGTTAAATGTATAAAATCCGATGGAGAAATTCTGTGTTTTTTATTTAATTAGCAAAGAAAAAGGGGATGAGTCAAACAGTATAAACAAATAGGGAAACAGGGAATGAAAAAATGTTTGGACATTAATTTTAGTTAATTGTTAATTTTAGTTAATTGTTTCAACATCTGCTAGATGCATCATGAAAGGGAATATCATCAATAGTATTCGTACAGTATGACATAGTGAGTTCTGCAAAATGTTTACTTAAGGGAAAGGTACGTGCTGCTTCTTACAGCTGCAAAGCATACCTCTATAATAATCTGTATTTAATAAAATATATATGAAGTATGAAAAGCAGTGTAAAGCAGCAAGAGCATTTCCACTTCCTTCCATAGGACCAGAAGAGAGCGTGCATTTTCTTAAGAGCCCTGTACAGCTACATTGTGCTCAGTTTCATATTTTAAGTATAATCAATGAAGAACTAGAAGGATTTAAAGCCACGACTTAATAACAACTTTTTGTATAGCCTAAGAAGAGAGAGACCACAAAAGAGAACATAGTGGAGGAATGGCAGAAAAAGAAAAAAACAGGAAAAGGAGATTTGTTTCTATAAAAATGAGTTGAATGATTGTGAGACTTCTGGAAGATAGGCTGGGAAGTGGGTATCAGCTGAGAGAATGAATAGAGATGAGAAATCAGAGAAAGACATTTTAAATTTAGTAATTAGTATTTAAAGAAAAAATAACTGAAAACAAAAGAAGATATAAAATAATGGGAAAAAAAAAAAAAAAAAGAGGAATGGAAGTGGTTGAAATAAAAACAGAGCCACGCTTTTCAAAAAGCCAAAAGTGAGTGTGAGGAATACCAGTTATGCATGGGAGTCTAGGGTAGCCAACAAGGCTGATGAATGAGGGGTAGCTCAAATGTGACATTCTCTGTTAACCGTAAACCACAGCAAATACCAAGAACAAAAGAGCTCTACCCCAGCACAGTGCTGGGTCTGAAATGGGAGACGTGCCAAAGGCTCCATTAAGTCCACAAAATATATCACTATTCATTTTTATGGAAGTGATTGGATACCCAGGTGATGGATGAATAGACAGATAGGTAGATAATACAACAAACAGAGATTGCTCATGGTTTGGCTGTCATTATTCATATTTAGCAATCACAGTTGGAATGGTGAAGACATAGCATACATTGCAATATATTGGGTTAATATTGATGAAAACATAGAGATGTAATATTTCTTTTTGGTGTTGCCTGTGGTGCCATTTCACTTACAGAGTTATATATTACACTTACTGAGAGAAAAAAACACAAGGTGATATGAAAACTTAAGTATAGACAGCATACTGAAGTCTCACAAACTCTGACAAAGAAAATATTAAAAATAATAGTAATTAGAGGACAAACTGTAGGAAATAGTAAAGGTGACACAGTGAGTAAAGATACTGCCACTGAACAGAAGACTGTTTACAATTCTCAACATTAAGCAAGGAACACATTTAAAAAAAAAAAAAAGAGTTTGAAATCAAATCCAATGTATATGAGCAAAAGTAAAAAGCAGATGTTACTGTTTCAGAGTGGTATGATAATAATGGCTTATGAAATCCATACAGAGGAGGAAAAAAGAAAGAGAATAAGACAGAATGCCATGAACTTGGAAAAAAAAAAAAAAAGGATACTGTTTCTTTTTTTTCTTTTTTCTTTTTTTTTTTTTCAGTTTAGTACCTTACATTAATTCTAGCTGTAATTCCAGTCATTGTTTTACTAAGGATTGTGCAAGCAAAAATATATTTTCTTCAAAGACTTCATGACTGAAATAACAAGTTAGCTGAATTCTAGGAAACTGTGACTGAAACTCCAAAGTCACTCATCAGGATACTATGGGGGACAAGAATACATCTCAGGTGCCATACATAAATCCCTGCTTATTCACTGGATAAATGTAACCACAGTGGAATTCTGTATGCATGAATGACTTGCATACATTGATGTATCCTAGTATAATATGCAGGACATATCAACACAAAGTGACTGATAACCAAAATCAGATTTCATGAAAAGGGAAGCTTTTCAATAGCACCTACAATAGCAAAAAAATTATGCACAATAGAAATCATAGTACCTGACTGCTTACCTATTAATAAAAACGAGTGTTAATATGATGAACTATTGTATATCCATAGTGATTTTACTGCAGCTTCTCATAGAAAAATGTATAATCTCCATCTAGCTTAATATTACAAAAATCTGGTGAAAAAGCCATAGCAATCAAATAAAATATTAATCTGTAAGCATTCAAAAGCATTGTGGTTTGCAAATCTGTATCAGACAACCAAGTAGAAAGGTGATTACATTTGGAAATGTAAACCTACAAAGACTGGCTCTTACAGAATGGAGGTGTGCAAATATGCATGAGAGATGATCAGCAGTGGCTTAACAACAAACCATTAATTACTTGAGTACAGAAGATAAAGCTGTGGTAATGAAATTTGCTAAATATACCAGTTAGGATGCTCTATCAATAACAAGGAGAATTAGAAAAGTTTTACAGGAAGATCTGGGTGACCTGGAAGACTGGAGTAATAAAAACATTAAATGTTATACTTTTAAAGAGGTTTTTTTTTTTTTAAATCTGTTAAAACCATAAACTCATCAATAGATGGAGAAGAAAACCTATGTATTTTGACTGATCTTAAAGGAACCTGCACAGAGCTACCAGCACAGTACCATCATGAAAAAGGCAATTGCGATCTTGTGACACTTTACTCAAGGTATTTTAAACTGACATACGGAGGTATTCACACCTTTACAAAGTACGGTAATGAAATAGGAAAATCATTTGACATATATTCTGTAAAGTTCTGCTTATCTTCATGCAAGAAAAATGAAGTCAGGCAAGTAAAACACAAAGGAGTGAAGATAAGAGTATGAACTTTTTTTTCTAGTCTAGCAAAATACAGTGTGAGAAAAAATATTATATTTTTTTTTTCTAAATTGAGTTTGAAAGACTTCTGTAATTGTACTACTGTGAATGTCCTGTAGAACCAAAAACCTAGCTTGTGAAACAAACAAACTGACTAATTGGAAAATGAATCATGGGATGGGTTAGGATGAAAGTAACCTCTGTCCAAAACCACTACTCAAGCAAGGACACCTAGAGCCATTTTCCAAGGACAATGTCTAGATGGCTTTTGAGTATCTCCAAGGATGGATACTCTGCAACTCCTCAGGGTAACGTGTGCACACCTGCACTGTGAAAAAAGTTTTTCCTGATGTTAAGATGGAACCTCCTGTGTTTCAGTTTGTGCCCATTGCCTCTGGTCCTGTCCCTTGGCACAGTGGACAGCTCTGTCTTCTTTGCACACTCCCTTCAGGTATTTATATACATCGATGAGTTTTTATGTCTTCTGCAAACTTGCTGAGGGTACACTTTTCCCCATCAGCTACATCATTAATGAAGATGTTAAACAGAACCGGACCGACTATTGACCCCTGTGGTACACTGTTGGTTGCTGGCCACCAAATAGACTTCATGCCATGGATCATCTCCCTCTGAGCCTGGCCATTCATCCAATTTTCATTTCACCTCACTGTCTCATCCAGCCTGTACTTCATCAGCTTTTTCATTAGGATCTTGCAAGACATCCTGACAAAAGCCTTGCTAATGTCAAGGCAGACAACATACACTGCTCTCCCCTCATCTACCAAGCCAGCAATTTCATTGTAGAAGGTTATCAGGTTGGTCAAGCATGACTTCCCCTTTGTGAATCGATGCTGGCTACTCCTGATCACCTTCTTGTCCTTCACGTGTCTGGAAATGGTTTCCAGGATTAGCTGCTCCATCACCTTCATACAGATCGAGGCGAAGTTGACCAGCCTGTAGTTCCCCAAGTCTTCCTTCTTATCCTTTTTGAAGATAGGAGTATAATTTTCTTTCCTTCAGTCTTCAGGCACCTCTCACAATTGCCATGATTATTGAGAGTGGCCTCAAAATGGCATCAGCGAGCTCCCAACACACATGGGCACATCTAATCAGGACCTATGGGCTTTTGTTTGTTCAGTTTGCTTAAGTATTCCCTGACTTGATCCTCTTCCACCTTGATCCTTACTTTTGTCCTGTCCTATGGAGCTTGGGATTCCTGATACATGTTCTTGTTAGCAAACACCAAAGTGAAGAAACATGCCTCAAACTTTTCCACGTCCAGTGTCACCACATCCCCTGCCCCATTCAGTAGTGGGCCCACATTTTCTCTACTCTTATTTTTGGTCACCTATGTACTTACAGAAGCCCTTGTTGCCTTTGATATCCTTTGCTCACATTCAGTTACATTTGGGCCTTGGCTTTCCTAACTGTGTCTCTGTGTGCTTGGACAGTGTCTCTGTATTCCTTCCTCCCAGGTTATCTGTCCCTGCTTCCACCCTCTGCATCCTTCCTTTTTATGTTTGAGTTTTGCAAGGAGCTCCTTGCCCATCCATGCAGGCCTCCTGGCATTTTTGCCTGACTTCCTGCTGATGGGGAGGGACCGCAGCTGAATGTGGAAGAGGTGATGCTTGAATATTGACTAGCTTTCCTGGGCCTCTCTTCCCTCCAGGGCCTTATCCCATGGGTCTTTTCCAAGCTGATCCTTGAAGAGACCAGTCTACTCTCCTCAAGTCCAGTATTTTGATCTTGCTTTTTTCCCTCCTTTCTCCTCTCAGGCATTGAACAAAGAGGTTGACCCCTTTCACCCCTCAACTTTGGTACTGAGCATGTTGCAGATGGGATGGAATACCCCGTTGGTCAGTTTTGGGTCACCTGTCCTGTCCACCCTCCCCACAGCTGTGACCCCTCTACACTTTTCCGCTTCCGACCCTCCAACAGGGCATTATAATGAAATTAGCTGACCGTGGTTATTATAGCAATAAATAGGAGCCTCTCTGCATACCATTCCTTGGCATAAATTATAAACAATCAGGTTTTATCTCTCTGGAAGTGAACAGTGTCTGCAAATATGCCATTAATTTCAGAGAGTTCAGTTAGTTAGAAGAGGCTTAGCTGAAAAGTAAAATTGCTGAACAGAAAATTGGTTCTGTTTTACCTCAGACCAGAACAGACTCTGCAGTCCAAGAAGTCCTTTTAGTCATGTATGCCCATGAGGCAACTCTAACCTGTATTTATCAATGGAAGGCTGATAGTGACCTGCATTTATGGCAACTAACCAACCAGGAAAGAACCACTCATCCTGGCTTGATTTTTTATTTAGTTTAGGACTCCAATGCAATTTTTTTTCCACCAAGTAGCATTACATTTTCAGTATCATGTGCTCCTGTTAACACCGTGTAATATTATCAATTCAGCTCACTCAATATCATTCTTATATGAGTCCTCAATGAATACTAATTGGAAAAAGGAAGTCTGAAAGGGCAGTTAAAACGATTGGAGAGAAAGAAATACTGAAAAAGAGGACTAAGTTATACAACTAAAAAAACCTGTAATGGACTCTGCTGTAGAAGAAACCAAGAACTTGTTGATGTAGAATAAACTCAGGATTATTTAGAGTTTATTGATCTTCGTTAAAGGAGCACAAAATAAATGAAGATCCTTAGTTAAAATATAAAAGAAAGAAATGAAAAATAACAGAAGGTTAACATGATAATCTAGTTACTATGGTAACCACAAGAAGTAAAAGACAGTGGTGTCACTGCTGACTTGTACACAGTAGTAAAATAAATAAGTTAGTATTTCCTAGCAGGAGAGACTCTGTATCATATTCATAGGTTGTAATGAGGTTAGTTATCTCTTTTAAAGCCTTCACACCAAACTACCTATTGTCTACTATACACCACAAAAAAATAACATACCAGCAGCACAGATGATAACGAGGTAAACATTTTCTTAATGTGAATATGTGTTATTTCACTCGACTTCATCCCCACAAATTAATCTTGTGCTGGCTTTCTTCACACAGGAGGTTGGATTTACAAAATCAACTTTAAATCACATCATCAACATCCAGGCAGAAATGGTAGTAGTTATATTTGCTTATCTAATTTGATTGCAGCATATATGTTACTAGGCTTATCCAGAAGGATAAAAAAAAAAAAATCTTTAAAATAAAAATGGGACCAGTCCAAAAACACTTTGTTCCACAAAAATTAGGCAGTTTTGCCTATATTTCAGCACCACAACTCCTGTAACTTTTACTGATTCTGAATAAAAAAAGCATTTTTCTCCCTTTCTCCCCCCATCCCCGTCCAAAGCTCCACATTGCCAGACTTTCATCAGAATATCCTAAATCTCAAACTGTTCTTTTGTTTCTCTAGACAGACAGGCTTTCCAGGAAAGTTTTTGCATAGCCATTACTAATTCAATATGGGAAGATTCAGTTTTGTGGCTTCTTCATGAGAAATTAGTTTCATGTTGTAGCCATCGTAACTTGTAGCCATAATAATATATGGTAGCATTTTGTATCCAATTAGCACAATAAATGCCATGAAAATATTTTGTACTCTTCATTGCAGTCACTTTAAATGGTGTTTTTTGTCCATGCAGCTTGAATTAGTTTTTGTTTGAAGGCCTTGGCGATAACAGCATAGGTTCTCTGACCCAGAAAATTACCCTTAGCCATTAGCTTTCCATATCATGGTGGTACTGCTGCCACTCCACTGCAGATTGTCTCGAGCGTGTCCATGTAATGTTTCATCAGCCTTCTTTTCAGCCATTTATGTACATATTATCTGGCCAGCAAAAATAGGTTTGAGCAATCTATTACCTGACATACAGAGGCCTGGACCAGCATATTTGTGCTTAAAGAAGCATACAGTTGTACGGCTGATCTCAATATTCAAAACCATATTCTGTCACTTGATATCAGCAAAATCATTTATACAGACTCATGTGGAAAGCATTGAGATGTTTGTTCTGAAGACTGCAAGTTTCTTAACTTCTGCATGTTACATAAAACTGGTTTTGAAAAATGAATAGAACACATTTCCATTCAAAATATTTTTTTTCTCTTTATTAATACAGGCATGAGATTTTAATGTCCCAAACCAGAATTTAAATTCATCTGTATTGTCATCCATGTACATTTTATCAGTTGTATTATCAACCTAGCTAAATTATCCCACAGATTTTTCAGTTATTCAGTGTCAATGCACAGATCTAACTGACTTCTCAGCATCTTCTAGCTTTTGAGCATTGTGAAGCTGGATGAGGACCTTAATTTCCTTTATGTTGATGTGCAGGCTTAATCTCGTGTCCTTGTAATCAAAAGAGTTGATGATATATGGCATACATCCTAATATGTGCATAATCATTGGCAAAGAACAACCTACAGTACAGCAATTATATAAGTTTTGCTTTAGCACAAAATCTCTCTCCTGTATATGCTGACAAATAGAGATTCCTTTATGCCAACTAAGTACAACCTACAGGTTGTACTATAGAACAGGCTGTTGCATTGGAATTTTTTTTGTCATTGAAAGACCTAAACAAGGACCTGTGGCCTCACACATTATGAAATAAAAGAAATACATTTTAAAACTTGTCTCCATAATGAATTTTTTCCTGAAGCCTTCAGAGAACCTGATAGCTGATAGCACTGAAGGTTTTGGATTAACTACATAATATTTTTGTTAAATTTCCCATGTTGTACAAATCATATCAGCTTGATCAGTGTTGTAGTTTAACCCCAGTAGGCAGTGAAGCACCACACAGTTGCTTGCTCACTCCCCACCAGTGGGATGTGGGAGAGAACTTGAAGGGTAAAAGTGAGAAAACTTATGGGTTTAGACAAAGGCAATTTAAAGCTAAAGCTGTCCACACAAGCAAAGAAAAATAAGGAATTCATTCAATACTTCCCATCAGCAGGCAGGTGGGAAGATGAACACCACAACTCCGAATGTCCCCCCTTCCTCCCTCTTCTCCCAACTTTTTATTGCTGAGCATGTCGTCATTTGGTATGGGAGATCCCTTTGATCTGCTGGGGTCAGCTGTCCCAGTTGTGTCCCCTGTCAAATTCTTGTGCACCCCCAGCCTACTCTCTGGCAGGGTGTTGTGAGAAGCAGAAAAGGCTTTGACTCTGTGTAAGCTCTGCTCAGCAATAACTAAAATATCTCTGTGTTATCATCAATACCGTTTTCATCACAAATACAAAACACAGCATCATGCCAACTACTATAAAGAAAATTAACTCTATCCCAGCCAAAACCCATACAATCAGAAACTGAACAGATTTGCTAGAAGTTTATTAGCATCAGCACTGTCAACAACAATTCTTCTTATAATATTTTTATCACAGAGAGAATCAATATGGTCGTTATCATGCCTGAGAGGTCATGCTTCTCTTTGTAGAGAGTAACATTACTTTGTCATATGAAAAAATCTTCTTTATATGAAGTTTGTCAAAAGCACAGTCTTTCTGACTCTCTAGCGTCTCCTATATTTCTGTATTTTGGTGGGAATACCATAAGCTTCTGTTGAATGGCTCTGCTGCAGCTGTTCAGTGGTTTTAAGCATATCACAAAGGTGGTATTGCTAGTATCTGCTTCTTGATGGGTAGCTTAAATTTCATTTAGCGTTTTGTCAGAAATGATAGATGAATAATTTAATGGTGTTGAATTGTTCACTTTGCACCAGTGACTCAGGATTTCTCTTCCATCAGTTGAGAGAATTTGATCATCTCCATTGAAATGTTGTGCAATAGCGCCATCAAAGGGGAATATATAATTTAAAGCCACTGTAGGGGTGTTTGATGTGATACCATTTTGCATTTTGTTGACGTTAATACTCTTCTTCATTAGCATTTTAAAACTTTCATTTATGGTAAGCAGCTTTCTTGTTTGCCAGTTTTCACATTTTATTCAAGTTTTGTGCCATATTTATACTTTAACGGTGTTCTGATGAAATTATTTAAAAAAAAAAACTCAACACATCTCACATTTGCCTTTGACAAAGGAATGAACTTCCTCTCAGGTAGTGCATGCTGCCTGACTTGCACCCTGACTGGCAAAAACCAAAGAAATATAACATGAAATTCATCCCCGTATCATCTACTCTATCTGCCTTCACCAATGCAGATCAGCTATACCCATAATGTTCTTTGGAAGAAATAATTATTTTTTTTGTTAGGCTGCTACAAGATAACTACCATATAATTCCTAGTCTGTGTCCCTCATGTCTTTTTTTTTTAATACTTTCTATCACTAAGGTATTTTTTACCAGGAGGTGCTGATCTGTTGTGATTCCAGGAATAAAAGCACTCAGACTCTGCAAAGTCTCATGCTAAATGATACTTTAAAATTATGTCTGTCAGGGCTAACAAAATAAAGAAAGCGAAAATAGTATAGATCATCTTATGTCCCTATAAATTCTGATAACCCCGAACTGTGCATCATTGAACAGTCCTGCAAGCAGTGTGCAGCACTCTATGCTAACCCGCTCCATGGCATTTTGATCAGTTGAACTATTATAGGATTTTCTTAGAAAGAAAATCTTGAAGTCTTTCTTGTACTTGAAAATTGCCATCACATTATCCCTGAGCCTTTTTTTTTTCTTAAGCTGAACTCAAGTTCATTCAAATTGCCTTTGTAAATCATGTTCATTAAACTTTTGGTACTTCTTGTTCTTTAAGAAAGATTTTCTGTAATGATTCACTTTCTTTTTTTCCACTGTTTTTTAGACTGACCCAGTAATCTAACTGAGATAGAACCAGATTATGATTTCTTCAACTATTTATGGAAAGCAATGTCAAATGCAGTATTAAATTTAACATAAAAGGCATTGTAAGACTTGCTGTCCTTCATAAACCCAGACTGGTTTGACAAGATTTGTAGCGTACAACTCCGTGTTGTCTTTTATGTCAATTATTGTCTTCTAGGTGCTTGCAAATAGCTTATTGACATTTTCCATTTGATCTTTTAAAAAGTTAAACAGCATTAAGAATGACTTCCATTATTTTCTTCTTCTCTGCTCTTCTGAGTAGTTGAATCTGAATCCTTCAATGTGTTACAATTGGTATCTAAATTGCAGTTGTCAGGCATCTTACGACATATAGCACCCCATAGGTTGATCATCTGGCAAGCAAACGGCATGATACATAGATAATTTTGACATCTGCAAATTCTAAGTTGCCTCACAGTGATATAACTAGCAAATTGCTGTACCTAGACTATGTATAAATCTAGAATTTTTGCTTCTCGGCTTGTTGAAGTACTATATTAATCATGACCACCTGAAACTCGGTAGGATACTACTTTTATTTTCTTCCCTAAAATTATGCTTATCTTGATCCTTTCTTTGAATAGAAAGTCAAGGGTTTGTCATTTTATGCCATCAACTTCATGGCATTGTAAAGATATAGTTTTCCGACCTCTTATGTTCTTTCATCATAGTGAGTGTACTGCCTCAATAGTAGCAAAATAACCAGCTGTCTCTTTGTAACACCAACAGCTGGCCTACCAGTTCCTTAGGCAGAGAACTCATTTGTCAGTAATCACATACTGTTCTTTTTCTTCCTCCAGTTTTCCCACCCAGGCAGCTTCAAAACCTTCCAGTTGATATTTGATGGTCAAGCATTTCTAAATTCCAAATATGACATCTGCATATAACTTTTTCTGGTTTTCTGCACTGTAGGAGTTAATATAGTCAAGAATAAAAGGAGTAGTGCAGTACTGGTTTAGAAAATATTATCAAATTATATGATCAGAGCAAGAAAAAGTTGCATAATCCCATTCTAGTTTTCCTACTATAGTTGTTAATTGTCTGTTAACATAGCTAATTGAAAAAAGTGGGAGTAAAATGCAAATTGTTTGTCTGAATATGGTCAATTAGTAAAATTTTCTCATGTTCGATAGTAAAAATTGCAGAAACCTCTACAAATTTGGGTTACTTTAAACCTTTCATGTGGATCCGTTGCTCGGAACTACAACAGGGCTACATAGGGATAAGGGCAGTTTCTGAGCCTTTAGGACTTTATGAAGTATCACTGTTTGCTTTAATTTATAACCAAAATCCATCAGGCACCTCGGGCCTGTTAGAGTGGGTCCAGAGGAGGGCCACAAAAATGATCAGAGGGCTAGAGCACCTCTCTTATGAGAACAGGTTGAGAGAGTTGAGATTGTTCAGCCTGGAGAAGAGAAGGTTCTGGGGAGATCTTATTGCAGCTTTTCAGTAGTTAAAGAGGGCTTATAAGAAAGACAGCAACCTTTTAGCGGGGCCTGTTGCAATAGGCCAAGGGGTAATGGTTTTAAACTAAAAGAGGTAGATTTAGACTAAATATAAGGAAAAAAAAATTATGATGAGGGTGGTGAAACACTGAAACAGGTTGCCCAGAGAGGTGGCAGATGCCCCATCCCTGGAAACATTCAAGGTCAGGTTGGATGGGGCTCCGAGCAACCTGATCGATTTGAAGATGTCCCTGCTCATTGCCCGGAGGTTGGACTAGATGACCCTTAGAGGTCCCTTCCAACCCAAACTATTCTATAATTCCATGAACCCAAATTAGATACTATACCTAAAGAAAACAACTAGAGGAGAAAACATTTCACAGCCTACAGAAAATACTTTTTTACTTATACAGAATTTTTTTCCGTTTGTACAAGTAATTTTTGCAACAGCAAGAAATTACTGATTGACATTTTGTTTGTGGTGCTCTAAAAGCATGAAACTCTTTTCTAAATACGGTTATTTAGACAGTTATTGCATAGATGAGTATTCTTATCTAATTGCAGACTGCACGTTTCACTGGATTGCATCCTACTTTTCTGAAGTATTTTGAAATCCATATTCCGTAGCAAAAAGCTGTCCCCAACACATTTTAATAATTTGTGATTATAGACTCTCATTTGTATCAAACTCATTTTTCAGTGTGACCAACATGATTTTATGGATTTATTTCAGTGATCATTTACAAAAAATTGACAGTCCCAAGTCAAACAGCATTCTGTAAATGAATATACATTTATAACTGCAAGAAATATGTTTTGAATTGACTGAGTTGCAGCTGCAAGATAAGCATGGCTTTATCGGGTAAGAGGAACAAATGGCTTAACCTTATATTTAGTTTAATGCAAAAAAAAAAAGTAGCCAAAACGCATGTATTTCTGAACTTTAGTTTTAAATGAATTTTTGTACTTTGTGATTGGATTATTTACAACAACTTAAACTTGACTTAGTACATTTAGTAATCATTATGTCTTTAAAACAATAACATTCCTCAGTATAGTGATATTTTATGTCCACTGATAGTATTAGATCACTAATAGTAATTGTATTTCTATATAAAGATATTTTCTGAATATTCATGTTTTAAACACAATACAAAATTTTGTGAACCAAACATACAAGCATTCTGCATTGTTTTTGAGAAAGTAATATGATCTTCTCCATGATAAGTGAGTATACTTCAGTTTTATTAAAATTAACTGCAATGCAATTAACTGTTTCTTCTCATGGTGTGGAGTGAATTCTTTCAGACTCATGTACAAGAAATTCTCTAATTGTGTATAGCTTTTCAAACTTTTGGGGGAATTTAGAAAGGTGCCTAATTCTTGTATCTTCACTGAACATGAGTATAGAAGCATTACAGTGTCAAAAAATAGATCAGCTGACGCCCTTGGTGTATGTTACTTCAATTACAAGTGAATAAATGTAATTTAGCTCTGTTATCTCAGTTACACCACTGAAGACGGTCAGTGACCACATCAAACTGTGGTAGCTTGAGCCTAAATATGGCATCTGCATGTTAGACAAATACAGAATGCTGAAATCATAATGCCTATAGCATGTGGGTGCCTTGATCACAGAATCACACAGAATCACAGAATGGTAGGGTTTGGAAGGGACCTTCAGAAATCATCTGGTCCAACCCCACTGCCAAAGCAGGGTCACCTAGAGCAGGTTGGACAGGAACGAATTCAGGTGAATTTTGAATATCTCCAGAGAAGGAGACTCCACAGCCTGTCTGGGCAGCCTGTTCCAGTGCTCTGCCACCCTCAAGGTAAAGAAGTTTTTCTTCATGTTCAGATGGAATTTCCTGTGTTCCGGTTTGTGCCCGTTGCCCCTTGTCCTGTCACTGGGCACCATGGAGAAGAGTTTGACCCCACCCTCTTGGCACCCGCCCTTTAGATACTTCTAAGCATTGATAAGATCCCCTCTCAGTCTTCTCCAGGCCCAGTTTCTCAGCCTTTCCTGATAAGAGAGGTGCTTCATTCCCTTGATTATCGTTGTAGCCCTCTGCTGGACTCTGTCCAATAGTTCCTTGTCTTGAACTGGAAAGCCCACAGCTGGACACAGTACTCTAGATGTATCCTCACCATGCCAGATTAAAGAGGGAGGATAACCTCCCTCCAGCTGCTGGCCACGCTCTTTTTAATGTACCCTGGGATGATTAGGTGGTAGCTGTTTAGAGGGTATTTTATTTAATTTTGGATACAGAGAGAACTTAGTTGCCAAAGTCCTGCCACTAATATACAACATTTCTTGAGCTCTAGGCTGCAGTCTCTGCTTCCTCTCCATATCTACAAACTGAGTCTTCCATGCTTAGACCTGTCTTTCCTCTGAATTGGCCAAGAAAGATTCAAGCCCTGTACCTTAAGGTGTTCCTTTACTCTATGTTGGTATAGATCGTAGGCGTACACTCATCATTTGATTTATCCTAAAGAAATCTATTTCACTGCAGGAATAAAGAGCTTAGTAAGTGTTCAGTACAAAAAAAATACAATTTCACAGTTTCTTACTGTTATTATTGGCCTTTAAAACCAGCAGGTACCCTCTGCTCAATTAATTTTGTAGAAGATCACTTAGCAGGCACTGCTTTATCAACACTTGACAACTAAAGAATGCTTTATTTATATCAGTAGTGGGTTTTGTTGCTATTGTTTTATAAAAAACAAACATAATCAAAACTGTTCCTGAAGCCAGTTTTATTCAAAATACAAAAAGCCTTTGTATACTGTATTAAGCTGTTGTACAGTACAGAAGCTTGTGTGGAAGCAAATTGTATACATTTGCTGTTGACATTGATTCATGCTAAATATTTTCCTTTTTTTCAGTGGATAGCTTGGCAGAAGATAAACCTATAATAGTTTTATTCTGACAGTACGTTGAGTGGATTCAACTCTCTAGAGTCTGAAAAAAAAAAGGAGAAATTCTGTACATTTCATTGATTTAACACATGTGGTACACACGCAATCCTACTCAATACAGTTCAATTAATTTTTTTTAAACTATGTTAATGAGGAAAAAAAATACTGCCATTAGCTTTCCTATATTTGAACTTTTCTTGTTGTTTTTATGAACTCACTCTAGAGAGCCATTGCTTTAGTTTGCTGATGGCATCTGTTATTTTTCTCTTACTTAAGCCTTAGTGCTTACTGGTCAACTTGTGGTACTTTATTCAAATGTAAATCCAGAGTGTACACAAGCAGTAATTTTAAATTCCTTTTGACACTAAGCATGGCTACAGGAGCATATCAATCTGTAGTCAAGAAAACTGCATTGCTTCTTCATCTCTTTTTGTTACTATGACTTATTTCTTCCCTCCGGCTTTTCAGCTTTCTCCCAAGTTAATGGGTTCTCAACTCTGAGATACTTGATATCTTGTCTTGTCATTAATCACTATGAACTTAACAGATAGTACACCTTTCAGCAATATCTTGACTTTAACTTTGTCCACATAGTAATGAATCAAGGTCATGAAAATACAGGATAGTGCCATTTGAAAGTAAAGCCTCTTTTCTTTTTATATCAGGCAGTTTTTCATTTTAAGAAAATCTGTATATATAATTTCAGAAGAATGGCAGTCTGATCATAGAATCATAGAATCTTAGAATCATAGAATGATTTGGGTTGAAAGATCATCTAGTTCACACCCCCTGCCATGGACAGTGACAACTTCCACCAGACCGGGTTGCTCAAAGGCGCATCCAACCTGGCCTTGAACATTTTCAGGGATGGGGGCCCAACAGATTCTCTGGGCAACCTGTTCCAGTGCCTCACCACCCTCATAGTGAAAAAAATTCTTCCTAATATCTAGTCTAAATCTAACCTCTTTCAGTTTAAAGCCATTACCCCCTTTCCTATCACTACATGCCCTTGTAAAATGTTCCTCTCCAGGTTTCTTGTGGGCCCTCTTTAGGAACTGGAGAGCTGCTATAAGGTCTCCCTGCAGCTTTCACTTCTCCGGGCTGAACAACCCCAACTCTCTCAGCCTGTCTTCATAGGAGAGGTGCTCAAGCCCTCTGATCCTCTTTGTGGCCCTCCGCTGGACTCACTCCAACAGGTCCTTGTTTTTCCTGTGCTGAGGGCTCCAGAGCTGGACACAGTGCTCTAGGTGGGGTCTCACAAGAGCATAGTAAAGGGACACAATCACCTCCCTCGACCTGCTGGCCACACTTCTTTTGATGCAGCCCAGGATACGGTTGGCTTTCTGGGCTGCAAGCACACATTGCCAGCTCATGTTGAGCTTTTTGTCAACCAACACCCCCAAGTCCTTCTCCTCAGGGCTGCTCTCAAGCCACTCTCCACCCAGCTTGTATTTGTGCTTGGGATTGCCCCAAACCATATGCAGAATCTTGCACTTGGCCTTATTTAACTGCATGAGGTTTGTACAAGTCCACTTCTCAAGCCTGCCCAGGTCCCTCTGGATGGCATCACTTCCCTCCAGTGTGTCGACTGCATGATGCAGCTTGGTATGTTGGCAAACTTGCTGAGGGTGCACTCAATCCCACTGTCCATGTCATCAATAAAGATGTTAAACAGCACCGGTCCCAATACTAACCCCTGACAAACACCACTTATCACTGGTCTTCACTTGGACATCGAGCTGTTGACTGCAACCCTTTGAGTGTGGCCATCCAGCCAATTCCTTATCCACCATCCATCAAATCCCTGTCTCTCCAGTCTACAGACAAGGGTGTTGTGTGGCACAACATTAAATGCTTTGCACAAGTCCAGGCAGATGATATTAGTTGCTCTTTCCTTACCCATCATTGCTCTAATGCCATCGTAGAAGGACACCAGATTTGTCAGGCATGATTTGCCCTTAGTGAAACCATGTTGGCTGTCACCAGTCACCTCCTTATTTTCCATGTGCCCTTAGCATAGTTTACAGGAGGATCTTGCTGGGCACAAAGGTGAGATTGACTGGCCTGTAGTTTCCTGGGTCTTCCTTTTTTCCCTTTTTAAAAGTGGGGTTATGTTTCCCCTTTTCCAGTCAGTGGGAACTTCACCAAACTGCCACGACTTCTCAAATATGATGGACAGTAGCTTAGCAACTTCATCCGCCAGTTCCTTCAGGACCCACAGATGCAACTCATCGGGTCCCATGGATATGTGCACCTTTATGTTCCTTAGGTGGTCTCAAATCTGATCTTCTCCTACAGTTCTTCACCAGCTTGGCAAGCCTCTGACCAAAGATGCTCTTCCTCTTCTCTGACAGATGGACCCCACCAGACCCCAGTAGAGCTGGTTTCTCAAAGTGAGCCCCATGGTCTAAGTAGCCAAATCCCTGGCTGTGGCACCTGTCTTGTAACCATTTGTGGATTTGCCAGATTCATCTGTCCCTTTCAAACCCCTTCCCTTTGACTAGCAGGACTGATGAAAAAGCTACCTGCACTCCAGAATCCCTTACCGCCACTCCCAGGGCTCTGTAATCCTGTTTCATACTCCTCAGGCTTCTCATGTGAAACAGCAGCAGTGGGTAATAGTCAGTGGGCTGCACTAGGCTTGGTAGTCTCTCAGTGACATCACCGATACAAAGCCCCTGTAAGTAATACACACCTCTCTAGAGAGTGTATCAAGTTAGCAAATGGGTGCCTCTGTACCTTTCAGAAGAGAGTCACCTACTACTATCACCTATCGCCTCTTCTTAGTTGTGCCAGTTGTTATACGGAGAGCAGATCAGGCTGCCTTACTCATCTCCAGTGCCTCTGCTGACGTAGTGGGTCTTTCTTTTTCAGTCTACAGAGCTGTGAAGCAGTTTTGCAAGGGTACCTCAGGCTTTGGGGGAAGTGTCTTCCTCCTGATGGTCTTGCCGTTACAGGCTTCCATTCCTCTGTATTATTGGCCCCCCTTCCTTCTGTGTGTTCCAGTGGGGGAGTTTTTGGCTTTTTGGCCATGGGCTGTTTCTCCACTACAGACTGCACTTGGAACCAGCTATCTATCTCCTTCGCGGCCTCCCTGATGTTACGCAGCCTCCTCACTGCCTCCTGCAGCTCAGCCACCTGCTGCAGGAGGTTCTCCACCTGGGCACACATTTTGCAGACAGGTCTGCCACCTATTCCTGCCCCAGAAGAAAGGTCTAGGACCCTCCTGCAGTCTGAAATCTGCACTGTAGCCTCTCCCTTTAGCAGCTGCATCTGGGTGGAGGCATCGGCCACTGCTGGGGTAGATGGTGCAGAGCCCCAGGCCAGAGCTGCAGCCTTTGCTCTCAGATGAGTGCCCACCATTCTGCCTTGGGGGTCAGGTAGGATGAGTGCCCTTGCCCTGTGCAGATGGTCACAGAATGGTGCCAGGCTGCTGGTTTATGTGTACTTCAGGTCTCCCAGTTGGCCAGTGGAATGCCCCTCCTTCAAAGATGCAGCCTTCCCGTGCAGTCTTCCACACGAACTGCCGCATGCCTTGTTTGCCCACTCTGTTTACAGGGCTCCGGGTTGCTCCTGCTCCCTAGAGCTGCCTTTTGTGGGAGTGAGGGGTGGCTGCTGTTACCTCTCACCCTGCCCAGGCATTGTCAGCTGCTTTCATGAGAGCTGACTGCTCCTGGTGGGCCTCTGCACTCGCCTGGGGTTTCCTCGTCTCAGGAGAACCCGTGTATGCCCTGATCCCCTGCTCCACTGTGGGACATGCCTGCACCAGAGCTGATGACCTTGTTGAGTGCAATCAAAGTTTATGTGTTAAGAAAGCTAATTGCATACACAATTGGAGAGACCAGCATTTCCTGCAAGTAAAGTTATATGAAAGTAACTGAATTTATTATTTCTATAAATGTAAGGTGTTTAAGAAGTGTTGTATAATTAAAGAATGTAACACATTCAGGTCTTTCACCATGCCATTTCAATTTAGAATTTTCATGTTTTGTCCATTACTATGTAGTTTCTGTACAGTAGTTCAAGTCAGGAACTCCAAATAAAGAGGTTTACACAGTTTGCAAATTACTTTTAACCCATGGCTCATTTGGAATCCATCCTGGACATTGTTGATGCTGCCTGCAAAATAGGCAGAAAGTTCCATGCAGACCAGAGAATGATTGTTGATTGATTATTTAGTTTACTTTCCAGAATAACTCTTCTAATTTTGAAGAAGCCATTAAGAGATCCTTTACCATTCTTTAGGGAGAAGGAGTTGGACCCTGGGAGTTTTGATGTATTTCAAAGAGTTCAGTTCTTGTTTTGATTTTGACTCACAATGATTTATAAATATAAGAAGCCAGTGTTCTGAGAATGAAGATCCCTTGAAAACTTTCCAGCATACTGACCATAATCACACAAAAGCAACTATATCTTATGTGCATTGAATCTAGAGCCCAATAACCAAAACATATAAAGTGTATTCACATTGGAAGAAATGTTTCAAAATTTTATCTACCTAGTCAAAAAGTCAGAAATTCACAATATACTAAATATTCATAAGTCTCTAATCACAATTATATGTCTCCAAATGCATAAATACATTTTAACAGTCTATGTATCTCATTGCTGGACTGCATCAACAACTATAGCCATTTTACAGCTTTGCTTAATGAAATCTCTTAAAAGCAGCCTCTGTACACAAATGCATACACATGTCTTACAGGCATAAGAGATTTAGAGAGATTAAGAGAATAGCCTTTTAAAAAAGCATCTTCCATATGCTAATTAATAGTAATAGTAATAATAGTAAACATATATCATGACTCAAAATCAGCAGTACCTTCAAAATTTTTGTAGGAATATTCAAAGTATTTAATGATACCACGCAATAAGACAGTAAGTTGAGAAGACTATAAGGCTGTACAGTCGCAGGCCAGGTAGAAGAGAGAGAACTATAGATGAGTCAGAGATACTGACACCAGTGGCATCATTTTAAAATAACAAAAATGAGCAGCATGGAATAATGGCACCCATCCATCAGAGCATTTAAAGAACGTAGGTAACAAAACGAATCACAGTAGTTTGTGGGTCTCAGTTGATATGTCCCTTTTAAAAAAAGGAAAAAACAAAAGAAGATTGCTTCTTCCGTAGTGAACCACTGAGCAGACTTAGGCAAGAAGCCTCCACATGGCAGTGTAGCAAACGGGAAAAGAAGGCCGTGAGAAAACAGACTGCAGTTTATGCAGAAGACTACTGGAGAGGAATATGGTTAAGACCAAGAAACCAAGCCCAGAAACAAGAACTAATCTGCGGAGAAACTATGGAGGAGGAATAAGCTGTGTATGAATACCTTTTATTCTAGCTGGCTGGGTCACTTTGAGTTCTTTTTGTTTAAAAAATTAATTGTTCTAGCTCGTATTCTAATAAAATCTGGTCCTTTCTTTTTTTTTTTTTTTTTTTTTTAAATTTAAAAACCTTTCAGGTGTTATTAGGAACTCACTGTAAAGAAGATGTCAACCTCAAATGGGTGGCTGACTTGGTGACCTATTACAGTGTATTTGTATCCCACTGAATAAAATAGAATTTAAATACATGCCCGTGTACTTTGCATAAATTTTATTCCCTTGATAAATCAATTCCAAAGACAATTCTAAAAAATCCCAACTCATGAATATCTTCTTCAGTTTATCTCATAACCGAATCCATCCAGATGGCTTTCCATTTCTTTGAGGAAATCTGAAGGAAATCAAGATTTAAACGAAGCCAAAACCAGCTACACCAAAATCAGAACAAATTTGGTAGGAAACATGCAAACCAAACCAAACCTAAACTATCAATTATAGTACTTTAAAAATTCAACTTCATGCGATTTGTTCTTGAGGTCAAATTACCCAAAAAAGGTACTGACACATTCTAATATTACTTCAAAACAGAAATGTGCAGTTACATTGTGTGACTCAACTTGGGGAAACTTGAGCAATACAACAACTTCTACATGAAAAAATACTTAGTGGAAAGGTGAAAAAGGAATATGGGAAGTAAGGTTTCAGGCATATTGTAGTACAGTTCTACATAGTTCTCCAAATGTTTGTTGTGGGTTAACTCTGGTGGGCAGCTAAGCCCCACACAGCCACTCAACTCACTTGTCCCATCAGTGGGGTGGGGGAGAGAATTGGAAGGGTAAAAGTGAAAAAACTTGTGGGTTGAGATAAAGACCATTTAATAGGTAAAGCAAAAGCCACAGATGCAAGCAAAGCAAAATAATTCATTCATTACTTCCCATTGGTAGGCAGGTGTTCTGCTGTTTCCAGGAAAGCAGGGCTCCATCAGGTGTCACAGTTACTTGGGAAGATAACGTAATTCCAAACATCCCCCCACTTCCTCCTTCTTCCCCTCAGCTCTTCTTGCTGAGTACAATGTCATGTGGTATGGGGTATCCCTTTGGTCAGTTGGGGTCAGCTGTCCCAGCCGTGTCCCCTCTCAGCTTCTCATACACCCCCAGCCTACTCGCTGGTGGCGTGTTGTGAGACGCAGAAAAGGCCTTGACTCTGTGTAAGCACTGCTCAGCAATAACTAAAACACCGATGTGTTATCAACATTGTTTTCAGCACAAATCCAAAACATAACCTCACACAAAATACTATGAAGAAAATTAACTCTATCCCAGCCAAAACCAGTACAAAGAATAAGCATAGTATATTTATAAGTGAGTAAAAGCAAGGATATGAAGAGAGAACAGAAGATAGAATATGAAAATATGTCAGAATGAAGGGAAAGGATTAAAAAACGTGACTTTGAGGATGGATGAAACTTTACAAGGTTCTTTACTCTTTATTTTGTAAATCAGAGTTCTGAATAAAATCACAACGGAACATGTTTTGATAGCAGAATGAGTAAAATCAACAAGATACAGATTTGGATAGCAAGGCAATAGATTGATGCATAATCTGAAGTGCTTTCTAAAGTGGGTATCGTAAGTCCTTCAGTATATATACACCAGATTGCCTTTTTTTTTGCCAGTTAGAGGGTAAATATGCTACTGATTAGCTGGCTGGCAGTATCTTGCACCTGTGAGAGAATGTAATGCTTGTGTAGTGCACTGAATATGTGATTTTTGCTATTAACAGTAGAAGCCTTCAGGCTGTGTGCTGACCTGGCAGTGCAGAGGCTCAGCTTCACCTTGGTCTGCGTTGGGTTTCGTGACTGCGGCCTCCTCTGGTTCAGCTTCAGCTCTGGGGGTGGCCCCTCTGATAAGGGTGGGGACACCACCCATCCCACCTCCCGAAGTCAGTGCCAGGCAAACAATAGGTCTTTGTGTGCGTGGGGCTGGGGGCCCCAGGACCCAAGGCTTCAGCTGGCAGCCTGGGAGAAGGAAGTGATCTGTGATTAGAAAATATATTACAAAAACCCTCAAAAAACACACACACAGAACCACCCTAGGCTTGAGACAGGGGAGAAGAAACCCCTTCCATGAACATCATACTTTTCATCAAGAAGGTATCAAGATACCCATAAGTCTCACAACTAAGGCTTGAGCATTTACCCCCTTCTTATTGAGAAAGACAGAAACTGTCAACCGTGTGCTCAAAAGAGACACTGGAAGGGTGAACATAACACCAAAGAAAGGGTATATTATTAAACTTTATTCTATAGATATTTTAGGGCTTTTAGGTGTTTGTATATTAAGTACGGAATATGGACCATTAGGCAGTTAAAATATGAATTGAACAGTAAATTATTGAATCATATGGTATGTTTCCTTTTGCTCGTAATATTTTGTGCATAATATATAGTTCTCATTTTCTACCAAATTCATAACACAGGTAAGCAGAAGCGATTTTTCTCCAGTCAAAATCTGCACCATATTGACCTCTGTATCCCCTATGCCATTTTGTCACTTCCTCTAGTTCTTGATCCAGTTAAATCTGTCCTACATTTCCCATTTGATATCATCCCAGTCAGCCTCAGCCCAAACACCAGCAGAAGGGTAACACTGTTTGTTAAATAACAAGTGAGACAACAAGGTATAGCTAGAAGCTTTCTTGCTTTTTGGTTCCATCTTCAAGAGCAGTGCCTTTGGAGATGTAGCTCTAGTCATCCAGCATCAAAAACTGTGGCATTAGTGTGTAGTACTTAAATAACTCAATAATTAATTTAGCTAATGTTTACGGTTCAGATGTAGTTCCTAAGAATTCATGCATTAAAAAATAACACAGCAGACTGAATGGAGCTGTCCTGATTGATAACACTGTATATTGACCCGGGCTGAAGAGCTCTCACTCTTGAATTAATTAATTAAGATTGCATTTATTTTTGTTCACTCTGAAACTTGAGTAGTTTTAAAATCAGATGGGCAGCTACAAGCAAAGAATTTGTGAACACATGTCCATTTCCTAGTGCTATCAGCATTTTTGTTTCGTCTTCTAAATTCTCAAATATTTAATTTTGCTCTATTTAAAGGTTATTCTGACCCTTCAAGTCAAGAGTAAGGTAACTAGCAAATTTTGTTAGTAGACCACCCAAAACCTTTTTATTCTAGCTAATTTGTGCTGAGTGTATGTGTATTTTAATAACAGCCTACAATACTACAGTATACTACCTTTTTTCCTCTATGGAGTGGGAAAAATAAAGTTAGCAACTGTGACACAAACCAGACTCATACACAGCTTTGAATTGGACCTCCCGCACTGTCTCTTTAATACAGAAGGGCTTTGAATTGCTAAAGCTATTTTTTATAAAAGCACAATGAAAACAATGAACGTTTAAAGAGAGACAAATTAAAATAAATTTGTTATGTCTTGTCCTTGCTATCAGTTCCCCAGTTCTTCTGTCAATCCAGTTCTCGTGCTTGTAACAATTTGTACAGTTTACTTCCTGGGACCCTAGGAAAAATGTCTCTCTGCCCTTCGCCATGGTGCTTTAGCCCCCTATGTGTTTTCTTTGCTTCTTGCAAATCCTTCGCTTTGTGCTGGTGTTGCTCGCCCTGTTGCTCACAGCTCTGCCTGGATTCCTGCAGCTTCAGGTGTACTCAGGAGTGATTTCACCCCTTCCCTCCAGCAGCTTTCTTCTAACCTTTAGTGCAGTAGACAGGAAAAGTTTAAACAGTCAGCGTTCCTTTATGCTGCTCACTCACATGCTTTTAAGAAGAACTTAACATATGCTAACTTATACTGTCATTTTATATGGAGTAAAAAGATGACTTAACAAGTACCTAACTTTTTCATTTGGAACTCCCTGCGCTAGAAATACAAACTTCCTTTAAGAATTAAAGTTAAGTTTCTTGCATAATGACATGCCACCAGAAGTTTGTGCTCTGGGAAATGTTTTCAGACACAAAGTCACAGGACTGATAACACCATTATTCAGTATACTAATCTTTGTCCCCAGGCTAGTAATTAATTACCACTGATGGAGAAAGAATTCGTTGCACAGTTTTCTTTTTTCTTCAGAATAAGTATAGGAAGACCGACATTTAAAATCTCAAAATATTGGGTTTAGTACAAGATATTAACTAAAATAATATAAAATAAGATTGATTTCCCTAGAAACAACAAATTAATTTATTATTCACTATTATAGTTTTTGATACAACTTATCATTACCATTTACAAATGACAGCCTTAAGATCCTCAGGATTTCTTGCAGTTTTATATCCAAAATTTAATGCCTTTGGGTCCTGGCTCAAGACCTGATCCTGTGACAGGACCTAATAGCATCCACCTATACCTACAAGTAGGTGTGCTGGTTTGGGCTGGGGTAGAGTTAATTTTCTTCACAGTAGCTAGTATGGGGCTATGTTTTGCATTTATACTGGAAACAGTGTTGATAATACAGCAATATTATTTTTATTGCTGAGCAGTGCTCACACAGAGTCAAGGCCTTTTCTGCTCCTCATCCCCAGTGAATAGGCTGGAGGTGCACAAAAAGTTGGAAGGAGACACAGCCAAGACAGCTGACCCCAATGACCGAAGTTTCATATGGTTCCATACCATATGATATCATGCTCAGTGATAAAACTCGGGGGAAGGCTGGCTGGGGGGGCTTGTGCTCAGGAACTGGTTGGACGTCTGTCAGTTGGTGGTGAGCAGTTGTTTTCATTTGCTTCATTTGTCTTTCAAGAGTTTTATTTCTCTCTCTTTGTTATTTTCCTTTTCATTACACTTTTTATATTATTATTATATTTTATTTCAATTATTAAACTGTTCTTATCTCACCCCATGAGTTTTCTCACTTTTACCCTTCCAGTTCTCTTCCCTGCCCCATCCTGCCTGGGGAGGAGGGGAGGAAAGTGAGCGGGCAGTTTTGTGGTGCTTAGTTGCCAGCTGGGGTTAAACTGCGACACGAGGTTATTGAGAAGATGGAGTCAGGCTTGCCACAGTAGTGTATGCTGAGAGAATGAGACACAACAGGCATAAGCTGAAACAAGAGAGGGTCAAACTGGATATTAGGAAAATATTAAGAAAATACATTTTTCCCTGTGTGGGCAGTCAAGGACTGGAACATGTTGCCCTGAGAGATTACACAGTCTCCATCTTTGGTGGCTCAGAAGACTAGGCTAGATAAAGTCCTGACTAACCTGGTCTGACCTCATAGTTTATCTTGTTTTGAGCAGGAGTTTAGACTGCAGGCTTCCTAATGTCCCTGCCCTTACACCCTGTGATAACAGTGGTGAAATAATCTTAAACTTAGTGTGAATAACAATATTTAGAACCACTTTTAGTTTAAAATTAGAAATAACACCAGAAGTAAAACAGATGCCAAGTCTATGTGTTTAAGAGCAACCTATAGTTTATATAAAATGAGAGTGATGTTACAGTGAAGTTTTGAAATTTTTTCATTTTCCATGGAATTCATTAGTCCAGAGAGAAAGAGAGAGATAAGTCTGACTCTGAACACCAGGACAGGACCCTCATCCTTATCTGTGAAAGGGATAAGAATCTTGAACATACTGTGCATTTCATAGTTGCTGTACAAGTTCCCTAACCTCTAGACAACAAAGCCATATTCACTCACATCTTATCCCTTTTCTCTCTTGCTCAATAAATATGTAAATAGGGAATCTATATTTTTTTCCTAATAGAGTTCTAAAAGTAAACACACTGAACACTTGCAGATACTGAATACAGAATAGTGGGGCTTTTACATTTGCACACAAAGAAATTATGGCTTTTCACACTTTGGGAGCTTTATTGAAAAACACATAGCTCAAGTGTTAAAGTGGAGCACGGTCCTGAAAGCAGGTGAAGGCTTAGGGTCCCTGTGCTGCTGGCCCTGTGATGCCACCGCGCTGTTCTCAAAGCAATTCAAACTTTGTCACCCTATCAAAGATCTGATATTTGATATTTCAATACTTTCCAGACAGCAACTCTCTCTTGACTTGTCTTCACACTCTAAGGAGTAGGTCATCTCCAAATTTCTCCTCCATATTTCCGAATGCATTCAGATCCATACCTACCCCGAGGCAACAGACAAGCAATTTGGTCACTAGATGACTAATGTTTGAGTTCAGGTATGAGGCTGTACTCTGGTAACATAGTGTAGCCTTCACTTGCTGTTATCTTAGTTCCAGTCTTCCATTGCTTGACTTGAATCAGTAGAAAGAAAGGAAGTAGCTCTAGCATCCACATGCAAGAAGGTAAGAGAAGAGCTTTCTAAAAATACTTAATAAGCATGTTTGAATGAAGAAAATCCCTGTGGCAGGCAATCAATTCAAAATTGTGCGAGTACAGTAGTAATTATATTTTTCATAATTAATTAAAATGCAAAGGACCATAGAACTTACAGACTGTAATATTATCATATTATTTATTTCAGGGTTTGGAAATCAATGGCTTGACACAATGTGTCTTGAAAATAGCTGACTGTTTATTGACATCACACCATGTGTCAACAGAACACAATACCTAATCTACTTAATTAATGAATGAAATTCAAGCATTAGAGAACATGACAAATATGTGCAGTTACTTTCTTGCTTTGACCAGATGATGAGTATACACATTTCCAATTTAGTAAGACTCATTTACTTATTTTAGGGAATTAGCAATGAAGCTGAATTTTACAAATGACCTCACTAGCTCCAGGAGGGATACAAATCAATGTATACAATAAATACTGCTGCAAACATTTCAGCAAAATAATGTCTGTCTTCTTTTAAAGGGAAATCCACTCTGCATATCCATCATACAATAGACAAAAGCCAAATTTATCTTACAAGGAGATAATGACAACCTGTGAATTGTGACAAAAAGTTACTATTTCAAAAGCTTTTCAAAGTTTTCAGAAAGCTTTGAGAATTCCTTTGTTCATTTTGATGATAGATTTAAATCCTTTTAAAATGAATTTAAGTCCTAAAACTTTTTGCTGAACTGTTCAAACATAATACCAATAAAAGCAAACTTGGATCTTTTCAATTTGGGGCATTTTCAAAATTTATGGAGATTACAGATGAAAATATAAATACTGCATAGGAAAAATTAAAAGATTACGTTAACCGCTGTCCATTTTAATTTATTAGTTAGTATATGTGTGAATGAAATCCCTCAATGTATAGATAGGAATACATCATATTTGAAGTTGCTTTTCTTCCAAGATACAGGACATCATTTCATTGGCTTTTTTCCAAATAGTAATCAGTCAGTTTGAAACATGTTTTACCAACCTTGGCAGTAAAACCAGCAGACTTAAAAAAGATTATTTTTATCAATTAGCCTTTGCAGCTTGCTGCAAAGTGAATGCTTCCGAAGATAAATCTGTGGTAAAACTATATTCTCTGATTAGCTTTAATCCATTAATTTGGCAAACTTTCAGATATTCTTCATTGACTGCCTGCATGTTATTCAACATCAGCTGTCTAGAGTTTGGTATCTAACCTGAAATATTTGTTTAGTTTTCCCTGTTTAGTTAGAAGAAAAACAGATATCCCAGGAACAATTCATTGCATCTGCCCTAGAGACCTTTCTTGGATGGAATGAGCCATCTTCTAGAGGTGTCCAGTTTAAACTGGTTCTAACAGGAGTTAGAGTGAACATCTAGTTTTTATATGGCCCAAGTTAAGTATAAAACTTGCATTTTATATGTTACAGAGTACAGAATTCCCAAATGGTGAGAGAAAATGCAGTCCTCTGATGCTGTAGAGGTCTCACTTACTACTGATGGAGTCTTCTTATTAACCCAGAAAGCGTGTTCAATATTAAATTAATTATGTTTTTTTTCTCACTTTCCCTGGCTTTCATTTCATTTGTTTTTTTTTATCTTGCTTCCATTGTATGTGTCAGTATGTATTGGTATTTAAACACAGTATTCTGGAAAAAATACTGCCTACATAAAGGTGAAAAAAATTAGTATAATTAAAATCTTGAGAGTCCTCTGTGCAGAAAATATTTCAATAATACTACAGGCAAGGTTCTTATATATACACTTCTTGGTTTTCTAACCCTTTTCCAGATGCCGTGCTCACCCTTTTCTTGCTCCTTTTACTGCCATTGGCAGCAGAGGTGTTATGGTGAGTGCTACTGTGAGCATCTGGGGTCCTTCACCAGCAGTAATATAATGTTTGTGCTGTTGGTTTCATCTTCCTTTGTCTAGGATCTACTTAGAATCATGTTTATATGTTTGCTAACATGCTTATATCCCTTTCTTTTTCTTCATTGGGTTGCAGTTCCACATCACATCTGAATTTACTATATATGATGGGGTTTATGTACGTTAGATCCTCTTTCTTTGTTCTTCCTGTTGTCCTTAGGACCAGTTTTGTCCAGCTCCAGGTCTGCACTTCTTGAACTGTTCACTTGTGAGTTGTTTACAGCTGTGGGATCTCCAGTGGGAAGCCTGTGCCTCACCTCCTATTATTCCATACCTCTACTACCCTATGCTGCATGTTGTGTCTACAATTTTCAAGGCCTCTTTTACCACATATTGCCTGTATTTCTGTATTCACATTTTCACTGTTAAACCCATGTGGTATTTTCAGCTTTTCAGGATGACTATCCGTTTTATGAGAGACTCCCAGACCCTATTCTTGTCTCAGTATCAGTGCCCTGGCACGTAGTCAAGCACATTCTACATCTACAGTGCTTCTAGAATTTCCAGGTGCTGCAGTACTTTGCCCAATATCCAGGGATTCAAATGCTCCCAGTTTGTCCCATTAAATAATGCTAAGAGATGTCAAATTTAGCCTCCGGAAATGGAAATATAATCAAAGGTCATCGGAGACTAAAAGTTACAGTTGTAAGATATTTTAAATGTTCAAAACCTGGTTTTCTTGCAAAAGGTATAAAACTCTGTTGTTTCTCAGATTCTAATAATGTTGTCAACCGCTACAGTAAGCAGACCTTTGTCATTCTCACAACAGTTCTAATAGAATGTACAGATGTACAAAACTTAGCTATCTATTTTTGTTTAATATTTATTTTGTTCTTCTGGTTTTCTGCTATAGATATTCCTAGGGATTTTTTTTCTCAAGATTAATTTATTACAATAAATTAATGCACAATCTAGAAGAGAAGATAAATTTGGATTATGAGATGATGTAATGTGGTCACTTGACAACATATCACACATTTTATCCATATGAACAGCCTTCATTTTAGGCATTAACACAACTGAGCCCTCTTGGGATTTTTCATGACAGTCAATATTCTTAAAAAATAGCAGTTAGGATAAAAAAATAGTAATATGGAAATACTCAAGTTAAAACCAACATCGTTTTCTCACCAATAATGCAAAGGCTATAAACTGTTTTTTTAAATAGCTATTCTCAACTTTTTTTCTTCCTCTGCCTCCTAAAATACAGGAGGTATTAAATCAGGGCTATTGGTAGCTACTCAGCCCATCCTACTGCTTCTGTGTTACTCTGATGGGTTCCTCTATTCCTGAGATTCGAGGGCTCTTTTTGCTCTCACTATCTATGTCACCCACTCTCTCCTCCTCCTCCTTCTCCTCTGGGATATCCTCAATCCCCACTGCTGCCCCAGGCTTCCCCTTATTTAGCACATGTCCCTGCTCTCTGCAGTTGCCTAAGGGCACGCCTTCCCAGAATATATTCCTCATTTACATCTCTACCTCAACCCTTACCTTGCTTACTGAATTTCAAGTAGATATGTCTCCCAAAGATCTGTTTGCCAGGTCTACTACTTTAGTAGTTGCCTCAAATCTACAGTCATGTTTCTGAACATTAGTAGGAATTAATCTCAGCCAGAGTCCTCTTTCAGTGTCATAGAAGGACTTTGCCACTTAGGCTTGTGATTTCTGAGGACCATGGAAAAAAACGAATTTATATATCTTGAATAGTCTCCTTTTTCAGACTTAAACAATCAATTATCTTTCAATAAGATTATTCCCCATGTCAGTTTCTTTCTTCTTGATTAATTGTAAACCTGTTTCTACACTACTACAAATTAGAAAAAGAAGATATATAATCTTTAACAATAATTAACAATTAAGTGCAAAACTATAGAGACAAATACGTGACTGGTGCGGTGGGTTTACCCTGGCCTGATGACAGGTGCCCACCAAAGCTGCTCTATCACTCCACCTCCTCAGCTGGACAGGGGAGAGAAAATATAATGAAAGGCTCATGGGTTGAGGTAAGGACAGGAAGATCGCTCACCAGTTACTGTCACAGGCAAAAAACAGACTCGACTTGGGGAAAATTAATTTAATTTATTGGCAATCAAATCAGAGTAGGATAATGAGAAATAAAACTAAATCTTAAAACACCTTCCTCTCTCCCCTCTCTTCTTCCCAGGCTCAACTTCACTCCCAATTTTCTCTACCTCCTCCCCCTGTGTGGCACAGGGGGAAGGGGAATGGTTGTTGTGGTTGTTAATCACACCCTGTCTCTGCAGCTCCTTTCTCCTCAGGGGACACTCCTCACACTGCTCCCCTGCTCCAGCGTGGGGTCCCTCCCATGTGACACAGTCCTTTTGCTTCACAAACTGCACCAGCGACGACCCTTTACGTGGGTTGCAATCCTATGGGAACAGACTGCTTCAGCCTGGGTCCCCAACGGGGTCCCAAACTCCTGCCAGCAAACCTGCTCCAGCATGGACTTCTCTCTCCACAGTCCCCCTCCTTCTTCGTTGACCTTGGTGTCTGCAGACTTGTTTCTCTCACATGGTCTCACTTCTCACTCTGGCTGCAGTATGCTTTTGTGCAGAATTTTTTCCCCCTTCTTAAATATATTATCACAGAGGCACCACCACCATTTGCTGATGGGCTTGGCCTTGGCCAGCATCAGGTTTGTCTTGGAGCTGACTGGCATTGGCTCTATCAGACATAGCGGAAGCTTTTACATCTTCTCACAGCAACCACCCCTGTAGCCCTTCCGCTACTAAAACCTCCCCACGTGAACCCAATAAAACTGTCTTCAGTCATTGACATCTGTCAAACTCATTTTGAAAGTTATTTTGTTAAGGGATCCATAAAAGTTTGTAAGTTCTAAAGGTTCAAGTTGTTTGGGGGAATTACAGGGTTTAAACAACTGTGTATTGCTGAGGACTCCATCTGAAAACTTGGCAGTGGTGAAAATATGTCAACATTTTTGTCAAGTTCAATATTTACAGCTGTGTATAGTATACTAGTGCTGTGTGCTGCATTTGAGTGCAGGTGTATTTTGCTGATTTAGAGTTGATGTATAAAGATGTAAGTGGCTTGGTACCTGCTTACCCAAGTTTTTTTGTGTTCTCACACAACACAGTTTTGACTGCAAACAAGAGAAGGCCAAGCTACACATGATATGATTTGTTATGGAGAGAAGTGTCCAAGTATTATAATGAATCCATTTGATTTTTCAGCCTGTACATATCTTTCGTCATCAGTCTCCTGGCTGTGGTAACTTTGAGGAGAGAGGACAAAGTTAATCATCTGGTGTGTGCTTCTTAGAAAGTCTGTGTATTAGCAGAGAAATACCAAAATGCCAACTTTCCAGCTGCTGCTTTATTTAAGGCTCTTTTTCCTGGATTCATATAACTAACTAAATTGCTCACTATCAACATTTAAATTATTACATCTTTATTTTATCCTAGGTCAGAGGAATTCTTGAAAATGTAACTGCAGAAATAATGGCTAATAATAATAACAACAACAACAACAACAACAACAACAACAATTAAACCCTCCTGAATCGTTTTACAGTTCTTAAAGTTTTATATTTATTATGTTGTAGTCGTGATTGTTGAATATTGGCGTACATAGTACAGCAATGTTAGAGCCAATTTTTGAAAGTCTCTTAGGGAACTTCCAGTTGCAGGTCAGTTTATTTGGATTTCAATAGGTATTAGCCTAAAGCTTTTGGTGTCCAAATATCTAAAATCTACTAATGATTTCATCACTTCTACTCCATAGAAAAGAAAGCTGAGGAATTTGCTGAATCTACTTATTGTATCTACTGACAAATTTTATCAATATCAATTCATCAGGTTTTATAGGATTTCTTCTGATTTACACTAGATTATGTGAGATGATACTGAGATAGTTTAGCAAACAAATACAATTATGACTGCCCCCAAACCGAGAGGTTTGTCATTTTTCATGCTTGCATAAGTGAATTAAAAATAATTCAAGAAATCTAACCTATATCACTTTACCAAACAAAAACGTGTCAAGAGGGCAGTCAGAATAAAGTATTATGTAGTCTACAGTAAGCCTGCTAGCACAGAGTTAACAGTCACTTTTCAAAAATATATGATTGATTTATGTATTCCACGTTCTAAAGTTGTCATTTATCAGCTTATTTTACAGTGCCAGCAATAAAATTTCCATTCTAAAGGTGCCTAGATAATTTTTGAAAATGGAAGTTCATAGGACATCAAAGTATAAAAGTCACCTCAAAAATGAAATCTAAAATTCAATATGGAGTTGCCAACTGCTTAGTACAAGATATTTTAAGATAGGAAATAGTCTAACTTTACTAGAAGAGACCTCTAAGTGAGATATCTCACATAGCACATTCATGTTGGATGCCAAGTTATTTAGATGTTTTTAAAAATGTCATTCTGGCTATATGTGTTCTTTAAAATCTCATCTAGTTTTAAGGTGCTAGAGAGGCAAGCGATAACAATCACAAATAACCAGGTCGTACATAATGTGGCTAAAATTGTTGTGAACATTTATAAAATACAAAAACCCAAAGTGTTTTGAGTGGTTCAGAGTAATTCTGGCCCATGTATCCATGCTTTTATGCATCTCATCAAAACTGCTGTGCATTCAATGCCTTCTGAAGAGATTTTGCTCCTTCTAGTCTTTTGTTGGTCTCCATTTTAAAGAAAAATAAAATGTCTTGAAGAAAATCAACTTGTTTTTTTTTTTTTAATTTATTTTTAAAAATATTGATTTTTCCACATTGTAGTCATAATGTTTTTAGCTGTGAGGAAGAAAAATCTGCGAGTAAATCAAGATTGGGGGAAGGAAAAATACCTTTATTAATTTGACAGAAACAGTTGGGAAAAAAGCAAACAAATAAAAACCCAGTTTTCGTCTACGAAAGCTGTTTTATCCATATAAAACTTCTTTTGCTTAGAGTATTTTTAATGTTCCTAAAGAGTCTACAGAAGATGTAACTTCAGAAATATTTTACCAGGAATCTCAAACTGCTTTAATTTTTAAGTAACTTCTTTTACTATAATATCTAAGGTTTAAGGTAATCTTTTTGAGTAAGACAGAGTGTTCAACGTCTGAGAAAACAGTTTGTTCAATTGTGCCATACACGTTACTTATCAGGGTTGTAGTCATCTGGTAAAATTAAACTGTTACATGATTTTGTGAATCTCAAGCAGCAGTACAGCGGTAAATAAAAATTTCTACATTGTCCCAACTAGAAGCAGACAAGCTGTGTTTGTATTCGTTGAATACCTGAGGTCAGCAGACTAAATGACAGAGGTGATGATGATGAAGACAAATGCAAACACATTTTCTTTTCCTCTTTTCACTAAGAAGGTCTAGCAAAATTAGCCACTCTCTTTCATTACATTTATTTTATCCATGAAGTTGCTGCTTTTTAAGATAGTTGATAGTGAATTAAAAAAAAAAAAAAATAATTAAACATGAGTGTAGGAGGCAAAGTTACACTTTAAGTTAGGGGAAAAGCACTACTCAGTAATTTAATATAGTCTTGAAAACATATACCAGTGTGACTCTGGATACTGTTGAAGGTGTGGTCTTTCTACATCTTTTATATAAATTTCAAATGATGCCACTAAATTTTTCCACTGCAAATATCAAAGATTTGAATTATACCTTTACAACGTTTATCTGACCTCATAACAGACCATAAGTCATGTTTAAATGGTTAGAATATCATATTAAATTACGAGAGATGTATTTCTACATTTCATGCTTTATAGTACGTCTTTTGCTTGTTTTACCTGGGATGCAAGCAAACTGGCTGTTTGAATGGAGCAGGTAGAGCTGCAATTATTTGGACACAAGTTTATATTGTATGTGCTTTGGTTTGTTTTTTTTCCCTGGCAATAATCTCTCCATCATCACTTTTTCTTGTTTTTAAACTCATCCATTTATTAATCACATCCTTTCCCCTCTTTTTCCTACTCAAGCCTACTCATTTACACAAGCCTTTAAAATGTATATTACTCCATTTTGGGATTCTATTGTTCTATGTACATTGGCATTCCCACTAAATTGTAGTTTTTCCTTCCTTCCTCCCTTCCTCCCTTCCTCCCTTCCTTTCTCCCTTCCTTCCTCCCTTCCTCCCTTCCTCCCTTCCCTCCCTTCCTCCCTCCCTCCCTCCTTCCCTCCCTTCCTCCCTTCCTTCCTCCCTTCCTCCCTCCCTCCCTCCCTCTTCTCTTTCTTTCTTTCTTTTCTTTCTTTCTTTCTTTCTTTCTTTCTTTCTTTCTTTCTTTCTTTCTTTCTTTCTTTCTTTCTTTCTTTCTTTCTCTTTCTTTCCTTCGTTCCTTTGTTCCTTCGTTCCTTCTTTCCTTCTTTCCTTCTTTCCTTCCTTCTTTCCTTCTTTTCTTCTTTCTTTCCTTCTTTCCTTCTTTCCTTCTTTCTTTCCTTCTTTCCTTCTTTCTTTCCTTCTTTCTCATTGTATCACACTTCTCACTTTGTGTGCTGTTTGGAAATATTGATGTAGCCTTTTTAGTAATAAAATGTTAAAATAAACAGAATCTTAATCTTATTGCTATCATGATTATATCAAAATGTGTACAAGCTTTGCAAATTTTTTTAACTGCTTTTCTATTTATTTTGTTGATCTACATTGAGTCCTTTCAGATAATATAGTGGTTAACTTCCTTGTAATCCTGCATTGTCTGGCAAGTGGGAAAATATGAACAGGTAATAGTTAAAAAACATAATTTTTTTAACTTGTAGTAGTGTCTAAATATACCTATGTGAAGATAAATGATCTTTGATAAATATATAACAGAAAATTAAAATAAATTGAGACCTTTCTCTTAGTATGTTTTTAATGTGTCAGTTCTGGAACAAATTGAGAATCTATTTTCACAGTTAATAGTTCTGATATATTTTAGAATCTAAAAGCCTTTAAAATAGCCTGAATTACAGATTGGACAGCTTTGGCATCTACTGAAGTATTTTGTTTAGTCTATGCAGGTGCCTATCATGCTTACTCTGGAGAACATTAGAGTACAGCTGCCCCACTAGGAAATCTCTGCTTCCCACCCTTCCTCCCTCCTTTCCTCCCTTAGGTGAGTGAAATATCAGAAACTATTACAAGCTTTAATTCTTCCTTACAGAAAAAAAAGAGCTAAGAACATTTTACTTCGGTGCACATAATGATCAAGTTATCTCAGTTTCAGAAAAACGTTTATTCAAAACTTCAGTTAAAAATTCCTGTTATAAAAGCATAAGTTCCAAACATACCTATGGGACATGGAACAAGCTTATTTTAGTGCTTCCTTTGATGTGAAATAGATATCTAAGCTAAAGAGTTTCCAAAGGTTTGACCTTTGAAAGAGAGGCAAGTGGAGAAAACAACTGAACAACTCAGACCCTAAGGAGAAGCAGAAGCCCTAAGGTCTCTACCACCAAAAAAAATAAAATAAAAGCAGCATGATTTCAACAGGTAGCTAATCTTTCCTGCTAAGAAGTATTGAAGCTACCACTCATTACTCCACTAAACAGAAGACAAGGAAATATGGTTTGCCTGCTTCACAAAGAACAGAAATGCTCAGGACCTTTCAGTTTGCAATGGGATTTTTATAGACAACCATAGAAGTCCTAAGTAACACCTTGCCCATTGCGAATTTAATAGACTTAAAGTGTTCCTTGAGGCTTGTTCCCTTTCCCATATTATTAAGCTCTTCAGGAGGGATGTTGCTTTGCAATTCTAGCTGGCTGTAAACACACAGGCAATAAAGCAGAAAAGGACAGATTATATTATTTCTAAATATAAGTTTATTTTCTTAAGGATTTTGCACTATCATTTACTTATAAACACTTTTATTTTCTGCAACAGCTCTTGACAATCAGGAAATATACATCCCTGTATTAGTAATATTAACAGCTAATAATTGCTTTTCCTTTTGGTCATTTTATCCCTTTCTCTCTTCTGTGATTTTTTTTTTTTCTCTGTTCAATTTATTCTTGCTGCTTTACCCACAACAAGTTCTGAAACAGTTTCTATCTGTTTCCACAAGAAATCTCTCAAGTATCTCTAAATAACTTTTCCTGCCCAATGGTTCTACCTTGATTCCCATCCATCCTAGATGCCATTTTTCTGTACATTTCAAACCCAGGGAGAACTTGGACCTCGCTTCTCTGTTCTTCCTTCTCTATTCCAGCTGCATCCCTAGGTTTCGCCCAGCCCAGCATAACGTGCCCTACACAGCCTGCCTATCTTCACTTGGGAGACACATTCTGGTATTAAATTTCCTTGAATCACCTCTGTCATTTACTCAGAATGGAATGAAGTATTTAATTTTAGTCTTGCTAGTGATGTATATAAAACAGCACTTTCAAATCTCTCACCAATAATTATGATGTTATATTCCCTGTGAACAGTGAGAAAGGATTTTGTTCACTGCAAACTGAGCAAATAAAGCTTACTTTTGCCATTCAGTTGAGTTCCTTCTGTTTTGGTTCACAAAGCATTTGCCACTTAATTGATGTCTGGTACCTATTTATGTACAGTTTTATACTTAATATTTTTGTGGACGTTTCTTTTCATATTTTATACTTTTGCAGTTTGAAATCACACAGACTTTTGTATTTTATTGAAGAAAATTTCTTTCTCACTCCATATATCCTATTATTGTTTAGGATTTTAATAAAAAGTGTGTCTTGCATTCATACCTTTAAAAAACCTACTGAATAACATCAGGCAGAGTGCTAATCCATGAATGTCAGGAGAGATTTCCTCATCTCTAAGAGGTGAAATACTTCAGAATTCAGAAGTTTTCAGCCTCTCACAGAAGTATGTGAACCATCAGGAACACACCTTGTATTTGAACATAGGAAAGGTCTTGTCACCTCAGGGGCAGCTGGGGAACTGAATTAATACTGTCTGGAGAACCTTTTACCTTAGAGAAAGGGGTGACTAATCGTTGCATTTTTAAAACCACATTCCCAAAAGGTGGATAAGTAATCATATCATTTTACCATCGTAAAATCTGTGGGGTATTAGTGCATTCACTGTTAATGGATACACTTACATTTTCTTCTGTACCTGAAAAGGCAATTTTAAATCTAGACTTTCTGTTAGTGGGCAGCATTGGTGGTCTTGATAAAAGTCATAGCTGCCAATTTGAGCATTATGGCTATCTTCCTGCTGCCCCTAGCAGCGATTCAAACACCCCTTTCTGCAGCAAACTGAGGCACTAGGAAGTCATTTTAGGCGAGGAATAGTATATTGATCTATTATAAACAGGGTGATGGCCTGCTCTTGCCCCAGGGAATAATAGCCTTCCAGAAGCAGTGGCAGCCCACGTACACTGCCTTAGCAGTGGTCAGGGAGGCACTGGATCAGAATCAACCCAGCTCTATTTGCTTTGGCTATTTTAGAATTTCTGCACACTGTAGTTAGTCAAGATCAGAAGTAAAACTAAAAGTTTACAAGGACTCTTGATGAGTTTTTCCAGCAGTACTGTAATTTTCTCTCTAATAGGCTTTCCTCTGATGGAAGCTAATGTTCTTCTCATTCATTTACTTCCAAAATGTCTATTTTCAAGTCTGCTGATTGGAGCTTTTGTATAAAGCACATCAGTGAGCTTTGATACTGCCTATTTGGTCTAAAATTAAGATTGTAGCCCTTACAATCTTTCATGGAGATTTGCACCCACTTGCTTCTGAGACCTAGATTTACAGTGCCTTGAGTAGATTTAATTTTGATTCAAACTTTATTGCAACTTCATATGCAGAAAAAAGGTGTCATTCATTGGTTTTGATTAGATATTTATATGAAGATGCAAATACTGTATTCATATTTCAAACATTAATGCTTTTAGTGCACCAATAGAAATACTGGTATTTTTTCAGGGCCTAGATGTAGAAGACAAGAACTTGTAATTCAGTGATGCTTTTAAACAGAAAAAAAATATGTTGTTTTTACAAAAAGAACTCTTAAAAATACTTTTTTAAGTACTCTTAAAAATACATTTAAAAGGAAGGGCAGCTGATGAAACTCAGGAAACTAAAAACAAGGAGTCAACTGGATTGGACTAATTATAGTAAATTTTTAACTGAGCTATGCAGATAGGGATTAGATTAATTGCAGAAATACTTTTACTTAATCAACTGAAATCTGATGTTCTTCAGATTAAAAGAGCCTTATTTTGAAATTAGTTTTAAAGTGAACAAGAGTGCTAAATATTAATAATGGCATGATCTAAGACGTAGGTTTCTGTAATTTCAGTGTGAAACTGAACATATTAAAATATTAAAAATATTTTTAACAATTGAATTATCATACTTGTCTTCATTACCAGGCTTTATTCTGTTTATTGCCTACTGTGTATCTTGTTCCTTGATTGTAGCTCCTAGCAACCACTTGTTTCATTTAAACTGAAAATAAATCTCTCTCCCACTAAATAGTTCCTTTTTTATGCTCACCCTGAAATATTATTGCTTCATTCTAACTAAAGTACAAATAAGTGAATATATATGTGTGTAACATATGTTGTTCCCTGAAATAGTATGCTGTGCCTTATGCTTAACTGCTCTAGAAAATATTGATTCTTCATTAGACGAATAACAAGAAAAATACTGAAATCGTGTTAAAGCGTAATATGCTACAATGATCTTTCACACGTTTTACTCCTTGGAAAGAGAAACGGTTGTATAAATATGAAACCCTAAGAGACCTATATTAAAAATAAAACCTATTTATTTTAATCAGTAACAACCCCAGTTATTTATGTAAATGGCACTATGTGGTATCTTAGTGAACTGACTAATGCTTATCAAAGGTGTCAGGAATGTCTTTTGATTTTTAATGGATTATCATTATAACATGGTAGTGAAACTAGTGAAGACTAACAGAGACACAGTTAAACCAAACAAGGAAGGGCTGACTTTTTTTGTCATTTGTTTGGTTTTGGTGAAGGATTTTAGTCTCTTAACATGTAAAAGCAATATAAAATCTTGGAAATAAGGTTCAGTTCCTTAAACTAAAATTTGTTAACTTTCATATTGGTCTATAGGATAATCTTCATTCACTCATTCCCTTTATTTGATCTTCCACAATTTTTATTTTGTTGAAGTAAACCAAACAAGAATTCACTGTATTGAAAGACCATGGTGAGCCAATCCTACTGATGATATCTTTAATTTCTTGACTTTTCTTCTTTAATCAGGATATTCAATCAAGCTGATAACTATTTTTTGTCATACTGAAGTTTCTTGAATCAGCTGTCTCCCACTAGGACATGGTTTCTGCATTTATTTTCCTGAAAATTTGAACAATATCTCATAGCTTTGAGTAGCCAGTCATTCATCAGTGAACACTAAAGGGATTTCGGTATTTTCAGCAAATATTTCTTTCTGGGTCTGACTGAGGGAAGAAGTAATTCTGTTGAAATTGTTGGCAATGGAAATACACAATACCTATGTCAAATACTATGTCTATAGTATGTTGCTATTGGTATCAAAGTAAAATAGAAGGTTATGCATCAAATCTGTGCAGTTAAAATAATTTGTCTTGCATTTATTTTAAGTCTCAGGTCTCCAGAATTTGTACAGACATTTTCAATACGCGCTTGTAAGTTGGACTGATGTGTCGTTCCCAGCTGCATTGTTCATTGCTTGAATATTGTCCTCCTTCAGGGGTTTACAATTGACTTCAGATTATACAGATCTATTTTTATCCTGTTCCCTCTTTACCTTGCTTCCAACAATAGTATTCAAGAGGTCAGTAAATGTTAGTATGACTATGAAGTTAAGTATTTATTTAAACATACCTAAACAAGACACACTGATGATGACAAAAACATGTCATTTTTTAAATGGAAATTTGGAATGAATTCCTAATTTTACACAACTATTAGGAGGTTCTGTATAAATTTTGGGTCAAAGTAGATAAATAGATTTGCAAGTTTACAGGACCAGTTGTTCATCTGTTCTGACCAAAGGTTGTTATATTGCTTACCTATATATTAAGGCTTCTGTCTTGTATATGGTTAAAGTAGTATCTTTCAAAAAGCATTAACGTGAAGACATCAGCAACTGTAGAATCCAGTTCTTTCATGGTAGTCTGGTACAGAGACCTCACTGGTAAAAATATATGAGGTGTTTCTCACTTTATTTCATTTTGCTTCTCTCTTCAGTCATTTGCTTTTGTTACACTTTCCTACACTGAATTAATGATCCTTTTAGTGCTTGATATTTTCCCCATCCAAGGGCTATAATCAAGTCACCTTTCAGTCGTCTTTGGAAAATAGATTGAGTGTGACATCAGGTTTGGGAATGATAGAATAAAAAGCTCAAAACACCAATTGTCCAGAATTCCTTTTTTTAACTTGATTTGTCAGACTCATCAGGCATGTACTTTTGGGGGAAAGAGCACTGCTCTTGCTTTTCACATAAAATGCTGAATAGAAGAAATTATAAAGTAGAGGAATGTCAAAGACATAAGTAGAGTCAATGATTAAGGAAACATTCCTGCTTAAGACTGCATTCTTCCTAAAAGACATTAGGCAGTTCATAGAGTTTTTTTACTGAATTCACTCTAGGTAGACCTATGAAAGATGTGACTTGCATTTTAGACCATGAGTGCAGTTGCTGCCTCAGTATCTTCATTTAAATTTATCCCAATTGACCTGGTTAGGTAATTGGCTCCCAATTCACACTAAACCCTTTGTTTTTTCCGAATTAACAAAAGGAAAAATATATTTTTTTGCCCTTCGCAAGGAGGTTCCAAGGAGAAAAGAAGTTAAACACCTTTTTTGCCATCCTTGAACCATGCATTTTTTCCTTGATCCATCTCCCATGCTCTGATTAAAACTATTTCCTTCTGTCCTCTGAGGTTGTTCTCTATTCCTCTTCTAGCTAGTTTTAGTCTTCCCTAAAAGAAAATTGCACTCTTTTTTTAATGGGACCATGCCCTTTTCTGAGTTTTGCTACAGATGAGAATAGCATTACCAAAAAGGCACTTCTTTCATCTGGTTTCCCGAACTGGTCTTCATTGTTCTGTGTTACTGTGTTTATTTAATCTTTCCCTGTTCTAATAATCTCATTCAGTGCCATTTCCTAATGAAAGACTATGAGGAGGACTGAATGGATTCAGGGGTAGAAACAATGGCAGGAACAACTCATTAATCCATTTGGCTTGTGGAACTACATTTTCTGGCTTTCCTTTGGGTAGAGCAGCTGTAGTCACTGTTTTGCTGATTTGCCTTCTCCTGCTTAGTAATGTGGGTGGGTCAGGAGTGCCTATTCTTGTCAAATGTGCCCAATCAAAGGAAAAAAAAAATAGGATAAGTATTTATATGTAACCTCATCTATGAGTACTGCCGGGGTACAATATTGTATTGGAGTATAACAGGACAGCTAAACACTAAATTGAATAATAAGAAACAATTGGCCAATGCACCTCACTTCATGTTGCAAATATTCTCTTATATATACACTAATAGCAGTCAATGTCCTTGTTCTAAGGAATGGCCTTCTTGGCTTTTCCTATTAGCAAGTCCTAACATCTGCAAGTTGCAGCATATTTTTACTGTAATTTGGTTACTATGGTGATAAGGGACAGCAAAATATTCACAAAAGATTCTTTGAATGTCCTCTGATGCTAAAGAGGTGAATAATATGTCCTAAAAGATAGATCCAATTCATTTTGCCTTATTGAAACAACTATTTCCAATGAACTGGGTGATAAAAAGAAAATTGTGTTTTGACCCTTTTTCTGCTAATAGGATTGTCTTTTATGCTGTTTGTTGCATCAGCTGTTTAGGTATATAATACAGAGTGTGATATTTGGATCTCCTGGAAATGTTCCACATACTTACAGTTTCTCTATATAGCTAGCGTGTGTTGGTAAGGAAATTATTAGAGGCTTGCATACTTATCTATTAATTGGTTTAGAACAGCAGAAACCTGGCAGTTTACAATTCTGAGTTAGAAGTATTCTGTTTACCGTTTCAAAAGTATAGATCTTTTCGTAAAGTATAATTTATTGTTTTATGAATGTCTACTTTTACTTCAGCTGATTAAAGTGACTAGCAAAATGCGGAATCAATACATACTACTACTTCAGAATAGATTTATTATGAAGTTAGTGTTATTGCTACAGCAAATTATTGAAAAATACTTCTGATGTAATCTGTAAGTATGTGTTAGGAAGGTGGTTTAAATCAGAGTACCAAAGTACAAGATATGTAAAAAGCATATTTGTTACATAATTTTCCAGAAGTACATGGAAGTAAATTCTTAGCTCGTATAATTCTGCTATAACTTTGATGTTGCACAATTAAAAAGAGATAATTGCCCAAAATACTTAGGCAGTTCATAACTGCTGAGGTATGCAGGCAGATTGGTAAACCCGTGTCTGGGGTTACAATAACTGAACAGAACACGGGAAACTACTGGACATGAAATAACCAAGTGAATGTCTGACAAAAGTTACAGATAGCACCATGAGCAATGACTGGATTCCACAAATAGTCAGGGGAGAATTTTGTGAGACACAGAAAAGAGACACAGACAATTAAAGGGAGGGAACTGGGACTTTTCAGGGGTTATTGTCTTGCAAGGCCAACAGAGCCTGGGCAACCATATCACTAATGCCATATAAAGCCAAGATTATCTAGGTAACCGTATCAGAAATACTGAATTTGTTTATGGAGGTGACAAAACTAGGGCCAATGGGGACAAGCATGTAGGTAAGGGATTTTTATCTGGGAGAAGAAAAGGGTGAAGAAAGGTAGGGACCAACGTAGATGGGAGAAGTACGAATATGATAAAACGCAGAGAAAAGGTGATAAAGAGCTGGCTGACTGTAAGTGGGCTGTGGCTCATTATGCTGGTCAGGCTGAGCCCTGCGTCTGATCCCTGCAGTCTCTTTTCTTTACTATTTCTGCGTTACTACCTTTCATAGTGGGCAGGGCTAAACTGGACTAGCCAGCAACTATAACAATACCCAGATCTGGATTGACTCAAGGTCTGAACCTGCAAGTTGGCAATAGGTCCAGGATCTGGGTGTGCATATCAGACAGACTTAAAACTTGTGCTAGTATTTGAGGAATCTGTTAATGTGGATTTGCTTGCGTGTTTAGAAAGTGAGGTAGCGTGTATGTTTGCTGGTGAACTTCAGTACTGACTAGCCAGAGAGGAGGAAAAAGCTTGAGCCATCATGGCTGTTCATGCTCACTTGAGTGATGTTTGTGTTTATGTGGTGCAGAGAAAGATGCTTCTCTCCATGTTGATCCATGTTGACACTGTGCCTGTATTGTGTCTGTGTGTGTGTGTGTGTGTGTGTGTGTGATTTCGTGTGCACCTACTGAGAGTACATTCAGCTTCACTACTGCCTGGATCTCTAAGCAGGAAAGGGAACAACCTCCTTTAATAATAATCACTGCAAAGAAGATGTTCAGTGACTTCGGTGTCTCCTTGGACTATGGTTCCAGTTCTCATCCTGCCTTTGGTACAGATGAGTTTACTCACTCCTACATATTTCTACCACGTTTATTCACCAAAACAAACAAAACGTACAGGGATATTTTAAGTTCTTTGCTTTTTAAATGATGATAGTTTACAGACGCCCCAGTCAGTAAATGGAGCTTCACAGTGTAGAAAATTTAAGAAAAACACAATAAATAAAAGCCTTTCAATCCCTCCTAAAATTAAAAAAATATGTAGATTTAATAAGAAGTAATAGGGAAACACAATATAGTGACAAGGTAGTGTTTACAGGCAACATGTAAAGATGCATCATTCACTCAAACACTCCCTAATTTTTAATGCTTATTTGTTTTAGGTCCATTTTGTGAAGAACCTGGTGATCATTGTGCATCTCAGCCATGCCTGAATGGGGGCATATGCCAATATAATCAGTCTGGATATGTTTGTGATTGTCCTGCTGGTTTTCTTGGTCACAACTGTGAAACTGATATCAATGAATGTTCCTCAAGGCCATGTCAAAACAGAGGTACATGTATCGATTTGCCAAATGTAAGTATAAACGTCAGAGATCCCTATTTGGACATAGACTCATAGAATCATAGAATCACAGAATCATACAATCATAGGATAGATTGGGTTGGAAGGGACCTTGAAAGGTCATTTAGTTCAATTCTGCTGCAATGAGCAGGGACATCTTAGAATCATAGAATGGTTCGGGTTAGAAGGGACCTTAAAGGTCATCTAGTTCCAACTCCCCTGCCATCTTCAACTAGATCAGGTAGCTCAGAGCCCCATCCAACCTGAACTTGAATGTTGAACTTGAATGTTTCCAGGGATGGGCCATCTACCACCTCTCTGGGCAACCTGTTCCAGTGTTTGCCACCCTCATCATAAAATATTTCTTCCTAATATCTAGTCTAAATATTCCCTCTTTTAGTTTAAAATCACTACCCCTTGTCCTATCGCAACAGACCCTGCTAAAAAGTTCCCATCTTTCCTCTAGGCCCCCTTTAAGTACCTAATGGCCACAATAAGGCATTCTTTGTGAGAAAACACAGCATTGTCTGAAAGTGTAGTGTTCCTAATATTTCTATGGTTAAAAAGCCCAAATTCCACATTTTTAGTTTTTGATTCAGTTGCTTGGAGGTCACTTAAGAAACTACTGATGTTGTTTCATTATTTTTTTCTCCCTCTCTAATAAAATCTGCTATAAAACATGATAAATCACCTATCTTTATTACCTAGTGGTAGTTTCTTATTATTGCTTTTCCTGTGATATCTGTTATTAATTTTTTTTTCTTTTTTTCTTTTTGTCAAGTAGAATAAACTTATGCAGACTCACAAAGTCAAAGGTGCATGGTAACAGAGTTATATCTGGTAGTATTTCAAATTGCATTGTTGACATTCTTTCATTAGCATGACATTTGCAAATAGCAGTGATTATACAGAACAAAATAGTGAAAGAAGAGTTCAAAGGCATATACAAGTGACACTTATACAATCAGAGAGAGAGAAAAAAAGAGGCGTCTAAGCTGCCAAATAAATGGATAGATTTCTAAATCATTCAATCTGTCTAATTTTTTTGTCTAGTAGATAAACTAGCACATACCATTTTGTACAATCATTTCTACAGACAAACAGATGCAGTAATTTGTTTCACACACATAGAGATCTCTCAACAGATGTTAAAATAATGCCTTTAAGGCCAAAATCATGCCTTTAAGACTAATTCTGAAGAAACACCCAAACAATTCCAATTTCACTGGGGCAATTAACCCCTATATATTTTTCCTTTACTTTTTGACATCAAAAGGACTATAAAGAACATTATATAGAAAAATAAGGGTGAGAGTGTCAGGTCTAATAAATATTTTGTTTTATAAAATAACTTACTGTTCTTGCTGTGTAAATTACAGGTTGCAATAACTGACAGATGTCTTTCACCATCATAGAGAAGTATAGTCTCTATGCTTCATATTGAAGGGGACAAAAAGGATACAAACTATTTTCTTTCCTACTTTAGTTAGTGATACTGTTTGGTATCTGAGGTACCTTGTGCACTGTTACCGCTTGATAGATGCAAACATTACATTGGAACAAATTCAAAAATGAGGAAAAACCATAAATAAATTATAAAGCTCTTTCTTGATTCAGTTATGAAATCACAAAGGCAGTCAAATTTAGAGCTGGTGTATTTCCAGCTAGCAAACCCAACTCTCGTACAATCTGTGCTGGAAGGCCTGTTCCACTTGTCCTAAATTGTGTTTGTAACCTATTTGGGGCTAGGACTGCTTTTTGTTCTGTCTTTGTAAACTGTTTAATATGATGCGACCCTGTCCTAGTTAGGGTCTCTATAGTAATGGAAGTAAACACTAATTTCTGTATTGCCTTGGGTACAACAAATAATTATTTCTAATTTCCTTCTCTTCTATAGGATGTGGCATGTATCTGCCTGCCAATATTCACTGGCAAGTTCTGTGAGAGAATAATGAATCCATGTGAATTATTGCCTTGCTTAAATAACGCAACTTGTGTAGCTCAGCAGCAGAACTATAACTGCCGGTAAGATTAGAAATTAATTTATTTCAGTACTTCATTGGATCACTTGATGATATCCCACTGATTGCAGAAAGAAAAGGCATCATCAGTCACAGACAACACAGAAAACTATAAAATTTTCTTTTAACAATTTTTTATTTATTTTTGGTGCCCTACTATGTTAATGTTCTTGAAAACTCTTGAAGTGCTACAAAAATATTTCACATGTTTAAGGAGTTATAAATTGCTTCATCATTAATTCTGTACAATAAAATATATAAATCCTGACACATTGATGACAAATGAGAGAATTAAACTACAGGTACCACTCCCATTCAAGGTGTATGATGTTTATGCTCTGTTTCTGAAAGGGTAAGACAACTTCATTAATTTCTAATTCACAGACATGCATTAGTAGGTCTTAGATTGACCCTTCAAGCAGCTTATTAAAAAGTGCTTCATTCAGAAAGACCATGCTAAAAAGTATCCATTTGAAAATAACAGAAGTGACCCAGTAGGTATATAATTTCATTCAATTTTAAATAGCTTTTTAGATATTCTCTTACACCACTAAGGAGTACAATTTGTACTCTTCACATTTGCTTGGCTTTTATCTGTCTGCCTGAAGTAAGTTCTGCTAAGCATTACTGAAGTCCAGTAAACAACTTTCAAATTTTAGGATATTCATAAAAGCAGAAAATTGAAAACTGTGGTACATAAAAGCCTGAAAACACATTATGAATGAACTTAGAAACTGGAAATACATAACAGAAGTACAGAACATAAAGTTACAGCCCATCAGAAGAGATTCAGTTGAGGAGTCTGGAAATTAAAATATAAGTAGAACTGTGTTTACAATTTTCCTAAAGAAGAAAAAAAGACATACAACTTTATTTATGCTTATACCTAAAAACATGTATACATACATATACAGAGGTACACACACAAACAAGGAGTTAGATCTTCCCATATAGATATGTACAGCACAGAACAACAGTGTTATCATTTATTTTCCAATACTTTAAGCCAAGATATAAGCTACTAATTAATTACTGTTATATAACCAGTCTTTTACACAGTATGTTGGTGTATGAATTAGTACGAAATGATGCCTGAAGCTTACGTTTAAAAATATGAACAACATGAACAATTAATATCAAGATGTAGACTGCTTTTCTTTGAAAAAAAAAAAATATAAAAAAAAATCCTAACCTTGTGTGCAATGCAGATCAAACGATTTACCATTTCACAAAGCACTGGTAGAAATGGTCTCTACCATGAACGTCATTGTACCACGGAAATTGGTTAATAAAAATAGCTATGGAAAGGCATGGTGATTTAACAGTCTTTCCACTGACATATTATGTGAGAATAAGAGTGGAAGTAATTATTTAGATCAATATAACAGAAAGTAAAAATAGCAATTAACAACACATTTATATTGATTATCAAGAGAATCATGTGGTAAAACTAAGTACTAGAGGATTTAGTTTGGGACTCAGATGGTACAATCCTGTTTACTACTAATATCAAGCGTTAAGATCATATTAATATCAGTGGTGCTCAGATTTTACTTTTAGTTTTTGTGTATTATTCATGCATTCAGTTGTGCTATCTGTAAAATACATATTTGACAAGACAGGCAGGACGCATTTGTGGAGAGCTAGTTTGAGAAATGGGATAGGTTATAAGCTTATTATTTTTAACACTAAGAACACTCTAAAAAAGGGAAATAACGGCCAGCCCAGCTGAAGTACCTCTACGTGAATGCATGCAACTTGGGCAATAAACAGGATGAATTAAGGGCCACTATGCTGCTAGAAAGCCATGACATAGTGACCGTTACTGAAACTTGGTGGGATGATTCCCATGACTGGAATGTAGGGATAGATGGATACAAGCTCTTTAGGAAGGACAGGCAGGGTAGGAGGGGAGGAGTTGTTGCCCTCTACATCAGTGACCAGCTAGAATCGATGGAACTCCACATGGGGAAGGACGAGGAGTTCGTTGAGAGTGTATGGGTTAAGATTAAAGGGAAGACAGGGGAAAGTGATGTTACAGTAGGGGTCTGCTACAGGCCACCTGACCAGCAGAGCCAAGCAGATGAGGCCCTCCATAGCCAGATAGAAGTGGCTTCGTGTTCACAGGCCCTGGTCCTCATGCGGGATTTCAACCACCCTGACATCTGCTGGAGGGACAACACAACAAGGCACCAGCAATCCAGGATGTTCCTGGAATGCATAGATGACAACTTCCTCCTCCAAATGGTAGAGGAACCAACAAGAAAAGGTGCTATACTGGACCTTGTTCTCACCAACAGGGAAGGGCTGGTGACCAATGTGAGGCTCAGGGATAACCTTGACTGCAGTGACCACGAAGCGATAGAATTTAAGATCCTCGGGGCAATTAGGAGGATATATTCCAAGCTTACGACCCTGGACTTTACGCACACAGACTTTGATCGCTTCAGGGATCTGCTGGCCAAAGTGCCGTGGGACAAAGCTCTAGAGGGAAGGGGGGCCCAGGACAGCTGGTCAGTATTCAAGGATCACCTTCTCTGTGTCCAGGAGCAAACTATACCAACAAAAAGGAAAGCAGGAAAGAATGCTAGGAGACCTGCCTGGATGAACAGGGAGCTCCTGGACACACTATCACACAAAAAGAAACTTTAGAGGGAGTGGAAGAAAGGACAGCTAGAACGGGAGGCATATAAGGAAGTTGTCCGAACAGCAAGGGACCCGGTGAGAAAAGCTAAAGCTCAGTTAGAATTAAATCTAGCCAAGGAGCTCAAGGGAAACAGCAAAAACAGTAGGTACATTAATGGTAAGAAGAAGACTAAGGATGGTGTGGGCCCCCTCAGAAAGGAAATGGGGGAGCTGGTGACAAGTGATATGGAGAAGGCCGAGGTTCTCAACGACTTCTTTTCCTCAGTCCTCACTGGCAAGATTTCCAGCCACACTCCTGGAGTCACAGAAGACAATGGCAGGGGTTGGATAGAACTGCCCATCATAAGTGAAGATCAGGTTCGTGACCATCTGATGAACCTGAAAGTGAACAAGTCCATGGGATCCAATGGGATACACCCACGGGTACTGAAGGAACTGGCGGATGAGGTTGCTAAACTGCTCTCTATTATATTCCAAAAGTCATGGCAGTCTGGTGAAGTCCCCACTGACTGGAAAAGGGGAAAGATAATCCCCATTTTCAAAAAGGGAAAGAAGGAGGAACCAGGGAACTATAGGCCAGTCAGTCTCCCCTCCGTGCCTGGTAAGATTATGGAGCAGATCCTCCTGGAGGCACTGCTGAGGCAGAAAAATAAAGGAGAGGTGATTGGGTACAATCAACACGGCTTCACCAAGGGCAAATTGTGCCTGACAAACCTGGTGGCCTTCTATGAGAAAGTCACAACATCAGTAGACAAGGGGAGAGCAACTGACATCATTTACCTGGACCTGAGCAAAGCCTTTGACACTGTCCCACATGACATCCTGGTCTCCAAGCTGATAAAATATGGGTTTGATGGACTGACAATTCAGGGGATAATGAAATGGCTTGACGGCTGCACCCAAAGAGTGGCTGTCAATGGGTCCATGTCCAAGTGGAGGCCAGTGGCAAGTGGAGTCCCTCAAGGATCAGTATTGGGACCAGTCTTGTTTAACATCTTTGTCAGCAACATGGACAGTGGCATAGAGTGCACCCTCAGCAAGTTTGCCGACGACACCAAGCTGTGTGGGGCGGCTGACACGCTGGAGGGAAGGGATGCCATCCAGAGGGACCTTGACAGGCTGGAGAGGTGGGCCCATGCCAACCTCATGAAGTTCAACAAGACCAAGTGCAAGGTCCTCCACCTGGCTTGGGGCAATCTCAAGCACCAATATAGGCTGGGCAGTGACTGGCTTGAGAGCAGCCCTGAAGAAAAGGACTTGGGGGTGCTGGTGGATGAGAGGCTCAACATGAGCCGTCAGTGTGCACTAGCAGCCCAGAAAGCCAATCATATCCTGGGCTGCATCAGGAGAAGTGTGGCCAGCAGGTCGAGGGAGGTGATTCTCCCCCTCTACTCAATCTTCGTGAGACCCCACCTGGAGTACTGCGTCCAATTCTGGAGCCCCTACTACAAGAAAGATATGGATGTGCTGGAACGTGTCCAGAGAAGGGCCAAAAGGATGATCAGAGGGCTGGAGCACCTCTCCTATGAGGACAGACTGAGAGAGTTGGGGTTGTTCAGTCTGGAGAGAAGAAGGCTCTGAGGAGACCTTATAGTGGCCTACCAGTATCTTAAGGGGGCGTAAAGGAAAGCTGGTGCAGGACTTTTTAGGATGTCAGTAATGGTAGGACTAGAGGGAATGGATTAAAATTAGAGATGGGTTGATTCAGACTGGACGTTAGGAAGAAGTTCTTCAGCATGAGGGTGGTGAGACACTGGAACAGGTTGCCCAGAGAGGTGGTGGATGCCCCATCCCTGGAATTTTTTAAGGCCAGGTTGGATGGGGCTTTGTGCAACCTGATCTAGTGGGAGATGTCCCTGCCCATGGCAGGGGAGTTGGAACTAAATGATCTTTAAGGTCCCTTCCAACCCTAACAATTCTATGATTCTATGATTCTAATATCCCATAGAGAACATTATGGATATTGTAATGAAGAGTACACCCTTCAATTTTCTTCAGCATTGAGTGCTTGGGCCTGTACGTGCTGGTTGAGTAAAAACTTTGGATAGTATTCAATTCTCATAGTTTTCCCTAGCATCTAAGCTGCACACCAGACTTTCTTGGTGAAGGAAGAGAATTCCAGAAAGTGACTCATCTCTTCCAAAGAGAAATATCCAGGACAGGTGAGATGAAGCATCTTCTGGGGGTTCCCAATTTTCTTGGTATAGAGGTACAGAGAAATCTTGGACTGCTGTCCTAAACCAGATACTAAAACTGCATACTTTTAACATTAGATAAATATGGCAGCATTGGAATTTAATTTCAATACTCAGCCAGTTTTGCCATTCAGTCCCTGAAGACTCCAGTTAGTGACTGCAATATTTGTTAGTGTTTAGTGTTAATAAATTTAAAATTATTTCCTCATTTTTTGTGAAAATAAAATCAGTTTTCACTTAATCCCAAAGATTTAATAAATGTAAATTCTGTGTATACTTATAAATGTGTACTTGGAAGGAGAAAGCATTTTGAGGAGTATGAATCATGTACTTTTCACAAGGAGACCAGATTCAGTAATTTGATTGTGAGAGCTGCAGTGTTGCTGAAATCGGTGTGCCGAAATGTAGAGGAGGTGCTGAATTTTAGAGGGCCAACATTCAGCAGGTTTTACTGTTTTATTGGTTTTAGCATTCAAAATTGTCTTTGTAAATTTATGTCTTGTATTAGCTACTTGAATAACAGAGGATATCGGAAGGCCTCTGTATAGGAACAGTGGTTTAACAGTTACAGTTTTCTTAAGTCATTTCTTAAGCCAGTCTCTGGCTGTGAGTCATGTTTTAATTCATTTTACCTAAAGGAAACCTAGCATTAACAACGTTGCTTTATTCAGGAGGTTTGGAGCGGCTCATTCAAAGTTTTAAGTGGAGGTTTTGTTTCATTTTTGGTAATAATTGTAAATGCTGTAGGTTATGACTATGTCTAGTTACTCCACAAAAAAAATGCATGTGTTTCATTTGGTTTAATACTACTACCTGATCCACTTTTACAGCATTTTAACATTTTAAATAAATGTAATGGCATTTAGCTCACATGCAAATTTAGCTCACAAATTCAAATAAAAGCTGAATTAACCTTTTAATCCTTTTTTGTTTTGGTTTGGTTGCCCCTATATTTTCTCCGTCTTCTTATGCCCATGCTACATTCTGCTTATACCCATCACCATCTCAGCTTGTAGCTACTTATACTTTCTTCTTTAGGAAAGCAGTTCTTTTCCATTCTAAACATATAACCAAACAGACTCAATATCATTTTCTTCACTTCAATTATGATGTATGACTATCTTGTATCCTAATTCCATCTTTTCAGTCTTGATATCATATACAACTTTGTGCTAAGAATCTAATAGTAGCATTTTTTCTTAAATCTCAAAATTTAAGGTGAATTCAAATAGGCAGTGAACAAGGATATCCATCACAATAAATTGTGATTGTTTACTTTGTATCTTCTTCTCTTATCCTTGTTCTTTAGGACAATAAAAAGTCACAAAAAATGTGAAATAGTATTCTGAGAAAATTTGTTCTGTTAGTGTCATCTTTGGAACTTTACTATTAACTTTCTGTTAATCTGCTCTTACCTTCTCTGACATTGGTATGTCTATTGCAAAACAAAAAACCAGAAAAAAATGAGTAAATATAAAAATTAGAAGAAGCAGTTTCTAAAATTAGCTTACTAAATTATCTATTTTATGAAACAGTCATAGATTACCTAAATTAATTGAACCAAGAAGGCTAGGAGTTCTTTCACCTGATTTCAGATAATAGGTAAAAACAAATCAGTAAAACAAATGTTGTAACTGAGTTTCTTGGATTTCGTTTTAAGTGTTATTTAAATATGGAATTATAACAAAAGATACAATTATTTTTTTATTATTCTACATTCTGATATATGGTGAATGGTGCTATAATATAAAGGACAACAAATATGCTATCTGTTGATTAATTTTGTTTAGAGGAAAAAATTAGTATGTAACCATCTGATGTCTTTGAACATGATGAAATAAAAGCATCTAAGTATTATGAAAAACTACTTTTAGCTACAATAAGTGAACTTGAAATCTGTTGAGAATAGAATTTGCAAGAATTTTGATTCTAAGTACTTCAAATGGTAGCAATATAATTGTTAGATTTACATACAGCAATTGTGTCAAGAGGAGGGTGAGGATTATGTAGTCCATTGCTACTTTCCCAGAGTGTCCTCCTGTGGCTGTGTCCATACTATCCTCAAAGAATGTAACTATTTAGAGAAGATTTTCCCATACCCACCTACCTCTGTCCAAATGGTTCTACGCATGGACTGTGTGGATGCTCTCCAGAGGTTACTGGTGAAATCCAGACTGTTTAACACTTCACCAAAGGCTAATAAATGACTTCAGCTTCTGGACATGCTAGATGCCTCTGTGCATCCCTCAGAGGCACAGCCATACACGCTGATTAGGTCTCTTTAACTGATTTGGAAAATATGGTTAACCCAGATATTTTCTATTGAAAGTTGTTGTTGCCTGACCATTTGCTATTGAAAATATATCTTTTACTCTCATAGGCTACATAACTCTGAGAGGCCTCATGGATTTTGAAATGAGGGATGGCATTTTTTAAAATGGGGAGACATAAGTAACACGACTGAATCTCATATCCATTAGGAGCAAGAGCACAGGAAAAACAGAAGCAATTCTGTATCATCTTCATCATTTACAGCTTCTGGTCTCAGTGATTAGACAAAGTACCCCTCAGAAAAAGCTAAAGAAACTTCCCATCTATTACTTTTGGTTTCCTTCACAAACACAAATTTTCAGCTAACTCTCCATTTCCGTTCTCTTCTACTTAAATCTTTTCTTTCCTGCTACCAGAAAAAGCCTTTAGACAGGAGACCATGCTGAGCATGTTTGTAAGAACATATCAAGTGAATTTCACAGGGATTATGTATCTATCAAAACACAAAAGAGACTTTTTGCAGTCTGGATTTTATTTTTTGCCCATTTTAAGCAAGATATAAAATTCAAATATTTTTCTACACTGTTCCATTATTGCTTTTGAATAAGACTTGTTTACCATCTATTTGAACCTCATCTTTTTTTGTGTGTGTATAGGGGATTTTTTTAAACACTGGAGGGCTAGATAAGAAAAGGATTTTCTCCTACTAATGACAAGTGCCGACATGAAGCAGAATAAATGTCTGCAGTTCCTTTTACCATAGAAAGGTTATCCATGGCCCCGTTGGCATCACATGGAACTAACTGTCTCAACACAGAATGCTAGTTCTGTTCTTTAGAGAAAATACAAAATTACAATTAAGCAAACACAAAAACAACTATGCATTGCCCTTATCACAGGTCCCTTACATCGTTCCTTACATACTTAAGCATGTCATTATTGACTATTCTTTGTTAATCACCAGTAATGATTGATGCTAACTATTTTAAAATGCATTTATCATCATATTTTCCTCTCTGATGGTTTAATTGACCCATCCTTTCTAATAGATTTCCAAAACCTCATTTATAGCTTTTTATTAAATATTACCTCGTTTGAGATCCTTTTGTTTCTGGAAGATTATATAAAATATTGGTATGAAAATGCTTTAATCAATGGAAAAAAATATTTTATGGAGAAGACAAAATATCCAGAATCATGCAACTGATTTTTAATTTCTTGAAAATATGTCCTGTTTATTTTAAATAACATACGAGGTCTGTTTTGTTACCGCAATAACATTATTTAATAGAATTATGGAACATAATTAAATACAATTAAATTTTAAAATTCAAGTCCTCTAAAATACACTGGTGTATTTGCAGCTGCATGCCAGGATTCACTGGAAAGAACTGTGAGGAAGTAATTGACTACTGCGGGCTGCTCAGCATCAACTGTCTGAATGAAGGATTGTGTCTTAATATAATTGGAGGATTCACTGTAAGTAATTTAATACATGTTAAACTAATTCAGTGCTCCAAAGTATAAAAGCTTCAGACAAGCAGAACTTGAAATGCATTCATTACTCTAAGAGACAAGAGGGACTTATATTTATGTGTTTGTTATTTATTTAAATCAATAACACATGGACGATTCACTTGGGTAATATGGATTTTTTTATTACTTTTCTACTGAAACTGTGTTTTGTACTATATCAAGTAAGAGAATTGAAGAACATTTTTATAGTAAAAAGAATATATAACTAATTGTGGTCCAGTGCTATTATCCACACAGATGATAATCACAGCTATGTTGCAGCCTTTAAAAATACATTGCTTGAATTGAGTACATCTGTTGCCATTGTTTTATCCAGAATCAAATTAGTAATTTAAACATAAGCACATTTAAACTTAATACAAACTTAGAAGTTTGGTGACAAAAATGCAGTTCAGTGAGGTTGTTTCCAACTGACAATTTGAAAAAATGTAATTCTGCTTGTTTTAACTCTCAAAATAGCTCCTGAAAATGTTGAGCAAGATCCATCATGCATCAAGATTCTTCTGACTGTAACTTGTCAAAAGTGAGGAAATAATAGTTTCTCTAATGGTAGTAATTGGGAACAACTTAAAGGTTACTCTAAACAACTGCTTGCTCTGCAAATAGCAGGAAGCGATCACAGAATCACAGAATGGTTGAGCTTGGGAAAGACCCCTGAACATCTTGTCTACCACACTGCACAAGCATGGCCACCTAGAGTCATTTATCTAGTCCTAGTTCAGTTACCTGTTTGGGTGTTCAGACAAAATGTATTAGGATTACTGTCACTCTTCAGGGAGTAGTAAGAGCAGTCTACTCCGTAAGGGAAGGAAAACTGGAACCAAGGGTGACAGCAAGGGCAGCACGAACAGTGCCTCACCAACAAGAGGCACAATCCCTCAATACCCACAGGAACACAGCAGATCCACAGATTGAGCCAAAAGTCCAGTGATCACCAGACAAGTATTTAGTGATGAAGCAGGTTTGCAGTCAAGCTGGGTAGTCAACAGGTCGGAATCAGCAAGATACAAAGATGGATACAAGCGTACAGACAGAATAGCTCAGGAAAGGATCTAGTGCAAAGGCCTAAGCTTAAATGCAGCTCACGAGTAAATGAATGAAAGTGTGGACATCTTGGAGATGGGTTCTATTTTCACAGTAGAGTGACCCAAGGTGACAGTGCCAGGCCACATCAGAGCTGATCTTGAACACCTGGGAAAAAGATCACCAAGGAAGACTGCAGAGACAGATGGTTATAGTCTGGTCAGTCCAATTAGAGCCTGCTGATGCATTCAGGGTCCTGGCAGTTTCTCTGAATATTCCTTGTATGCAATTATTCATTCAGTCCAAATATCATTGCCTTTCTCGTAATCACAAAAGCTAGAGGTGCTGATATTTTCTCCCCAATGCTTTTCACCTGATTCCTTGTGTTTGCTCATGTTCCTTGAGTCTTACCTGATATGAAAACTGCTATATACAGGTGACAAGGGATTGTTTGTCTTATTTAATTATGGGAAAAAAGGGAAAAGAAACTTCCAGTCATTTGTTTGAAGTGGCCAGCTCATATTTTTACACCTAGATCTGTGTGCACATTCTAAGCAAGATACCCTTGTGGACATTTCAAGTGTCACTAAGAATTAAATTCATACCACTTTTGACTGCATCGCAGTCTCCCTATTGCTGCATCTTATCCTTTCCCTTAGTCTCTGATCTTAATTACCAGGGGCAGCTGTTTAGGTTGACCGGTTACTCATTCAAATACTTGAATTTCCACAGATATGTAATCAGCTCTATAACAGGTCTGTAACAAGAATTTTACTTAAGAGCTTGATAAAGTTAGTGAAGTAAATGTTTCATGTGTAAATGATAATTTCATAAATTAATGAATACTTCTTTACTGAAATAAGTAAGTTGTATCTGCTAAATTCTTAATTCTGATGAAAATTCTTTTAAACTTTGTTTTAAGAACACTTTTAATATTACCTATAAATATATATTAACTAGAGAAATAGTATATAAATGTACTTTAACACAGAATCTGAGGTAATTTGCAAAATATTGCATAGCAGAGATTTATGCTAATAGAGTACTAAAACTTCCATATGTAGAAAAACGTAATTCTAATTCTTGCTTTGTTGAGTATGCTATATATAATATACACATAGAAGAATAAAATAGATGGCAGGGCATTCTCTCTGAGAATTTGCCTCTCCTAACTGTTGACAGCAGATGAAACAAACAGAAATACTGAACCCAATTCTGCTGCACTGAAATAAGAGGGTTCATGAAAAGATATACTGATTTCAAAATGTTTGTGTCTCCTGGTTAACTTATCTACATGATAGAAATATTAGATCCAAAATAGAAACATTGCTTTTCGCTCTTTTCAGCTACTTATGTTATGTCCACTTATATCAAGCAATAGCAAAATTTACAGTATAACCATTAGAATACAAAAGTGTTATAATTAATCAGTGAGGACAACATTGTGGTGTATTGACAGGTCCCACTGGACACCTGTCCCCACCGAGCCACTTTATAACTCCTCAGCAGCACAGGGAGGGGAGGAGAAAATAAGATGGAAAAAAACTTGTGGCTCAAGGCAAAGGCAGTTTAATAAAGCAAAACCAAAAGCCGCACGCGTAACCAAAGGAAAACCAAAGATTTATTCCCATCAGCAGGTGATGTCCAGCCACTTCCCAGGAAACAGGGCTTCAGTACACATAGTGGTTGCCCTGGAAGACAAACAACATAATAACGAATCCCCCCTGTTTTAGGTTCTATTGCTGAGCGGACATCATGTGGTATGGAATATCCCTTTGGTCCTTTGGTCAGTTTGGGTCAACTGTCCTGGCTATGTTCTCTCCCAAGATCCTGCCCACCTCCAGCCTACTGTTAAGGAGGAATGTTGCAGAGACATCCTTGATGCTGTGGGAGCACTGCTCAGCAGTAGCCAAAACACTGGTGTGTTATCAACACCCTTCTAGCTGCCAATACAAAGCACAGCACTACCAGGGCTGCTATGGGGAAAGTTAACTCCATCCCAGCCAGACCAAACAAAACTGTGTATGGCATATGCAGACATCAAAGTGAATACTAATCAAACACAAAAAAGTTAACACCCAAAATTTTAGCAAAGCAAACAAAAATTGGATACCAAATTTTTGTGTAGTAAGCGTGCTAACATTTACTATTAGACACAAGCAAAATAGGTGTATAACAGGAAAAGTTTTCATAAAATAATCCTCAAAAATAGACTTCCATGACCGGTATAAGATATGATACTTTGTTAGCAGACACTGAATTAGGCTATAAGATGAAGCTAAATGACCTGTCACAGCAAAGGTTAATTTTTTTTTTTTTTTTTGTTTAAACTTTGATTCCTACAGAAGTTAATGTTATGGTATGGTACAGTGCCTGTTAGAAAACTAGTATGACAGGACTTTGGGACTGAAAAATAAGACTAAGCAGATGAAAGGAGGAAAACATGACAAATAGTAAAGAGCCAGATACAAATTACTGGATTTTTTTGTTGAAAATATACATTATACTGAACCACAGTTGAAAATCATGGCCCTTTTCCTTGACAGTCAGTCTGTGGTGGGGCATCTTTATTTGTAAGATAAGCAGTTGTACATCAATTATAGGTTAAACTCTCTTTGAAGACACAGATAACTATGGATTCTGTCCAGCCATTTTTTTTTTTGCTTCTCTTAGTTGTAACTTTCTTGATCAAAATTTATTTTTTCCCCATAGAAAATATGTATTTTTAAGTATTATCAGAAAATCAAACACTCATGAGTGATTTGAGAATTCCATCTGAGAGAATTATTTTTTTTTTACGTAAGTAGATTTGGAAGTACTGAAACATTCAATGCATTTGTGTAAGTGGCTCTAAGCAGTCCACCTCAAAAGAAAACAAAAACAAAAGAACCCCAAAACAAAATAATTTTTAAAAAATCAAGGTGTTGAATCTTGAAATCTAATTAAAAAAATATTTTTGTTTTGAAATTCATCTCTCATTTAGTTTCAAGAGTAGTAAATCCTTAGAATTGAAACAGTATTGTGGGTTTTTTTTCAGTATTGCTGTAAGCTATTGGCACAAGTCATTGATCACTAATTAGTATTAATTATAAGTAATTGTAATGTTAATAATTACTCTGCTTATATTTATTATATTCAGTAATTTATTATATGCTTCTAAAATTATCTCTGTCGATTAAGAAATCCCTATGACTACTTTATGTTAACTTTCTGCTAGATAATAATGCTTAGTTACCGGAAGCATTTATTGATGATGCTGTTGTGTCAGATAAACATGGGAATTATTACTTCTTAGGAAATGGAACTTCTTGCATTTCATATCCTCATATTTCATATTTTCATATCTCAATTCTCATTTCTCATATTTCAGAGTACAGCTCTAGTAGTAACAAATAATTTCCTTTGTTCTTTCCTTTGTTGCCCATCATCCAAAGTGATGACGTATATATTGAGACAGGATTTATCAATAGAAAAATAATATGTAGTTCCATAATTAATTCTAGTTAACATAGCTTAATGAAAAGAGTTCACATCAGAAAAAGCAGATTTAATGAGATGACCAAATGGATAGTGATGGAGAAATATTTTCTGCTGCAATTCACTCATCAAGCAAAATAAATCATTTAATGGAGCCAGTACAATTCAAAGGAAGGGAAAAATTGGATCTTGGTGGATATAGCGGATCAACTGTATTGAAACAGGAAAGTTGTAGTTGCATGTTCTGCTTTTTGTATCACACCTACCACCCTGCCCCCATCCAGAAGAATCAGAAGATACCAGTTTGTGTAGCTAGCTGTGTATGTTATGGCCAGCTGCCAAGATGACTGTAAAAGAGCTCGACTGCTGTCTAAGATAAATTTTGGATTATTACTTTTTTTTTTAATTAGGAAAAGTATAAACTGATTAAAATATTATTATTTTATTATATTATTTGGCTTATAGGCTTAAAGATCTGTGAAGTAGTTGTTACTCCAATTTTAAAATTTTACTTAGATTTATTTGTAAATCACATGAAACTAACTAAAAACTGAGTGAATTGTCAAAGAGGAAAATAATTATAAATTGGGAATTATTGTCCCCTACGACTGTTTTTAATGGACCTCATGGCAATTTAGGTTTGCACTAGTGATTTGTAGTGCTTTAACATGGTAGAAAATACAAAACTCTTTCTGCTGAAATGTGCAGATGACCACAGAAAATGGTAGTGTAGTTAATAATAAGCCAATCTGATCAGGATTTCTGGTAGGCTAAGCTAAGGAAAAAATGTATTCTGAGAGTCAAATGCAATGCTGTACGCACAGGAAAAAGAATGTGAGCTACACAGAAGTGACTGGTTCCTGATAGTCAGTGACAAAGACGACAGCTTTGAGCTCAAGGTAGATATTAAATTTGACACCGCACTATTGATGAAGACAGAAAGACAATCCCTGTAGTCGTAAATAGAGCACTTGTGTATAGAAGTATTTTTAAGTGGTCATACTTCAGTGACTGTCAGTGGAGGGTACATCATAGGTAGTTCTATCATATAAATTGTTTTAACAAGGCTGAAAAACTGGAAAACTCTATTAGCAATGAGTTTTATGGAAAAACAACACTTTAAACCTATATTCTCAAATGCACGTACAGATACACAAAGTTAAGCCAGTCCAGGGGCTATCAGTTTTCCTCAGAAGAAAAACAGAGGAATTATTGTATTTAAAATATTTAACTCCAGGTACCAGAAAATGTTGAAGCCACATTAGCAAGGAAGTGCTAACAGTATTGTGCATAAACTGTGCATCTGCTTCTTCTATGCACTACTGATTATACCAGGAGCATTTTCAAAAATTCTTAGGTAATAAAATATGGTTCAGAGCAGTGTATTAGCGGTTTTCCATTAGATCAAAAGGCCAGGTCATATCTGTCCTGTCCTAGTGAGTAACTTCACCAGACATTAAGTTTCATGAGGACCTACTACTGTGGGATCCAAAACCCCAAATTCCCCCAGAAGGCTGGAAAACTTATTGTGGACTGCTTCTAGTAGTCTATGCAGCAGACTAATTCCACTGATATTAAAAGGTTGGGAAAAGATTGTATTTCCCAGAGTTGCCATAAATAGTCAAAACATTTAAAAATCCCATTCTATTTGGATGCTTACTTTGTTAGCTAAAATTAGATAGTTTCTAAAATACGGAAAGACAATATTGCAGTCTAAAAATTGGGATGTAATTTGAACATATCATTTTAACATGTGGCAAGTAAAGTGTTTGAACATTACAGCTCTTCCTCTTTCAAAACTACTGCTATGTAAAATTCCATTGTTTAGTATTGATTTGTCAATTATTGCAAGAACACTGCTATTGAATTTCTCCTCTTTTGCAGCTGCAGTTTTGGAATAACTTTTAAAAATCTGTATAATCACTGTTGAACTTCTGAAGAAAATATAATATAGCTTATTTTTCTTTGGTATCCATCACCTAGGAAAATTTTTAATTGATACTATCCTGATTTAACAACTTTATCCTAAACACCTCTGCCTACTCAGTATTAGAAGACAGGGTCCACTGTTTTAAGGAAAAATTCAAATTATAACAGGTTTAACATAAACCATACTTTTACAGTTACTAATGTGTGAACTAATTGCAGAGTCCAGCAGAAGTTTATTCAATAAAACTATTCAGCTGCATTGTTTTGACAATATGATAATCTGCTTCTTAAAAACAGTTTTTAAAATATCTGCCCAGAGAGACACATTTCAATAGACATTTCTGTTCTCATGGCAACTTTTATTTTTCTTAAATGGATTTTATAAATGAAAATTCAGTGTTCTTAATTGTCAGTTGACAGAATTTCCTCAGTGCTTTTAATCTGAGCGTCTAAAGGAATTTCTGTCTATAGATATCTGTTATCCTTATCTTTTTGTGAAGGTGGGGAAAGATGAACAGTTCCCAAAGGACAGCTGACAGGGAAGAAAGAGCTGTTGTTTCTTTCATGCTGATCATACTGCTGCCACATACTAACCACCTGGGAGAATGTAGTGGTTTGGGCAGAGTTGTCCCAGTGAATTAGCCTGGCTCCAGCAACACCTCTTGCACAAGGAGTCTAGGCAGTAAAAACAGGTAAAGAGGGAATGCAAACAAGGAATCACCTGGGGACTTTAAAGCTTGCCTCTAGGTCCCAAGGGGGAATCAGGTACTTATCTGTTTATCCACAGCAAGTGGCTTAGATCAAGGCAAAAGAATTATCCCTGCTTAAGATCCCATTTTTTTCCTGAATTATTAGTATTAAAGTTTAAAAAAAAAAAAAAATCAAACTGATACTGAAAAAAGAATTAAGCGATTTAGTGTAAATTTTGAGGATAACATAACTGTCAATTACCAAATTTTTGAAGATGAGCAGTTTCTAAAACACAATATTGGGAAAATCAAGAGTATGAAGAGCCAGGTTTCTGGCATACAAGCTTTCTTTACTCTCTAGGGAGAAACAAGAGATTATGTTCTTTGGTTTCAACCACTGAGTTGCAGAGAATTTACAAAATCCATAGGCCAGTTATGCCAACCCACAGAACTGCATTGAGGCAAAAGAAGATGGAGACCTACAGCAGTTGCAAGCAGGAGATTTGGAAAAGCTACACACTCTCTTATTTATGCTCTGCCACACACTTCTTGTGGAAGGGCATACAGATTAAAAATGCATTCAACCTTTTGCAGGGTGTAAAAATGCTGATTTACAGCATTATTTTTTTTTTCCTAACAGTTCCATGCTATGTTACGAGCACCTGTCTTTCAACTTATACTGTTTGCGTAGCGTACCCAAGTCTATTTTGTCAATATGCCTTTCTCCCATTATCCTGACACACCACTGATTCGTGCAAAGCTATGTGCTTACAGCTGACAAAGGAATTGGATTATATAGGCACAAAACCTGAAACTGAAAGACGAAGTGAAAGCAATGCCATTGTAAGGTCCATTACCGTTTACATGCACTACACTTGAGACAAGGACTAAGCAAATCATACATATTGCTTGAATAGCAGGGCTGTTTTGGCAAGTAAATAAACACTAGAGCAGCATTAAGGAAAGAGACAATCTGTGTCATCATTATGAGTTGTACAATTACACCTACTGTTGGTCATTCAAAGCAAATATTTAAATTTTCTTTGAGAAACTGAACAGACACTGAAATGTGAAATTTTATGTTGGAATCGTTGTCAATGGATGTCCTGGTGCCTTCCAAAAGAGCAGCAGGAATTGCTGCCTATTTCTGGCTAGTGTTCATACAGTGCTGTGGAATTAGATTGGGCTGTTAAGGGGGAGTGAAGTTAAGCAAAAAGAAGTAATGTTTTTAACTTTTGTTAAGTAATTTGCAGAATATGTGTTCTGTAAACATCAGGTGTTTGCATATGCCTGGGGAATACTGATTCATAAAAGCTTGTATGTATAAAGCAAATCAGAAAACACCTAATTATGTACCAATGTGCAGACCTTCAGACAATTGCTCCCCAGCCACTCAATTTTTTCTTTGCTATATGGACATGCATTTAATAGTGTATATCAAATAGTATGATCCACTGCAACAGGATAGAAAAATTAATATAATAGAAAAGGTTGGTATCTAAAATCTTGCTCTGCAGATGGCTCTGTGACTGTTCATGTTATGTTCTTTTGATCCTTTTCCTCACAACCATATATCAAAGCCAGCACTGTTATATTTGGAGTTTTATGGTGATACTGAGATATTTCAATAATAAAGTATACACTGAGATAGTATATGGTTGATAAAGTAAAATTGTGAGTACAAACGAATAGTCATGTTCTCTGGTAAAACAGAAGAGGCTTACATAGTAATATAAAGAATTGTCCTCACCATAGGCAATATGTTCCTTTGGGGAGGGGGTCGGTAGATGAGGGAGAGAGGAGAGAGGAGAAAGGAGGAAACCTCTCTCCTGTGATTTTTCCCCATGTCAGAAAGCCGGTACATGGTACACATTCAACAGAACTTGTGCAGAAATTACACTCAGGCAGACAAAGCTCCAAGTTTCATCCCTAACCAGATGAGGTTTGCCCTTGTGGGTGCAGAACCAGACCCGCCAGCCAGCTGTCAGGCTGGGAATCAATCTGCTTCTTTTCAGAAGAGTGGCAAGTGGTGCCAAGCCCTGCAGGCCTGCAGTACACCCTACATCAGCCTCAACAGCCTCTGTGCAAACTCTGCTGCCACTGCTCCCCTTTGCCACTTTGTAAGTTCTTCCCTGAGGAGCACTTGCAGTCCTAATGCTCTTTGATAATACTTTATCCCCAGAAGTCTGACTAAATTTATAACCCAGAAGTAAAGCATCTGTATGTGGAATTAGCAATAGTCTCCAGAATTGAGCTACATCCGTCACACTGCTTAGATCTCGTAGCCCTAAGAAGGCCTCAGACTTATTCTTAGAAAAGCCATTTGCATTTATTGCATGAGAGGAGAAATAAGTTCTAGATAACATATCCAAAATGAAGAGGAAGTACAGCTGAGAGAAAACATTACCTTGTTTAACAAATGCAGTTCTTTAAAAAAACCCCAACACACTAGGGCTCTTTGAAAGCCCTCTGCACTGTATCAATCAACATTTGTTTTATGAGTATAAAAAAGCCATAAGGAAACAAACATTTAATATGTCTGGCATACTATATATTAAAGCAGTTGGTTGGAGTGATAAAATTGTTATGAATATTTATAAGAGCTGTCCTAGCAGTGCTAGAAGCAATGAAAATTGGCACTGCAAAATCTACTGCTCTCAGATGCAACTTTTGTACTTATGTACAACATATAAAATAGATTATTGTCATTTTCCTTTTTAAAAAAATCTAGTCTTTCCTGCTGTTTTCTCCCCATGGACTATGTGAGCAATACTTTCATCTCTGTGAAGCCACTTTGCCACTGTCATTAATTCTACTGATGTCTCTCCCGTATTTGTCCTTCCAGCTGGCTGTTCAAACAGCAGTGGTTCAAAGTCAGATACTTCCATTAGGGGCTAGTTTTGCACAAGTTAATTAGTCCATTTTCTTCCACACAATAGCAGTAATTCTACAGAAGAGTTCACATAAATTTTAAAATGTCCTATATGGTTTTGTGCTTCTTCAGTGTTTAATTTGAACTTTATCAGAACAACCCTTTCCTGCTTTTCTTATGCTATTGAAATAAACAGCATCAGAGCACCCTAGGTACATGTCATATGTGCTGTTAAGTATCTCTGAGCAGCACAGAAGCTAATGAACAGTAGAATTCTTCATGTAATAAACTAAGTATCTTGCTTTCCGGAAGTTAATTTAGATGAAAAATATTTAGCTGAAGCTCTGATCATGTAATACCTTTACACTGCTTTATACAATGTATCTTAATTGATTTACTAGAAAAGCATATAACATGAATACAGAGTAAAATCCATGAGAAATAACCAATAGGAATGTTTTGATTCATTTCTAAATGAAACTTCTATGAGAAGATGACATAATAATTTTAACCCATTGTCAGTAAACAAAAGCACAAGACAGCAAAAATAATGAAAAATAAAATACACAAAATAGGTAAATATTACAATGAAAGACGTGCTACATGATCGGTATGAAACATTGTTTTTATTTATAAAATGTAATGCCATTTCTGTGAATCGTGTGCAGAGGAAAAATAATTAGATAGTTTTGAGATGGTAAAAGAGGCAAATAATACATTTTAGACAATAGAAATGGAAAGACAAAAATACCTTACAAATTTCAAGGAGAAAGGAAAAATAATCTTAATCAATCAGTGTTCATATAAGACCAGTAGCAGTATTTCTTATTACTTTTGTACTATGAAATAGTTTCTATATCAAAGACCATACAACCCACAGTCCAGATGCTTCAATTTTATATGGAAAGAGATGAAATATATACAGGAAGATGAAAACCTGTACCTGGGTGGAATGTCATGTTCATTAAAAAGGGACCATATGCAAACATAAGTGTCTGTAATGCACTTCCATGTTGTAGAAACACAGAAAGGACAATGCTAACAAGAAACTATATAATTTTTTTGATTTTCAGTAAAGAATTATAATTTTTACTGCATATAGTGGAGCCAGAATTTGTGTACGTAAAAGTTTAACATGTTGGATACTAAATAGCTGCAATGTTAATAACAACAGCCTTTAAAAAAATTATTTTAAAAGTAATCTTTCAATGACCTAAGGTCCTAGTTATTCAACCATATACAACTATATAAAATAATATGTTATTGCCTAACATAGCAGCTAGGCAATTCAAGCATTAAAGAGAACAGAAAAGATTGATGTCACCTGGTATGAAGAAGTTTTCCAGCCAGAGGCATATTTTATTGTCTTTAGGTAAGACTTTTAGTCTGTTTGCATCAATATGTATCAACGGACACAAATTGATACAAGAGATGTTCCTGCTTGATATAAGGAAAAATCTTTTCACTGTGCAGTCAGTCAAGAACTGGAAGAGCTTTCCAGAAATGTTGTGCGGACTCCAAACTTGGACTTTCAAGGCTCAGCTGAATAAAGTTCTGAGCAACTTGGTCTGATCTCATAGCTGACCATGCTTTGAGCAGATGTTATTAGCGACCTCCTGATGTCACTTCCCCCCTGAATTATGTGGTGAGTAGGACTAGGGAAGTGATAGTCCCACTGTACTCAGCACTGCACTCAGCCCCTCGAGTACTGTGTCCAGTTTTGGGCCCCTCACCACAAAAAAGATATTAAGGTGCTGGGGCGGGTCCAGAGAAGGACGGTGAAGCTGGTGAGGGGTCTGGAGAATAAGTCTTATGAGGAGTGGCTGAGGGAGCTTGGGTTGTTTAGCCTGGAGAACAGAAGGCTGAGGAGAGACCTTATTGCTCTCTACAACTACCTGAAAGGAGGTTGTAGCGAGGTGGGGGTTGGTCTCTTTTCCCAGGTAACAGGAGACAGGCCAAGAGGAAACAGCCTCAAGTTGCACCAGGGGAGATTTAGATCGGATATTAGGAAAACTTTTTACACTGAAAGCGTTACTAAACACTGGAACAGGCTGCCCAGGGAAGTGGTTGAGTCACCATCCCTGGAGGTATTTAAAAGACGGGTAGACGTAGTGCTTTTAGAGATATGGTTTAGTGATGGTTTTTGTCAGAGTTAGGTTGATGGTTGGACTAGATGATCTGAAAGGTCCCTTCCAACCTAGGCGATTCTATGATTCTATAGTGTACTATATATCTATATATATATATCACTATATATCTATAGTGTACCACAGAGTACACTAAATAACTAAAAAGGTGATCTGCAAACAGCAAAACAGAGTAACTTACAGATGGTATGTCCAATTTTAATGTTTTCAATAACAATGATATTATAGAATAATGTTCTTGTTGCATAATATAATGTTCTTTTTAAAAATATTCATGTGATTCCTAAATATTATTTTTCCATTTCCCTTGCCAGTGCATGTGTTGACTTCTTTTATCCTCAGTGCTGGAGTGAAAACTTCACTAATTTTTTCTGTCCTAAAACTATGTTAGGCAACAGTGGAGTACATAGGTATTTAAACAGGAGCTATGCTAGGACTGGAAATTTACAATTTATACAAAATGCACAGATTTAACAACTATTCCCCACAGTTACTGCTTCTGGTAGGTAACACATAGAGTCATAGAATCACAGAATATCTTAACTTGGAAGGGATCCATAAGGATCATTGAGTCCAACTCCCTGCTCCCCACAGCACTACATAAAACCAAATCATATGACTGAGAGCATTGCCCAGATGTTCCTTGAACTGTGACGGGCTTGGTGACTGATCATCCTCTCATGAAGAACCTTTTCCTAGTGATAATACATAGCAATGTACATGGAAAATGTATTGAGTACATTTCCATGTCAACTACCTCAAACTCATAGTTAAGCCTCTAAACATTTGGGGATTTTTTTATATAGCTATACTTTCATTGTTAGTAGACAATCATAAACGTGAAATGTTGTATCAGACTATGAGATGTCAGTGCCCTTTAGTCTCTCCCACCTGAATAAGGTGTACAATCAACACATTAAACATCACAATGATACTTTGTAACCGGAATTCCCTTGTTCCCTTTTTCATCTTGACACTTCAGCTGAATATATCTAAAGTCATTAGGCAGCTGTGCAAAATTAAAAATAAAGTTTTTATCTGGAATTTTCTGTTTTATGAATTTACCTTTCCAGTGTAGAAACCGGTGGTTCTGAATCACAAAAAGCCTCCACAGAAACTTTACACAAAGAATTATTTTTTTAATGAATCACTTGGCAACAACTATCCTCCAAAGAGAAGTAACAAGTAAAGTGAAAGCAGCATCTAATGTTTCTTTTGTGTTGGTTGCATAAACCAACCAAAATAAGGTAGAATATTTTTTAATAGTTTTCACATTGAAAAGTAATTGCACTGATTTTCCAAATAAGATGTTCTGATGGTTGAATGGTCTTCAGCCAACAGGAATTAAGCTGGTATTCCAGAGTAGCAAAGGGTTGTGATAATAGGCATGCTCACTGAAAACTAAAACTCCAGCTTCGATTATTCACAATTAGGAGCAAATTAAGCAAGTAAACAAAAAAAAAGCTTATGTAACATGAGTTCATGAGAAATAGAAAAATGAAGTAGTGATTGGGACTTTCACAATTTCGGATTCTCATGACTCAACTAATCTAAAAGATGGGTTGCTTTTGGGTAAAAGGAAAACAGGCCCTGAGCCCTACGAGTCCTAAAAATAATCAATAACCTAAGAAAGAAATCTGGACTGAATTTTACTACTGTACTACTTTTACTAAAATTGTAGGCTAAATTTTCACTGCAAATGAAACAACAGGTACTTCTCAGACGTGCTCCTCTCCCGCCAGTCCCCATATTTTGTGGTTTTATAATAAAACAGTATTGTATAAGACCATTACACCATCACACATTTGCACTGTCTACGTGAAAGCTGTTTGCTCAGATCCACACCTTGCATAAAAAAGTGTGAATTTAATAATATGGAACTGACAACTCTGTGTAACATTGAAATAAGTTCTTTTCCCATGTCTCATGAAAAAGTTCAAGGAATGGGCAAGATAGCTGAGTTTGAACTATTAAAAAAAAAAAAATAGTTAAAATCAAGCTTGTGCACAAGTTTAAACCACTTTTCAAGGATACAGAAATTACCCAAATCTCTTCTTTTCTGACTTCCCTATCTAATAAGGAGCTGTCCTCTTGAGATAAGGACGGTGGCTGTAGAAAGTTCCCATAAAAGTTCAGCCAGCCAGCTCAGCACTGTGTATTTCTGAAGTACCTAACTTGTAATAAAATTCTTTAAGCTGTTTATTAATGCCAGTAAGATCAGACACACATTCTCCCTGCGCTGTATAAATTTTGTGGTGCCTTCAGCAACTGCTTCCAAGACTGCACAATAAGTTTCTAGTACATGCTACAGCTTCTTGTTGATAATTTTTCATCCTTCAGTATCTGCCCTTTCTTCCTCTACTGCCAAACACTCCAAAAATGCACATTCTTAATTTCCCTTTCTAGGGTATAATTAAATATTAATAAATTTTATTATTTTATAAAGTCTGATGAAAAGAGAGGTGGCATCTGCTTGAGCTATGCAAAAGTCAAGTTCATCTTCCCCCTCCCTAAATGAGATGTGCTTGGATAGAATTCTACTTCATCAGAGGGCAGAGGAATACTTGTCACTATAAAGATGTAGTTTGTTTTCCCCTCATATGTCCAGCTGAAAAATGAAAGAACGTCATCTTTATTAAAACCAATTAATTAATTCAAGTTATGACATTTTTCTGCCCAGACCCATAATAGCTTTACCTGAAATTAGGGATTTGTATGAATGTATTTGTATCATATTAGCGATGATGTACCTCCTCTCCTAATACCACTGGATGTGAATCAGTGGCAAAGGCTCTGGCCCAAGTTCAGAGTGATGAACCTCTCATAACATCTGTTGATATGAGAGGTTAGTCCCGTGGAATAGTGGCCTCACTTACCTTTTTTTACAATTGCTATGTATCTATATGCACACATTTGTTATGTCATAAAAGAAGGCTCATTCTAATAAAAATTCTAGACCATCCAAGGTCTAGAGAGGGTGAGAGAGGAGTGGAAAAATAGGTGACTCTTCTTGCTAGAGTAGTCCCCTGAAGGGACTCTGGGCTTCCTAAAAGATGTTTGAAGAATCTGCAGAGCTAGATCGCCACCTGAGAGATCCTCGCTGAAAAAATTGACCTCTTCTGCACACTGCCCGAACTGCACTGCCAACACATGAAAGAAAATCCATTCTGGACTATGCATGCCAGAGCAGCTGAAGAGGTGCAGGAATTATCATCACAGTAGACAGGATACAGCTGTAGTAGCAGAAAGCTGAGCCTCCTTTGTGGGTCCCTTGGCAACTCAGATCTGGGAGAAATGAGTAACAGAGATCAGCCACTTCAGCAGCCATCGAGAACTAACAGGGTAATAATGGCTCATATAACACAAGCAGGATGTGGGGAACTGAATGCCTCCAGTTACATATTTTGCTAACTCCAGTATACTCTAACTGAGATAACGTTGCTAAAGGAGAAGTCTAACCAGATCATTTTCACTGAATCGTTGCAGTCTGTGGATTGAGAGAGGAAATCAGGTGTTCCCACACCAGCATCACTTAAGAGCTATGAAAATGAAATTTCTGCCCTTGGAGTTTCCAAAACTCTTAACAGTGTGGAACATATTAGGCGGGATATCCACATGACAAAGCAATGTACTGCCATTATGATTCAGCTCCAGGAGTTTCAATCAGCATGTGTTACAGCAGTATTTGATATAAATGTGGAAGCAGACTTTAAAAAACTACCAGTAAATAATTCTACCTTTCTTTTTTCTTTTTTTTTTTTTTCGGAATAATTTGCAAGACAGTAATACAATGCTTGAAAAAAAAAATGTTTAGCCTGTGCAATGACAGATATAGTAAGTTAAGACCAACTCATTTTCTACGTTTATGCTAAAAAGTCATTCTCACACTCTGGTGTATTGTAAGCTAATGAATCAGTGTTGTAAACTTTTAGGTCCTTAGCCATTCCAGGCATGGCAGAATTTATTGACAGCTATAGAATTATCCTCATTTAAATTTTTGTACACAGTTTGAAGTCAAAAGAACATAACCTTCTCTTTTGTACAAAAGACATGTATTCTAATTGGAAGCAGGACGTGATTAAAAAGATCTCCCCAAATAAGTCCCTTAATCCAGTTCATTAAGTAGCAATGTTTGTTATCTATGAACTGAATTTCTTTATGTTCTTTGCTGTTATTTTCTTTACAGTTTGAGTAACTTCTACGGTTTCACTTAGGCACACATTTTACATGCAAAAAAAGTAGTAAGATAATTTTTTTTTTCTCTGATACAAAGCTAAGATTTTTATTTTCTTTGTTTCAAAAATTTTCATAGCAGCATCAACATAGGAAAATAATAATACTCCTTTTTTGTCATTTGGCCAAACAGCGTGTGCTGAGTTCTTTAAACTCTCGTCATAAACCAGTCACTCGAGTTCCTAATGTTGAGAATATCTGTAGGAAAAACTGATAAAATAAACAACAGCAAGGATATGCACATCAGTTCTACTCTATTTGTGGAATGAGTGGAGAAAAAAATCTGAGGGGAAGGAAAAACAACATAAGAGAATATGTAAGAAAAAAATTGAAACCGCTCATACCCAGTTTGATCTCTAAATTTTGGGTTGAGTTGGGGCTTTCTCCATATATTTTAAAAGTAGCAGAGCACCCTATACACATGAACATCTTCATTTTGCAAGTCATCTTACCAGGCAATTGAAAACTGAGAAGAAAAAAAAAAGGTGATTATACCACTTTCCAACAAGCAGAATGCCGTTGGGGTGATTTCAGTTCAGCTTAAAAACATGACTTAATGTTGGTGGAAAGCTCTGGCTTAAGCATCACTGGACTTGTCCTTTAATTATCCTCAAAACAATTCAGATGTAATCTGGAAACTGTGATTTAATTCCTGAATGCTGTCTTGCCAGTAATATGTTTCACCCCAGGTGCAGCAAAGCCACTTTGCTAGATGAAAAGTAAATGTAGTTTCCACAACAACTCAGCCTCTGGCATATTTTCTCCACTCTGAGAACAGATTTTTTAAGTGAATATGTATCCACCAGGAAGAGTGTTAAACTTAAGTGAACTTATTTGAAGAAGCTCTTTCTTGCAGAATGGATTTAATAAGATATTTAAAGAAAGAAAATATGGGTTAAACTGTTTTAATACTGTAAATAGTAATGTTTAATGACCGAGCAGGCAAAAGGTCAATGAGAATATCCGAATAAATACTGTCCTTATGAGCAGCTCTAGCCTTGTACTTAAAAACTTCACTAGTTAGCTTCAAATCTTCCCCTTTCCTCTGAAGAAATTATTGTTATTTATTTTAGTTAACAGATAGGGTCAGAATGTATAACAGAAGCTCCACATTACGTCTTCTCATTACTGGTTTGCCACTATTTGTCTTGCAGGCTGTGTTAGTATCACTGCCTGGTTTTTCCCTCACTCTAGGCCTTTTAAATTCTTTTTTCACACACAGTTCTTCTTTTCCTGCAGGCAGATCCATCCATCACAGCCAGTAATTATCTTTGCCATTTCCTCCTACTCATGTGTCCTCTTTTCCCACACTTTTTCAACGGACATGGTAGATGAGTTCTGCCTCTCAACTGTTTTATCATCTGCAAATACAGGCATGAAGAATAATCTCAGCTGGATGCATCTACAGTACTTTCATTCAATAGTAAAACACAAGGCCCAAAGAAATGTCTACAAAATTCTACATTACATTTTCATTTTGTGTTTTCTTTGTTGTTGTTTTTTGTTTGTTTGTGTGTTTGTTATATCTAGTGTCTCTGTGCACCTGGATGGACAGGAGAATTTTGCCAATTTGCCGAAAATGCATGTTTAATTTACCCAAATAGTTGTTCTGATGGAGCAACTTGCATTGATAAGAGCCAACTGAGAGAGCAACCTTTGTTTCAGTGTTTGTGTCCTCATGATTTCACAGGTAAGGCATGTACAAATCATGTAGAAGTTTGTAGTTTCATTTCCTTTTAAATATTCAAGTATTCAATGCTGAATTTTCAAAAATGAGGAACAGAGAAGGGCTTGGATGAGTAATCACATCTCTTTGCATTTTCTGCTCTCTGCTCTGATGCCTACAACATCTAAATCTAACTTACAGGTCACTTCTGAAGCTTACACATGAAGATTATAGTAAGAAGAGACGTAGAGTAGGCTTCATTTTAAGAGACTAAGCGTATGCCTACACATAGAAGTTCTGCACGTGAGCTGATAGTTGTCTGTGTTCTCATTATAGTTCCTGGAGACCTAATTAATGAAAGCAATGAAGCCCAGGGAGTTTGTTACTTTGTATCAGCCTGTATTTGTTCAGACAACTTTAGTGATTTTTCTGAGAGTTGAATCCCACCTCCTATTTTAATTCCTTGATGGGCCACCAATGACTTATGCAACTTAATTTGGGGTGGAGATAACTGATTCACTTGACTTTAAAAGTCTAAAGTAATGTAAGGTCTAGTAAACAAGTCTTCAAAGCTCCTTGTATCATCAATGATTAAGTGTTTTCAGAGGGGAATTAAGATCACCTTTGTTAGATATTGGTCAGTGGATGGAACACTTTCTTCGTGAGTGTTTTCTCTTTTATTAGCTACAAAAGAAGCCTAGAAAAATAGCTTAGATTAATGACATTGGTTTTCAGCTGGCAAGGAAAACGATTTCTAATTTTTCCTGCAGCCTTAGCCTTTAAATAGAAGCTCATTTAAGTTGGATTCTGCAATCCTTCACTAATCTTTGGTTAGAGAGGGCACTGAAAGAGAAGCATTGAATGTGATTCACTCCAGTTTTAGGAAATATTAAGGACCCAGATACTAGCCATATGTATATCAATTTAAAATTAAGTGCCAGAAAGATTAACATAATTTTTAAAGTAACCCATTGAAAGATAGAAACTTAATATTTATTACCTGAAGAATGAAAACTAAATTAATCTAAAGAAATGCTATTAATACACAGAGGAAACAGACTTTAAATCTACTGACATTGAAAAAGAAACCCCAAAGAGTAGTAACTATCAACCTCTGTTTTCACTTTCACCTTATCACCTGTACAATTTTCTTTTTTTCAATCTAATCTTAGGCTATTTTTTATTGGTGTGACAACCAAAATTATGGATTTGTTAATAAAAGTAATGTTTCACTGCAATACTTCAAGGCTTTTGAGATAATAATAATGTCTCTACTGTACAACATAATCATAAAACAAAAGTCTGACAGGCTACAGTAAACGGCAAGAAATGTGGGTAGTTAATACAATTTAACCTTACTAAATACTAAGTTATGACTGAGTTCAAGTGGAAGAGATTTCAGTGTTCAGGGACATATTACTATAAGGTCAAGATTCTTTCCTTAGTGGGATCTCATTGTAAGAGGTTCTTTATGTTGTAATACATTTATGTTTGTTTTTTTTCACTTCTTTCTATTTTTAAATAAATTACTCCTTAACTCTTGTTCCATAGCATTTTTCATTTATACCTATTTATTGTTTCATTTATGTTTCTGGTAAGGGACAGAAGGAAGAACAATGCAGTGGCAATTTTGGCATGTGTAGTTGATTCTGAATTAAATAGCATCTGCAACCAGAAAGGCTATTGCAGTTTCACATCTAATTGTTCTTAATTGTGTTTATAAATTATAAACACTACAGCTGCAGCCTTTGCATTAACATTTAAATCATATTTGCAGTAGACTTATCTTAGGGAAAACAAAGTATGACATGATGTAACATTCTCAGCTGTGAAAAGCAGAACTTTGATTTTAAAAGTAATAAACCCAGTTCATTTTGGTTTCATAATATTTAATGAAGAAAGAGTGGATAAACCTAGCATACACACACTAATGCAATTTTAAGCTACATTTATTATTTCTGTTTATATGTAAAATACATTTTGGATAATTGACTCAGAAAAATATCCATATGTTTAGTTTAAATGTTCAAAGGAGAGAATAAAACGTATATAAAATATAGGGGGGTTTGTTGAATAAATGTCATTACTTTTGTGTTTTCGATTACCTTCTACAGTTAGTTCCTTATTTCGCTTTTCCTTTTTCTCTTCTCTGAAAGTGGATAAAAACCTTTGTACCTACAGCAGTGCATGTAACATGGCTTATGACATTGAAATGAAACAATCCATGTCAGCGGTTTCTCAGCTTTTGCACAGTAGACCAATTGTCCTTGAAGAAGCTTCCTCTAATTAATTACTATCTTTCCTTGTGTGTAGAGCAATCATATTGGCAGGAATTGATTGGGCATGTTAGACACTTCATTTAGTTGGTAGAAAAGTCATTTAATTAAAATAATCTTACTGCTGCTAAAATGAACTGCACCCCAAGCAAACTCACCAACTAGAATTTAAAGTACCACTTCAATTACATACTTTTCCCTCATCTTCAAACTGTCCTTTTTGAAGACTCAGTAAGTTCTCTCACAGATTTATCCACAATGTATGTTTTCTCTTTCTCTCTGTTTTATTGAGTTGAGACAGGGCTGCTGCTAATGTCTACAAGTACGTGGGAAATGAATATAAACTGATTTGGATGAAGCTTAGTCAGGGCAAAAGGCAAATGGTTTTAGCTAAAGCATGGGTCCTTACAAAGATCTCTTACCTAACAAGATACCAAGCTGAATTACATGAAAACACAACAGTTCCACTCCATCTGGAGCGTTCCACTCTCCTAGTTGAGGTAAAAGGATAGAGAAGTATGCAGTCCAAAAATAAAAATAATACATTAAACCATGCTGGCATAATATTAAATTTGAAGCAGATAGATAAACTCTAGAACACAAAGTGAAGGATAACGTCTGAAATATTGTACCATACCTGTGGGAACTCCAGGCAGACTGTGACCTATAGCAGTTGAAGTCAACAATTTTTCTCAGTCTTGGTTTCCACAAGAAATAGTAAGACTTCTGAAATTTTTATGCTGGGGATACTTTTTTTTTCTTTGGCATGCAGCAATTGCATGAAAAGCCAAAAGACTGTGAAAATGTTCTACCTGATATTTCAAAGAGAAATATAATATAAGCATTTAAATTCTGGCTGCTTTTAAAATGGAAGAAAATGGTCCAAATTCACGGGGATATTTATGAATACATTCATATTTCTTAGTATTTCAGTTTGCAGTTTAAGTCTCTGTACAGTGAATATATTTGACCCATATAAATAAGAAAGAATTTTGAAATAATTATTGTCCGTCAGAACAACTATGTATACATGGTTAACTTAAAGATGCTGTAGTTTATTAAGAAGCATATATAGTATCACTGTCTATGGATTTCTAAGTAAATAATTGAGAAAAGTTCTCAACTGAAGGAGAGGCTTAAAAACATGCCCTTAAACTTGACATATAAAAAACTCTGGCTGGCTACATCTGCTCGTGAACTCCAAAAATTACTTTCACTCACCTCTCTCAAATTTTTTTTTTTTTTTTTTTAGCAAAGTACAAAACCCTTGACCTTTTACCGTCTGGGAATATCAGACCAGCGCTCAAATCAGAGTGGTGCTGTACATCACTGACTGCATATTTAAAACGTAGCAAAGTTTGAGAGTCATAGTGGTAGAGTTTCCTACTCACAATGTGTTCACGTGAAAGTCTGACCTCAAAGTCAGGTGCAGACAAAACAAACTATTCACTTCACCACTTCCTTCTCCTCTTTTCCAATTCCTACCAGCCTTCCATGGCTCATTTTATTAAGGCAAACAACTCCCAAATTTACTCTCGGGAAGTTTCCAGAATTCTGATTTTCTTTAGCTTGTCTGTCTCTTCTGGCTTTACATCTATCAATGTCTATTCTTTCTTTGTTTACTCATTCAGAGTAAAACTTAAAAGGAATCTAAGATCTTTTCTCCATGGATAGTTTAATGAGTCTCTCATAGAGAACAGCAGTACACTATTCATTCTCATTACCCAACATATAAATTTGCTGTAAGTGACAAGGGAAACTAGGAATTTGCAGCTTTCTTTAAGCATCCAGAGAGGCAGCTGGAGAGATAGTGTATGTTCAAATAGCTGTGTATCACCCAAAAAGCCCCATCAAATCATCAATAAGAAACAGGAGGGAAGTATGCCTTTTATGTAAACTCAGTCAAAAAGACTTCAGAACAACTTGTTTGAAGTGCTTTTAAAAGTTGATGATCTGTAATAGCTGTAGAGACATTTTTTCTGCTTCTCAGCTGAGCCCTTCTTGATTAGCTCAACCGAATACAACATTTCAGATCTTACCTAGGTACAAAAATTGTCGACAGCACTATAAAATCACCTATTACACTAATGGGTTTAAAATGGCTTAAGGTGTGTAGCGTAAATGTAGCATATTTAAAAATAGAAAAAACTTTGGAGAGATAAACAACACTACCATGTAGACCTACAGACTGTTTTCCTTACACAGCTCATCTTTGTAGCTTTATTTTATTTCTAAAGGTCTTAGTCTTACACTTTTTATCTCCTGAAGTCATTCTATATAGTGGAAATATTCAAGTTGGGATTAAGTGTGTCTGAAGAAATTATCATGAATGAAACTACGCAGAAAACATGATTAAGCAAAACATTTACCTGTTTTACCATGTTCAAGTAAACCAACCCACCACAGTATTCTTATACCAACCCGAATGTTGACTTTCCTCTTTAAAGAATGGATAATCATGCTTAATCACCTATAGCTTACTTTTTCTCAGACACGATGTACCACATCATTAGCCAACATAGTCTACTGTATCTTCACTGATGCTAGAATTATGCTTACATATGAAATAAATCTTGAAGGCTTTCTTATGCTATTTCTCAAGCTCTATGTTCAGTAGCTATTCATTCTCAAAAATACCCAACCGAACAAACAAACAAACAAAACAAAGCAAAGCAAAAAAACCAAAGCAAACCAAAACCAAAAAAACCACCCAAAAGCATTCTGTTGAAATACTATATACAATACTACAATGTAACAGAATGAAGGCATAGTTTCATCTGTGTTATTGATATCTGTTATTGAGGTACATTTTTCCTGTGACATAAGCAGTCTTCATAAGCACTGTAAGACCTATCCACTTTCTTTTTAACCTGTATTACATTGGAAACTTACATTCAGCAACAACTTCTATACACTGGTCTTCACTCTGGGACTCTCTTTCTCTGAATAGCTCAGGTTTACTTTGTCTTTTTCTGAAATATACTTGCTTTCATTTCTGTTTCCTGAGACATATCTCACTTTTAAAACATGTTCCTGTAAAATATTTATCCTCTTTAGATCTGTTTGTATTGTGTCTTTCTCCTCAGTATTTGCCATCAATTTAGCATAAACTCTGTATGTGATTAAAGTTTTGTTTAATCTACTTTCCACATCATTAATAACATTAAATAACATTAGAACTAACAGCAATCTTTGTGGCACTCCCCAAATTTGGCCTGCCATCCCAGTACACTGACATTCATCTTCACTCCAGGTTTATAACCCATCTCATCCTGTTCTCAATCCAGAATTTGTGTAGCTAAATAATTAGAGTCAGTTTGCCAAGGAATTTTTATAAAACTGAAAAACACCACCTTTCTGGAACTCCAAGTGTGATACTTATGCCTCTTATTACAAATTATTCTTCCTCTTGGCCAGTACAAATCGGGGAATAGAGTGCTTTAGGAGCAGAAAGCTTGGCTGTGGAACTACAGTTGGCAGGTTTGATACCCACGAGAGCCTGCTGTTGGCCATATGATGATTGTACTAAGGACACTTGGGCAATTCTACGCATTCTTTAGGCAGCCTCAAGCAGACTTTCATCAAGAGGTATTCCTTACTGGACTGTACGATCTCTGGCACCTTAAGAATAATCTGTACAATGCTGCACAAGGAAGCATAGCCAAATATTTCAGTATAGCTTCAGTATAGTAAAATATTATTTCTAAAAAAGAGTAAACTTTATTTCACCTGGCTGGGTGAATAAAGTATAGTGTATAGAGAGAAATTAATAGAAAACAGATTCTTTTGTATGAGAGAAGAATCTGTGAGGGTGATACTGAGTCCAGAAGTAGACTAGAGCACAGAAGTTAAGGGGAGACTGATAGAGAGTATATAGAAGTAAAGAGAAAAGTATAAGAATGTCTGGCATACTGTGAAATCAGCAGCAAACTCTGTCATCATCTAACACAGTTAGTCTGTAATCTTATGACATTCGTCTCAGTAAGGGAGTACCGTTATCCTTTTCTCATAGAGGGGGCATTCATATGCAGAGAGATTAAGATCCTAATTGGCTTTGTGTAATTTTAGGCAGCCCCAGCTGCAGATTGAAAATGTCTAATGAATCCAGGAGCTAAACTTACTTGTATGTTAACATTAAAAAAAAATAAATCTATTCAAAAGGCCTTTGACAGATAGACATGTGTTTGATCTTCTTCCAATGCAAGAAAGCTCTAAGTAGGGGACAACTATAGACACCTAAAGCAACAGCCCTTCCATGTTCAGTGGACAAATCAGGACTGTGCAACAAATAAAGAGTCTTTTTCATTTTCTACCAGAGAATAAAGGGAAAATACACTATCACTTTATTCTTCAAGCAAATTACAATTAAACCTACCCTGAAATGAATTATAAATCAGTTATCTCTGGATATAAACCAAAACTCTATATTGATTTGAGGTAATAGTTCTCTGCAATAACACACAACCAACCTGTACCTAGAGCTGGTAGCATCAGAGACCAAAAGCTCAATTTACACATTTCCTGTCTTTACCTGCTGGATATTAAATTAAAACACAAACACTGTCAAGTTCCAGTTTGATGGGATTTTAAATGGAAAGTATAGAAGATCTCTCTCAGAACACACCATGTTTTGATTCAATTCTACCCTGACTTGTTATGTCAGAGTGTGGAGTAAGTGCATTGAAATATGCATATTTGAATGTAAATAATCTATCAATATATTTATACTAGAAATTAAACAAACAAACAAAAAAAACCCCTTCTAACTATTAAAGGTATCAGTCTTTCAGATTCCCAAATGAGAGGAAAAAATCTTAGCTAAGATGGAAGATAATCAGTTTATATAATGAACCTAAGTGGCATGACTATATACGAGATCAGGGCAGGGGGGATGTGTTCAATGAGGCATATGCAATTTTGTTCTAGGAATGAAAGTCTGAATGTTTGGATGTTTGACATTCATCTTGTTAAAAGCTATTTTCCCTTTTAACATTTTACCTGACCTGTACTGGAACTGATTATTCAGTCTCTCAAGCATGCTCGAAGTTTTTTAAAGGATATTTTTTAAAAGGGGGGAAAGAGAGAGAGAAAGAGAGAAGTGTTTGCATTGACACTGCAATCATCTGCATTTTTAAGGTAAAAATAATAAGAGTCAAGGTAAATGTTTTCTTGCTGATCTTAGTTGGATTGTTTCTTTGCTGAAGACCTTCATGTAGAGGCTACCAGCTGGCCAACCATATGAGAACTCTATATTTCCATGCTTAGAAAAGTAGATTCACTTAAATTTGAGAACAGTAATCTCCCATAGCATTTTATCTACCTCTGCAAAGGCACAGTTGTTTATGCTTTCTTAAAAATAATTAACTTTTTTTTTTTTTATGAATGCCATTGACATCTTCATTTCAACAATGTAAAAGTAAGTTGGGCAGTGTACCTTCTTAAATAGATTTACCCTATAGGTGATTTGAATATGTTCTCCTGAATGTCCTATGAAAATGTAAGTGAAAAAATACTGTTGTGATATTTTTATGGTTAGACACAAAATTATAAAGCAGAGATAATTTTGGCAAATGGGAAAATGTGAAAAACTGCAAAACTAAATTGTTTGCATTTTTTTTTTAATTGGAAACATATAATTTTCCATCACCATTGACGGTTGTTTTTGGACTCCTCTGAGGGCTCATACAAACCACTCATTATTTTAAAATCTGAAGGTTTGATGAAGTACCCTACTATACTATCTGGGCTTATAGCTGGGGTAGAGGAAGAATGATGACATGAAAAGCAGGTATCTGGCTGAAGAAGAGACACAGCTGGGAAAGTTACAGGTTTGAGATAACTGTTGGTACAGCTATGAGCACGCTGCATTCCTGCAAAACCCAGTTCTGTGCTCTTCTTGTCAACACTGAAATTAATCCAGTAAGCATCCATATAGAAATATCAGTGCTCTAGTAGCTGCATCCTCATCGTCACGGACCACCTTCATGTCCTTTAGAAAGTTTCTGTGCGATGGTTAGGGGATCCAGAGGGCAGAGGAACCTGCAAGGATGGTGGTGTTTATCTAGGCGGAGTAGGATGCTCATTCTGGAAGGTTCCCTCCCTCTGTGAGCAGCTCCGTGAGTGGTTGTTCTGGAATTCTTCATATTTCACATAAGATGATTGACTGATTCCCTTCAGACAAGGAAGAATTTAAAAGAGAATGAAAGGGGATAAAACTAGAGGAAATTTCTCTGTTCCAGACATGAAAAATGTTTTGCATATTCTTCTAGTATCCTGGGCTTTTTTTCTATGAACAAGATTTTTTACTGAGACTTATGAAAGGCACTTTGGCAACAAAACAAACAAACAAACAAACAGCACCCCCACAAGAGAATAAGAGACTATTTGAAAGAGAGGTCTACAAAAGACTTTGCCAAGGGCTAAATCTTTAAGGCCAGATTTCCGGCTAAATCCTGGAGGCAGCTAAAAGAAAGGACAGATAATCTATTAGATGGTCAAAAGTCAAATTGTATCTCCCAGAATAATGAGTTCATTTAAAAGCCAAGGTTAATAAAATACATCTCAAACAAATCTAAAGACATTCTGTAAAAAGTAGCTCAGCTAAAAGACTCTGTTAAAACAACAATTACAGAGGAACTTTCAGGAAGGACTATTCCTAAGAGTCCTTGAAGGATTCATTTCATTCTAAAGCAGGAGAAGGTGAAATTTTAACTGCATATTTAATATTTGAGAATATGTGCCCATGTTTATAATTCATGCAGCAGTAGACAACAGGGCTAAGTCATAAGCTGGCTGTGGCCAGTGGAAGTCTTTTTTATCTTTTCAAAAAGCTTTAAATCTATCTCCATGTAAATAAGAAGATGCTAGCTGGTGAAATTTGAGAATTAGCACAGTAACGTTCACTTGAACTGGAAAATGTTTGTGTTAAAATTTGGATCCCCTTAGTCTATGAAGCTGGGACAGTATTTAGTGAACATATGTGTTTCACTTTGGCTACTCCCACTTACTGGAACATGTGTGTCTCTATGTTAAAAAGTTCATGTTGCCTTCGTAAGAGGAGAAGTAGCTTTCTGGAACGCTGGTCCTCTGTATGGTGCCTAATAGCTTTCACCTAATCAGATTTAGTAAATGATGAGTTCCAATCTCAGAACTGTTATCTCCAACCCCAGCAAATTCTCGTTTTTCAGGAGCTAATGGAAATTACTCCCTTTAGATATTAATTAGAAAAACTGTGTCATTAGAAAGTCATTAATATCACATTTTTCTTGGGTTTACCTTCTATAATCCCCTTCTCTCAGAAAAATAACTCTCCTCACAGGGATTTGTGAAACACCATCCTAAAATGGAGATACAATGAATTCTGGAATTAAAGTAAATGAGAAATTATTATTAATCTGCAAATTTTGACCAAAAAAATAATATTCATGTATTATTTTCCAAATACCACTGTAGATAAATAGCTATATTCTAAAGCCGACTGACATTTCAGATAGCTTTATGATTCATTCATTTTTTTTTTTTTTATTAAATATTGGGATAAAGGTAGTGATAGTCAATGAATGACCTAATTTAGTTTGATGTATGTGTCTTTAGCAATCTAAAAGTTAATAATTTACTCTAAACAGGTTTTCCAGATTCCATCTATAGTTAGTGGAGATTATCCAGTTGTAAGCAACCTCAACCCACCTACAGTAGAAATCTCTCAACCAATGGTATGAATTATATGTTCCTGTTTTTCAAGTTTAGCTGTAGAGAGAGTCAAGATACCTTTTTTTTTTTTTTCTTTTTATCAGTATACAATTACATTTTATTCCAAGAGGACTGAAAAATTACCTATATTGATCTTAAATAAAACTTCATTTAAACTTCATTTAATATTTATGGTAACTCATTTATTAAAGGCAGATTTTCCATGTAGCTGAATTTTCAAATTCTAATGTTAAAACCAAGTCATTTAAACTTGATTGTTCAACTGTCTGAGTTACAGGCAGGCAGATGCTTTTAACACCTGCATATGTGAATTGTCAGATCAGGTCTTTATTTCTGCTTTTTTTTATTTATTTTTTTCTCATTCAGTGAAACTACTTTTCTTTGAAAAGCACAGAGATTAATTACTATACCTAGGCCTCTCTAAGAATACACAGTTCTCTAAGAATACACAGTTCTACACAACTACAAATGAAAATGAGGAAATATTCAGAATCTGTGAAACCTATTTTCCAACATCTGATGGGTCCAATAAAGATTATTAAAAGTGTATTTATTGTCTTTCAAAATAATTAAATGTAAAGTTCCGGGGAGTGGAATAAATCATGACTCATTTTTAAGTGCCTACAATGTAAACATCTGTACCAGGATTGTCACTCTGTGCTGTTCATAGGTTCTGTTGGAAGAAATGAGAATTCTAAGGCTCCAATAACCTGACCTATTTTGGACATAGACTTCAGGATGAGACAAATCATGCTTCAAAAGTTAAGAGTTTTTCATGGCCTGTAAATGCAATAGCATGGATATAAAGGCCCACATTTCAGAAGGTGAATCTTAACTGCCCATGCTCTCCCAAAGAGCATATTTTTTAATGTTCCTACTAGATTCTTGATTTAAATAGTCAAAAAGTAATGGATCTGTTTGTATGTCTGCATGTGCACACTTGTGCACATATGTACTAAATCTAACTGGGTGTTATAACATAATTACAGAAAAATGGAAAACAGAAAAAAATACTTTCAAATTGTAGCTTGCTAAAATTACTTTCATTTTAGAGGGAAAAAAAAAAATTATGATGCAGTCCCAGTACTTGTGCTCTGAAGAAAAGTGTTAGGTCACGTAATATGTTTTGTTTGATAAGCACGTTGCCATATAAAATAGATAATGGGAAATACTTAGTGTAGATCATCTTTATATAGTCTATATAGCATCCTGGTTGTTACACAGTTTCTGCAAAAAAAGTGATAATACTAACTTGAAAGCAGAAGTGCAAAAAAAATGGACCACAGCAGATCACATAAAACTAAAAGTTATCTTTAGCAACTACAAGTTCAGCTAAAGTCCTAAGGAATGCAAATTCTGATTTTAGAGCTTAAAACGTTTGGGTCAGTTAAAAATGAAACAGTCTTATTACAAGAGTTGACTTTTCTACCCTCTGCAATACGGAAGGCAACTGCAAGTTATATTCTTTATCAGGACTTTCAGGAAGCTGTTTGGTAAAGTCCAATTTACTAGTACATACATCTCTAGATGACTCTGTTACGCTCAAAATCTTTGTTATGGTCAAGGGAGAAGCACACCTTATGTAAAAGTAAATTCAGGAATTTATTGGTAATGAATACAATCATTGTTGGGCCAGATCTAATTGCTACAAAAAATGAATAAAAACTCACACAATTTTTAGTTTCTCCCTCTTTTGATGACGTTATACTCACCCTTTTCCCTCCTCCTCCAGGTCTTAAGGTTAGCAGTTTCACGGTCGTGGTGCTGGGGGCAGTGTTACAGAATCTGTAGTCCTTCACTGGGAGGAATATGAAGTTCATACTGGTGGTTTCTTCTTCATCTCTCTAGGATCCACTTGGGGTCATTTCTATATGTCTGATGAAATGATTTCACACTTTTTCTTCATTGGGCTGCAGTTCTATTTAGTATCTGAATTTACTTTTTATGGTGGCTCTAACTTACATTAAATACTATTTCTTTGTTCTTTTTGTTACCCTTAAGACCAATTTTGTCCAGCTCCAGGTCTGCATTCTTTAACTTGCCAGTGGTGAGTTGTTTATAACCATGGGGTCTCCAGTGCCAAACCTATGCTCCAGCTCTTATCATCCCATGCCTGTGTTCCTCACATCACAGCCTATGTCTCCACTTCTCCAGGCCTCTCTTATTGTACCAGTCCTATATTTCTTTACAGCATTGTATTAGAGTTGTAAATCTCATTGTATTTCGAATAACTACTTGTTACTACTATCTATATAAAGCTATCATGTACCATACAAAGATAAACAGAAGTAAAGCAAATTAGAAGAAAAAACTGCTGTCAAGTTAAGCCAAGTAAAACACCACTGCAGGAAAGATAAATCAAGCCTGATGAGCCTCAGTCCTGAGGCCTTGCAAATTCAGTGCAAATCTTATAGCCTATTGCTAGCAGTGGCAGCATTGTATTGCAGGGCTACGTGGTAAAACCCCTCATGTTTCCCTTCAGAATTTGTATTGCATTTGACACCTTTCCTTCTTCTGGTTCCAAAGTCAATTTAAATGATTGGTCATGTGTAACTCACAGTACTTCAGCAATGTAATGTTTCAGTCCCTCTAGAATTCTTAGGTGACTGTCACCTGGATTTGGTTATTTGTTATAGTTTATTTAAATACACTGGTAAGTATGTAATCAGGTACAGACATAATATGCTAATTCATCTGTTTCTTAGCTGGTTGGTACCAACCCCAAAGCTATGTAGTTGTTTAACTGCAAGGACAAGAAGATTTTCTCTAAGTATATTGGTAGCACAAGAAAAGACAAGGAAAATAAGGGCCCTCTGCACGATGTGGCAGTGGGTACAGTGCAAAGTAAATTGCTTTTTATGCCTCAGTTTTCACACGTGTGCACTCAGGTGTCTTCCAGTTCCTTGAGCCTAGTAGCAAAGTCTGGGAATCTAGCATTACCCACAGTAGAGGAAGATACTGTTAGGATCACATAAGTACATCAGATATGTACAGGTCCATGGGACCAGAAGAGACATACAAAAGGGTGCTGAGGAGCCTGGCCAATACCATTGTGAGGTCATTATCATCTTTGAAAAGTCTTGGTAAGCTGGTGAGGTGCTTGACTGGAAAAACTTAAATGTCAACCTCCATCTTCAAGAACTGAAGTTTATTGAATTGCCAGATTCTCTACCTTGGGTGGGGTAATCTTGGTTATACATACAAATTGGGCAATGAGAGGCTGTAGAGCAGCCCTGCAGAAAGGGGTCTGGGGATCTGGGTTGATGGCAAGTTGAATATGAGTCAATAGTCTGCCCTGGCAGCCAAAAGGGCAACCATGTCAAGGGGTGCGTCAAGCACAGCATAGCTAACCAGTCTAGGGTGGTGATTGTTTCACTCTATGCCACACTGGTGTGGCCCCACATCAAGTACAGTGTGCAGCTTGGGGCACCTCAATGTAAGGACATCAAACTATTAGAGTGTCTCCAGAGGAGGGCAACCAAGATGGTGAAAAGTCTCAAGGGCAAGACTTACAAGGAGGAGCTGAGGTCACAGTGGAGAGGGAGATGCTGGTCTCCTCTTTCTGGTGACCAGCAATGGGACACGAGGAAATGAAATAAAGCTGTGTCAGGAGAAGTTCATATTGGATATTAGGAAAAGGTTCTTCACTGAGAGGGTAGTTGTTCACTGGAATAGGCTCCCCAGGGAAGTGGTCAGGGCACCAAGGCTGTCAGAGTTCGAGGAGGGTCTGGACAACGCTCTTAGTCATACGGTTTAGTTTTTGGTAGTCCTGCGAGGAGCAGGGAGATGGAGTCGATGATCCTTATAGGTCCCTTTAAACATGAGATATTCTATGATTCTATGCATCACAGAATCACAGATTCATGAAATCACAGAATGGTTGAGGTTGGGGAGGGACCTCTGGAGGTCATCTTGCCCAAGTCCCTTGCTCAAGCAGGGTCATCTAAAGCAGGTTGCCCAGGACTGTGTCCAGATGGCTTTTGAATATCTCCAAGGACAGAGACTCCACCATCTCTCTGGGTAACCTAGTGCTTGGTCACCCTTGTAGTAAGAAAATGTTTCCTGATGTTCATACATAACCTCAGTTTCTGCGCATTTGTGGTCACACTTTTTTTCACTGATATCTTGAGCTTAGAATTTGTAATTAAACAATTTAACTTGTAAGAACAGACACTTAGGTAAAAAAACGCATACGATCATTTTTAAAAATAAACAGTACAACAAAGTAAACTCTTTGATCAAATTATTTTCCCTCCCTCTTATGCTGTATTTATTTTCCTTTGTTCCTTGTACCTGCTGAACTTATTCCTGATAGAAGGATAACATGCGTAATTGCACACAAAAATCTTGAGTTCTCTAAGTATTGCATTTCTCAATTATTCAGCCCTCACTCACTATGAAGTGATAATTAGACATTAAAAGCTAAGTGGATTACTGTGGAGATCTCTCCTGACATCCATTTAACACTTAATCAGATCTTAATACCATAAATTATGCATTTCTCAGCAGTATTCAGATTCTAATAAATTTTATAACAGTTTGGAGTTACTAGGTTTTCTTGACCTCATTGTGGCACGGAGAAGTTGTAAAGTTCACTTAAAGGATACAGCCATTATAAGGATTTCAGATTTAGAGCTAAATGATTCTTTAAACCAGTTTTATTGTACTAATATTTATTCATAAGGGCTTCTTGGACAAGACAATTCCACCCTCATGAATAAATATGAAAAAATGGATCCAAAATACATATCAAGTTTAAGTTTATTCCCAGCTTTTTTTTTCCCAATTTTGCCTTCCAGAGCTCATTAAGAAAAAAATGAAAAAACGTGACATTTCCTAGGAGATATCAACTTCCTCAATACATTCAGTTGATTTCACAATTAAAATATCTATTTATTTTTGAGCATGTCTTTTTGTCAAACAATATTACACAAAGTTATATTTTAAAACTTGTCCTGGCTCATAACGTGGCTTTCTAAAAGTATTAATCAGGATGGTACCTCCCCCGAGATACAGAAACACAGTTTCCATTAGTGTCAATACAATGTGAGCAAATGAAAGTCTTGTAAATGTAAGGTCATGTTGTCCATAGTTGCCCATGTAATATTACATATTATATTATAATAATAATAAACAGCAAGAAACATCTAATTTCCTATTTTCTCTTTTTCTTAAATTTTACAGTAGTAATATACTTAAAAAAAAAAGTCTAACTCAGTAAGCTCTATAACTTCTAGTAAAATATACTCTTGGCTGTTGAAAAATTGATATATGTTAAAACTGGGCTATTTTTGGCTTAAGAGCAAAGGGGCAAAATAAACTTTAGGAGTCTGTATAGCATGCTGGTCAACCTCTCTGTAAATACATGATATTGTACATGTGGTTCAGCACCTGTTGGACCAAGACAGAGATTTATGGCCAACAAATGACAGCATTAAGGTCTTAATAAGTATATTCCTGTTTGCATTTATAGAAGACCTTTAGGTCTTACTTTGACACTGCATTTCAGCATATTAAAAGAAGCAGCGTATGTTTATCGACGCTTAAGTGTTTATATCAGGAATGGAGTAAAGTGAATGAAATTGGCAGAAATGCTTTGCTGAAAGGAGACATAGTAATTTCTTACCAAATTTTATACTATTAGTCCATGTTCTCCTGATGTCTCTGGCTTTAGCTCAAAAGGAAAGCTGACTAAAAAAAAAATTAAAAAAAAATAATTATTGAAGGAAAATTATTCTTCTTTTTTTACCATATGAAGGATTTCAAATAGAATACTAACTTTGGACACAAAATTTTACAGAATATATTGTCTGATCAAAGAAATGATCCTGATAATCTTGTACAGCTCTCTGAAACATTTTTCTCCTGTACAGCTCTTCTGTTTTTTCTGCTTAAGCCATTGAGTGGCATAACACTGATCACAAACAAGTTGGTGGTAAAAACAACAGTAATCCCCTTCCCTTCCCTTCCCTTCCCTTCCCTTCCCTTCCCTTCCCTTCCCTTCCCTTCCCTTCCCCTTCCCTTCCCTTCCCTTCCCTTCCCTTCCCTTCCCTTCCCTCTTTTCTTTTTCTTCCTCTTTGAAACTTTTCAAAACTCCTCCACCACCTTCTACTTTTCTGAGCATTAAAGATTGTTTCACTTTTCATTTCTCTATTCTTTATCTTTTCCAAAATTGAAAAAAAAAAAAAAATTACAGAACTCCTGCTGTAGAAATAGTAAATTAAAAATAAAATTAAAAACATCATGTAAAAACGAACAATAGTACACCAACAACAAGAAATAAAATCTCAAGAACATTTACATAGAATTCAATATATTGTTTTCAGTTCCAAAAAGAAGGAGAAAACCTTAATGTGTTTTATTTCTTGTCAAATCTACTGGTTTTCCAAGACTGGAAAGCTGGCAGTCTTCCTTATTGACATCACATTGCCAGAGATATATTTCTCTTTAGTACATATTTTTTTAGAGCTGTCTAGTAAGAGTTCAGTTATTTCTTCCTGCTGAGCTAAAAAAAAAAAAAAAAAAGCCTTCAGCTAAATGAGCAAGTAATTGTTCAGTGGAA